>OX608049.1:3330158-4773087 GCA_951509405.1 Machimus rusticus
AGTTTTTTTTTCTACCACCCTGTTCTTTTCTTCTTTTTTTTTCTCGGTGTAACCAGGTGATCAAAAATTCTCCTACAGAATGTGTTGGAACAAAAGTTTTTCTACTTTCCTTGTACATCGACAAGTTTCACTTCGAGGTTAATTTAAAAGAGTAGCATAAATTCTAGAAAAGGATTGGATACAAAATGTTTTTCCTTATACATAGTAGAAGCGTGCCAAGTCGAAATATTGAACCTTATTTAAACCTTTTCCTCCCCAGTATTTTAGGAGTTAAAAGTATCAAACTAGTTCTAAGCCAATGTAAAACGAGGCCCTATTTAGCACCCAAAAAATTTTTCCACTATATACGTTTATGTGACTATACATTTTTTATCAATTCATTAGTATTTAAAAAAATTTAAACTTAAAATTGTATAAACATTTTTATATAATGAAAATTATTATTCAACCTAGGAGGAGTAACAGGTCTAATTGAGGCGCCGAGGCTTTTGATGATAGCTAAATTGGAGCATAAATTTTACTGAGGAGGAGTTAGAGGTTCAAATTATCAACTGTAGTATTGAAAAGTATCCTGTTAGATCCAAATAGGAGTAAAAGCCTTTAAAAAAGGTTCAATATTTCGACTCGGGGTTGGATACATCAACTATGAAGTCATGAGATAACACAACCGGACCCTTTTTCGTCAATTCGTCCGACAGACCAGGATCCAATTGTCAAAAAAATAATAACTTCCGGTCTTGCTTTTCATGAGTACCTAACGTGACGTCATAATAGCATAAAATTCCGAGGCATAGTAGAGGGTAATTCGGCGTTCAGCAATGCCCAGGTTTGTCTGGATTTTTCTTGACAAAAGAGGTGGTAGACCTGGTTTAATTGTTCCGAAATTTTTTGATTCGCTAACGTCATCGAATAACAACTTGAAAATTCGCATGTACATAGATATAATTAGGGTTTATTTTTTGCAGTCTGACTGTCAAAAGTCGAGGTTTATTCACTTCATTTTTGGCGCCCACGTCGAAACACTAATCATTAAACGGCGCATTTTCCCGATATTTTACGCATATTTTCAAACATTTTTACACATAATAAACACATTTTTAAGTTAGGTATTCCATTTGCGTGATTTTTCTTCGGAATTTCTTTTACGAAAAATGTGTTGTTCATTTTTTTATTATTATTTATTATTTTACTTATTATTTTATTATTTTACTTATTAACTATATGTAACAATGCAAATCCTATTGATTTCAATACTACTCTATCTGAATTATCAGAACTAACCTATTTGTTATATAAGAATCGTCGTCTTCGTCGTATTCATTATATATGTACATCATCACATTTACTGGATGCGATTATATCGCGTCTTTTTATCGCAAGGCTAAATTCGGACCCTTCCAAATCGTTGCAAAAAACCCTCAATTCCATGAATCTTTCTCAGAGTTATTACAGATATAAATGAATATTTTAAATTTATTAAAATACAAGAATTCACTGCTCTCATGAAGGGCGTTTAAAATTGTAATAACGTTAATTCAACCAAATATGAACTTTTCAAAGCCGAATATCCTCAGACAAAAAGTGTCAATTTTCTCAATCTCTATGCGCACTTTTTAATCGATTTCAATCGAACTTTATCAACAACATTAATCTGGCTAAAAGTTTAATCATACTTAAAAATAGGAGGATTGATCGGAGTGCGGGGTTTAGCTTTATTATGTAATAATGATTTGATTTTGCCACGATACTCTCCTTATTTTAATCAGATTTTAATTAAACTTTTCCGTTCACTAGGTCAATACATCTTTCAAAGGTTTAAAAGAAAGAGATGGTTCACAAAAGTAGCATTAAAAGTTTAGGTAGATGGTTGGTAAGGTCTTTTATACTTGATGCTAACATTTTTACCTGAAAATTTCATTTTCGTAAATTTTTAAAATACGGTTTATATTCTTATACTTTTTTTTCAAAGGAAAGGATTAGTTAACACTTAACAGTTTCGAAATTTTAGATATTATTTAATTAACTTAGTGAATTTCGTTTAATAAAAAATTTTTACAAAAAGGGGCAGGTAAATCCTTTGCTTATGTTGCACCGTAGAGCGCGTATCAAAAGAGTGTAAAATCTTGCTTCAGTTATATTGGCCTTAAAGAGACAATTCTAAAATTGTGTTTAACCTAACAAAACGAAAAAGAATATGTATAATTTAAATTGAGTTTGAGGTCTCCTCACGAATTTTGATGAAATGATGTAGGTTTCTTTTATTTCGAGATAATTTTCACTATAAAATAAAGGAGAAGGTGAAGGCGAAAAAATTGTTAAGTTATGGGTTTGGTACAATTTCCAACACATTTTTTGGGAATACATATTTATGTTGAAAATTGTGAACGCAAATTTAATTTTTCGAAGTTAAATGTGTGGGAGACTTAAAAGTAAACTCGTAAACTCAAAGCTTTTTACATATTTGTTTTTTTTTAGATGTTACCTCAAACTCTCTGAGGAGGTCCAATATTTAAGTTAATTTTATATTACTTTATCTGTAGATTACGAATTATAAAACATTTAAAAATTTTGTATCAATCACATTTTCGGGAAAATATCGGGATGAAAAGTGGAAAAAATGTCTCAAAAAATAACATGTAAGGAATTTGTAATATATACATAATATAACTAAACAATTAAATTCTTAACCATATTAATTACACATTTCTAAATTTTGTTAATAGTTTCTCTAGCCAAATTACGATTTTTATAAACTTTTATCTAACGCCTATATGAAATGAATGAACGGTAAGATGACAGGAATAAAACTCCCGCGAAAAATCTACCTTCTACTAAACAAATATCGATAGTAAGTTTTAAGTAAGTATTATTTTTTAAGAAATTCCCAATACATAATAGCTAAAATATGGGTTTATTTAATTTTTCGACCCCGTGTGGCGTGTACCTTGGAGAACGTTATGTGATAGAACATTTTCAAAATTTTAAAATTTTAGTTATAAAATCATATTTAGATAATAAATCCGGAAACATTGGTTGTGAAAACTTTTAATTATATAATTTCGGAGTTGCTATATTTTATTAGAGTGGAAGCTGAGATGAGTGTCATTAAAAAGGTTTTAAATTTAAATAAGTTTGGCTTATTTTATTACAGATATAGTTGAATTACCTGTGATCAGCCATGAGTTTTACACCAAATTAAGGAAAACATATTTCCCTAAAAGAAAGGAAAAGCTGATTCTATTTATGTTGGCTCCAAAACCGGGACAACAACAAGCATAATTTGGAGGAGCATAATAAACAGAGCTGGGGCGAAAATCCTCGAGGAGTCATAACTCACTGATGCATATTTTATGCGGCACCAGCTACCTGAATTCGGAATAAACTCGACTCATTGAATTTCCAGCACGGGTGGGTCCCAATTTCTTTTACTGCAAAACTATTTTATAAAGCAGTGAGACAATGGCGGCTTCCGGGGCTCCTGGCCAGGGTCATCCGGGGGGATTCCCGGGAGGAGCGAGGTGGCAACTGCCCCGGCAATGGATTCTCGACTTGGGGCCCTCACGTGTGGGGCTCCGAGGTGCATAAGCTCCGTGTATCCTTGATAAGTGGTCAAATCGGTCCCGACCGGAGGGGCGGAGCGCCGGTCGGGGGGAAGTTATTATCCCTGCAGTGGCATGAATCTCTTTATGTGGTTAAATCATCTCTGCAGGGGCACCTAAATTATTAAATAAACACAACTAATAAAACGGACCCGCCAGAGCCAGTAAACCGTGCTCCAGTGCGCCACGGCGGGATGAAATATTAGAGAACTTCGGGGCGATGGCCCCCCGCCATAAATTTGCACTTTTTGTATTGATGTGGTGTTTTAAAGTTTCGCATATGAGCGTGGGTGGTTTTTGCGCCCCACACCAACGCCACCGCCACCGCCGTCGCGACGCCGTTCGTGTGTCGCGCGCGACGGGGCTTTTGGGGCGACCATGTGCAGGGGCTCCGGGAGTTTTGTTTCGGCAATAAAATCAACTAATTGGCACACTGGGAGAGCTCTTTACGGGAAGACTTAATTAAGTACATCCGCAAGCTGTTTGAGAGTAGTTTGTCACCTAAGAGTTTATGATAGGAAAAATGAAATGGCACAGGTGGGTCGAGATTTATGACTTATGAGGAATATTTTCCAACTATGCTATAAAGATCTGAATGGCTTTGTTCTCCTTGGCATGACGATAGCTAGGATTGTGGTTTCTGGTTAAGGTGCGCGTTCCTCATATTTAGATTTTTGGAACTTGTTAAATTGCTTTTGGTTTACACGTTTGTTTTAGAATATGGGAATATTTTAGAAATAAATGTGACCTATAGTAATAAAATAAATAAACGTATAGGAGTATATAGATGATACAATATACATACCTACATATATCTATTTATACTCTTATGTTATTAATATAGAAATTTATTACAAATGGTCGGCGTTTCAAACCGGAGCAATGGCCAAATCATCAGTGTGGGTTATTGGGCAGTGCTCCTGCCACATACACCATGATCGTGCGGATTGAACCCCGGTCCCTACATCGACTTGACTAAAATTTCAAGTGTGAATTATAGCGAAGGAAAATGTTGTAACAGTACATACATATATATAACAATTTCAAAGTCACCACTGCATTGCACTCAAAAGACCCATAATTAAATATTTAATAATTTCTAATTTCTTGTAGACAATGATTTAAAGCAATTGAAATTAAAATTTTTCTTCATAAAAAAATTAGTTGATTTATTTTTATTTTCCAGAAAAACTTTTCTATCAATAAATTTGCATAGTTGTTCTCTTATACCTTGGCATGTTGTACCTTTTCGGAAAGGTAATAAGATGGACAATTCGATAAAATTGGAGAAGAGTCACAAGTATTTAAAATAACCTATTTTACTAATAGGTTAGATTCAGAACTATTTATACACCGGAACCGGAATTATCTATAACAACTAATTTCTTGCACAAGATCTACCTTGCCAAATACTCGCACTTTTTCCAAAATTGTTATATTGCTTGTATTGTAGACCAAATATATTAGTAGTACTAGTATTTAGGTTCTATTTACATTATAATATTTTATATACACATAAGTCGAATTGATAAAAAATCGTAAACGCGTCATGCTTTTTTGTTGTAAAAAGCTACATAAAAATAGGAATAAGTTCATAAAAGATATACATAATACATATATTTATGTTAGGTACTTAAAAGACCTTAAGCATGAAACACCATATCAGTTAATATATCTACATAAACCAATATTTAATAGTGTAGATAATAATACATTTTCGAGTGAACTTCTACCTCGGACTCCCTTACTTATTTTTTATATAGTATGGTTTAGGGATTCCAATAGAAGGTAAGTTTTTTACCTTTTTTAATAATACTACAGTCATTGAAAAACAGTTTTCCTGAATTTTTAAATGTTAAGTTTTATTTTAGTACATGCATACCTAACTAGTTTTGCACAACATATTTCCAATTGGTGTTTATGTAAATTCGCGAAAACACTAATCCTTTTAATTTTCCATTGAAATTACTAAAGCCATTGCGGTCACTGTCTGCGGCATGAAGTTGTTCACCTGACTAAATGCATTTAATTCCCATTCTATTTATTTTATGCCTTACGCCTTTTAATGACTCATGGCGCTTTTAATGTTGAGTAATTTGCAAAACAATTGCAAATATTTGCTGTTCATCAATCATTCGGCAGACGAGTGTGTTCCCATTACCTTTTTCGGTTTTTGGTCTCAACAAAAATTCCTTGGACACGTAATCGTATTCATGTGGCCTGGCAGCCAGGAACTCTACCGCTGCTGCTGCTGCTGCTTTTGCTGCTGCTGCTGTTGGCGGACGCGTCGCAATCAGTATTCGTCTGTTAGAGCAATTTAAAAATGAATAAATAAATCGGCGTTAAACTCCACAATATATGATTCGAATACAAACAGCAAGTGGTTCATAAACAAATTATTTTGCATACATGAGTAAATCCCTTCCCGCTTACGGCGACGCATTCAGGTGAACAGTGCACCGCCGCCGCCGCGACGCCACCGAATGGGGGGCTGCACCAATGCCGGTCGAAACCCACCCCTGCCTCGGCGGGGGGCGCCAGTGCAGCCCCACTGCAGGGCTGCATCTCCATTTATTTACGAGCATTGGGCTTATTCAGGCCCAAAAATGGCCATTTCATGCGGATGGGGCGCGGGGGCGGGTAGTGTGAATGCATGCGCCCCGCACCGGGGAGCCCTACCTTATGCATGCCGGAATTTAAATTTTGTAAATGATGATAGATAGGAGTCCCTGCCCCGCAGCCAGGCGATACCAGTTCCAGATACGTTCACGTTCGGCTGATTTGCATGTGCTGGATGCACAAATTCACATGCGAATTATTCAGTTCCCTTAAGTCAAATTTACGATGGATTCTTGAAGTTAATGATCTGCAAAACAAGCAAAAAGCTTTTAACAATTTAATCTTAACTCCTGTCGGGGGTGAGAGTCCCGGCAGACGTTCTGCCGCACACCTCACTCGGGTGGTATTAGCTTATTTAGCTCTCATTTGCATAAACCACTATATTTTTGGTGCACAAAACCTTTTACCATCATTCACACATTGCACTCATACATACACACATACACATATACTACAAAATTTTCGTAAATTTTTGATGCATCGCAGTAACTTTTAATAGAATTGCCATTTTACCCGCTTATGACTTGGAAATTCGCTAATTATGCACTGCGGCAAAATAAGTTTTGGTAGTTAAATGAAATTTTGTTTTTAGTTGGTCCTCTTTTATTTAGCCTTATTCGATAATATGCCTGCTATTTTGGGAATTAAGTGTTTTTTTTCAATTGAAATAAGCATTTTTAATTTCATTAGTATAATATGAATTAAACCACATCAATTGTTTTTTTTTATTTATTTTAATTTTCTTTATGATACTTTTGCAAATTGATGACTTTAATTTCTTTATTTGAATAACTATACACTTATGAACAATAAAATAAATACAGTGTTGTGCAAAACAATAGTAACCATACTAAACTTAATTTCTCTCATTTTATTTGATGGAAAATAATAACTTAGATATATTCTACTTTTCCTCTTTTCATAAATCATTACAAATACATAGTCGACTTCGCAAAAAATTCACAACTGCATTTAATTCAAATAATTTAAAACAATAACGAACTTCGGTACCTGTTAGAGGATAAAACTAAAGCAACATTTTAGTTGTCTCGCTAGTACCGCGTATGGTAATCTTTATTTTGAACAACTTCAGTATAGTTTGTATTAAGTAATTAATTAATTAATTAGTTAGTAGTAGATAGAGGTATGCTTCCCCACTCTTTTTTTTAGTGTTTCTATTAGTTCTGTTTTATTTCAGAAACGCTGAATTGAGACTCGCCGTTTAAGGATACCCAAGAGATTTATAATTGGATTCAAAACTGGTGATTTAGCCACCAAATGAAGAACATGAAGTCCATTCTTATTTAGCAGCTTCGATATGTCTTTTGGGTCATTATCATGTTGAAACACCCATCGAAGCGGCATTTCCAATTCGGTAACATTTGCGTCTTGAAAATATGTTTGTAAATAAAATGGTCCATTATTTTCCTTAATTAAAAAAAAAAAAAAAGAACTCACTCCGTTCGCCGAAATATAGGTCAAGAACAAAATGAATTTAAGTAAATATTTTGAGATAGGTTAGACTGTATTTATTTTTTTATCCACTAAAAAATGCAATACATATTTGCAGGGATGATTTATATCTGGATAATGTTAATACGTACGGCCGTTCAGCAGATTTTACAGGATGAGTTGTGAAATTAGTCGAGTAGAATTTTTGCAAAAAAAAGTGGCCACTAAATCATTTCACTTTAGTGTATTTATTTTTTTATCCATAAGATCTAATAACAATTCCATATTTATCATAAAAATATTTACGAGGTTTAAATAAAGAAATCTGAGTCAATGAAAACTATTTGAGTAGTTTTACTTAAAGGAATTCATAGTCTACGGAAAAGTTCGTCAAAAAAAAGGAGGTATTAACCTGTGCTTTTTAACTTTTGTTTTGAATAATGTACCTTTCCAGGATAAATAACACTCATTTTTAACCTTGTATGAAAATATCTAAGTAATAGTAATTTATATACTTATCTTCATTAATAACTACCATATTCCATTATCAGTCTTGATCTTGCGTTTATTCCTTCTTGTTACATTTAACCTAATGATTTCCTTAAAAAGATCGTTTCTTAAGTGTACCATTTATTTTACTACATTGGTTGGAGGTACAAAAATATTCATTCTCTTTTATGTAAAACTGTGCAATTTTGAAGAAAGACTATTGAAAGTTAACAAAAGTCCGAGGTTTTTTGTTGTGGTGTTTTAAGTTATTTATCCGAAAAACTAAAATAAAATGCTTGAAGTTACTATATTGATAAGATTACTTAGAATATTCAGTTGGGCACCTGTTGATAAGCACTATATAGTATTTTTTTATTATCTAAAACTGAAGGCAAAAGTGTTCACAATTTGAATGGCTCTGTTGCTGTAGTTTTGTTTCATGGTATGATATGATAACATTATAACAAAATACTTTTCTAGTCACTGCATTATTTTCAGGTATTTTACTATGTCAAGTCAAGGATAGTACCTATGCCTTGCAATCCATATTTCATAATAATTTTTCGTAGAAACCACTTCAAATGAGTTTTCCGAACACAATATATTTTGAAATCACTTCAAGAGTTATGTACATATAAGGAATAAATTAATAGAGATTATCGCAAATTGCAAAGCAGAGATTTGTCCATTTGTCATATGGAATTTCAAATTACCGAAGCAGATTGCAATCAGCGACCTTGAAAATCCTGATGTATACATTTTATTTTAATTTCTTGAATTGAATGATGGGAATAAAATAAAATTATTGCTATAGAATAGAATAACGAGAATTAAGTAGAATACATTTTCGATTTTGGTAACTTGTTTGCTATGCCACTGGGAATTACAATTACTGATATCGCAAAAACTTTACTCTGTATGGTTGGTTAAAATTAAATTTTATAATTTTTTTACCTTTAAAATACTTCTATTTCGTTGTGTTCTGTTAATCCTACCTGCCTTTAAAAATAAATTTGTTAAATACTATTTTGATACTAACTTTTATATTATTCCTAAATTATAATAGAATATAACAGGTAAATTATGATATTTTTAGTATTCAGGTCAATGACCTTCTACCATGTATCCAAAATCATTTTTTAAGTATAACTCTACGATAATATAATAACTATGTATAGGTACTAATTAAAATATACTACTTTTAGTACTTCAGAGTCTGGCTTCCAATTTTCAAGTTTTACATAAATAATTTTACTGATCAATCATAGAATTAGTGGGACTTTTTGGTAGGATTTATCCATTTCAGATTATTTAACAATCTGGGAGAAATGATTATTCCTTAGATGTAATTCGTATTAAAACTTTTTAATGGTTTTGAAATATTTTGAAGTGAACCATGTTTATACTACATATTTAATAATAGGCTGCAACTATTGGACTTTAAAATGTCGTTCCAATATGTTTTTGCACGTATTCAAAAATGCAGATTTTCATAATCATATAGAACCTGTGTCTTTTTAATAAATACTTACCTTTTTATTATTTCTTAAATGTTCCTTGTTTAATCGACCTGACAACAATATGTGAATAGTTTTAAGTTAAACAACGAAGAACCATCGTTGTTTCTTGACTCTGTAAGGCTTTTGAGAAAAGGAAAGCAAAGGGTTGAATGATTTTAAATAAAAGACACAAATTTCAGTATTTACAAGAAAAATTTTACTCGTTTATGTCATAGTGTAAACTTTTCCAATCTCCTCATTGTAATGTATAATTTTATCTTATTTCCTTAAAATAATGTCTTTATCCATATAAGTTTATTCCATGTTTAATAGTCAATCATATTTATAGTCATGTTGTATGGCTGGCGCATACAAATCAGATAAAATCAGTAAAAGTAAAAAAGAAACAATTTGTTTAACCATTATCCCTCTTTTTTAATATTTGTTTACAGTATAAAAATACACGTTTTCTGAAGATTCGTTAAACATTTAATTTTCATTAATTTACTCCACATTTCGTTCAGATGTTTATCTTCCGAGTTAAATTTTTTTTTCATTTTATTTTTATTTATTTTTTGCTCGTTTTTGTCGCTTTGTGAGATCGGCGGCACCCGGGCACTCCGGATCGGTCACATCCAGGCAACACTGGCGGCCGTCTAGCGCACGGTGTGCCCAATATACAAACACCTAATTCTCCATCTCATCTTCCTCTCTTTTTCTCATATATTGAATAATAATTTAATAAAATTTACAAATATTTTATATTTTAGAATTTCACTTTTGTCTATAGTTCTGCATGTGTTCAATATTCGTAAATTTCTCATCGACAATAAAAAGTAACAAATTAATTGCAGTACGTTAAACAATTTCCCTTTGTGTATAAAAATCTTTGAAAATTCCGTCTTTATTGTATATTTCATCGTAAAACGGTGTTAAAATATGAATAGTTTCATTTAAATATTTTCGCTTGAATACGTTTGCTTTAAGTGCTTTAGTTGTATTTCTAACGATTTTATAACAAATTTTACACTGTAGATGGCGCGCTTTCGGGGTCTAATGGAAATGAATTTTGAGAGTCGCACGAATGTTTTTTATTTTATCGTAAATCGCATCTAAGTATGTTAAATGATCATCGATTTCGCGAATATGGTTGGGAAAAAAATAAATTAAAATTAATCAATTAATTATTTATTTAATTAATTAATTAATTACATTTAATATGTAATCGCGCGGACGACTGACTTACTCGGTGACTGCATTTCGCTTTACTCTCAACTTATACCTAGAACAGTGCACAGCCTTTGTTAGGCTATCTTTTAATTTGAATAGAAAGATTGTCGCCGGGATTCGATTCAAAAACTATTTATATTATTTTCAAGAAAAGCTAATTTCGCGGTAATGAAAAAAAATTAACACATGTTTCCATACAATCTTTGTGTTGTGAATCGTTTTGCCTCATTAAAAGAGACAACATTCCAAAATAAAAGTAAAAATTGGAAAAAATGGAAGACACGTTTTATTCTGGTTCCTTAAAACGGAAAACCGGCCAATTTTCAATTATTAAAAAAATGTGTTATCTACAGTGTAAACTTCCAGAAAATGAAAAAATTTCCCCCTATAACAGAACTATTGATCTAAAAATCAACAAATTAGGAAGTAAATTAATACCTAGATCACAAATTTTCATACCTAAAAGTACCTTTCCTTACAAATGTTTTTATTTAAAATGAAATTTCCTAGAACACTTTTCTGTTTTGGAAATTGTTAATTTATTATGTGTATGCTTATGATAACGTTGTTTTCCCGCTCGGATGGATGTGATCACATACGCTGATTTTTTCTTATCAATATGGGAATAGGACATACAGTTTTGTTCTAAAAAGAAATGACGGATTTACCACTTTAAAGGTTTAAAGGATTAAAAAATATTTTAAGTAATATTAAATAAATTTTTATGTTTAGATCTGATCTGATTTAGAATAAATGAAAACCTATTGTTATTATTTGTAGGAATGTGGAATGTGAAATAAATTGGGTACCAAAGTTTGACTTTTCTCCAATATTGTTTTTTATTGTCTTTCTTCAGTCTATGTCTTTTTGGTTTCTTTAAAAGTTGTGAAAACGATATTATTATAATAAAATAATAAAAAAAATTAGTATTTCACTCCTACGGTAAGACATCCAATATGTTATCAAAATTAAGAAATTGAAGATAAAATCTAATAGAGTTAAATTTCCTCAAATTTTTACTGAGTTAAATATTTTTTTTGAATAAAATCATCAAATTATCAAATTATCAAAAAAGAAAACGACCTTAGACAATAAAACCATAATATTATGAATATGTATTGAAAAGCAGCATAAATAGCATTTTTATTGGTTGGTTTAAAGAACGATGTCGTTCGAATTTGGCTAAATTTCTAGCATGCCTACTTTGAATCTTAATGATGGTGATTACTACCCATATTTATTTATTTTGCATTATATTCAGCTAGAATCATATTTAGATTTTTAGTTTCAACAAATTATGACAAACATAGCTCAAGTTACCTTTATCTTATTATCGTCAATTGTTATACTTGTTAATTTCGTACCTTTTAAAAGCAAAATATTTTGTTTATTAAGTTGATTTTGGTTTATTTGTATCGTTTGAGGTCAATTCTGTGGTAAGGTTATATGTAAGTAACATAATACAATGGGGTTGAATTTTTTTTTAAAAATAGAACAGTCGAGAAATCTGTCCTAATTATTATAATGAACTGGCAAGAATAATTCAAAAAAATTTTCTATCACAGCTCAGGTTGGCATTTTGGGATTAAATGTGAATGCATTCTAAGCCAAAATAAATAAATGACTCATCTAAACAATTAGTTTGAGCATTTTAATACAGTCTTTCATTGATATCATATCTCATTCATTTGTAGATTTTAAAATAAATTTTTGAAAGAAAAAAATCTTACTCTTCATACGTTATTGCTACAAGCTCACTTTTAAATTCTTTGCGTCCAATAACTTTCAATCTTAAGAAGATATACTGATACTAATCCTCATAAAAATAGGATTCCATGCTGATTTAGTTCCTCATGTGAAGACAAAGCATTTCATTTATATGCAAAAAATTATCGAGTTTTTATTCTTTTATCACCTGGAACAGCAGACCATTTTCAGTTCAGGATGATATGTGCATATCTTTGATATGATAATTAAATTGACCCAAACATGCGATATGAGACAATGTCGATTAGAATTCGGAATTGATAGCTATGCAAATCGACATAAAACATATTGAGGAAATTCCAAAAATTTACTTGCTCTACAAGTTTGTCCCCTTGTATGCGAAGTGCTCGACAATGGGAACAAATTCATCTCAGGAGACGTGCCTTTGACAGGGAAATTACTTGCAGTAACCGTGGTAATGAAATCGCCACCTCTGGCTGATTGAATTAACTTCGTGAATGGTGGCGCCAACCCCACTTATGGCGCAGCCCCTCCGCGTCGACGTGTCACCCATCGGACGACTCTGGTCTCGTTAACCCAATAAACTTGGTGTGACGGAACCGACGACACACGGCCCGGGAGCTCTGTGGCTCATTGCCACTTTGTCACACTTAAATTATGCGTATAAATCCGAAAGTGGGTTAAAAGCGTTAAATTTCGATTGACGACAGACTTGACCGGCCAGCCCGGTTCATTCAACAAAATTTTATTTAGTGCGGGCATGGCTAAGAATACCACGATTATTTTGAAATTTATTAAAACCAAAATGATGGGTAACTAATTTTACATGAAAATATTTGATAAAAATAATTTTGTTGGGATGCGAATTTTACGTTGAAAATTTTATTAGAATTTGTAGGCAGTAGACCACAGTGTGTCTGTTTGGCGCTTTTTGAAATTTATATTTTCAGAACAAATTTTAGAAGATATATTAGAATTTTTGGCGGTTTATTCGCTTTGTTTTACAGTTCCGCCAAATTAATTACGTGGTAAACATTTTTATTTGAATATGAATTTTGAAAGATATGAACTAGTTTCAGACGCTGGACTCATTTGAAAAAAATAATAGGTAATAATAAAAAATATCATATCCATCTATTCTAATTTACATGTACTTCTTCCATTATTTTTTATTATTTTCAAGACGGAAACATGGGTTATTTTGTTCCAGTATTTAAGTAATTGTATTTTTCGTCCATCAAACAAATACAATACATCTAGAACGCACTTTCAAAATTAGTTCGAATTGTAGAATTTCGCTAATTCGGGTGAGTTTAATCATTTTAGACTGCAAAATGTCTCAAGATGTAAGTATCCTACGAAAAAATAATCTAGATGAAATCTGTTTCCATTTTACAATTTTTCTTAAACGATTTTCCTTCAATTCTTTTAGACGGAGCTGTAATCATTGACAATTGACTAGTCGATTTTCTCACAAAATAGAGTTACAATTTGTGTTTTATTTACTTTTAAAGTTCAATTAACTATTACTAAAATTACCTTTTCTCACCTCTTTTTCAATTCAATCTTCTTTTTTTTAAAGAAAACTTAATAGGGTAGAGAGGATGGATATTTTTGGAAAAAATGAATAGAACTTTTTATAATAAAAACCTCTTAATATTGTAAATATGAATTTCATATTTTAATGTCTACTTCGCGAGCTAATTGCCAGGAAATGCCAGGTCAGCGATTATTACATAGCATGTAATGTAGAATTATTCGAAAAAAATAATTCAAGTCAAATTTAAGTTTTTTGTTTTAACAGAATTCGAACCTATAAAATAAAAAAATAAATGGGGTTTCATTGTTATTCGAAAAAATAGTTGACTTAATTTTAATCGATTACAGTGCCATCTACGTTTGCTGCTTACAAGACTAAACTTTACCCTCTTGTTCCTTCTTCTAAATTCGACTCACTTAAGAGAAAACTTGCAATGATACGTGTTTTATATTATTTATTACATTTTTGATAAGAAATTCAATATGGGTGAATTCACTACAAACAGGGGCCGCATTCACGAACTCGATTTGTTAGAAACTTTTCTGGTACTCATGAATTCGGTGCTCACCGAAATATCGCCCAATGTTTATCCAAAACGCATTTGATGATATTTCTGAGTCGTATCCCTTTATTTGAGATTGGTTTTGACCAATAAAATCTAAGTAATTTAAGCTCTGAAATAAATTTCCTGCTTTTCTCAGGGCACCACCAGTTTGAGATTTGATCGAATTCGTGAATATTGATCGATCGAAACTAAGAATCGAATCGTTTTCATGTTGAAATCGAGTTCATAAATAATGCATCAGTTTACATTATCTACCCATTAATAATATAGTGGCCCAAATTTACTTAGTTTTTGGTACTAAGTATGTAGAAAGTTGTACAGTAATATTTAAATACATAATACTAACTTTGATACTAACTTTGGATAGTCGGTTCGAAATCAGCGAAACAAAAAGCATATACATGTATTCAACAAATTATCATTTTTAAGAAAATGAAAAAATGAAATTCAAAATAAAGTAGAAACATAAAATAAAATCGACTATTTAGTCGACTATCGACTACCAAAAAATTTAAAATTTCATTAGACCACATTAGCGCTTTAAGTATGTGGTTTTTTATTTGGCAGTTACATTCATGTGTAACTTACCAAAAACTTGTAAATTTAATGAATCTATTCATAGCCTAACCTACATTAGTAAGTATTTTATTATTTCCCAAGGACATTATTCACCTTACTTTCGTGACAATTGTCACTATCGTAATCACTTTCCTTTATATTCGTTATTTTTATTGTCAAACAACAAAATTAAAATGCTAGAAAAGAATCCTGGCTCTATCAAGGAAACTTGAAAATTGAATATAATGGATAAGTTTTACAAGGATTAAATTCGTTCATGAGTTATTAATATAATGGGTCAATTTTTTTAGGATTAAATTTGCTCATGAGTAATTAGTCAATTATGTTCGAAATATGTATTGTTATTTAGGAAAAACAAAAATCTTTGATAACAGCAGCTATAGCGATTTCTGGGTAGTTTCAATATACTTTACAAACTCTCGAAATGTTATTCAATTATTGAAGGCACATTTACGAGTGTAACCCATATGGATTATTTCGTCGGAGATGTTGTAACCCTTTTATTTTATAACATCGTAATTAAAATTGAATCAAGTTTTTATCGCACCAATAAAATTTTTATCCAAAGTGAAGTGAAATTCTATTTTTCTGAAAATCTTTGAAATAATATAATAAAAATTAAAAATAAAATTGAGAAAAACGAGTGTATAATCAAACAAAATTTGATTTATTACGTGCACAAATTAATATTACAATAAAATCATGTCATCTTACGAAAGTTTTATCACAAAAATAATCGAAAATGTCCGTCATATAAAAATAAATCGAAAACAGATTGTTTGGGTTTTTTTTTGTTACAGTATAAAAACATAATTAAAATAATAATAATAGTAATAATAATGATAACTAAAAAAAGAGTAACTAAATAATACAGTCGAAAAAATCTAGCTGAATATCTGTGATCACATCTTCATGAGAGCGGGGTATGACTCAAATGAGATCAAATTTGCCCAGCTCCCGTGTTCGGGTTCCTCGTACAATATATAAAATATATACAAAACATGAAAATAATAATAAAACAATTCCTAATTTTACGTGTAATTCTAACAATTTACAAAATAAGGACGTAAGTAGAAAAAAGAATAAATTATACGGTGATCGAATGGGCGTAACTTAACGTACGTCATAGTAACTATGAGAGTATTTTTTTTAAAGATATTAAAAAGTTACTTTAATTTCTTTAGGTTTCTTTAAGATTTATCTATGCATAATGATTTACTCACTTAAAATCACATTTCTTTTACACGTTTTCTTTGTTTATTTGCATTTGTCTATATGTGTGTGTATAGTGTATGTGTGAACATGCGGATAATCCGTCGATAGTGTGATTTTTTTTACTTTACTTCTGCATTTACTTTACCATTTTACCATTTACCTTAGTGTTTTTTTTTTCACCTTTAAGTCGGCTTTGTATTTTAACTATTTTTTCCTCAGTTATTATTTTTAATTTTTGTTGAATTGATTCGCCGTACTTTGCTTTGTATTCTTTTAATTCATAAATCGTTGCAAAAATAGGACGTGACAAATTGTTAGCGCATCTCTTAATATTGTTATAAACGTTTTACCTTTACTTGTTTTTTTTTAAATTTATTTGTTTGTTTTATTTTGTTGGAACGCTATTTTACTAGTAATCTTTGTTAATAATAGTTTATGAAAATTTTGAATTTTCTCCTCAATAATTTTTGATCTTAAAAAGATCCCTATATAAAGTGTCCTTTCAAGTCTTCTTAATTATAAACGATTTTTCCTTAGTTTAACTTAAATCGTGTAGGTGTATATATATAAAGTATTAATATTCTCATATATTTTGTAGATCCTTTGTTGTAAAGATTTTAGTGCCTATATACTTGTCAATGTGTATATATTGGTGTGTTTATATAAATGTGGGTGTGTGTCTTTACAGAATAAAATCATACAAACGGAAACAATTTAATAAACCTTTTATCAGATCCGTTGTCGACGAAGTGTTTTTTTATTTTTTTTTACCTGTGACCTGGTGTACCTTTTGCTCCTAAATTCAAAAAACATCAAAGACTTACATAAACTTAACGCGTATTTAAACTTAGTTCGACGTTGTAGCTATTTTCGGGAACTTCGCAGCCGACATGTTGCCAATTGTGGAAAGGTTCATGTTCATGTTCCCGTACGGGTTAATGGTGGCGAGTGACGTCGTTGCCGTGCAGACGTTCCCGCCACAGGCAGCCGGCATCATGGCAGGAATGCAGTTCGAGTTTATGTCACTGATGTTGCTGCTTGCATTGCTTGTTAATGTTAAATTACCATTGTTGATGCTGCTGCTAGCGCTTGTTGCCACTGGTTGCCGTGGAGCGCTGCTGTATTCGGAATAACTGTAAGTTGTTGTCGGAGTCTCACTAACCAACAAGCAAGCTGCTGCAGATGTTGCCGCTGCCGCTGCTGCTGCTGCTGCTGCAGTTGATGTTGTTGACACTGCTGCTGCTGCTGTTGTTGCTGCTGCGTTTGCTGCTGCCGCTGCTGCAGACGACAACACTGAGTCTGTTGCTACTGTCGCTTGTGGTATTTTAGAATCATTAGAGTTAATATTATTATTAGTATTTATATTATTGTTGTTATTGTTGCTGTTGTTGTTGCTAGGTAGCTGCGATTGTTGCGCTTTAAATAATGTGGCCATTACATTAGCTGGTGGCAGGACAATCGGTATGTGATAGTATTTACATTGTTTACGCTTACATTGACCATTTGCATGGTCACGACACACAGCCACACGTTGATCACATACTTCAACTTTATCGCCTGTAAATATAAAAAGGAAATATATTAATGTTTTTTTTTCTATAACAAAAATTTCTATGGATTATAGGTAACTTAAGAGGGAAACCCATTTAGAATTAAAAAAAATTGATTTTTGCACATTATACCATGACTTAACTAAAAATTTTCAACTAATTAAAAATTGCATTTTCAAAATTTTCGGACGCCTACAACTCTATTTTCATTAGTAACCGAAAATATGTAGTCTTATTTGATTAAGCTTAATGAAGTAGAATCAAGAACATTCGTCATATGAAGAAAAGCGATACGACTTTATATATTTTTAATTTATCTTAAAATAATAAATGAAAAATATATTGTAAATATTAAAACCATTAACAAACAACATCTGAAGATTCAATAAGTAATACCAAGCTGTTCTTTCTATATAATAATAATAATGCAAATTTCATATTTTTCACCATTTAAATGGATTGTCTCCCTTAAGCCCATAAATTAAAAATAAAAATAACGCATTCGCATAAATTATCATAATTCGAAAATCATTTCTATAGCGTTCTATACGCAAACAGGTTTAAACTTTCATTTGAGACACCTACATGACAAGATTCTATTTTATAGTTATTTTTTAGCAACTTTTATAAAGATACGACATTTTGTCCCTACAGAAATAGCATATCGTTTACTTGTTCGGTTATAAAGTTTTCTTTTTTAATTCTAAAGTTTATTCTTATGAGTATATTGATACAAATTTCATTTATTCTTAAAGTTTTTAATGGGGAGAAAAATGGAGTTTAATAATTTAATCAATCTTTCCAAAAAAATTCATAGAAATTGAATTTATGCTCTATACATAGCGAAATAATTATATGTGCACGCAACGCACAGCATACCACGCTATAATTTTGCAGAGAGTTAAACATTTTCACGTAAATTCTAAATTGTATGTAGATTTGCTGGAGAATGTGCTACTAAGTTTTGCTGATGATATCTATGATGAAATCTGAATTTTAGACAAGACAATGCTCCCATACATACTGCAATTAGATATTCACATAATTAAAATAGTTGTTTGCTTTCTTTTTATATCATCATTTCAGATAAGTTTAATTAGTTATATAGAAAATGTCGAACAATTAATATTTAATTTTGCAAGAAATTTAAAAATTTACATAGTATGCACATAGAATTATTTCGCTGGATGTATGTTCAGTGATTTTTAGTTTCTGTAAATTTTGGAAGAAAAAGTTATAAATAGATTTATTTATACTTCAATTCGTCGTATTATAGATAACAATTATAAATCATACATTGCGAATAAGTTTCACGTTTCAGTGATATGTTTTTGTGAAAAAAATATATTTTTCTACGACAAATTATCTGCTAGAAATGGTAGTTTTCAACATCTAATTATAATTACACAGGTCAATAAGAATAGATCGTTAAATAAGTGATAAGTGTAAAATAGGATTTGTTACTATATGTTACGAAAATAGTCGAGTTTTAGATTTTTTAACTCTAATTTTTATTAACAGCTTTTAGTTTCAGATAATGTGTAGAGTAGGTATAAGTAATGTCAGCAGAGACTGTATGTTGGCTTATCAAAGTTTACTCGATACAATGATTTATTTGTGTTTAAAAGTGGACAAAATAAATTGGCAGTCACCTCTTTTTAAACACAAATAAATGTTGATTAACATTTTAATTGCTTTCGCGAAGAAAACTCTTATTAACATTAAATAAATTCGGAATGTTGATGAAATAAATAACCAATCAAGGAAAATCAATTTTCAATCTGGAGTTATTACAATTACAGTTGCTCTTTACAAAATAAAATCGGGGAAAAAAATCGTTAATTTTTATTCAGAATAATATCAGAAAATTTATTTACAACAAGGACTCATATTTTTAAATTAAAAAATATTCAAGAGCAACAGAAGTTGAATGTTTATGTTGAGAATATTTATTGCTGCTGGAGTTCTATTTTTTGTTTCTCTCTTCATTACGTGAATAAAAATTTGATACGTAATGTTGTAATAAAATGGAATTTTACGACACATCATTTGACTTTCTCTTCTCGTTATTCCTGGCGTTTTAAAGACCTGCAGTGCAAGTTTATACACATATGTGTTCGTATAGTTATATATATTATGTATTATACATGTATATATGAAGAATTTTTAAGCAAATGGTATAAAAGCAACTATAAAATTAAATAGTTATTGGTTTCTAATTTTATAGAGTGGAAATATCTGAGAGAATTGTTGTAATTTGGCATGTTTAGGAAGAGGATTTGATTTTTTTTCAAATTTTGAAGATATTAGTATTTTTATTTCCGCCCTTAACAGGCTTGTAACGCGCCTGCAACAGGACCGAAACGCACTCGCAACAGGCCCGAAGCGCGCCCGAAACGTGCCTGCAACTGACCCGAAACGCGTCCGCAAAAGTCGCGCTTAAGGGTGCACTTTAAGAAATGTAGGATTGTTCCAGGCGCGTTTTGGGCCTATTGCGTTGGGTATACAGGCGTGTTATAGGCGTCTCTACGAACTTATTTTTCTTCAAAAATACTATGAGCCCGATTCGAACGTATTCCGGGCGTGTTGCGGACTCGTTTCGGGCTTATATATTTTACTTGGATATATTTGCACAAATGTTTTTCAACTATTCAAAAAAGTTGTGGAAGGAATTAAAATAGTTATAAATACATAGTAGGTTTAAATGAATTAAGCAACAGATCTTTGTTTCACTGGTCTTCTACATAAACTCATTAACACCCCGATTTTATACAATATTATTCAAATAAAATGTAATAATTAAAATTTATGGAGATGCGATATTTTTAAATAAAAGTATTTGTTATAAAAGTTAAAATAAATGTTATACTTACTTTCCATTAAATGAACAAATCTACAATTTAACCGACTGCACATAGATCTATTAAAATCTTGGCACACCGGGAGGGTGTCCAGTAACTGGATAAGAGAAGGAAAAAAGAAAAAAAATATGATTATTAGTAAATGCATGCGTTATATATTTTCATTTCTTAATAAATATAAAGGAAAAATCGAAATATAGCTAAGTTATTGGTTATATTCGGTTTGCATTAAAACTAAGTAATACCAAAAGTATTACTATGAGCCTAACAGCGATCGAAACCACTTATGTCTGATGAATTTCTCAATTAATATTTATCTTTATCGCGCATAAAATTGCGCTAAAATTTCCTAGTTGAACAACCTAAGTTCGTTTTTATTTTTATTTATTAAAATTTTTTTTTCATTTTCCTAAGCGTCTTAATTAAAATTAATATTTATATATTTCTTTCAACATATTTTAGGCTTAATAATAAAACAAAATGTGTTGTTTAACTGCAAATTATCATAGACAGAAGCGAGATACGAAGCGTCGACAAACTAACTTCAGATACAAGTCCTTTCCCACGCACCCTACAGAAGTGGTTAGTACTAATTGTAAAAGCATTATATCAAGTAAACGCTGTGGCCAATAAAATAGTGTAAGCTATCCTATGTTTGCTATCCATGGTAAACAGATGAAAGACAGAAGCAGAAGCGTTTCACAATGTTTCTCAAAAGCGACTTTAATAACTTAAAAATACTTCACACTGTAGGCAGACATTTTGGTAGAGCAGAAATAAGACAAAAGCTAAAGTGACTTTGGTTCACTAATTAAGAAATGAAAAAAATAACAAAATTTTTATCAACTATATAGAGACCATGGCTTAAACTCACATAGTTTGGTGTAGCACAGTATCCTAATAGGAGGCACTAGAAGGGATGCAAATTGGACATTCATAAGCGAATCTCAAAAAATATATTTTTTTGAGAATGGTTTTTGATTTATATTTTTTTTTAAGATAAAAGAAGCAAGTTAATGATCGGTCCGATTGTGGCAACGCAAACAAAAATCATAAAACGTAATTTTACTGATTTCAAGTTACTTTTGCTTTTAATTTTTCATAATACTGACTAAATTTGTTACTTAAAGCAGCACACAATGCCATATACAACTGATCATCGCTTAAAAAATAGTGAAATTTATGTTTTTTTACCTAATCACATAAATTATGCCATTCATTAAGATAGGACACTGCGAGTAAATTGCACCCATCTCCGGGGGGGCTGAAAATTTAACGAATGTTTTTTATAAGGTTACTTATCTTCAGTGAATTTTTTTTTTTTGATTTTATATATATTTTGTTGTAATTTTGTAAGGAGTGGATCAGATATTTTTTTAAATTAATATTTTGTTTACATAAATTTATTCTTTTGTAGTAATAAAAGTAACGGAGTTGACATCACAAAGCAACACATTTATTCACAAAAAATTTTCTACTTTTTGGCAAAGATTTTTCGCATTATCTGAAACGAATATTAATGGATTGCGTTTTTTTTTTTAAATTTTTCTATATCAGCCATGACATACAGCTACGTAGCACTTGCTGAAAGCTTCTGGCACGACTAATGTCAACCTATAAAATTATTAAAATAAGTTACCTAAGACTAATCCTTTATTAAACCATTTATTTTGTATAACCTTTTTTCATATTTGCATCTTCAAATTGCTTTCCAGTCGAGTATATTTTGCAGAATTTGTATAGTCAATTTTATATTATGATTGTTGTTTTGGTTTAATTATTTTATTTTTAATTTTAAACATTTACGTCGTTCATAGCTGATGTTTTATTTACAATCAGCACTGATAAAATACTCCATTGCGGATATTCGTTATCTGCAAATAAGCCAAATTTTTGTCGTCAATATCTCTTTTACCAGTGATCATAAAAAAAAACGTTTGGCTTTATTTAAACAGATTATAAATTTTTGTGCAGATAACTTCTACCAAATATATTGCAATTTAGGTTTTTTTTAAATTTATTTTCCATTTAAAAATCATTTCCTGTAAATACACATATCATACATAGTTTGAATATTAGTGTTCTGATCTAAGTTCAGTTTGTTATCAAATTTAAAACACATTTTGAAAATTATAAATAAAAAATTAAAAGAAAACTTATGTTTGCGTTCAGCAAGTGATGATTTTAGATGTTAGCAAAATGTTTGTTTTTTAATTTAATTTCACCAAACTTTAAGTTTCTATATTTAATCGATTAAACGATATACGAGCAATAATATCATACTTTTAAAATCCGAAAACAGGGACCGTATTCGGTACCTCGACTCGTTGTCAATTTCTGTCGATATCGACAAATCCGGATTTCGTAACACGATATTCGGAAAATTTAGCTCGCTTGTCATCGAAAAATTACTCTATTTTGAAGATGAAATTCTCTAAACAAAATGTAATATATGGGTTCATATATTCCAATTTTTATTTACTTAGTTCATTTAATAATTTTTGTTTTGGAATACCAAATACGGCCCTAGAAATAGTTGCATTAATTAATGCACATATTCTGATGCAATCCACGCATCAATTAATCGAATTAATAATATTCATTCATATTTAATATATGTAAGTATTCAGATAGATGAATAATGTAATCATATAATCGATTACGAATTCAAAAATCTTAAATTCTATTGAGGCAGTTGGAAAACGAAATTAAAAAGATTTTGTTTTTGTGTTCTTAGGTAGACAGTTTTAAATTAATATACTTATAAAAAGCATCAAGGTTCAAAATAACGATTATATTAATATTAAATATATATCGGCAGAATAAAGTTTGTCAAAAGACACTAAATTAACTAAAGCAGAAGCTTAGTCATAAGATAGTATAACTTTTAATTATATTGCCATTGTGTTGCATTTCTATTAGTAGTATTATCAATAGAAGATATAAGAAAGAAAAAATTGTAGTTTAATTATTGTAGTTTTCCCACGTAAAAAGTTGAAACAATGTTGCATATAATGTATACCTAACCATATTATAACTAAAACGAAAGTATAACAATCATGCACAAAGAGATTTTATTATTTTTTCATTTTTCGCTTATTATTTTAGTTGTGTATTTACAGAAATGTTTATTATACTTTTAATAGTTATAGTTATTGTGTTTACGAATTTTTTAAGCTGAATATACTCGACTGTGTATATTTTTTAGTAATTTAGTTACAAATTTTGCTACAAACTTCCGCCTGCATCCCTTTTAAGTTAACATGAACTGTTTACTAATTTAAATCTAATTTGTTTTTATATAATTTTATTTAAATCAACACTAACAGAAAGCTTCTATCAAAATGTCTGCTACTTGAGAAAGAACGATGAAACCGCCATTTGAAAATAACTTGAGATTTGTCAAATTTCTCATAGAACTTCTATTTGTGGAATAAGTAAAAAGTTTGGAACATGATTAAACATTTTTTACGAAAACCTGAACATTTTCATTCCCAGGAGACGTAACTTTCGTTTTTAGACCGAATACAATAAATGATTACAAAATTTTCCTTCAATAAAAGATGAAAAATAAATTAAAAGAGGTTAATAATTGCGTCTGGTTCTCATCACATTTTTCTAATAGTGCGAATACAAACTACAGAGGAAAAATGCTTTTTAGTAAAAATGAGGATTATATTCTCCAACAAAACTTCGAATAAAATTCCAAGTCCACCTATTGTTGGTATTCAAGTATTTATTTCAATATTTATTTTAATTCTGGTAGAAGTAGAATTTTTCATTACTACTCTCAATGGAATCGATGCGATGCTTTCCGATCAGTTTTCTACCTTCTCGTGGTATTTCCCATCCTGGTGAATTAGTTTCGACTCAACGAGCAATTGCAGCCTGTAAACTCTCATTGCACAATTTTTCGCCGCAAGGATAGGTTTTGAGTCTTTTCATCCTTTCATGAATATGTTGGGCAAAGATAGCAGCCATGCACAAGGTTGAAGATGGAGTTGTTAATTTAAATATATACCCTTCGATAATTTCGCGGATTTGTGGGGCAAACGATAATCGAAAATAATACACAACATACAAAATATCGAAATACAGAAATTAAACAGTTTTCTTCTACGTAAAATCTTCTTTAAAGAAGAAGTTATATCAAAAATAGGCTTCTTTTCGTCATATAATAAAACAGAATAAAAAAGTTTTTATAAAAATATAGAACATATCTAAATAATGAATTAACCGTCATTGGAATTTGTGTTAGTTATTTTCGCAACCAAAATGTGGGTTAACGCACTATGGCTTAAGGCTTTAATGTTGCTTATATTAAAATAGTTTCGAAGTTACATGAACATTTGGACGACTTTTGTTTGAATTTCTTTTTTATTTTAATTATTTTATTTCATCACATAACGAGGCCTTTTAAGAACTCCTCTTCTATGTATTAACCGTATCTTGGAAAAAATTAAATTTTTAGAGGGAAACTAATTGGATAAATAAATAGATCGGATCAGATTTCTGTCAAACTCTTCAAAGTTTTGAAAAAATATTATGTTTATTACGGAGTTAACTCAGTAAAGGACGTAATTTCTGAATGTTAAGAAAAATATTCGATATTGAGTTCGAGATCAAGACCTTCTCTTGTGAGTCGAGAATTGTTCAAAATTTAATTAGAAGGCGGCTATTGAACAAAGAGAAAACTTAATGTGCTTATTTGAGATTAAATGCTTTTGATTTAGAAAATAAACTCTAAGAAAAAAAATATTGATATTGATTTTAAATTGTGATCGAAAATAATGTACACCAGTTCAATTCGAACAGCTTAAGCGCGGAGAAAAGTGCAAGTGCATGCAAATTCGAAAATGGCCTGAGAAGTTAAGAAAGTAAAACTAAGCAAAATATACTTCAATTTGACAGGAATGTAAATTTTCGTCTCACTTTCCTTTTTATTATAAAAGTATTCAATTTTTTGAAAAATTGTTTGATCGATCGTTTTCTGTAATAAGGATATTATTTTGCAAATTTTGAAAAGAAACTCTCTCAGACTAATGAATGCGTAGTAATATAAGCAATTTCCAATTTTAATTATCTTATCCAATAATCTATAAGAGTCGAGATGTAGAAATTAAATATCTTGGTCGTATGTGAATTTCACTGGATCACATTTACAAAAGATGAAATGTGGAAGAAAAAATCTATTAATTTAATAATTTTAATTCATTAATTGTAATAATTAAAATAAATAATTTCAAAAATATAGAAAGAATCAGCAAATTGATTATATGGACCGATTTTGATGTAAGTTTTATTGAAAATTAGAGTAATTTTTGCAAACGTTGTATGCGTTTTCTTAAAAAAGTCTAAATCGTCAAATTAAAGTTTGGGAATGATTTTTGGATATAACATTTTTCTTTCTAACTCGTTTTCTGAATTACATGTTCCAAACTTTTTACACTAAACATCTGAAACATGAATGAATTGAACAAACACTTGATTGACCGAAATACTGTCGCCAATGTGAAGTAGGTAACATCTAGATATATGTGAATTAAATTAATTCCTCAATTGTTGCTATACTCTAAAGAAACGTTGAATTTAACTGTAAGAAATTCTTAAATCTATAGGAAAATTACAAAAATAGTAAAAATATTAATAGTTAGTAAATAAATGCAGCCATAATAATGAAAAATAAGCAAAGTACCTGTCCATTCGCATCAGTGTAGATTACGTAAGAAGCATTGAGGGGAATGTTACTGGATGCTGCGTTATCCCAACAAAACGTTTAAAAATATTTGATTTTTATATTAAAGCCAAAAAATACGAGGCGATTTTCATGCACACAACGCCAGCCAGCCGACGAGAGTGGTGGTCACAAACAATGGTATTGGGCAAATTATTTTTAATTAAAAGCGAATTAACATAATCACAATTTTCGTTCAAAAATATAAGAATAAAAAAATAAAGTTAATAATTCGTTAATTAATGGAATTAAGGGTTCATTATCCGCCAGTGTTGGGAAGTTTTGCGAGGCAGGTGGGGCGTGGTTGGGCGTGAAAAATTAGTGGAGCCAGCCGTATTTATTTAAAGGTGTTTTATTTTCCGGTATTTGTAATAATTTTTTTGATTTTTGTGAGTTTTGCGGTTGCAAGGCAGGCATGTAAAAGAAATTTATAGAAAGAAGAAAATGATAAATCGACTTTTCATGCAAAAGATGATTTTTTGTTTTTAAAGAAAAAGGGTTAGGGTTTTTGGGGGTAAAGCTAACGATTTCTTGTAGTCAGCGGGTGGGTTAGCGGGGGTGGAATCAAAGCGGCTTCTGCTGGCAACAGCTGTCCGCTACCGAAAATGTGACAATAAATTCCGCAACATAAAAGTAAACAGATGATGGAAACAAGAAAGGACGCACTTTTCTTAAAGAGTTTGAAGACGAAGAGGCCCGGTCCTGCGGGAACAAGTGAAATCGCATGCAAATGGCTTAAGGAGCTGAAGGGTTCTTAATTTCTTCTCAGCTCCTTCGCCGGCCTGGAAGTGATTTACGTCACTTGCATGCAATATTTATTATTATTTTTTTCTCCGCGCAACTCGAGTTCCGCGGCCTTTCATCGTATTTTTTTCATTTCAATGATGCCATCATTTCTTGTTATTATATGAAAGGGTTCCGCGGCTAATTTAAACGCTGAGTTTGTGCAACTTTTATACAACTGGGACGGGGCTGCTCCTCCTCAGAGCGGCGTCCTTTGTTTACTTTTTTATTTATTTCATTTTATGTTTTTCCCCCGAAACATTTTCGCGTTGCAGTCACGTCTGCAGCAACAACTTTAATGCGTTGCATTTGAGTGCACAAACGTCCGTTGCCCGGGTGCAGGAGCGTTGTAAGTGCACGCCTCCATTACACTTGCTTTTTACCCTTCCCTATATTTTTTTGCCCGAAAATATAAAATATAAAAATAAGGTTAAGTGGAGGAAATAACATTTTACTTTCATATTGCCACAGATGTACTTATGGCTCTGAATCGGACTGAATTGGGTCCGTCCTGCTGCACCACTACTCCGTTCTGCTTGTTCGGAAAAATCAGAAGGTTCTACGAGGTTTCTGGGTTTATGGAGTGCATTCTGCGCCGACCATACAACCGACATTACTTTACCAGAATTATGCACTTCTGGGACTTCTTTGACGTGGTCGCTTTAAAGTATGTTATCATATTTGCGAACAAAATCACCGAATTTTCCCAAAGTGACCTCGTCGTAATGTGCCACTGTTTATTGGTGAACAAAAATTCCGATCCTACCAAAATCACTGAATACATACTTTTTGCCAGAATTTCGATATTTTCTTTAAGGAACGAATCTTGACTCTTATATTAGGTATTTATTTATTTACTAGTACCGTCTGTGGTTGAAATTCAACCTACCAACCAAAAATGAGAGCAACAAACGCTATGCATTTACTTGCATTACATATCGCGTTTTTTGTAATATTCTCCCGTGCGGGAAAGGCAAAAGGATCTAATCTCAGACAGTTATGAACGTGGTGAAAATGCTTTCATTTCATTGGTTAGTTAAAAATATTAATATTTTACGCTGTAATATATTTGATTTCAAATCCCCTTTGAAGCTTTGTAATTCGTAAAAATCACGTAATCCATCGATATGAAAGCCTATATCTCGGGAACTAATGATTTTTAGGACTTTTGCCCCTGAGAACTCTTAATCGGGAGGACATGTACTATGACATGCTAAAAATTCAGCCAATTTGACCGAGAGCCAATTTCCATAAGAATTCTGCGGGGTCCTTTGCAAAAACAAGGCTAAAATTTTGCAATGAAAAATCCAATTTATATCATTTATACCATTTTTAAAGCTAATTAGAAGAAACATATTTCACTTTTTATTTTGTTGAGATATCTTAAAAAACTTCGCTTTAAATTGCAAAAATGAAAAATCTATCACTTGAACAAATCAATTGGATAAAATATTACTTTTTTAACTTTTTGACCCCATCTTTTTCTAAAAATTTATTCCAAAACAAAACTATGAATTTGTTACCTAATATATGGTCTCAAGTTTTTTCAGGAGCCTTTTTCCTACTATCGAATTTCGGCAAATATTTTTATCAGAATGCAAAGTCAATGAATATTTAGATCATTTTTTCATACGTAAATAATCGCGTAAATTATATTTTGAAGAATATGTAAATCAATATTTTGAAACTGAAAATACATTTACAGATTTACTTAAAAACGAAGTCGATTTTTAAATTAAAAATAAATTGTTTCCACTAACTTCAAAGATAGGTCTGAAACTTTATTAATAGTTTCGGTTTTAACCTTAATCGATTTCGAAAGTTTGTACGATAGTTTCGGATGATTCGATTATAGAAAACTGGTTTAATATAAAAATTCGTTAACTTTCGCGAAAATAAAATAAAATTTCCTGGATTTCAGTTTGACTAGTTTGAATGAGTTTTACTTATTCATGCTCGGAAAATGTTGATTTGATTTAAAAAAATCATTTTAAATTTCAAAGTAGCACGAGAACATTTGCTCCGTTTGTCTCTAGCTAAAAATAGCATTTACAGAAATTGTTTTTACTTTTCATTTCTGCCAGTTTTTAAAGATGAAGAAAATCATTTCAAAATAATTATCGTTTTCCAAAAATCCATTTCGACTTTATATGGTACCTAGTTGGAAGATGATATTTTTGTTTTAGGTAACTAGAGGCAAAATCATTTTTGAAACCTATCGAATATAAATGGCGTCAATACAATTTTCTAGCATTGGGAGTTGAGACAACACACATTAAATAAATGAGGCACTAAACGTCCCCGAAATATCGATTAATCGTTAATCAAGGATTCCAATTGAATAGTTTTCGTATTAATTGAAGCTCAATTTGCATGCACGGATTACCATCAAAGATACATATGTAATTGCTGGGTAATTTATATTCAATTCCCTCGGGTTAAATTTAAAGAATGAATTCCACCATCTTGAGCAGATTTGCAATGCATTCCCGCCGTTTTGCAGTCGCACAAACTCACTGTCGGAACCCTCTCTAAATTAAGCTATTGTGTGTGTGCATTTTAATCAAATAATGTTACCAAAAGCCAAAAGCGTTTCAAGTATTATACGACTCTACCGAAAGCTGCGCAAGATACCTGTGCTGCAAAGATAATGAAAACATATTAATTGAAAGTATAAAATAGTAAAATAAGGTTGCATAGGGGGTTTTGAAATGCGCTTAAAATTAATACTTACTACGCAAGCCTGTAAAAAATCCATTAACCAATATTCTAAAGGTATTTTATTAATCAACCTGTTATAGGGGAAAGTACAAGTGTCTATTTATGTTGACGTTAATGTGCGTTCAAAATTCAAATTTTGTTTTTTAAAAAGCGTGTGTTTCTGTTGTGGCGCCAAAAGCACAAACAAAGCTGCAAAAGTACAACTGTTATACAAAAAATTACTAAATCTTATGTGATTGCAACAAATTGTAAATCGTATAATTAAATGGCTGCGGATTTTCTAAATTCAACAAGCGGGAAATTTGCGGCAGGACAGCATCACAGCTCCTCTGATATCCTCCGTAACTGTAGCGATTTTTCGTTGGTAGGCATTTTAAAGTGATGTGCGGACATTTTACGTGTTTTCTGCAACATTTAGACTAGAGGAACACCAACAAAACACAATTCATGCGATCAATTTAGTCGTCCATCTCCCGCGGCCCTCGGGGTAAAACATAGTAGTAGTATGTTTTGTTTGTTTGTTTGTTATTTTTAGCAACGGCCAGGGCCTTAAAATTCAAAATAAATAAATTCGGCACATTCAAGCAAAATGGTTAGTTTCTCTTTTTTTTATATATAGAAAAAGCGAATTCATTACACTCCTCAAGCACAACCTGAAGAAAAAGAAAATTATGTGAGAGGCGATTTACTTATGGATCTATAGAACAATTAAACGTCTCAACCTTTATTAGTTAGTCACACAACACTGAAAAAATATAGGAAAGGGTTAAGCGGTGCATCTTACCTTTTCTGTGCGAACATCAAAACGAAGCTCCGATATTTTCAAATAAATTAATACCGAATTTTAACGAATTTTAATACGTGTAATATTTTCTGCATTTTATTACTGCAAAAAATTACTTTTTTTCTTTCTACTGAAATTATAGCAAAATAAGAAAAACACTCCAAAAAGTTCTGTCTTCTACGCCTCGTCCAGTCCACGCTGCACGAATTGCCGCTAAAATATAGGCCTACTCTTGCAACTTTTAGTCTTTTAAGAAAAACCAGTCCAAACCAGCAACAGAGCGTTTACAGTGCTCACCAAGAAAAACGTACTTCTTATTATCATAATTTTTTTTTTTTTTAAACAACCTCAAAGAAAAGTACCAACTATTTTTACGCTGCAATCAAATCATCGATTTTTTACTTAAATCGCAGATTGGTGATAGTGTGGAAACGAAAAAATACCAATGGAAAATACTCACAGAAGAATATACCAAAAACAAATTTCTTTTTTACGACAGCTCATTACCAGGAGGAGACTCAATTAAAATTATATAGGAACACATAAAGAGCCGGTCACAAATTTATTTACTTATAGTTTAGTTTTATTGATGCGCCAAAAAATCTCCCCCTAGGCTACGAGGGGGCCTCCATCCAACAGCAAAGATGAATAAAATTTGAATTAAGTGCCAATGATTATTGCTCTTCGCGAATCGCCAAAATTGGCGCTAAGTGAAATTTCTCAATGAGTTGAAAGAAAACAGCTTTTGTAATGTTTCGCTACTGCTAGGTCTGATTTTAGCTTCATTTACTAAAACGCGACTATTAAAGAATTACCCGCTAAAATTCTTACTCACGAGCTGTGAGCAGTGAGACTTAACGATTTTAAAATATATTTGTATTAAGAAATGGAACATGATATGACTTCCAATTTTCGTAAAATCTATAATATTATTATTTATTATAAGACAAATACCTAAAAATTAATAGCTCACTTTTTATTTAATTCGCTTAGAGTAAAGAATCTTTATTATAAAATGTGTTAAGTATAATTTTGAACTTGGGGCTGGTTAAAGCATAACATTTTGTTTTTACAATCAATTCTCATAATTGTGATGAAACCAGCGGTAAGAAAAATAATTAGAGTTATTATTTATTACTACAATACATTCATGCAATTTGTCTTTTCTTTATAAAGGAAATTAATTATGTTCAAACAGCAGAAATTAATTATTAACTATCACAAGGGATTTATTGGCTAGTTTTACACCTTTCTGTCTTTGGAGGTTTTGTCTTAAGCTATAATGTGAGGCTTCTTTCGTTAAACGTTTTTTATTACTTAAACATATTGTTAATGTTTTTTCAGTCTTTTGGAAAAGTATTCTAAGAAATGAAAAAATTGGTATTTAAGATGTGATTTTCTAATTTCTTTCCTTGCCTGACTGAATGCATATCATGAATAACAAGTTTTAAAAATTTCTATTCTGAAAGACTACCAGAAATTATCATGATATGAAAAATAAAATTGGAAAATAATAAATATTTGTTTCAAATCACATAAAAAACTTTGGAGTGCTGGGCCTTGACGGTTTAAGGTACTAATCTGAAGAATTTATAATACTTCCAGAAAAATTTAAATATTTACTATTATTAAACTATTAACTTTTATAACTCATTTTTACACCTAGGAGTACAAGTAATTTTTGAGTTGGATAGAAAAACTTCAAACTGTGCATGATAAAATGTTTTGGAGGATTTTTGTCAAGAAATAAACTTGAAATTTGAAAAAAATGCATAATATGACCATTTAGTATCAATACCATAAAATATGGCATGACATTTTTTATGGGTAGGTAATGTAGAAAGGTATATAGGAAGTAGATTTTGTGTGTATTAAAATTATTTTGGAACTGGGAGAAAAGACTACGTTAGTACAAATAAATCTGTTTTAAAAGTTATTTAAGTTTGAAGCGTTTTTTTTTAGAAATAATAGTTCGCTTCCGATGATATAACTATGAATGAAATACCTTTAAAAAAGGTATTTGCACTGAAAGCAATTGTTAATATAAATTTTAATTGTAATTAAGAAAAATTTAATTGAATCAAGCGAATAAGATAATAACATTGTTTTTTTTTTCAATAACTATGTGCAATGCTTTGCATGCAAAAGGAAAGTTATTCTTTAATTGAAATTGTCCCTATTTGGTGTTTTGTTAATCGCTCAAACATTTGGTCAGCTTCAAATTAAAATAAAATCCAACAAGTTGGGACCGTATTTGATATCTCGATTCGATGTCTATTTCTATCTATGTCGACAAATTCGCATTTGGTAACACGATATCATACAAATTTCAGTCTATTTTTATCGAAAAATCTCTCGATGACATGTGTGAAAATCAAATTCTTTAGACAAAATGTAATTAATGGGTTTGTATTTTCAAATTTATATTTATTTAGTTTATTTAATAATGTAGTCGACCGCATCATATTGTCAAATTGGCAATCAAGAAAATTATTTTGTCGATTCGATGAATCGAGTCGAGATACCAAGCATAGCCCCTGGGGTCATTGATGACTTTTATAATAAAATCGCATTTTTTATAGAAAATATCAAATTGAACTATCAATGAATGACTTTTCATTAAAAATATAGTCACTCTAAAGTGGTTCTCACTTTAATTTTTAATTGGCTTATTTTAAATTTTTAAATTTTAGGGGTCCTTTAAATGTCGCATCGTTATTGGTCTTGCAAATTATCGTTTTTCATTGAAGGTTAGCAATATTGCACTAAAAATTAGGGTAAAATTAATTAGTAGAACAGAAAAGAAGAAGAGTACTAAAAATAATAAAATTATTATATAAACTCGCTGATAGGTCGCAGTATTTGAAAATAAGTCGATGTATCCAAGTTTTTAAAGGGGGAAGCCATTCCATAAATAGTTCCATTTCTCAATATATATTTTTTAAAAAGATCGTCTTTTCCCAACAAAGCAGGGTAGCAATTTTGTAGCATTTTCCCTAAATTATTTTATTTCACTTTGAACGAGAAAAAAAATATATATATGTTTATTTAAAATGACGATTCCCCCAGAGAAGGCCAATTTGCTTTAGTGGGTTTGCCAACAAAATTGCATTAGGAGAGCGAAAACCCGCTGTCTCGAACAAAACCAGTATTTTTTTGCTATAATTTCAGTGGAACAGGCAAAATTATAGTGAAAAAGCCTCAATTAGTTTTATTAATAGGTTTGTTTAGTTCCTGACTTGCACCAGCATGACGTGTTATATGTTCGCCATGTTTAACCCTGGAATTATCCAAATACACTACGGTACGGGAGGATATCTGAAATATGTTTGCTAGCTGAAATTTTACGTACTCGAGCATGCACAGCTATTATATAAAATAATTTTTGAAATATATAGTGCGCATCCTGTGTTAAAGCGGTTTCAATGTGAAAAATAGAGAAAATATTTATTTTATATATATATATATTTTTTTTTTATATTTTAAAAGTACACAATTGCCCACATGTAGGTAGTCGGAAAGCAATGGAAAAGGTCAACTTACTTCGCAATCTAACACAAATAGGAAAATTACCTTAATCGCTAGAAACATAAAAAACTTAACCAAACTGCCTTTTTACATGATTAAAAATCGAATAACCAAAAAATAATAAATAGAGTAAATGGATCTTCGCGGGGAAGATTGAGAGATTAAACTAAAGTTAGCATACTTAGCAATGCTGAAACGTTACAAAAGCTCTGTCGTACTTGTGTGTTTTAATTTTTCTTCAGTATATGTCACCATTTGCCCCAAAAATGCTTTTAATATCTATTCACACTAAAAATGGCGGTTTACAAAAATAGCTGTAGCATATTGACGCAATGAAAATAATTCATAATTAAAATGAGGACAAACATTCATTGAGGTTTTCTGTCAATATAGGTGGTTGTGTGGTGGTGTATGGTGTGGGTGGAAGCGTCTTTGAACATATAATACATCCGGGTAAATATATTGTAAATATGTTTACGAGTATTAATTGTTTCAAGGCAGATTAGTAAGCGGCTGTAAGTCTTCTACGGTGTTAGGTGTTTGCGAATAAAATCATAAATTCTCTCTCTCCAAATTGTATTTTATGTAGGCCAGGCGAAGGTGTTACGTGTCTATTGTTTTCTTTTCATTTTTTTTTTTTAAATTTAGGTTTTAAAACCTCTGAAAATATCAAAAAATTTAGCTCTGTATTTTTGTAAAGCGCAACTAAATGAACGGCTATTGTATATTGTTTTTCTTTTTTTTTAAGAGTTGAGAGCATGTAGTATTTTTATGTTTTGTTAAGAGTCTTTATGTTTTATGTCGACTGTTTTTATTCTCTTTTTTGGGGGTAAGGTTAAAAAATACTATAACATATGTAAACGGCCAATATAAGGCAAAGCGAAAAGAATCACGCTTCAATAATCACTAGCACTACAATTCGCATTTTGATGTAAACAGGGACAAGTCATATTTTGCAGTAAAACTAAAACAAAATATATATTTCTAAATAAGGTATAATAAAATAGAAGTTTTCAAATAACAAAAAAGTAAAAATGTTAAGGATATAGGAAGTGGAAGGGAGTATTAAGCTTGCTGGGATTAATGTCTAATTTGTGAATGCAAGTGAAATTTGGTGCCTTTTTTTAATAAATTTAATTTTGATTGAAGTAATATATACTACAATTTAAGATTTAAGGTGATTTAAGATTATCTTTTCAACCTAACCTTCATTATTCAATAAGTTTTAAATTTAGTTCAAATAAAGTATGTTATTATGGTATGAATGATTATCGAAAAGTGATACAGTGGTCTCAATAAGTTATTAACAATTTTCTTCCAAACTTAATTCTTTAAGGACTAAAAGGCTGAAATTAGGCATCCTTCAAAGCATAGTACCAGAATGGTTTTGACGAGTAACGCCATCTTCATGTCGAGGCTGACAATTTTCCAGATTATCCTGGTAAGCTTTGTTTGTTTTATGATTATAAATGAATATGTACCAAAAATTTGAGAGAATGTGCAGAAAAGGGAAGAAAAACTGCATATTTAAGTCGATAGAGCAATATTTGAATATCGAAAAATATTAATACGAATTTCGAGTTATAAAATATTTAAGGGTATCAAATTATTATTTAAGACCACTGTACTAATGTCGTAGATAAATTAAAATTATTTTTATATAAAATTTTGTAATTAGACCATCCCAAAAAGCTTAATCAGTATAAATAAAAATAAAAATATAATAAAAGAAAACAACTAAGCAGAAAAATCTGCAACATCAGGACAGATAATAATTCTGAAAATAAAGTATAAAATCAACTAAAGATAAAATTAAAAGGAACAACAAACAAAAGGACATTTTAAAGAATGAGAAGAGTAAGAGAATAATATGAAAGAAAAAAGCTTCAAAGTACAGTATAATATGTATAATATATTAAACATTCATGCATTCATATATGTATATATATTTCTTTTAAATCTGTATATATAACCTTCACTTTATCCAATTAAGTATACAAGTACTATTACTAAGCTTCATATAATCATTAATTATTTCTTTTACTTTGTTTTGTGTAGGTTGTTGAAACTTCAAAGATACTCTGTTTTTTACGCTTTTACGTTTTTAGATTTTTTATTTTTTTCATACTTTTTTTTTTTTACAAACACTGTGATCTAAATAATCATTATTTCTCCTACCATTAGAATAATTTGGATTTTAAAGTAATATTTAGACAAGAGTATAAGTAATGGTTTGATAAGTTAAGGTAATAGCATTAAGTTTAAGTCAGTAGTAAAGTGCTCCTTTGTAAAATGTAAATGCTAGTTAAGAATTTCTTGAAAATCATGTTAATATTCTGCTGTTTTTCGTTTTTCTTCTTTTTTTTATTTGAAATATATTATTTTTAACGAAATATGACGAAAATGAAACACTTTTAAAGAAATTAATATGAATATTAGCATTAGTCGTGTTAAAAGGACTCTAATAGAGGTCGCGAGTGTTTCCGTTTGTATTGTCTCGGCTTTAACTCTTTTTGTGTAGCAATATGTGGACGGATGTTGCTTAGTTAATTTCTTTCCATTTTTTACTTTTTTTTTTTTTAATATCTCGGAAGTAGAAAAGTTTCTAAGTTCTACATGTAGGAAATTTGTATTTTCAATCTTACAGTGAGTAGCGGACTCGTTATTTTGAGAAAAATTTTTTAGCATTTTATTAACCGGAACTATCAGGCGGACTTGTAAAGCGTTGCTTTCGCTCGCAACCTCCATCGAGAACTTTTTAATTTTTTTTATTTAACATTAAGTTCCGCTCCTATAATGTGATATATCAATAAAATTTTGATTGTAATCACTTTATTCTTTTGCTTTTATTTAATTTTTATTATTTTTTCATTTAAATTAGGCACTTTATAGGACTAGCGGGTCCTTTTTAAGCCGCCGCCTTATTTTTCTTCTGATGTTATTTTGTTAATATTTCTTTTTTTCCCTAAAATCAATTTTTATTTTATATTCACAAAAATTGTTAAAAGAATTTACACAGACTCAATCGGGATTTTCAGGTACGGTATTATTTTTACTCGGAAATTTTCAATTCTACTTTATTTCGCGTCATCAAAAACATTTTCTTATATCACTTTTCATATAGGTTTTTTGTTATAGTTATTCCGCGCACTTTTACCTACATAGATTGAGGTTATGTTCTAAATATAAGTCTGAAATTTTTGGAAAGGGATTTACTTTTATATTAACAAACCGTAGTAATATTTTGTGTCTACATCGCGGAAAGAGGAAGCGTTTATTAGGCCTAAAGTGTTATGTAATAGCATAGCAGTGAGTATGTACACTGTTTTTTTTCTATAGTGAAAACCTCATGATGCTAAAATACACTGTTAGAAGCTAATATTTGTGGTTAAGTATATTTTTGCATTTTAGTTATTAGTAAGGATTAAAAGGGGACATTTGCAGTTTTTACTGGACTATGCTTATGCTTGCATGCTCCTTTCACTCAGTGCATATTCTGTCAGAACCTATGCTGTTTTAAATAAATACTTTTTTTTTAAAGCAAATGGGAGGCTTAGCAACGGCATTGAAATTATTATTTCATGAATTTGAGCAAATGAGCTAAGGACAAAAAGGGGAAAGCGATGCAAATTATATGAAAATTGAGTGGAATCCTTCAATGAATGGAAAATAATGAAATATTTTAAAGAAAATGTTATAATATAATTTTAGGAAAAAAGCCATGCAATTTATAATAATTGTTAAGTTGCGAAGTAGCCGTTGTTGATTATTTGCAGTTCGACAAATGGTTGGTCAAACTAAAGTTTATTCTGAAATATTTCTATTTACGAAGGTGGAGTAAAAATGTCTTTCTCTTGTTCAAACATATTTTCGATTATCTGTGGTAGGAAAGCTCCAATAAAAAAAAAACTTTGGCGAAAAAAAAATGTATTTCGAGAATGCACTATACTTCAAAAATTTTGTTTCTTAATGGTAAATGGCTCATAATCTTCAATTAGAAAACTAAAGCAAACTTAAAGCAAAAAAAGACATTTAATAAATCCATGTTTTCAAATTGCGGACCTCTAGAAACACAACAAATAAAAATCATATAGTAAGTATACCTGATTTAAATTGAAATTCGATTTCAAAAAATCTAAACAGACTTGAAGCAACAGCAACCTTTTGGGCAGTTTGACTATCAATAAATTTTCCACCGGTATGGTTTTTATTAAAACTGTTTCATTTTATTTTGAGTAGTAGAAAAACACATAAAACTACAAATTTTCGCCAAATAGGGTGCTTGTAAAGGATATTTTAAAACTAAACCAAAAATTGTTGATATTTTATACATTATCTCCAAAAAAGTTACTGCACAAAGGTTAAAATAAAGTTAAGTTTGTGGGATATTACTACGCATTTTCCTCTTTCAGAGATGACAGGGGGAATCATGTACTATTATTCCTAATGGTAGTAAGTTTGAAAAGCGAAAAAGCAAATATTATATCCAAGATAATAGTTAAAAATTTATATAATTATTGAATTATAGCAATTTGTTGAAATTTTGTTTTAGCAAGAAGTTGCGAAGCGAAACGAAAAAATGATATAATTATTAGACCATGAAAAGATATAGTCAAAAATTAATTAAATAAAGCGGCGACTCGCAAGTATTTGTTTTGTTTCACATAAAAAAAATATATCATAAATAGCAGAATATTGTTTTTTTTATTTCTAAAAGTATTTACACAGGAAAACAAGGAAACATAAAATTAATGGAAGAACAAAATATCGCGAATTGCACAACAATTGTGGAAATAAAATCACGAAAAAACTAATTAAACGATATGCAAACGGAATAAAATATTTTCTAAACTCAATGCTTGTAAATGGAGCTTTTGATTATAGAGTCTAATTCCTATAGCCTTTTTATAACAATTCTAATGTGTGTTGTATTATTTATTTTTTCATTTTTATTTTTTTAAGTAAATTTAAAATTCATAAGTAACAAGCGCAAAATTCAAGTATGAAAATTCCACAAATATTGCAAACTTAAGAAAAGGATTGCCGTCGGAAGTGATTTTTTTCAAACATTCATTTTATTTTATAATTGAACTTGAGACAAAAATCGCTTATTTGATCACTTCTCGAATCGGACTTTTATATCGAAAATCGAGAAAGAAAACAGAGTAAACAAAGTACTTACAACAGACACTTATACATAGATGTGTAAAACATACATAAAATGGGCTCATGTGTTTTATGAGGTATAAAAATCCATCGTGTGTTAGTGTATGAGGGGCGTTAAAAAGCAGCTTTCGCAGGGTTTTGGGGAGGAATTAATTACAGGGAAGAAAAGAAATTGATTTTATTTTTCCAATTAATCGACTCCCAGCCGAAGCGTTCTGCATGCAAGGTGAATGGAGGAAATTTGTACCCAAGGAACTTAAGATTGATAAAAAAAATATCAATATAACGTCCCATGTGAGCACTCTATGTCTTCAGAGCGGGAAATTTCGCTTAAGATATTGGGAAGATGATAAACTTATTTACATCTAAAATGGACTGCTCTGGTTTCCCTATAATTTCCTAAAAATTTTCTTGTTAGTTGTCATCCGGTTAGGCCAGGCCCTTATTTTTTGAGAGTTCTATTTATCATACTAAATCCTGCGGCTATCTAAAAACTAGTACTGTTTTAGCTACTTTTCTTGATTTTCATTATTTTAATTCTTTTCTTCACACTACACATCTTTCATAAAATTGTTTAATTCAGGAATTCAGAACTCGTTCAAAATGCATCTAGAATTTTGGTATTAATTACCAATTATGAAATAAAGTTCAAAATGTTTGTTTATTAAATTGGAATTTAATAAAGAGTATACGTTCATATTCTGCAGAGAAAACGCTATATCAATCGATTCCTTGCGGTGTACTGAGCAAACTTTTATTCTTGACCCTCTGTTCTAAAACAAATTCTTTTTTTCCGCTTAGAATCGGCGTCAAAATCTTTTACAAGGTGCGCTCATTTAAGACCTCACAGATCTTTATGAAGACATCGAATGCGGGGTTCATTTAAAAAAAGAATAAAATAACCTTTCAAAAGATACCTCACATGTTAGAATCCGTTTTTAAATGTTCAAGTTTATCAAAATCTCGACTATAAATTTTTTAACGAAAATTTTGATAAATTTTGAATTTGAGTCCAAATAACTTCTACATTTGGAAACGGATTCTAACAAGAGCTGTATCGGTTGTAAACTGTTTTTGAATGAGATGACACTACAAGGATCTGTAGGGATTTAAGTGAGTGCACCTCCTAAAAACGTTGAAGTCCGATTTTAAGGCGGAAGGAATGATTTCAGGAGGAGGAATCAACAACAAAAATTTGCTCAGTCCATCTCTATCCATTGACAGGACGTAATCGGCAACATCAATTAATGTTTCAGAACCATTCTATACTTTTTAAAACAGCAAATCAGTAAATTTTAAAAATGGAAACCGTCCACTTGCAGCTTAAAATTTATTTAAAGCTCATAAAAAATCAAATGAAAATTTTGTTCAAGCTGTATCAAGAGAAGGAAATAAAAAATTACAGAAGCATATCACATTATGAGGCAAAATTTATATTATATTTATAATTTTTGTCATTGATTGCACTAGTTACTTTTTGCTTCAAGCCTATCATGCATTTTGAACGATTTATGCATTTTAAATTTTTATCCATACATTCATTATGTAATATTATTATTGAATAAATTTCAAATATTTCGGATATTCATTTCCATATAGCCAATAGCCGAATATCTGAGAATTGTCTCACATTTCCCCTTTCGGCATATTTGGACGTATTCTCTGTATAGTTTTAACTCTGTACGGCTTATTAGTAGAGCACTAAGTTAATCATTAAGTGGTTAAAATATAGTAAAATATCTAGCAATGATATTATTTCTTTTATGTACATGTCTATGAATAAAAACAGCCAAGTATGGTGATTTCATATTGTGTTCTTATTTTTTTCTTTTTCATTTTATATATATATATATATTTTTCCCTTTATTTAAGTGCCTAAAATTATTTTTTCATCGTGTATATTCTTATAAAAGTAAACGTATTGGAGTAAGTTTCATATAGATCTTGTTAAATATTTCATAATTCCAAATTGTATTCACTTTATACACATTTTATTAGCTTTACAATTTAATTTATGCTCTTTTTAATCAACAAAACAAATTAAAAAAAAATGTAAAATAAATTAATAAAATATATCACAAAACTTTGCAATGAATCGTTTGATTTTTAAGAAAAGAAAATGCATATTTGAAAACAATTTATCAAAGAAAAGTTAAAAATGACTGTGCGCTTAATTAAATCAAAAATTATATGAAAATGGCAAGCATACAATTAAATATTTTTCTTTCGTTAAAATAACAAAAAAAAATAATTTAAAAAAAGCACAAAAGCCAAACTAAAGTTTCTTGTTTTATTTTTTTAACTCTTGTTTCGAATGCTACAAAAAACATTATTATGTTTATTCTTTTTCGAAATTCCACTCATCTCAAAAATGGAAGACATCTGCTTTTATTCCTCAGTTAAATGTTATTATGTTTTTTTACTTAAATTCCTTCCTTTTATAACTCTCACTTTTATTTCACTCCTTTCTATCAAAATGAAAAGGAACCTTATTTAGTTACAACTCTTCTGACAAGGCATTTTTTATAAACGAAAATGAACGAATGAAAGAAAAATATTATTTATATATGTAATTATAATAAAATGCGGCACGATTGCAAGTATCTTAAGTACAAGACTTATTCAAATTTACAAAGTAAAAAAAAACAAATAAATTAAACACAGCAAATTAAGTTGGGACATTTTTGATTTTAATAGAAGATTAAACAAAAGTACATGAAAAGATTCGTTTTCTTCTTCATTTTAAAACACTGAAAGTCATAAGATCTGTAAGTTCTCCTGAGGTATTTATAAACATTATCTTGATTTTTCATTTTTTCAATTTAAAATTAAAAAAATTCTTCCGGAAACTCAAGCGTTTTGCTTGACTGAAAATTGGAGCGATTCGACAGCTTGATGTCTCCAAATGGATATGATTCCTATAGGGGCCTATCAGACTAAGGTTTTTTAAAGGTTTTATTTAACCAAAAGTTTTCTGCAAATTTTTTTAAATAGCCCATATATTGTAATATTACATTGCACTTCGAAAGATTCAAAATTGGAAAATTTCAAATTTTTAGAAACTGAGAATGATATTTTTATTTGACTATGAGGTTGAAAATTACTTTTAATATTTTGATTAAAAAAAAAACAAATATTTTTTTTTAAAAACACTAACGAGTTAAAGTCGGAATAATGTAATTAAGAAATTTCATTTTCCGAAAAATTGGCCATTTTGTATAAAGCATGCAAAATGTTTTCATGGATATTTAACCGTCTTTATAAATACAGAGGACCATTAACGTGGTATTAACGTTTAGACGATGGATATTTCAGGTTAAAGAAAAAAACTATCCTGATTAATTTTAGTGAATCACTCTTACTCAAAAAAAAAAAAAAAAAATATATTCATTTTAATTTTTTCAAAAATCAGAAACCACAAAAACAAGTCTCAAATCAATCATTTTTCCATTTTTAATTTATATGTAATCTAAATTTCTGTCGAATTGTAATGTCTTCATATTACAACATATAAGCGTGACTAGATTATAAATATATATTAAAAAAAAATTGTTTACATCCAATTCTTGGAAAAAGATATCTTAAATGAAGGTATTCCACGAAAAGACCAGGTAAAAGTAAAATTTTTAAAACAATGTCACATTTTATAACTAGGATTGATTAAAATTAAATAAAATTACTTCTAACTTTGCAATTAAATTGCACTCGATATTCCTTAAATAAATTAAACTAATCATTCAGTGTTATTCCTGTCTAATTCATTGATTACGGTAAGAAATTAGCTTAAACTAAATTAAAATTACAATTAAATTAATTGCAATTAAATTTTGACGATTTTGGTATCCGTACGACAACCCACACAAAAAGGAGATTGTTTTAATTAAAATAATATCTAAACAAAAAAAAATAGCACACTTGACGAGTTTAACATTGAAACAAAAATAAAAATATCTTCATGAAAATTTTATTAAGTATAAACAAATTAAGTCTCCAAGTAAAAATTGGTAATTTGTAAACAATAAAAAATAGTATTAAAACACAACTAAAGAAAAGCTGAAAGGCCACCCATGCTTCAGAAGCATAAAGAAAGGAAAGTAAAACTACACGAACGCATTAAGTACGCTTCCTTTAAAGGTATAAAATTTACTGTGATTCAGCATTCAGCAAGCTAAATATTGACAGGCACAAGTAGCCAAAATATATATTTATTTATATTATTTTTTTATAAAAAGCAGTCAAAAAGGCGTTTAAGCTGCAGTTCTACAGGTCACATCATATCCACTGAAGTCAAGAAGCTCTCCAGAACAAGCTCCGCATTTGTACAGTAAAATATATAAATTAGGTTTCCGAGCCTTACGATCACCATAGTAATAGTTATAATTATTTTTATACAGTTCAATTGTACAGTGACTAACAAAAACATTAAGTAGAATAACTTAGAAGGTAAAAACAACACACGAGATCTAAATTCAAAAGAACTAAGTCAAAAACAAAAAATAAAAAAAAACAAGTCGAAAATCGTAACTAACCAATCAAAATACAGATACAACTAGGTTGCTGCTACGGCTACTACTTCTCTAGCATAGTCACGGGTACCTAGTCTAGCCCTACGTCTAGTCCTAATCTAACTCTAGCCTAGCTACTTATTTAGTAAAACCTCAAGGTTTGAAAGGTGCGTCTATCGTTATTACGTTGTCAATAGGATCTATGGCGGTATAGGAACAAAATAGATTTTTTTTGAGGGCAAAATGAAGCTATCACAGTACTTCTTCCCGTTCGTTCGAAAATATTCTAAAAATTACAAAAAAAGATATAAAACGAAAATAACAATTTAAAACTTAGAGCTCCACCGAGGATCGACTGAAGCCAACATAAAATTGTCCCCAGCGCTGACGTCGCACCGCGGCCTTTGTCTTGCGCCGAAGATTGGTGTTTAAACGCTTCTTTCAGCTAACTTCTAATTTTATGCTTTCACATTTAATATTTAAATATTTCTTTTTTAAATTTATAATTTTTAAGAGTTCAAGTCTCTGAAAATGTCCGTATATGCTTTGGGGTATGAGGTGTAACACCTCGTTGCATACTTTTCGGCTGCATTGCACAAGATCCGATTGCAGAGACGGTTGCATTTAGAATGCGAGAGCATAACATTACTAACTTTACGTGCAGTGTGTTTTTATTTTTAAAAATTTATTGTAAAATAATCATCGAAATTTAGTTTGGTTTTTTTTTACATGTAAATGTCTAGGCACGTGTCATATTCCTCGATCGTTTTTAAGGTGCGATATTTCGCGGAATTTACGAGGTCTTCATCTTTTTGTAAGGGTTTAGAACCACAGCACTGCCGGGGGTACCTTGGGCTGGGGTCACAGGAGCCACTGTTGGTACAGTTGGTATGGCTGCAGTTAAATTAGCCGGGACAGCAGAGGGGACAGCATGACTGGCAAGAGTTGGGGTTGCAGCCCCCATTCCGAACGGGTAACCCATAAATCCGGGGTAGAAAATATTCTGGGGATGGCTTAAAAATTGCTGATTTGCTGCAGCTGCAGCTGCTGCATACGGATTAGTCGCAGTGGCAGCAGTTAGGGGCATTTGGGGTCTCAAAAGGTGTCCGGCTTGAATGTAGCTGCTAGGTGGTCTAGAAATTAAGTTTGGCGCTGAATGGGGCACTGTCTGAACGGACCCAGCCATTTGTGAAGACATCCGGGAAGCAACAGCGGCTTGATTAACAGCAGCAGCATTTGCTGCCGCTGCAGCTGCTGCAGCATGAGAAACCATACCTTTATTAAGGGCAACTCCGGTGTAGCTGAGAGCAGTTAAGGGTTTTCCAGAAAGGGCATTCGATGCTGCTGCCATCTTAAGTGCGTTTGCGTAATTCTTCTGTGCGACTTCTTTAGCAATTGTTGCTGCATCTTGATAGTAAGTCGGGTGCGGAAGTGACGTCATCGGGAACGTATAACTCAGGGAAGAAGAGTGAGGTACTGTGATAGCGGCTGACGCATTTGAGGTGTGTGTTAGTACCGAAGCCGCGTGAGAGGTTTGATTATGCAGCGGATTATGCTGGGATTGCATAAGGGGATTATTGTGCTGCTGCTGAACCTGAACCTGATGATGCTGCTGGTATGCTTGATTTTGCTGCAGTGGCTGATGTTGTGGGACACCAGCAGCCACCTCAGCAGCTACAACAGAGTTAGACTCTGATTTAGATTTTGTTAGTTGATCAGCTGATGTTACTGTGCTGCTAGCAACACTGTTTACAGAAACGGGTAGCGTCATGTGATTGCTGTTAGTGTTGCCGCTATTGTTATTATTATTGTTGCTGTTGCTGTTAATGCTATTCAAGTTGTTATTGTTAAGAAGGGAGTTATGCTGCGATGATGTCTGAATGGATGCAGAAGTTACAACAATACCATTACTACTACTAGCCGTACTGTTGCTGTTAATGTTCGACAAATTATTTGATAAATTACTATTGCTTACGACAACACCGTTACTATTACTGTTGTTATTTAAACTGATTTGATTATTTTTATTATTATTAGCAATAACTGGATTTGCCGTGGTGGATGATTGTGGTTGTGGAATTGCTGTTGTAGCTGAAGGACTTGGACTAGGGTACTCACATGACACTGGTACAAATGGCTGCTGCAGTTGCATCAGCTGCTGATAGGTTGTCGCTCCTGGCTGATACACGGGTATTCCTGATTTTTCTGCTGCTGGTCTTTTGTAGGGTACCATACCAGAAAATGCCTGCTGATGGGAGAAATCAAAAACCAAATTGAAGTTCTAATTAAAACGTGTAATTTTCCTCAGAGCTGTTTTTGCAGTTAATTTATATTATTTAAAAATTTATTTCATGTTTACTTGATGTTAATTCTGATATAAAATAAATTATATTAAGCGTTAATGTTATTAAATTAATATGAAATTAGTTTTAATTCTTTCTTCCTCTAAGCTTTAAGTATTATTTTTCTTGTTGCAAAACAATCCTTTTTATTCGCATTTTACAATCATTTCTATTGACATTTTAATTTATTAAAGTTATGCTTAAAAAAATAACTAGTTGCATTTAAGTTAATACAACCAAAACGACATCGTTACACTGGAACTAAGTAAATTGAGTTCTATAAAATTACAATGAAAGTAGTAGTTTTAACAAAATTTTACTTTTTCCGTGAAAAAGATCTTTCAAAAATGTTGAGAAATTATCTTTGATTCAGTTTCCATTATAAATTTCAATGAAAGTAGGTACTGACTAAGTTTTCTCGATTGAAGGGCTAAAATTCAAACGTTTTTTAACAACTTTGTAAGCATTTTGAAAGACGTATCTAGCGAATAGGTTGAAAATTTAAAGAGTAATACTGTCCCGTGACTGACCAATAGGTGAAAGGACAACTGTATAATAGAGGTGAAGGTTGTTTTTAAATTTAATTGGTTTGAACATTTTCAAATGAAAAAAGTACTCAATTTAAAATCAATACCAAACTAAAGCATTTTCCCTTTTCTTGGAAATGTATTTTAAGTCGGCGATGGAAGCGACAAATTGTCACGTATTTCAGTCTTAAAAATTTGTTCCAATTGTCGAATCGATTGGAAATCGACTGACGAACACATTTTTATGTTGAGAGATTCTTTTCTATTCTGTGGTGGCGTGCAGCCTAATTACAAATAATGTGACACAACACATATTTCTAAAAATGCAAATTGTAGACACATTTTTAGAAATGTATACAATAAGAGTTTGAAAAGAACTAATCGAAATTGAATCCATTTTATTTCATCGCCTTTAATTCTAATTTGTGTTTGCTCTTACAGATACAAAGTCTTAAGAAGATTCGAGGCTAAATATTTAGTGTTAATGAATTGTAGTTGCGATTATTTAAGGAAAAATTTACGTATTGAAATACTTGTTTATTTTATCAAGTACATACTTCGAGTTTGTGACTATTTTATTAAATTCCTACCAGTCAATAGCTGTGGAAATTATGAAAGTATTTTAAGAGAGTTGCATTAAAAACCACTTTAAAAAAATAATAATTCTATCTTTAGCCATCGTATCCTAATATTTTACACATAAAACTGTGTCAACTGTTCTTGAATTGTTAAAAGACATATTTTAAAATGCAAAATGTCGTTATTAACAATTTGAAATTATTTGTTTTTACCAAAAAGAAGACCTTATGGTATATTATTATCTTAAAGAGATTCTTCAAAAATATTTAATCATTTAACTTCACACAACAATTAATTCATTAATTAATTAATTACGAGAGAAGTTTTAAATGAAATATTGGATTTTAAAAATTCCTGCTGCCCAAAATAACTTTGAGAATGTCAGCATTACGAAAGTACATTGTGGCAAATTTAAAATTTTTTTGCCTACTATACCTCGTTACTACATTTAAGATAATTGACAGTATTCTCAGTATTAATATCAAGTAAACATATTTTAAGCGAGTATTAATACAAAATTTTGGATATTGCATAAATAATTTTAAACTCTTACAACGAAAGGAACCAGTAACAAGCGGAGGATTAATAAATGCATTAATACACTAAAATTGCTCTTAAAGTTAAAAGCTACTTCAGATAGCGAGGATAATCTGAGTGAGACAGAGATATAATAGTAAGTGAGAAAGACCAAAACCGCATCAAAAACAAATTTGCCAGTAAACAAACGTGAAAAAATATACTACAAAAAGCGCCGAAACGATATCATGGACATATCCAGTCGGTTTTTGATTGACTTAAAAGAAGAAATAAATTTTTAATAATAACATTTTTTTTGATTTTTTTTTTTAATTAATAAATTTGATGTTGTGAAAAAATGAGAGCGTTAGAAATTATTTGGGCTGTACTTACGAAATTTTCATAGTAAAATGAACCAACCGTTTTCACATCCATCTGTAAGGTTTTCGAAAAAGGAAAAGAAAAAATTACAAGGAATTAATTACGATTATCAAGGCTGCTATTGTTTGATCTTATATTTATGAAGTAACGAAATATCTTTTTCTTATCTCAAAAAACCCTACACCCTAATGCCTTACAGTTCTTAAAGTAGTTAAAAAAAATATAAATATGTATATATTGAAATACCACCACTTTAAAGCGGTTATTTACATAAAAAGAAGAGTTTAAGTTGCGAGGATGCATACTATAAGAGTTAAGGAAGCCCTATAAACTTAGGTTTTAAGTTAAATTTGATAAATATTCAGTTTTTCGTTTTTTCCGGCAGGCACCTAGAAATCATTTCTGAAATTTTATTAAATCGCTGGAAGTCCTATTTATCCATAGTGCCGGTTCTGGATCAATAGACGGGTAAATGTTTGTATATGTTTTCGAAAAAAAAAACAAATTAAATAGCGCAAAATAAAATGTAAAAAAGCACGTTTTCTTTGCATCTCTTATAATATTTAAACTATAAGCATTCACACAGATAAAATATTTTTAATAAGAAACAATTGCTCCGGTACTCTAGTGGTACACTTAATTTAGATCGTGTTAAAAGCATTTGTGGTTTTGATTTCGCAACGAAAACATAAATTTTTATTCTGCAAAGTTAACTTATATTCCCTGGAATCATCAAATATGACACAGTCAATACCTATGTGGTAATAATGCAAAATTTTCAAAATAAGTTTTCCTTTTCTCAAATTTCCGTAATAAATGTTCGAATACGCCGATTCAATACCTTACAATGAACAAAATTCTTTAATTTCAGGTATTTCTGTAAAAAGACTCAAAAGGATCAAATGTTTGATGCATATTATGCGATAGTGTGTATTAAATTTGTCAGTCGCTGAGATAGGAGTACCTATATTTAACTTTAAAATTCTGCAATTTCTCCATGATCCCACAATTAATCCTTAAATTAAAAACGCTTTCATCGGATTTCTGTAAAAGTTCTACAGCAGTATTCAAAATAAGGAAAATGTTATTTTACTTCGATTTTTCCGCTCGTTACTGTCAATAAGTCGAAAAAGATATTTAAAATATCTTTAATTCGTTAATTAAGATTCTCTCGTAGGAAAACGTAAAATGTCCTTAATTTAAAATATACAATTAGCAAAAAAGATTTATGGGAATATGCAAAAAATCGCGGCTGCTAAATACAATATAAATATCTAAAATTTCAAAGTTAAATATTTCCGGAAGTACAACTGACCGACGTTTTTTTTGTATATTCGTCTGTTTTGATTCAAAATGAACACATCTATAAAGTTTTATCAAAATCCATTAGGAAATCTCGAACTCAATCTATTCCAAGTTATTCAAAAGGAAATTGAGATTATACGAGTATAAAAGTTTTTTATACTGGCCAAATAAATGGCATTCAAAGATGAATATTTCCTGATTCAAAGAAAGAATATTTCCTGAGTGCAAAGTGTTAGTCCATAGTGTGAAATAGTTTTAATTTAATTTATTTTCTTTGTAACACAGAAACACTTTTTGATCTATTAATTGTATCTAATGATTAAAAATGCGATTGATGTATAATCAAACGATTAATTTGACTGTACCAGTTCGTTTATAGTAACTAATCTACTTATTTGCAATCACTCAAATCTTAGGCGTTCATATTCAAATTTTGATGGGCTCAATGAACCTCTTCAAGCGAGAATAATGAGAAAATTTTGAACGATCGCTTAAAACCAAAAGGCATATAATTTTTATGAAGTGACTTATAATCCATAAATTAATCTGGAAAACGATGGCTTTCAATGATTCTGGAATTATTAAAAAGTACACCCAGGTAGCGAGTGATGAGTTCGTTTGCATGTCAGAGCAGCACCTCAAAGACCGAGTAAAGCCCTCGGGGGCTGAATCGCTGTCGTTTTGATGATATTTTCAGCGTTTTATCCAGAAGCGTTATAATAATCCTGTCAGTAATTAATTGATGGAATGCTCAAGTAACCAGACATTTTCCATTTCGAGGCTAATTGAGGGAAAATCAGTAGGAGCGGATGACACGTTTATCGGCGTCCAAACAGTGATTGGGTACGTTGTGCTATCAATTAAGTTTAATCAGTCTATTAAAAGTGCGATGCAGGCCGGGCACCATTATCCGAAAGGTTAATTCCTCTACTTTATGACTGGCACTAGCAGATAATCCAATTTGTTAAGTCTTCTCTCGGCCCATAATCGATTGGTGGGGTTTTGCACCATTCCAGAATCCGCCCTAGTCGCGCGTTGGCGCTTCGAAATAATATTTTCTACTTTTCTAGATTTTAGCGTGGCACCCCCGCGGATGCATTATTACCACATAGCCGATGATCCTTTGAAGCTGAGCTCCCATCAAAGAAGGAAATGAAAAGAAAATTATCCATAAAAAACTAAAAGCTGATTATACTCGCGACTCCACTGAATGTGCTCATTAAAAGCCTTTGAAATGTTCTTGTCTGAATCACGTGCATGCTAGCAACTTTAACTCACTTTACGAAGGTATTGTCAACTAACTAAAAATCTATAGGTGGGTGTTGTTGGTTCATATTACAGATAGTCAGTGTGCGATTTATGGAAAACGAAGATCTATGTGAGTTTAATTGATTTCTTCCTCCTCTGCTTCCTTTCAACATCTACCTGCTGCTTCTGAAGCAAAACGATTTATTTTTACTTCAAAAACTCTTGAGGGCGTTTTATTTTTTCTGATTTAATTGAGTTGGTGTGGAAAACGAATGTAAAGCATTTAAATTTGTTTTGCCTAACGAAGATGCACTTTGTGCAATTTATCATCATGGTACAGTGCGTCTTAAGTTTAAGGGCGATTTTAAGTATTAAGTAAATTTAATCAAAAATGGGTCAAAAGGCCAATATTTCAAAATTGGTAGACTGGATTATTGAAGTAATTTAAGAATTTGTCCTGATTATATTTAATATTCTAATACCCTAGGGCCTAGACAGACAGCGCACGTAAATTAATCATTAATACTAATTATTTATTAATTTAGGCTTTGTCTGTCATGGGCTCAGGTCGCTAAATCACGAAAAATTTGATAGTTTATGATTTGGTTAATTACTAGATTCTTTTCAGAATTTACATCTAAATCACGAAAAATGTGCTAAAATTAAGCTGATTTTGTACTTTTGTAATAGTTGTAACTCACAAATAACAACAAGAAGAAAAACGTATTTTGTTCGTTACAACCGACTGCCGATCGTTTTTAAGTAAATTAAGAAGTGGCTGTCTGTCACCACTTCTCAAATTAGTAATTTGTGCTAAATGAGTAATTTACCTAATAACGATTTAGGGTTCTGTGTGTCGAAGGTATAAGACAATTTTACTGGCCCAAGATAGTAGGAAAATGAGAATAACATTGTCTAAAATATAATTTGAAAATTGCGGAATTTATACATACATTATACTGATTAATGTGGAAAATCTGGAATATTAATTTTTTTTGGAATCGAAGAAAAAAAACCTACTTATTGGAAAACATATCAAAATTAATTTTTATGTTTATGCAATTACATAGGTACTGTCTATGTTGTTTTATATAAGGAAGTACAATTTGTTGCTCCTTATTTATAATTATTGAACCACATTTTTTTTTTTGATTTTTGGGCACTAATTAACGAAAAAAAAAAAATAATTAAAACATTCCACCACATAAGGTTTATAAGATATCGTAATAAATATTACTGAATTACTGATTAATTAAGCTACAAATTCTCATAATCACTAATCACGTCTTTTCATAAATTCGTAAAGAGAAGCTTAAAAGCAGTACTTTTACACAATAGTAATAAAAATGCTTTTTAGGAATTTCACCTTTGTCATTGAATAATTTAATTGACAAGAAAATTAATTGATCCATTTATTGGTGGTGATTTGAAAGTTTAAGGCAATAGACAGAAAAAATGTAAACCGTATCCGAATTTACTTCCCCAAAATTATCTATCTATCTATCTAAATAAAAGTCTCTATAATGGTACCCTATTTTTCAGTTTTCATTCATGACGAAGATATATTTTAAACTTGAGATGATTAAAAATTTTTTCATATGGAATCCTAGCAACTTACAGAACAAATTCCTCACATCATTAATTACTGATAACAAAACTTAATTACTATGGAGTCATTTTTTGGAGGAATACACTGAAATTACATATATAAAGGTTTCCGGGGTCGCTGGTTATGAATCCGGTTTAAAATTTTGGAAATTCAAAATGGCGAATCCAATATAGTGAACGAAAATTCTGAAAACCCCAAAAATCATCCACCATATGAATTTTGAAAATCTAGTATCGAATTCGTAATCAGCGACTCCAAAAACCTATGTAATTATCAAAATATTCTTTATGGGTCTAACTCAAAAATGTGCCTCTGAAAGAGTCAATAGACATAGTTACATTATCGAAAATTTCCTACAAGTGACGTTGAGTAGTTTTGATATTATATCAATTTAACTCACATAGATCATGATACCAATAGTTACATTGCAGAGCACGAAGCTCGTGAAAGCTTTGGAAACTCGTTTGATATAAAACTAGTAGTTACAACAATTTTACGGATTTTCCAACAGCTTTACAGCGGAAGCGCAGTAAAATGTGATCTAAGGGGTATAACCAAAAAACCAACAAAAGATTCTAAGTACGAAAGACGCATGCATGGAACAAACATAGTAAAAAAGCATATTGCAGAAGGCAGTACCAGTTGAAACATGTCATTTTCAGCTGCACGTTTCTTGCCAACTTCCAGAGGATGGCCAATGGTAACAGCAGCAGTTGGTGCAGCCCCAGGCGTTGGGATGGGATGTGTCAAAGTAGCAGCAGCGACAGCAGCGGCTGCGGTCAGAACAGGACCGGCGGCCGAGCCAGCAGAAACAGGTGCAGTCTTTAAAATTTTTTTTTGATTTGATTTTTCAAAATGTGCACAATATTTCATATAATTTTCCATGTTATTATATTCATTTTTTTGATTCCAAAAGTGATTTGACCATATTTTTTATATTATTTTCATGTTTTTTTTACGATTTTTTTTATATTTACATTTTGGTGTGGTTGAAGAGGTTAGATATAATGCATAAGCCACAAGCAATTTAAAAGTAATTTGATGATGTGGAATAGTTTGCATTTTACGTAATTAAAGTTTTTGGCATTTAAAGTGGTTGACCATCCATCGAAGCAAGATAGCAGGCGAACAGGTAAATAGATAAAAAAAACGAATAAAAAAATTAAATTAGAAAAAGGCCTTAAAGAACGACAAATTAGATTGATAATAAAATTTTTCAAATAAATGTACAATACATGTAATAAAATACCTATGATATCTTATAGAAAATTATAGTTCTAGTCTAACAATATTACTCGAGGCATAGTGTTGCTCATGGACATGATCAAAAAAAGCAATTTTGTTACATTGATCTTTGTGTGGTAGGACCCTGCAGAGCACACATAAGTCGCACTTCCACGCATTGAACAAACAAAAGGCGACGGAAATAAAGCGAAAAATATTGAATAAAGCCTCGAAATTTGCGGAAATATAATGAAGCAGTTTACAAAGACATAAATTGCTGATGAAGCTTTTTAATGATTAAGTATTCAGGAGAATCTGGAAAAAAATTGTTTATTTATTATCGAATGATGAGTCAGTCCCACATTAAAGTTGCATGTCTGGCACACATGCTCCCAGCAGTGGCGAGGACATTTTTAAACGTAAATCCTGAAACATTTTCATATAAATTTTTCTTTCGGAACAAACCAACTTTGCTTTTTGTGATTTTTGCACTTCTAAATTTAATTTATTACTATTACAATAAATCTCTGTAAAAATAAATATTAAGAAAAATTTTTATTTTAAAACGACATGCAAAAGGGAACAAAACAATAAAACAACTACAATAACTAGGTTAAATTGTTAAAACCTGAATTTTTTGAATACGAGGTCAAGGCTGGATACAAGCAAATAATGATTTTTAAGTTGTAAAAGTTTCCGTAAATTTACGTCTGTGTATTAGGACAAAACATAATTTAAATTTAGTTCGTTCGATTTGATACATACCAAATAATTTAGAAAAACTTTCCTACTTAGAAATTTTATCAGAAATATAAAATTATCAATAAACAAATAGCTTTTGTGAAAAAATAACAGATCGAACGATAATGCTGTGATTCCTAAATACGATTAAGTTAATTAATTTGGATCATCAAAACAGGCATTTTTCAAATTTTTGAAAGATATTTCCTGCTTTAAATAAGTTTGATTTAAAAAGAAAGGGAAAAAGAAATAAAATGAATTATTTATCTTTTGAAGGATCAACGTGCAGAACGAAAATATTGCGATTTTTATCTTCAGCGTTAATATAATTTTAATTTTCTAGTGTTGTCATTTTCTTTTTAAAGTGGAAGATTTTACGTAGCACATAAGCATTAATTATCATTATAGTCAGGCTAATAAAATCAGTTTACCTATGTCAATAAAGTAAATATTATTGTCAGGTGTGGGACGAAAACAAAAATTTTTGCGTCACTTAGATTGTAGGTTTTTTTCTACATTTTTATAAATTACAACTTATATGTATGAGTAGACGTAAAATATAACAAATCAAAAATATAATTTCGAATATATTTGTTTTTCTATGATAAATCGACAAAACTTGCAAAGTTGATTAGTTTCCGGTTCATAAATCTTACAAGCTAAAAAGGGCGTTAAATATTAAAAAAAAAATAAATTCTTAATAGTAAAAGCCTGCATTTCTGTCGATGAATCAAAAGGTGAAGATGTATACAAAAACTTAAGTCCGGGAGACAAATATAAGTACAACAAATCCCATCTTATCACACATTCGTCGAATTATTTCAGTAAAAGAAAAGAATTTGTTTTAATTGAATATTCTTTTTCAAAAAAGTTTTTACAAAGAAAGGTTGTCCAATTTAAAGTCAACCGATGCACCGTACCCCGTCGAAAAACGAAAAGTGGAATATCGAAGTTCTAATTAGCACATGTGTGGCTCTGTTCCAGTCTTCATGTCCTTTATCGTTCGTTGGCAATCGAAATTGTTCATGTAATAAAACAATAAATCTGGAACTCACCTAATCTGTCTAGGAAAGCCGTAAAATCTGCTCCATTGCGAAAGTAGCGAAACTGAAATCCTAAATCACATTTTCCCGGCGATTTATACGTTTTCTGTTGGGTCGGTTGTACGGCACAGTGGCGGCTCCACCGTACACCTTCCTTTTTCAGGACCTCCTTCTTTTAGGAGGTTCGAATGTTGGTATCATTCTGAATTACAAGTGTGGTATTCCTGGTTTTTCCGAGGCCCCTTTTAAACTCCGCCCTTTGCCAAGTGGTGCCACCTACGCCGACGACGAAGGCGGCGCGGCGGCGGCGTCGGGCAAAGGGTCGGATTCTAAAGGCGAAAAGTCAACTCTAAGCCTTTGTTAACGTCGACCCAGGATTGAATATGTTTCTATAGATGAAACTATCTCTACACGTGCGGTAAATGCAAACGCCATAAACCGCAGGGATTTGGGTCAGCGACAGACATAAATACAAATTTCCATGTTCATTACATAACACGGGGCCATAGACATAAACAGCCGGGGAAAGGCCGACATATGAGCGCTTTATCCAATATAACTTACTTTGCGGAATAATTTTCAGTCCCGGATTAGAGGAGTCGAAATATAATGCGGCTAGTCGCCGGGACAAAAATGGAGTTTGGGGGCATTTTGGGGTCTATTCGAAAAACACCCCCGCACCACCTTCGGGGAATTTCGCTAAGAAGACACTCCACCAGATTTATGCAAAATATCTCTCTTGGCGGCAAACTGAAATGGGACCTCGACATCAAATTAGAGCAAATACAAAGAAAACAAGGAAAAATTACTTAGGGTTTGGAGTTGCGGGGGCGTTTCGGGATCGAATAAGTTATTCGGATTTATGAGATCCCGCCCCAGATGGGAGTTTCGGGGCCAATTAAAAGTTTTACACATATTTATCATGGCGGCGATACTTTTGACTTTTGAGGGAGTCGCACGTTCGCTAGTTGGTTTTTTGGCTACTTGGCTGTGTGTCTTTTACTGTTCTGTGTGGAAAGTGTTGAAAATTCAAGTTGATGGCATGATTGAAACAATTACGGACCAAAAAGGATAATCTAAATGGCTTCAGTTTGCGAATATTGCCAGTTTTGATAATCTTTACCAAATTAATAATATAAATGCGTTTATAGGTAGATGACAGTTATGTTAAAAAGCTTTATTCAAGGTATTTTACTTATCCTATTAAATTATGTCAAATTGCAACAAAAGTCAGACAGATAGCATTTGCCAAATTCACTATCATATCAGGTTCATTAAAACTGTCAACTGCTAAGTTACTATTATTAAAAGATCCATCACTCAATTTTGACACATTTAATGATGTGCAATCTAATGAATTTTGGCATTTCTAATCAGTAACATGAAAGCGAATTAAGTACACATTTTCGTTGGTTAGTTTAGTAATTTTGGTATTTTTGCTTGCTTTCCTATAGTTATCTATATTTACTAAACATTTTTATCTAAGTTGCACTCAAGAGTGTATAATTTAAAAACAACTTTAATATATATAGAAACATTTCTGTCCTAACAGTTTTGCAAAATTCAGGAACACGTCGTATTTACACACTGTAAACTTTTTTCATATTTAAATATCTAGCTCCTAATCGAATTTTTGGAATACTGAAAATATGTCCTATTATGCCTGATTTTTTCACGCATCAAGCAAAAGAATTGGGAAAGTGGAAGAAGTTGGGAAGGTTTTTAAGTTTTGTAGTATTGAGGTGCCGACATTTTTAAAATCTCTAAGATGTGTTTTTAAATTTTATTAAGAAACATATTGTAGCTTTTATATGCAAACAAATCAATAGCTATTTTTTCTTCAAAAGTATTTTTTAAAAAAATATCCACACAATGCTATTTTACTCATTGTTACAAAATTGTAATAAAGAAATCTTATATTTAATTTAAAATTTGAGTACTTATTTCTTTTAAAAACATTTTTACAAATGTTCAAACTTTGCTTACGTTTGGACGAAGTAAAGCCAATAAATTTAACGAGGTTAAGAAACTAATTCAGGTCAAAGGTAGCATATTTAAGAAAATTAGTAAAATGTTGCATACCGATTTTTAGAAATCATTATCAGTAAAAAGTGTGGGTAATATAGTTTTTTAAAACTGAGAAATTTTAATATATTTTGGCAGTAAAAGTGGTATAAGTAGCAGGTATAATAAGTAAGGATCTTCTTAGTCTAATGCTGATTATTATTCGAATGTGTTTTACTTAAGGCTAAGACTGGTTAGCTTATTTTTAATTAAAATACAATGAAATGAATAATTGAAAGAGTATTCCAAAAACTTTTTAACATAACTGTGTACAAAATCATTTGGGAAATAAAATTATTCTCACCAAATGAAATTCTCTTTTACCAAAATCAAAGATTTTCTCTGCATTTTACCTCATTAAGCTCAAACTATCAAAAATTATAGCGCTTTTTGGTTTAAAATGAAAGGGAAAAACTACCGAATTGCTTTCACATCAAAAACAGAGGAAATTGCAATTGTAGAAAGTTAAAAAAATAAAATACATGGAGCAATAAAAATGGAAACACGAATCAATTACCACTAATGGAAGGGATGGCCACAGACATCCTTTTATGACGTTCCAATGACAAAGCGACAGCTTTAACTTTGCCAATTAAAATGTAACTTGTTGAAAAATTTAAAACATTTTTGGTGACTGGGCGTGAGCTTATAAACAGGAATCCGACAGCCATTATGTCAGATAAAAACTTTATCAGGACCTCTCAAAGCTAAAAAACATTTACATTTCAAATTGAAATAAATTGCATTTATTTACTGCACATATGGCTCCGGTGTGCAATGCACGCCCGCTGTAATGAAATAATTTTCAAATTAATTTATTCAGGATATGGTCAAATATATGTACTAAAATTTCCTGCTTTTTATTATGTATGGTATCATAAATACTATCGTATATCCAAAATATGAATCTCAGAGGTCCTTTAGTAGATTTGGTTCTGAAATTTCAAATAATTGCAACACTAAAGTAATCAATATCAATTGTATGAAAAATACAAGAAAATTCAATTTCTGTTTGATTCGTGTCCTTGATATGATAACATTTTAGTTAGCATAGAAAGATTCGCCCAAGGGACAGGGCTAACCAAGTGATTTTTTCAGGGATGCATATGACTCTTTATACGACGAAAAAGGTATGGAAACGTCTTAAATAAAAATGTTTCCCACAACAAAAGTGTAGCATATTTTTTAGCGATAAGCTTGGGTCCTCTTAAAAGTGCTTTTAGATGTTTATGCCATCATTGCTTATGTTTAACTTTACAGGGAAACCCCTTGTGAAAACAACACGTGAAAGCAAACAGTCGTCCCCATCTTAAACAAAATAGAAAAACACATTTTTTATTTTGAATATTATGACAAACCTCTTCGTTTTTAGTTATGTAAAAAAAACAATATTTTAATATATTTTCTTTTGGCAATATTTCGCAGAAGTACTAAACGAAAAGTTTAAATCGAAAGCATAAAACATTTGATAAATTAAAGAAATATAAGATTTTTACCAAAAGGGTTGGGATTACAGATAGAGGGGTAGCGGAGCAGAGCAGTATTGTACAGAGCAGAGTATAGTAACACAATGAGCAATATTACATGTTGCGACAGCCATAGCAATGGGATAAAAACGAAAAAATTAAATAATGTTTACATATACGATCACAATATATACTGGTGATTTAGGGGTAGCGCTGCATCGGGCAAGCTAATGTATAGAAAAGGGGGATTTTGTTGCATTGCATTTTAAATCAAAAAACGAGAACAGAGGTTTTAAACAAAATTCAAAAATTCCAAAGATTCAAAAAATATAAATTATATAGAACAATGGTATAGAACAATAACATAAAATTAACTAATAAAATGAAAACTTCTGTTTACAAAAGTCTTTTGAAAAAACGTTTAAACTCTAGTTTCGCTAGTTTTCTAGGTTTTTTTTTACTGCAGTATGATTTAACTAAATCAATTTTCTACATAAGAAGACTCATTGGCTGTATCTTCTATTCTAAAAGTACAAAAATTATAATGGTCATGTATCAAAATCACTACTGCTAAAGTTTATTTTCTAGTTTTCTTTGTTTTGTTGTGTTAAATATTTCTATAAAGTTTTCTGTTCGAGTGTGGTGTTGTGGTGTTTTGTTTGGTTTAGTGTTTCGTCTACAATGCCTAGAATTATTAAAACTTACACAAAAAAAAACAATTGAAATCATTTTCAAAACAAACCAACAAGGGAATTTTATTAACACTTTATGATGATGTACTGTGGACGTTTTCGAATAGAATTTCTTTGGTCTTACCTTGTTGAGTATTTTCATTTTCAAAGATGTATCAGTTTTTAAACAAATCTAGTTCTCTATTCCTACATTTGTTGTTCTATTGCAAATGTATATTTGTACATTTAAAATTCATTTTAAGTTTATAGGTCAAAATTATTTAAATAGTTGTTTGAGGTAAATATAATATTATCGCACTGTTCCTCATTTCTTTCAAAAAGCATAATTGCATTCATAATCGACAAATATTCTATTCCAAAATTTTTGTGAGTGCTTTTTTGAAAAAGTCATCTTTTTCGGTTAAAATTATTACGTATTTTCTAAGTTGTAGTACTTTCTTATTTTTGGCGCTAAAATTATTTCATGTTTTTTTGAAACACAAACAATTAATTACAATTCGTTTTCTTTTGTTTCAGCCAAAACTTAATTTCCTATACCCAGAGCAGCGGTGACTTACATATTTTTAGAATTTTAGAGATTTTTTTATTCAATTTCCCCAGGATCGAATTACGAGTATATGGATGTTTTTAAAAAAAATTATTCTAACTGAAAAACCTAATTCAAATCTACCGGAATGATTTATAGTTCATTGGAAGTTTTTCGAAAATATACACAGGGTGTTTAGATTTGTGTGTTTTGAGTAAACTTTTGTTGAGCCTTTATAGATCTTTGTAAGAACATGGCAGGACATCGAGGGGTCAAAGAGGATAAAAGTACCTTTCCAACGATACCTCACTTGCTAAGATTTGTTTTCAAATATAAAAGTTATGGGGTTTAGAATTAAAAATTTACTAATGTTTTTTTTTGCACTGTTTTAATTAATACCTATTGTATTTTATTTTTGTCTTCTTATCGATACAATATAAATAAATATATACATATAACCAAACCTATATTATAACGCCAGCTAATATTGCTCCATCTGTCACTTCTTAAAGTTGTAAGGCCTACATATTTTTGTTCACTTACTTTATCAGACTTTTCCACGGCTTTAGTACTTGATTAATCACAAACTCCTATAGCCCATATTCCGCTAAAAAAAGATATATTCACAGTGATGACTGTAACATTTCATGCATGACCCTTTCGCTCCTCTCCTCATATATCACGTAAAGGAGAAAATATCCTGTCACATTCTGCAGTTTTATTACGCGATTAGCCTCATCCTAATAACAGCTCCGACACAGCTGGATTTATGGCAGCAATAACGCTAGCCACAAGTCCTGCCGATTTCACTAATGGATTCAACAGCACGACCTCTTGTCGGCAATGTCTTCTAAGGTTCAGTACATTCATCGAAGATTCTATACTTTTGCTTATACCATATATAAAAATAAAATATATTTATAAAGGCATACTACATATTACCAAATAGCCCTCGGCGGATTTATCGATTTTTACACCTTTTTGGTGCGTTCGTCCACAGTACAACATCTTTGAAACAAGAGGTTTTAGGGGACAACAAAAGTGAAAACGTCTGTTACAAAAATGTTCATACAAATCAGCATGCAATTTGATCGGAGCTAAGAAGGTTTGAGGGGTTTTATGGAAAGGGTATAAGGATTTTTGCATTAGTATCACATTGGATAATATAGGGCACGCTCACCAACAGAGCCTATATATAAACAAGTTGAAAATGTTTCAAAAAATAAATCCTCCATCGAGCAGGGAAATTTTACGAATCATTTCCAACAGTACGCGCCCGACCATAAGTTAACTTATTCTTTCCATTAATTCGCGAATACAAAATTTGTCTCTTTCATTAATTTGCTTGACCATTGCCGCGGCGCCAATTTTGATTTATATCACTTTTCCTCGAGCGAATTCAGCCAATTGCAAGCAATAAATTGAGTTCAGCAGTGGGATTGGGAGGATGTGTTTGGGGGCGGCTGGCCGGACGGTATGGTTTAAGTTTTATTTTTTAAAAATAATTAAAATAAATTTTTAATACAAAAATGATTATATTCACAAAACGAATATTATGTCAATTTGTGCGTCTGTCTGTTTTGGTAGATTTATTATTTTTTTTCGTGTCAATAGTCGGTGCTCAGGCGCCGCCTCGTCCGAGCTAGAGAAGCTTTAGTTAAAGTAAGTGTGTTAATTCAAATGTCAAACGATTTTGTTGCAAAAGTGTTGCAAAATTAAAATTAAATTAGAAAGAAACACAAAACACTTTTTTTTTTAAATGGAAGGATTAAATTTAGCCATACCGCGGTAGCGCGCGACTGCGCTGCTTTTATTTGTGCCTGAAGGTGCAAGGGGGGATGGAAGTAGCGGCAGGGGTCACGTGAACATCTACCCTTCACGGCGTCCATGCACACCGTGACAGAACCATCTTCGTGTGTTGTCACGCTCTCCTGAGGGTGAGCAAAACGGCATTCGGATTCAGCTCGCTTGCAGGCACCGCGCATAAACTCGCGACATACCTAGATCCATTATATGACAACTGTTTATGATAATGCGGACTGACTAATCAAAAGTGTGTTATTGGTTTTATTTTTTATTTTATTTTTTATTTTTGTCTTGCTATTAATGACGCTTACTTGCCTGACAACATCTCTGCATATATTATATATAAAAAAACACAACGAACGGATTAAAAATGTCCAAATACAAAATGTGCATCAATTATATTAAGATATCAAGGCCACAGAATTATAGCGAATCTGACTTCGATAAATTTATATTTATTTTATTTTTTTGTGGCAAAGATTTTCATGCGGCTGCTCAATCAATCAGCACGTCCAAAATTTTCAAATTCGTGTTAAATTAAAACATTAATCGTTCTAAATCTAAGTTAGCTTGTAGCGCAATACGTTTTGAGTAATTAGTTGCCGAATTTACAAACTATACAGTGTGGTAGGCGGTTTACAAAACTACAAGTTTCTAAATATACAATATACGAAAATCTATATTGCTCAGCATAAGGTACCTAACCCAGCAACGTTGGTACAAAATTGGCTAATTTTAGTTCTGGGGAAACATTGACCTGAACGCACTGTGCCATAATTTATGGTAATCCCAGCAACAGCGAATTATGACTGAGTGCAATCCTAACCCTTTTTCATCATGATTTCAGCTGGAAAATTGTTTTTTGGTCGTTATTCCAAGTACCAACGACTAATGCTGATATTAGGGGGAATGAGAATTTTGCGTGCTTTATCCGAAGATATATGGCTTTCAGTGTGTCATAACATTAACTTGATCTATGGACTTAGGTGAATATTAATCTCAAGTTTTATTTTATGTAATAAAGAAAGGTTCAAGTCCAAAAGTTACAGAAATTAATTGAGCAGTACTTTGATTAAAAGCAGGTACTTTTAAATGTTTGAATTTCATAAAATTTTATGGAATTCAAATTTAGGAGTATGAATAAATATTGTATATTGAAAACTTTATTCTATGAATATTTTTAACAAATAAGGTCTGTCGGTCTGTGTGAACCACTCGTTTTTACTCCAAAACTTTTTTAAAAATTTTGCCGAAAGAGTACAGTCAACAATTACATTTAACATATAAATAAAAATTTTAAAGAATTTTATTTAAATATTGTATTTTAGTTTTAAAACGTAGTAGGCAAAATCGGACTAGAATAGGAAAGGTATTAAAATCACTCTCCTTTTCTTTGCGGTTTTTGAAGACCTTTTTGATGCTTAAAAATTGTTTGGGGTTTTTAAGTTTCTTAATTTTTGAAATATATAAGAGATGTTTTTTCATTCTAAAATATTGACTTTCGCCAATATAGGGGTACAAATTAAAATAACTTGCAGGTTGTAATAGTCGGGAAGAGATGAAATATTGGCCCCTTTTCTGTGCCGATTTTCATATGGATTTGGCGAATGTCACAAAATTTCAAGATTTTGGGGAGATGGAACAGTCTTGAAACTAAGCCGAAATAGTATGATACACTAAAACTAAAGAAAACCATACAAACTAACATTTTAATATTATAGTTTAATTAAATCTACACACCCACAAACAATCGTCCCAATTCGATTAAAAACCAATATGACTTCCAAAAACTTAAGAGCAAAATACACTACTCAACCACACTGTATAGTATACTTATAGCTTTGTTAATAATTTCTTCGAAAATTACACCAATTTATACAAAATTATCCACGCTTTAGTATAACGAATCATTTTCATCGAAATCCCAAAAATAAATTTTAACAACGAAAAAAGAAACTTTTTTATTTTTTTGCCATTAGCAAAATTCTGTTCGTCATCTGTTAATTGAATAAATTTGTGTTTCACTAAGTACTAGGAACAACCTCTAATCTAAGCAAAATTCTCTCAGGATAACTTGTAGTACTAATAAAAACATTCATAGAGAGTAAAAATAAATAAAATAATAAAGATTAAACAAAAGTTTAAGCGTTCGAAAAAGTGTAAATTAAAATATAAATTATAATTGAAATTCAGCGTAAAGTGTATGCAGAGGATGCAAAGATAGAAATTATTTTCAGCTCATAAAAAGTATTAATTAGCTAAAAAGCAGTAAGTATAGTGAGTAAGGTTTAATGCATTATTCTTTCATGGTGTGGTATTTTTTTTTGGGGCACTAAAGCGCATTATTAAATAATAACTTTTTGGGGACTAGTTTTGGCGCATAATTTTTGTTGAAAGTTACATTGTATTTGTGCGAGGGATACAGCAGGTGGTTTTTGTTTATTTATTCATTTTTTAAAATATATTTTTAAGGTATCTTCATTTAGCAAATCAGGGTAGAGTTAAGCGCGATTGAAGCCTTTAAAAATTTCAATTTCGCAAAAAACCGATATATGGGTATAGAAGCTGTTTTGGTTCTTGGAAAAAAAACGTGTATATTTAGTATTTTTGAGTAAGCAAAGAACTCCTTTTTTATATAATGTCTGAATTTAAAATAAATATTTCAACTAGCTAATATCAGCGAAAAGTACGTTAGCAGCAAGTGATATACTTCGAATTCACTTGGCTTAAATTCTAGATTGCAGGTTTACATTAACAAACAAGAAACACGTAAGCACACTGAAACTGCAAATTAAATACTTTAGTTTAAATTTCTTTTTCATAATAATCGCATTTGAATTACTTACTTTACAGAGTTTCTCAAATATTATTCACAAAATTATTTTGCAATATGAGAATGAAAACTCCTAAATGTGTGCGTTTTCCACAAAATAAGGCTCATAGAGCTTTGATAAAGCTGAATTTGAATCTTGTAATAAGCATTAAATTAGTTAGAATTAAAAGTTCAAAACATAAATTTTGTTGAAATCTTCCAATTTATTTCGACAGTTCTTACCATTCAGAAATTTTCCAAAAAAATCAGTTAAGTATAGAAAAAAGATGTTGGTTGTCCAATAAAATAGAAATAAGTAAAGATTGTAGTTCAGATACCAGAAATTAAAGTTACACCACCACTGCAATATTGAAAATATATATGAAATTTACAGTCGTATTTTTTTCTGAGTAAAAATACATAAAAAGGGCTCGGTAGACAAATATTTATGAATTTTATCAAGTTTTTCATGTACATATTTAAATACATTTAAAATTATAATTCGATTTAAAGTTTTTGGTTCTGTGGTATTTTAATGATTAGAACGTAAACTTAAAAAAAATTCCGGAAAAATACCGGAAATAAAATATTTTATCTATAGTTGCACGAATTTATTGCATTGGCTGACGCCTTAATTATATTTTCGCTAGTAGTAATTTAATATACCTACTATATAAGGTTTGAACAAAATAAAATTTGCTCGGATTTATATTCTTGCAAATTAAAGTTTATTTGTTCGTATTGCTACACAACCAATATACTGCAAAATGAGCTAAAATTCATATTTAACCTTGTATTCAAGAGATGACCCACTCATACGAAAGTATTTTTAGAAGATGTTAAATAACCGAAAATACTTTCAATATATGCTAGCATGAGAGATTGAACAAAAAATTCAAACGAAATATCAAATTAATACTTATTAATACTTTGATAGAGAATTTTATTTTTAAATTAATAAGTATTTAAGATATATATACATATAAGAGTTGTACATAGATAGACCAATTTCAGCTATATTTTTCTGGCAAATATCTAAAAATAGAAATATTTCTATTAGAAGTACCCAGAAACGCATATGTAACTTTCTCCACTTAAATTCGAAAAATTTCGTATTTGCGAAATATTCGAAATCTGAATAATGCACTTTACCTTACGATAGCCTTCTAAAAAATAACCACAAAAACGATAAGTAAAATAAAAAACAGCAGAAGAAGAAATTTAAGAAATAATGAATAATAATAAGAATAGAAAGGATTTTTAAATACAACAACAACAAAATTAACGATCTCTTTTTTCACTTTGTTTACCATTTAGAACAAATTTGTAAGGAATTTTGTTAAAACAATTACAAAAAACTGAGAGTAAAGACCACGGAGAATTTAATTTAGAAACAAAAAATTATTTACGAATGTGTGATTAATGGAATTTTGTTGATTAATCGATTTGCTCGCTATTCAAATATTAATAAGATCTTAAACTAAAATGAAAAAAACAAATATATATATTTTTTTAAAGGCAGACTGACCCGTCTTGACCCGAATGAAAAACACTAGTCGGCTTCAAAATCAGGTCAGCCTGAAGACTTAATTGGTCCAGCATAAACAAAAATACTGACAACATATGACCTGTATGAAAATTAAGTAATTGGTGGTCATCAGTATTTTTCTTTGTGAAGGATTTATCTTCTTTTTTTTTAATTAAACATTCCCAAGTGACAAACATCTTCGTCGGGTATTTATGTTGAATCTAAAAAAAAATTATATCCACAAGGCGGTGAATAATAAAAATAACACAAACGTGCCGTTAAGCTGCAGCATTCCAGATTAACATTAATTATGTCTCATAACCTAACGATGTTTAAACAATTGGCGGTGGCTAAGTTATTCGTAAAATTGTTTTGGTTTTAACTAAGCAGTAAAATTAGAATAAAAATAAGAAAACAGAAATTGAGGTTAAGTTATATGTACAGAATAATATTGTAAAAAATATTTCGAAATTTTATTATAGAAGCTTCGTCGAGGTATCCAGGCAGTGGATGTGAACACTAAATTGTGAAGGATTAAAAATATAGGTATGAATATTCCAGAAATTTTTATAGTAGAATAAAATATAAGTAGTACATTTTTGATTCTTCTTAAACATTAAGCTTTTTTAAAAAGAAGACAAAGTCCAACTGTTTATTTTTAACCGATTTTAATTTGACGCAAAAAAGAAAAAAGCTCACTAGCTTAATACCGGTGACAGATGGATGAATCAAATGATCTTTTTCCCCTAAGATTACTTTTGCGACCTTGTGTCACCCTACAAACGCTATTTAACAGGCTTGAGTTTCATTACGAAGCTAATTTTCTAAGTAGCTTGCATGAACTTGATTTTCGGCAAATGAAGATGAGAATACTGGAAATTTCTAAGATTTCCAGTTGTCACAGATATCAGTTGCTGTGACAGAACTGTTCTCAAATATGCCTGAATTTTTGAATTTTGAATTTTGAATTTTTAGATTATGACGGTAGAAGAGGAAAGCAAAAAATAATCCCAGAGAGCTACTCGTTGACTTTCCGTGTGTCTACCAAATTTCTTAAGTAGCTTTTGAGGTGAAGTAGTCTTTGGAAAACAACATTTAAATTGCCCGTCTGTCGCTGACATAATTTTTATTACTGGTTGAAATAAAAAGCTATTCGACAAGCCCGTTATTTATTTCCAACAAAAGTATAAAGCCACAATCTTTTTATTTTTTCAAGCTCTAGTTATAAAGGTACAAAATTTAGAGTTTATTTTAAGTGTATAATTGGATATATTTGCCAGTGAAATAATTCCACATTTCAAAACTTGTTATTTTTGGTTCTTACGAAAAAAAGTTAAGTCGTTGAGATTTTTTATCTTACCTCCAAATTATCAGGAAAAGGTACTTATTAACGGGTAAAGATATATTTAAAAAAAAAAAGTCATAACTATGGTACAGTCCTGGAAAATTCATAATAAATACAATGTTTGTCTATATATTTTAAATTCGTCTATATTGTTTGCCTGGATACCTTTACGATATTTGCAAATATTTGCATATCACAAACGAAAATGCACAAATGAGAAAAGGGTCAGCTGTGGGTTTTAGGTGGGAAAATGCGACTTACCTCTAATCGGTCGGATCTCGGTATTTTTTGCTGGGCAACAGGAACTGCTTGTGGTACAACTGGACCTAATTGTGATGCAACAGTCGAAGGATCTGGTCCTAATAACGCAGGCACTAGGTGTCCAGGAGCAAAATATGGACTGTACGTGCTGGCTGGGATTCCAGTCAAATAGGGATTTGTAGCCTGTGAATAGAGAGGGTGGTCCATAAGTATAAGGGCTCCGGGGCTTCGGGGTCCTCGGGGCCCAGCGCAAACACCACAGAGAATCAGCTAATTAAGTTTTAATTAAGTCGTCCCCTGTCTTGGCCGGCGCTGGGCCACCACTTCATTGAAAGCAAATTGTCCGTCTCTGTGTGCACTGCACGTATGCAAATGAGTCCGGTCCGGCGAGAGTTTAATTTTAAATTCAATAGTCATAACAATTAGAATAATTGTTATATGTGTAAATGTTCATTATGTTCGCCACTCTCGGCTGGCCACGTCCGCGCCTCGTCTCTCTAATCTCATCAGCTAGAGTTCTAGCCAACTGGGATTAAATCGTGACGGCGGCGGCGGAGTCGGAGTCGGAATCGGAATCGACAGCATCCAGCATCCAGCAGCTGGACCCGTTGCGTTGCGTTCATTGCCTTTCAGGTGCATCAAATTTGCACGATATTTGGAGTTGTGTACGGCGAGCGTTGAATTTAATTTCGAATTATTTCATGCAAAATGCGTACACAATGAAAGTACGCTCTGTTAGCATTACGAGGAATTACTGAAAACACAGCGGTCCTGCGGTGCGGTGTCGGTCTATAGGCACCAAGTTATGTGCCGCACTAGTGCGCCGTGGTAAATTGAAAACTAATTTCGAAACGCACAGTGGGCTTAAGAGATTTATGTCCATTTTCAGAAAATAATCAAAATTAATTTATTTGCTTTTATAATACCTCTTTGAAATTTCATTTAATTGAAACTGAGCGATGGAGTAGTAAAGGCCTATGGACGGATTCACGATCCCGCGATCCGACTCAACCGCAAAATTCTATACTTTGTTCATTTTCGTTTTACCTCCAACCCTTTGGCTAGAGTTTAGTGAAAATCGTTTTGATATATATTTATACAGAAAAAATTCCTTTCACCCCACTGACATTTTAATGGAATTGTGCATAGCAACATATTTTTTAATTCTTTAAACAACGTATGGTAAAAAGTTGGAAGAATACCTCTTTTTAAAAAGTAACATGATAAGGTCTGCTGTTAACTATAAAATTTTGAAACTTCGCGTTCGGAACCATTCTAAGTCGTTTAGAGAATTCTAACTAAGTAGCTCTACGATAGAAAACTTCTGGGAGTTAGATCGAGAAGCTTCTAATTCTAAACTCTAAATCGTTTCGGAATTCCAGTGCTGGTTGACACCAAAATACAAAACTCATTTTCGCGACTTATAGCCACAATTATAATAATTAAAAAAACAAACAAATTAAATATTGGTGCTAAATTCTGGAAATGAATAGATTTAAACTAAGGAGATGCCTTTGTAACTTTTTTAAGTTGTTTTTTGAAAGTATCTTTTTAAAAATTTTAACTAAATTCTAAATATACTTTCTGAAGTTACGACCATTAGATGCGTAGAAAAACTGCGAAAGTGCACTAAAGTTTAAGATGTATTTTTCTCGTTAAGAAGACTATTTGCTGCACTTTCAAAGAGTTGGTAGCTTGCTGATTATAAAACAAGCAGTCGTTTATTAAACCTTTTTATAATGACAAACATTTTGAAATTTTTTAAAAAACCTTAACGGACGATTTGCTTTCGTATTATATTTATTTAAAATCAATATAAAATGTTCGATCATAAAATAAACTTACCACTGCTGGAACTTGTCCAGGTATAACAGGTTGTCCGGGCGCAATGCCCATTTGTTGCATTAGTGCATTTTTCAAGGCAAGGTGGTTTCTTCCATTTATTAACAATTGATCTTTTAAGTGCTGGGGAGGGTGAAAATACTTGCACGGCGGTTTTTCACGATTGCATCGACCCTGAAAAAAGATGTAAAATAAAAATATTACTATATGTACAAAATAATATTATTAATCAATTTAAAGTAGGTACACAAAAGACAGGCTAATTATTTTCATGCCCTGGACGGTTGTAATGCACCGAATTATGGAAACAAAATTCAAACAAAACGTTTTTATTACGCCAACGGAAGTAAATTAGTTTGTAATTACTGCTAATTGCCCTGCGAATTGTTTTCGGTGGCTTGTGGAAACTGTAATTGGTGCGATGATACCACCACCATTTATAAAATTAGTCCGGCGAAGGGAATATCTGAGTGCGTTAAAATTAATTGTATTCGCTTTTGCACCAGGGAGAACGCGAAATCCATAAAGGAAACAAATTATGCCCTGGGCCCATTAAGGAAATACTGAAGATGAATGGTACCAATCGCTTCTGTAATAGATTACGACCCCAAAATGCCCAAGAAATACCTACTTCGTTTAATTAGAAATTTAGGTATAGTACATTGAATACAAAAAAAAAATCATTACAATTTCTAATCAGATGATTTATTAGCATAATTTTAATTAAGTTTAATTACGAAAGAATAAAGTTAATATTATGAAATGGTAGGGGTAAGTCGGGTATTGTTGGAAGTTCGGGTAATGTTGGAAATCACTATATAAAGGGTTTACAATAATTTAAGGTTGGTACTATGTCGGTTTTCATGTGTGTGATGACCAAAAACCATACTCTATGGCAGTTCAACTTTAGTTTGAGCATTATTCACCTCGTGAGGAATGTTTATAAAAATCGCTGCTCCACAAAATTTTATTTTCTCGGGATTCAAAGACTTAAAATTAAATGGTTTTTAGAACAAAATAAAAGGTAAGTTGATGAAAAGTCTTCGTTAGGATGTCCTCTGTTAGGGTGAAAAAGGATTTTATGATTTTCCAAAAATTGTGGTTAAACCACGTGTTTGTTTAAAAAAAGTGGTATGTCGGGTAATGTTGAAAACTTTCTCCGAATCAACCGAAACATATAATGGAGTTATTTTTAGCCTTTTTATTTACTAAAATGCATTATTTATTAATGAATTTCATTAAGAATTTTTATTATAATTATTTAAATTATTATTTTGTAGTTTCCAATCAATATGCCGCAGTATTATAAAAAAAAGAGCAATGATGATGATAATCATTTTATTTCTGTAAATATTGTTTATAACAATCTCCTGAATGATTGTTTATGTAAATAAACGAATAATGCTTTTGTATTATTGTTCTCTGTAAAGTTAAACCTACTGTGTAAGCAGTTTCCAATATTACCCGACACGTTTTGAAATGGCAGATTTTACACTTTTTTTAAAACGGCTGTTATTGTTTAAAAAAATAATGTTTTTACTGATTTGACCTTACATAATGAAAGTTAATATACCAAACTAGAGGATAAAACATTAATAGAGGAAAAAAAATATTTATTTAGGATTTATGAGGCTTTAAAAAAGTTATTCCAACAATACCCGACTTACCCCTACATATATTACATTTGTTCCTATTAATAAGAACAAAATTAAGTATTAATCCAAAATATTTAAACGAACCAATTTAACCTTTACGCAAGTAATCAATTAAGTAGTGAATTCCCATGAAGCTTTGTCCTCGGTTTTAAATTAACTCATTGTTAAATTCATATAATTTTGCTAATATCGAAAACATTTTCTATAATCTAAAATACTTATTTAAAACCTAGTAGGAGTTGAAAGCAAAGTAGTTTTTTAAATAAGAATTTCAGAATACATTATTAAAAAATTATACAAAGAGGTTGAAATTACTTCAAACACGTAATTTTCTTTCGTTCTATGAAATGAAACTCAGCCAAAACTGCAACGATTCATTTGAAGTTAAAAACGTATCTTCACATTCGCATTTTATGTTGTACTTCGTACAAAATTAATTACTTGTTATTAATTTTTGTGTATATTATTTATGTGATTTTTAAAACCTTTCATTCAAATTTGCGAAACAAACTTCAAAAAATTTTTTTCTTAATCTTTGTGCGTGTAGTTCTATAGCTTTTAATAAAAACTACTTAAAAAAATGTTGATCTTTTGTTCTAGGTTTAAAACTACACATCAGAAATCTTTGCAGTCAAGACAAAATTTATACGATGGTAGATTATGAGGTGGTAAATAAAAATGCTTAATAGCTTGAGTTCTAATCTAGAAAATATACATAATATTGTTGAATGAGTTTCTCATGACCATGACGCTTATCAGGTTCATTATTCACCATCTATTGTATGATATAATCAGTTTATAGAGAAAAGTAAAATTTACGAACTATTTCGAAACATTTTCAATCCTTTTGTACATATTATGTTATACCAGCGACACACCAGCTGATATTTAGAATTTCAAGCGTATGCAATTTCACAATATTATAGTACATATTGCTTTGAAATTAAGGTCAAATGTTGGCCTAAATCTCTATTTTTAATAGAATATTCGTCGGAATAATTAAAGTAATTCAAAAGTGATATGATTCATTTCTGAAATTGAGAATATTCGAAATTATAAATTTCGGTTGGTGGGTCGCTTCATTAAACTGAAATTTAGTTTTTGGCACATACAATTTGTGTTCAATAAATAACTTTAAAAATACTTAAATGATATTCTATTTTTTTTAAATTGTTTACCACTTTATACTACACCAAAAAAACAAAATTTGTGGGAAACAATCGTACGTTGGTTTAAGACTAAAAGACTTGTGGTTTCCGACGTTACATATTCCGGAAAAAATTATCGAGTTTTTTAAGCAAATAAAAATAAAGCAAAAACTTCATTTTGAAAGTTTTATCAAAGGTAAGCGAATATTTAATCCACGGAATTCTATAGAAATTATGTGTAACTTTTTTGGAAAAAGCTTAGTGGTGGTCAGTGTATAATTTTTTGAGGAACTATAGTCGTACTTATGGCCAGACTTATATTCGTTAAATATTCGATAACACTACAATAAATTTCTTAAAATGCAAGCGGACAATTGTTGATAGTTTGATCGTTTTGTAAGACAGTATTTAAGATTTAAGCGACACTCGCTGTTTATACGAAAAATCCCATTATATTTCATATTTTTCCTATAATTCCCGGTCGATTTTAAAATTCCTGAAGGAAAAGTTCGAAGGGAAAAATCTTTCCCGAGTTTTGGAGCGCTCCTTGCATATTAATAAATTTGTTCCGCACCTTCGGAGAAAGTTGGGCGCGGTGAGGAACCAAAACACGGCTTCCTCTGCAGAGAGTTCCTCCCCGAAGGCACGGCAGGAGCTGTAACTTTCGACTTTGAACCAGATGTTACAAGCCAACTGGATTAAGTATTTTTCCTTTTTATTTTTAAATTCCCCGGAAAGATGTTCTTCTGGATCTGAATAAATTTTCCGCTACCGCCACATCCCTCCCGAGAAGGCCACCATCCATCTCGGCCGAAAGTTGTGTCTTCGTTGGCACTTTCGGTTAAAGATTTCATGGGATAGAGCCCCGGCGGCTGCCACAGATGATCCAAGTGATGACGGTATTAACGGCAAAATTCCCACGAGACAAAGTTCTTCCCTGCGCTGAATTTTGTTCGACTTGTGCTGCATCCAGCATCCCTTTTGTGCAGAACTGGACCAGAAGACGAAGAAGGACTTGCTCGAGAAAAACCAGTTCCACTTTATCTGGAATCTCCGGTTTTTAAGATCACGTCGAGCCGCCTTTGTGCGACGTTGCCCCTGCTTTCGGTCATCAACAGTTGAATGAGGGTCATCTGCAATGTTTCGCGCCAAAATAATGTCGCGTCGCGGCGCACAATTTGAAGGGAATCTTAAATTATGCAAGACGGCGTCAATTTGCCGTGTGTCCTGTTCGGGAATAGTTCAATTATCCTCAACCGCCAGTGAGGGAGAGCCTTGGGTTCGGGCCGTCGCGTGCCCAACCCACTTCACCCGGACAGGGAGGGTCCCAAACGGAGATTCACTTCACCTCCGGGTCATTTTTTATTCATGGACATCCGCCGCAAGTGATAATAACGTCCCAGGTAAGGGTTATCCGCAAATGGGATAATACCTCTGGTGTCAAGCGTGACAGAATCACCTCTCACCTTGATTTTGACGTGTTACCGCACCCGTTACCCAAACCTTCCAAACCTTCGAGGGGCTGAGCATCGCCTTTTCAATGAAGAGGTTTTTTATACCATCATTTGTTTACTTCCCTCACCCATCCCCAGACGGGATACTTTAATTCATTTTCTTAACCAAAGATGAGAGGGTTCTTTCCAGGGAAATTTACGGTCGAAAGGTGAAAAGTTTTTCGTTGTACCACGGGCCGACGCGTGTACAAATTGCGTTCGACCGGGAACCGCCGCAGGTTATGGTCTAAACAAAAAAATAAAAAAAAAGGAAAATAAAATCTAATGGGCTGGTCCCGAAAGGATGGGATTTGCTTCCTCCGATTTCAGGGTGCTAATTGTAGTATTAATTATGTTAATCACTTCATACTGAGGGGATAAGTTGTGATTTTTGCTAAAAGTTAATTGCTTTAAATGTATTACAGGAACCTTAAAAACTTTATATACGTTATAATATAAAAAGAGTTCACTCTTTTAAAATCACCAGACAGTAGAACTCAAGAAATTTTTTTACAATTGTTTTGAACTTTTAACTGTAGGTTGTGATTAATAACCTCAAATATGTATTACAATCGATACAAATTTACAATGTGTATAAACAAATTAAGGATTAGCAAAAATTGATATTTTTAATAAACGTGTGTATACAATCAATATTAGCAATACTTATAAAGATTATGAAATTTTTCTTTTTATTGTTTTACGTACAGATGCACGACACTTCTAACGCTGACGGTAGTGGAGCGACTTTAAGAAAATACCAAAATTTGAATATCTATAAGCCCTTAAGAGAAGATCAAATCGGTGGGGAAAGAGTGCAACATCGATAATACTGATTCTAAAATCAACGTAAGAATAAACGAACTTAGAAATGAAGGTATCATCAAAATCATTGGATAATTAGTTAATTAAATCTAGAGTTCGTTCGTTTAACAATGTAATCAATGTAGCCCTCCAAATAGACTTGGGTATACGTATACGTAGTGTATTACATATACAAATTTCTTGCTTTGTCCATTCTAATAAAGGATAACCTACTTGGTTTGAAGTTCTAATATAATGTAAGTTAATTAATTAATTAAAATATTCAGTACCTGTATTATTTCATGATTTCGGATCAATCTTACGACTGTTTTACAGACATAATTACATAACATTTTAAGTAGTTCGTGCTTTTGAATTACTAATGTTCATTTGATTAGAAATTATTGTACATATAAAAGCCAATCACGCAATCTCTAAAACTATAAAGTCTACAAAGTTGAGTGTGGCACGTTTGCTTCTGTTAAGTATGTAAATGCTTGCTATGAAAGGATTTTTATAAATTCACCCTTACGGGATTAAAAGAGGGTAACAAATTGTATATAGGAAAAAATATTTGTTTGTTCGAATTTATTTAATGAATGAAACGTGTTTTTTAACGTAGAAGAAGAAAACTGAAGAAAACTTATGTTTGATCTTGTTTGAAGTAAGTTTTTAATTATAAATAGTATAGTTTATCGCCTTCTCAAATTTTCTCAAATTAAAGTGGAAATTTCTTAGATGAGAATGGTAGAAAAATTTCTATGTTCTCAATGTTTGAAAGCTGGAGTCATGTAAAATTAACTCGCTTAGATTTTGGTATCTTTTGTGTCGTGATTTAACAGAGATCCTGTTTGAACTGAACTGCCATGCCGTAGAATGAATGCCCCCCCGCCACTGAACCTCATGAAAATGTTTAAAATGAATCTGAATTGCGAGCCTATGCCCAGCCCGCGGCGCTATCAGTTCGCGAGGTTGTTCGCGTTCGCGGAATTTGCTATCTAGCCGCGATTTGCAGCAAATCACGAAGCGCCCCAAAGCCCGGCGGAGCACCTGCGAGTGGGAAATGGGCAAATGGAACAAAGCGCCGCGACGCGTAGGTGGCGCCGCGATATTTTGCCGTGCAGTGATAAATCGAAATGAGTAGAGCAAACACAAAGAAAATAATTTTCGATATTTACACTTCTGTGCGAGTGAACATCCGGTCGGAGTTCCATTGTGCAGCCGGGACAGAACCCGGGGGTTTTAGGGTTCGGGGGTTTCAGGACAGAATGCAGTCAGCCCGGGAGCGGAGTTGATCGAAGTTTTTCTCACAAAACGTTCGGTCTTAATTTCCGTTTTTTGATTGAAAATTGTTTTAGCAAGTACACTGCGCTGGACACGTTGGGCCGGGACTAAGCACCCCGGTGGCCTTGTGTCACCCGGCAGGACTGCGATATTTACCATGGGTCCGGGCTGCACACATCCCCCGGGAACCGCGGCCACTCTCCATCGCCCAGAGCTCCGGGATTTTGTTTTTGCGCCTCCGCCACGCCACCCCCGCGCGCGTGTTCGCCTTCCATTAGCCGAAATTACGCGGCTCCACATGATTTTGTGTGCTGAGCCATTGTCCCTGCCTCGGCTATTTATTCGGGCCTCGATTTTTAGGCGGCCCTCTTTTGTTCGCGTATGTCCTGCGGAAATTTCGCTCGGTTTAAACTAATCACGGAGTTGTTTGCATATGTGAAAACTTTAATCGCGAATCGCGACAAACTCGTCAGTCGGCGGCTCGCTCAGCTTCGATGGAGCTAAGATAATATTAATTGGATAGTTCCGCGAGCAGCTGGCGACCACTAATCGATCATTAGGTTAATATGCAAATCAACAGTTTACGCTGTTATTGTCACCTAATGAGAAATGCAGCCGAATTTCCTTGTGATTAGGCCTAGCCTATTGTTTATAACGCTGCGATTTATTTATTATTATTTATACAACACTGATTTCAAAAGGTAAATGCGCTTTCAGGAGAAATGCACGACTTTCCCAAATTTTGTCTATTTTTTAAGTTAGCTTACGATTTGACAATATATTTGTTTTGACTTTTATTATTTTAATATGTTGATGTGAATGAAAATAGGTTCATAGAAGCATCATGTAACAATGATTGTTGAAAGACTTTTATCGATAAACAAGTTGAAGATTTTTGACTATTATAAACATTTTTAGCTATTTTGCAGTCATTTTTTAGCCATTTCGTTAAGCTGCAAACAAAGATATCAGTCGAACAATACGTCAAGAAAAACTTCATAGGAACTGAAATGGTTCGGTTGTGGAATAGTTTTTCAGTGAATAAGACAAAGAAGAAAACGTTTATGTAAACCGCGATATGTGTTTTTGCGGAATATACATACATATAGAAATGAATTATTAAAGTGGCTATTTTATTATTTCCAGGCTAAAGAAAATAACAAATTAAAAGCAATATGAAATTATATTTTTTTATCATTTTATGACAGTCACTTTAAATTTACAAGAAAGTATCGTTTCTGTAACATAAACGATTCTTTCTTGTAATTTAAAAGTGACTTCGATTCGTTTCTCGCTTTCGTCACTTTTGATGAATTATTGCTAATCAGAAATATTAAAGTTAACTAGGTATATGTTTTCACATTTGTGAAATACACTTCATATTTTCATTTATACTAAAATTTTGTCTCTCTCTAGCATATCCCAAAAAGTACATTATACTCGTACAATATGCTTAAAATACATTATAGATCACAAGTTAGGAAAATTATTTTTCTGTAATTTATTAGTTATTTTGTAAAACAAATCCATTCGCAACGTAGGAAATTGAAGACCGGAAAATATAGAAAGTTTACTATAAGTGTCGAACTTTATGAATATTAATTACAGCGCACTTCTTAATATTCTACGTGTAATATGGATCTATTTTTCGTCTGATTGAAGAATGAGAGCTATGAATTCAAATTGTCCCTTTCAATAAATTATTTACTTAGATCTATTGAATTCGTTCACAAACGCCTTTTATTAGTTAATTGAATTTTCTCATTAGTAACAACAACTGCTAATCTCTATTCAAAAACAATTGTTTTAAACAATGCTTAACATTTAAATCAACGATTTATAAACGAAATGTTCTTGCTAATTTGATCTAAAATCAATCAATTCTGAGTGACATTGATATAATCACGATAATTTGTTTTAAAGACAAGTTGTTTGGATAGCTCAAAACGAATTACAACATTTTTTTTAAATGCATCTCAGTTGAAGCTCATTAACACTTGATTTACGGAACCCGACAATTTGACGTTGTGAAATTTATTGCAGTCATAAACATTAATTTTTAATGAAATATGTTATTTTTATTTCATGGAATAATACGATGACATGAATTTTTACCACTTCTTTTAATATCGCAGCTTTCAATTAACATCTACGAGAAATGTAGTTTTTCCTTTTTTGTAAATACCTAAATTGTCGTCTTATTGAAATTTGTAAAATTTAATTATTTGATTATGCCTGATGATGAAGTTTTTATTATATGGGAATTTTTAAATTAGAATATTTGAAGTTCAATTAATATGAGATGAGAGATTGAACTAAATCGTCTCTAAATGTTTTTTTGCATTCTTGAAGATTTAAATCGTAACCTTGATGTCACAGTTTTGTGGAGTTGATATTATTTATTCTTTATTTAATTAATTGTTTTTATATAAATTTTAATAGTTTTATCTGTGTAAATAATAATAATAATAATCAATTCAGTCGGAAAAACAAATTTAGAATTTTTTATTTTTATAAAATGTTTATGTTGAGGCGACTACATTTTCATAGTTTTTTACAAAATAAAGCTACAATCTATTCAAAAATTACAATGTTATATTAAAGCTAAGCAATTCAACAAATTTAGGCCAACATTAGTGCTGCTCAAGTAACTCGTAACCCTTTCAACTATACCTTACGATCCGTAAAATGATTGGACAGAAAACACCTTCACATGGTCTTGGTAAACCTAAAACTTTTATAGGGCAATTACGATAAAACCAGCAAATTTCCCTTAGGGACACACAGGGAAATATTAAAAAGTCATCAAAAATATCATCACGTCCTTGGGATCCCGATCACACATATCACCCCCGGACGTGCGTTCGCCAGCTCTCATGTTAATTTGTCAGCGACTCGATATAAAGTTGGGTAGGAATAACCCAAACCCCCGCATAACCCCCGCAACCCCCGGCCGCATAAAACAGAAATATCCTTATGGCTGTAGCGGCCGTTTAGTATCATCCTCGGAGCGTAATCTATTATTTTAGCATCCCCAATAAAAAGGTCAATTTATGGGTTCTCAAGTTGCGCCCTTAATCCCAAGAAGAAATGGAAATTTCGGTGCCTTTTTGGCCCCTACACTGGCGGCCTGAATTTACTTGAGGTGCCATTAGATCGGCAAATTATAAATTATGGATATTGCAGGAGAACTCCGTGTGCTTCGGGAGCGAAGCATAGCAGCATAACCGAAACCCATTAACATATTGATCTCAGGATGTCTCGCATCAGAGCCCCTCCTCAGCTGCCCGAAGACATGTGAGGCGAGCCGGCGGTGGTCCAGGTGAATTTTTTCGAAAGATGGAGGCTTTTTTATGCAAATGCCTCACTTTTTCCCAGGTGTGCACATGCCGAGGACTGACCCTCACCCGTCCCTCCCCTGGCTAAACTCTTCTCGGCCTTATTAGAAGCATTTCTTACTTCGTCCGTTACATCGGATGCTGTGCTCTGCTTCCGTTGGTCCAGGTCCAGTCCTTCATCTTTCCTGGGACTTATGCTTTTTATAATATTTTTTTTTCGGTTTTTCCTCATCCACAGAGCGTGTTCACCTTTCCGCTGTAGGACATATGCTGAGGGCATGAATTTCATTAAATCAACATTTTTCTGGGGTTTATGAGATTACTCTCAAGTCGGGGAGGCTGAGGAGTTCCGAGTACTTTTTCGGGTTAAATAAATTTGCAATTTCACAGCTTCTCATAAAATTTGCCCAGCCTTTCTGGCAAAGCTGCTGCTTGCGATGAATTTTAAATGCGGGTTACCTAGGCAAGGGGGGTGCGTTTGCGTGATGTCAATGGGAGCCACCATTTTGCATCTTATTGTGCTCGTTCTAATTCTCTGGATTTAATTTGTCATGCGACAATTTCAGTGCGGTTTTTTTCTTTCTGAAATTCAGATCAAAGATTATGCGCACAAATTGTTTTGTTATAACGGATTACTTAAGGCTAGAAAAAAAATATAGACATGTATTGAATTGAAAATCTCTTTATAATTAACTTTATCTTACCGAATATCTTTATGAAATTTTTTAATGAAACCTCTTTATACTCCTCGATTATAATGACCTCAGATATAATAATAAACAGTATACTTTTCATTCCCTTCGAGTTAATAATAATATAGTATAGTGCATTTCCATTTTCATGGCTTAATTTTTGAAATGTTAAAATGTATACCAAAAGGAAAAATCAAGTGGCTAGGTGAGTAATTTAATAAAACAAACATTATAATGTTCCATACTTTTTGATTTGTGCTGGCGTTATATGATGTACTTGTTAACTTTTAATTTTTGTCTACTGCCATTCATTATTCGTACCAGACCAATACTTGCTTTAAATTAAGTCTGACATTAGATATCAGGATTAGAAAATAAATCGCTTGGGCGAACTTGTTTGAAAGTAACACTTTGTTAGTTGCTATTTGGGTTAAGTGATCTAAAATTTTTAATTTGACACTATTATAAAGATGAGGTACTATCACCTTACAAAGTTTGGTTAACCAAGGATTTCAAATTATGCTAAAAATTGGAGAACAAAAAATACAATGAAAACATAATACCACCGGAAAAGACCCAATAGCATCGTTAAGGTCTTTGAATAGCAATCTACCTACAGAAATGCAAAATGCAAATCAGAAATCAATCCTCATTACTTGGTACCTCAAAAGCTGCAAAGATTCCGTCCAATTTTATCCGAAGAGGAGTATTTTGCTGAAAAGTTCGGGTAACAATCGCCTCATTTGGGTAAGGAAAATTGAAAAAGGCATCTCCGAGGAGAGAGTGCATCAATTTCGTCCGCGACGAGGAACCGAACTGAATCTTAATAAATGCGAACCAGATATTGCTAATCTTATTGCAGTCGAAGGCAATTATTTGGAAATCACATTGTTTTCGGAGCCTTCATTCGCCTCCTTCCGTTTCCTCCCAATTAGACAGTTGATTTGCATTTTCTTTCTGCAACATTTCTTTTCGAGGACCATTTTTCTAGGGTTCGGGGGGATTACGTGACGAGTAAGCCAATTTCCAGGAATGGGATGGAAAATGGCAACGACTACGACGAAGACGATGAAAAAACTGCTTCTGAAATGTTCGAACCTGAAAATGCAGCACACCACCCACAAATCCAGTGGCATAGTCGACGATGGAAGACAACTTAAATAATAGTCTGTGGAAAGTTTTTCGGGGACATAATTAAAATCTTTGGGACGATTGTCTGACTTTTAGCTTTTTGCTGGGGCTCTCGGTATCTTTGGCCGACTATCCGACTATTTCGGTTCAAGGAGCTCCTCGATTATCTTGTCCGTTTCAAGACTATGGAAGCTCGGATAACAAAAAGGCCTCGTCTAAGGAATCGGTTTAAATGCAGAAGAGCCCCTTTTCCTTTACCCCGGGGGGCAAGCAGCAAAAAGCAAACTGGAACGAAATAGAAAAATCGGTTCTTCTTCTGCTCGAGCTGGTCTATATTTGCCCAGCAATTTTCTATTGTTGCCCGCTTATACACCATAAATCCCATTTTTACAGAGTACACTACCACTGTACACCCACCCCCGCCCATTCCTTTTGTTTTATTTCGACGGTAATGCAATTATCTGCAACATAAAGCTTCATTACAATCACGGCCCAATCTGTTTGGCCCCCGGCCCCGGACCACCGGAGCCCCGGAGGAGGATCTGCGAGTGCCATTTTTCTTCTGTAGGAGGAATGCATCCAGTCCTTGTTTTTCGCTCCTTTTCGTGCGAACAAAATACGCCCGGGGCGGTCTCTGGCGGGGGCGGCCAGAGATAACCTTTGTGCTGCCGCCGGAGCCTCTGCCTGAAATTTAAAGCCTCGCCTCGCTGCGGCGGCCACTGGAACTTCTAAAATCGGATTCACCCCCGCAACCTGCAGCCCCCAACTTCAATAGCCATTTGTTGCCCCTCCCCCCATCCCCTCACCCTTTTTATGCTATGTTCCGCGTTCTTTGCTAATGGGGCTGTGCATCAGCATAAATTATGTTTTCGCGCGTAATTAAGCTCACAATTTAAGGATTTGACGCAATTTTATAAAAAAAAAATATTGGGAGCAAAATCCGAACGCTTCAATGCACATTTTCCATTCCGAGCTACAAACCGCCGATTTTGGGCTAAAGCCGCACTCAATAATCGCGCATAGTCGCAATGACATCAATATTTATGATATCATCAAATTTATGTCTGTTCGCAGCGAGCCAGAAAAAAAATATTAATTGAATTTTACTAAGCCAAATCGATATGACCGGTATTACATTAACACAAAAAGAAGATTTATGGGGATTAGTGGAAAACTTGGTAAAACATATTCGTTATGGACCAGTCTTTATTACATGTGTTGGACAAAATATACGATTTTAATTTTTATTGATACCTACATGTATTTTTATATAAAAAAAAAACCTATTTATTTAGAAATAGATTAACATTTATTCAATTTCCTTGAATTCAGTTTACAAATCCTTCTTTAGCTTTTATGAAATTTATTTTATTCTTTTGTTGTTGTTGGTATAATTATAAGTCTTAAGTTTGAAAGGTAGATGTTTTCAATTTTTATTCAGTTTTTGTAGTAACTTGGTTAATATTTTGGAATTTTTCAGAATTAGTACGAAGTACTTTGAATCCGTAATTTCTAATTTTATATTTCTTATTTAGACATCGATCTACCTGAAATGTTTAACCCGTAAATTGAGCTGATTCTCAAGATGTTTTGAAACGATTCTACGTCTCTATCGCACCCATCTTGAGTAAAATCACCTACGTCAATTGCATAGCTCATTACATCCCAAAAAGAGCTGACTTCGCACTACCTTGACAGCAATCTAAAGGGATTTGACATGAATTGGTTTCGCGTCCCCCAGCCGGCAGAGCCTCCGAAATCGATGGGTGTCAACTGGAATATCTCCATCAAGGAAACATTAGCCTATTATTGGTTTTCGATTGAAGTTATAATGGCGATGATGGAAATTCCACCAAAACGGGGGGTATAAGAAAGGAACGAGCTCCATCACGATTTTCATATAACTCAGTCAAGTCATGCCCCGGGTCCGTGCCGTGGCATCATCATGTGATGGAGGAGAGGAAGGCAGAACCCATTTATTGGCTAAGTTCCTTTCAAAAGGGAAAATCGAGAAAAATCAAACCGATAAAATGAACACCCCCGCCTCTGGTATCCTCCGTCACTGCGAATAGCACCAATAATTTTGGTCGTACGTGAGCCGTGTATTTATTATAAGTTTAATGCAGAAAAATTGGCAAAACAAGAGAAAAATCATTTTCCTGTGTAGTTTTCCGTGCCATCTAGGGCCGGAGGCAGTGGCGGCCGAACAGGAACCCCTGCGTTGGGGTCCCTAAGTTCTGTCGCCCCCCCCCCCCCCCCCCCGGGAAGCATTAACCCCCGCCGCCAATGAGAGACGCTTCCGTTTCGCGCCCATATGCCAGCCTACCTCACCCGGGGGTTCCCCGTGCCATCCACGTGGAAAGTCGTTATTTCTACTTTTTATACTTTGAAGCAATCGAAGGCAATCGAAGTATGTGCTAAAGATGTGATCGGCATCTCTTATGGACGACGTCTTGTAAGATGTGCTCCCGGAGACGGGCGGGGGGCGGCGGGGAGCCCATTTCACATGCTGATTACGAGTGGCACGGGATGGCGGGCCCGTTTAATGGAAGAAACGAGTTTTACCAGGTCTTGAAGTGCCAATAACGCCGGAATGTGTTCGGGCATTAAGTTCGCTATTATTTCATAATCTTGCCACGGGCCGGGTGTGGTCTTGCGCCCTTGTCTGGCGCGCCGCGACGTGTACCATCGCAGGAAAAGGTATTGGGCGATTCCCCTTATTGGTCGGCGGTAAAAGGTAAGCGAATCAGAATCTAATCCTCAACCGGGACGAAAGTGATATCCCTATTCTTAGAAGACTGGGTTCCGAATGGGTTTTGTGTAAGACTCCGAGCAACCCCAGGTTAGAGACAAGCGAAGAAAATCAAATTTATGTATTTTGATACGGGTAGGCTAAAATCGTTTACTATCACAAAACACAAAAAACAATATTTTTGTCGACTAATAATTACTTTTAATAAAAAGTAACGTTTTTAAGTTTCTAATTAATTAGGTATTTAAAAAACAAAAACAATTTTTATTTGTATAATAGAACAATGAATATGGTGTTTCATAATTGACTTTATACATATACATATTAATTGTCCTTAACTCGACTAATTTAAAAAAAAAACGATATTTTTTATTGATTAATTATTGTTGGAATACTAGAGACAAAAACTGTCTACTCAATTCTATTAATAATGAAGATTCTAGAGCTTATAATTACAAGTCGATATGGAGCAGGATACTAATTTAAAAAATTTAGAAGGGTTGTTGCATGGTCCAGGAATAGATGAAGGACATAGCAATAAAAACTTCAAACTTCAGTTGAAACTTTAAAAGTGTTCATTCCAAAATCATTGTTTTGCAAATTGGTGAGAAATTGTGGAAACACTATCCGATTTTAAAATATGATTCGTTACTGCCTGTGGTCTAAATTCGACCAATCAACCATGCAGCGATAAAAACAACACTATGATGACGTGATCAAAATGCTTTCATTTGATTGGTTAGTTAAGAATATTAATATTTTTATACCTCGCTGTTTTACTTTTCATTTTGTCGAGATATCTTAAAAACCTCTTTTTAAATTGAAAAAATGTGAAGAACTTTTCATAAAACTCATTATCTTGCCCAGTCCTGAAGTCCATCTTTTTAACTTAAATGCATTTTATTTGACTATTATCGACCTCTAATGGTTTCGTCAGAATATGTAAAGCAGTGAAGGATGACAAATAGAATAACATTTTTATTAAAAGTATTGCTTTTGCAGGTATTAACATTACGTGGATTACGTGGAGTATCCAGTTTAAATAATATTATATCATATAATATAACTTTACAAAAATCTTTAGTATTCTAACGCTTTTAACAGCGGTTTCGCATATAAATTCTAACATAAATTGGAACAAATCGAATAAACTTAATATTGCGCTTATTTTGCATAATTGCAGTTCATTTGTTCCCTTTTATGAGAGCACAAGCAATTATTGAATAATTAATTACTTTTATTTATCCAGTCAATGATAATTTTCATTTAAAAGGCAACAACTGTTTTAATTTTCCACTTAGTCTATATTTCGGAAGATTATAGGTATATACAGATCTAATAACTGTTTCTGATTTAATTTGTAGATAATAATTAATCTAGATAAAGTAATTCTGTGCCCAAGTACCTCTGTACTTCTGTGGTAATTTTAAAGCGTCATTTGATTACTAACAGCTTTATTTTTTCATTTGTGTGCCATCAATTAGATACATTAAGAGTAAATTTGAAACAATTCTCTTCAGTCAATTATGAGTTTTTTATAAAGGTCATAGATATCAAAAATAAAATTTATATACATATATGTATAATGGAATGTAACAAAACTTATGGACACGATGTGGTTCTAAGTCGCAGTTCTACGTCGTGTTACAAAATGATGGTGATCGGTCAAAGGAGTGAAGAACTATTTACATCGTTTCCAAAAGTGATTTTGTTGCCGCGATAGCTCCCGTATTTCTAAATGGATTTTTATCCAACTTTACATATGCATTTATACACTCGATATCTAGGTCATGTTAAAAAATTGCGGGGTTTTGGGATATTAATTCATTTCCTTGTAGATCGATATTTCTTAATCGATTTTGATTAAATTTGGTTAGCACAATACAATCCCTTAATTAAACATAATTTTTACCACATTTAAGGCAACCTCTTTCTTCTGTCTGCCGCCGAAAGGTCTTTTTTTTTTGTTTTAAATTATAGCCTATATTTATTGTTAATTACCATTTCGTAGGATTTTTTTGAATTCATTCATAGTTTGTACGGTTCAGTCATATACTCCAATACTGTGCTTATTCAGTAAATAGTTCGAATAGAAACATACTGAAAACATAGTAGTAACCGCTTTAATAAATCTTATTTTCATGAAGTTAGCTTTTTGTGAATTGCATGATTTAAGATGTAAGTGACTGAAACTAGGTGAACAAAATGCGCTGTTTGTGATATACAAAAGCGGGCACAAAAGTGGAAAAACTAAAAGCTTCGTTTTGGGGCACCCGTAAAAAGAAGAAGAAGAAGAAGATACACCAGAGGCTTCTAGGGCAAGAAGAGGATGAAGATACGCAAAAAACAAAGAGTTTTCCAGAGTGGCCTGATGCTGCCCGGGGAAAATGTTGTATTATCGGGTAAAATGCAATTCGTGTCCATGACATCTGCAGGAATGCACCCCACAGGGACGCAAAAATTTGATTGGCCCTTTATCTGAGAGTACAAAGCATGAAACTATGTTTTATTCATTCCACTTCAAGCCCGCCCAGAATGACCCAGTTTTACGCGAAGTTACAAAGGCCATGTCAGGCGAAGTCATTAGGAGCATGGTCGGGAATTGCTCCCCAATAAGAAGAGCACTTTAGCTGATTTGGTTCAGGTACCCGGGGAAGAGCTCTGGGGACATCAAAATAATCATCAAAAATTGAAGTGGAGCCCAAGGGATATGCACGCTCTGGTGAAAAACGCTATACCCAGAATGCATTTGAGACGTCTACAGAGTGTGGGGCTCAAGGCTCAATAAAACCATATTCGTGGGACGGTGGAGCTCCGAGTGGATGCGACGACTCCCCATATATTGGAATTGAGACTGGCCTCCGATGTTTACAAGCCGGGGACCCACAACCCAGGGCTCTGGAGCAGCTTGTTTCCTCAAAAGTCCGGGAGAAGATGTCCGGCACACCGGGCGCCCCCGAGTGGCTCCTGCACGAGTGACCGTTGTATGGAGCGAGCCACCGCAGAACTTCCCTTAATAAATATGTGCCAGACATTTTATTGTGCCTTAATGCGGGACTCTGGGGGCGCCGCGCCGGGACGACGTCCCGGCTGGAGTAATGACTACAGCCGTTGGTCGGTTCTGTCCCGTCCGACCGTCCGTCGGGTCCAGCCGGGCAAAAATTCTTGATAGAAATTTTGCAGGCTGACCAACCGACTGGGCAAAATAAAAAAAAACAAAACCTCCACCGCCACTGTCCGGCAGGAAGGACATTCACAAAATGTTCGCAAACAACACTTGTTGACAAGCATAATCCGGAGTCATCCCTCTCCCTCAGCTGGACCTCCGCCCCCGCATCCAGCTTAATCCGGGAAGGTTGCTGAAATTATCTTAGGTGGATATGTCCCAGCAGCCCGAGCAGCTCAATTTAGAAATTCTACTCGGAAATAAGTGGGTATGTGGGGGTTTTGTGCCCTTCTCGAATGTAAATGGATAGAGTTGCATATATGTATTGTGCGGGGGCTCCGGGAATAGGGCTCCGGTGGAAAAAGGACTCTGGCTGGTTGTCCTTTGTCCCTGCACTTTATATGAGCCGACCCCCGCTCATCCAGAGAAAAGTAAATCGATGACCCAATGGACTCGACCAACATGCACCACCTATTCGCTGGACCCAAACCTGGGGACTTTCAATATGGAGACATAATTTCCTATAAATTTCATAGTCTTCCTGTAGTTTAACATTCTTCTCGAAATTCCCGCATTAAGGAACGATTTCGAATTACGAGACTTCCCGCTGGAATATGGGCGACGACACACATGAAAACGCTTACAGGATTTATTAGATATCAAATTTACTTCGATGACGAGAAATGAAGTCATCGATTGAGTCTTGCAGGAAGTGCGCTCTACATACGTCTTGTGTCCTTTGAATATATGTTTTCACCTCGTTAAATAAAATTCTCAACGATTTTATTAATCTACTTCGATTATACAAATACATATAGTATGGGAAAATTGATTTTGCTGGGCTTTAATATCATATTTTCCGGTCGGATAGTAAATACAACCTCAATATAAAGTTCAAAATACTGATAGTCCAGGATTTGAAGAGAATAAGGGAAGGCGGAGAAAGAGGTTAATAAAATTTAATAAATTAGTTAATTAACTAATTAATTTCTTAATGACAAATTATCACTAGCTTTTAATTATTATTATAACTTAATTCAGAGTATTGTGAAGCCTGTTACGAAAAAAAATGTTAACAAAAACATCAAATGCCCTGAGATATTTAACTTTGGATACTAAATTTACTCACATCATAGAGGACAAAAAACGGAATTTACATACACCTTCATTTGTAATCTTTTAATAGAATAACCCGGCGTTTACATGAGTTAGTTCTACTGACACTGGCGCTGAGTCTGACACGTGTAAATACCCACTGACGCGTCGTTTTCGTTTTTATTGATTAGTCAGCCCTAACGAAATTTTTTTCGAGTCATTGCTGACTCGTTAGTAAATATTAATTTGGTGTATAAACGCTAAATTGATGTTCGAAAATGAAAGATAATGAAAAAAAAATTCGCAGTATAGTGAAAGATTTTTGTAGGTTTTAGGAAAAGAATTGGACTAAAATGGACCAAGTAATATATATCGAATAGGTACATGTTTATCCAATGTTAAAGAAAATATAATAATTTAGAATAATTTTAAGCAATAATATTACGGCCTCGACATAGTTTTTGAATAACAATTATAATAATTCCAATTATTTTTGTAAGATAAAATTCTTAGGTAGGTACCTACCTACCTACCTATGTATGTATTAAACTGATAAAATTCAGAAATTAACTCGGGTCGGACTGCTACAGTATTGGGAATAGGAAAATTAAGTTGGACCACAAAGGTTCAAATTTATATTATTGGTTTTGTTAGTTACTACATACCTGAATTTAATAATGCAATTATTAAAAATTAATCTACGAAACTTCATTTCTAAAATCTAGTCAACTTTACATGTTATAGTGAGCTCCGATTCCGAATGTGAAAATGACTATTTTATAGGGTGTCCAAGTTATGTTCAGTGCTTTGCCTTACGTAGTTGAAAAACTCACCTGGAAAAAAAGAGAAAATATATGTTAATAACAAAATAAGTTCAAAATTCTTTTATAAATATAATTATGAAGAAAAATGTCTTACTTTTGTATTATTAAAAATTCGAAAATGTTAGGAGTTTCGATATACCAAGTAAATATAAAAGTTTAAAGTTTAGCAACTAGAATACGAAACATATTTGAAAATGTTAAGAAAATTATTTAAAATTTAGAATATTATTATAATATTTATATTTAGAATTAACGAAAATTTCGTAGATTTGAAAAGAATGTATTGTAAATTATGCAATACCATCTATATGTGCGAAATGTTTTATAAAATCAACAAAAATTCGTTTACCTGGCAATGTTATTTGCGGTTTTTACGAGATTGTTTCAGATTTTATGAAAAAATATAATAAAAATGTTTATAAATTCGTAATTTCTACGAAATTGCGGAGACAGTGGATACACCTTAGTGAGTGATGTAGACAAGAAAATATCGGAAATTAGTTGTGACACTTTGTGGACTGAATTTGATAGCGATTCTTTGATTGATTTGAGTTGTATGCGAAACTGCACTGAAAGATATTTAAACTAACTAACTAATAAATAGTAAGTAAAGTTAGTGCAAGCCTTCTCAGGAGTCAGGATACTACAAAAATAAACTCCAAGAAAGGACATACGACTTTACTTTTGAAGAAATGCATATTATTAAGGAATTCTACCTCTTGACTTAAAATAAATACTTCAGGCGAAGCTCCTGATACCAGCAGGTATTTCGCGGCCAGAAGGTGTGTGCCTTTCATTACCCGACGTAATAAATGAGAGCTTCCTCACTTTAAGCGTGGTAAATGACTTCCTTTTCCCAGTGACCCAGTTCCTGCACAAAGTAATGACCTATAAGAAAATGGGTTTGCCACAAAGAAACCCATTTATGGCCTCGTTGGAAAAATTTCAAACTTAGCCCCGGGGCACTGTTTGATTCCAGAACGCTCGGTGGATTTCCGTTTCGCGGACACATTGGCTTATTAAAAAACATTTTTTTTTTCCATCAAAGACGGAAAGTTGAGAGGCGCCTGTGGGTGCTAGTGGGGCTCCGGTGCCCCACTATCTTATAAGTGCCCCCCGTACGAATGTCGCAATTTTCCTCTTGAGTTATTTGCATAAATCTGAAGGAATCCGAGAGAGGAAAGACGCCACGACACCGATTCAAATTGCAATACACCGAGTCTCCATGGATGCAGCGGAGCTCCTCAATATCGCTTTTCTGGGAAAATAACACCAAAGACTGTCCCTGGGGGGCTACCGGCTCTACATGGGGATGATGGCGGAGCCGGATTTGAGCCGGATTATTTTGCACGAGAAGTGTCTCGACAGTGCTGTAGTTTAGCGCTCCGAACAGCTCCGAATATGTACTTTGAGATAACACCGTCTCAGAATCGTTTTGCAAGGTTTTTGCTGCTCTGAATCCTTCGCTGTGACTACCTCTTGAAGGTTTCACGCATTTTACACGTCCACGGAAATTCGAGGGTGAGCCACAAAAATTTTTGTCACATGAAAAGTGGGTATGGGGGAACCTTTTCTGGTTTTGTTATAGTAAAAACCTTTATTTCTCTTAAATCGTACGAATTAATTCTGTTCTGAATCTGAGAAATACTGTTTGGGATTTATAAATTCCTATATGACTGCGGAACTATGTAAAAGTGTCTATACTTATAAGTAAAATTTCCTATGGTCCTAATAGAATTTAATATAGCATAGGTATCGAATAACATTTTTGGATATTATCGCCTTTTGGCAAAATATATTGCATTATTCTTTTTCTTTTCGAACTCATGCTACTGGGTAAATAACATGTACGATTTTGATTTCGATAAGCCAAATCCGAGCTACAGTTTCAAGGCACCTCAAAAACGGACAATTTGAATGGTGATCACTTCTCAAAATACATCGGTTTTTTTATAATAAAAGTACTAGAATAAAGCATAAACTTTACACAATCCAATAAAACAAAACTTGGGCATTATGGCAATCGTCGTTTTAAAGAAAATATCTACAATATAAATTGTCATGTATGCATATCTATGGCATTTTAAAAATTTTGACAACTTCGACGTGAAGTTATAGCGAAATACCGTCTGACTTTGAGCATTGTTTAATGATTGTTTAATTAAAATTTCATTTTAGTTTTTAATAGCGTTAACAGATCGTTTTTTTTTCTAGGGCCTGAAAACTTTTAAAATAAATTGATAATCCATATATTTTATTTTCCTTACTTTATTAATTTAAGATAAAAATTTGATAGCTGCAAAAATTATATTGGATTTGAAAATAATTAAGGGGACATTTACCTTAATTTAAAACAACATTTGCTCATTAATCCATAATTAGATTAAACAGAAATTAAATTAACTAATAAAATTTCTTTCAAAAAACGGATGCAACCAATTAAATGAAAGAAGTTATGCATTTTTGAAAAAAACTTACTGTGCCGCACATTTTTATATTATCTCGAAATCATTTCACATGTGGACAAATGTTGTGACAGAGCGTCCACAAAACCTTGTAAAATCTAAAGTTAGATGAAGCTATTTTTGGAACGGTTCGTCAAATAATCCAGAAACATGCCTAGTGTCTAAGTCGTCAGCTTTTCCCTCGCTCTTATCATTCATGAATTTTCCATAAATTCAAATCAGATACAAAAGTAAGAGTAATGCCAAAATTACATCACAAACCGTGATGGCATCTGCGCGGCGCTGTTCTGAGAAACAAGAAAACACGAAAAGAAAATAAATAGATCTGCAATTCAAGAAATTTTAATTTGAGTTCACCGCTCGTTCGTGCGGAGCCGCTAAAATGTGCCCTTTGGCTCCGTAGGACCGCGAAACGTGTGCCTCTGCGAACCCTAGAAAAACATCCGGAATTTACCCAAAAGAATTCTTGATGCAGATGCTGCCCAACGTCAGAAGACTGCGATTGCTGCGGTTGCATCATGTGCAGCCAGATGCAGCGCGATGCACGTTGCCTCGCATGCACATTTGGAGGTCTAATTGCAAGAGAGCAACGCATTCTTAAATTATCTGCGCGTTTTAAGAGGACTTTTTCTTCAGTTTCCATCGAGACTTGGCGGACTGATTTATAAATATAGCTTAAGAGGAGCAGCAGCACCAGACCCGCGAACATAATTAATGGGTTGGACGTAATGAAACAGGTGCCTCGCGATTTTTATTATTATTATTATAATTTTTTTAAATTCTTTTTTATATTTATTATATTCGCGCGAATATAAAACGATGCAGCAATAAATTTCTACTGAATTGGGTTAATAATGAAACGTCTTAGCTGCTTTTACAGTAGGTATGTTAAGTGACTCACTAAATCCGCTGCTGCAGCAAAACCCATTCACCAACGACGACGACGACAGCGAAAACGATGTCAGATCCGCGAGGTGCGCTCAATTTAACGCCAGGTGCTTATCCTTTTCGCACGGTGAATTTCTTCTTCAAAGAATTTAACTAACAGCGAAAATTTTATTTATTTATCCCGAAGAGATTGCAAAACCGCTGCAGCTTATCCCAGCCGGGAATTTCTCTCCCAATTGGAAGTTCCTGCGGGACACACAAACTCTACTCCCGAAGACAAACTACATTAGTTAAACGTCGGATAATTTCGACTTAGCGTAATCCCATCCTCATTTTCCTAGAACGAAGGATTGTCGCTCGGGAACGTTGTCTTTAGAAGTGAGCCCTCGTTCTAGCGAAAAAGCATAAAAAAAACAATTGCATAGAACACTGGGAAAATTTATCATATTTTTTATATTTTTTATTTTGTTACATCATGTTGCAAGTTGCCAGAAGGAAAGACTCTTTGCCTTATTTTCCCCTGTCGTCTTAATTTGCTCACCGAAGATTATGCTGACAGTGACTTCATCAAGGACGGGAATAAACCTATTTAAGAAAGTTACATAAGATATGAGGGCAATTGGAAAGTTTCCCGGGAGGGACTACTCATTAAAACTTTTTTTTTCAAGGGCTCTAGTATTTAGTCTCCTGAACTTTGCGAGGGATTATCGCTTTTAAATATATTTAAGAGAAAGTCAATCTAGGACGCGGGTTTAAAGCATCTTTAATTCAGTCCATAATCTGCTGTGAATCAAATGTCGGTCAAATTCTATGATTCGCGAGCTTAAGAGATAAGATCAGAGATAAGCGTTTAATGTCTCAGATAAGTCAGATAAATGCTTTTGTCATATTAACGCTAAGCTTGAATTAAAGACTAGTAAATTAATATTTGTTTTTGCTCCAGTTTTTCAATATCTAGATACATTTTTTGAAACTTGTATAACATTTAAGGAAATGAATGCCTTTTTCTGTCAAATTTAAATTATTAAGTAGGTAGGTAGTATTTTTTGCGGTTTTCTCGAAACTACTTTTTTAAAACTGAGGACAAAATGTCTCGAAATCTATTCAATCGAATTTGGTGAATTCTTTACAATATTATTATTACATACAATATATATTTATAGGTGTATATAGGATTAATTCTTAATTTAAGTTTTCAATTCAAACAACTGTCATTTCTATACAACAACATTTTTGTAGCTACAGGAAGAATTATAGATAGGATTTTTGGTCTTATTCATTAAAAGCAGTAAGTAGGCGGTTTAATTTGTTCATTTCTTTGAACAGCTAAATAAATGAAATCTTTAACTGCAAAGCTTGGGCAATATTAAATAAGGAGGGTATGGAAAACATATTCGCATATCAAGATAAACTTAGTCCATTTATCTTTAAATAAATAAAATTAAAGACAACAACTTTTCGAAAACTTTTAGAAAATGGGAACCAAATATTGCAGCGCAATGTAATGAAATTAAGGAAGAAATAAAAAAAAAAATCTTATAATGCACTTGCAGTACTTACTTAAAAAACAAATTCGTTCGTTTTTTTCCTGATTGTGATGTAAAAGATATTTAGAAACTAATCTCCAATCCTTTCATTGCAAAAATTTCTGAGATATTCAAAGACATTCGAAAGAAGAATTAATTGAGTTGTAACAAGACAGTAATTGCAAAGATTCGTTCGAGGCAGGCATTAAACTTGTCGATTTCTGAAGTCAAAAAGCAATTTATTTTCCTAAAATTCAAGAATATAAATAAAAATCGTTTGGTTGGTTAAAAGCAAGTACCTACATAACTATAAAAATTTCATTGAAAATGTTACTTTCCTATGTATTTTTAAATATTAAATTTTTGATTTACTTAGCATTGATTTTTTTTTATATGAAACTATTGTAATACATACTAACAATATAATATACCGCAAATTTTTGATGGTCTATGACTATAGCAAGACAAAAATTGTGTTAAATGGTCCAACATAATGAAAAGGTTAGGAAAGACTGGAATATTTAAAAATTTAATCCCCAGAAGATTCCATTAAATTTAAATTTCCTTTGAACTTTCATTGTAATCTATGAACTCAATCGTTGTTCCTTCATTCACCGAAAAAAGCACATAATCTAGCAAATAGGATTAAAAGTAGCTCAGAGTATAAATTTAACGAATTTGCAAAAAATAAGACTCCTTGATCGGTGCGAACTCATCACTTTTTCGTTGATACGCACAAAAAAATGGGGCAACAAGTTTAAGGCAGCATAATTCCTTTAACCATCCCATCATCAGGGCGGAAGGAACGCAACTTCCTCACAAGAGGAAGCATAATCCCTTGCGGGATAAGAATTTACAATTTGCAACATGTATAAATGTGAGTTTGGTTATAGACGTTTTGTTTTCGAAATCAAGTCATATCGGCTCAAATCTTTTAAAAGTGCATTTAAATAGGTTTGAAAAAAAGCAAAAATCCTTTGAAACCCTAAGGGATTTTCTGCAGCATAACCGGGAAGATAATAACACAATTGCAGGCGCATAAACCTGGTTCTGCAGCAAAATCATCCTATTTGCTAACCTTAGCAAATCGGTGCAGCTCGATCCGAACTAATTTCAGATTTTCAAGGGAAAGCAGCCAGAAGCGAATTTGCTCGGCCATGCAGGAGAGCATCCAAAGTTTGAATCTATGCAAACATCTTCCTGAAACTCCCTTTTCGTTTGCAAGCCCTGGAGGTTATATATGTATGTGTGTACTGTACACACCCACACATTTATGTACCTCGAATCGAACATCATAATCAATTCAAAATTCTCCCCAATGTTCCAAATTTTATGGTGTCCTGTTTGCCTCTGCACAGGTGTTTTGTGTCCTATAGGCTCGGGGATGGGTTTGGTTCCGAAATCTGTTCGATTTTCAGAATTTTGTCCTGATGGAACCGAAACCAGAGAGAAAGTTTAGGAGTAGTGTTCTGTTTCTGTGCACTATTGATCCTCTTAAAACTATATCAGTCTGGCACAGTGGCTGGTGTTCTATCATTTACAGCATCCATTCATGTGAGCATCCCTGGGCTATTTGGTGCATTAAATGCACGAGTTATGTACGGTCCTGGGGATTATTATAATCAGAGCAAAAGATTCAGTTCGAGAGCCTGTGGGTGATTTTTCAAAGGACTGGGGCCTAGGACATATACAACATTGGGATACAAAACTAGGTCCAAGAGTTCGATATTGAATGCTTTAATGAATAGCCTACAGGATTTTCTGTAAAGACCTGATCAAGAGGAGGGATATACTTGAAAATTGTCGTATACATGCGACGTTACATAAGTGGAGACTTTTCGTTGTATCGAAGCTAAAACCAATTTTCATTCCCGATGACCTAAAAACCATGAGAGAAAGACGAATTGTTCTAGTAAATCCGCTAAACACAAGCGATCTCTAGAGCCTCTGGAGCCTCGGGAAAGCTTTAAATAATGAAAAGTGGACATCAGGGGAAAACTGGACGTTGGGTACCATTAAAAAAAAAAGTAAAAAAAAAATAAATCGAAATGGTACATCGTTTTTCAAAGGATGCTGGGAAAAATTGTGAAATACCTGTGGCAAGCGTTGCTCAATGCTCATTGCCCGGCTCTGAATGCCACTCGACCGGAGCAGGAGCAGTCAATAGACCACAATAGGAAATCTCTTTGAAATATTCCCGGGGATCGCAAGGTACCCCATTCGTAGTTCGGACTGTCCGATGCTAAAACGACCAGACCCGGGAACTGGACTGATTGAACGAAAAATTGCTCTCTCCGGCACACGCGGTGATGCAAGCAGCAACCCAGAGTACCAGGACACATCCGGACACGGTTCCTGGAATACCCGGGATTCAATGATAATTGATGTCTCAAATGGGTTTTACGGGTGGAAATAAACAAAAATCCTGAGCGGAATATTAAGTGGCATCCAATTACCGGCTCAGTGGCCTCTGCCACCCCCCAATTGGATGGGACATAACCCACCAAAACCCGCCAAACCCGCCTGAACCCACCACCCACATACACGATATCTTACTTGCACATCCGGACTAATGTTTTTCACTCCCATGCACATGAAATTTCTGTGAAAATCAGAGTTTAGGACTGTAATTAGATTAGCCTGGTTTTCCCTTCCAAAAGAATTTCCTTTTTTCCACTTCTGGGAAATCATATCGTATTCTATGGCTGTATTTTGCTCAGGGGAAAAATTACTTCTGAGTCATCAATGAGAAGAAAAGCTGCTATACGATTTTCTACAATGAGGGGGGGAATTGAGAGGCAAACGGATTTACAGGGATAAAACAAATTCAATTATTGTTAAGGCACATGAATTGCCCGCCCTTGGACGAGGAAAGTACGTGTAGGTGCGATTTTCCTTACGAACTCATTTAGTTTATCGGCTCTATGCTCCATACAAAAGTTGCGGCGAATTCCGAGGTTTTTCCTTTCAGATCCAATTACTTGTATCATCAGGAATGTCTAGTTAAAGCTACTCGCTACTCTCGGTTTTAATAGTCTTAAAAGATCTTCTGCTACAAGTAAACAATTTCGTATACAGGGTGTTTCAGATAAAGCGAATTTGACCCATGAATCTTACTTCGAATAACCTGGCCATACTATTTGAAATATCACTGTATATACTTTAAAATTTGTGGGTATAATTACCCTGTAACACTTAAATAGTTGACATCCCTATTTTTCCGGTTTTTTAATTTTGTCAATCAAAAATAATACGAATAACATAGAAGAGCAAAATTATATTTTTGATACTTCATTTCTATAACATTTTTTTTTATAGATTATAAATCCTCAAACCAATGCTCGAAATTCGTTTCAAGAAAAATAGATTTAAAAAATAACGTATTTACACCCTATTTTGCAGAAATATTTTTATTTTCGAATTCATAATCTAAGTACGGAAAAATCCTATAGATCTGATCTCTGATTTGTTCGGCTGTTTTGCTATTGACCTACATATGTATGTAAAAAATCATTCAGCTTGCAATAAACAGAGAATAATTCTAAAGCATGCCGCAGTTTAGCCTGGTCAGTAACAGAAGAAATAAAACAAAAATTTCTTATCATCACATATTTTTCACAATTCCAATAAGTTTTTCAATTTTAAATATGTACCTCCTAATTTTGAAAATAAATACAGGGTTGTGCAAAAAAACAAAAGCAAAAAAAAATTTTTGTAATCTTTTCGTCATTTTAGTGGAGAACAAAAAGCTATATCCTATTTTGTCCTTTCACAACAAATTCACATCTCAACTTAATTAAAATAATTAAAAAAAAAAATAACGGACCTCGGTACATGTTAGTGTGTAAAAAGCTATATGTGCCTCCCGATTTTAAATAACCTCAGGATACCTTTGTTGCACAGGCGCTATTAAATTAATTAATTAATACCTAGCAGATTGAGGTACGCTTTCCCATTCTTTTTTTTCTCTTTTTCCATTAGTTCTGTTTTATTTCGGAATTTTGAGTTATTAAATTGAGACTCGCCGTTTAAGGACCAACAAGAGCTTTTTAATAGAATTCAAATCTAGTGATTGAATCGGAAAATCAAGAAACCCAAATATATGAGGAGATTTAATTAGTGACTATTTCTTATACTACCTTGCCAATATTCTCCAAGTCTAGAGTCTTTAAAATTCAAGTTTTAGTTACAATTCATACAATACATTAATTAAAGGTACCTGTTTTGAACTGGATTGTTTGAATTATTCAGTTGACAATATGAAATTTGTAAATCCAATGGAAGGCTATAACTACAAATACCAACAATAAACTTATATTCCTCTGAAAATTGTATTCCTTTGAGTTTCTCCAATTAAAGTGAAATTACATTCCTAAAATGTTGTCGCCAAGTCGTCTAAATAAATCCTCCCAAGTGCATTTTCCTCTCGAGTCCTTAAAGTCCTGGAAAAACTTGCATTATTGAAATCCGAAAAATATACCAAAAGTACTCTGTATATTCCGCCCACAGAAGTTCATTCTGGAGCCCATCATCTAAAAATTCAGTGCCTATTTTTGCCCTTTTGTATAGGGAGTACGAAAAACAGCAGAGCACAAAACTGCCACCGTCCGGGTAGAACCGAAAAAGAGGTTTAGGGTTTGTTGAGGGTTGGTGGGTGGACGTCCGGGGGGGAAAGGGGTGACCATTGAATATTCAAATACCAAGTTTAATTAAAGTACAGTGCGCTCGTCTGCAGGTAGCTCTATCACAGGCTCCTCCTGCCAACGCTCCACTTCTGCGGTGTTATTTATCCTTTTAATGCACCCATGCACGGTCAAGTGTGCTCTTTTAAGCCCCGGAGCCAGCCCGGCTGGCGCAAAAAGCGGCTATTACGGCCCATGCACTTAATATTCTTGTTCTCGAGTTATCTTGATATCGCTAGTCCTTTATTCTGCGAAAGGATTGTCGCCTCGTATCCGTTTCTCAGGCATATTACAAATTGTTAGCGTTCCATGCATACTATCCGGGGGGCCCCGGGAAAGGCCGGGCTTTGGACCCGCTCACCTCCAGAGCCCTACAGGCAACCTCCCAGGGGGATATGTGGGGCCTTTCCTACCGGGAACTGGAAAGGTGGGCCCCAAAGTAGTGGAACAAGGAAAAGCTTTTCAACTAGAAAAAGTCCGCAATGGCAACAGCGACGCCGGGCGAGCGCCACGAATAATAAGGGCGAGCGTCGGGGCGCCCGGTTATTTGCTTGCAAAAATGAAATTTCATGGTACACCGTCATCGACCGAGTGCCGGGGCCGGGCAGGGAGGCGTTCTGCTGGCGCCGCGACGACTGACTGTATATATGGGGCGCTGAGGACATGGTGTAAATAGGATTTATATCGAAATTAAGCAGACCTGAGTGGGTGTATGTGTGTGTGTATAGTTGGGTGGGTTAGGCGACTAACCCCCAACTAACCCCCGAACGTTCGTCCCAAAGGTTTTCCAGCTTGTCCAAGGAAAATGCGGGGGCGAAAACGATCGAGAAGCATGTGGGCGACGACAGAACTCAGTCGTAATAATGCCATGCCGCCGCCTCCGAGGGGTTTTCGGGGGGTTTTTGTACCTCTTACACCGGCCAACTGACACCGGAGTTTTCAAGGTTTTTGTTCGCCGCCTCCCCGAGCCTCGAAGCCTCGAAGTCCTGGACAAAAAGGATGGATACGACCACCTCTAGCCGGGGACGGCACGCTACCGTCTAGCGAAAATTTCACATATTGTATATCCCTATGCGATAGTCAGGGAAATATACGAAAACATTAAGTGGAGGACGTCGGGGCGCTCCAGGAGCGGGTACATTCCTTTTCCTGTTATCTAATTTCGAACCTTTTTATCCTTATTTTGCAGCACTCGCTGGCACCCACCGGTTCATCCCCGCCCCTGACCGCCCTAATGGATTCTATGCGAGTTTATTTCCCTCCTACGTATTATTGGGTTTATTTTCGGAGCTGATGATAATTAAGCTTCGTGGAAAAAGCAACTTTTATAGCTTATAGCGCCGCGACGACGACGGATCTTCGTTTTTTTTTTACGACTACCGACGCTCCTCCAGACGATACTGTGAAATTAAAATGAATAACAATGACGCACACTATCCGGTTTTTAGGGGCCATTGGAATCCCAAATGGATGGTATAAATTCTGATAATTTACAAAAGTGATTATAAAGACATAAAACTTAATTTTTAAAATTAAGTTTTAACTTTAAAGAGTATGATCATCATCTTTAAGGGGGTAGAAGTTTTTAAGTTTTAAGGATTTTTTTTTCAGACAATATAATTATTTCTTTCTTTTGAGGCTATTGATTTGAAGTCAATATATAAAAACTGTTTAGCGGTAAGACCAAGAAAATAGTAAATTTTGTCATCATTAATCAGTAGTCAGAAGTTCTGCGACCACTGAGTTTTTAAGCTAATATATTAAAAAAAAGCTAGTAGCTACCATTAACACACTATTTGGTTAACCAAGCTCCTTCTTGATTTACCGTGCAACCAGTTCAAATCGGTTGGTTACGACTTGGTTCCCCATATGTTAGTTCGATGGTGAACCAAGTACTTTCCAACAAATGAAGTCACAATCCTACCAACACCATATCGTTCTCATTTTCAATGATAAACATGATAAATATCTAAAAAGCTATTAATAAAAAAACATAGAATATAGTTACAATATATAAATGATATATCGATAGAAATGAAAATTCAGATACTTTACTTGCCTTTGACGTTCGTCCCTTCGAAGAACTAAATAACCCTCAAAATTAATCAAAATACAAAGGATTATTATTTAACTCTTAAGCAATTTTCTCAAAGAATGAATTAACACAAAAAAAGTTATTAACGAGAATAGTAAATCATTTCCAACATTTTCCTTAATTTTTGCTTATAACTTATTAATTGTAGAAGCTTCTTAATAAAAGTCGTAGATAATATAATTATCTACGGAAAAGCTCTGTTAATGTTTGTGGGAGTGATAGTTTTTGAGATATGTATATTAAAAAAAATATTGTCATCTTCATTTCTTAGATGGCAACCAAATGAGCGCAACCCTGATCCCGACAACTCAAATTTAAACTCCTATTAGACCCCCACATAATAAAAAGATAAAATAACATTCTACCCAAAATGCACGGTTAAATGCCCAATTGACTGGACTAAATTAGTTTTTGCATAATTCAATATTTCTATCACTAAAGTAATTTCTATCATACATAAGTATTTGGTAATAGCTGTGTTCCATTGGGCTGTGTAAAATACTCCCAAGTACTTCTGGCTACGCTGAACTACTCTAGCTCTAGTTGGCGAGCAGAAGTTCTGAGTAGTTACGCCACATTTTCCCGCCAGGTGGATGGTGGTTTTTGTACTAGGTTTGCATGGAAATGAAAGCTTTTCCTCATTTTTCGTTGCAGCTTTAGCTATTCTGGAGTTATCACAAGGATTCAAATAATAAAATTTAAGTAGTTTAGGCAGCAAAACATATTTATATATAAATATTTCCATTTTAATAAATAAGGCACAATCAAAGCAACTAATATAATACGATGAAATGTCAAAATTGTAATTTATATTTTACTCCTGACGATCAAAGTAGCGTTCCATAGAGAAAGTACTCGGGAGTACTTTACACAGCCAAATGGAACACAGCTAATGTGTCTGTATAATTCTTTTCGACTATTTATAATTTAAAAACGAAAAAAATTGATGGCTGCAACGAAATTAGAACTTTCAAGTCATTTATTGGACGTTTTTAGAAATCTCAATTATACAACTTCGAGTGGAAGGCGCAGATGATTCAAAGATAAGAAATTCATGAAACATTGAGGCGCCGCACGGCTACGTGGGGCCTCCTCAAGTGGACCGCGTAATTGGGTCTGGTCTACTTGACATAGAAAATAAATCAAAGTTTGACAACAGGAAACGACCTGCATTTGTAATTCCGAAGTTGAAGGTGATCCGGCTCTGTAAAAGTGCGCCTCCGTCAAGAAAAGGCAAAAGGTTTCCGGAAGAAGGACAACACATGCGGCGGTCCGGCACCAAAACGAAACGAATTAAAACTTCTGCCAACATTTTCCGTGACCGCTGGGATGAGGGGCTCTATACAAAGGGCGGTCGGGGATCGGAATCCGCCCTCAGAATTATTCACATTTCTTGGAACCCTAAGAATTCTTTGAGACTTAGTTAATCAGCAAGAAAAGCAGAAATTCTGAAGCGAATAGGAAGTTCAACTGGCTAGTTCCACTGAATAAGTTATAATGACAAGAAGGTCCTCTGCTCCTTCCATCCGGCTTCCTCCAATTTCATGGACTCCTCTGTGAAATTTATATTTTTTGTCGGCGGCTCCTTGTGAGCATTTTCTTTTGATGGTCGGCTTTTTTGCATGCAAATCATTCCGGGGGTGGATATTTCTTGATTATACATATGAATGACCGGATATTAAGCCTTCCCCGGCATGACCCTTTGCGGCAGTTAGGTACACCAGCAAAATATGATTCATGGGAAAGGGCTCCTCGTGGCTCACGAATATTCGTGTGCTCTGCCGCTGGACGGAGCCCGAGGCCCGGTCCCCGGATCCCGGAGCCCGGAGCCCCGACGTCGTCACTTCATAAAACTCTCGAGGGCCCCACTTCATCTGGATGGCCACAGGCTGAAGCCCTGTCCAGGGCAAATACGACGAACAGAAATTATATACGTCTTTTTTTCCGGAAGTTTGCCTTGTAGTTATCGAGCTAGCTGTGGGAAAATTTATGGGTTATGGAGATCTTTTCAAAACCAACAATGACGATGTTTTGTAAAATTTTCGTGCCCACAAAATTAGGACAATTAGGGCAATTTTGTATTTGTGGCTTCATCACAGATAATTTAAATAAACCGGAATCTATTACGCACGCCAATTTTTTTTTCTTTTTTTTGCCATTATATCATCGCGATCTTTTTTATTATGGAAGTATGATTTTAGCTCAAAAAATCAATGATGTTTTATTTATGTTTAGAAAGTACATGAATTAAATAAAGGTCTAACTGCTCGCAACTTGTAAAAATATAATATTTAATTCCAATGTACTGTCAACATTTTGAAACTTTGAAAGAAATATATAGAAATACAACATATACATTTTAAAGTTTAAAATGTAAACATCATAATCATAAAATGAGTTATAATCTTCTAGTGACGAATTAAAAGGCTATTTAAAAATTACCAAGTCATTAAAATTCTATGAAAAATTAATAAAAATATTAAATGGCTCTCCTTGTTAATCAGATCAATATATATAATTGTCACTCTTGATTTTCGTGCTATGTCTGAGCAAACGAATGCTATAACTATGTAAAATTAAATCGGTATGATATTTAGGAGCCTCATTTCAGAAACAAAAGGTCCACTATATGATAATGGTAAAATGTAAATAAAAATTACTTTCACAAAACTTTAATGTCATAATAAATTTTAACATTAAATTCATTTATCTGGAATTACTGGTACCTACATTTCTGTTAGAAATAACTCAATAAATTTCGCATCTCTTTTAAATTACAATTTACAATTTTCAGATCTAAATTCTGTATGGTTTATCAAGCTTTTTTTATATTTTATTTTTAAGAGTTGTGATATACATATATGTATGTACCTACATATTATGGAGAATCAGGATATGCTCTCACGGAAAAAAATATTAGCCCGATATGTCATTTTTTTTGTATGCACAGCGCCATTATTATAGGAGTTTTTGGGTCTGCAATATTTTATAGCACTTACAGCAATAAAAATTGTACCATAGTGTTTTGGGCTTATATACCATAAATATGGCTATGTACCCTATATTAGTTGCTGCACTGCCGGAAATTTTGGTCTTGGTAGTTGGAAGAGCCGCCACGGTTCGCGGTTCGAGCCTCGTCGGATCACGGACCTTTTTTTAAACCAAGCATAAAAAGTGCTCGTGACATCCCCCCTGGCTGGCGATTGAACTGCCATCTCTGCGAGAGAATTTGCGGCTGCCATCTGAGTTACGCCCTAGCCGATGCCTTTTTAAAGTTAATATTCCGATTGGGTCTTGAACCGCGAACCTTCGGATTTCCACTCCGATTTCTCTAGCACTGAGCCATCTGTTTATCTATCCTTTCTGAGCGATTTAACCTTCATAAAGCTTGGCTGCATGGATTCAGTGAATTTTTTCCAACAAATTATATGGCACTACGCGCAATCGTCATAGGATCAGTTGGTAATGGGAATGGTACAACCGCTTATTTTTAGAACTTATGGCGCTAAGATTGTTAGAATAAAAGTTATATAAATATCAAAATTGAAGGTTGAGCAAAACGTGCCATTTTACTAGCGAGAACAACAATTGGGTTTGCAACCTCCGCTTTAATTTATGTTGCAATTTTTTAGCTATGTAAATAGCTTTATCTGCTTTATATTATGTAGCTTTTCCTTTAAGGATGACCATGGCGGATAATTTGCATAGCATTCACTCCCATATTTGCTCCGCAACAAATATAGCTCATTTAGCAATACATTTTTTTTTCCGTGCTCCATTAATTCTTTTCAAAGCATCAATTTTAGTTTAATTTATAGAATTTGTTATACATATTGTTTTTAAATAAAATAAGCAAATTGTCTTTTAACTTAAAGTCGAAGATTACTCTTTTTTTCTCTTTTCAATAAAAAGTCGTATAAAATACAATATTTCATGTGGTTCTCCACACTATCATATAAAAGAACGACATTGGTTTTTTTTCGAAATTTAAAACTTTAGTTCGATAAACTACTTATGTACATTAAATTACTGTACAAAGAATCTTTTCGAAATATTCGGATTTATCTTATTATACTCTAGGAGTCGTATATCGACCACAAGGGAAAGGGGTCTTTTAAAAACCTAAATTTTTTATATAATTTATTGTAAAAATATGAATTCAAAATTGTTTATTTGAAGTTAACAAACTAATTACTGATATAGAATTTAGCTTTTATTTTATTTTTAATAATATTTGCTACATGTATGTATTCATTCGAAGTAAACTTTTACTCAAGTTTCAAGATAGAATATTTTGGGAATATTTAGTACCGGAAGTATATTGATGCAATTATAACAGGCTAATATTCGTGGGTGGCTAACTTATAGGGATGGCCACGTGACGTGACATATACATATATGGGACATGTCAATCAATAATAAAATAATATTGATTTTTTTCAAATATTAGGTGTATGAAACACCTTAAGTAGGTACGTTTTATGAACTTGAAATTCATCCCTTTAAAATACATATCTCATTACAAAAACAAGCCTCTTACGGACGACGCATACCCACCAAAACGAAGGGAACCTTACCCCACTCAAACCTAATGAAATCGAAAAAGTTCATCAACAGGAATGGACTAACCTTGCTCCCATGACGGGGGGCCCATAAATGAAGCCCATCCGCCGAACGAATTGAGTGTTTCGATACCCACGTTCTTCTCGTCTATTTATGAAAAAAAGGATAGGAGCCTCGCAAATTCCTCATCACTTTGCTGGTTCAGGTGCACACATTTGAAGAAATGGCATCGGGGGCCAAAGCACCAATAAGTGGGGCTATATTTTTGCGCTTTTCGAAGGGCCGAAGGGCACCGTGCGGGAGCATCAGCGACTAACAAGCGTGAAACCTTTTGCAACGAACATGCCAACGTGGTTCACCAAGTAATCATCATAAAAGACATATGTGGCGCAGAGTGAGAGAGAGAGAAAAAAGAACCTTCGCTTTGGGTTACATTTCGTTTGGTATTAAGCCGAATACCCCGGGTGGGTTTTTCACCGATTTTCAAGTTTCAGAGTTGAGAATATCTAGAAAACAGGCAGGTGAAATTCGCCCTTGTCGAGGAGAGGCAGCAATTCACAGGCGCATAGGACGAATGCATAACTATTAAGCAGAGTGGATGGTCGGGTGGGTTTTTGTGGGTGAGTTATACCCAGCAGAGGTATTCGGGTTCCAGACCCACCAGACTCTGTCAGACAGCGGACCCACAACAAGCCAACTTACCGCACGAACCAGCGCCATCTCTTTTCCAGGCTCATCGAACCATCCTGAACCATCGTCACCCGGCCATAAAGGCAGTTTCCCGCAGGATCGGGATGGATCCTGGATCAAGGACCTCCGGGACGTATAATGGGGTAAGAGGGTACAGGGTTTCCTGTGGTAGTGCCGAACGAACGCAGCTTTACAAAGCTTTTTAATTAGCCGCCAAGAGAATGTTTTTGTGTCGACTTTTGTTGCATCGCAGAAGGGGTTTCCCCGAGTTTGCCCCGAATGTCCCTTAACCCACCCGGTGGTGCATCCGAGGCGTAGAAAACCCTGTCTACCCTTGTTCCTGACAGTTACAGGATGGATTCATAATGGGCGAGCGTTTTAAGGTAATTAAAACGAAGCTAAACTTCAGAGCCAGCTTGAGGAGTATCGGTGGGCTCATAATACCCAAAAAAATTCATTCACTGTCTTCTCGTTATCTAATTAAGCTTAAACATGGATTATGAGTGGCTTGGTGCAAGATTTCGAATTTTAACCGGATTTTGCAGATGCAAACAACCCCCTTCTTCTTCAAAATCATTATCATGCACATCGCCTTCATTTTTACGGTTGACTTGCATTCTGGTACCTAAAGCTAGAGCGCAACGGGCGCAGTGCTCGATTCCCACCTGCCTTCCCGGTGGATAGACGTCCAGACGTTATGATGTCAGGCTCAAGACAAGTTCGAGTGCGGTGGAAAGACGACGCTTTGAGCGACGTAATCTACTTTGGAGATTTGACAAACGTTACCAGAATTTTTTATTCTCGCTGTAATAAAAGTTTTGCAGTGGGTATGAAGATGGTGCGCCGGCATGTGAGCCTCCATAAAACCGTCTGTCCCGCCGTTTCCACATGAGCGAATTTTTCTCCCACCCAGAAAAAAAAGTTGGAAGACCGTCCGGAGCCGCCCTTCCAGAACGTTTTCAGACAGAACAAAATTTTTTTTTATTATTATTGTTCAGAGTTGAGAAGAGGAGCACAAGGAACCTTTTTATTCCCTGGAAAAAGTTTCGAATATGTTTTATTTTTTATATATTTTTTTTTTTATTTTTTTCAACCATCCCTTTAGGGATGCCACGTAACTTCTTTTATCGTCATGTAAAAGTTATGGAAGTGAGCTCTGCACAATCACTGTCACGGCTTAATTCGAAGGTATTTACGCTGCACATTAGCCGCCGGAGGAGTCCTTGTTTGTCTTCTTCATTCATGATGTCCAAGATTTTTTCTCCGACAATCTGTGCAGCAGCAGGCTCTGCAAGCAGGATTGTGCAGCAATTTTGTGGGTAGTATACAATATTTTTATTTTATTTTTTGTCTATGAAAAGATATGCTCTATCCACTCAGAAGCGGATTAATGACAAAATTGGTTAAATCTCCGTACATGCGCCAAAAACACAAATATTTGCGCGAGTTATAGTCATGTGATGGTTCTAGGTTCTAAAACCAAAACCGAGGGGGTGGGCTTAGGCTTTAATACATATTGAAGAAACTTCTGAAAGCCGAGCTTAACTTTTTTTTTATGTGGCTTCATATATTATACATATGTATGTATATGTATGTAGAGCGAAAATGCAAGCTGGTTTTATGAATTTTTAGATATGGTTGTTCAGGACCCAGACATAAAGGCGGATATTTACAAAAAAATATATCGTTTCAGCTATATTAGCTTTCTTTCAACAGAGCTAGTGAAAGTGATACGTCTATCAAAATGTTATGACAATTCAGAAGTACTCATCGTATCTATTTTTTCGAGCAATAATTCTGCTTTGTGAGTCGTTTTCAACTTTATTAGTACTACTAGTTCAAGTACCAGATAAGCTTGAGTCATAACTTTTTCGATAATAATTGACGACTCTAATCTAAAAATTTTAGTTAAGATTAGCGTTTAGTAGCAACATCAACGAAAATATTAAATTTTGCTAATACCTTAGAAAGCAATATTTCAAATATGTATAACTGTTACGACATTTTATTTAAAAAGATAGTTATCTACATATGATTGATTATTGTGTTTAAAAAATAAATTTTATTTTGTATACTGTGATTATTTCTATTCTTCCGAATGTTATAGTTATTCCTTTTATGGAATTAAAATACCTATAAACATTTTTAAAAAATCGATTTAGTTTTCTAAAAAATGCTAAATGCCCCTGCCCATTGAGGATTTTGGTTGAAATGTCGGTAACCAGCGGCTGTAAAATACATATATGGGAGCAATTGATTGAATCCCTATTTTCATACAAAGTGCGGTCCTTTCCAAAATCTCTAGTACTTACACTTTAAAATAAATTTTTCTGCAAAGTTTATGAATTTCTTACGTGTGAAAAAAATCCTATGGTTTGATCAATAAGGAAGCATATACTACAATAATTTCCTATATACTTATATACGTATGAAATAATGAAGTTTTATTGACCATATCTTTCCCTAGCCTCTCCAGCAGAAATTGATGTTACAATTTAAATAAATATAGTTGAATTAAAGTAGAAAAAAAATAATAGGGTCGCCACATAGGAGGCTTTAAAGGCGATGAACAAAGAAGTAGCATCCCAGCGGGAAAAACAGAAGCATCTTCCATGGAAGCAAATTAGAAGTGCTTCGAGGTAATTGCCTTTGGAAGCATTTAGGCAGATTTCATATCTACCGTTGGCGAGTCGAGCCCAGCGGGAAAAAATTCTGAATCTTCTTCATAAGCAATTTGGAAGTTCTTCCTTCCAATGACTTAAAACGCTTCTAAGGAAGATTTTAAAAACTTTTAGCAAAATTCTCAACAAAAAGCACAAAATGTCAAGAAAAAAAGCACAATGTTAATATAATATAATTTTCATTAAAAATAATACCACATCATCGGGATTGTGATAGCTCAGTGGGTAGAGCAACCAATCCTCCGATCCGCAGGTTCCAAGTTCAATTCCGGCCCGGACAAACTACTTTTCGCATTTTTATTCTAAACATCTTCTCAGGAAGCACTAATGAAGAAAAGCTTTTGCCTTTGCTTCCTCCCAATGACATGCCCATGTTAAAAAGATATGGGATGGGATACGGAGCGTAAGTGATTCCAAGCTTCGAAAGATAGCTTCTTCATGGCTTCTTCTATGATTCCAGTTCCCGCTGGGATCTGATCCGTTTACGCACATATTGCTCTATTAAAAGGGATACTTCCATTTATGAATCCCAACAAAATATTCATTTACTTTAGCACTTAGTAGAGCCTGTTTGGCTTACCATTGAGCGCGCTTCGGGCTGCAAAAATCGCGAGTAATATGTTTGCTTTAATGCAGGATGACCGGACGGACGGACACGAGTGCAGGCGCCGAATGGCCAGTTCGTATCCAATTAATTGATTCGTATCCAGAAACATTTCAATAAATTCACGTATCGGCGCATGGAATCAACTGCATTAGTCCCACTAGGAAACCAACAAGTGATTCGCCATAATCGGACCCATTAAATTTATGAATGCGTCGGGACTGCTGTGTCCGTGCCGTGCTCCGTCTGTCCGGAGCCTAAAGCCCCGTCCACCCGCCGCCGCTAGCCCCCTCTATTTGCGCTTCCGGGCGTGCACACGAATCTAGAAATGGATTGCCATCATAATATTCGCCTATGGAATCAGATGTTAGCTTTAAATCATTTCACGGATCCGAAAGCAATAAATGATTGAAGCGCATTAGTGTTTCCACAGGGGGGTCCATAAGTCGCCTGAAGCGGGGGCGCGTCGCGACGTGGTCTTGTTATCCGCCATTTTTTAAAACAGTGTTGCAACGGTAAATGCTCGTAAAATTCCCGTTATTGGCGACAAGTTTCTCGTTAAACGTGAAATGAGCGAATAACCCCTTTAAGTGCAAACACAATTAACGAAGGCATAAACGAGCCCTCGGCCGGTCCCTTCTGGGGCCCATCCTCGACTTTATGCCGGATTAAGGGGACCAGGGGGGAGGGGGGATAATCGACGACCGAGCAAGCAATAAATCCCGGGGCTATTCCTTAAGTCCTCCGGCTCCTTAGAATCTAGAATCCATAGAGCTCCGGATTAGGTAAACTCACGTTCGGCTTTCCGATTGGCATGTTCATGCTGCATGCAGTCAGTCCCCTGTCGCAGCAGCTCATAAAATTTTAATTTTTTTCCCTTTTTTTGCGTTTTATATTAAATGTACATTGCGCAGAAAAATATTTCTAGCTATCTATGGAACGGACGCAGCAGGACCCAGACAAGGGTTCTGAACTCTCCCCATCCGCGCTGCCAGGCAAAATTGACGATTACGACGCCCGGGGAGTGGGTGTTGTAATAATTTTTCAATATATGTGCACTTCACGGTCATACTCATGTCGGTTGACCTTTTTTTTATCGGTTTCAAGTGAATCAGGGTATTAAAGAAGGGGGGTATAAGCGTGTCAAGTTACATGCAATTTTTGTAATGTTTTGGGGGTGAGTTGGGGCACTGTAAGGAACAAATTGGGATCAGAAAACTGAAAAGAAGGTATACATGTTTCCATCTGCGTTTTGAAAGTTTTGAGATGGTAAACAGCAAAGATTATTACAAAAAGGTATCAGTCGAGTTCGGAGAATTTTCAAACGAAAAAAAGAAACATGTTTCCAGAAGACGCAAAATTGGAATTGTTTTGAATTAGGTACTTGTTTATTGGGCATGTTTTGTGTATTCTCACCTCTAAGAGGCATTTCGAAACAATCTGGAAATTATCGTTTAATGTTATGGTGTTCTTATAGGTAGATACTATAATTAAATTGTTTTATTTATTTTAATTTATTCCAGCAGGTTCGTAAAGAAAAACCAAATCCCAATTAAAGAGCTAAACAATAAAGTGCCTACACGAGAGTTCCAAAAATAAATCCTTATAACTTTCGAAATTTAAATATAAAAAATGGCGTATCCAATACGGTGTCCAACAATTTTTGAAATTGAATGAATTCAGGCCATTAATTTCGTAATCTACTATCATAATTTTCGAAATCAAAAATATCGATTCAATATATGGAAAAATTAATTGAAATCAAAGATAACTGAAATAAATTTATGAGAATTTAAGGAAAACTAAGGAGAGGAGAGTATTTGAAAGGTGCTCATTTTGTTTTAACGATTCTATATAAACGAGAAGACTGAGAATTTTAACAATGAAATTAATAAAAATTAGATAGAAAGCCGATTTTTTCCAAGTTTCAGCTTTTTTAAAACTATTAAAACGAATATTAAAGCACCGAATTGAAATCTAACATGATTTTTTTTAAATCAAACTATCGGTGAAATTTCAACACTAACTTTACTATTGAATGTTGCATCTAGGTTCTTAAACTAGGAAATTTTTGAAAATGTGGTTTTAAATGCTTTGATAGTGCAGTTTTAAATGTACTGCAAATTTTGAAATATTTATTACTAAAACATAGTGCTATGAAATGTTGCTGTCATTAAATCGGTTAATAACGAAAATTAATGTATTTTATCTGGAACTGAATATAACTCTGTCTCAATTCAATAAATTTTTATATATAAATTCAAATTCTGAAATAATAATAAACTCAATGGAAGTATTAAGGTCTTATTCCGCGCGAAACTAGGATAGAGTACTATTATCTATTATCTATTATCTAGGTTATAAATTTACGAAATTAAGTACTTTCCTACTTTATATAAAATTCGATTATTGACATTTTAGAACACTAAATTTTGTAATACTACTATTTCACTTTTAGTAGTATGTATGTATATTCCCAATAACAATAATCATACAAATTTTTTCTAAACGTCGACATGAAGCTAACCTAAAATTCGCACTGAATGTTTTGGTATTCAAATGATGCTATTTCTGGGTCACTATAGGAACGAAAACCAGCCCATTGCAATAGAAATTTTAAATTGATAATAATTTTTAATAATTATGTATGTCGGAGATCAGTTAACCCAAATTAAAAAAAAATTGTTATCTGAATAAATAGCCATTTTAAAATTGAATTCTTTAAGTAGATGCCCCTTTTATTACATCACAAATTCTTTATTCAGTTGAGGGTTTCTTTAAATCAAAGGCATTTTTTAAATGAAAAAATTTCCCTAAGGATGACAAAAATAAAAACTACGTCACATAAAAAAACGGTCAAATCATTTATTAAGGATTTTATTAAAGGAAACAAAAATGCCAGGTAAATGGGGGAAAAAAATAGCACACTAAGATAAAAAGGTTAAAAGGGAAGGGCTAAAAGATGAAGAGCGGCAATCGCACAGGTGAGGTTGGCTTGCGTTGATACTCAACTTGTGAAAAATGCGGCAATATTTCAGCGGCCCTATCTTTTTCAAACAAAAGAAAAAGGGGAAACATCTCGGTATAAAGCCACAAAACTTATCTTTCATCCGGTAAATGAGGAAAATGTGTAGAAAAGTTCAGCGATGTGTGAGATGGGCGTTTAAATAGAGAAAAACGATATTATTTTTCTAAAAATAATCGATATTCTGTGTGAGGGCATCTTTTGTTAACTTTCAGATTATTTTATTATTATAAAACAAGCAGGTGTTCGATTTAAGTTTAAAATTTTAAAGATCAAGATAACATAAGAAAGTGCTTCATTTGTACATTTTAAAATATGTTTTTATTCCCTTTTATGCCGCATAGTTTTCGACTTATGATGAAAAAGATCAAAAATACCAAAAATACCGAAATTTGTAAAGCGACAAATTAATAATTAGATTTGATAGAGCTTTAAGTAAAGAAAGACGTCTCTCTCTAACAAGCGTAGTTTGTTAGAAACCAGCAAAAATCTTTTACAAGCAAGCATAGTTATGCCGTCCCAAAAACGAACTTTAATAACTACTTAATAACTATGAAATGTTTATAGAGTATAATTTAATTAACAAGTAATACAATCAATAATAATTTTTTATACGTTTCCTTCCAAGTTAAGAGATTATTTTCGGGTTTGTCGAGTTCACAAATTCTGAAGTGCTGTATACCTACACGGCTATAGAAATTTCACTTCAAAAACTACAAAATTCATTGCTTATGAATTTGATATCATACATTTGGAATAATGTGTCGTATGCCCAAAAAGTGAGGAAAAGCTCAGTAAACCGAGAATGAAATTGAGATTGAGCTCAGTTTTCTATGTGAAAATCGAGACTGCTCACTTTTTCAGCATACGAGCCAATGAGTATACCTTTTGGTAAACTTCGATACTATTTGTTTTGGATTTTAGTACCTACTTCAGAAATAAAAATGTTATACACCTACATTTGTAAAGAGTTTTTATACATTTTAAGTGTGCCCAAGAAAATATGAAATGTTGCTTCAAAATGGTACCACATATGTAGGTATGTATAATAAATGTGTATTTCTGGCTTATATAAAACTGGATGGCAGAACGCGCTTTTCTTTAAAAAACCGCATGTATTGCCGTACCATCTACTTTCAATAAGGGCGCATTTTCTTGATGAAATCAATTCGTAGCATGCCTTTATGACTTTATTAATGCTCCGTCCCTCCGATAAAAGTCCATAAAACTTTGTTTCCGCCCTGTTAACCAATAAGCATTTTCCGATTATTATTGGAAGTTTGATTTATCCTTGAATATGGTTCGGTTCGTATTCAGTTCTGCGATTGCCTCCTTCCGTCGCGTCGCTCATATGTCGAATAGTCGCGTATGCAAAAACATTGGGCACACCGTTTAGAGAACAAATAGAAACCTTTTGTGCGAAAAAAATGGGAGCTAAAAACAAAAACGAAAAATTTGTATGAAAAATACAAAAAAGTTTCACGGCAACGAAAACAAAAGGGGCGACCAGCAGGATGCCGGGACATAGTGGTGAAAATAAATATTCATTTGCACAAGAAATTTATGCATTTGATTTGGTGGGCTCCGAGCTAAGCGACTGCAGTTCGGTGCATTTTTCCATTGCAAACCGCTTCCACGGACCCGGAAAAAACTTTACGCTTTTACCGCCAACCTGGAGACTGGGGCATATTTGTTTTAGACCGATTGGTTGGGGATTTTCTGTTATTTTTGGGATAATTTTGTCATGAATGGCAATGGATGGAAATTTTTTATTTAAAGCTTTATCCAGCAGTAAATTTTCCATATGTAGTTATCAGAGAAAAAACAAATATAAAAAATAAAATACGTAATTTACGCTCAATAACGTGTGGATCAATAACGTTTAGATCTCCAATGTTTTCCAGATATTGAATATAAGTTTTTTTCTTTATTTGCGGTATTGCATTTGCCACAATTTGGAACGACCGCCAGGATGGATTTTGGGGGAAATTTTGTTAATTTGCTACTTCGGGCTGAATGAAAGTAAAACAATGCATGACAGTTTTAACTTCAGGAAATGAGAAAGTGGAAATAGTTCAAATGTTGCAGATTTTTGGCTGAGTAACTTAACTACATATATTTTCAATTAAATTTCATTTTCGGCAAAAAAATAACGAAATCTTACTCAATAAAAAAAAAAGACGATTATGTTATCTATATTGTTTGTCGGGAAATGGTGAGAAATGTATAACTAGAACAAATGTAATTTAACTACAATGGGGTTGGATTTAATACGATAGAGGAATTATGTGAAACAGAATTACGATTAGAACGAGATTAGGGTTAATTTAACCATAAAATTATAACCAAGACATATTAAATGATTTAATTAAATGATGTTGCTTAATTTCAATAATTGCATGATGAATATTGATTTTGTCCAAAACAAACTATGTATTATTAAAGATGATGGGGTTTCAAGTTTTGTTGTTTTCACTACTCAAACTAGGCGGTTGCATTCGATGGCAAACATTAATCCTATTGAAGATAGAATAGAAATGTTAATGAAAACATTTTTTGAAATGCGAAAATGGTTCCAATTTAGATAGTATAGGTATTCAGCAGTTATTAGGTCGGCAAGAAGTTACTCCAAAAATGTTTTCGATTCAAGATTTGAAGTTTCGATGGAAATTTCCTACCTAATTTGATCTGGATTTGATTTAAAAAAAAAAAAATCCCAGCTATTGTATTTAAGCTGTAAGGAAATCAAGAAATTCTGCATTTATCAAAATTAATAAAATTGATAAATCATGACTGTTTTTGCTCGGAAGACATTTAAAGAAATTCTACGAATTCACTTTGTGCAATATGAAATAAAAAATTAATAAACAACTTTTCTAATTCATGATAATATCAGAAAAAGTGTCGAAAAAACAATTTAATACGTAACTTGAATATCATCATATCAAATTTAAGGGAAAATCTGCTTTAATTTTTCGCTAAAAAATCCCTTAAGGGCATGCAGCATCCATCCGTCTATTGGGCAGATCTGGCGAGTCACAAAACCCACATAAACTTGTTTCCTCGTCGCAAAGGAAATCGCTAAATCATGTTTAGAGCCGGGGGACACGCAGCTATTAGCAATCTCAGCCGGGATTCATTCATTGCCACTTTATTTTTCACTCGTTACGTTTATGGCTTCAGTAAATTTAGCGAAGGCACTTCCTTAGGAGCTACTTTTTCGCTGTTTCATTCGATCGATCCCCTCCCATTTTCCATTCAACCAATGGGCACCACCCAACCGAGATGAAAGCAACAGCATGGTTTATGGAATTTCTGCACTTGCCCCTAAATTAATCATCTGTTTTTGGCTCGTGGAACGGGTCTCGAGCCCCAAATAAATCCACTCTCCTTACCCCAAAGAAATATCAGACCCAATCTTTTCCCAACCATTCTCAGAATAAAGCTGACGACCCCAAAAATTTATCTAACCGACCATACAACATCGGTAGTCTGGAGCTTCTTTAGTCCTTCTAAAATGGCCCAAAACTCCTTAATTTTGTGGGTTTTGTTCTTGAAGGCGATGCTTTGTGCCTCGAAAGGTTCGTGATTGCTCGTTCTTAAGTGAGGGATTCAGAACTGGATGCTGGATGCTGAATGACTATGTAACGATATACGCCATCTCCAGATGGAACAGTGATAAAAAAAAAAAAAAAACAATACAAAGCGCTGAATCACACAGCCTCTGTTTTATTTGCGAAAGATAATTTTTGTCACCCTCGCGAAAGTCTGCACCTTTCATAGGGTGCCAAAGCTTCAGCCTCAACCAAATATTATCGTTTGATCAGCGAAAATGTGACGGCTTTGTTCGTTCAATTTTCATATTGTTGATTTTTTATGATGACAAGATATTTCATAGAGTATCTTTTTTATCAAATCCTTGAAAATGCCGAAATTTGTTGACGTAATTAAAGTTTTATAAATTCATATAAATCATAAATCAAACAATGAAAAGCTAGGAGGTAATACAAGATTATGTATGTATTTGATATATGTAATAAGTACATATATAAGTATCTACTATTTTCTATCAAAATTTTGAAAAACAAATTCTATCCATAATAATGGTGTAATATGCTCCTATCCGGTCCAGTGATTTAAATTATTCGAATTTTTCAAAACCAAATTTTCGCATCAATTTTATGTCATTATAGAAAAGTCACCTCAAAAGTGAATGACGTGTCTTCATAAAAAAAAAATTGTTGCTTCTCCTAAGAAATGGGATTCAAGTGACTCTCCACAAATTGATCCCCAAATTGAGTCAATTTGATTTTCCATCAAATTGAACTGTCGCATTTCTCAGTGAATTTGCTCGCAAAGAAATCAATCAATCGCATTTGAAATTCTTATGAATTTAATTGAGAGAGGTGTGCACATGGTATGAATTTATCGAACAGCTCTCAAGAACCTCCTCGTGTATCCTGTCCCATAAATATATCAATAAATGAACTACCTCTGGGACTGATATGTGCTGAAATGATGGATATATTAATAATGCAACGAAAATTTGGGGCAATTTTATTGCATACGAGACTGCTGAATGACGCGCACTGCATATGGATTTGCTAAAAGTTATTGATTTCATTGTTGCAGAGTGTTTCACTATGGCGCTGCGGCACTTAATGGAAAATTCAGGCTCTGGGGTTTCTCTGAAATTTATGTTCAACAAGCAACGATTTCGTTTTTTGAGAACGAATTAAACTATTAGAAAGATCAGTCAATTCAATCAGGGGTCAATTACTATAGCAGCCAAATCCTTTTGTGTTTTAAATCGCAATCTTTGAACTGATTTAAAGAAAGAATAATAAAAAGCACATTGGAGCCAAATTAGGAGTTTTAAACTAATCTAAAAACTCTTTAGAAAAATTAAAAGTAGGCCACTTTATCTATATACCAATAAATCTGTATTTTGGAGTTATAAATTATGTTGTTAATTTCTTTCCAGGGACATCATAATTCAATATAGGTAGTAAGAAAATATGATATACTTGAAGTAAAAAAAAAAGTAAATTAGATTAGAATTAAACCATTTAGCCGTGCAACGGCCATCTGATTAATTCTACAAGGTGAAACGAATTCGACCGTTTCCATCTAAAGATAAAGGTACATTTTTCTTCTGTTTAAAGTTATTAATTTTTACATTTTACTGTTTGAAAAACAAATTTTCAATAAATAATATCTAATGTTCTAAAATATTTTAAAAATTTTTTAACTGTCAACTGCCACAGACTGACAAATTGTCAAATTGTCTAGATCGGGTTACATCAGCCAAAGAAAAGACCTACATATTTATTTAAAAAACTTTTTCAAGAAAACTATCTCTCTACCCTTCAACCTATGAGGTTTTTGTGTTTTAATATAAATAGAAGCTACTTTTTATTTAGTTATAAATTGTTTTTGTTTTCATTAGTTTAAAAGAGAAGATTTATTGATTTAAGGAAATATACGAGAATATTGCCGCCGTCCGTGATAATGCTTCATGGCATTTGATAGTCTAAATATCTCGACTCCTCGTTGTGTATAACAAATTTGGATATCACAGAACCTGATGCAGCGAATTCCAAGCAAAGATTTATGTATTTCGCTGACTTGACCCGTTTTAAGAAGATCTTGGAGTTGAACCGGATTTGCGAAAAATTATAAAAATATTGAAGTTCGTAATCAGCGACCCCAAAAACATATAAAATTATCATAATTTCTTGTGGATCTAACTCACAAATGCGCCCCTGAAAGGGTTAAGAAAATATTTCTGAAATTTTGTAGTAATTAACAGTTGAATTAGGATTCTGTCCAACTGGTTGAAAATCAATGGTTCAATAGATGTTGATCTAGATTTTAGAAAGTGTGATTTCGTTTTATTATGGCTGGTAAAGCTAAGAAAAAAGAGTTAGCAAAATGCATTTAAACTACTTTAAAAGGTAACTAATGCAAAAGGTAAATTGAGTGGTCCCAATTGACCACACGACTACTCGACAAAGCAAAATCCTCTTTCATCTGGAATTCGACCAATTAGCCGAAGATTAATTGAGACGGACGCATTGGCCGCATTCGGTTCTAATTTTATCGCCCAGCTGCTGGAAGTAAGTGCGCAGCCAATTTGCAGTTTTCGAACTCTCGAGGAAATACCATGGGATCCCCTGCGGGCAGATTTTGACCTTTTTCCCCAATCCCAGGAAGCACCAACCAAGAGGAATCGCCTCAACTTCGAAAATTTTCTGAAATCATTAAAACTTGCTGTGGCAAGTTGAAGGAGGAGTTGCTTTTCAAAAATTTCCCGAGGAGCATGAGGGAAAGGACCAAGAGCTAAGAGTTGGTGCGCCAGAAATCGGAGAAACATATTAAAAAATTAATAGCTAAGGAGTGGTCCAAGTGGCGGCGCGGCGCTCATCGCGGCCCATCCCAAGAACTTTTACCCGTCGGGTACAAGTTACAAGACATCTAATGACAATGCCGACAACTGCAAAGACACTTTTTAATTTTTTTTTTTTCTGTTGAGAGTCGGGGATAATTTGAAGTTAAAGTTTTTAATTAAAAACTTTCTGATTTTAACCGTAAATTTTAAAAGTTCCGTACTTAATGTGTTGCAACTTTTATGCGGGCTCCGGAGTATTTTTCTTGTCGCCCTGTAGAAGTTTCGTCGCAACTTCCTCTGCTGCTTCCTTCGCGTTCTAGCGGAGTTGATTTAAACTCTTCGCAAACAAGAAGTCACATGTTCTTCAAATGCGCCGGCACATGAAATCTGATTATATGTATTTTTTTTCTTATTTTATATTATATAATATAAGACTTTCTCGTTTTTCGAGGACTTCTTAAGGAGGAGGAGGCCCTCCTCAAGGACTTATTACGCTCGAGTGGCAGTCGTAATGCAATGGAATTTTCGTGTAGATGCGCCGGCCGCTGATGATCGAAATTGGGAGCCGTCTCTCTCCCCTGAACCTTCTGAAACCTTCCGAACCTTCCGAACCTTCCGAACCTCTTCAGAGCCTTCGTGCGCGTTTCTATTTCGAAGGTATCCGGTCTGCACACAAAAAACTTTTCTTCCTCCAGAGACCGGAAAATAATAAATTTGAATTAGGGAGATTGAAAAGTTGCATACCGAAGACGGCGCCGCGACGGACGCGGCAGAAAAATAAGAAGAAGAAGGGAAATTGTCGGCCGGGTTCCAGTCGTTATTTACCGGCATGCCAAGAATTCGCAAGAAGCAATTTTATCGATTAATTGGCGGGAGGGAAGCTTTTTTGTGCCTTGATAAATTGGAAAGAATGAAAAGATACCCCCAGGGCCCCACGGGCAATTGTGCAAAACGTACTTACTCTGATGTAATAAAAGCAATTAGCCGCAGACATCGATCTTGCGCTTACCTGAAAAGAGAGAAGAATTCAATAATTAAAGATAACTCTGGCTGGTTGCTTCTGATTAAAGGTTTCAGCGGCGGGCTCGTTATCTGGGGAATTACACTTTTTAAGAGATTAACGAGCTCCGAACTTCTAAATGCAAGTGAATTCAATATTCGGTGTTTGCGTTACGTCAATACACAATTTTTTTAAGGTTCAAGAGGAATCATTTAACCCTGATCATTCTCTTCTATTTATTTTAAACCAAAATACTTAACCTGGATTAATCAAAAGTTCTTGAAACACACCATTTATTTCTCAGTAATTGGGAATTTAAACACTTTTAATTTCTTCCACACTTAATATAAATTTCTATCAACAGCTGTGTTTTTTCATTTATCAAGAACAAAAGGAAATTTTGCTTCAAATTAAAAAAAAAAACATCAAATATCCAACGACTTCTATCCACTTTTAAGTTTAAAATTAAATCTGAAATTAGTTCAGTTCAAGATCTGAAGTTTTAGATATGAATCAAAATCATGAATATTTGATGCATTGTTGATGCAAATTGATAATTCTTATTCTAAGAGACTATTAATAAACTTCAGTTTAATATAAACTTTTCTATTGTTCTGGAGGTACGAAAAGAATGCAGCTAATGTGTTTTTAGATCTAATTATCTGTAAACAACTTTTGGGAAGGTATTTAGGAAAAATTGGAAATTATTTTTGAAATATGTTTCTAAAGGTCTTGACCCAAAGACTTTTAACACTAAAATGCCCATCTTTTATATTTCCCATTAAACGGAGTACCTAAAAGAGCCTAATGTTTGTCCAGTTGTAGCTTTGTTTTGGTGTAAATTGTCACTGTCTTCACATATTAAACTAACTAGGTATTATAAGTATGTACTAGCGCTGGACGTAGCGGGCAAACTATAAATTTTTCCATATTTTATACTTATACTTATATACTTATGTATTTGAGTGACTTCCTGTGATGGTATTGTTATTAGAGCTTAAATAAATCACTAGACGACTCCTCCTTTAATCGTTTTTGCGTAATGCGCTTACAGACACAAAGTGAGTTAGAATATGCATAGAATATGAAACTAATAGTAAGCAATTAACTATTTCAAAAAATACTTTATTCTTTATACGACTGCTTTATATTTATATTATATTTAGGTTCTTGGTTCATGTATTTCTCTTCAAATATCTAACCTTTCAAACCGTAGTATACATTTTGTGTGAAAATGCTTCAACTGCTTGCACACACGTCTAATCGAAAAAAAAATCTGACTATAAAGAGAATTTTTCCTTAGGTATATGATTTGATAAAACTTCAAATAATTGAAAATAAATTGCAAAGTAAAGTATTTTGATGAGACAAAACAGGAATTAATAAACGTTTTGCATTTTGTCAATTTTAGGTTGATGAAACATAAATTCCCATAATTTCCCGTTTTATGTTATATGTACCTAAATTTTCTCAGAAATTGCAAAGAAACGTTGTAAAATTACAAAGTGCAAACTTAGGGGTGAAATAGAAAAAACCGTTATAACAATATTGTAGAATTCAACTACTTTATAGGAACAAATTAGTTTCATTAAATTAGGCACAGAGGGGTTAAATTGAAGGATTTGTTTACGCAACGAAACCCAAAGTCTGTACTTGCGCAGTGCCTTCGGTGCGGTTGTCACTCCAGATCACCTCAATCAGTTTCCGCCCTGTTTCACTTTAATGTGCTGGCGGTGCGCGGTGCGTTCATGACACACACCGGAGCCACCGGGGTACCCTCGTACCCCCGTACCCCCGTACCCTTGATTCCTGGCAAACTGATGTGCTCGGCATGTGGAAGGAAATGACTCGGTGGCCGGGCTTTAAAAGGCCCCTTCTACCCGTGAAAATGTCACCGAGAACGCCAACAGCCGCGCTCAGCCCTCGAAAAGACATTTATCAATCAATAAAACTCTTTGACTCCACCACCGGACCCACGTCTTACCCCTTTCAGTCCCTGCACTATCCGTATAAAATGATGTATGACTGAATCGTCGCAATTTGTTCTCTTGATAACGACGTCACGGTCGCGCCCACCCCCGCCATACGCCACAAAGTTTGAGTGAAAAACGCGAAAGTACAGTGCTCCCCGGCGCCCACATGTATCAACGGCCATTTGCCGCCTTTTGAACTTTGATTTGTTTTAATTTACGATTTCCAGCAAAAATTGATTTTTCACTTTTGCCAGGAAATTTCTCGCTTAATTATTCAATTTTCTATTTTTGGCCCTTGTTATCGCCGCATTGATTGCAGCCAGACCAAAGTGGGCTTTTGTGGTATCAAACGAATTTTCACGGATACATTCCATGTTTGGTGCTCGAATGCCCAAATTGCAGTTTACAAGGTAAAATGTTTTTTTTTTTAACGCAATTCACAAATTGTTTAGTTTTTGACGTGTCGGTGGCGTAAATAAGGCCAGACTGTTTCAAATGCATATCATTGCGTTCACTTTAAATTACCCCTATTGGATTGTATTCCTGCTTTTGGTAAATCATTGGGCAAATTAATTACAAAAATTATTATTGGTTTTGTCTAATTTTGTGGTTAATGGTAATCAATAAAGGTGGTATTCTCACGCTTTCCAATTATGTAGTTTTTTGTTCGTCAGTTCATCATTTATACATTTATATTTAAATTCCAACTTAGTAGAATTTTTAGCAACTCTTTCATTTTTTCATTAATTGTCTGGATGGAATTGTACATAACATTTGAAATTGGAAGGTTAATAATTTAGCAAAAGGTGGATTAGAAGCTGTGGATAATAGTATAATTGAGACTATGATGAAAAAATACACTGGGAAAAATCGTACATGTCTTTTTTTCAATGAGCACCTTCACAAAATGATTTCCGTATAAAATCCACAAAAGTTACAAAATTGAAAGTTTAAAACTTATATAATTTTATAGGTACTATGTATTTTCTCGGATAACACCAAAAGCTAAGAGTGAATTTACTCTGTTTTTAAATCTATAAGCTATTTTCAATAGTGACTTTCTTTCCGTCAAAAGTTTTAAAATTCATGCTAAATCCAGGTTTATAATGAAACTGTTTAATTTTTATAAAACTTATGTGTTTTCTTATTTAAAAACATGTTACATACCTTTTTCTAAGGATTCTGTTGTAAAAAAAAGTTCACAGACTAAATATCTATGGATACTCATCACTAAACATGCTTAATTACGCGTAATAATATTGACATAAATGATATTCAGTAATTATCTTGGACAAAATCAAAGTACAGTCGGATTAGAAGTCTAGAATTTCAGTCCCTTTAAATCCATGCGACATGCGTACCCATCTGCCGCATCGGATAGTTCGCAATTAACGCGAGCCCCCCTCATAATCAAATTTCAATTGAAGTCCTCCCGAAGGATTGCACATTCCTCGGAAACACTCAATTACGATCCTTCAGCATAATTGGATTTTGGCGTGTAAAACTATCCCCGAACATCACTCAGTTCCGGCGGTGGGAGAGATACAAAAGCAGGACCAATTGCAGCATCCATCGAATACAGCCGGGAAATCCCCGCCGCAATGCCGCCGGTCGTCCGCCCCCGCCTATGGACCATATTTAGGTACAGGGTGTGCCTGAGAAAGTAGAACGGCGCGGCGAGAATAGGGGACATCCCGAAACCGAAGCAATTATTCACTTTGAACCAGTTATTAATTAACTACCTTCCCATTACCTGTGCTTAATTATGTTGGCCTGTGATGTGCATTGTTGCGGCTTTCTCCGACTGCATATGGACCGACCCCCGCCGGACCCCCCGCTGCACCCTGCCATTGAACTAATGGCTTGTCTCCATTGTGCGCTCCGAAAACAAATGACCCATTAAACACATGTCCGCCGCCATTCCAGATTGCGTATAAATTTATAGCACAATCGCAAAGCGCCCGTATCAAATGTTTTGATATCTAATTATGTCCCGAATTATTTATCTAAAAATTCATCTACTTACGACCGGTTCCGGCATAGTCATAATCTGCAATGTAAATGGGGCCCTTTCCCCTCCTCTTCTCCTCCCCCCACCAGTTCCTAGTTACCCGGGACAAAAAGGGGTTCCCGCAGGATTTTGCCGGGATTCGCGATGGAGTTGATTTCGCGTTGTGTTTGATGGAGATCTCCTGGCAAATTACGAACGAGCCGTTTTCCATAAATTGAGTGGATTACGGGCGTAGCGTTGCAGATGATGAACTATAAAACGACCAGATTATGGGGCGACCGAGGGCCGATGGAATGCAGATTTGGCGCCCATTAGGCGATCATCGCTGCACTTTATTACAGACCTCTTAATTAACTTCTAATTTGGCGGAGAAACAATAAACTTCTCAATTTTCGCTCAATTTAAACGCCGCCACTCCGATTACAATATCTCCTTTTGGGTATTATGGGGGAATGGAGATTTCGACCATTCGAATAAATTTAATTTTTTAGTTCTCGAAGTAATTGCCAAGTCAAATATCTTGAACATTGCATCATAATTTAAAATTTAATATTGATTAATGCAGGGGAAATATTTACCTTTATGTCGATTATCCAAAAATGTTGTAGGTAATAATCGCAAAAATGTTCCAACACAAATATAAAAAAAAAAAAACATTTTGCCCTATTTATACATATATACTAGTTATTTATCAAAGTACTTGATCAGGCCAATCCTGATTTTGATCAAAGTCATTCCATATACCTATCGTCCGATAGACCCTTTAGAACAAACTTAGCAGTTAGAGCAATATCAAACTTTTGATCTAAAGTCATTAAACATTAAAAATGAAGTTAATGATTGTTAAAAAGTTATACAACTCGTAATTAGGTTAGGAAGTTCATCTCTGGAACCGAGAAAACGGTCCTGGTTTTGCTGGTCTTTTTCGGTTCGGCAATATGTGAAACAACCAGCTGTCAAATAATTGTCAGATCAGATAAGATTAAAAAAACTTAGAAATCTCAAGGAACATAAATCGATTGGGTAAGATCAGGTATCGATTATAAGAGTTATTATTTAAATTTGATAACAAAAAATCATAATGTAGAAGGACCCGTCAGATTTTTAAAACAAATAGAAACATATAATCCGTTGGAAAATTTCCATTAACTTCAATATTTTGAAATTTGTAATTTTAATTTAAAAAAATTAAAAGTTAATCATTATTTTTAATCGTTTTATTAATTAGAACTTAACATAATAGTTATTAAATATCTTTTAATCCCCACGTCAGGAATATGAGTTATCAGAGAATTTTTATTTTTTAGATCAACAACATGAGAATGTAAAAATCATGAAGTGATTTTTTTTAATCCAGAATAAAATTTATTGAGTAGTTTTACTTTTTTTTAGATAAGGAAAGAAGTTATTTGGGGAATTTTATGTTTTAGGTCAGGTATTTCATATTTTTCTTCCTTAAAGAATTTTAAGGAAATGATCGTATCGCGATAAATTTCCTGATGCAGAGTGATTACTTTTCCCTTGATGCAAGTGAAAATGAAAGTAATTAATAGGTCCTATCAAATCCAGTATGTTAGCAGCTGGACCGCTAACAGCTTCCAAAATTGCTAATCTCTAAAAGCAGTGACCGGGTTCCCTGCGGTTGAGAGAAACTAAAAGCTTTTAAAATTTAACTCTTTTCGGTGGAACTAATTCGTAGTGAGTTAACCACAAGCCGATTAATGCGCCATCTGCTCAAAAATATTTCTGTTCCACATATATTCAGTTGAAGTTACTCAACGGAAATTAAAAATAGAGGGAACAGCGTTCCAGAAAATAATCGGATTAAGTGCTGCACAGAGTCCGGTGTGTGGGAGGCCCGGTCGTTACATCACGGCTGCACCGCGGAGATGTGAGAGGCTTCGCGCTGATGACGCGGCCGCCACAAAAATAGATTTCTTATAAAATAAACAATCATCGGAGCGTCGGTGGGGCCTTGGATCCACCTTCGAAAGAAGAAAAGACATTTTGAAACTCCGAAGACCGCTGTATGGTGGAAGAACCGAGCAGCAAAAACCATGTTTGCCTGACAGCCACAGCTGATAGGAGAAATTTTAATACTTTATCACGTAAGGAGCAGGTAGCCCTGCTAAGAAGTCTGCTAAAGTAGCTAGCCGCGGGGAGTGGGGCCAGGGGCGGAGCGCCCGAATGACGTACCTTGGGAGCTCTCGCAAAGAAAGATCGTAAAAAGTTGGCGCTTCGCCAGTGAACTATGGGAGCAATTTTGCTGGTGATTGGGCCAACCTAGCGATGTCTGGGGCTCCGCATGTGGGGGCAGCCTGTCGACTGGATCCTGCAGGATTTTTGGCCCCCGGTGGCTGACTCCCCGGTACTAAGGCTGGGGCTGTTGGAACGGCACTTTGTCCTCAATGACAGGGGAGCATGCATATTAAATTGCAACAGAATTTTATGAGGATTTGGCATGTTTTTTTGCAAATCGACATGTATTTAGTTGAATTCATAATATTCCCATCGACCAGTAATAAATGTCACGGGGCTAATTCGTCTCCCTTTCCTGAAGTTGCCCTGTTGCAGTACTCCCGTGACGATTATTGAGCTGGGATTTTCAGATCGGAAACTAAACTTTCGGCAAATTGTTATTTCGTCACAAATTCTGTGGGTATTCGAATATTTAAGCTGAACAACAATTTTGGAATTCGAATCCAACCTAGTCAAGAAATTGTCTCATGTGTACTCTTTGAAGAATTCATACTATTGCTGAGCATAAGGGTGGACCCGGGTTACAAATCACAGGCATTCTAATAATATACATACATGACATACTTTTGATGTGACATAAAATACATATAAATTATTTTGTTTATAAACTTATTTTGCAGTCCCATATAGATTTATAAAATGTAAGTAGTGTATAGATAATATATATCGATATCATACGTTATGTATACGTACATATGTTTTAATAAATATCTTTTACACTATGAGGGGATTTCCCTGATAAGTAGGTAGCTATAAAACACAATTTTCTATTAATTTCATTGAAAAAGTAGTCGGAATGTTCCCAACATTTTTCGAAAAAAAATTTATGGTCTATGGAAGATAACACCTAAAACAAAATCAAAACGACTGATAAAATTTTCTTAATTTTGTGGCTTAATCACTAAGTTCTACAGTATATTCCGAAATGCACGAATATTAAAACACAAAATGTCTAATATGTTAAGCTTCTCAAGAAATATTTGTATTGATTATTCACTCAACTGTTTTTAGAAAATGGCATTATTTAATTAGCGAATATACTAAATTTACTAAAATTAGGACTTTTCCTTACCCGTCAAGTAAGTAACTAAATCTATGAGCTTAACAAGGTGAGGACAGATATTGATGTTTTTTCCTTTACAATACTTAGGTATTTGAAAATATATTTGTAGGAATGCTATTATAAATATATTGCGTATTATGTGCTTTACTTATACCTTGAAATATGTGAACGTTTGTCGAAAAATGTGGAAAATATTCCACCTCACATGTCTAGGGGACGAAGATTAGTGAAGTATGGAATAAATGTATTTTTTAGAAAACAAGTAATATCTTCAAAACTAATAGTTAATAACAAATACCACTTTTGCTTTTATTATCTTTATTTAAAAAAAAAAAATTAGTTGAAGATTTATAGATATTACTGGTATTTCAGATTCAGGTTTTCAATTGAGCCATATTAGAAGAATTTTCAAATATGAATAGAATACGATGTTTTGTACTTTTTGACTCTATTTTTTTCTTTTCAAAAACGGGAGCTAATTTAGAGTTTTTGTTTAGGGATTTACATATATAATCCATGGCAAACGTGTTCTGGAAATGACCTATCATTTGTCATGCCGCTACAAAAAAAATTAAAATTTGTTCCCCTGTATTATTATTGCTTTCGATTCGGACTATTTTTATTGCATGCCATCAGTGGTTTTGAGCTTGAAACCCTTTTGCCCAAACCCCTTTAAGGAGGTTATTAAGGGGACTAAAAGGACCGAGTAGAGCACCATCATATGTATCTTCTAGTTACCACAAGATAGAATTCTAGGGGTCTTCCAGAAACTTGAAGATGCTCACATATCTTGGCCCAGACCTTGGAATGGCCGAGCTGCTGCGACGCCCACCCCATGTGGCCGCGATTACCAACGTCGCGAGGCGCGGGCGGCATGCAGCGCTTCGGAAGGGAAAGCAGACACTAATTATGATTATAACAATAATACGAATAATAAGGAGGCAGTCGGGCCCGCACCGCCAGCGCATGCTGCAAGGGGACATTGAGAAATGGCTTCGCCGCTTTAAGACGCCAGCAGCCAAGACGCCCCCGCAAGAAGACGTCGCGTCGGCGAAGACGAAGACGAGGCTCGCGGCAGGGGCGGGGGTATCTTGTTACATTTTCCGCCAGCCGTGGCTATCGCGCGCTCGCACCAGAGATTACGTGCTCCTCGCCGGGGCATAAATTTATTCCGCGCTCGGAAGAGGTTTCGGGGATTTGTTGTTGGGCTAAAATATCCCAAAGCCATTTCGGGGGGATTTCGACGTAAGCGGGGGGACAAACACAAAAATTTATATTCCCCGGCAGCGCAGACAGACGGACACATTCTCGCAGCCGCGGCAGCAGAACTTAATTCGCAAGAAAAGCGCTGACGACAGAACAATTTCAAGGAGTTCCAAGAAGCAGCCAAGACGATCGACCAACCGTCGCCGCGCTTCTTTCACCCCCGCTCCCATCTCTCGGAGGAAAAAGGCAATAAAATTTTAAAGCGGGAAAGACGAAAAAAAACGTCGTGAAAAATATCCCCAAGGAATTATAATTACATTAGTTTGGTTTAATTTAGATGACACGCAAAATTATGCTGCTGGAGCTGTGCGGCGAGGTCTGGACCGACGATGAAAACGGTTGAGATGAAAACGAATTTTCGGGAAAACAGCACCAGGAAGATGCGCGCGAACCTCTGGAAAATTTAACTTTTCCTGTGATGCAAAAGTTGCTGGATGTTGGGGCCATCGGTGGGGCTGCAAGTCAGACAGAAGGTTTTCTGTCTTTTCTCATCTTCTTTTTTTTCTTCTCGTTTCGAAGGTCGGAAGCTGGGTAATTTGTCATAAGTTGATAACGCTGAAAATAATCTTTCTCGTCTTGCCACCAAGATCGGCCTGATTTTCCCCCCCCAAAAAAAAAAAAAAAGTAGCAGGAAATTTTCAAATTTCTCGCTCTTATTGCGCCTTTAGAGAAAGCTGCAAGATGCCACAGCGCGGTTCTGGCAAATTGCTAAATCACTTCTTTAGTTAGATGACGGTGAAATAGTTGAATTTGTCAGGAAGTGGCGAAATGAAAATGATGAAATGATATTGCCGCAAAATTTTTATTATTACCTTCACCTTCTTTAGAAATATTTTTAGCGTTCAAAATATGGAACCGCGATTAGTTCGTTATGAAATTTTGAAAGAAGATATCATTTAATATCTAGCATCAAGAATTTAAATGCATGCTTAGTACCTGACGTCACGCCAATGGAGACGAATATAAAATGTTTATCTATCTATCGATTTAAAATTAAAATTGCATGTTGTTTCGTTAAGACCTGAATAGAAAGAATTTATAAAGGATTTTCCGGATTCATCTCCTCCACAGGGTGGCGTATTATTATTTCAGAAATTTATAGTCTCTGAAGAAAATAAATAAGTTAGTTAAATGTTTTGTTCTTTCTTTTGTAGCATTTTGCTGAATATACGCTGTAGATGACCCACCAAAACTTGGCGTCTTTATCGAAAGATAGAATACGGGTTAAAGATGGCAAAAGTTTGAAATTAATTGATTAATTAATCATTTGATTAATCGAAAAAAAAATTGCAATGTGATTTAGCTGGAAAGAAATATTCGATTAATATGGCATAGGTCAGCAACTTTTTTCACACTTTTACAACTTTATTTTCAAACCACAGCCTCTCACAAATTTCCAAATGAAACACACATTACATTGATACTTTTTACTTAAACGATATAACACAGTTGCATAACAGATAACTAGGTCAGGTATTGGAAAAGTTATTAAGATTTGAGTAATAAGTATGTAAGAGAAGCTATCCGGCTTGGAGGTGCCAAAAGCAACATTAAAAAGCATAATTAGTAGAAATAGGAGTAGAATATTTGAACGGTCTAATATCTTATTAAAAGTTCAAAGTATGCATTTGATAGTTCATTTGATATTTTTCAAAATAAATTTGATTAATCGCTGCCATCTCCAACGCGAGTAAATAACACAACGAAATCCTTCCAGCGTATTCAAATAATAAAAACAAAATTCCAAATCGCCAGCTCTCAATCAGTTGATAAATTATAGGTATTTATTTTCCACATTCTTATATTTTCGTTCTTTAGTTAAGATCAAAGGAATTTTTAAAATATTTGGAGAAAATTTTAAAATTTGTTAATCTGTCATTTCAGTTGACAAATGAGTGTTTTTCGCTATCGATAAATCGAATAAGATATTTGTCTTCAATTCGTTTTTAATTGTTTTCTAACAATTTATTTATTCTCAAATGATTGTTTTTGAATGTTAGGGGAATAGTCTGGATCCTTTTCTTTTGTAAAATATAGATTGTCTAAATGCATCCGTTTCGTAAAACGTATACTATATAATAAGGAAGGAATTATGTATGGAGCAGGCATCGCTGATTGGTAAGATTATTTATAATTTTATAAAAATAAAATGAACAATTAAGCGTTTTTTCGAAACAGTGTTGACCTGATTGGCAAGATGTTGAAAAAACGATTGGACCGATTTAGCTCACAATTGTAGGGATTATTCTATCTACATACATATAGTATATAGTTTCAGCCTGAGCTAGGATTATGAATATTTATTTAAATTTAACCTTATTTTTAAACGATTTAACTTGAAAAAAAAGGGTCGAAAAATTCAAAAGTCTGTCCACCCGAAATGCAAAATCTTAGTTCAGGTGAAGGCGGCTTACTTTACATATATTTTAAAATGCACTTCGATTTTTTTTTGTTCAGATATTCCAGAGTTGAAAAATCTTGCCACCATACAAAAAATGGCCACATCACCGTCATACTTTTGGTAAAAAATTAAAAACAAAATTTTTTCGTATCATTTAATACATCTTTCATATATAAAAACTCTCTTATCAATTTTACTATAAAAAAATTATTTAAAATATGTCCAAAAGAACCAACCTGTCCACCTTAATCTGTGAGAAAGTTTACAAAGTTAATTTTTTCCGCTATTTCAACCAGGCATATTTGAAAGATGAATAAACATTTATTTTTAATAATGTGGCTTCTAGAAATTACATGGGTAATAAAGAACCCTCAGGTGCCTTCAGAAAAACATAATAAGTTCAATTTAATAGCACCTGATCTATTGCAAGCGCAAACAATCATTTTGCGTGTTCCTTGAGACAGGTAAACAAATGATCTAATCAACTCAACTCCTAAGTCCTCCCCCATTAAACCATTTAGTCAATCAATCATTTCTACTTAAGTGCATCCAATAATAGTCGTCAATATAGCGAAAAATATGGAAACCTGGCTGGATTCTGATAATTCCTGGATGGGAATTTCCAGCTCATTGCCGGGCAGGGTTCTTAATCCGAGGTAAATTCCAAATTACCTGCATATGCGTGCGATAGACCAAACAGACCCGATTTTGAGGTATGATCGGAATCAATACCTTGAGCGGCTGCAGGGACCGGTCCGAGAAATTCAACCATTTTGACCATTAGCGTAATGGGGAAAATCGGGATGAGACTGTGGGTTCGTGCAATGATAACGGGACTCTTGATGACCACATCCATTACCCAAACGATGTCTCAATGACTATTTGCATTTTCTAAATGACTTCAGACCATGGCCAGACGGGACCTGCTTTCATAAGCTAAATTTAGTGGTCTCCGATGACAAATTGCTCCGATTCAGCCAAAATTCACGGTATGGCTCGGATCCCGCGAGTTGATGCCGGGAAGAAGAAGATTTGGAGGTTAGGACGGAAGGGGGTTTGTTCAGGAAAAGATGTTGACATATTTTCTCGTCTTCGTTACACTTCAGCGAGCCGAAATTCTTGGAAAAGTCGATTTAGAGGATGGGGTGGGCATAGGGTAGGTATAAAGTGGATATAAGTTGGGTACAGGGTGAGTATTGGGTGGTATAGGGTGGGTATAAGGAGGAATAGGGCAACATCCCCGGAGTGGCTCTCTGTTATTAGGGGAACAGAAATCCGGCGGACGTAATTCCCAACATTTTCAGAGTTTTGGATGCTCCGGGTGTTCCTGGTCCGACTACATATACCAAGCTTAAACTCTTGCAGATGATGCAAATTAAACTCGATTTTAAAGCAGTCCTCTGGAGTCGATCGATTTTCCTTTTAGTATCCGGATAATGTGACTTAAATCAGCTCCAACTTAAGGGAGCCAGAGCGCGCCATTAATTCCGCTGGAATTTCGGAATTCTCCACTAATGTGTGTCGGATATAAATGGGTAAACAGCCCGAGGCCTGACATCATCCGCCGAACACCACTCAGCCCACCGCCAGTTCCCGCCCCTGTATTTCCATCCTTTTGGCTCGATATGTCGTTTATAACTAGTCAGGATCGTATATCATTCCGACTGGGATTCAAACAGTGGCGTCACAGGGTCTCAGGGTGCGGGGGCGGGATAAAGGGACCCATAATCACCCGGAGGACCGAACTAATAAAGCTTCACCCGGCTCCAAAGAAGGAAGCGGTGGGTCGAGTGAGCAGCTCAAGTATTTAATGATTATGCTCTCTGGGAAGCTCAAATAATTGCACAGGGCTTTACACATTATTAAACTTTCCTTAAAATATTTCCTCCCTGGTAAAATTGATGATGGCTTTTCAAGACGCTATCCCGGCACTTCGTCCGGGAGAGGTACCACCACTTCGCGCCAGTTGCGGCGGCGGCGACGACATCGGGCGCGGGGGGGCTGTTTGTGACTGCGCCCTTCTTCGCCTTCCGCCACTGTGCTACAGAAAGAAAAGGAAAAATTTTCCGCGCAAGTGCTCCTTGTCAGGCTTTTGTTGCTTTGTAACCGTCCCTCGACCTTCCCCGCACTGACGAAATGACAATTTTGCGACTGTTATTGTCATCAGAACCACCCCTATTTTTAGGGGTTCTCTAACCCACTCTGATTTTTAAGGCCGCATTTTTAAAATCCGGCACTGGATCCCTGTTTTTTGAATATTCAACCATGTGACCTGCAAGGAAGCTACCACTTGATCCATCCGATTTAGGGGTTATCCAAATAATTGTATACCACATGGTTTTTGTTTTGTTCTTTTAAGATACGTCTTGATTTAAGTCAAATTATGCATATTCTTAAATATCTAAAAAGTCCTAAATACCTAAGTTCCGTTCATTTAAAATTGAAATTAATTAATATGTGGAAACTAAAATTTGCAACCTTCATTTCATTCTGTGAAATGAACCCGGTGGAAATTATGTACATGTGAAACATATGTTTACACGGTGGCTATTACCTCTGATGAAAAGTTTTCGAAAAATGAATTATACCAAAATTCGTTTCAGAGGTCGTAGACTTTAGAAATAAAATTTATTTTCTTGTATATGTATGTACATATATAACATACACATTGGCAACATGTAATTCTAAGATGAGTATAAAAATTGTGGCGATCGGTCAAAGCGTTAACCGGCTATATCAGTTTCTAAATATGATTTTGTTATTGCGATAACTGCCGCATTTCTTAATAGATCTTGTTCAAAATTTGCGTAGGTATGCATTTATTGGCTCGATATTTAGGCAATATTAAAAAATTGCGGGGTTTGGGGACTTTCAATTGTCTTTCCGTGTAGACCGTATATTTCTTAATCGATTTTGGTTAAAATCGCTAACGCATACTTTCCATGGCAATAACTCGTTCATCTAAATATGTATGTTCGTAAAATTGAGAGGTGAGAAGTTCAGCATAAAATTCCTTTATGTAAAAATAATTTTTTCCACACACATCTTTTCAAAATCTTGAAAATTTCATTTAGATATACATATTCTAGAAAATTTATTTTTTCTTATCATATAAATTTTTAACACGAAATTTATCTTCAATTTCAATTAAAAACTTAATAAAAAGGAAAGTTTTTAGGCACTCAATATTTTTTAATAATTATTTCTATTATATGTATTTTGCTAAGAAGAAGGAACCTCATCTCTACCGATTTGTACGCATATCGTCCCCAATTACACGACGCGTCAATACAACGCATCCCGGACCCGACACGGATCCGCTTTCCGGCCGGGTGCCCTCCCAGGCGGGGACAGGGACCCGTGGGTGATAAATTCGGGAGGTGATGTATTGCTATCTGTGCTCGGGGCTTATCAAATTACAGAAAGGTCGCACACTCCCGGGCCCCGGAGAGTCGCCTTCCACTTCCCGGGATCTGCCAGAAATTTCCGAATTCAAAGGAGCGGCAGCGGTGGCGCCCTCTGTTTGCCTGTAATCTCGTTTCCCCGATTATCAAAGAACTTTTGCAATTTGTAATTCATGTATTCACCGGGAAGCTATCAGTTCCCTCCGGAGTCGACCATTATTCATATCAGGTTTGGGCGCTACCTTTGGTGTTGCTAATTCGAATTGCCGCACCGTGCTCGGTTCGCTCCCTTCAAGTTTTGCCGCTATCGCAAACTTGTACCAAATTACAATTCAACTCTGAGTGATGGTCGTCGGGACGCCCGCGTCGCCGCCGTCGCCGCTGCCGCCTCGCAGAAGGCCTATTCCCGAGGAGGAAACCTCGAGACGGTCCTTGGGAAATTTCATTTTCGTTATTTTCCGACTTTACTAATTTGTAACGAGGAATTTTTCCGCACTTTGTGGAAATGGAAGGCATTTTGTTGTCCTTAGCTGTTGATCATTGAGCCCGGGTCTGCAGGGTTGGGTTGTTTCAAATGCGATCCCTAAGCCGAACTGTGGGGCTGTTTCTTAATAGGACTACTTTCGTTTTATCACTGTTGATTCTTAGCCGTTCTCCTCTAAGAAATGGAAAAACTTCCTCCATTACTTTTCATAGCCCGATGCCTCTGATTTCAATGTCAACATATACTAAAAGTTGTAGTCCTTTGTAAATATTGTTTCTAGATTTTGACCAGAATTCACTGCTACCATGTTTTAGGTTTGGGTTAGGTTAATTCTCTTCGAGTTAGTACCCGAAAAAAAATTGTAGCAAAGTGTGAACAATGATGATTTTTAGTCAAACATGTACCTAAAGGTAAAAAGATGAGATGATAAGTTTAAGTTACTAATCTTATATAAAACCTAATGTTGGTGTGTTTGCTATGAATGGACCCCTACACCGTTCAACCGATCATCCTGACATTTTTACGCATTATTGAAATTTAAAGGAGTGCCCTACACACCCATATTTTTACTTATTCAGTTAATCAATCAAACATAAAATAAACACTTTTTATTTATTGAGGCATAGCAGCGCACCACAGGTGCCCTCCTATTAGTTTCATTTATATATATTCTGACGCTTTAGAAATAAAAATTGTACGTTGGTTTTCAAAATCGTTGACTTTTATATGAACAACTAGTAAAAATTGCTATCAATGGAGTGTCGTCCCGAGATTTCTAAAATTTGTGTTATAGATTGTCTTGAATTATTGTCCAAGTCAACAGTAACATAAAGTCTTATAATGTCCTAAATTCGTACTAACATAATCAATTAGGTATGGGTTGTATAGTCCTTTTATGTTTTATTATGTATTTAAATATAATTATATTTTTTAGAAAGTAAGGCGACGCTATTGCTCTAAATAAATAAATATCAACAATATTAAATCTTCAGATTCCCACTTAACTGTCTAAAAAAGTCAGAATAAACAACAAGTGGGTGCAAAAATTGCCAAGACATTTATCTGAAGTAAAGAATTTTATGTAAATAAATATTGAATGTTTCAGAAGAAGTATCATTCGATAAAAAATCAAAACTTTGGGAGCATGAAATATACAAAGCTCGATTTTCGTATCTTTCAAAGTACTGAAAATGAAATTGTTTATTTTATATGATATATGTATACTGATGCGATAATATTTCTACAAATAAATTGAGATTTTTCATATGGGAAATAACCAATTAAATCGCGTTACTTATTCTATAAAAACCCTTCCTAAAAATTCGATGTAGAAATACCCTTCCTTCTAGTTTGTAATTGTGTAGAAACCTTGGAATATTTAAACTTTGAAAAATGTATTCCTTAGTTTCAATGATTTCTCATCGTCCTTAAAAGAAAAACAAAAATGTCTTTATAAAAAATATTCATTGATATAAGAAATCTGCCAATAGCAAATATGAGTCAATTATCTTGAAAAAAATATCAAAATATATTTTATCGAGTGCTAGCGAAAATACTTAACTTTTCAATTCAATAAGCCAAGAAAGACAAAAATGTCTTTGATACTGTTTTTGCAGCTTGAAGCCATTGAAAAGATTGAAGTCCATGACAACTCGGAAAAGAGGACGTGTGCCGCAGTACCATAGATTTAGTTGCAGTCCTCGATCTGTTTGAATTTTTACTCCTTTAAGAAAGTGAAAATCTCAAGGAAATGTCTGCACCGAAGAAGGAACGACATGACGACGACTCAACGTCTCGGTAAATCGGAAAACTTACTAGCATGCTAGCTGGATCGTTTCGAGCCCGGAGTAATTTGTAACCAAAGCTGACTTTTATTCAAAATCATTAAAGGGAAAACTCAGCGACGGCGGGCGGGGGAGGACTATGCGAACTTCGGGGAGGGCCACACGGTACTCACCTTAAGGCCCAGCTCGTTTGCATAATATCCAAGCTCTAGATCCGGCAACTCAACCGAAATGTTGAATATTTTCTCCGGCAAAAATAATTCACCACTAAATCGCAAGAAAAATTTAAGAAATTGCCTTTTGCTCCCCGTCCCTCCCAACGATGGATGGAAGGAAGCGGACGTAATGACTCCTCTGAGACATAAATTTGCTCCTCTTCCTTTCGCGTGGCGCCGCGGATTTCAAGAAAATTCTGGGAGGAGCCGGGAAAAACGAATCGGATAAGATGAAAAAAATTCATAATTTCGTTGAGGGCTTTGTTCAAAGGGCAAAACCACCTTAAAGGTATGAAGGCTAGGGCTTTTGGGAGTGATTTGCCACATACTCTTCGCTTCCGCCCGTTGCCACCAGAGGGAGATTGCCACGAGGCGGAAGAACCAGGACATGCCCTCTTCTGGGCCCGGACTGCTCGAGCCCAGCTCCCTTAAGGGCGGCGAACGGGGGGGAAAAAGGCACACGTCGACTCTGAATGAAGGAACTATTTTGAAATATTCATCGCATTGAATATTTTAAAGGTTTTTCGCCCAGGTAAAAAGAATTTTTGTGTTCAGGCCCGAATACATCACTGGCTTGAAACTAGCACATGTATGAAAGAATTTCAAGAAAAACATAAGGCGCAGGAAAGGAGGAGATCAACAACGACTCTAGGGATTCTTTTTAATTTAGTTGTTGCTTTTCTGTTTCTGTCTTTTTAATATTCTGAGGGTAGAAGCATGCTATTTAATAAATTAATGCAGGAGTTATCTCCTCACGTGGCCATGAGCTCGAAAGTTCCTGGTTTTCAAGGAGGAATGGAGAATTTTTATATTTATAGGGCTATACCGGATTTCAGGGGCAGACCCAATTTTTTTAAAATAAGGTTTTATCTCGTCGTGTCTACTGACCTGTATTGACTGGATACACTTATTTTTAGCATGCTAAGACATATAATAGCATCATTAATCGATTTACAAGAAACGTGTATTTATAACAAACAGTTACTACGCTACGAAGATCTTAATCTACAACAAATTTCACTCAAGCAGTGTCGCCTTACCAAAAAGTCATTCTGGTTAGACATTAAGAAATAAATAGTCCTTTTTCCTATTGAATTTTCAGAATATATACACTATTAAGAATATATTATATATATACCTACCTATTATCATACATACTTTAAGTGCCTTTTTCTCAAAACGCCTTTTTTTTTGGTCGGCTGTATTGATAAAAAAAAAAAACAAAAATGTGAAGCTTATATTTTGATGTATATACTAATTTTTGTACTTCTAAATTAGACTGAATATAAAATTTCCCTTCCTTGTACCTCACACTTGAAATTGTAATCAAGTGAATATAGGGACCGGAGTTCGGGCCGCACGATCGTGGCGAATGTGGCAGGAGCATTGGCTATTCAGTCACACCATCAGATGCTTTGGATTGAAATGCCGACCAATTTTGTGGGCTCCTCTGGTTCAGCGGACGAGCGTTTATTCTCAAGAAAAAAATGTATAAATTCGTCCTCGTATCTTCAATATTAAAAACCGAAAATTATTTCTGCTAGACGAAAGAAACTAGTATAGTGTAGTTAAATTCGTCAAAATGGAAGTGCCATTTTGTTGCTGCTTCCGAAATTCTGAATAACTATGTATTCAACTTATTAAGCTTCGAATAATAGAAAAATGAGTGATGAAATGCAACCAAGAAACTAGTTAGTTATTTCTTAGTAAAGGTTGTGCAGCAGAGAAATGTGTTTAGGATTATAAATCTGCTTTAGTCACCAAGTTTGCAAAGTCCTCGATTAATGTCCCTGTATTTAAAAAGTTGACAGATTACCTTCTGTCTAGACTTTTTCTAGTCACCCTGTCCCTTTCCAGTCTTTAAAAAGGTTATCCTACATACCCCTTCTAGCAGTAACAACACTCGCAATTAAAGTGTGCTATCCACAAAGTGAATATCGTTATTTGCGGTGGAGACATTTAAAATTCAGTTTTTATCCCTTTTTTCCGTTTTTATTTTTTATTATCCATGGTCTTCATATTAACGAAAGACGAGAATTCATTTATTCATCGACATCGGAATTCTTAAAATCCAGGAGGGCTCTTCCTCCACTCAATCCCGCAGGCTTCTTATGTTCCACCAACTGAGGGGGCTCAGGCTGTGTGCTCTATTTATTCTGTTCACGTTTCACGACCACAGAAATTTCCATCAAAGAAAAATTATTGCGGAAGAGACGAGCACCGAGAAGAAAACTTATTGAAGAATAATACGCGAAATCCTTTATGTAATATTCCACACTGGTCGCCACACAGATTCCGGGTGAGGGTCCTGAGGGAGAGGTGCGGCCGTGGTGTAAACGTGGCTGAAAAATTTGATCTGGTCGACCTCAAATACATCAAAAAGCTTCTTCCTCCCCCTGCCCTCGGGAAAATATATTTGGGTGCAACTGTGGAATACGAATTGATCCTTATTATGCTTATGCCGGAGTTGGAGCGGAACCCTCGCTCCGGGCGCAGGGGACCCGGGAATATCCTTATTGATTGGATGTTTTTAATTAGTCCCAGCGCTAATGGGAAGTGGAGTATTAAAATGCCATTAAAGCGCTCATTAGAGATATCTCTGCGATCTGAAAGTGCCGCAGGCTGGCATAGGGCCCAAGCCCTAGAAATTTGAGGACTACTCACAGCAGCAGTTGAGTGTTGAGGGGGAATGCGCGGTGCGGGGCGAGGTAATCAAAGCCGCGATTAGCAGAAGCAAATCGAATCCAATCACGACTTTCAACGGTTTGCAGGGTAATTACTCATAGAAGCAGGAAATAATGAAAAGATCTTCGATTGAGATGATTTCCCAAATGGGAATATGGAAAAAAAAGAATTTACGAAAAATAACGTGTGAATATTCAAAAGCAGCAAAATAATCAGGCAAAATTGCCGTAGAGCCCTGGAATTCATGAGAAACCTACTCAATATAAATTAATGAGTAAACTGCAAAACTTTGTTATTATAGTTTCAGAAAAGAAAATATTCAGGACAGAAAAAAATTTAGTTAGCAAAAAATACTGAATTATAGTATTGATAAATTTGGTAATATTACTTTTCCTTTCAAAGTTGTTCTTAATTAGCTAACCGCTAAAAAATCGTTGTGCGTAAGAAAAACTGGTAGTTAAGTATTAACTATTGGAAACATATGACCAAGGTTTTGCAAATTTGAACTAACACTGTAATACTATCATTATATAAAATTAATATTCAATAAAGACTTTTGGGAATAGAAAAATAGCACTCATAAATTAAAACCATGTGATGTTCTTAATTATATGATCACCATTGTATGTATGCACATAAATGATCATGTATTTTAATATAGAAAAAATTGATCTGCTTTCAGCATTATTATTTGAAAACTTTTGTTATTTCCGCATTAGTAATTTATCGCAAATGAATTTCGTTTATTTGCTACTTTGCTACATTTCTCAAATCTTTTTAACATGCATAATGTATAATTTTAAATTTTATAATTTAAATTAATTATCTATTCAATCAGCCTTATATATTAGAATAAATAAGAGTTTTAAGTTTTTTACGTAAATTGCTTTTTAAGTAAATCATTCTCAGTTGTGGATTTGATAGCCTTGGACGTTTTGCACTATTTTTCGTTATTCTAATTCTAGAGAAAACATATAGTTGGTTCAATTTTAAATCCTTATTTAAAAAAAGCTAAGAATTCATTCTTAGACCTTTTGAGGAACTATGTTATTTTTAGATACAATTCATTCGATCTCTTTTCAAACCCAATGTTTGTTTCAAAATCAGGAAAATGACTGAATGAAATTTAATTTAAAAATTAATTTTTGAAAAGAATGTAAACTGTGAAAGTTTACGTTTATAACAGGTGCATCATCTGCTAGTCATACATAATTTAGCAATATAGGTACTTTAGATTCCCTTTCTCTCATCGATCAAAATTCAAACTGAGTTCATTTTTTCCCCCGATGTTGTTACATGCTGACGAATTTTCTACAAATTCAGTGAATTGAGTTCATCTTCTGCATATCTCTGCAATAAAACCGCGTATCTCCGTTCGAGAAATACTAAGACAGATCAAAAAAATATCTAGAAATATTTTGACTGTTATCAGTGACAATCGGGGGAATCAATCGAACGTTAAAGCCAACAGAGCACCGCATGAAACCAATTCCCTTCAAGTGCAAGTGCTCTTCGTCGAGTAAAGGGCAACATTTTCGCAAAAAAAGACACCGCCAATAGAATTTGCTGTCTTAAATCTCGCCACGCTTAAGAAAAACATCGAGAGGAATTTAGCGGAGAGATATCTGTTTGACATCCTCCTTACCTTCTTCTTGGCTGTGATGAGAAGACGATGAAAAAAAAAATATATATATATAAGAAAAAATGGCGTTTTATTCATGAGAGGTTCTTATAGCGATACGTCGTGTCCCCGGACCCTGACTCCGGCTCCGGGCGAGAGCACCCAGTCATCGTTGTTGCCCTTTTCACGATATACCCGAGATAACCGCATAAATTCAGGAATTTCTCCGTTGATGGGAAGCAGCAACCGCAAAGCGACCAAAAAGTCAATATCGAACCTATCAATAGCTGAAAGTTTCGCTATACCCATTCACAGTGGTGTCCTCCAGGGGGCTCCGGTTGGGGGCCCACGCCCCACGCCCCACGCCACTGGAAAGGGCCCGGGTGGGTGCTGGGTATGTGCCCAACGTTAAAATGTTATTAGAAAACGAAGGAGATGCCCCCGGAAAGCGGAGGAGCCCGTCGTCGCCGATATATTTTTATACTCGGGCAGGGCTAAGACGTGACCTGCGATAGCAAACCTGTTTAAAAAGGTTTCGCCATTTACTGCATCAGCTCGGGCCATCGATACGCCTTTTTGTCAGGCGATGCAGACATTTTTCTCGGTTCGCCTTGTCAGGGTGTTCCCAGGAGCAGCGACTTTTCTGCTGCTCCGCCCGATGTGGAATTGGCTTTACTTTTACCACTGATGTGTATTTTCTTCAAGAAACTTGCCCCCTACTCAAAGAAGTCCTGTCGTCTTCGACGACTGAGGCATTTGTAAACATAACCAGGAAAAAAAGATTAAGTTGCTTATAAGTTTACTCTCAATTAAACGCAATATGTTCTTAATTCACTAATTTATTAATTTATTTATTTTGATAATTAATAATTAATTAAGCTTTACAGCGTCGACAGATTACAATTATACGCATCCCGTATACAGAACTTTTAAAAACAGTATGATATAAAATATTTAAATCTTCAGAAAACTTCTATGTAGGTACCTACCTATTTATAGCTTTAAAAGCAGGTTAATTCTTTTATTATTCTCGTGGATCTGAAATCCAGAAAATGTTATCAATATTTTGGATATCTATAATATCTATCTTGAGTTTCCAAAGAATAGTAAATTCGTACCTACTAATTGTTATGGTAAGGAAAGGTACAGAAAACTAATTTTAAGGGTGTTTCGGAATTAAAAAATAAGGGAAATATTCAGATTCATTTTGAGTTTGTTTAAATAATATTTATTGATATTTTGACTAAACGTTTAGTCATTATAGGAAAACGAAAAATACCTAAATATATATTTAATTCCCCTGTCGAGATTTTTCTTTTTTTAATTGTTTAATAGATATTGTTTTCGATTAACATTAGTGTTAAATTTTGCTTTTCTTCCGTTAAAACAAATTAGAAATCAGTAAAATTAAAGATTGTTCAGAGAGATTTGTCATAAAATGCGTAAAAGTGAGGTAAAATCTATTTTTTGAAGTTACTAAGAAGAAAAGAGTAAAAATTCAGGAGCTAATTTGAATGCTTCTATACAAAGTTTCAGCAAAATTAGCCAAAAAAGTATGGCTACCTACATATTTGTATTTTAGCGATTTTTCATAGATCCTTAGTAAATTTTTGTTAGAGTCTAGAAAACTGATGTCAGTGGCTAAAATCTTTTGACAGTTCATTTTGGTAAATTTTGCCATAAATTATAATAAACTGATCACTAGAATGGTTAATAATGTTTTAACGTTTTTAATGGAATTTCATTGGAAATGTTTACTATGTAGAATTATTTAGTTTTCATAATACCTACTAGAAAATTTTTATACTGTGTACACAAAATTTAGTTTTGCAAAAAACATTTTATGTACTTTTAAAACGAATTAGTTACGGTTTTATTACTATTATTTATATGTATATATATATGCATCTCTAACCCTACTTTATACCTAAGTCGTAACTTCAAATATAAGAAAGTGACCAGAACCCACCCTTTTCTCTAAAATACTTTTGCCAGGTAAGACCTTCATCCCTGAAGGTCAAAAGAACGCAAACGGCGAAGTTCTAGCAGTCGTCGAAAAATCGAATAAACGACTCGACGATGTTAGTAGAAATTTCGCAGATATTTGCAGAAAGAGTTAGGAGTTTGCTTTTTTCGTGTGTCAAGGGAATCCTCTAAACTCGGGGACTTTCGGAGGGCGGTGAGTTCCCGCTTAATTACTCCACCCCCGCAGAAGTCCGCTTTGATGTGTTCCGCTTATTAATGAGAAGAAGTTTGCTGTTTGCCTTCTGTTTGCACTTCATTACCGCACTTGACACTCCCGACGATGCCAAGAAGCTAGCGGCTAGGTCCCTAGACCGTACTCTAGAGCCCGTAATTTCGCCGGGAGTTTATCAAACTGCTAAGCAAATTTGACGAGGATTAATAACTTTAAAACGGTTCAATTATCCCTGAAATAATTTTCGTTTCACTCATTTCCGGTGGGAAAGTGAAAAGTGGATAACTTCTGAGTTGATTCTTGCTCTGTAAGGAAATAGACCAGGAAGTGAGATTCAGAAGACAGAATGACTTTGCTGATACTAAGTCGGATAAAAACGAAGGTAAGATGTCTCTTCAGTGAATAAAAATTTAAACATGCATTCAGAATAAAGGGAAAAAAGCATACCACAATTTTGGCCGCATAAAATTTTTATGAGACAACGACACCAAGAAGGAATTACCCAAGTTGGAAAAATTTTAATTTTCTCCATCCACCACGGCCGCACCGTGCCCAGCCGAGGGGCCAGGGGTGCACAAAGTGCGGGAGCAAGGTGCTGCCGAGTGCGCAAAGAAACAACGGCCTAAAGTGGTTGCTGCTGTTGGCAACAATCGCAATTGTTGCTGTCATGCACAACAGCGAAGGGATGAAGGGCCCGGGGGGAGGGAGGAGGGGCAGGAAGAACTCGGCCGCAGCCCCGACAAAACGGCGCCCCAAGAATTGCCGCGCTGTTTGTTTGGGGGGATGGAGGGCCACTTTTTAGCTTTCCTCGGCCAATTTTTTTTTCACTATCGTTCCCCCGGCTCTCCGCGGTGTGCACGGCACCGGGTGAAACCCTCCCGAAAGGACTGCGGGGTAGGGAGAGGGCAGAGGCGGCACCACCACCCACTAGCCGCCCTTTTGGAGGAGCTATCAAAAGGAGCCTTTGCGGCCCCACTCACCTTTGTGCCATTGTTGCGGCACTGTAGCTTTGTTAAGAGATTTTGCATAATTTGCTCAAATATGCGCGAAATAATGTAATTATTTTCGCTGTTTGTGTGGGCGTTCTTCGGTAAGAATGTCAATTACAGGTGTGCAAAAATGTTCGCGAAAGCACTTTTCTTTACAAACTATTGTCGAATTGAAAATTACACTTTTAAAAGAAAAAAAAATATAGATTCACGCTACATCCATCGACTCGGAAAACTCAATTAATTTCGTATTTCATTATATACTGCAATTAAAATTAATTGAAGAAATACACATCACATTTGTTTTACAATCCGTTAGAATAAATTAATTTGGTTTCTTGAAATGAATTTTTTTTTTTGTTAAAATGTATCATGTTAAAATACAATTAATAAATAAATAAACAATTACCAGAAATTAATTTTTCGGAACTTCACTGAGTCGCATTCGAATGAAGTTACAGCTAATGATGATGAAACATAGAGAGTATATCAAATAAATCCCAGACTAAGTACCTAGTACCTACCCACAAATTGGTATTTCGGATGATAAGAAAACTGCTTTCATTTATTTTTGACAAAATTTAAATTGAGTACAAACTAGAAGCTAAAAAATTAACTTTTTAAAATTGTTCGAATGTACATAATGTATTTGAAAATTTGCACACTACCGATGAACTTTGATCGCATATCTGGGGATTCACAAGAATCTACAACAGGTTGGCTACGATTTTTATTTATTAACGCTACATCTTTGGATTGAAAAAGTGTTAAAACAATTAGAGACAGTTAACAAAATTAAAAAATTTTGAGCGGTAGATTAAATATTTTAATGGTAAAATTAAATAATTGGGCAGTTAGCGGCGGTTGGTAAAACCAACTGCGAAGTTCCCTTATTTTTGCAAAAATTCCATTTAAATCTGTTCAATTTCCCCAAAGAACACTACACTATGCACTTTTCGTGCGTAGACAGGAACACATTTGTGGAGTAAAACTGTCAAAAAGTTGTGCCTTATAAATGTCCCACTTTTTTCTCTATGCTTTTACTGAACGCCAAAAACTGCCCATTCATTCATTTTATCGCTCAGATACTGGCTACAATTAATTTAATAATTGCCAAAAAGATTTCTCACTTTCCAAATGAATTATTAACTGCAAAATATAACATCCGGATCTTTAAAAAACTGCCCAAAAAATTAGTCCCCCAAAAAAAACCGCATTTGAGATATCTTTATCAAAATGTAATGCATTTGAATTCATTCAAAGATATTTGAGTATAGCTCAATTTTTCTATTTTTACCCTAGTAATGTAAGTACCTACATTGCCCATGAAAAAAAACCTGAATCGCTTTTTATCAGGGAAGTTCCGAGAAGGCCTGAAAGTTCAGCTTAAGTTAGGAAAATATGTTTAAAGGATTTTATGATTGTCCCCGACTGAAAAGTTTTTCTTTTCTCGACTTTTGCCCCGGTTTTTTTTTGGGATGCTTTTCAGAGTGATATTCCTGAAAGTGAAATGAAACGCGAAGAAACAGGACAAGAAAGCTATTTTGGATCCCACAATGGGAAACCCTCCGTTCCCGCTTTTGTGCCATGTTGCTCCGGGAACAGGAAACTTCTGTGCTTCTTCACCGCTTTTGGAAGGAACTATTTATCCGGCAGGATTTTCTGCACAGTTTTCTATTATTTGGCTCGCGAGATAAGTGAGGGATGTATTTTTTTTTTTTTTTTTTTACTTTTTTTTTGGTTAAATTCCCTTCACGTCTCCTAATGACCGATTCTGTTCAAGTCACATCATCAGAGGCACCCTGTGTTCGCCCCTTCTAATTTTGCTATTCACCTCTCAGACAATTCCGGGTGATTACTCATTTCATTTGAGGCGCAGCGTTAACAATGCACCGCGCAAAGTGGGTTTGGAGGGTCTTCTTCTGTTCGGCGTGACCATTCGAACGAGCAGAATCCTTCCTTTTCTGCCAGAACATAAATTATTCATGAGCGTTAATTTTCTGGCTCTTAAAGGATGAGGTACTTATCACGTCGCCAGTTCGGTCTACTCATCGTTAAGTAAACATCGCGGGCGTGAGCCCTCGTGGCCTTCCTCACTGGGATGCACGTACAAATCTAGGACCCTGGGATATGCTCGGATAAAGCATAAAATAAGAAAACATGACAACATAAAAAAAAAAAAATAACTAAGAAGAATCGTCCGCACATTGGTAGTCCTGAGGTATTTGCATGGAAAGAAAATCTCATTTTCTCTCGCGTTCAAATTGCTTTCTTCTTGAGGTTTGAAGTATTTTCCTACGCTTCTTCTGTTGAGAAGAGTTGCGAGCTGCAGCATTTTCTTGTCTTAGTTATTTCAAGGAGATATCGGAAAGTTTAAAAAGTTTTCAAGATTGCATCGCACAACAGACGCCCCAATCATTTTGGGGGAACAAAACATGTACGTGCTGCGAGCAGGCTGACTATGCGGGAAAGGATCCAACGAGGATATCTGCACCCTATCCCAAAGTCCCGAAGTCTTCTTCACGGACTCTGGACTGGCTTAAGATTGAGAAAAAGAATAAAATAAAAAACATAAATAAAATAAGCGACTGGAAAAGACAAGAGACTTTGTTGTTCCCTAAGCAGCTCTCCTCCATCGATTGCACATTCAGATAGTTACATGCACATAGATTACGTTGAATGGATTTCCATATAACGCTAGAATTTTTATTCAAGATAGTGCAGATCTTGGCACATCTTAGCGCGGTCTGGCCACCATTTGAGGAGCGAATTGGGTCAACTGGATCTTGTTCTAATGTTTTTCGGTTCTAAAGTTAAAATCACTTTAAAGTTAGAACAAAAATCCATCCTCCATAGTCCACAGTATAGGAAGGGTAAAAACTTGAAAACCATTAAATATTTGGTTTTAAGCACGTGACTCGGGAGTTTGTTGAATAGGAATGAGAAACGTATTGGAATCGATTTTGAAAAACTTTAAATTAGCTTTCCTCACAAGTTCGTTGTATAGCAAAAGATTTTATTGAAGTAATTCTCCAAAAGTTTCACACATTTTTATACAGCGCTACTTTCTTTTTTAACATAACTAATGTTAAAATGTCTAAAAGGCTTTCAAACAGAATAAAAATGCGAACATTCTCAGAGAAAAACAAAATGATCTATAGAATAGAGCCTTGCGCTACGCCATAATGAAGTATTAATTACCTACATTAAGAACAATACAAAAAAAAAATCACAATTGATACAATATCAATATAGTTTTCTTTTTCTGAGATATGATGTCGTTATAATCCAGATTTATATAACAAGTGTTATTTTTAAATCAAAATATTAAAATTGCTAACAACTTATTCTCTGCTAAGTCGGATGAAAAACGACATACAACAGGGCCTCTTTTATATGATCTATAGCTAGACCGATCATCGCCATTAACAACATAACAATTTTAGAGTTGTTTATTTAATTTAAACTTTGATATGTTTTGTAATTTATGTACCTATATAAATAACATCTTTCTAATCTTAATTATTTGTATAACAGAATTAAAATTTTATTATCTAGGGAAAGTTTCATTTATTTATTTTTCTTCCAGTTATTTTTTACTTTTGTGAATTAGATTACTTTTCCATCAGACCATTCAAGTTGCAAAAGTTCTCATCTCTTAAATATAAAAAATAAAGGCATGAATTATTTTAAAGAAGTCAAAATATTCTGGCGGACATTCAAATGCTCAATTATTTTTATCTGACATTTTAATTTAAAAGTCAAAACAAATTTTTTCCATTCAAAATGAGGAAGCGCTTAATTTTTATGCCAGTATCTAAAAATTTGTTATTTCTTTATGGCACACGTGTACTCAATTGTGATTTTTGTGCAAATATTTTAAACTGAATTTGCTAATTCTTGCGACAATGATTTAAATTAGACAAATTTTTTCAAAGTGATTAAAAGTCAAATGCTCACCACAGATTTAACTAGCCCAGTCGTTGAAATATCTTCTTTTATTGTTTATTAATCGGCTTTCACTTACCTGAAAATGAAATATAAAAAAAATTAACAATTTCGAAATTATTAGATATGATAAATTTAGTACCTACTATAGGAAGGAAATATCTATAGGATTTAGGTGGTAGGGATAGAACGATTTTCACCTGGAAGGCATTTAACCGAGCGGCTTTTAGTTATTTTACTTTAATTACAATTTAAAATCGATGATTGATACTAGTGCCATCACGATAAATAGCGCAAATCCGTAACAAAAATTCAATGTTGAACACGTTTTAAAGGAATTGTGGACTCTTACCAATACCAATACCAATATTGTACCTACGCTTGTATTTCGGCAAATTATAATTCTCTGGAGGTACAATTTGTTGTTTGTTTGCATTTATAACATTTCTGGAATACGTCGATTAAAGAATTCTTCTATAGTCGAAGCCGCTAAAAAATTGTACCGATTGAATTATTATAGACATTTCAAAAGCACATTAATTTACACCCTTTTCAAACTATAAGGATATCTCATTATTTAGTTTTCAATTCGACTTTTTTAATATTCTTGATCCACTTTGACATCATTTTTATGGTATAGGTACATACATACATAGATATATTTAGTGCATAGTCCGAACACCGTTTTTAGGTAAAATTGTCTAAAATTACGTAAAATAATTCATTTTGAAAGTGTGTCAAAAATGAAATATTTAAAAATATGACTTAATTTTTTAGTAGTTTCCTATTAAAATGAAGCTATATTTTTTAATATCAGATAAGCGGAATTGCTGAAATCGTGAGTCGTCAACCTAGAGCTGTAATGTTGATTCAACTACTTACTTATTTTAGCTACAAAAATTCTAAATTATTGTCAATAAATATGTATTAAAACTTCCAAAAGAGCATATATGTTACTTTCATGGTTCGTAAAAAAAAGTCAATTCTCATAAAAGGCGTACCTGACCTCTGAGTATAACTATTTCAAAATTCAGATTTTGCGAAGGCTGTGATATAAATGCAGATGGATAGACGGACAGACAAAAAGTTACTGTGGTACTTTAAAAATGAGAAGTCAATGATTTGACCAGATACATTAGTAGCAACGAATTTGTATAGATTTGATCTTTTCGGTGAATAAAACTCCCCCGCGCTACGTGATCGCGCAGAATGAGAAAAAAATCGCGATTTTCTTAGAAGTAGCAAAATTTCATTGTGCGACATCGTTCTGGCCGCGTCTTAATTGTTGGTAACCGGGTTGAACCTGGTGCAAACTTTTTCATTAAAAAAAGGAAAGGAACAAGCAAAGCCAGAATTTCACCTGGCGTTGACATTGTCTTGCTTGTTTCAAAAAGTCAAAGAGAGAGGAATTGGCTCCGGTGGGCTTTTTAGCGCTTTTATTATCGCGCCGGGAGCCTTTGTTGCTCGTTTTGTTCGCGAAACTCGTTTTCGCCGACGGTAGGAACCATTTGCATTTGGACACAATGTCTCCCAAGAGTTCGATGGGCTGCTCCCCGAAAAAAAAACTAACTTCGATTGTGCTTATGCAAAAGGTAAGTTGTCTTCGTTACCGGGGATTGAGTGCTCCCCGGCTCTGAGGGCATGTTTTCTTCAATTCATGGGATTCTAGAAGAAACACCCGGTAAAATCCGATTTAAGTCGCCCTGTTTCCTGGTTGTAAATCCACTTACGGGGGGCCTTGAGCACTTCATCATTTCGGAAGGTGCCACTTACTCCACCTGTGAGGAGGACCGTGGGGCACGAAAAATTCCGGTCCAACTTTGACAGAATAAAATTACTTTCGAAAGTTACTTGGCTTGCTGAAGTAGAACCATTTAAAATTAACTTTGTTCCATTCTTGCGCCCTGGCAAAACGTGAAAGTTCCCCAGCACTTTCCTTTTGAAAAATGTTTAAAAATTTCTCTTCGCCCTCAGGTGAGACGAATCTCTGACTCTCACTTGTAAGGCGGGGGCGGACCACTGTTCCGAAGAAAACGAAAAAAAAAACATAAAAAAAATAAAAGAAAATCTTCTTTGCACCAAAGAATGATGTCGATTTATAAGAAGTATTAAATGCAGTGACTTGTGGTATACTTGCACTGCACAATCGACGTTTTGACTGTAATTTGTGGGGATTCATGGCGCCTGGGCTGGGGCAAATGAACGACTTTCAAGATGACAAACGGCGCCGCTGATATCTTTTCAAATAAATTGTTTTAGTTCGGATAGCATCGCTGCCCTTCCACTCACCCATCCTGGGGCTACAATGGATTTTTTATGGGGGAATATGATAAATTCTCCGCTCGGATGTAACAAGAAACTTGCAAAATTATGATTTGTAGGCGACACTTATTCTTGATATATTGAGGTGCATTTGTTCGTCTGCTCCTTGAGGAGGTGAAGGTTGAATGGATTTTCTTTTAAGGTAGAAGAAACCGACCGAACGATACCTTCGCTGTATCTCTTCACTTTACATTCCCTTCGAACGGGTCATTTTGTCATTTCAGGAAGCAAAAGACAAACCTTCTTCAAAATTAAAGAGGCTACTCCCGCCATCTGTTTGGGTTTGGATCTTCTTCGACCCTTCGAGGGACGTTAGTAATTCATGACACTTTTGGTGTCAAATTTCAGATTTAAAACTTGAAACGTCCAAAGAAAAAGACGAAGGAAATTGAGGAATACGAAGATACATCGTTCTTTGCTCAGAATAGTTTCACTAGAGTGAAAAATTTAACAACTATATTATGCAATTGATATACTTGTTAGTAGGTATTATTATTGGAATTTCAGAAAAAATATTAAAGAAAATTGTATAAAATTTAGAACATTTTCTTATATTCTACGATATATTGTTACGAAGGCAACTTAAACTATTTTTGTAATATAGATAACGTAGCCACTTCCATTAAATCAATGAACATTTTGTAGATTTAGGTAAAAAGAATGTAACCTATTATAAACAATATCATCAAATGTATATAAAACATTTTACCAAATTAAGGAAAAAATCATTTACTTGGTTGGCACACCATTATTGATTTTTACGAAATCGTCTTAAATCTTACGAGAAATGTTTACGAAAATTTTGAACTAAAATTATTTAATAAGTCCAAAATAAAAGCATACAGACATGACAAGTAAAAATTGTAAAAATAATAGTAGGTATAAGACTTTATATCATGTAAATAACTAGGTACCTATATGACAATTAAGTATTTTGAAGTCACTGTCAAGACACTTCAATTTTATTAATATTATAGATTAAATGAAATTATGTAATCCATTTTACAAAATTAAAGTCCACAAAAGCACATACCTAAATATCATGATAAAACTAATTTTTTTTTTAATATTTAATATTTTATTACAAAGTTACGTGCCGAAGTAATGGTTGCAAAAATGGGTCACTCATAAGACGTCTCTCTCAAATGCATTTTTACATATCATTCTCTTACGAAAGTTTTCTTGAAGTGAAGTAAATTATACAAAAACTGCGAAACCAGAGAGATTGATAATGCAAGTATTCAATAATATTACTTTGCATTATTAAAAAATAATCATCCGAAACAAATAGCAGGCCAAATGACCAAAATTAAGAAATTCCACGAAAATTATTTATAATTCATGAAGCATTATTAAATAATTAAACTAATTTAAGTACATAGTTATTACTTTTTATTGAATTGAAAAAAATTTGTGAGACAACATCAACAAAGAACCAAATCTCTAACTCCTAAAGAGGATATTTGACCTTTTTAAGTTAGCGAGGTAACACCAAAAACAGTGTCTATGACTTGTAAAGTAGTCGGCGAAACAAAAGGTGTATAAAAGTACTATTTATTGTATGTATAGACGAAAATATAATTAAATCATCTCATCTCAAATATATAAATTTTAAAACAATTTTTGCCATAACCGTATAAAAAAGACAAATAGTTTGCATAATTAATTAAATGTGACATGTTATAAATATCGTCATCGACTGCCTACAAAATGAATACAAAATATTAAAGCCCAACTGTTTCGGATTGCCCATAATTGATGTTTTGGTAAATGGTCACCCCTAAAATGTTGTACGTTGTACGACAAATTAACAAAAATGTGTTACCAAAAATTTTTGTTTTAAATTAAATAAACCACAGAAATGCCAAAAAACTTGTTTACGAATGGCCACACGGGTCCTTTTACTTTCACCGGAATTTAACTTATCCCACAGTTGCAACATTTTAACAAATGTGAAACAAACGAGTCGAAAATTTAGTGCAACTATGCTAGTAAAAAGTAGCGACGAGTCCATGTAAGGAAACTTCGTCCTGGAAACATCAACTTCACGTCGCACTTAATTTGCTCACTTGGTCCGGTACAACGTAGAAGTTTTGCAGTTTTCTACATCCGGTCGAACAATGGGTCCTGGCTGAATGTGTTTGAAATAAATCACTGATTACACGACAACTCGCCTTTTGTTGGAAATTACGTTTGAAAAGTAACCGATCCAACCACAGACGCAATTTTCTACTTTCTTCGTAGAGGTTGGGTGCAATCAAGTTAATGTAAAGACAGTTTATTATATGCCTAATACAATCTCTTAATTTTGAGAGGTATAGGTACATATTACGTAAAAGAATAAATTATACCATTAGTTATTTAAATAATACTAGTGGTCGCCCTATGGTCGAAATTCGACCTACTGGGGTTACTACGAAAAATACGAATGTACACGGCCTACTATATGTGTTTGAAATTGACACTGCCAATAATAAAATTACGACAGTTTGACCACAGCCTACTAAGCGTTTGACATAGACAGTATGAACGTAAATAATGAATTTATTTTATTGAATTTAATGTATTTGTAACACATATTATATTAAAATTTTAGCTTTCTGCACTCCTTCTCTATATAAACTTTAACTATGCCAAATCTCACACTCCTCCGTCTGTCCAATATGCTTAAAAAGGGGTATAAAGTTTTCGCTTCACGTATTAATATATAGATTACCATCGACTTGTTAACTAAGCAAATAAAAAATTGATTCAAATTAATAAGCTTAAATTCTTTACAACTTTAAAATTGCATGTTCATTTTACTTTGAGTCAATTGTTTTTTTTACATATATTATATAATAGATTTATGCTTAATCAATTAAACTGTTTTTGTTTCTAAAAATACTTTCAATATCTTCTATATCTACTTACATAGAATAGATGTAGCCATTTTGGATTAGATAATGGATATCAAAATTGAAATATTTCTTCTTTTTGTGACTGTATGTTTTGTTTGAACGTCTGTTGATCAAACTTAGTAAAACAATGGAGAAGATTAACATAAACAACAACGTGACTTAGAGAAAAATTGTTTAAAATTCAAAGTTTCTATTATAGAAAAATCGGTTCGAAATAAGATTTTTGGAAGTTTAAAAGTTCAAAATGTATAATATTTGAAAATGCCAATATAATATTGCTATTGGACACATTTCAAACAATTTTAATGTACCGGAAAATGGAATTTATTATTTATATTTACATGTGTTAGAAGGTATAGTGTTAAAACTAATTTGAAAAATTGGAGGAGGAGTGTCGTTGATATGTGGCACTGAAGAATTTTAAATTTAACTAATATTTGTAGTGGATTTAATTAATTCACATAGTTTTTTTGTTTTAATTCTACTTCATAGTAAGTATAACATTTTAAAATTTGTTAAAATTATGGGCCCTAATTCCCAAAGTCATATCACTTCTCGAGAATTACGACAAGCGAGCTTACAAAAGCCCTTTTTGTAGAAAAATTCCTTAGCAAAATTGCTAAAGTTCTCATAAATTAATTTTAGTTACCTTTGATTTTAATTAATATTGTCGTTCTAAGTGGTTAAGATAGTCAATTCAATTTTTTTACCCAACTATTTTAGCCACTTTGAACGACACAATTAATTGAAGCCAAAGGTAATACCAGCGACACACCAGCAGAAAGTTAGAATTTCGCAGCTTACATATATGCAATTTCACAATAATATTGTATTGCTTTGAAATTAAAATCAAATTTATGTATAAATCTCTATTTAATAGAATATTCTTCTGAATTGTTTAAGTAAGTCCTATTTCTGAAATTGAGAATAGGTACCTACTCGAAATTCTAAATTTCGGTCAGTGTGTCGCTGGTATAATTGAAATTAATTTATTTAAAACTTAGGAACTTTATTAAGGACTTTAAATTCAAAACGTCCTTTTGTGCTCTTTTCGGTTCGATTCAAACGACTACAAGAATAGGGCTCATTAAATAATGATTGGTTGAAAATCATTGCTATAAAAAGTTAATTTTGCATTCATTTATATAGTAAAACCAACTATATTTTTCTTTCAGTGTATTTACTAGTTGATGATCAAGTTTATATTTAAGATCGCTATGCCAAGTAATGCAGTCAAAATGTTCATTTTAACCATCAGTTTTCATTTTTAAAACCATGTAAATAAAGTACCGCGTAAATTGAGGGATAGGTGTATTCTTTGATATCTGTAAGATGTGGCATGTGATTCAATTACTAGAATCGCCGCCGGAATTTATACATTTTTTGAGGATGAAAAGGTGCCTTCCTTGAGGTTGAAGACGTCTCTCAAACCTCGAAAGGAGCTCATCAAAGACCGCTGACTTGTTGACAAACAGGGATAATCCTCGAGTATCAAATGTCAGAGTGCTCGGCGACAGGAGATCAATGCCGCGAGTGCAAACACCTTAGCTCGCTAATTCAATAATTCAGAATCGTTTGCGTCTACCGAATAAATTGGTTCTTCAGGTGAAAAACGGTTGAAACCCCGCGCACAGGGCTGAATTCAGGGGGTAGAAAATTGACGGGATAATTTGAGTAAAGTAGAAAATTGTCGAGGACTCACCTTAATACTGTCGTAACATGCTGTCACCTTTCCGTTCTGTACTTCGACGTTTGCAGGTGGATGGGCAAATTTGCATTCGGTGTCTTGTCGCGAACACTTATTCCTCTGAAACTCCCGGCACACCTCCAGCTGCAGCCAGCGGGAATCCTTGCCGTTGAGTAGATTATTCATGTTCATCATGGCCGCCATACTTTTTTCTTTAATCTGTTCTTGGGTAGCTACGCTCGTCTCTATTGTGTTTTAAAGAGTCCTATTTCTTTTTGTATCGAATAAATCGAGAACTACTTAAAAATTTGATTGAAACACTAAAAGTCTATTTTTTATATATATAATATATATATATTTTTTGACCTTGGAAGGTTAGGACTATATCTTACAAACTCGAACTCGGCGAACTCGAACGACACTCTCAACGTACGTACTGTACGAAGTAACTAGTATAAGTAACGACTATCTCACTATCCTTTAAGTAATATACAAAAATATTTTATTGAACTTTTATTATTTTTTTATTTATTTTCTTTTTAATTTTTACCTACTTAACACTCTCGCCTCCAGGGAATACCTCGAAAAAAGTCTCTCCTTAAAAACGTTACTTGGAAATATCACAAAATTTATCGATGTAAAAGACCTTGCTTTTCAGACAACTCAAGAATTCAGGTCCTCTCGGAACAGTTTTTGCAGTGTGGGCAGGTGTCGCAGCGAAATCGCGATTTTTACCGGCACGACAGGTGTAATTCACTTGACAGTTGACGTATATTTTTTAAATTTTTATTTATTTTTTTTATTTTCACTCTGGGCGTGTGTCCACGGGAACGGATTGCTGCGATCTGCTCGCGGCTTACCTTACAAAAATTCGTTTCTTATATTTTTCCTCTTTTTTTTTTATTTAGTTTAATAAAAAAAAAATTATCACGAAGGAGTGCAATATTCGTTTAAATCCTTGCGTATGGCAAACCAACCGACTAGAAGGAATTTGAATGATTCGTTGATTTATTTTTTATTTTAAATATTTTATTTTATTTTATTGAGACTGAAGCGGCGCGGAATAACTTTGGTGGCGCGTTTCTATTTCACTTTTTTTCCTTTCTTCGATTCGAAAATATTTCGTCGCGCTCAAGGTCAGACTGGTCCTTGTCCGCGCTTCTTTCTGGCTGTGGGTGGATTTTCGGCTAAAGCTTAAGCAAACTTGCGAATTTTTGTGCTCTTCGTGGATTAAAAGGGCAAAAAGGACTAAAGCGATGGTTTTTCTAAGTGTTTCTTCTTACAAATTTTTTCCTTCTTTCTTCGAGTTTTCCTTTTCGATTGTATGTTTTTTCGCGGGCAACGGGGTGATTTGGGCGATTTCTTTCACTTTCGACGATCCACTCTTGAAGATGACGTTGGCGATGGCAATGGCAATTGCGGCTGTTGTGCTAAGCTGGGATTGAAGCTTCTGAGGGGGGATGTTTAGGTGTGGTGTGATGAAGCGTTGTTTAGATCTGCAATTGAAGAAAATAATTTAGTTTGGTTAAGATTTTCAAAATAGAAGAGATTTTAACAAAAGAAAGTTATTCAAGACTCAAAGAAATAAGAAGACCAGCGTCCTTATTTAAATATTTTTTCAGGACTTAATTAGTACCTATGAGAATTTCTTCTATCACTTTGTTGTTCATTAAGATCCTTTTTCTCAGGAAAGACTAGACATATCACATTGAAATTGAGGACTGTCTGCTCAAAATGTTCTATTTGCACCATAAGCAAGCTTTACAAAAACCGATAAACGCGTTAAGTGGTCACGAATTATCATAAACATATGTATATACAATCAAAAACGAAAATCTCACCTTTTGATCAGACATGTTGCGATTTAGAATATGTATAAGTTAATAAGAGATAAATTTAATAACAGTTGACACACATAAAAACGTTCAGAAATCAAACCATCTTCTTCGATACGAACTTAATCTAAATCTCCCAATTTTCAATTATCAAAGCCAACAGAAATAGCTCATAGTCCTGTATAGAACCTACGGCGGCGCGCAAATTCTCTCGCACTTAACCAGTTTTTATTTATTTTAAATTAGTAAATAAATATTTCGGCAATAAAATCAGAAACATTTTAGTAGGTATACAAGCGCGAAAAACTTTGTTACCAATATAGTTCAAATTAAATAGGTAGGTACTTAAAGAAAAACTCAAAGATGTCTTTTGAGAAAGGTTTTTTTTTTCATTTGAAAAAATATCTTATCAGTTTTAACGATTGCTTTATTTTAAAAAAAAATTGTAAAAATAAGTTTTTTACACACTTTGCTCTCAAATATGTGAACGTAGTTTAGTTTTATATAGGTACTAATTCTTTTCCCAATTTACTCTCACTATGGATAAAAATAAGTAAATCAGTAAAATGTGTACCCATTTTTCTTCATATTTAAAAAATACGTTCTTTATGAGATTAAGGTTTAAACTGAGTTTAAACATTAGTTTAAATTTTGTAGCTTTATCTAAAATTAGGAAATAAACCTATAATTTATCAATGCGCTTTAAATTAAGTCAAACTAAATAACAAAATGCCATATTCATATGAAAGTTATAATTCAAATATACCTAAACATGACCATCTTTTGCATATTTACTAAATTCGAGCGTAAGTTTATAATGTAAAGTCTTCAGAAAAGAAAAAGTCTTATTTGCAAAATTGCATTTCCATAAATATTTAAATTATTAGTCGATTTTTTTAATCCCTAATAATTAATATACCTACCTATCTACATATTATTATTAAAAGATATGCGAAGCTTTTTTGCTTGACGAAAAATATGAACGTATTCTTGTATTAGTTATTAGTTTTTTTTTTAATTATTTCACAAATTCATTAGATTTAAATGAATGCAAGTGAACTCACAAAGGCTTCATGGAATGCGAATCATGCCAGAGGATTACATTCTTCTCGAAAAATGAATGCATTCTTTAATATTTTTTTGACGAGTGTAAATTCCTTTTTTTCCATTTATAATAAGCAACTCTCCAATTACATAGGTATGTATTTTGGTACATTATACAATATATTAAATCTTACTTACAGGCGTGATTAATGAAATAAGTTAAAGAAAACTTTTTTGAAACAAAATTAAATGGTGTTACGTAATGCAATCGTATGTCATGCTCAAAAAGTTTTTAAAATTTCATGACAATAAGCATCACAAGGACCTTAGTTGTAACTCCTTCGAGAAGGAGAGGAAAAAAATTCAATAAAGTCGGGATTATTTCAGTTCCTTTGTTTCATGTGACAGACCTCCGTCTTCCGTCCGAGGAACACGAGTTCCAGCACGACCCGCAATATCGCTCACATGTTCCTGAGGGACGTTCACGGGCATCCGATGCCCATCAAATTAGAAGGAAAGCACATTTCATGCGAAATTGGAAAGAATTAAACGTAAAAGTTGCACTGCTGCACGATGCACGAAGATACGAGGAGGAGACCGCCTTCATGTGCAACTTGCATTTGTTGGTGCATCGTGGGTCCCAGTGCCCTTCGGGCATCCCGGCTCTATTTATAAGTGACACCAACTTTCAAGACATGACTGCTTTAAGCTGTTGCAACTTTTGTTCGGGCTCCGCATTTTTATTGTTCCCTGATTTTTTTACGGCGGTATCCTCATCTAGTTCTACATAGTTGGCAACATCCGCATAACAATTTCTCTGAGGTGTTTTCCATTTTGTGGAAATAAATTTTGTGAAGTTTCTATTTCTGGGCTGCAGAACAAGAAGGTAGAAAATGCATCGCGCTCGTCTGGCTGGATACTGTGCCTATTTATAAAAGCGCTCTCTGGCGTCAAGAATTTATGTAAATTTTGTTTACATCGAACGCCAGGTTTAGCAACTAGTTAGTCAGACTGTTCCAATTTCATCTTGATTTTATGTTTTCATTTTTTTTCAGAAAATGAAGTTTAACGTCGGGGCATCCGGAAGTTAATAAAGTTATGATGTTCCTCGGTCTTCTGCCCTCATTTATCTAGATATCGTAAGTTTAGATACATATATAAAAATGAATTGTAACTGACACGTGCTTAATGGGCGTATTTAATTAAAACTACGCAGCCCACAAATCTTCAGTCTTTGCTCCAATATAAATTTTTTGTCAGCGATACAATTTATTCGAAACACACTTTGTTTAAGAGTTGACGATGAAATGTCTGTAGATGAAATAAAACTGGCCCTGTTTATTCATCTGTTAAAGTCTTGTTTTTCTTGAAATCGCATGCTATTTTTTTTTTGTTCTCTAGAAAATTGAATAATTTCATAATACAGACGAATGTTTAAGTCGTGAAGTTGAAAAGAATTCAAGATGCTTTTAAATTTTGTATGAATTCAGAAAAATTACGAACAAAAATTAATAAATATTTAAGTAGACTCTTTATGACTTAAATATTTGATTCAATTTGTATTCACTTGGCGATAAAAAATTACGAAAAATGAAATTTGGCAAAATTATTTCTCGTTCTAGTATTTTAGGTACACCAACTGTACCTACGGAAAACATGATGAGAAATATTTAATTTAAAAATTTAAAACCTATAATATTGTTCAAATGACCTTAATATCCAAATTTCATTGCAACACTATATAACCATTAGGTCAATTCCTGAAACCATTCATATAAATTCGTTAATGAAAATTTCCGTACGATCCCTTTCGAGTTGCTAAATAATTTTTAAAATTACTTCTGAGTTCTTGAATTTAATCGAATCTAAGTTTGGAAGGAAAAGGAACTGTCTGCAGTTAGTAAATTTGGACTTATCCATTCGCTAAAAAATGAAATTTCTTTGCGTTTAGGTTTCGAAAATATTTTAGTGTAAGTAATTCATTTTACAATATATCAAGTGTGGAGACCTTAAAACTTTCGTTTAAATACGATAGAAAATACCTACATTACTACAAATATTATGTTTATTCCTACTTAAACTAATTTTAAAATTGTGTTTTTATAATACAGAACAGATGGAATGAAATCAAATTTAAACTTAACTAATTATAATCTTTTCTTCTATAAAAAAAAACTAATTAGATGTTACATAGGAAAAAATTATTATCAGTACAGCAGCTCTTAAAAAAGATTTTAAATTTAAGTGGCTTATGACCTCAGCGTATGAAATCTTTGTTTAATCATGAGATCGTTTTTTCGTCAAAACATAGCTTGACCTATGCGATTTTTAGACTTCTATTGTTTCTTGATTTGAAACTAGTATATCTGAAGAAAACTTCGATCTCGAACTATTTCCGAAAAGTGTTTTCCGCATGGCGCTTTTATTTTGTCTAACTTTCTGTCTATTTTATACGATTATTATTAAAAAGTCTGCAATTTCAAATCTGATCTCAAAATTTTAAACTGTCGTCATTATGTACTTGTTATAGTAGCACACAGTAGTAGGTGTATATCGTTTTAATTATATTTCTGAATTTCTGAGAGGAAACTTAAAACTGTCATTTTGCTTTTTAGACGGCAAAACCAAAGGAGGGTTACAAAGTCGTTAGTTTTTGAATATTTCTGAGCAATATAGGATCGATTTCGTATTAATTTTTTATTCTCTTAGTAATTTATCATAAGATCAAAGATAAGCTGAATCTACTTATATACAATGAGATTAAAGTTGGAGGTAGTAGGGTTTTAATTTTTGAATTTTGCTATACATCTATCGTACCTACTATCAGCCAATTCGGAAAGAAAATAACAAAAAATATTTTGGTTTCTATTTTTTCTGTATATTGTGAATTTTCAAGATATAGGTAATAATTAAAATAATTGGCAGATGTGCGATACTTGTCTTATAAATTTTAAAAGAAATCATGAAAACTCGAATATTGTTCAAGGTTGAATTTCCAAGAGTGTCTCAGAGGAACTTATAATACATCATTGATTATAAAAATGTTAAAACTGAATTGGGTCAAGTGAAGCAAAATTAAAATTGGGTAATATTTCACTTTTTCAACGTTTCGACAGTTAAAACTCAAGATTGAGGTCAAGAGTAACCCACCTATTATTGAGGAAAGAACAAAAAAGATTATTTTTTTTTTTACTAAAATTGAACTAAAAAGTAAGAGAACGAACTTTGCAAAAATACCTCGGAAAGGAATTCACTTTCAGACCCATTCGGTCGGAAAGCCAATCTCGCCCATGGAGGAGTGTTCTCATTATTTATTAACGAAACGAAACGTGATCATTTGCATTCTCTGGCTTGGATTGAGGTGGCCATGCCGCAACTTGAGTCCACCACCCCCCGGTGAGGGCGGCCCCAAAAGATCTTATCCGTCACGGAATTAAAGTTTAATAGACACACACACGGCCAGGTATGACAAGAAATTGCAGGTAAAATCCTGCTGCGATATAATAATCCATTAAAATGCCGGTAACGTACCAATTAATTTCGCCACCACCGGACTGGGTGAATATTATTTAAATTAGAACAGATGACGGCGTCCGACAGTCTGGGGCCGTAGTTAGGAGGACACCGAGGTTCCGACTAATGTAAGACGACTTTCATGCATTTCATACCTACATACGTGCTACCACCGATAGGAGAACTCTCGCAAGGTTGCCTATTTCTTGATTTCTAAGATTTCTAAGAAAGATAGTCTCACAGTAAAATGCTGCCGTCGACTTCATTTCATCGCTAACCAGCGGTACACTCGCGGGTTGAACGTTTTTGGCGCAATATCGTTACCAAGGCCAATTTAATGCCTAAGCAAAAGAACGTGGCCAATTATGAATTAACTATTTATGCTACCTGCAACTAGACTATATGCATTAAGTGCGCAAAGGTACTAATTTTATCAGCGGGAGGTGCTAAGACCTCTCTAGCGGCTAGAAAGAAATTATACGCTTTCAAGGGGAAATAATTTTATTGGGGCTTTTTATACCTCGATACAAATCTAAAGTGCGTTGCGAGAAAATGGGAAAAATTAATGAAAAATTGTTATCAAGACAATTACCGAAACGATTTGTCAACATTCAGGCTGACTTAGCTGAATCGAAAATGCCGGGAACCACTTAACGCCACTACCGTGGCAATCACAATGATGACATAAGAATTATTTATATATATAAAAAAAATAAATTTACTCCAGTAAGGTTTACTGGGTCAACCCACAGAAAAAAGCTCTCACTTTGAGGTATATACCCTAAAAAAAAATCACTTCAATCACTAGGTACCACGTGCACCATTTAACCTAAGACCAATTTCAAGAAAAACTATTTAATCTCACGATCACTCTTCTTTTTTTTCCTAGCTCTTAAAAAATTTCTCACATTTCACCACAAATGAATAAATATTAAAATCGATTTGCACGATCACTGCCACATGGCCACATATAAGCTAAACGACGAATAATCCGCAGCCAGATATTTAAGATCGCCCACGCGAAACAAGAAAATGATCGTTTTTATTTTATTTTCTTTCTCGAATTTTATATTTCTTTTAATAGCATATACACATGGAAAAGATCATACGTTTCATGTTCGTAAAACCGCTTGAACCGATCTTATGCCTTTGGCGCCTCTGAACAAACTGATCTTGCTTTCGACTTCGTTTGAAAAAAAGATTCAAGATTTTCTGAGAGCTTAAACTTAAAGTAAGACAGAGATATAAGAAATTTTATATACTGCTCTACGATCGTTTCTCTCTTAAGAAAGGATCGAGCGAACGTCTTGAGGTGATCCACCCCTTGACAATGAAAGTGAATCTAACGAGTTTTTCCTGTTCCTCCATTGGACGTGCAAAGGAAGGTATCTGGAAATTCTCTGCCAATTCGGCGCTGCACATAGATTTTACACCTGGCGTTATTTAATCCAAGGTTTAAGACGAAACAACTGTTATACCACAAGGGATTGGCTCTCTCTCGGCCTTAAGACTTAAGAGGGTGAGATTCTAAGATTTGAGGCAATGAACTTTTATGGCGCAATTCCGATAAGATCAACGTTTGTTCTCTTCTGATTGGAATCAGCTTGAATTGTTCACGATGAATCAAATCAAATAAGATCGTGGCGTGGCTCTGTCTTGCAGTTATAAGAAAGCAAATCAAGCAATACCATAAATTTTTTTTTTCATTTTCACCCACCAGCTGTATACCATAATGCACGAATTGCTGGTTTTCTTGATACCAATTTTTCATGGCAAAAATGTCACATTGGATATCGTTAAAATCCGAAATACATACTCTTAAGCAATATTTCAAAAAATAAAAAGAAAAAAAAGCAATATTTTTAGAAAACTGAGATTTTAGAAGATTGCAATAATTCTGTCTTGGAATTTCAATAAATTAATTTTTTTTTCTTGTTTAAGAGGGAGGAAAATTTTTATTTTAGAAATTATGTCAAAGCTTCTGGGGCTAAATTCCAAGCCAATGTGATGCTGTTGGTGGTGACAGCCACTTGCGATGATCTGTTATCGTTTTGTTTCAGGGTTACATCATCGTTAAATTGTGAATTTTCACATATCATTAATTAGACTGTTCATTTTAGTGTTAGCAAGGGGCTTACTGTGTTATTTGGAGGTCGGTGGAGTATTTCTGGAACGAATTACGTATGTAATCAATTTGTTAGGCACTGAATTCTTCTAGACAATGGGATAGCCTCATATTTTTGTAATTTACAATTATACCTACATATGTATCTATACAATAATTCACATAGTTAAATTAATGTCACCTATAATTATAATATAATTATAGTGCAACAAATTCTATGCTAAAACAACAATATTTTAGCTATTTTGTCTGATATGCTTTAATTCTGTTTTTCTTTTGATGTGAAAATACACTTCGAAAGACCGTAGAACTTACAATTATTCTTTTTTACAAACAAAAAGTAGAAGATGGGTTAATTAAAAATTCCTAATTATCTAATACGAAAAAAAAAATTAGTCATTTTAGGTAAATCACTACTAGGTTCGTTACAAATTCAGTTCTGATCACTAACCTAAAAAATACTTATCAGAGAATACTTATAAAGTTAGCAATTTCTCACTCTTTATTTTAGCCAGAAAAATGTATTAAGTGTTTGAATTTGTTTTTCTTTGCTTCAATTTAAAATCGGTTAAAAATAAGTGTTTATATAGGCCGCTTATCAAACCAAAATCTAGGTTTTGAAGAACTTCACAAGAAAGAGAGAAAATAATACGATAGAATATTCCAATGGAATTATTTTGACGTTATATGCGAACAAATTAATTGAAGTCAAAGATTAATGAAATGAGTTTATGAACATTTTAACAATTTGTGTCCAAAAAGAGATTTTACAAGCTCTTTTCAATTAAATCCGAATAGGGCAAGAGCCCTATCATTGAAAAATTATCGAATTAAATCGGTTATTTAAATTAAGTTATGAAAATGATAGGTGCTTAATTTTAAGGAATTTTTACTCAAAAAATATTTTTGTAAACTTCTTTCGGTTCGATTCTAAATTTTAAATTTTTATGGCACTTTTCGATGTGGATCGAAAAATTTCAAGCTAGATGGAAATTAAGACGATATTTAAGAGTCTCGATTTAGTTCGAAAAAGTGTTTATGTTTGAACCGATCTACATCAACTGGAACCGACTTGAGAGAGGTCTTAAACGAGGTATATAAAACTAAATAGTTAAGCAATCGTAGCAGATCTGTACGGCTATGATCTTGTCTTAAATAAATGAAGGTTTAGTATACGAAAAACTATACAGACGTGTAGTCCTCATTTTGAAATGAGCAAAGCAATAATTTCTAAAGATTAAACCCAACCTGAAACAAGGAGCCACACTCTAGACTTTAAATAGCGAATTAAAATGAGGCGTTCTGGAGCACCGGCAACTCCCACAAGACCCGATTAGCCTGCATTTGCAACGCGCTCACCGTGGAACTGAAACGTCGTCACAAATTGCTCCTAATTGCACAGACCTACAAAATTCAACAAAATTTCGAAAATCGATGCAACTGCACATCCGCGACTGCAGGCAACGAACCCACGCAGCGCGCTGCCGTGTAATTAAACGATTCTCCTTAAAATTTTTATTTGTTCCTCTCCGGGCGGAAAAGGGTTTAGTTGGGGGTGGTCCGGTGGTATGACCCTAACTTCGCGCGGGTTCCCACTTTGTAGGAGTTTCGGTTGGCTCCCGATTGCGTTTTATTTTATCTGGAGTCTGGAATCTGCCTGGACCCGATTCGTCGTTGTGTTCTATAAATTCATCCCGAAAATCCTTTCAGCTGATTTCCCATCGTTTCCCGTGCGGCTGAAATGGAAGCCATTTTTCGATTTTCCGCAGCTAGGAAACTAATTGCAACTAATAGGCCGCACTTCATGCCTCGAATTTTCTCATTCCGCAGCAAATGCACCGCCAGCAGACGCTCGATGCCTTGCCGCGGGGTGCAAGTGCAGCGTGCATCGGGCGGGGCGGCGTGCATCGGGCCTGTGTGCAGTCATTTAGCGCAATAAAAAGGAAACAACCGATGAAAACGGTCGAAGCGGGTCGATCCGGAGCTAATTAAACATTTAGTAGCCGTTCCGGAATGATATAAAAGTGGATTGCCCCCCACTCGATGGTGGGTGGGCGGGAGCACCACCCACGGGCTATCAGATTCCGCCGAGTCCGCGAGAGTACCGTAGAAATTTTCAATGAAAACTTTATTCCACCTCCGAGTGGTCGGTGGTGCAAACTCCTCGTGCGAGGGTTCACCTGCTCGGATCGCGGGGGCTGAGTGTGGTCAACTGGTCCATAAATATTCCGTCGTTAAACAAAAATGCATCCACTGACCCGGAGGGCGGCTGCAGATGCTGCGAATGCATCCAAACGCTCCAACTCCGGGTGACATCCATTAGGCGAACTTGTTGCAGCTGCCCTCGTGGAGCTCTCGATAAAAACTTGATGATGGCGCCGGGGATCCTCAAAGGAAGTGGGGACCTCCGTGATGCATTCGTTGCATTCGTTGCATTCCACAGCATCACACACACCGGGGCAGCCGAGGCCGTTTTTATTACAGATTTCTTACTCTAAGGGGTTAATTTGCATTCACAAAAATATCCACACATCCAATTTCATCCTCTGTAACTTGCAATGTGTTGTATAAAAAATTCCTGATTTATCTTTTTTGGTGTTTCTATCAAACATTTTCCAACAAGCAATACACTGAAGAAAACTAATTTTTATTTTCTTATATGGGTCAAAATTTAAAACGGAGCAAATTGTAACCCATCATATTTTTTTATGTAAATAAAGTTTTCCAATGAAAAGTAAACATACACAACATTTGTAAATTTTGTACATTTTCTTGGTATTTCTTAAAGTGTTTATCGAAAAAAAACACACCAAAATGTTACTCCCCTAACAGGTAAAACTCCTGGAATTTTTTAATTTATATATTAAATTTTCCTACATAAGCAATTATTCAAGGAATCGAAAATAAACTGATATTTTTCAATGTTTAAACGAAAAAAGCTGAGGGAAGTTGCCATAGTAGAAGAAAATAAACTTACCTACAGCAAAATGTTGCACACTTTTCCAGCCCTATTAGAACCTAATTGAAAATATGTATGTAGGAACGTATTTATTCTAGTAGTAGATATGCTAATTTGAAGTCGATGAAATCCGACCAGATTGGTATTAAATTCGTTTTCCCAAAAGTCCTTTGATATGAATTACCGCTTCACCATGTTATAAACATAGATTAATTTTACACGAAAAAAATTATTAACGTGGCTCTTTGAAGAGAGAACTTATTTTAAAAACGGCGGATATTATTTTAAATTTTTTAAAAATTTATATTATGTTCTGAATTTGACTGAAAGCAGCAAGCGTATTGTTATTAGGGGTAGGCTTTACAACCAGCTTTTATATTTATTTATTAAATGAATATAATTGTCTTTTTTTTCAAATGATACCCATTTGGTTTCAGGAGTTTTGAAAAGCCGGATAGATTTAACACGTTTAGCCATTTTTCATAATGTTCAAAATCAGTCGGCGCTTGTCCTCGTTATCATATGTATATGTTTAGGTGTGGACATAAAATTGTATGTTTTAAACAAATCATAACTTTTTAATCAAGGCTTTGAGACTTATTTGTTTTGTAATTTAAATAAAGATTACTATCTTAATTTTGCTTTCGCACAGAATTATATTTTAAAGAATAACTTGATAGCGTAAACGTAAAAATATTTATTTGGGGTCAAAAGTGACAAATATGATAACGAGCAGGGAAATTTTTCTAACAAACTGGATATATTACTTTAGTCTTAATGCGTTTCTTATCAGGAAAGTTTAGCTACTTAATATTTTTAACGGTCTATTTCAATGGTTAAGATAAGGTTAGTTATTATACTCTGGACCTGACTTGTTTCTGAGAAAGCATATGTTTAGTGACATATGCGTTACAGGTCGTTATAAATTTTAAGGATTTCCTGAGGTTATTTTTAATTCGTTTCATATTGGTAACTTGATTTTCAAGCGATATATTGTATATACATATGTATATGTAGATATTTGTTTCAAATATAAAATCGCAACAAAGGCCTATCAATGGACATCAGCGTTTTTTTATTTAAAAGTTTGACAAGGTTATTGTAGGGTTTTGGTATAAAATGATTGTAAACGTATCTTGATGATTAGTAATTTTTTTCCGTAGGCATACCTACATAAGCAAGTAGGACATATTATGTAATTTTTTATAAAATAAATACCAAAAGGGTTCAATCCGACTCTATACTAAGCAATCATCGTAAAATGTTTTTCTCACTCCGAAAACCCACAACATCTCGTTAAAACACAAAACAAATTTTACCCAAAAGCCAAACACAAGAGCCACCGGGACCAAATCCCTGGACACGACCTGTAAAACCGCCCCCGGGCCGGGCATGGCGTAGTCGGGGGTGGCCGGCCGGGAGGGGCGGATCATCATAAAGCATAACGCTGGGACAAAATTCGATAGCCGGGCGAGAGTCAATAAACGTCCCCCGTAGCGAGCACAAATGTCAGAGTTGCACTCCATCGGGCGGGGTAGTGGCCCGGCGGTGCTCCGGGTAAATTGAATCGAACGGAGGGGGTGGTGTGGACGATTATTGACAAAACACGTCAGAAACGTAGGTAACTGGTATAAAAGTGGGTACCCGAGGAGATGATGTTGAGAGCTTTTCAAGAAATTGCCTACGTGTGACAGAGTGAAGATTGATTGACAGTTTTTAAGTCCTTATCTAAATCTGTTCTGAGATCTGTTGTTTAAGGGCAACCCGGCAGCGACCGAATGTCTTGACAGCCCTCGAAAACCCGACAACACCTAGCCCTCGAGTCACCCCATCGATTTGGTTCTGTCGTATATTTCGGGCAACTGATGTGATTTTCATATGATTGTCCCCTCCGCCCTCCCCCAACCCTTGCCTGTCAAGAAAATTTTTCTAGGAATAGGTTAGACCCCAAAAGTTCTTGAGGGACGGCTTAAGCCACTTTTTTTTTTTTAAATGGACAGGTAACGAACGATTCCACCAGCAAGGGATTCTTCTTATTTTACTTATTAATAGAGCCTGAAGGGGGTTTAAAGCTCGGAATTCAAATACCATCAATAAATTTATCTGAATCCTTCGAAATTATGTTTTTTACATCATATGTTACCAAAAATGTGTTACCTATTACTTTAGTAAAAGTTTTTTACACATAGATGAAATTTAACAAACATAGACATTGGAATAAAACATTCAGAATAATATGTGAACACTTTGTCAGATATTTAAAAAATAATTTTAATTATTATATATCATAATAATATATTTAAGTGCCAAGTAAAACGTGATGAAAAAAAATGATTGTTGAATTGTAATTATAATTTGAAGTGTCTATAATTTATATAGGTAGGTATGTATATAAGACGTAAATAAGATTAGATAAGAAAAATATGTATATTTTAGTGAAGTAAATATCGCATTAGCAAAAAATTTTAAAAGCCAATGGCTCATCGTAGTTATGTATATCCTCATATATTATATATGTAAACAGTTTTTAAGTCTATAACCTCTAGTATAAATTTTTGGCATAATTTATTTTCCGAAATTGTATTATAATGTGGAAAAGAAAAGGAATGTAACAAGCAAGCAAATTTTATATAAGTACTCATAATTCAAGTACAATACTTTCCCAACCGATCTGACTTAAAATAAAAGTGTCAAATATTCTTATAGTAGGTAATTTTGTTTGCGTCTATTTCATAATTTTTAGTCTATTCAAAATTAAAATTTTAAAGCATCTTACCTTCAAAAAGGCCCTGGTGTAAACCTTATGACGAACACAACCCGAAAAGGTTTCATCAAAATTTATTCTTAGTATGTGTAATCCCGAGGTTTTTATGTTTTTTCCACTTTAGGCTCTCCATTGTAAGATTTAAGTGGAGAAAATTCCACTAAAAAATTCAAAACGAAAATTGTACAGTGCTTCAGCAGGTGCCTAGATTATTATTGGGAGCCCGTTGAGATGTTTATGAGGCAGCAAATCACTTAATTTTTACGGTCCCGACAACAGCGATGGGATGCGACGACCGGTAAAAATGAATAAGGAACATCTGCTTCCACACATTCCACATATTCCTGCTGCTGCCGCTGCACAAGCACACACGTCCCACCTCTGCAGTGGCTCGGCGTCGCTTGCAGAAATCGTTATTTTCCTCGGAAGATTACTGGGAGCTCCCCTGATTTATGGCCCTATCCTCGAGCTTTATATCGAAATGGATTTCATTAGGCTGATTTATGTACTTTGTGTACGCCGCCTGTCTAGGAGGCCCGGGTTTTTCTTTATATTGTTTTTTATATTTTCGAACGTCTGCAAAACATATTTGTGACGCCCGCCAGCCCCGAATGGAGACAAGTGTTGTTTTTGCAGCACCGCTTGGCCTCAATCTAGCCGAACTAGCTTTGCTTTTCGTCTTAATCTTCCCAGAAACAAGGGTATTCACTTGATGTATCCCACACACATTGAACGAAATTTTTAAAAATACTTACGAACAAGCAAAGTGAACCAGTCTTGCAAAATACCCTTAAAAAAAGCTAATAATATTTCCAGAATTTGAATTTTGAACATCTTGCAAATTTAATTCCATTAATCAGATTCTGTGTTTCATAAGAAGTTATTAACCAATACGAAGAAAAATAATTTGCTTTCTTTAAACTAGGAGCAAAACAGTATTCTGCTGGAATATTCAATAACCAAGCATTGAAATCAAATAGACATAAAAAAATTTGCTTTGACATTGTTGATATCAAAAGAAGCTATGACCTATGACGTAGATACCTGTTCTCGAGAAGGTTCAAAACTTTATAACTAGGTACTTGAGAGTTCAAATTTTCAGAATAGGATCTATGCAGTTGTCGGACTGATGAAATAAACTAAATTTCATGTTTTCGTCACTCTTTCAATTTTTGATGATCATCAAAATTTTAGGATACTTGCCGCAGCTTAAGAAAGCTAAAATTTGGTATGCAGGCTGGGTTTAGTGTAAGAATAACAAACAAATTAAAAAAAAACTGTGATACAGTAGAATAGAATAATAATAGAATTCATATTTAGGTGATCCTTCAGGAGCGCGTTCAAAAACTAGACTATAGTTAACTATAGTTAACTATGGTTAACTTTTGTCGTTCAAAAACTCTGTGGTTAACCACAACATAACCACGAGCATAACTATTTGCCGTTCATAAACTCTTCATAGTTAACTATGGCGTAGTCTAATTTTAACCATACTCCTTGAGTATGGTCAGCCCGTGGTTAAGAAACACATTTAAATATAAAGAAGAAGAAGAAGTCTGTGAACTCTTTGAAAGCTGTCTTGGCGGGAGTTTTCACTGTTCTGGGGGCCTATTCCTGAAACCATGCGAATCGAATCAGATTCAAATGAAAAGAGCTTGCAAAAGCTCTTTTTGGATTTAATATTCTTGATAAAGCCGCTAAAATTCTCAAAAATTGATTTTAGTTACCTTTGATTTCAATTAATTTTTAAAAACATAACGTCACAATTATTCGATTGACAGGTAACGTAGCGTAGCGTAGTTAACTACGAGTCGTTCAAAAATACCCTTGTGGTTAAGCATAACCCTGTGGTTAAGTGGCTTCGATAAGCATAACCATGGCTTACCACGGGGTTAACTATAGTTTAGTTTTTGAACGCGTTCCAGTTCTTCAGTTCAGTAATTAGCATTGGGTTCATGTTAAAAATGTAGCCAAGATTCGAAACCCTTTTAGTCCTAAAGAATTATGAGCTACATAAGTATATGACTCTACTAGAGATGCCAAACTATGTATAAGTCTATATCATAATCAAAGAAAGTTGTCAAGCATTTGGTCAATCATAATAATTGTAATAAATCTGTAGTTATGAAATATCAAATTCCTCATCAATGTTCAATGCACAAACTACCTGTTTTTGTTGATAAAGAAAAACATACCTACTACTGACTTTATGCTTTTTAAAATATATTTACATTCGAAAATCAGAATCAAAATTACATCTTCAAAGAGAGGGTTTACTTTTTATCGAAGAGTATTTTCTGCATTTGTTGAAATTTGTTCAGAGGCATATTGTTTTAGAGAACTAACCACAAACATGGATTTTTGAGATCGCTCATTATTCCAGATCTACATAGATTTTCGAAGTTCAAGACCGTACAAGAAAATTTCTAATAAGTAAAAGCTCTATACTATAGACGTAATTTCAGACAAATGTTTCCATAAATAACTTCCTGTCTTGATATACAATATACATTAAAGTGATCTGTGGACTAATTGCTCTATTTTTTTTTTTTTTTCAAATCGATTCCAAACAGTTTTTATTTCGCAAAAATAAAATCAAATTGTTTGGATTTATATCCCATTTTGCGTCAAAAAGTTAATCCAAAAGTTTTTGGTTCACGGTTTGAAGTTTGGATGGATAAATATCATGGCAATTTTACGTACTTTTCCTTTTCACAAATTTTAAAATTTTTATACCTATAGTTACGTGAGGGCTTTTAAAATTAAACTCAATGCCAAATTTACTATCTAACCTGATCCAGACAGGAAAATGAAAAATAAATGCAGCTATTGTATTTTTAGGAATTTTTTAAATTCTCAATGTGGTTTTTGTACCAAATTGAATCTGCATTCTATGAAGTTGTGTTCTAAAGTTGATTTAGTTAAAAAAATTGTCAAAAACTTTCAAAAGAATGATCCAAACATTTATAAGTGAAACTGAAAGTAAACATTTTTTATGCACCTAAAAAATTATAAACCCAAATTGTGAAAATGAACTTTTTTAACGCGACAACTATACCCTCTAAAATATCGTTAGCCTTCTAAATTGATGGATGAGAGAGTTATTTTAAACCATTTGACTAGAAAGCATTTTTTTGGGACTAATGCATAAGCCTTGGCCTTTCAGTAATAAAATAAAGAAAGGTTTAGGTTAATTACTTTTGGAGTCGGTTTTTTTTTTGCAATAAAAAATGAAATAAAATAAAATATTCAAATTTGGTAGACAAAATATTTCCTTGAAACAACAAATAAAAAGACGTAAAAAAATGGTAGTCTAAACAACACTTACCCCAAGAACGGTGGCTATGCAAACAAAATTTTGTTTTATTACTCAATAAGTAAAAATTCGTAAGGAAATCTTTCGTATCGCAGAGAGCAAGCAAAATCGCTAAAATATTCGCATAAATCGCGACTGAATTACGTTTCGCCATTGCCGGGGACCCCATTAAAACATTTCCTGCTTCGGTTCGGCCATTGTGCAGCATCGAGCACCAGGCGCCGATAGCCATCGGGTTGCTTCCATTTGAGCTAGAGGAGCGCTAGCAAACTGACTGTCAGCCTCTAGCCGGTCTGAGGCGACAGTCAATAAATCGACGATGCAGCGCGACGGCGGAATCTCTTGAGCTTCTGAGGAGCGGGGCGCCGCGACGCGGGGGTGGATCGCTGTTATATACAGTTACTGCGATGGCAGCGACATCTCTCTTGTGCAATGTCGAGTTTCTGGGAGCGATCCCGGAGGAAGATGGTGCTGCATATCCCGGGCGCACTCAAGGAGGACTCGGCCATAAAAGCAGCAATTTTCACTTTGTGAAACGGAAAAGCGTTGGCAAACAGACACGTGCCTAAAGCCCGGGACGGGTGCGCTCTATCCCTAATTTAAGCTCCTTTGGGTGCTCCATTCCCCCGTCCCCCTCGGGGCCCCCAACTGGGACGGAATGGGGGGCTTTGCTTCCGACAAAGGAACTATCTTCTCGCTATAATTAGCAAATTAATTTTTTCTACCTCCTCCACTGGCGGGCGCGGTGCCAGTGACTCACGCGAGACCGACGTCGACGTCGTCGTCGTTGTCGACTATTCACCGTTGCCGGCTTTTTATCGTTTCATTAAAACTTTATCAACTCGTTTTGCCTTTCAATAAAGCTCATACAAGCTTGTTCCCGCAGTGACGTCGGGACGCCGGGACGCGGGGGTGGGGGCGGGAGCGTCGGCCGTGGGTGTCAGTGGGCGACGACACACATCTTTTGCATGGCACACGTTAAGCCATTCAATGGCACAAAAAAGCACACTCACTTAACTCGGGACGGCCGGCGGAGCCGGGGGTGGCCCGGCAAGGAGGTGAAAAAAATAAGTAAAGTAAGAAGGAAAACAACAAAGGCCCACCCCCGCTCGAACAATGGCTGAAGCCTGTCAGAAGGAGCCGGCAACGAGCTTAACGCCAAGCGACAAAACGCGCTCAATAGTTCCGCCTTTTCACAGGCAGCCTCTTCAAGGTTCATCATCTCGCGGAGCGACTCATAATTAGGAACAGAGCGCGGAAAGGAAAAAAAAATCTAGGGCTAAGGACTCTGTCTAGGGTTGCCATATTACAAGGCCTAGATGAGCCATGTTTTAAATATTTCGTGGTAAACTAAAGTGTTAGATTCAGACTGCACTGGTAAAGAATATTAAGCATAAATAAGTCAAGTTAGTTAGTCAATAATCTTTCAATTCTTTGCTTATACGCTGTAAAACAAACTATGACGAATAACAATGGTGGGTAAAATTTAATTCCAATTAACAACTTAATAATATAATTTAATTATAGCTATAGATAAACCTGCAGATATAAAAAAATCACTAGTGGACAGAGTACAATAAATGTTGTACTGCCATTATAGGAGCCAACCATATATGTATGTATGTACTTTGAAGAAGTTGATACTTACAATACAAATATTATGTTTAATACTCTGTTAGATAGCTTTATGTTCTATAAAATATTGCTCATTCATCAGGATTGGTTAATAATTGATGAAAACTCATACATGTTAGTATGGTGGCTAATATCAAAATAAGCCTAAAATGGTCTAAGAAGAAGAAATAATAAAATATCTAGATTTGTTCTATCGAAAAAGCTATAATTATTGAATAAATTAACGTATTTTGTAGTTATATAGTATATGGTATAAAGTTATTTTAGCTATGATTTCTTGTACTCCATCCTATAAATTATTGCAATCAAAACTACGCCTATAATTATAACAACTTAATTTAATTTAAACTAAATTAAAAATTATGTCCCAAACTCATTAAATAAATAATTTTGTATTGAAAATATACATCACACTCTAATAAATATATTATACACGTATACATACACAAAATATATCTGATATACCGAACCAAGAATCCCAAAATTACAAACACAAGTTAAGCCTTGAGCATATGTTATATCTAAAATATCTACATATATGATGGGTGAAGGGAACAGAAGTGAGTGAAGGGAATATACATTATTATTATATTATATATGACGTAGTGTAAAACGAGATTAGACTGGCTTTTTGCGGTTGAGTTTGACCCAACGAAGTAAAAAATGTATATTTTAATATGCTCACTTGTTTCAATTTTTTGTACTTTTTCATTCAACCCTTTTTTATTTTGCTTATAGGTATTCCTTTCTATTTTCATGTCTTCTTTACTTTTATCTATACTCGTATTGTGCTTGAAGATGAATTAATAAATACATAATATTCTTTTTTATGACACGCACGTGGCATTATGATTGTCTAAAAACGTGTATTTTGATGACGTAAATATCGAGCATTTTGCCTTGGTTTTTTTTTTTTTTTGGCCGGACAGTGCCTCTACAATGAAAATGTTTGAGATGATTTTCACTGGACATCCCACCTCAAACAAATTTCGTAGATTAATTTGAGTTTTCGTTTTTAATCCCATAGATTCTATTCGGATATTCAAAAAAAAAACTTTCTAAATGGGAAAAGTAGTGACCTAATATTTGTTCCGATTTTCTTAGTATATAGGCTTATATGGAAAGACGTTTTTAACATATGTACATACATATGCCAATTGGTTCTTTGAAGTAGGTATCCTGACCAATATATGTTCCGACATTTAACAAATTAAGGATTGTATATATCTACATATTTTCGAAAGTAGCTATGTATACTTTTATTCCAAATCTGAAAATCAATGTTTCAACATAGAATGACTCCATGAATTTGGGTTTCTTTTTCTAACTATTGTTGTTACTTTCAAAAGAAGAGTGTATTTTAGACAAAAAAATATGTAATAACTATACCATAAAAAATAAATGGTAACCCTAACTAGGGCCCATTTGGTCCGCCCATCTGTGACATATGCCCATGATACCGCCTTTCAGCGTCCATGTGCCAACTACGTCGTGTGGCCCCGTGGGGCCAGGTGGGGCTTTGCGCTGCGGCACGAAACACGGGGCTCGCGGTGTGGGTGCACGTGTGCCGCGCGGCTCTCGAGGACTATAGTGGAATAATAAATTCAAAAAGTATCAAAATCCTCATGGCATGTAAACGCGGCTTTTTGTGCCGTTGTTCTCCTTATTCTTGGCCCCTGCGATAGTGTGGGCCGTAAGTACGTTGTCGAGACCCGTGTTCTACACGGCCGGTGTGGTATGTGGAGACATTCATTAGCGCGTCGTCCCCCCGTCCCTGCCCCAAAGCCCCATGCAACCGGCCGTAGAACTTGTTTGCTCTTGTAGTATCTGTCTTGAGGTATGCAAGTTGGTGCGGTTCTGCCTCTGGCTCCTCTTCCAGCGCCTCCTCCTTTACCCAAAACGAAAACCCGCGAACCTTTTCTCGTTTGTAGGTTCCAGGAGGCGGCTGGCGTCGTCGTTATTTTTTACCTTTCCGCCCCCGCGCGCGCGGGGCAATTCACCCGGGAAAGCAATGCGGTTCCCGTGTATTGTCGTAACTCAACTCGGCGGGTATAATGAACTACTTTTGCTTTGCTGATTTATTACCCAAGCGTTACCGGCTTTAATTCTTCTATAGGGCTTCTCTCTCGCAGTACAGGCGCGCATTTTGACATCGGGGCAGGTTACGTTCCGACACAGAATTTCCGCAGTGGAGGCACACACCGTGCCCTAAAACCCGCTTTACCCTTAAACCCCCTTCCCATACCCCCCGTGACCCTAAATACAGAGACAGACACGGGGAAAAAAGCAGACGTGTGCGGCCGTGTGTTGTACGAAAAAGATATCGAAAATCGATGCGAACGACATAAAAACATTCTTTTTATGACTCCTAAGGACTCTCAGGGCCGTTTCTAGCATATCTTTTGGGTGCTGCTGCGTTGGGAACGGCACGTTGGCGTCTGACTGGCGGCCAAGTTTCATACCATGAAAACGATGGGCAACTTATTTAGCCTTGCTTAGATAACTTTTAGATTTTCTTCCCTTTTTGCCCACCCTATGTTCCCTCCTCTAGCGCCCTCATTCTTTTGTCTTCGGTACTATCGGCCGTGCGGAATTAGTTTCCCCGGAATGCCCGTAATTAATTCGCTTCAATTTTGGAACGAAAGGCGGATTGTATACGGGAAAACAATTCTAATGGAAAATGGAAATGAACCTGATAGAGGATGACTATGACTTGGATTTAGGTCGTGACCTTAGTACGAGGGAGTGAGCAGAAAATATTACTTTGAATTGAATAAAGGAAGGTGACCTATCACACGTAGCTATGTCTTATCATTGTGCTGTCCTTCCTCGCAAGAATAATAGATAATCTTTTGTGTGAGGGTTGGACATTGAAATTCAGATATTTCTAAGTTATTTCTAATTTAATTTAGAAAATATGTACCGAAATTGCAGTTAGATATATAAAGAAATAAAACAGAAGTGCTTATTTCTTAAATGTTTTTTTTATTTGAAAGTTTTAAAGTAGGTACAATCTTTTCTTATCTATCAATATTTATTTCGTACTACCAAATTTGAGTTCTCCTGTCATTGGAATATAAAAATATGTATAGTAGTTAACAAAGTATCCATGTTCCAAACTTATTTGTACACACACAATTTGTACTATTGTATGAAATTCAAATCGTCGAGGAAAGAATACCAATTTTTGCACTTTTTCGAATAAACGTCTACACGAAAATTCAAAATAGTTTTTAATAAAATTACTCCTGTATGATTTGCATTAGTGCGATAAAAAACTTAATTTTTTTAAAAGACTAGAGAAAAATGTGGAAAAATTAAATATGAGGTGTTGATTCGATTTTCGAAGAATAAATTTACCATTTACGTATGATTTTTCACACGACAAATGCTGTGGATTAATTTAAATAATAATAGGAATAATAATAAAAAAATTAATAGAAAATTGAAAATGCAAATAGTATATCTAGGAAACTTGACAGTTAAAGTAGTAATGGAAACTACAATATTTGTGACCAACGTGTTTTTAATATGCAGGTTTCATCAAAATTGGTGAGAAGACTTAATATAGACTACTCAATCTGTTCCAATTCCAGATCATATTTCCTTATTTTAACAATTATTTGTATTTAAAGTTCTAAATTTTGCTAATCTATAATAAAAAAGTTTATAAAAGTATGACGAAGGTGAAATTGATATTGAATTTTCTACGAAGTTGTAGGTTAAAATAAGTAGGTAGGAAGATTCATTTTTAAAAAAGGCAAATCTTCCAAAGAATTTGCAGATGCAGGTTTTAATTTTAGTTTTTTTAATTTTCATAATTGTTATACAATAATATATATTATATTATAACAGTATGCAAAAAGAAAGTTATTATTCTTTAGCGTGTATTAAGATAATTTTTATAGCTGGTAAAATTGTAGAGTGAAAAGTTTCATAAGTGCCAAAATGTCCCTTCATAGAATGAAGATATTAAATGCATTTATTATTTAATTTTCTAACCTTTTTTTCCCAATAATGTTTGTCATTTTAAAGGACGAAAAAAGTTCCTGAATACAAAGAAGCATTTTCCTACTAAAAAAGTTCATAACCATCATCGTGTATTTTAATAAGAATCTTAAAAAGTAACCCTTTCACCCTGGCCCATTTAACAAATTAAGCTAAAAATGAATTTGAGAAATTTTGATCGAAACTGTCGTAAAACTATTTTGAGGGTAAAGAATCCCTTGGGTAATATCGCGTAAGTTTTGAGTCGTAGCACTTTCCAATTTCTTAGTTTTTGGGTAAGAAAGTCTCAAGCCGTTGGGGCCTGCCACTATCACCCCCGTCGCCCCGTCGCGCATTCCCGAGATGGTGGTACCATGGATGCTGCTTGTGCAGCGAGCAATTACTTTTGAAATTTCTCATTTTATTACAGGCACTGTAACGTTCGTGTTCTAGCAGAAAAACAGAAACTTTCTCTGAAAATTCATTCAATGTTTATAGCCGCCATGGGTCTCATCATATCCGTAACAATCTCCAGGGACGAAGGCAAACATCTGCAAGGCGCAGGAAAAGTTACAAAGGAGTTAGTTTCCTATCTTGCAGTTGCTCTAGCCGTTTCTGCCGCCCCTCCGCCCCGGGCTACTTAGACCCCCGTTTTCTGTCCTGCATGAACGAGTATCATGTTGTGATGTGACTTTCAAATAGTTCACAGCGCTAACATGCCATCAACGAAAAGTTTGGTTAAAGCCAAAATGCTTCTTCCTCCGCAGCTAAGCCACTGTTTGGATGTTAGACAGGACAGTGTACACCGGAAGAAGTGGCACCCACTGCAAAACTGGTCTTCCACCGACCCCCAAAACTCTACGACTCCACCGAGCTGGTCCCGGGGAGTGGGGCTCCAAAAACATAAAGCACATGCACACTTCCTTCTGGTGCTGCTCCACCGAACCCACCCTAACTGCTGCGGTGGCTGTAATTTTAAGATGAATGCCTGTTTCTGTTTCCCTGACTGTTAGCTACTTTTATGCATTTTCCATTCAGGAATGACACGTCACAAACATTAGGCGAGCATAAGTGGTCCCCAGGGCTGCGGTGGAGCATAAAAATAGAAATCTAGCTGGTAAACAAGCCTAATCCTACACTAACACTGGCTCTAGATCGCTAGACTGTCCGCCAGTTTTCTACTCTTCTGCAACTTTTCCTCAAAAAAAATAAAATAAAAAAAGAAGATGAACGACAACGAAGACATCAAGGAAAAGTTTTCTAGAGGAGCATCCAGAGCTCCAAGTTGTCGAAAACTTTCCTTGCAACTCCCTGCAAATATGCGCCACAAAACTGATATAAGTTTTAGCATATGTGTGAATAGCGGCGCGCTTTTTATCCCTGCATATGACAAATAATTTTGTTCGGAAACTTTTTTAAAAATTTTTCGACCCTACATTTTATACCCTTTCTCCACCCCCCACCCTTTAGACAGAAACGAAAAAAAAAAACCAATAAAAATAAAATCTGGTAAAATCTTCTCAAGGAGGTGAAAAGCGTAGGCGAACAAAAGTGATGGTGGGGGTAAGGGCTTAATCCGAAAATTCTTTTATTGAGTTTGTAAGCAATTCCAAGTGTTTTCCACGTTCAAGTTTTTGGTCCAAAGTTTCGAGCATCCCCAAAATTCGATAACAACTTAAATAACTGTCTCCGCGTGTGAAGACCTTCTGGCCATTAAGGACATGTGGGGCAAAATTTATGAAAGTGATGAGAAAACATTGTATACAAGAATAATAACAAAAAATATACATTAAATAAATATAAAAGTTAAATTCTTTAATCCATGGAGAAATTAACTAGTTTCTAAATAAGAAATTATACGATGCGTAAACGCCCGCATCGCCGCGCCGTACGGAGCGCAGATATGTGAATTTCGACATGTAGATTTGAGTAATTTATTTGGAAAAAAAAGTAAAATATGTATTAATTTTTTGACCCACTCAGATAGATTTAAACCATATTTAAAAATTAGCAGTTAATTATAATATACTAATATACAGTGCCAATTTTTCAATCGTCAGATATAACACGTCAGATAAAATTGTCCCAATATAATCAACTTGACTTTGATTTGAAATATTTATCAGATGAATAAACTCTGCTTCTTAAACCGGCAGATAGGACTGTTATTTCTCGGTTAATTTTGGCAAAATGAGTGATAAATGATTTTTCTTCGTAGCCAATTTGATTTTATCAGTTATTAGCCAATAAGTCTTTCGGTTATAATCCTATGATGGTATGAGACTATAATAGTTATAGACTTAATATTCAAACAGAGATTCAACAAAAGAAGTTCGCCCCAAAATCCTAAAATATTATTTTCTCTGGTATAAGTAACTACACCCAAGTATCATTCTCTACTTATGAAGCCTATTTCAAAAGACGTTAGAGTTACAACAAACTTTTCGAGAAGAAAAACAAGATAGTGTTGCAGATGTAGTATGTACAATCATAAAAAAAAATATTGCAAAGTCTATTAGAATTTCATTTAGGTCCTTCACGTTCCGACTTCGCAGAAAAATTTTATTTCTAATTTAACTCCGGAGATCCTTATTTTGGATCTCCAAGTATAGGAACTAACATTTTACTAATAAACCTTACAAATCTTACCATTTTTTTGTGTTTAATTATAGTATATAAAGTAATATTGGTTGCATATATGAAAGATGACGTATTAATTTAATGAAATCTGGAAGCAATAAAAATTTAACCAATCTGGAATATTTCATCCAGTAGCGACATCTAAAATTAAATTCACAAATAAAATATAATATACATTAAATGTCAATGTAAATTAAACTTATGGTACTTCTGTGGCATGCTCATGGTCTTGGAAATATGTTCAAAGGTATTCTGGATTAATTTACAAGTTCTGTTCAGGGGTTAAACAAAAATGCATCTTTCTATAACTTTTCAATTAATTTATGCAATACATAATTAGAGCATCAAAATGGCATATTTGAACATGCTTCGCGCATATCAATTTGAACAGCAGCGAACAATTCTGGTTGCACAAATTCTCCTTGAGGAGATTCTTCGTCGCGGCCCATTAAGATGCAAATTAAACAGTTGAAAATTCAATAAGTTCGACACAGCGACGGGCTCAGTACGTGTGAGTACGCGATAAAACCGCGAACTGGCATCAGAACCAGAAGGAATCGTCGATCATTTAGGGTTTGAAGTATTCGCGCAATTTTCAATTATTATTTACGTTAACCGCCTGACTGGAGGTTGAACTCCACATGTACTTTACCTTTACCCACTAATCCTGGGGCGATGTTGAGCCCCCCTCCAGGTGAATGTTTGCCAACAGCTGCATACCTTTATGACTGTAATTGAGAGAAGACATCCGACAAAATATGCTGAATCGACTCTTAAATCGCACCTTAGTGAACATTCACCATCAAGAACTCATCAAATATACATTTCACGGCAGAGACGGCATAGATACGTGGCGCAATGGTCGGGGGGTTTGGGGGGTAAAAGGGACTCATTTGTGCAATTCACGCCCTCTACACCCCCGCATGACGCCGCGCCGTGTCGAGTCGAGCCGCAATATTCGTCGCGACGACAACTTCGACTTATACGACTATATGCTAGATTCTAGATTCTAGAAGAAAAGACGGGGAAGGCGGCGGGGTGTTACAGGAAAAATCCAACTGACGCCAAAGAAATTATCCTCAATTCGCTAGAAAGTGGGAGGCAACTATTCATGATCCTTCAACTGAAATGGATGAGTACTTGCCTGTATCTAATAAGGGACTCGAGACGTAAAATTTAATGAATTAAAGTGGATCTTGGGATTTTATTGTTTCACCTTTTGTGCTGAAGGTTTAGAGGGTTTATGCGAGAATTTCCGTAGGTAGAGGCCACCCACATATTTGTCGGAAGAAATGTGAGTTTTATTGCACCATAATTACACGTAATTAAGGTCACTCACTAAGCTCCTTATGGAGCCCGATTTTGGCTCGGGATAAAATAGAAGAGAATATGTCGACCCCTGCACCCCCACCACTTTGCCCTTATCACCGTCCAGGCGGAGACATTAAGTGCAAGATTTTGAACATTATAAAGTTTATGGGTGAATTTTCTGCTGCAACTGCAGTAATTGTCGCGTGATTAACAGATAGCTCCGAAGAAGTTCCCTAATTACAAATTAGTGCTTAACCATCTTACTGATAATTGCTGCCCAGGGATCTCGAAAGGGGTCCGTTCGTAAAAGTCTGCATCGCGATCATCCGACGCGGGCTATTCTAAATTAACGCCAACAGCTCCATCGGCGGCGGCGGGTTATAAGAAGTTCATCGAGATCAACGCTTTATGACCGGGGCGTTAATTAAACTCGCCTTGAGGATGAAGTGTTAAAGTCTTACCATCATCTTTTTGTGACTAACCTGTGGATAAAACCCAATGCACAGTCACGACTTACAATTTTACATGCTTTCCCCCTCGACCCTTGCCGGAAAACACCATCTGGGAATATAAAGGCACTTTCTGTTTTCGAGCAATTTAACAATTTCAAGAAATATTTCTTAAGGCTCACCACATATAATCCGTGGAATTTTTAACGCCTCCGCGGATAAAGGGGGAAGTGCGTCTGAGGAGGCAGTGATACAAATAAGAGGGTGCGAATGCTTCTTTTACAGCATCCAATCGATGTTTTATTGACATTTTCGCCCCGTTTCGGGAGTATTGAATTGATGTTAACATTCAAATTTGGGACAATTCTGATTCAAATGGATAATGGGAAAATTTAAAACCGACATTAAATTTTCTTTACATCTGGGATAATTGCCGACGAAATGGCGGCTACATTCAGTTAATACATTGAGTTTTCGGGAATTTTAGAGGCTTTAGTGGCCTATTACTAACCTTGTTAACATAAATATTTTAATTTGCTACTACAAAACAACTACGCAAGACAGTTTTCAAACTTATTAATATGCGTAAAGAAAAACTAAATTCAATCAATAAACTTGTATACGATCTAGTTAATCAAATTACTGGAACATCTTCTCAAAAGAGTGTCCGTCTTTCAGAGGGCTTCAAGATTTTGTACCTTAAATTAAAATTAAAATGTCATCATATTCACTTAATATCCCTGAATTTGTCTTGACTGCCTTCGAAGTATAAGTTCTTGTTTTGAAATTGTTCTTAAAGTTTGTCATTTGTAGGTATACCTACTTCGTAATAAATAATTTATTTTTTTAATGAAATAAAAGAATAAATTAATTGTTGAATTTTTTTTATGTGATGAGATTTCAGTTTGGTTCAGAGAAAGCTGTGTTCAGAACAATACACTGCAATGCTGATGCAACAGATATGAAGATTTTCTCTAATCAATAATTTGTGTGAAAATCTTTTGTTCGAAAGGATATTTCAAAAATATATACAAACATAGAGGTGTTATCTTACAAAACGTAAACTATTGTGTTGCCCTTGTCCTATCTAAACGACAAGATAATCATTCAACATGAAATTACATCTCAACACCACAATCTTCAACAATCATTCCCCAGCTACCCTTCCATCACATGCATCGTATGCCATCGCGGTAATCACCTGCGATAATACCCGTTACTGTTCAAAAGATTTAAAGTGGTAATTCTCGTATAGTGCTTTCAATTTGCACAGAGTACGACTTAAAGATAGCTCGACGAAGCAACAGACCCACTTCTTTCTGATCTACACCCCCTCCCCTCCACTTCTGTCATCTCTCCCACCACCACCATTACCACTCCCACAGAGACAGTGGCAACTGTTTAGCGCGACACAACAACAGCCCTACCCTCCGCCATCCGGGAGTGCCTGCGCGAGGCAACGTTCCGGGAACAATTTCCTCTCAAAGGAATATGTTTGCTTTGACATTTTAGACCGTCCATTAAGCGTTGGGCGAGGCTCACCCCCTTCCCTCCCCCACTATTTCAACACATTCATCTCTCCTAAGCAACCCCCTTCTCCCCTCCAGCCCTACAATCCTATGACTTTATACCATCCATGAGCGAAATGGAACATCCACATTCTGTCGACCTAAACTTGAAATTATGTTAATGGGTTGCATCGCGCGCGCAAGGTGGTGTAGGCAACGGAAGAGGGTGGGGGATAGGGGAGGAAAGGGGTAGGGTAGGGCGCGATTCAATTCAATAAGCAGGAAATCCTGACGAGGATTGCTAGAAGAAGAGAAATCCCTGAATGGAAAATATCTCGTTTCCAGCATCCATTGTTTTTAATATAGAGCAGCATTTATGTGTAATTTTCCATGCCTACGTCTATTCACGATTGTAGAGATCGCGGTGCCCCTACACCAATCCCCTCTCTCCCCTCCCCCTCCGTCATCCCTACCACTTTTGTTATTTTTCCCGCCTCTATAATTTTGGCTATGTTCGCAGCATTTTATCATCAATCATGTTGCGAGATTGACAGCCGCACTATGATGCCGAGGCAATTGAGGCTACCGAAATTCATACCATCCGAATTGATAGGACCTATCTATTCCCGCCATCCCATCCTCCTGTCAAACGTCCTGTCATAGGGACCCTATAGAAAATGGGAGGGGGGTTTTTGTAAAGGAAACGATGCCGACCGGTTCCGGTTGACACGGACACGGTCAAAATTGCCCGGCAATAGCCTACTTAACATGCAGGGCGCGGATCTAAACCAAATCACGGTGTAATTCCGGTTCATTTAGTTACCGAATTTTTAATAAATATTCATACGGTCCCTGGGTCCATGCCGCTACCACCGGCGTTCATCCGCGCCGGTGATTTTCGGCCTATCGCTGGGCATACGTCGCAAATTTATTGCTTTATGATCGACTGAAGCTCGCGCGCGGCACACGGCCCTTCGTTTATATGAAAGAAGCGAAAGAGGGCCATCGCCTCGTCGCCGTCGCGCGTTCACAATTCAGAAGCAAAATTTTGCCCTTTTTCAGGGCCGCCCGCGGCCCCAACTTCTGATTCTGGGGGATGCGAGTCACGTTTTTCTACCGCTCTTCAACCATTCGAAACTTTTCCGCGCCGCTCCGCTTTTATTTTGATTTATGCAATTTTAATTGACAGTGAAATATTGTTCAGGTTACAAAATGTCATTTATATTCATTTTTAAGTAATAATGTCAATACGCTGGATTCCTTGCCGGAACGCCGACTATGCCCCAAACCCCCCCAAAAAACAGAACCCCTCCACTTTTTACCCATCGACCGCGCTCCTTTTCCGCTCTGCAGCTCTTGATTTATTGATTTTCCTGGGAGTTTTTGTACGGGAGCTACCTGTGTACAGCTGAGGCTCTCCTTTATTTCGTAATTTCACGCTCCACTTGAACTTAATGTCACGACGATAAATATAATATTCGTCCCTTCGGCAAATTGTTTTCGCATTGTAGTGGATTGGCAAAATTTTGTTTTGAAAATTTCATCAGTTCCTATCCATTCCGAACGAATATCCATCGCCGAAGGCATCGGATAATGGGGAATCAGTGCACGACTGGACTAATTCGCGAAACTAAATTTGCCGGAATTGATGGTTTGCATTCATTTTAGAAAATTTTTAATATTTTTTATCATTATATTGCATATTATGAATATTCTCATAGTCAAACCAGTTATAAGGTTTGATCACGGTCTATTCTATTTTCAAATGAATGCTTAATGAATTATTTATCACATGTGCTGTAACAGCTGATAACTATAAAATAATATATTAATTTTGAATACATTAACATAGCCATTATTATTACAAGTAATGACATTTGAAAAGGATTACCAGTAATATAACTATTTAAACAGCAACTAAAAGCATCGAATTACCATTACATTATGGGATACTGTTCTTTCCCATAATTAATTATATATTTTAATCAATTTTGGGTTAACTATTTTTAATTTAGAATTTAAATATAATAAAATGTTTTGAATTAAAAAATCACTTTTTAATAATTAGTTAATTTACAATTTTTATTTTTTAATTAGTAGATAGTTAATTAAATCGATTTATCAATTTGTATTGCAAAGGAATTTCTCTTCAAGAAATTAAAAGAAAACTCAACTCTTTCTATGTAATTTTTTTATACCCTACGGCCTAGCCGATGTGATGTAATTAAAAGTTACTGAATTAATCGATCTGATAAAATTAAAAGTTGCTGTTGATTTGTCTGTCACAACTTTAATTATTCTACACCCAAAAAATTGTTTCCAACTAGAGTAGTAATGTAGTGAAAATAAAGATACTAGAAATCTATTAAAATATTTTAAATAGAATGCTACCTAAATATACTATAGAATTGCAGATATAAAGGATGGAATTTTATTATGTTTGCTTTAAATAGAATTTAATGGAATTCCAATTAAAATCAATAGAATTCTATTATTTTCGGACGAATTGAAAAGTGCGTGTAGGCAACAGCAGAGAACGAAATAGGATTTCGTAATCAATACGGAAATGCAATTTCGTAAAAGAAGGTGCACTTTTTTTTATAAAATTTATAAATAAGCGATTGATTGCGAAATTATAAATAATTATATTTATACATATTAGAGCATATAGAATATGGAAGAAGAGCAGCAAAAGTTATACCCATTTAAGAAGATGCCACTGATGAATTAGGGATAATTGCAATGCTTTGGAACTTAATTTGAAATGAAAACAATATAAATTTGAGATCTTGGAAGCATTTTTGGCTATCAAATACTCAATAGGATGACTTGGGAATTTGTTTCCATAAATTCCACAAACGCTTTGAATTGGCTTGAATTTGTGTGTTTACCTCACGGATATTATGTTTTGAATTCGTATACTTTAAATGGTAAACTCTTAAAAATATTTGATTTAATTTCATATTATTCAATTTTCCTTCAAATCGGCTAACTGCAGCAGTATACCGAAAATAAAAATGTAAAAATTAGGTAAGTTTCCGTTTTTAAGAATAAGTGACTAAAAATCCGAAATTCGGTCGAATTAATTCCCGTAGTGACGAAAACTGCAACAAAGGGGCCTCAATCAACAAATTTGAGAAAACTCCTATAAAATCTTTGCGCTGTATTAAAAATTCTAAAGATAGATGAATTCAGGGATATAGATACTAAATCCTGTATTATGTGAGTTTAAAAAGGCGAACGAAATATCGGGTAAGAATATTTTAAAAGGTTTTATCCCAGGAATGAATAAATCGGTTGGTTATCTTCCAGAGGTAAAACGAATTACTATTTTGATCTGAACTGATCCGTCGACAAAAGGTCTCAATATTTCTGAGGCCTTTTTTGGACGGACAAAGATACGCTGCACCAGTCGACGTCCGAAAAGGGCCGATTAAACTGGGACAGGAGAAAGTAACTCCCTTAACAAGATTTACTCGAACTTATCGCACAAAGTCAATGGAACAAATCGTTTAAGCGCCTTAATCGAATTACCCCGCCCTCGCCCGAAGAAGTCGAATCGAAATCCCGAAATTCCTTTAAATTTCATAAACAAATGTTCATATCCCGGGGGTCAGTTGTCCACGAGGAGAGTAAACATTTCTTCCGACGAGTTCGTCCCACGTCCCAAGTTCTCCAGACGGACATGGCCCGTCCGGGGATCAAAAGGGGAGCCACTCGGCCGGTTGTATTTTTTTTTTACATGGATTATGGTCGTGAAAAAGGACGCACGTTCGCATGGAGCCTTATCTGAGCACTCCCGGATCCGGTGGGTTTATCGCGTTATTAAGAGGTGAATAAAGTTACCGAACGGAGCCCTCGCGGGTGTGACGGTCACTGTTGGTGGCGGACCTCCCTGGCCAGAGTCAATGGTCCTATTTTTTTCCATCCACACAGTGTCCGTGTCCGTGCTCTTTTTCCGATTTTTTTTTCACTTTTTTACCTTCGAATGAATTTCACAAATTCAATTTTCATAGCACTGGCACTGGTTCATTCGATTTGAGGCAAACATGGAACATGGGACTGCAATTTGGACACAAGGTTGCGGGGGCGGGGCTGTCTGTGTGACATGCCGTGGCCAAAGACAAAAAGTTTGCAAATATTCCCGGGGAAAAAAGGTCACAATATTGTTCACCGGAAAAACAAAAAGAACTTAATTCCTCCGGTCCAATTTTAATGTGAGGCAGCAACTCAATCGGCAGCTGGTACTCATAATTTGTTGTTTGTCATGTTCGTTTGCATTGGTCTCCGATTAATTATTATTGTACCTGTACGTAAATATGTACTTACAAGCACTTAAAGGATTCCGAGCGTTCCGTGATAGAACATATTTCCTTTAAGTAATGTTTTAATTCTCTTAAGATTCATTGGGACAATACAATAGGACAAGACAATACTATATAGCCGGCCAAACACAACGACGATTTTTGGCTTACAAATTTATGACAATCTTTGTGACAAATTCTGTTTGTTACGCCATTTTGCACAGAAACGGTGTTGGCTTTCATTTCTAGAGCGACAATTAATTTCAAGAAAGAAATCGTGATTCCACAAAATAATGACGGAGCAATTCAGTTTGACAGATAAAAGGCAACATCGAAGGCGAGAAATATTTGGGACGGTTTTGAGATGGTTTTAATTACTTGTTTCAAAAATTAGTTCCGGCACAGCTGAACCAACATATGTAAATAATAAACTAAGAGTTTAGGACCATAATATATTTTGGCGACATTTTTTTACGGTAATCTCTTTCGGTTCAGATTGACGACTACCTACCTACTGTCCCACTGTCACTGACAATGACACTTTGTATTAGTCCAAATCAAGTCAATTTACCTACTAATTTCTTGCAGAAAATAATGAGGAAGGAAATAGTAACTTGGCTTTTCAATTATTATCGTAGAAGAAGATTTAGAGACCATTAATTAATTGTCTTAAAAAATTTTATAACTGTACGCGGAAAAGTGGAAACGATGTACATAAATAAAATTTCCAACACGGGCCTAAAAGAAGAAGCAAGGACTGAATGACAATCAAGTTGTTCCAGTAAATATCGTTCTTAAAATGAATGTAAAACAAATTTTTTATGACTGTTTTTAAGATATTAAAAATGAAACTTGAAAGACTTTGGAAATCTACAGAACTTAACATGATTTTCCCACAATCCTTTTAAAAGAAATTTAATTCAAATTAAAAATGTTTGACTACAGTATGTCGATTTGTATTTTAATTGAAATAGTATGTGGAAATAAAATTTTCGGTAAATAAGTAGGTACCTATACAATTGGTATGTTTGTTTCTAGATTATTTTTCGTGCAGGCTACAATGCATTCTTGTTTTAAATTAGCTGCTTTTTTCACAATCGGATCAGGATCATTTTATTTCGAAAATTTTTCATTGATTTTCATTGTATAAGCCGTCTCATATGTTATTTCAAAATTTGCGAAAAGGACATCAAATTGTAATGATTTTTATTCATTCAAACTTCAATTTTTGAACCGAAAAAAGTTTTAGATCAACTTTTTTGCCGCAATTTTAAAAACTATATCAATCAATTATTTAAACACCAAATAATAATTGAACAGGTTATTTATTTAATCCACTATTAGAGTCAGTTTTTTATTTCGTCTGAAGGATTAAACATTATATGATTTAGTTACAATTTAATGCAGTAATTAATTTAATAAAAGCAAACAAAATTAAATTCTGCTCATATTCATTAAATTTTCAAACCGCTTAAATAGTGTAATAAATACCATTTTAAAAGTCTTGTCGTTCCTACATGTAGGTATATGAAAAATTTTAATTTATCGCTTAATTATTCATTAAACAACTTAATTATTAATTAATCAGCTTAATTATTAATTAATCAGCTTAATTATTAATTAATCAAAAATTATAGGATTAAAATTAATTATACAGTTTATATAGTTTTAAATATAATTCAAAATCTCAACGATCCATCTCGTCACCTGGGCTTAAAACTCTTGAATAAATTTGTACATTTTACCCATTCCCCGCTTAAAATTTTGTAAATTCACTTAAATAAAAAAAAATATGCGACGAGGCAAAATATTAGTCGCGTCCGTTGAGCGCTTTAAGCAATTAATAAATTTCAAAATTAAACCTTCCATCGAAGGAGAATTACTTGAAAGTGACAGTTTTTGTTTTATTTTGTTTGTGCTTTCATTATCCCCACCTTTTAGACACGGCAGTATCATCCGCCGGCTCATAAATTTCTGAACGTTTACCTGAAAAGTTTACATTACGCTGCTTCAGTTCCTTGGGTCTATATAGTCGGTGGGGGGATAAAGGGGGGATGAACAAGGGAGGGAAAAGCAAAGAGCAGAACCGTAGTCACTTCTTCATGGCTAGAAGTAGAAGAAGAAGATACTGAAGCACCAAAAAGTGGCGACTGGAACAAGGCGCCAAAATTAGGAGTTGCCAGTCGAGCAGCAAATATAGTCCCAAAAACCCTCCCCAAATTTTCAAGGAGGTTTAGAGGTGGGTTAGTAGCGAAACGAGGCACTTATAAATGGGGCTTGGCTCCTAATGCGATTCAAATGCTGAGCGGGATCCCCACGGCGGTGTTGGGGATAGTCCCGCGCATTCGATTGCAGAGCCCTCCCTCCCTCGGTAATTAAATCACTAATCAAATAGCTCCATTTCCGAATATTAAAGCTGGTAGGTCGGATTGTCTCCACCGGAAAGGGAGGGTTTTTGGGGGGCTATACGGCGTCCGGGGGATTTAATTAAGTGAAAGAATTTCCTAATTTTGACATTAAACTGTTCCGTTATTGCTGTTTGGGCCGCCTGGTGCCCTCCATGATGGTGCTTCCTGGGATTCCCGGAGAAGCTGTAGGAGCCCCCCAGTCAGAGAAGTCGCATATCTGGCAGTCAGGCAGGCGCCCCTGGGGAGTGCCGGCAGTTTGATTTAAAGGATCACCGCCCCGGCCCCCCAGTAAGTGGGTGATTTCGTACAAAAGTTCTTGTAATTTGTATGGCCTCATTTGCTCCCTTATAGACTGCTCGCACTTCCTTATAGGGCTCCTCCGTAGATGCGATTTTTTTTTTCCAGAGTATCGCCCATATATGCAGAGTTGAGTTCCATGCGACGCGGCACGGCGCAGCACGGCGCGGCGGCAGCGGCGTCCCGCACGGAACTCAGCTCGGGCCGTGTCTCTTCATGAATGTACATAATTCTCCAGCGTTTTCATTTCATGTTGTTAAACGTTAACATTGGAATTTAATGCTACATAAATCATCGTGACTCCTACAGGCTGCTGGCACTGGTGCTCCTTCTTGTACTGCAGCCAGAGCCTCCGCCCCCCTGTTGTCGCCCCCGGAGAGGCCCCAATATACCGCCGGCCCGAGCTGGCTCTGGTTCTGCAAAGCCTCACCAGAGCTGGAGCGTGGCTGTGTAGGACAGGCGCTAGTGGTTAGTGGGGGGAAAAACCCCCATTTTCTATGCTGCATATATATGAAAATGGGTATCATTCCCGCATGGCATAGGCGTAGATCGGCCCAACATAGGAAACCCGACGAATATGTTGCCCTGTCGCCTCTGTACGCGGGGCAATGACAGATGCTGCACCCGGGAGCGGGTCGACGGGGTCTGATTGAGTTGGAGCTATTTTGGGCCTGCATCCATCTCTATATGTGTATGTAGGTGCAGATATCATCGAGGTAGGTTACCTTACATATTATATGCCGCATATATGAGGCATAAACGTATAACGATATATTAAAAGAACTGACGAATTTGTTACAAATCGTTTTTGTCTGCCTTGCAGAGCCCGAATATTGTGCACGTCACGGCTCGTTTTGTACGGGGGGGATATACGTGCAGAATATGCAGGTACCCCCGTGACACCGGACGGGTTTGAGAGCCCCCAGAATGGAATGACGTTGCTCTTTGTTGATGGTACGGATTAACCAGGATTTAGAGCTCAGTAAGAGCTTCAAATATCTGAAACCTGGCCATCGTCATCTCCCTCACCCAGTCTAACCCGAAAACCCTCCCAAAACCCCCGAACCCATTTCCACCAAGCAATATATGCGAATGACAATCCACAAAACCTTCCCTGCAGAATAGTTCACTATACCGTGAGGAGAGATATGCAAGTGCAGCGATTCCATCTTAGATGAGACGTCGTGTTGAATTTCCACCTCATTTATTCGCTTAGTACGATTTGAAATTGTGTTATGATTAAGAGGGATGAACATGCAGAGTGTAAAACAACCTGTCAGGTTCTTGTGCGCCGTCCTCGAGTCACCCACTCCAAAACCTATCTCGAGTAGATCTTCATAATTCTCTCTGTATGTCCTCGATAAACAAAGTGGCTTCGTTGTCTGACATTGCAAAATCAAATTTTATTAACTGATGAAAAATGAAGTCCATGGCTAGACGACATGAGCCTAGGAATTGAGAATATCTTGGAATCCTCCTAAAATTATTGTTTCTTTTGTTGAGATATCACGAACGTCTCACTCGTTTTCGTCTTTATTTGAGTTTCAGATAAAGAAAAGGAGTTGATTTACTCGTTCATTCGAAATAATAAAAGGGTTCGTTCAGGGAGTTTTCCCTGCTTTCTGAGGAAAATAAATCGATTTTTCGTTTCATACAGTTTGAATGAGAGCGATTTTCCTTTTTTAATTATTAATAACTCATTTCACTTAAGGGGGAAGAATTGTGAATTTTAAAGATTTTTGGACCTTATGTACGTCAGAGTCTAAATTTATACCACAGAATGTAGTAAAGGTTATGATAAAAATATCAGTTTTAAAATTTTTAAACTTAGATAACAGGAACAGTTACTGTACAGAAATATTTGAATGAATACAATTAATAATTTTTCATAAATCTGATCAGTATTCATTTAAAAATTGTTTACAAATACGATATTACTAGCGGGGACTCGGGGAGATATAAATATCACGTACGGGATGGATTATTTTTCAACAAATTAGAAAAAGTAGATAAAACAGAAGTAGGTAAATTTAAATAAAATTACTTTACAAACATCTGCACTTCTTTGACATTTTCAATGGAAACAGAAAAAAGATGTTGTATGAGAATTTCCTTTCTTATAAATATTTATATTATCTAAATAAGATATTTTTAAGATAAGTACATATTTCAGATTCTTAATCAGTACCTTTCGTCTCTAGTAAATTTGAAGCTTTTTATCAAAAATTTACAAAATTGAATGTTATTTTTGTAAAATGTGCTTGTTTTCAAAGACTTTTTCAATGAAAAACATATGAAATTTTCAATATGTCTGAATATGTAGAATAACGTGGCAACTCGTGGTTACGAAAAAAAAGGCTGAAGTTGTTAGAACCTATTCAGATTTTAGTTGCTAGACTGCACGATCACTCGACATATAGACTATGTTTATGCGACAGTCCCAAATCAGGACTAGAAACCTGTTGTGGACCAAAATCTGGGCTATCCGTATAAACGGCACAAACTGGGGCAAAAGATATTTGCACTATATATATGATATGTATTATCTTACACAATTACTTATTAAAATTTGTTCCACCTACTCGAGACCCCAAAAAACATTCCTTACTATAATAAACGTAACTTTTATTTTATGACATAGGTACAAAACATTCAAATAAATTCCGGATTTTGGACTATTCTACGCCTACTTTAGGTCAAAGTCTCGACTTTGGTAATAATATAAATGTTATCATAGAAAAGGCTGTAGAAGAAAAAAAATACTAGGAATTTTGGAATAAAATTATAACAACACCTTCTTCAATAATCATACTTTCGAAATTAAAGGGAAAAATGGTTTTTCAAAATTTTACACCAGAATGATCCCTTAAATTATTTTATCTGATAATCTGCGATTCGTTTAAATTGCAATTAAAGTCGACAGCCCGACAGACAGTTGACACTTCTATTTGGGTCAGGAATGAACACTCGAAAGTAAATTAACTCATTTATCGAATTACCAATTGTCTGAACGATTTGGGTCCCTCCCGAAAACCATAAATAGGCTACTTTATCGTTCGAAGTCCCGAAACGATTTTAGCCATTTCGCGGAAACTAGTCCTTTATTTTCGTCTTTTGATAAAACGAAATACGCCGAGAGAAAAACGACCAAAACCGCCAGAAAAACAAATCCACCCCCGAAAATCAAATTTCAGTCGCAGAAAAGCGGCGTCCTGGAAATTCCCTTTGTGTATTGTACCCGGGAAAAAGGAGACTTCGTTTATTGCGAGGCATCCGAGACAGAAATCATAAAAACGTACAGAAATGTCTGGGCAAAAATATTCTATCCTGTTTGCGGGGGTTGAAGATGAATAAAAAAAAAAAAAATAAAAAATAAAAAAAAGGGCAAATGTTGACACAATCTTCGCCCAGACAAGGTATGGTACTTTTTTCTTTGCTCATTCTTTTTTCCAGTATCAAATTACACCGATGGGTAGCAGACGGTTTTTGGACCCACCGCGTCTTTTATTTTTTATTTTTTTACCCTAATCACGAAAATTAAAGTCCTCAGAGAATTCCACCAACCTCTTGTAAAATGACTTTAACCTCTGAAGCCTAATAACCAAAAAGTGGTTCATTGACCCAACAAGAGTCTCGACAATGCGATTGGGCGTTATGGTGGCCCCTGCAATTGTTCTTGGACCGCTTTTGAAACCCCTGGCAATTTCCTTGTCCTCTGCGGGGGTGGAGAGTGATTTCTTAGAAAAAAAAAAGAAAAGAAATCAAAGTAAGAAAAAAATTGTAGAAAAAGGCGCCCGCCACTTGTTCAAATGGAAGAAAATATCCCCCCCATTCCCCGCCCGGACAATGAACATCGCATTTCGATCAGCAGTCAATTAGGAGCACCCTCGCCCCTTGAATCCGTCGTCAAAGTCAATTTCTCGAGTGCTCGATGATTGCAAGGATTTCTTTATTTTTTTTTTTTCTGTTTAGCCCTTGCAGCCACTTAGCTAGACACGAGCGTGGGACGGTGTCAGGAATCACGAGTTAGGGCTCCTCCGGGTATGGGGCTCCGGCTCCTGAAGATATTTCACCGGGCCGGGCCTCGCCTGCAATTCCTGCAAACATGTTGTGGCAGGGCATTATCATTTGGCTTCTTCCCTTCGTTATACTATATAACTTTATATACATACTATACTATACTATACTATACTATACTGACTATAGATACTATTCTATATAAACTATATATTTTTTTTTCTAGACTCTAATCTTTAGCGCCTAGAGAGCCGAGAACTCGTGTCTTCCCATAGTTCACACTTCTTCCGGAAGTGACTTTCTCTGTCCTGCCCCTGTTCGTGCTCGGGAACCTCGAGTGCACTTCCATCGCACCGGGGGCACCCGGAGCCCGGGTATCCTCCTAAAGGTTCTATAAAAGTGGAAGAAATTGTTTGATTACAACTTTAATGAGCTCCTCGCATGAGTTCTAGTCATAATTCACGTTAACTAGGTTTTCTTCTCACTTTAGAACGCTGACATGGGAGCTCGGTTTTCTACCTTCACGTTTTTCTCCGGATGGTGTGCGCCCAACTAAAAATCTATAAAAGGAAGCACTGCTGCCCAGGAATTTTTTCCAGGAAATTTTTAATTTTAAAGCCTTTTCCAAGTTTGTGGTTGAAAATATGCTGTAATTTGCGGCATATTGATTTTAATTTTTGCTTCTGGGTATACTGTGGCTATGTTTTGATGGTTTTTGCGTGAAGCAATTTCATGTTAAAGCCGCCCCTTAATTATTTTTTTTTTTTTGAAATTACCACTAAAGCAGATGGTCATAAAATGAAGTAAGTACGCTAATTTTTGTTCAAAAGGGTTTTCAAACTTAAAGAAAACTCATGCGTAGACACGAACAGAAATGATAGTAAAACTTAACATGAATTCATTATTTAGTCGATTTTATAAGGCAACAAGCATAATATTTTTAAAAGCAGTTTCTTTAACTAACTTATATGGTACTTACTCAAAATATGTAGCAAAATCGTAAAAAGATCCTAAAAAACGAAACAGATAAATGTTGTCTTTGCAGATGGGCAATAAACAAAGTCTGTAATTGAAAGATGGTTTTAATAGATTTAAGGTAATTTACCTGTGAGTTCTGATCAAAACAAGGATTGAATTGCTGAGTATCATGATGTCGAAAAATTGTTCGAAAACTGGGGATTCAGTCATACTTATAAAAATTGTGTGAAACTAAGTAGATAGACAGTATACACCAAAATGCCACAGAAATGCATTACAATTAAAAAAGAACATAACCATTATTCTGGGGAATAAAACTGATTTTCCATGAGATCTTGTTTTTATTCGTTTAGTAGATATAATGCGTTGAATTGGTCGTTTATCGTTAATGTTTACAAAATTAATATGCTTTAATTCTAATCATTTTACAATATTGGTGGTTAATCTACTATTTAGCTATTAAATTCTTTTCAATAAATCGGGAATGCGATATATTTCCAATTCATCAAATTTCCTCAAATTCATAATGTAAGTCTCTAAAATTATAGCAGAATTGGAATAATTAATCAGTGAATAAATTTTACCTTGTAGGTTTGTTCTTTTAATTTTTGATTCGGTAATTTTAAAAGTAGTTACCCTTTCAAAGTCACCTAATTCCAGTTCAAACAATGCAATTTCAAATATTCCAGATTTATTCGTAACTTTGAAAGAAGTGTATAAATAATGTAACGATTTTATATATGTATTTATATATTCCTCTTAAGAACTACCATTTACCAACAGTTTTAGCCAGCATAATATCTCCTTTATGAGTTTTAAATAAGAAATTATATGGTATAAACTCTTGAGTTATTGTATATTAAAGTAAATCTTATATAAGGGTATTGCGTATCGTGAAAATCGAATAAATGCCTATTTGTGGTAGCTGATATCATTTTAGGATGATTTTTTGGAAAGAGAACAGTACCAGAAAACAGGATACCAACTCTTCAAAATCTTTCAAAGATGTTGATTCCCTAAATGGTACTTATGAATTTATTTTATCCCATAGGTACATATTTTTCGAAAAGGTGGAATATTTTTTTAAAGAAAGGAAATAAAATTAAAAAAGGATCTTTATATATAAGATGCTCTTACATCCTCAAAACAGTACCTTTTTAATGATGTCCCCACTTAAAAAGTTTAGGTATTCATTGCCTTCTTTTGAAAAAGTTATCAAGTTGTGAACAGACAAACAGACGTAGACATAGAAAGGTTTTCCACGAGGACTCTGCACCTTTAACCATATTCGTTACGAAATGCGTTAAAAAGGAAGATCGGGACGAAGGGATTTGAGTCAGTTTTAATTAAGTCGTCATGACACATACTAAGCTCAGGTGAATCCCATTATTCACGCCTGCGAGACATGCCAGTCGGAGCGCGTAATAAGCCACCGCAAATGTTGGTTTTTCTGAAAAGAGCAAGCCACCGACATAATGACAGCATAATTCACATTCCCGACCCCAATCCGTTTCTATCCCCATCCTTTACCCCTCTCCACGTGTCACAAACAAGGAGAAAAACTTTGAAAGCTTTCCGGTACGCACATTCATTATTCCTCCCACGGCATCCTTCTAATTGTCAGCTACCCCTGGATGAGGTATTGGCCGTTCCCGGGGATGCGGCTCCTAAAACCGGCGACAGGAGGCGCTGCGAGTCGGCCACTCTTGGTCCACTGTGCAGGCTGGATAATGAAGAGCCTGAATATCTCGCACAGTTCCTGTAATTATGTGCTCCCACATGGGCTTAAACGTTGTCATCATATTTCATCACAATGATTAGCCCGTCCTGCAGGATGACACTGACATCAAAAACAAAACTTCCCCTCCTCCCCCTCTCAACTCCCCTTTCCGGGAGGGGCATCAAGCAGCAATCTGTTTATCCAGCAAATAAAGGATGCTGTTCGGCTAGGCAATCATAAATCGCACGCCGCTGCCATCCCCGCACCAACATACCCCCGGGGAATGCCACATCCAGAGTTATGTCATATCATAGCGTCGAGGCGCCGCCACCGCCGCCACTGCTCAGTCCCCAGCTCCGGGGAGGCTGTGAGCCCTTTCCAGACAACGTTAATCAGATGCGAGGGGCAGGGGCAGGGGCAGGGGCGGCGGCGTTGGCGTTGGCGGCACGGCGACTTGAATGTTTTCTTCCCAGAAATCAAGTTGTCAATGCAGATAATTTTAATGATCGACTGATTGGTAATTAGAGACGACCTCTCGAGTCGATGGGTCGTAAGCTGATTAGAGGGAAGCCCGCACATCAAACGGAGGAGCCCCTCCTCGGCACATGCTCCACTAGGCCCTCGATGGCCCTTCAGCCCCTCCATGAATACGGTCTAAGGACGACTCTGCTTGATCTGTTGATCCGACAAAAGTGCGGAAGAATTTTGGTTTCGTAATTGATACCTGTGCTGGATTCTGGCCCCAGGCGGGGCACTTCAACCAGAGCGGTGTTTACCTTCTGTTAATTGGGCACCGTGATGGCCTCTAATTGCACTACTCTTTGTAGTCTTACGGACTAGCTAATGAATAGAATCTTGTGAGTCGAAATGACTTCCTCTTCTGGGAATATCCGAATTAGCTTAATTCAATCTAAGAAGCGGGGACAAATAAAAACAGACAAACTTACAGCGGCCATTAAATACATGCCAGCGAGTCTGCCAATTAAAACTCACAGGTAGCAGCATTTAATTAGAAATGAGTTAAAAATTGTATCGCTTGCTGAAGTCGTTTCGACTTCTTAATAGTAGCATGGATCTCAATTTACTCGGAATCTAGTACTGCCAAATAAATGCAAAGAACTAACCGAATTCGAATTTACTGATTAAAATGGGTATAGTACTATATATTACAGTTTCGGTCAACAGACAATAAAAATTGTACCTATGTTCAATAACTTAATGCACGATAAAATATAAGCAGTAAAAAAATGAAAACGAGAACTAAAATGAGTTGAAAATGAGTTCAAAAAGTATGTAGCTACGTACATACTTGAAATGCGTGAAAAGTAAAGTAAAGTGAAATCATTTCCACCTCAAAATTCTTTTAATTTCGCAAAATTCCACTTAAGTCTTTTCAGCTTCTCTAAAGAACACTACACTACGCACTTTTTGAGCGCAGACAAGCACGCATTTGTGAAGTATATCATATTTTTAAAATAACAAATGATTTTTTACGCGGACATTTTTTTGAACACAAATGTCTTCTAACGGCAAGACGCTTTCAAAACTTTCAAAAAGTTGTGTCGCATAAATACTCGGCTACTCTTTTTTTCTGTGCTTTTATTAAACGCCAAGAACTGCCCAATCTAACTGCCCATTCATTCACTTTACCCTTCTAATATTTAATCTACCGTTCGAATACATTTAATTATTGGCAAACAATTTCTTACTGTCCAAATGAATTATTAAATGAACAATGCAACATCCCGGTTATTTAAAAAACTGCTCAAAAAATTAGTTTCCATTTAAATTTATTTGGAAATAGGACGTACCAGTGCAATGTCGGAGAGAATCATATCTGTGATGTTGCTCAAACCACAATATAAAATTTTTTAAAAAGCATGGTAGGTACAAAATTTGAAGCATCAAGTATCCTAAAAAATCCTGTATAAATATTTAATTTTTAAGATAATATTATTACAAAATTATGCAAATAACTGCCAAGGTTACCATCACATCGCTCCACGAGCTTTACTACTTATGTCTGAAACATTTGTTTCTATATTGCATATACTTTACATAAAACTGCATGGTTCCTCTAAAATGAATCTACTCCGCCTACTTAACTAAAACGAGTTAAAACTAACTTAATCTTAAGTAAAGTCATTCTACTTTAAAAGAGTTATGCATTAATTTTCGGAAAAGCAAAAAATTTACTACTGTCATGAAAAAAATATTCCACTAACAAATACATACATAGACTTTATATTATCATTCATTTCCGATGTGGACAAGAGATATTAAATCAAAATTAATCAAAAAAATTAAAATTTGGCAAAAGCCACTGCTAAAAATAACTTCCAATTTCAAGTTGATTGTTTACCTCAAAAATTTGCCTACTGCCAAAATGGTCAAAATCAAAATATTTACAAAATCTAGAAACTTCCAAGTGCTCGTATACCGCACTTAACCTCATCACCAGTGCTTAAACCCGTTTTATAAATGATTTGAGTCAACAACACCTGAAACACTTCCTCCAAACATAAATTACGACTAGACTATACAAAATGTTGGCTTACGGCACAAATCTAAACAGAGAGTCCAAGTGGCTGGTGCAAGTTACCAAAATCCAATACTACGGCACGTACCTGAAAACGATAAGAAAGAAACGAGATTAGAACTAATTATTAAATAGATAGACGTAAAATGTTGCATTAAATGGCTACCAGAGCAGCAATTAATGGGTTTGCCAAAAATTTATTAATAAAACGTTACAGTGCTGCCAATTAACGCGTTCGAAGGAGTGCCCGGCTAATATTAGTAGCTGCCCAAAATATGACCACATCTCCTGAATGGCGGTTCGATTTCGCGCATACGCTAGACATGCAACGCGAATTCGCCAGGAGTGCTATCAAATTCGGTGGATCGATCCGCCTACGAATTTATTTTATTTTTATTTTCTTGCGATCACATCACCATTTTTCTCCTAACCCCGCAACATGAAGCCGGACGAAACATTGTTGCGGCGTTGTTCAAGCAATTGAAATAACTGCGTTGAATTTTTGAATCTGTGGTGGGGCAGTGCAAACACCGAGACGCAGTTGCGGCGATCTTGAGACGATCTCAAGACGATTTCAAGACGATCTAGCGATCTCAGACAGACACTCGGCACGGGCTGGTTGCGGAGCCCCCAACGCCGCGGGGCTTTTGAGACGCGTCCAGTTAATGCGGGGCTCCACGTAATATAAACATTAGTCAGAGGTGCGTGTGCGCGAGGTGCATGCAAAAGAAATTTTTTCTTTAAACTTCGCGCAATCTGCGGCCAGCAGCGCTTGTGTGGCCGCGCGTATGGGCGCACTATCGTGTTGAAAATGTTGAAGAACCGGCTCGACTCCTCTCAATAATTCTTCTCTTCGCAACGATTATTTTGTTTGTTTACACTGAATATAAATAGCGTGCGGCATATGGCCGCTCAAGCTTATCGCATTTGAGTCCGAGGCGTGGAAATAGCTTCGATTCGCGAGCACTTTCTACGATTTGACGGCTGCAGCTGTTGCTGGGCTTTATGTAATGCGCGGTTTTGAGGAAACGATTAATATTGCGCGATGTTTTCAATAGAGCTGCAGAAAGATAGAAGATCGAGGAGATTGCGATAAATACACTGATTTATAATTTAAAAATGTAAAAGCGTATCATAAATAGTACAATTTGGGGCCATTGATCGACCAGGCTTCATTAACCTTTTTTTGTTAAAATTAAAACAATTTCAAAGCAAAATCAACATATATTTTCGATGTACATATATTATGCTTTAACAAATTAAAACTACGAATGTACCTAACTTCAGAATTCATTTTGGTGGAAATATCTTTTACTTTAATTTTACATACGTAGGTACCTACATATTTTATTTTGCTTTAGGTACCTATAGTTCTCTATCACTGAAAAGGTTAAAAAAAAATTACGAAATAGGGGCCAGATAAGATAAATTAAATGTGAAAAAACGAGAAGAAATGTGATGTGAAGTGATTTTATTGGTGCTAGCGAGCTTCGAAAGCAATGTACAGTGTCGAGTGATGAAATTGGGCAGATAAAAGTGGAAAAATTTGCAAAAATTTGAGTTAGGTCCAAGTGGCAATAAAGTTAATTATCTCATAAAGTATTGTTTTCCGCGGAAAAATTTTGCATATTCTTTCTATTTAAGGCCATATTTACCTTCCTGCTCAATTTTACCCAAATCGGTGCGGTTAACCTAGTGTAAACCTAAGGCAAATACTGTGATAGAACATTTTTATTTTGACTCTATTAACAACGCATAATGTCTGCAAAATATTGTTAATAATTTTAATTTAATTGATACAACATCGCAAAGGAATATATATATTGTAATTCATGGAACTTTAAGTATATAAGTAGACTAGTCTGACCTACGCTTTTATCTCTTATGTTGAGTAGATAGACCATGATGAACTGCGATCTCACCTTTAGTGCATTCGACCTTGCCGCCCTCGATTCCGCATGAAATAAATAATTCAATGACATGTTGACGAATGCGAAATGATGCGGTGCAGGAGGGGGATGACCGATTAATTAGAGTTATGTAACTCGGGTCCCCATTAAGCCCCATCCCTGCGGAGGGCCCCATTCGAGTCAGTCGGAGAGCTCGGCTAAGCCGTCATGGCGTATTAACGCTGCATTCGTAATGCTCCTAATAGACGCTTCTAGGAGCAGGTAAATTGGCATTAGCACGACTAAATGGGAGCGGAGAGGTAATTAAGAGCCTTTTGATGTAAGATTTCATTATCTCCGGCTGAATTTGTTGCCGTAATAACTCCGGCCAGACACGGCCGACACAAAGCAAAATCGTTCAATAGCTTCACATTTATGTACGCGAAGAGCCGATTAAGTACATAGCTTTTTATGTACATGTATTATGTACGTCAAGTCAGCCAGCGAAGCAAAGCGGCCATAAATAATACGAGCGGGCTAAAGGCGATCGCCGGAAGAAAATTAGTGAAAGTCAAGATAATTTGCGAATCGGTGTAGTACAGAGCAAAATTGCGGCAAAAAATGAAAAATATACAAAGATGCAACAGCCTCATGATTGCTCCGATGGAGAAAGGGTTACTTTTCCTTTTAATGTTCAGCCGCCGAATATGAGAAAAGGCAAAAGCGTTTTTCCTTAATAATGACTTAATATGCATACCAGATCAAAAACATCAACTTAGGAATTTTTTTGGAAACGAAATATTTATGCATTATTAAAATTGTTGGTTTTTGATTTCTATAAAAACTCAAAAAAGTTCACATCAACGATATTACCGGCTTTTGGTTAAACACGGGGTTGGCTTGAGTATATCGGAAGCGAATAAGTATGTAGGTATATAGCCGTACGCGCGAGTAGAAATGCCCTTTCTCAGGATTTTTCATCAAGACAATAATCCAAAACACACTACTTATAAAATAGTGAATTGAGTAAAAAAAATTTAAAATGTAGTTAACGAATCTTTTGAAATAAATATACATATAACGAGTTTGTATGTAGGTAAATAGGGATAACTATCATAGAGGTCGTATTTCTTAATCGATTTTGATCAAGTCTTTTTTATTAATTTATAAATCATTTGGTCTGAGTTCGTAAATAGGGAGAATCGATCAAATCAAGGGAGAGTGGATTGTAGCCTACATTCTCTCATCTACTTTCTTAAGAGGGTTTATAATTATCAATTTTATTTTATCTTTGTATAAATTGAATGCTTATATTGTGTAAAACATATCTACATACATATATATAAGAATAACGTGTAGTCAAAAAAAATACAGCTCTAAAGACTTTAAACGTGTTTTTCTAGAAACTCAATTTTGTGGAAAGATTGTCACAATTAGAGATAAACGGCTTAAGACATTGAGCGGACATTTTTGGGTAGTTTTTATTGGATTTTTGGCGGCAACCGAAAGTTCAAGCTGATTAGTAAAAATAAAAAAAATGCCATGTTTGAAATGATGTTCCGTCGTGTTGACTTTTCTGCGCGCTTTTCCGTAATAGATTCGTAAAATTTGGGTCCTTCACAACAATTTTCATTTAGAGTAGGTAGTAATAGGTCTTGATAGGTACTCTCGATGCGATGAGAAGTTATAATTGTCTGAAAATGCTGGGAACATTTCAAGAAAGTATGTTTTTTGCTTTAGGACAACTATAATAATACTTATTTTGTTAAAAGTATTACTACATAACTATATTTCTAAAATTCTTGAGTTCCTTGAATTTGTCCCAATTCCAACCAATTGATTGTTGAAAAGGGATTAATTTGAATCATATTTGAAAATTTAATCTTTTTCGAGTTTTTATTTATTTTTTTATCAATATAAACATTACAAGACCTTTTATAATATAACACTTTTTACTTGACGAAAGAAAACAAAAATTAATTTGCTTGAACTTATATAAATTCAATTTCATCAAAAAACTTCGATACCAAATACTGAACAAGATAAATCCGTAATATTTTGTACAACATTGCACAAAAATATATTATAGAGCTATTTTACGAACTACGAAGGCATGTCGGAGGTGAGGTTGGAAGGAAATAATAAACCGAATCATTTCGTAAGGTAATGCTTCCGTGTATATCCCGTCGAGATGAATCGGGCAGGGCGGGGGCGCAAATGAATAGGGCCTTTCAGTGGCATTTCCCTAAGTCGGTAGCTCACTTAATGCCCAAACTCCGGCCTTATAGGCGATGCCAATTCCGTTCTCGTTGCGAATTCAATTCAGTTGGCATTTTCCTAGAGGAGTTTATTATGGGGTTGGGCGACGCGGCATATAATACACCCTCGCTTTTCTGCGACCGTGTAAATCCGCCGAAAATAATATTCGTCGTGATGTCATCTTCCCGCGTGATGGGCTAAACAACGTCTGCCGTTTTACTGCCCGCCGCCGCTGCCGCGCCACCGTCGCTACCAATTTTCCACGGATTTTAGCCCAATTTCTAGCTGTGTAGTGTTGACTTTTTTTGGTAATGTGACAATTTACCATTCGCGGAACTCTTACAGTGGGGTTATTTTTGAGCTATTAAAACAGGGGCATTTTTGTGAGGGGGGAGGGAAAACATTTGGCAAATTCCTGTCAGAACACGTGGCTAGAGGACAGGGGCAGGTACTCGTTAAGGCCCCCTCTGAACCCCTCCGTCGCGGAGGAAACCTCTTCATTCGTGTAATTTTGATCTCGTAATGTTGTAATGTTTCCAGTCGTCGTTTTCTTATCCTTGACGTCTGGGCCGCACCTCCATGAGGGCACCCACTCGGAAAGGGTAAGTGGATTAGCTTATACCATTCGCTTCCCCGCCCCCGCAGCCCCCGGGGGAGGGCGCCAATTCGACTCGGAAAGGTTAACATGAAAGTGTATGTCTAATGAATTGTTTTTGGGGGACCTGACGATCCGGCAAGTGAACGATTGTACCCGAAGCCCCTCTTTTCACCCCACATCTGAAATTTTGGCGGGCTTCTCGAGCTTCTACGAGTATAATTCACTTACAAACGATAGCAGTCAAAGAGACTCCCCCGTTCGGCCCCATTTTCTTCTTGCCCGCCCCGCCCACACACCACACGGATGGGGTATAACAAGTAAAAGACTTCAAGAACGCAGTCAGCAAATTTTATCAGCTGGGAAGAGCCCAACTTGCGGGAAAATTGATGCTGTTTCGTCTTGCATTGTGCCAAGCTGCTTAAGTGTATTTTGATTATGCCAGCTGAATTCTGTTTTCGTGGGAAAATTTATTTCCCTGTCGAAGCCCCCCAAAAAATGGGGAGAGTGCGCAGGGAACACCCGTTGGGGCTTCTGCTCCCGGGTGTGATGTCACAGGGTGTGGGTGGGCCCCGGCGTTTCACATGAGAAAATTGCTAACGACTTGTGCTGCTCGTTGGATGTGAAATCGGTGCTATTACCTGAGCGAATATTTTCGTTTCGAAGGGCCATTCAATTTTAATAATATTGTAGGTTAAGGTTGGCGTATAGTGAGCTCGTAAAGGTTCATTTGCAATACATATTAGTTTTCGAAAATTATGTCATGAAAATTCACTAACAAAAGTGCTTTTATGCGTTAGTGTGCGTGTACCCAAATAAAAGAAGAAAAATGGAAGTCGAAGTTGAATAGATATTGATTTTAGATCCCTTTTTTTTCGACCACATATTCATTTTTTCCAGCTGTCAACAAATAATAGGAAAATACGAGATTGTGTGCCATCAAATTCTTAAAGTCGCGCTCCCTAATGACAATATTCGGGACATCGCTTTGAATTTGAATACATCCAATTTTGAGGTTCGATTCCTACATAAAAATCTTAGAACTGATGTAAATTTATTTGCTTATCTATACACAGATAAACATTTTGGAGCAAATCTTAATACTACGGCATTGAGTAGGTATATATTTCCTAGTGTTTATTTTCATTTCATTTTGGTAAATTTAAACAGGAAAAAATTGTTGTCTGTTTTATACGTTTTCGTGGATCAATACCTATACTAACTAATAAAAAAAGCCAATTTGATTCTTAAGTAGCCGACGCCACATATCGCTTTATTAAGGTTGAATCGCTCAAAAGGCATCGGCATGGGTAGTTAAGTTGGTAGAGCTGCGAAGTGCGAAGCCCTAATTCGAAGATCGCAGGTTTGAATCCAGCAACGGTTTGTCGACAATTTAACAGAAAAATTAACTTTTTCGTCAGGAGATTAACTACTTGTCGTTGCTAAAATAAACTATATTTGGCGCCTTTTTAACCTCGATTTTGGTTATTTTGACTAACTTCTTGTTTTTTCAGTGTAGGTAGGTACATATATTGTATATTATTTTTTTATAAGGTGTAGGTATTGATATTTAGTCAATTGCAGTTTTTAGTTTTTTTTTGTTTTTTTGAGTATTTATATATATGAGCTGTTATTTATGAAAGTGAAAATGTTTTAATCCTAATTCGTAAAAATTACGAAACTGTAGCCTTTTAGGTATAGGTAAGCGTCGAAAACAAAACAGAACACAATTGCGCTTTAGAATTATAATTCAGTAAGCTATATTTTATTCCTATAACTTTTAATTTACTAGTTCAGATTCAAAGCATTGCAGCCCTCTTTAATGTGTTTTTCTTTTTCTGTTTTTTATAAACCTTATAGCTACTTTTCGCTCTTAAAGGTTCTAATGACGCTATAAATTCGTCGGTTCTTCGAATGTCCACATGAAATTTTAAAACCGTCAACTTTAATAATGTAAATGTAAAAATTGTTGGTCCCTTCAAAGTTTGTTATAGTCCCTAATCCATCGAAGTTCAATCATTAAAAATTAATTTGTGGTGCGCACGTTGTAGTTGACACATCGCTTTTTAACCAAAACCTTTTTTCTGAGGATGAAGAGCTTTAAAAACAAAAATAAACCTAGATGTGGATAGAAATGGCTGTTTGAATAAAGCTCTCCGGAGGCCTGACTGAGCCCTTTTGAGGCCCATTTAACGAATAGTTTGAAATTCGATCGTACCTCGCCAAAAGTAGGAAAACTCCAGTGCCATCCTCTACAATAAAAAAAAATAAAGGAAAGTGAAAAAGCCCACAATTCTGGGTTTAGAACCCTTTTTCGGCTGGATCGGTTCGGGTAACCGGGAGCTGAGCATTCGACTTGTTTGAAAGCCACCAGGGAGACCTTTCAGTCCTTTACCCTCTGAAATAGGAGGCCCCCAAAAACAAATCGAAAATATTCTTCCATTCAGACTCCGGTCGAGGGAACTTTCTCTCTGTGTGTAATTTCACCGGAGGGCCATTCCTTTATTTGAGACTTAACACGATTTATGCGGACCTTTCGCGCTGAAATCAGACTCCCCAAGGACAGTTAAATCATGCGTTCGCATAGTGCTTCATGTCTCTCAAAGGGTTACACCGACGAGACCCGCACAATCGTCTACATCAGCTGCAATTTGCTCTGCAGTCAAAACTTGTAAATCCCCGTCAGTATTAGATAGGTTTTGCGGGGGCGGCGAGCGCGGCAACGGCCAATTTGGGGGCATGTGGCGGTTACACGTATGCGCGCACATCCCTGAACCCTGAACCCTTTACCCTTGCAGGGGTGGTAAAAGGGATAAATCGTTCCCCAATACACAAAACTCAAAAGCTTTTGCCCTCTAGCTATCAACCTGTGATTTTCCTTTTGTTATTTTGCACTCTGACTCCAAACTCCAGCTCCAGCTCGAATTTCTAGCTCCACCGATTTCTGGATGGCTAGTGGCTGGGAGACGGCTATATCTTGATTGAGCCGAGGACCATCTTCTGGAGCCGGGCTCCTTATGCCGGCCCGAAACCATATCAACTTTTATTCCAAGTCACATGGAGGATTTGTGGCCCTCCGATATATAATAGATATTCGGGGACCTTCCATTGTTCCGGAGTACACTTTTCCCTATCTTTCGAGAGTTTTGCTCAATTCGAAGCACTGTCCTCGGGTCGACGGGGGAGCCGGGGGGGATCACCATTTGGTCGGTCTCCTGAACGTACCCTGGCGGGGGAGCCTTCGTAGGGCTCGTTCAGACATGGAAAAGCGAAAGGATCAGCGGTGTGTATGCAAACACAAAAGGTTTAATTTCATCAATTTCCTCTGTACGAGCAGAGGAATCGTCAGAAATGAACGCGATGAGAAAATATTTTGCTCTATGGTTGATAGTATGATGGTAGGTACATTCGTAACGCCCGAACTCTGAATATGAGTTGACGTCAAAATTTCAAAGTTTCCTCGTAAATTCCTAATTTAGTTCATATTATTCCGCTTCAAGTCAGGCACGTGATCCTCTTTAAACCAGTTAAATTGACACTGTCGCAATTTGGGCAGTTGCGGAGTCCCATTCCCAGGGTATAGTCTAGTTTAAGGACTAGGTACACATATCTATGTATGTAGGTACTTTCACAAGCTTGCTGTGATTATTAAGCTGGTTTATTTTAAAATGGCCTATGATTTTTTAATAAGCTATAATTTCAATATTAGTATGCATATATTTTTCAACTTTGCCTCAGAAAGGCATTTTATTGCTCAGTAGCCCTCATATTAGACCCCTACAGATTTTCTAAATAATAAATTTTTTAAATAAGCCTTTTGAAACTGATTTTTAAATAGTATAGAATATAGAAAAATCCTTATTATGACATTTTGGACTTGAGCTATATATTTTCAAAGTAAACGGCTCAAATATTAATAGCATGACGATTGAAACATATTTTCTCATGTATGCTTCAAATAATCCAAATATGGGTAATTATGGTTGTTAATTGTTCCACTGAGTTGAAAATTTTTCTCGCCGCTAATGAATTTCTTTCATCTTATCATTTTAAGAAATCGAGAATATCATTGTTGTGTGTTATGAGAATTTAATGTATAAACTAGTTACTCGAAAACCTTTTAAAAACCGCTGAATTTGCTTATTTTATTTCATGAATAACCCCTAATTAACCTTTTGAGTGCGAATAAAAATTAGGAAAGTATATTTTCTCTCTATAGAAAAAAACAATTAAAAAATACTTTTTACTTACAAATTAACGCAACAACCCGTAACATTTAAGAATATAAAACGACTTCTAGGAGCTAAGCCAATTTTTGTTTTGTAATGATTATAAGTGACAGAGACTGAAAATAACTATTATAGTACTTTTCAATTTTTAAAGAAAAAAGATGTGGGAAGTTGTCACTGTCTCGATGCCCTTTCTCGGCTCTGTAATTATTATTATTTTTAACAACAAAAAATAGTTATTCTACTGGCCCTGACGAAAAAGTTAATTTGTCTGTGTGGCCGTTGCTGGCTTCGAACATGTGATCTTCAGAATTGGCGCTTCGCAGCTCTACCTACTGAGCTACCCATGCCGATACTTTTGAGCGATTTATGTAACCTTAATAAAGCGATGTTCGACGTGGGCTGCTTAAAAATAAAATTTGGAATCGACTATTTTAAATTTTTTTTTAGTTAAATTGACCAACTTTATTGTATGTACCTTCCTGGGTAGGTAACTCATAAATTACTTTTTTGACTGCTTTACTTATTTCTTTTTTAAGTTGGTCCATTTTTTTTAGAAACAAAGGTTAGATTTCATTGTCGTTTCTTGAGTTATCATTCTAAATTAATTATTTAAAATAAAGTTTGTATGTCGAAGAAATCGCCTATACCACCGTGGTTTCACTTGTAGGTGTACTAGGTAGGTTTGTTTCGCTCAAGAGTCCCTTTTGAGAAAGGGAAAGCGAAACCCAGAAAAAAAGATATATATTTTTAAAACCTCTCCAGAGCCAATACCGACTGGTGGCGTAATGGGAGAAAAATCGTGCTTAGTGCCATCCGAAAAAAAGAATAAATCTTGCCCACGTCACGGGGGGCTCAAGCCGTTCTAAGTTAAGTCGGCGTTGCCACCGCAGTCACGTAGAAGAACCTTCCCTCAGTGATCCCGACCGCAGAAAGCGTTCGAATCACTTAAAGTTTCCCTTTTATCCCCCCATTCCCGCGACAGTCGTCGTCTGGCGTCCTTCCTCTTCATTTGAAGATGTAGAGGGCGGGTGAGTCGGTGGGTGGTATTCGTGCCTTCGCCATCATGCAAAAAACGTGTGACCTTATTTTCTCCGGCCCCATATCGTAGAATTTCTCCCTTTTTTTTGTATTTTTGGGGAGAAATAGCAGGGCGGCGGCTGCCGTTTCAAATCCTGTCACGGTATCATGGCCTCCGGTCTTCGGGTTTTCTATTTTCCTGTCAACATGGAACTTTGAGCGCCCGCCCGCCCGGCCGCCGAACACACAAGTGCACAACTTGTTCGAAAAATAAATGAATTTTCTGCTTAACAAATCCAAAAGCGTGTTTTCTTCCGCTTTTACTTCCATTCTTGTCAGGCCTAAATTCCGTCACCCCCGCAACGATTCGCCTCTGGGTTATACAGCACACATAACCTCACATATGAAGATAGGGCTGTAAAATCAAGAAAATTTTCTAAGACACAATGAGCATCGGACCGGGGCGGGGTTTTCGTCGTATATAGAGGCAAAATTTTTCGCCGTCCTTGTACACAAGAACGAAAAAAAATAGGAAAAGTGATGAGATTTAGTCGCTTCAGGAAAATATCTCCAGCTTGCGATTCAGCTCACGTCCCTCTAGCGGGGGTGAGGTGTAAGTATTACGGCCAACAGCCGATAAGGACGGAGACCCGTAAAAATTAAGGACAGTATCCACCTTTAATATCTTCATCACATCCGCAGGCCCGCCGTGTCCTCGGCGCTATCGTCCCAAAACCGGCACGAATCGGCACCAGGAAAGTCAACAAAACTTTGCTGATGCCATGGCCTCCGCCTTCGTCCGAAAAGAAACGTGTCTTGGTCCAACTCCGGAGTTTATCATAAGCGCAGGACCCAAATTAAAGAAGTTGCCCCGGATCACCCGGTGATGCGGCATTAGCCGAAGCCCTGCCAGCCCATCCGTGTCCGGTATTTTGATTTTGGCCATCTTGCTGATCCGGATGCGGCCGCCCTGGATTCTGGCACTAATGTATGCCGCCCTTTTCCTCAGACGCGATTTATGCTCCAGAATAATTTTCTAGAAGGTGAGCGGGTAAGGAAGGGAAAGGGTGATGGAAATCCCGAAAAAAATTAGATTATACCCTAACTTCTATAACTATAACTTAACTTTTACTTACATGAGAAATCGATTAACCCCTAAAAACTTACTTCGAAAATACTCGCGTGCAGTATTTGGGAGAAATATTATACTATAAACCTAATCTTAACAGATTAAAAATGATTACTTCTCAACTACTAGCTTTTATATCAATTGTTATTTAATATTGTGGATTACATTTCAATTCCCACGTCTATGACTTTATGAAATCAACTTGGCGTCTCGTTTTAAAAAAACGATTATTGAATCTAGTTAATAACAAAAAAATGTTTTTGTTTGCTTAGTAAAAAACAAATATTAGTCTTTATAGATGATGCTTCGAATCAAAAATGTCTAAAAAATAATTTGTAAAAAATTGAAATAAAAATAAAATTACCTTAAAATTAATTGAAAAATATTTACTCATATTTAACTTCTCATTTTTAGAAAAGAATAAATAAAGAAATGAGTTGATACTAGGTACTCCTTCAATGCGCAACAATTGTCTATCACTTATATGTATGTTATAAGGATGTTGCAAATTGGAGGCCTCGTACACATAAAATTTATTAAACATACTTTCGTATAACTTATTTATTCTTAAACTATTACTATTACTAAAAAAACTCTCAAAAATTGATCAAAGTGAATCAAAATTAAAAACATTCTTCAGTATTTAAGGATGTTCCTACTACAGCTTTTCTTCATTCTGTCTTAAGGAGCAAGCGTTAGTTTTTTGTTCAAAGGACCACCCCTAAAAATGCATACCCACATATCATTAAAAATTAATAAATCTGTTACCGGCAAAGCGACATGTTTACTCATTAATAATTCAATTGGTCTTTATATTACTAAATTGTCAAACCTATTCAATTATAAAATAAATATTAAACAGAAGAGAGAATTAGAGTTCTCTGTTCAGATCGATTTAAAATTTAGTTTTCTTTTGAAAATTTTAAATTCTGTGAAAACATTCTTTTCAGCTAAAAAATAAGCCGGAAAAGTTTCATACTTATTTTTATTGAATATACTAACTTATCACTTTAATAAAATCTATTTGTATTCTTAGTATTTAATTGTAATAGCTTATTTTAAGCTCTGCTATCGAACCCTCATTCTAAAAAAAAAATATTTACTACTATTATATTGTCTCCTGTTTTTATGTGTGTAAATTTTACATAATATTAAAATTTTACAAAGTAAGAGGAATTATTAAGCAAATGTGTTATATATATAAATAGCTTCGCTTTATTGCGTAAAATTACGAAATTAAGGTAAAATTACACAAACATTGCGTATAACACATTCGCCTTATTGTGTAAACTACGACACCAAGGCCTAATTTTGTAACGTGAAAGTTTAATTTTACATCTTTGTTGAGAAATAACAATTTATTGGGGTAAACATGGGATAATTTGGTTTTAGTTGTATTTTCACATAATATTGCAAAAATATACTTTTGAAACGGAATTTGCCAACTTAGTTGTATATGTATAGGTATGTTAATAATAGGTACTCAAATACCTGCCACTTTTAAAACAGTAATTTTACACAACATATTTAGAGTGCTTATTTTTAAATTTTCTCGACAATATCAAATTAAATTATTTAGCTGAAATGGACAAATTTTTACATTTCCTAATTTAGGGAATATAAAAAAAAATCAGCTTTCCTAGGCAAAACCTAACAGAGCTGCAATTAAATTTTTAGCAGAAATGGAAAAGTACTCTCCTGAAATATGCCACGACCGGCACTTAAATTATTCCAAGCTTCCCATAAAATCAACGAAATTATGTTGCTCCTCGCAGACTTGGGACACCCCAACTCTGGCATTTTGGCATCCTTTTGCTGGGGAACCAACGAGGGGGGACAGGGGGCCACTTCCGCATTTTTCGCACTTTAAGACCACTTTTACTCAATAAATTTCCCGGGCCAGTCCGTGCACATAATGCGTGAAAATTACTCATTCCAGCACTCCACAAATCCGGAGGATAAGCGCCGTCGGGGCGACCAAGGCGTATGTGATGACGTTTTCGGGTTGACCCTTCATTAAGACTTGGGAATGTCTTTTTTGCCCTTTAATTCGCCCCCGAAGGGCGGATGGTGGCGGAGTTGGCGACGAGGCCGGCGGGCGTTTTTTCCTCACCCGGGTGCGGTGGTGTGAACCCGGCCGGGTGAGAGGGCGCCCTGCCCGCCCGGCCGTGTTTACACGGTCTGCGCATGTGGAGCACCCCGTGGAGGCCCCTCGCCTCGTTTGATATTCCAGCGGAGCCCGAGCTGGAGCCAGCCCCGAACACGGCATAATGGAAACAAATGAACATAATAATGAGGGCCTGGTTCTGGGGTTTTGCGGGCTAACGTTAAAGCATCCACTCGCGAGGGCTTATAATGAGCTGATTTAAGCGAGAGTTCAATTTAATTATTCGATTATCCCCGAGTTTTGGGGCGTCCTCAAATTGGAATTTGGTCGAGTCGTGTTTTGGTGGCTGTGCCCTCAGCCGTAAAGTATTTTCTGAAATTTGTTTGAACGGCTGGCGGCTGGATGCGGGGGTTTTTCGACGATGAGACGTGACGATTTTATCGCGCGCACCAGAATTGGCGGGAGCGCTTTTGCGTTTGCATTTTTTTTTTCGGGATTTTCGAATGGGAACAAATTCAACAAAGTGCGGTTGTTTCGCGAGCCCCAATAGCCCTCTTACCCCTCCTCCCCTCCTCTGCCGCCTTCGACGCCAGGGGTTTTGTAGAAGCGCGGGTGGACCCGACCGGCTGTTGTGATTAAAAGGGAATTTCTATCTGGCGGGCAAATAACGTTCGCGTTTTGCCTCGATGGAATTTTACGCAACATTTAAGCGCGAATGGAATAAAGTTTTTGTATCATTAAATATATTTTAGGAAACATGCAAAAGTTTTACCATTTTAGATTGGTTTTCGCAGAGAAAGGCGTTTGTTATCTGTCTAACAAAATTAAGGCGTACTTCTCTTAGGTTTTTAGAGAAAATGAGTTTTTGAGATATAGATTAGTATATAAAAATTTAATTATCTACTCTTAATTCTATCTTTGTTATTCTAATAAAAGAATCTCGAAGGTCTAGCACTATATTGAAAGAAAGAAATATATATTTATTCTAATTAGAGCACAATTTATTTTTCTGGTATCTTTCGAAACACCCTGTATACATACATATAGATATGTATATAAATATCCCAGAAACGGCTTCGGTTTCGAGATCTTCGCTATTATTCCATAAAATTTAAAATGGCCGAGTCGTTTTTTTAGTTATTTATACCTACTTGATAACTTTCGCTTAATCGTGAACTTATGGATGATACTCTAGAATTTTTTCATTTGAAAGTCTATTCGATGACATTGGAATATGTATTTTCTAGTTTTCGATTAATTACACTCACAATTTTATAATTTTCATTTGTTGCGATCTTCTACAAAACTTCATTCTTTTGTTAAAAAATTTTGAAAAATGATTAAAATATGGTTTTAGTTTTAGCATTTCTCACACATTTAACTTGAAAAAAGATTTTCGTTTATCAAATAAAAATAAAGAAAAAACTCATGTATACCTACCTAGTCTTTTCATGAATGTTTGAAAATGTGTCACAATTAAAGACATTTTTTATTTTATTTCCGTTAACTTATCCCAGTAATTACATGTTCCTGTAAAGCATGAGTAAAATAAAAGTTGTAAAGAAATCAAAAGTAGTAAACATAAAAAAGGTAAATATGAGAATAGAATAAAGACGGTCCAAGGTTACTTACTTGAGGGTAAATTAACTTTGTTGCAGAATTTCTCGCTCTCATTAACTAAATGCAAGTTACTGCTTTAAAAACAATAGCTGAGCTCTCTTTGCACTGAAGAGATGTGACCTAAATTGCTAAAGTAGGAAAGTAATTCTCCAGTTCATTGGCACAATCACGGCATTCTCAAGATAAATGCGACCTAATTAATATAAGAAGTTCTCAGTTTCAGAGTTTTTGCAACTATTGATTAATTGAGTCCTCACTTCCAATCGGAAAGAACTCGGTTTAATTCGAATTCCCAATTCACACTCATCCTTCTAGGGGGCAGCGAAATGGACTCCATCGCCATTTCATTTTGTTTTTCTTACGTTTATAGCATTTAGTTATTAGTTTAATCTATATAAATTATTTTATTATATCTAATGATTTCATTTGATATATGATTTTTTAACGCTCAAATATTAGTTCTTAAGTTTTTGTAGGTAGGTAGGTACCACAATGTTTGTGATATAATTGAAGCATATTTGTGGAGTAACATTTAAGAACTTCATATGGTGTAGCTCTTTGAATCTGGCACAATTTTATAGTGATTTGAACCTGTTGTAGCAAAGTTGTTTCATTTTTTCCAAACAGCCCTTCAATATCAAAGGAAAATTAAGGTAAAAGAGCGAAATTTTTAATTGAACTTTTAATTCTTTATATTTTGTTATGTTCATCCAAAAAATGAAATAAGCGAAAAGTGAGGTTTTGTTCTCAGCCTAGTTGTTTCATAGCATAGGTAAGGTAGATATATTAGGCAGACGAGCTGAATAATGATCGGCGTTTCGATCTAGAGCGCCAGCGAGATCTCTTCAGTATAGCTGAATGACTGGCGTTCTTGCCACAGACGCCACGATCGAGCGGATCGAAAGCCGATCCTTATATACTCTTGGTTGGAATCCCAAGTGTGAATTATAGCGAAGGAAAATTTTGTAAATTTTTTTTAAAATCAAGTATCATCGAATATTCCATTGTTATAACTCTACGCGTAGAAATTGCATTCAATTGCCTAAACTATAGTACGTATAGTAAAGATATTATATAAAATTTTTAACATTTATTCAAATTTGTTCGCACTTATTACAAAAATTTAATGGATCAGTGTTCCGCTCTTCGTTGTGTTGCATTAACTTAAAATACGAAAGGCCACAAAAGTTCAAATTGGTATTAATCTTCTTGATTTCGTCGTAATCGAACTTCAAAATAAACGAATTTGTTGTAAAACTCGGTATGAAAGCAACAAAGCACGAAGTTTCTAGCAAAGGTCCATTAAAATGTTTTAAAGAGCCCTTAGCGCGATTTTATATAACATTTTATATTTCACCTCTATTTATTCATTGAGCAATAAAATAAGGTAAATGGGTCTATAAAAACAGAAAAACGGTTTAAATCAACAAAACGTGTTACAACTTGTCACTAATAAACCAATCCCGATTCAAATGAGTGGGTGGGAGTTGACAGAGATGTAAATTTAAACAAGCTCATCACACCATAAACAAATTTTGAAATAGGTGCCTATTTGGCGGCTTTAGTACGAAGGGATGATTTTCAGAAAAGCCTTCGTCGCCCCTTTCGATTTAGATAAAAGGTGCGCTACGAACTGTCGGCGAGGCTTGAAAGGCACGTCGTCGTCGCGCGCCTCATAATTCAAAGAAAGTGATGAATTCAATAAAGAAGCCGGGAATCAAAAAGGTTATCACAACTCGGCTGATTATTCAGGTGAGGCCGCGGCGGCGGTGTGCCGTGCTCGCTCAACAACTTTCGCTCTTACCTCTAGAAAAGTCTAGCGAAACGATGCTGACGCTTGATGGGTGTCTGAATGTAACGGTGTCGTCGCGGTAATCGCGCTTTCAGGTAAAGGGAGGGGAGGGAATGGCGCGGTATGCGATACACGACGACGACGTCGGCCAATATCAAATAGAACCAGAAAAGCCATAAAAGCGCCAAGAGCGGCGGAATCAGCGGGCGCGTACATCTGTCACAAAGTTGGGCACTCAAGCGCCAGATAGATGGCGTATTAAATTGTGTTTGACAAGAACACAGCCAGCGCACACGCCGCACATAAATACATGGATAAATACATAACACATGGAGCAAAATACGTATATACATGATGCCGGCTAATTTGCATTTTATGCCCTACATAATCCATCGAACGGGCAACTGGCCCAGAGGCGTAGTGACGGAAGGGTGCCGGAAGGGCCCTTTACCCGAAAAACGGGTGAATGATTGTGGCGTAAATTGAAAACGAGATTAACTGATGATGTCACCCGGGGTACCCATTGAGGAGTTCTTTAAAATAAATAAATCCCCACGATTACGGCCACCACATATGAGGGCGAGGGCATCGGCTTCTGCCTCGGCGCAAATCGCACGAGTCGAATGAATTTTAGGGCCGAATGGACATTGACAGGGACATCGCTTTATCCTTTCTCGCCCGGCCCCGACGGACAGCTCCTGATGTATGCTGTGCCCGCCCCGATTTTCGACCGACATGCCCCGGGCCAGGACCAGTCAACCGTTACCGGGCAGACTTACTTTAAATCTGTCATGTGCCCCTTCAGACTTACGAAGCACCCTGTGACCATTACCCCACTGAGGTGGAAAACCCACTTCAGACGTTACAAACCGTCGCAAGTTTCATGATGCTCTAGGACCACCACCTCTAGCCTGTTTTAAGCCTTCCGTGTAGCCAAATTTCCATATGTATATAGCACTGTTTGCGACCCGTCTAATTTCGAGGGTTAACCCTTCTAGCTGAGCCCCCGCGCCAGCCGCCCACGTCTTTGATTTTCCGCAGCTGCCGGGCCCCAATTGCCGTAATCAGCAAACGCAAATATCAACAGAGCACGTCAGCCGGATATTTGGAGCGTATCACGATCCATTTCATATCTGCTATTTGCCAATGCTAATTTATCCAGGGATATCCATGCACCCTCCACACAGGGTGGAGTTTAAAAAGGATCAAAAGCGGCGACTGATGAGGTTATGATTTCGGGCTATCGGAGTCCGCCTGTTTGCAAAATATCACCCAATTAAGGATTTACATAAAATTTGAAATTATTTTAAATATTGTTAAATAACTTAATACTGAAAAAAACATTTATATTTACCTACAAAAAAAAAAACTACATTCAAATTATGTTAAATATGAACATATTTTTTATTGAATCGAACAAAGGAAAATATATTTCATAGACTTTACAAATTTCTTTATGCTGCAAAAGTTTTGAATTTAATGAAAAAAGTTTTCAAAATGTATTCATCGGTATGAGTTGAAATACTAAATTATGTATACCTATATGACTTATTGTTAAGAAATTGTAGAGTGAGAGAATTTCCCAATGTCATAATTTAAAATGAAGGACCATGGACCCAGACGTCAATAACCCCAAAATGAAAATAAATTATAGAATTTGTGCGTTTAATGGGTAACACCTCTCTAGGATTTTGGAAATATCATTTTTTTCTTTTTGGCTTAAACAATACTGGGTAGGTGAGTACTTGAAAACGGTTGCGTGAATTGATTTGTAGTTTTGACAGTACCTTCACAATTACTTGTTTTATGGAAGTATCTACGGAACCGTTCTTCGATTTAATGTAAACTTTTGTTTTTATAAAATATTTACTGCTGTTTTGGTCAAAAATCGTTGTTTTTTGTTTAAGTGTACCATTCTATAAATCGAAGTCGTCTAACAATTTCGTGAAACTACTCACTTAAGATTTGAGTGGTAGTGAATTTGAAATTCACTATGCCATAACAATTTAATTAGTTATAGTGCAATGGGTGTGTTGACACGGACTTGCACTTGACCTGGTTTTCATGTTTTAAATAAAATTTAATAATACCAACTCGTAATTAAGCGAGAATATTTTTGTGCTAGTTGTATGTTGTTAAATAGATGCTAATTAGGTAGGTATTTCAAATCATTTTCAATTCCAATAACACAATTTGTCCTATTGGTTCCAGTCCAGTGGTGTTGCAATTCATATTAAAATCTGCCAGCAGTACGAGTTCTGCTGCAACTGTCCTGCAAATTAGGAATGCGTGCCGAGCCCAGGAGTAATTTAATCACAAGATGAACCCTTTGCAAGCCCAGGGATGTCATCCAGGCCGGCTAGTTCCAGAGTCGTGTCGACAAGGAGCAGCCATGGTGCGAATATACAAATTTTTAGCACCCAAATTAATTCAGGTAATGAATTCGATTATAACTTCGTCATAGCGCTTCTCTGCAGTCTCCCGTGTGCCTTGGGACGGAATTAGCAGCGCGGTATTAGGAGCAGTCATAAAACGCAGAACACCTCACAATTTATTGCATTTTTATCTAATTAGACAGTCCCCGAGTTGTAGAGGGCCATCGCATTTGCATGGGCCCAAATCCAATTTTAACTCGACCCACGAAATGATGACACGGGCTCCCTCCCCCTGTGAAGTATACCTGGATGCCTAAGGTGCGCTCACAGTGCACCATCCACTGAGGTGAAAAATTGTGAAAACGCTCTAAATAACGCGCCCCACTGTATGCAGCGCGCTAAGGACAATTTTCAAATTGAGTTGACGTTTTTGCTTGATAAATTTAACAAAAATTTTTATAAATTCGTCGTTCGCTCGAACGCTTCCTAACAAATGCTGACAGGGCACGCAATTGCAGACAGTCGCCAGTTCGATTGTCCGCTGTTGAGGCATAAAAAACGAGATTTTCGAGGTTCGTCTTAATCAATCACGCGATACAATTTAATCGATATCACATGGCATAGGGAATTTATTTTCACATAAAAAATCGAAACAATAAGCCTCCGTCTCCGCCGACTTTTGGGTTGTTTCACAGACCCAAAAATCCTTCGGAAGAGCAATGCCATGCTCGATTTTATTGGAGGGATTCGCTGTTTCCTAGCGTTTTAATTGAAATCCGGGGAAAGTAAAGTGAAAAAGAAACGTGCGGGTCTCAGGACCCCCGGTAAGAACGAAGTTCTGCTATAATATATAAATAATAAAAAGGTAAAAACATTTGACATATTTAAGTATTTTTATTTTATAATTCAACCATGGAAATTATTGGCTTGTGTTAGCTAAAGTAAGATACATATGCCTGCGACTCTATTTTGGGTAAATATCTTGAAAAAACAACATCGATAGTTGTACCAAACTTTTTTGTTGAGTGTTTCGGATTATTATTTATTGACAAATTAAATGTTTCTAACAGACATTTTTTTAGTTTATCAGATCTTGCATCTGCAAAATTAATGTTAAAATCACCAGCCAAAATGAGTGGGACCTTATCATGATCACAACATAATTTTCTGGCGCCCTCTTCACTGTACTCACTTAATTGTCTATGAATTTGAAATATAACGTCTTCAATTTTCTGATTGGGTGAAACATAAATAACAACCATAACTATTTTAAGGCCAGAGTACACACAGCTGAGCATATATCAGGTATACATAGGAAATTCTCGATATATTTCAAATTATGTTCAGCTGACAGTGTGTGGAAATGAAAAATATTACCTCTCCCTACCTATAATGTTTCAAATCCTGTAACTTTAAAATTTGGCAGTCTGCCATCTTGAATTCTTAAATTTTGACAGTTGTTATGAAATTAGCGACCCCGAAAACCCCCAATTTTCAAGTTTGGTGCAAATCGCGTTAACTTTGAAATTTGGCAGTCCGCCATCTTGAATTCGTAAATTCTGACAGTTGATTTGAAATAACCGGCCTCGAAAGCCCCCAAGTTCCGAGTTTGGTGCAAATCGAATGAACTTTAAAATTTGACAGTCCGCCATCCTGAATTCGTAAATTCTGACAGTTGTTTTAAAATTAGCGACCCCGCAATTTTCAAGTTTGGTGCAAATCGCATTAACTTTAAAATTTGACAGTCCGCCATCTTGAATTCGTAAATTCCGACAGTTGATTTGAAATAAGCCACCCTGCAAACTCCCAAGTTCCAAGTTTGGTGCAAATCGCATTAACTTTAAAATTTGACAGTCCGCCATCCTGAATTCGTAAATTCTGACAGTTGTTTTAAAATTAGCGACCCCGCAATTTTCAAGTTTGGTGCAAATCGCACTAACTGTAAAATTTGACAGTCCGCCATCTCGAATTCGAAAATTCTGACATTTGTTTTGAAATAACCGACCTCGAAAACCCCCCAGTACAAAATTTGGTGCAAATCGCATTAACTTCAAAATTTTCCAGTCCGCCATCCTGAATTCGTAAATTCTGACAGTTGTTTTGAAATAAGCGACCATGAAAAGCCACAAGTAATGAGTTTGGTTCAAATTACATTAACTTTAAAATTTGACAGTCCGTCATCTGAATTCGTAAATTCTTCTATTCGTACAAAATATGCACACGCAACATCACGAAAAAGTTATACACATGTAAACACGCGCGCACGCGTGACTTTGTTGAATCATATAATAATCCACGTGAATTTGAATACACGTAACACGACTTTTAATCGTCACTATATGAAGCATACACATGCGTCATGCAAACACAACTATCATAAGTTTCATCAAAGAAAGTATAATAAAGTAAACATGCGCTGCTGCCGCCTGCCAGGGAACTTCGAATTTTCTCTTTTTCTCTCTCTCTCTCTCTTCACAGTACTAATAGTAGCTCTCGAATAAACCGACTAGACCCCAGATGGCCAAGACCCTAAGGGGAACGACTGGACTTGCGTAGAGCAAAGCAAAATTGAGGGGAATTTAACGTTACTCTGTCGTTTTCTCTATGTTCACCTGCCTAGTTTTTCAACGCATAGTGCGCCATAAAGAACTTCGTTCTAATAAATTAGTGAAATTTTATCGCTCTCAAATGGAGATTAATATGGAAGTCAGGAACGGCAGATGAAACACCCTCGCAGGGTGAAAAATAAATGGAACCCGTGACATCGCACTGATTTATTTTAATCGAAGATAAGCGCTTTTTTGATTTTGTAAAAAAATACCTTCAGCCACTTGCCAACACCGAAGGAGATAGAATTTCACCTGGGGTGGCTTTTTTATTTTATTCCGACTTTCCTTTTCAAGTCGTTAAGATTTTTCGATTTTTCTCCGTTTAATTATTTCTTTGATTCCTTTCGCGATATTGCTGGTGTAACTCTCGTAAAAGCAATTTTTATGGTGTGATTTACCTGGAAGGAAGTTTTCTTGTTTAAACAAAGTATCACGATTTCAGGGAAAGGAATATTGTTTAATATTTTTGTTGCCACCGTGTGTATACATACATGACTTTGTAACATATTTTTTTCTAATAATATAAGTTAGAACAATCTAAATTTTTACATAATTAAAATTGCTATGCTTTGAACAAATTATTTATTTTAGTAATCTTTAAACTTCACGAAGAAACAAAATCCCTCGTAAATTTAACAAATCACTGTGGTTAATGTTTTGGTTTCCTGATTCTTGATTAAGTTGAAAATGTTGAAGTTCTTTAAAAAGCATTAATAAAAATAATATGTACCTATGTACATATTTTGCTTAATCAAACCCAAATTTTATATAATTAATATGACTAATAAAAAATATTTTTAACCTGAAAAGCAGTTAAATTGTTCACCCTATGTCTTCGATTTGAATGGAAATCTTGAGAAGCTATGACGCTATACGAAAACGGGACACTTTCGGAGATTGTGACATTAAAATAGGTGCTTGGAACATTACCTTAAAACTTTACGATAATTTTCTTTAAAACTATACAATGATTTTATGAAAAAATAGAAATTGCTGATTGTATGGCTTTTTAACTACAAATAATATTGATCATATGCGTTTAGTTTGTTATAAAATGCTAACTATTTGGTCACTGATTCTACTCATGTAATTTAAAAAAATATATATTATTAATAATATAAACGTTACTACCTTTTTTAAACCGGGAATGCAATACTCACATCTTAATTAGTGAAGAATATCTGGAGTCTGAATGGACAATTTTCCGACAATCTGGGAAGAAAGTCATTGACACATAATATGTTTTAGAAACGACTTTTTTTAACAACTACGACTAAGCATGGCATATGATTTCGAGAATAAATTGACTTCGATTATCCGAAAGTTAGTGAAATATTCATCATTTTAGAAAAAAGGTGTTAAATGTATAAAAACTTGCAACTTATGGAAAAATATTCTATTTCAACACTTTTCTTGTATGTGAGAACAGAGTTTTTTTTTAAATGAATTTTGAATGTATACCTAACCTATGTACCAACATGTATTTTATGCGGCATCCACATCTATAAAACGAAAAAAAGCGATAGTTGAACAGATATATGTAGTGCAGCTTAGTTGCAAAAGTGCTAGGAGGTGTAATTTTATTATTTTCACAGGATTGCATCCTTTTTAAAATATTGTGTAGTAGTTAACGATTGTAGGCAAAAGAAATAAAAAATGTCGGCTGCCTTTCAATTGACAATTCAAAGCAGCAAAATAGACAAATCGCATTTTCCATGCAGTCGACTATTTCAGGACGTATTTCGAAATTTCAGAAACTCCTGACATACGAAGCCCGTGTACCATGCGATGACGGTAGGTTTTTCCCCCTCCGTCACCCCTCCGGCGGGACTCCTGTTGCAAAACTACTAACTGCTGAAAATGTAAATGCGATGCAAATGTTTAGCCGGTGGTATGCGTCGCTCTAGCCACAATATGGCGAAATATAAATTATATACAAATCCAGCAGCGGCACTCGCGTGTCACACTCATTATAAATGCGCACTGCATATGTGGCCGCCGCAGAGACAGCGTCTGAGCGTCTGAAAGGCGAAGTTGACGTGCAAGGATATTCCAATTATATGGCAGCAGACTTATGACAAATGATTCCGAGGCCCTAGATGAGCTTCTCCTTCTCGTCAACTGACAGCAGGGGAGGGGAAGAGGTCACATATTCTTCGGTCTCAGTCTAAAATCGGGAATCAAGTCAGGTATCATCAGCGGGGGTGTGACATTTTACCTGAGCGGTAGAAAAAAGGGTTTTTTGCGGTCCGGTGACGAGTCCCATCAATTTTTGCCAGAAGGTCTCCTGGTAATAAATTTCAATTCTGTGGTAATTTACGTTGAAACTAGAGGTGCCGGGGCGACAGAGGGCGTAACGAGGGTCGAGTGGAATTGTGACCGGTCCGAGCATAAGTCTCAGGTGCCACTTTGCCCTCCACACAGTCCATCGGCGTCGGCATAAAAGTGCCAAGTGAATTTTCACCTTTGGGGCAGCACTCCGCATGAGCTGCAACAATTGAGAAGAAAATTTGCATGGTGTCAAGATGGACGGTGGACGTGGAGCTGACACGGCCGGCCGGACACGGGCCCATGTAGCCCCGGTCGAGACTCCGCCGGGAGTTATATTTATCCTTAATAGTTGATGAAAATGCATATTATGCGGCCACAAAAGGGGCACAATGGGGCCCGATGAATGGCTCTGAATTATATTCATTAGCACAATTGCAAAGCCCCGCAAAAGTGCTGGAAAGTTTATCGAACTAAAATCGCCCGGACGAAGCCTAATGTGGATGTGCCTGGGACGGGGAGGATCAGGGGCCCCATTGTCTGGAGGCGAAGTGCAAGTCTCCCGGGAGTCAGGAGTTCTTCCGCATATGCGGCACAATGGCTAAAGACAAGTCGCCCGTCGCATACCACCTCCGATTGCGCATATTGTTTAAATAATTAACACAAGAAAAGCGGCACATTAAATGAACATACATGAACCCATCCCTCGATTTACACAATTTCGCTTTTTTAGGGTATTCTAAGCCCTTTCAGCAACATAGGTACTAAACCATTTGTAAGACAAACAATAATCAGGATATAAGTACCTACTTTTTGAGGTTAGATTTTTTAAAGTCAATATATTTTTCTTTTGGTACAAAAATAGGTAGGTACTTATGATATTTTAAATATTGTTAGCCCTGCATGTAGTTTAGTTAACATATCCTCATACTTTGATTAAAAGAGTGACCGTAAAAGTAGGTGAAAATCAGCCTAATTTGTGAACCTTCAATTTTACATCAAAATGTGTGCGAAATTAAAGTTAATGATGAAATATTACTCTCAGAGAAGTTTCAAGATAAGCATCTGTTTCAATTTTGAGAAATGAGTGGTCTAGTTGACTAAATCGAGTTGAAGTACCTATGTAGGTATAAATAATAAATCAAGGTTTTTTTTTACAAGCTTTTATTTAACTTGCAATGTTTGTATGTATGTTCGGGTCAAATCTTGCAACTGAATTTTAAAGCAGTTATCCTCAACCGATTGAGATGAAATTTTACATAGAATTTTAGTTTGGATGACAATGCATGGTTAGCTAAGTGACGTCATTCTAAATCCAATATGGCGGACTAGTTTGTTTTTGTGCACTTCCATGATATGGGTATCAAATGAAAGGGTATGACAAGTTGAATACGATAAAAACTTATTTTTTAAAATCTATTTTTAAATTCAGAACTTATTTAGTTTCAAAGTATAGTCCAACCCCTTAAAACTTTTGAAAATATTGCGTATAGAATTGGTGTAGCATGTATGTTTTATGTATGGCCAAAGCATGGCAGATGCCTCCTAAAAACTATAAACTCGATTTTCTCGAAAGCATGGTTTTTGATCTGGGTTCACATGATTTAAAATACAACTTCTCAACCGTATATAGGTCGGACCAAAATCAAAAAGATAGGTCGGTTTTTAGCAGATTTTCCGACCTCGAAAATGTGTTTCTTTTTAAACGGCCGTCATTTTGTTATTTTTAAATTCTTTTATTTAACTTAGGTAGGTACACTAGGTGTCGTCAAATCTTGCAATGCAAAATTTTTATACTTAGACTTTACCAAACTCAATGAAATTTGGCGAACATGTATAACTTCGGTGACAATACAAGTTAGTGGTGTAAATTTTTTTTTTTATAAATACTTGTTAATGGAGAAGATTCCTTTTGGTACGGGTTACAGCGACTTTAATACTTAATAATTTTTTTTTACGTTCCAGATGGCTTTTTTAACGTTTTTTTAATTCCTGTGTCTAAAAAAGCGAGTGTAAAACTTAAGTCTGTGACGCTAAGTGAGTATCCAGGAAATTTGATTTTATTTTCGCGAAATAGGTAAGTTTGATATGAAAAATAATAGTAATGGAAAATGCGTTTTATGTCATACTAAAATGAAAAAATTAGCGAATTTTGTAGGTCCGTAATATACGAGGAATTACATTTTTTTTACAAAATGTAGGTACCCCCTTCACGTTTGTTATTTTTATTTGAATACCCCTTTCTCATTACATAAGCCGCAAAATCCATTATTTATAGGAATTTTGTTTATAGAGAAAACATTGTTTTGTCACGTTTGTCTAGATTTTTATATTATAAAAAAAATTAATAGAATAATATGTGGGTATATAGATACAATGATTCTTTCTAAATAATTTCTCGCGAGAAAATTTCAAACATCCTTAATATTTATTTGAAAACCTATGAAAGTTTCTAGACGAGTGTACGTCGACCAAATATAGTGATTTGGTTTTATGACGATTTTACTGTATACTGTTATTTTTTCCTAAATAACAACTTTTCCAACAAATAGTTTGATGCTATATGTATCTAGCCTAGATTCAGCTTCAATTTTAATGGGTAAATTTGATAAACTGACATTTATACGGAGAGTTTGTTATGTAGAGATTAAAAAGTAGGACTTCAGAATCCACTTCTTTCACAGCTCCTTGAACTTCTTTCTACTTTAAATCCACTTGCTTCTGTTGAGAAAAACAAAAAGAAATTTCGAAATTGGATCTAAGAAAATTTCGCCAGGGGCACTGCTGCACTGACACATAAAATTTAATTCCAGAGCTTCCATTTAAGCAGATTATATTGAATATCAAAGTAATTTGTACAGGGGCCCGGTAGGATCTCAATTTGAATGGAAGTGGCCCTAAAAATTTCACGAGCGAAGACTTAATTCGCGTGCTGATTGAAGAGTGGCCGGCGAAGTCTCTAGGTGCACGTCTCAAAAGGATTTTTTTCCTGAATTTCACTACTAAACATTTATACAATTTCGCCGCTGAACATACGGGGGATGTTGGGGGTGGATGGTTTCGGGAGGTTTAAAGGGGTATATGGGGGTTTAAGGGGGTATAGTATAAATCCGTATCCGAAGCATTCGGCTCCATTTGAACAAAAGGCCAGAAAGCGCTTTGGAACAGTTTAATGAAAATTTTCGAGCGAGACTTCTGCACCAGCTCCTGGAAATCCCAACGATTTAATTTTTAAAGATGTTTGCATCCACCAGCAGAATGCCCGTGTAGCAGAATGCGAGGGCGGTGGCTCGGCGGGATTTTGAGCCTGAGCCGCGCCCGCCACCGTCGTCGCCGCCGCCCGACGCCGCCGCCCGCCGCTGCCGCCGTGGTACACAGCCAGCCGGAGATAATACGATGCCGAGCAGCCTGAATGCTGACTGCAGGAAAAATTAATAAAAATAACTTTTCACTCAGGGGGGATAAGTCAGAATCTCGGAGCGCAAGAACTGAAATGAATATGGGGCTCCGCGCGCCTTTGATAGATGAGGAGGATCCCGGACGTGAATATGTGAAAGCTTTTAGACAGTTGGGAAATTTTTGCCGGATTGCACTGCTGCCAGCCAGATCTCCCCCAAACCCCATCTTGAGCCCCAACCCGGGCTCCAACTTCAACTAAAACTCGCAGCCAGGCTGCGTTCCTCTATCGCTAGTTATTGGTATCGCGGGGGTGTGGCACCTTCTGTGATTTACCTCCACTACCCCCCGAATCCGTGCCATTTCATCTCGAAGGCGCACTTGCAAATGGTGCTTCGTTATTTTTGCATTTCTAAAACGGACTCTATCCACCAGCAAAAACCGTGGTATGTTCAGGATGATTGGAACATGATCCGATTTATGCCCCAAAGGTATGTTGGTAATTGTCCAGAAATCCTGGCATGACAACCTCTTTTCTAAGGGGGGTTGGAAAAGGCAACATACAAGGGGCGACCGTTGGGACAACAAATAGCAACTTCACGAGAAGTAATTTACCTTTCTGGCCCATAAAGCCCGGATGATATCGACTTGTTACTCAGCGTAATGACCCTCCGGGTCACTCTTGAATGTCGAAATGGAATAATGTTGCCAAAGGGTATATTTGTGGATTGCACCAGACAAATTGGGATAAGCTCAGTGATTATCCGAAAAACCCCTCGGATAGCACTAATCCGCGCGCCTAGTTACACGTGTTTAGACGTCTACTTACACTATCCAGAAAGAAATGAAATAATACAAACAAGATAAAGATGAGAACCCTTCTTAAGATACCATGAAAAATAGATGCGTATGTAATACCTGGGCTAAAATTATTTTATATATGTATAGGTATTTGAAACTAATTATTTTACGGAAAAACCGCGATATTATATAGCTCTAAACTAAATTACAAAAATTACTTGAGCTAGAATTGTTTGATTTAAAAATTTAGTAAATTGTATAACTAATTGCACTCAAAAATGTTATATAATAGTTTTTAAGTCATCTTAAAAAATTGCAATGATGAGCTCTATACTTAATTTTCAAATATTCACTCTCATAGTTATTGAATGAAGAGGTTTTGCAAGAAATAGTTTAACCTTGGAATAAACCAAGAAATTTAACCTAATCATTTAAAGAAAGCAATACTTTTAAAACCATTAATTGTAAAAGCAATCTCAAAATATACAATGAATATAATGAATATAAGTCATCTTCACTTTGAGGCAGTATATGCTTTTACAATAATTTAATCGCCTAAATTGACTTCGCAAATACAAAAAATACTTTTTCGAAAAGGAGTTTTCATTGTAAAGAATCTAAGAACTTCGAATTCGTCAGTAAATTTTCAGTTTTTGAAACTATAAACACGTTTTTCTCCAATCCATATCTACATCATCAAAACACATACATTACATACATATGTATATGTCTCGAATATTTTATTGCAAAATAAACGTAATTAATTAATTATGGTAAACATTAAGATTACAAAAAAAGAAAAAAAGACGAGAATATGCGAAATCTAATGAAAATTCAAAAAATTCCCGAACGCAGAAGGAGAGTTGATCAAATTTGCGAAGACCGTAAGCATAAAATTAATATAGTCCCTAATAATTAAATTATAGTATCTAGTAATTTTGCTAATTTTTTAAAACATGCGTTGTTAAAAATTTAGAACGGGTTTTCGGTACATTATACAATAAATACTTTAAAGCTTATTATTTCTCAAACAGGGCTTAAAGTAGAAAAGTGATAATAAATTATAACCTCATTTTATATTACATATGTTACTAATAGTGAATCTCATCTAGAGTTGGTTTCCAAGAAGTGTAATTTTATTTTCTGCATTTCTAATTTAGTTCATAATTTTCTGGAAACTTAATATTATATATATAATTAGAAATTGGTTTTACTAGAAATTCAATAAATTTTGCGTAGGTAGGTATATATAGTCAAATTAATAAACTATGATTATCAGAAGAGTTAAGCTTGTAACGAAAACATTCGATCGCGTACGGATATTCCTAGAAATTCAATTAAGCTAAAGAAAATTTCAGTGAATATATCGACCCAAAAAGAACAACTTCTAGATTATCCACCAATTAGAAACTACTAAAATATCAGGTTTTTTGATAGTGTGCTAGAAGTTCAGTTTAAAGGAAATAACTTTTCGGTATTATCAAATAAAATTACTGAAAATTAATTAAAATAATTGTGTAGAGTCCGTCTGGTTCAATTTCATAATGTGTACTCATAAATGTTTAAGGTAGTAGTTCAAAAGAACGCTTTATTCTAACTAATTTGCTTTAATATGAGTAGGTATGTATTGTTTTTATGAAAATGTAAATAAACTGCAGAATACTTTCTTTTACGAGAACCCTAAACAAATGTATACGGTAACAAATTTTATTGTATTCGCATAAGTGAAGTCATTAATTGGCCGGTTTATAATTCTTCCTAGTACATCACATTCCAGGTCATCACTGACCGGGCAACCGTTCAAGCGAGCCATTTAATGGCACATTAAAATTGTAACAGGTAAATATTTAATGTCAACACATTTTAAAAAGTTCCATTTATTGACATCCCATAATATACTGAAAACATACTTTTATATGAAATTCTACGAATTCACCATCGTCCTCGTCGGATTCCCGGATGAAATGTGCCAAAATGAAACGCCGGAAAATATTTTATAGTATAAATATTCAGCCACAAATGAGTTTAACCCTCGCCGGTATTTGCACCCGCCGTTAAGTTATTCAAATTTTATCCAGAGTTTTGCTGCAGTATGACCCAAGAGTTGTGGCGAGGTCAAAAAGTAATTTGGAGCCCTTCAAACGTTTATTCGGTTCGGGTGGGGTCCTTGGGGCCAAAATAGGTCATCCACTTTCATTATCTAATTCAGGATCTGAGTATAACTTAATTTCGTCCACGTTGCGCTTACGGGGAGAGCCTCCGAAGGTATTCATAACAGGGGCTAAATATGTGGGACTTGACTGTTTGTTTGCGCTTCCATTAGGGACTTAATTGATGCAGCAACAGGGGCATCCCGAGGTACTTCCAGGAATTTATTACGAAACGTACCCAAAGTGAGCCTTTATAGGGAGAGTAATGACCACCTTATGGCAGTAAATTTCGTATAAGAAGAGTCTGCTAGTAATTGAAAATTATGGAATCTGAGGTGGCTGAGAAGTATGTCGACCTCGACATCGCTCCGGGAAGGATGAGGCGCCTCAAATTATGAAAAATTGCTTTGAAAACAAGTACTATCCTGGGGCTGAGGAGGGAACCCTCGTTCTCAACAGATTAGACTTTCGTTTCGTTTTCATTTTCGGCGAGGGGCGAATTTACGCAGACTTTGCAAAAAATCTCAGGCTCTCAGATAAATTGATGTTAACGAGCGTATTCGTAAAGTACTTAACTCTGCTCTTCAGATCTTAAAGGAATAATTGAACTCCGCTTACAGTCATGATTCATTATTTATGGACGCATTAAAACCGGCTGAAGCAATGTTAAACGCATTTCCTTAATTGGCGAGTAATTCGTATATATCGCGAATTACTTTGAACTGAATATGTATTATACAGGATCTTTTTTTCTACTCAACTTGACAACAGACACGATGAAAAGTTTAACTATTGTAACATAGGTATGTGTAACTATTTTTTTACGATTACAACAGTTGGGAGTAAAATTTTCAACATACCAAACTATAGTTCTATAGCTATAGTTAGTTATAGAAGTTGTGAGTTGGGTTATATACCCTAGGAATTTTCAAAAATTCAATTTTCAAAGTCACATATTTTATTTTTAATTATTGTTATAAAAATGTATACATAAATAATGACAATTTATGAATTGTTATAGATAGAATGTAGTCGGGGAAAATATATTGCTCCTGATAGACATTTTGGAGCAAAACCCATATGTCTATATGTATAAACACAAAAAATAAATATTATAGTAATAAGTAATTCACTCGAACTCAAACAGATTGTCACATAGGTGTAAAAAAGATATCTTTCGTTTTTGATAAAAATAATCCTAGACGATAACTGCTACCATAATTTTATAAGGCTATATATTTTCAAAAATTATTTAAACTGAAAATTAAATAACCTTTAAAAACCTTTCTAAATATACATACTTTTCGCAACGCCGGATATGTCAAAATGGAAATAAGAAAGTAGTAAAAATAAAAAATTTTCAAAACTTTAAACAGAACCGATTGACCTAAAACTTTAACACTTTATTCCGCAGACTTAACCACAGTCTCCAGTTTATTATAATATATGCATAATATAAAAAAATATAAAAGTGAACGTAGGTAGGTACCTATAATTTTGTTTTTAAAAATATAAGAACAAAAATATATTATTTATTTTCTCCCCGGTAGATGGAACAAAAATTCAGAATTAATTAGTACCTAAGTATATCCTCAACTTGTCTATTATATATTCTATACGAATTGAGATTATCAGAAAATCATATCTGGGAATTGTTAGTTTGGGATAAGTTAATATTATTAGATATTTGTAATATTGGGACCAACTTACGAAAGTCTAGAAAGTAGTCGATTTTGACATTTATTGTAATAATGTTACCAACTTTCATTGTACCTACTTGATAAAAAATAACGTAATAGAAAAGGTTATTTTACCCGTTCACAAATAGACCGAGAAAGGAAAAAAATAATTAGCTCTAGTATCTAATTTTCTGCAATGTTTCACAAAACCTCAAATTAAATTCCAAATATTTAACAAATTTTTTCCTCTTTTTCCCCCATAAACCAAACCCTTTCAGTAGCAACCCTTTTTCCACAAATTCGCACAACTACAAAAACAAATGTCCAATTTAATTTAGAATCACACAAGGACACGACTGCCGCCGCCGTGTGTCATCGAAAGAAAAATCATCAAATCAGAAAATTGAGATTGAAAAGCGAAGGGTTAATTAAGACCAAGAGCGCCAGAGTGCGGAAGAGGCGGGAACAAACCTTTTTTCGTCAAGCCTCGTCTGTCTGCAAAAGTCAATTACGCGTGTTGAGCATTCGCCGGAATCAACATCTTATGCAGCCGTGCAGCCAACAGCCGAGGCGAAGCCACTCAAGTTCAAGCCGGGCGAAGTACAGAAAACACTTCTGCATCGCGGCGGGGTCGCGGAAATGCAATTGCAATTGCAACTGCAACTGCAACCCCATCGCTTACCCCTGCAAAACATTTTCCGCGGGATCGTTCGCTACAAATCCATGCGACAACCTTCGTTTTCCACCGCGGCAAAATGAGTCGTGAGGGGCTGCAATTTTGTGGCGCGTGTAATATCCGGGGACATTTTCGAAATTAGTACGACTCCGATGCGATTTTACACAATAAATTCAATTTAAAAAAACGGGTTAAGAGCGAGTTAAGTGAGGTTCCATGTTTTACAATTTTAGATTTTTAATAAAACTATTTTGGTATTCGTTATAATTTTCAATGAAAATATGAAATAATGTTTTATAGATAGTTTAGAAAGCGTATACGTATACTTTGATAGCAAATACCTCGTCGCTGCACTTTCTAAAACAATACTGTCGAAAACGACCATCTGAAGGACTCTTCAACAAGATCCTAATATTCGCAGGGCTAAAAGTTAGCCCCAAAACTATTATGCCGTCACATTGAAGCTCATTTTAAATTTGCAAGACAAAAAACATGGGAAGAGGCTATAGATAGAACCATTAATTTCTGTCCATTATTGATATAAATTGTGAGAATATCCAGATTATTTTGAGCGACTCTGGCGGTTTACCCAGAAAAAATAACCAGTCTCGGTTGGTAGTCCGGATAATCGCGAATCTGTATAACTGAGGGTCGGATAATTGAGTCTCCACTGTACTTCTTTTGCATATATTTCCGTGTATATGTTCCCTAAGAAAATAGTAAATCTTCATTTCTAACGATATGAATACTTTTAATATCTATAGCTAAGAACGTAGTACCTACATATACATATTTTATTCTTGTGCCAGATTACAAATCATCTGGTCAAGGTTTACGTTCTCTAAAACCAATTTTATAAGTACATGTATTTTCGTAGGATTATAACTTTGTATGCTGTTTTATGCAACGCTTATTGTTATAACTATAACATTTATTTTTTTTCAAAATTGAATCTTACTACTACCTACTACACATTTCCAAATAGGTACTGAGAATAATAACTTTCTACAATTAAGAATAACTGTTTCTTACTACCATCTTTGAATTATAAATAACCTTATCCTATTTAAAAATTCATAATAGGGTTAAAATTAACAAAATTGAACTTAAAACTTGAAGCTAAAACAGAAAGACTTCAAGTTCAGAAATACACAAACTACAAAAATTAATTGAATACCTACTTTTTGATTAAAATTTAATTGCTTAAAAATAAAGAGTTGTAGATTCAAGTATATACAGTGAAAAATAAGGGTAAAAATCTCGTTCCATGAAATTTAGTTATTTAAAAGAGAATATTTCACTATTGTTTACAGAGCTTTACTATTAATTTCAGGATATTTTCAGTCAAAACTCAACATATCAAAAAAACTATAATATCTAATTCTACACGTTGATGAAAACACTACTTGGAAAGAAGTTAATTTCCCATCTGTAGTATTCAACCGTCTTCAATTTTCTTTTATTCATTTTCCTAAAAATTACTTTCAGTTCCCTTCCTTCCAGTTCCTTAAAAAATAAAATTGATTCCATCTTTGGACAGGCTGACTGTAGAGGCATTGGGTCCCTTTAACAGAAAAAAAAGACCCCGAATAGCTTAATTTTGCATCATTTAAATTCACTTCGGCTCCTCGCACTCGATAGGCATTTAAAGCGAAGATTTACTGAACACAAAAAAAAGGGATACTTTGCAGTGTTTCTTTCTAATGTGACCCCGCCCGCCCCCGCCGCCACTGGATACAGTCATTTTATATATAAGACTGGCGCCGCAACAGTTCCATCAATCATCGAGTTTTATTGCCTCCATTCCATTAGCTCGATAGCTCGATGCGAAATTGGTCTGCGGCGATAAGTTTAAGTTTGCAGCCATTCTTAAGCGCGACGGCGACGTCGTCGAGAACGACGACGACGACGTCGATGACGATGGCAATGGCGAAATTGCATCCCACTTAACAACCTTTCGATTTCCAGCTGTCTTCTAGCCTCATCCACTTCACTGCGGAAACTTTTTCAATTTTCATTTTCGACTGAAGCTAGTGGCTATTAGCCACTCATTAGTTTCGAGCTGAAGGTTCGTCCTCCCCCCGTTCACGCGGGCATCGATGGGGTCCATGAAGGAGGCTGGATGGCGGCGATGGTTTGGTCAAGACCACCACCATCCAAAGTACCATCAGCGGTTCGAGCAGAGGTTATTTGGGGCGGCTCCAGCTCCAGCTCCTGCTCCAGCATCCCTGGACAGTCCGGCATCAGTCAATATCGAAAGTTTTCTCGGGTCCGATCCGGGATGCTGTGATAAATAATCCCCTCTCGCAGGAAGGATATTGATATTCCCGGATTTTCGGATCCTGGTCGATTGTTTTTTTTTTGTTGCACTCTCCTCTCGAGTGTCCCGGAACCCCGCGGCCCCAAATATCCCCCCGCTAAGCACGGGATTTGTATCGCTTTCGATATGCTGCCGCTGCGGAGTGATTAGTCCCATCAGGGCGATTGATGGCTCCGCTAAATACTCCCGACGTGTGTTTATTCGAGATGAATATTATTTCTTTTTTTGTTTCTGTTTATTTCAGTTCCACCCCCAATTTTTCGCCTCCTTGGGCGCCGTCTCCACTTGTTACTGTTAGTCGGCGTGTTGCGGCGCTGCGGCAATGCGGCGTCAGAGTTCCGCGCGCGCTGGCAGTTACAAATTGTAAATTTCTACCAGGATACGTTTCGCGGAAGTTGGGGCAACATTGTTCGGGGGGTTAGGGGAGTTTATCCTTCCTAATGGAGCTTTACAATTACTATCCGCTCCCCGGGCCGAGGGCTCGAGGAGGATTGATTTGTTTGCTCATGAAGATGGATGTGTGATCAAATATGGATAGATGGCGCTGTGTGCGCCCTTAGTAGTTATACGGAGCCAAAACCCCCCATACCCTGCACATGGGGGCTCGAAGCTCCAGGATCAGATTGCACTGGAGTGGCTAAGGGTTGGGCATTTACCCACCCAAACCCACCCGTAGGTGGTTATCGCTTTTATTTAGAACCTCTTCCTTGCGGCTTTTATGGCTGCGGCTTATAAGCTTTACTTAGCCCAGGAATGGGTGCGCTTCAACTCCTGAAATAACTGGCAGCCAAGTGCTTACAGGGTGATGAGGAGGGAAACTCCGCTTGATTGATTGTTGTTGCCCCCTGTGAGACTGCCCCCAAACTCCCCACATGCCTGAGAAGTTTTCTAATAAAGTGCGAGTTGCATATCGCTCCCTGACTTGCTGAAATGTGGGCTCCTCCATAAAGCGCGCAAGACCGCAAAAACGCGGTGATTAAGAGTGATTAACCCTCATTCGGACGAGTTCTAATGGACGTCTTTCCCGGGGATGGAAATTAACTTTAGTTTAATTTAGCTTAGTCGTTTCGGTTGGAATTGTAAGTATACATCAGAAAGTGAAATTTTTAAGCTATATAATAGCTGCCTTTGGATTTTGGAAGCAAACTAACTTACTTAAAATGATAATAATTGGCTCGTATGGGCAAAATCTATTATTTTGTGAATTAATATAACTGGTTTCTTTTTTTATTTTTCTATCTGGTTCAGGTTAGGTAGCAAATTCAAAATTGAATTGAATTTTAAAAGGAGACATCTACATACATATATCAAAATTTTAAAATTTAAGAAAAGAGTAGGTATGAAATTCCTATAATATTTGCCCATCCAAACTTCGAAAAGTCAAGTAAAAGTTAAACTCGAACATCAAGTGTTCCATACTTCAGCATTTCACAAATTACCAAAAGTAATGCACTCCCGATAATTTCCATTCCATTCTCAATTTTTGAACAAGTGCGTTTAAAAGCTTTAATTTGACATCCCACTTGATATGTCATTGAAAAAAACAAATATTCCACTCCCCCAAAATTGATCCAATTTTGATTCCAAGGCTTGTGAAAGACAGAAACAGGCCAACATTGAAGTGATCTTATAAGTATTTTATTTTTTATTTTCTTCAATTTGCGTATGGTACCTACCTATAACAAGAATTTATTTCTCTTGAAATATAAGTTAATTTACATATGCGTATAGCGAATGTAACAACAAACGATTTATTTCTACGTTTATACAAATGTTAATTATAAATCATTACATTTTTTGCCTCAATCCTTTCTAGAGCACACTTTTCTGAGAAGTAACCAAAATAACCACAAGGTTTTCCGAGTTGCTAATTAATTATAACAATCCGAGTTAAGATTTTCGAAATTCAAGATCAAAGCTTTACAAAATGTTAAAGTATAAAACTAGAAACTAGATTTTTTTTAAAATTAAGTACATAGGGGTTTTCGAAATTACGTAGATTGTAATCGGGGTTGGTGATTTTTTTTTTTTTAATTTTTTGCTTTGAATTTTTTTGTTGATTCATACTGAAATTCACAGATATAAATCTCGTATGGAAATATTGATACTGTACCTATGAAGTGTAAAAGATATTTCACTTTTTACAATGTACCTATGTATAATTAATAAAATTTGTGGTGCGGTTTAAGGTTTAAGTTTAAAGGCTAACTTATGCTCAGTGCTCACACTTTGTTACTTCGCGTTTCTAACGAAAAAAGGATTTACTCCTTTTAAAAAGATAACCAATATTACGTGATTATGGGATCTTGAAGAAATAATATTATTTTAAAGTCAATTCCCCAAAGCAATAGTATCTGAATGCATGAGTCACTTCATCGGAAATTTTGGCGCGGGAAGAGGAGTAAAATAATATGTGCGGTCGTTTGGTCTCCCTCGGCAATATTCAACATTTCTATTTGCGAATATGAGGCCAAGCGTGTGTGTATCGTAAAAAGGGCGCCCTTCGCCAGCGTTCCGAGTTCGTCATGATATTTCTTGACAAATTAGTTAGGGTGGGTCCCTTAAAAATAAGAAGAAAAAAATATATATAAGAAAATATATTTCCTCGATGGGGGGTTCCATATCGATGACGCAAGTGCGTCGAGTGTAATTCGACAGCGACAAACTTGATGATGACGATAATAAAACTCCCACTCTTCCCCGCGACTTGCTGAATTTTATGCAAGTTTTATACATTATTTATCTGAATGGCCGTAAACCAGGGAGAAGATGACACTGCGATTATGGCTTTTCGCCGACTGTCGGCAAAATTTATTGAAGACCGAATACGAGAACTTTTTATTGCCCTATAGTGTTATCTCAAGTAATTAGGAAGGCCTTTACAACTTGCTTTATAGGTTTTTGGGTTTTGAGTGGGGAACCACAAAACAAGGGTATGGTGGGGCTCTGAGGTTGTTTTTCCCCGCCACACAATGTTCCATGTCGCTAAAAAGCAGGCCAAAATTATAAATCTCGTCAGATATGCTTGAAACTGAGTATATAGAGATTTCTAGGATTACTTATTTTATATCAGTTATTTATTATCTATCAAATAATTTAATTAGTTGGCTGAAAAAATAGTTATTTTTGCTGCTCTTTTTCGAAACAAAATTTAAAAATAACAGATTCAATATAGTGGTCCTAAACTAATTTGAAGAGATTTAAGTAAAAGCTAGTAGATTGGGGTTTTTTGGTTTAATAATTTAATTTCTGTTTTAGATTTTTAAAAAAGTATAAAACGTAATCAAGGCATAAACAAAAATTGGTAAAAAGGGTCTTTTAGAATCACTGTTGTTTCATTTTTAATATGACAATGGAAAAAAACAAGATAACGAATTTAATAGATTAGAAATATAAAATTTAATTGTGTTTAAAGAAAAGTTACATATATCAACTTTAAGAGTAAAAATCGTAATAAAACATAGTAAACGCAAAAAAAGGTTTGACAATGTAACACCAGATTTTTCTTTTTCATGATTTTGACAATTTATGTATGTAGGTAGGTACCTACTTATGTATGTTTGGTTTTAATATGTAGATGTATGTTCCCTTATAATTCCTACAGTTCTTGACGGATTTTAATAAATGATATATCGTTAGTAGCGTCTTGACATTCCGTATGACATAGGCTATATGACGTCACTTTAAATCTAGTATGGCGGATATTAAAAATAACTGTATCGTGTTTGGATTCAAATCAAATGAAAGGTCATTACGAACACATTTTAAAAAGTCGAATTAAATATACAAATTGGTACCTTGATTTTTAAAATAATATCTTTAGTCATAGTCGGGTTTTAGCGCTTGAAAATTTTTTCTTGTTTGCGACGTTCAGGCCGCTATCGAGGATATTCCCAATGACTCATGGTTTAATTGAATAACCCGAAAGGAGTTAACAAATATCTTTCCGAAAATCCCTAGCGCTTCTTCCTTCCTCGTTTTTATGGATTTTTTATCGGAGCAAATCCCATCAAAATTTCTGTTGTTCTGCCCCCACAGAATAGTTTTTAACAAAGTGCCTTTCATCGCTCCGGCGAACAAGTTTGCCATCATTATGTTTTGCGTCAGGGACGGAAGAAAAAAATTTGTTTCTTTATGTTTTCTAGTTGAATGGGCTTTCGCCCGGCGAGGTACCCGGGCGCAAGAACAAATTGCAAAACAACTGGAAAACGAGCGAGCACCGCCTGGTGCTCAGCTTCGGGTTTTCTTGTGTCCGGCAGATGAAGAAAAGACGCGGACGCCGGAATTTCCCTGCATAAAATTCGTGCTCCGGTTGTTTAAACAAAAGTGGCATTAGGGGGATCTTTTTTTGAGTAAATTTTGTAAAAAGAAACAAGTTCACCGAGCGCACTCCACAATACTGGGGGGAAAAACAGGGAGCCACGACACGCCGGGTGCTACTTTAATTTGCTAGACTATCCCAAGTACCATCTTAAAGCTGTTTCTAGAACAAAGAGATTTCCTCAGATTCGGGGAAAATGTGACTCAAGAAAAGCGCACTAATTTAGGCAAATACCTTGAATACCTCGAGTGATTACCATTTCCATCAAACGTACCTGAAAAGAGAGAAAAAAAATCTTCAATTAATTCACCTTTACTTAGCAGCTTACGCAAGAAATATGCAATCGATAGAGGCCGACTTTTTTTACCTCCAAGCATTTGAATTTAATTGAAATTCCTGAAATAAGCCCCGAAATTGACCGATAGATAAAATCTACCAATCGACTAGTTCAATCGGTCACGAGGACTAATTTTTGCGTATTTATGAATTGAAAGATATTTCTTTTTAAAGTTCCCGATTTGAATATGAAATCCAATTTCAATTTCAAAATTTTGATTACATAATTACCAACAATTTTTGTATACCTATACATACATATATCTTATATGTAATATAAATAGCGTCAAAATATGATGTCAGTAATACGAATTGCATTCAATTAACATTCATTAAATTATGGGTTTTTTTTCATTCTAAGGATAATCTAGAATGTATATGTATGTTGTTTGCATCATATTTCAGTGATTGGGCTCAACTTGCAGACATGAAGGGTCATCAGTGTTTCACTTTTTTGAAAACATAGGGTGTTCCTCAAGGTATACCATTCTGGGTTCTTTAAATGTTCTAATATACATTAATTCTTAATTAGTCATTACCATACATATTTTCCATCATCCAATACCTAAAATTGTAAAGTCATAAAGCTTTTTAGAAACACTAATGCAATCTGCTTAACCTCTAACACTAAACCTACCGCATGACAGGTTTAATGTTAAAACTTGAAATTTTTCACTTTAGCTTGATACTAAAATAAAGGGCTTGGGAGTAATTAAAAACAAAAAAACTACTTTTTCACTTTTAACTCACCAAAATTCATATACATAATCGTAGCTTTTGTATACTATAAATGAAATAACAAAATTTGCTACAAATAGTTATATAAGATAAATAATTATAGCGGTCTCTACTTTGAATTAACTATAAAAAATGTTATAAGTTATACCTATACGAATCCTATATCACTTAAAGTATAACTATACGTTGTAGAATTAGAATTATTTTCGAATTTTTTCCTTAACTTGTATACTATGAGAAGTTTCTTCATGGCAAACGAGATTTTAATCCGTCAGTCTGAAAATACGGTTTGCATAGCTGTATCTTTTTATTGCATGGAGTTAGAAACTTGTGAAAACTAGAAATTTGAGACTGTAGACTTTATAGTATTGGGTATTACATTTAATTCGATACTTCTATTTATTTTTGAGGAAAAGGGTCTTGAAGGACAAACAGGCTATGGTTTTTCAATATAGGATCTAAATTCTTAAAGGAATTTCGTTTCGGTTACATTCAATTATTACCAATTTAATTTTTAAACAAAGAACCAAACCGGAGCTAGTAGGATACCTGTAAAGAATTACAAAGCCTGAAGGAGCTATAAATAACTCTGCCGGAGCACCTGGAGGTCGAAGCATACCCCAGCGGCAGTTACCACTGCCATTTATTGTGTCACGTATTCAAACCTTGCAATTCTAATTCTCGGGGGTCCTGTTCAAAGAGCGATTCTATGCCTGTGCTGGGAGCAACTTGCTTTGTCCCGGCACACATGGTGGTTCCAGCGACAATAAGAATATCCAGTTTAACCCGCCCACCCCCGCGCACTCGCCTAAAGTTTGCCATTAATGAAGCGTTTACAGAGACACTGAATTAGCTCTTGTTTTCTTTCTTGAAAAAGTTCCCAAGAAGTAGCCGTGGAAGGTGGAAGACAGGTACGACGCTACGGCGGCGAGGTCACGATAAAGCCAAAAGTAAACGACAGCGTTAATTACGGTTGCGACCTCAAGAAAACGGCTCCGTCCCCCCATATAATGGTTTTTGGGGTTTGGGAGCACTCTGGTGGAGCTGTCGTCGCCTCCGACGACGTTGTTCCCATCGGAGAAAGAAATTAAAAAGGTTTTGAATGGTTTGGTGGGTGCTCGTTTCATGTTAATGCCATCACCGGCGAAGGGTGCCCAGCCCATCCGCGGGCAAAAACCACCTTCACGACCGGCGGTGTCATCTCATTGCCATCATCACCTCCAGTCATAGTTTTGTACCACTTTTGCCAGCCCTGCTATAGCCCCCCGAACGGAATACCATCGTCCTGATGGAGCTCCGCTAGCATACGACATTAAGGCGCGGTGGCGTCGACTATGACGACTACGACTACGGCAACAACTACGGCAACGACTACGACTACGGCGACGACAACGACGAAATCGCATCGCCTTCCAGCATCGGGGCAACATCAGAAACGAATTACACGTACACTTGAGCTCATAAAAAATAATGGCGAGGGCATGGCACATGTAGTGCCAGGAATGCAGTCACATGGAAACAAGGAAATCCATTGTAATAGAATCCAACTGTGTAAATGACAATTCCAGTCGTTATGTTTGCCCCGGGCTTTCAGACTCGGTCTTCGCCTCGCAGAAGGAACAGGGCGAGCCACCGCAGCAGCCCCTTTTCTCGGTGGAGGTTTCTTTCAAAGCGACCGGGTCGTCGCCCGCCTGCTCCCGTCTCCCCCATACCCCCCATACGCCCAAACCTACAGAATAATTCCCTTTGGCACGATCGACCTAGAGCTCGTTTGACGGTTTCTTGTCAGAACGCCCTCCGTCCCGCTCGGCGATATCTTCAATAATTATGCCCGCTGCGACGCCGATCTGCGCGACGCGACGTTGCCTCACCGTTCGACGGAGTCGAGAAGTGTCGAAAACTCCCCGGAGTGCCACCAACCGCTGGGTATGTGTATTAAGTCATTAAACCGAGGGCCCTCTGTCGAGTGGTGTTCGCGTTATCGTCAGCCTGTTGTGCCGCGCATTACGGCGGTGATTTTCCCGCCTTAAGTACAATTGCTAAGAATGAACTTGCACCGGGTTTTAACGACATATTCTCTCCTAAATTTTTTAGCCAAAACAAAGTTGTATAGCACATTTTCTACAGGAAGAATAGAAATAGTCGAAACATATAAGCGATTTTAGAATAGGTATTACCCTCTTCAGTAAAATTACGTTTTAGTCACACTGGGTAAAATTCAATGTTTGCGCATATTTAAAAAAAAAAATTTTTTTTTTTTTAACTTTTTTTCTTCCTTTAAATACATATGTATCTACATTATATATATGTATGAAAGAACAGCAAATTTTACTATCAAAAATAAAAAAATAACAAAAATTTCACAAAAAAATTCAATAATTAATTATTTATTGTAGGTAGGTACCTACATCCTTTAAAATTTCAATCACTTTGACAACATCCAGAAATAAACTACAATTTTAATTAATGTTAAACATCTTTAATTTCTTACTATATCTAATGAAAAGCGTGGGCCCTTGGCAGAGGTATACATATATTTGGGAGTTATCTAAGGTAAATCGTTTATAATTTTGCGGAGATGTACAGAGAACGTTATTTTTTTTATAATCCGGTACCATTGTCTCATGACAGTTTTAGTTATTGTTTTGAAAATTATTACCCATATTCATATTCATTTAGAAACCTATATTACCTATTACACAATAACCCATTGAAATTGAAACCATATTATTAAGGTTGAAATCAGCGACCCCAAAACCCCCAAAAATACCAAGTTTGATGGAAATCGCATAAAGTTCAAAATTTGGTAGTCTATCATTTTGAATTCGTCAATTCCCTATGGCAATATTATGTATAATGGAAATTTGAAAAATACCCGTACAAACGTACAACTTAGTGAGTAATGTAAGTTTTGGTAGTTAACTATAACCTAATTTTTGTAATTTTTTTAAAATTACGAACTACTACTAAAAAAAGTTTAAATTGGTTTGGGCGTGCGGGCCTACCGAGCCCGAATTGTCGGTGACTCTTTGCGGGTGCTTCAACGAGAGCACATTAAAATTTCCACGTAATCCCCACCCTTGGTGGTAGGTTGGCGTGTCGATGACACAACATCGCGATAACGCTAGTTTGAAGCTTCAAAAGGCCGAAAAACGCTTTGATAGCCCCTGCCGAACCACTTTCATTTACATGCAAATTTCGCCGGAATCCCGCGTTTTCCAATCACATCATCAATTGATTTGACTGGGTCCGACCGCCCGCCGCCGTCGACAATACCGGCGTTCGCCCGCAGCGCCACCCTGTAGAGGTGGCGGCGCGCGGGCTGGTCATAACATGTCTCAAATTCAGACGATACATCCCGGGGGAACAGTTGACCTCAACGCAATTAAAATTTCACTTTCGACCGGATTAATGCAATTAAAAGCATCGCCCGGTTTACCTTTTTGTGCCCACCTTTGCAGCAGCTCGTCAAGTCGTTTCAATTCACCGAATTAAAATTGCCGCCGCGCTCGAAAAAAGGTGAACCGTCGTCGGAAACGGGGAGGGACCTTAATTTCTTCTATTCCACTCAATTTTAATGTTGGCCGTGCTCACGAGGAACAATAAGAACGAGCCCCCGCTCTTTCCCGGGCGGAGCTCGTGAAAAACGTATGCTCGTGTTTCCGCCCTTTGCAGGGTTCCACGAGAAGGGCCGCGGGCCGGAATTGATAAGGACAGCGCCAGCATAATGGGTTAAATGTAACAAAACTGCCGCACCAGTAACAAAACTGCCGCACCAGCTTCTCTCGTTATAAGGGAAATTATAATTTTCCAAGGTGAGTGATATACGGTGGCGCGCTGGCAAACACCACGAACAATTTTAAATTCTCTGGAATGTAGGTCATCCCGAAACGAGACTGTAAAATCCACTTTCTCACAGTGAGTCCAGCCTTTAAACACTTTCTTTCCTCTATATCTCAAGGATTTAAAGATCGTAGCATTAGATTCGTCAGATGTTTCTGCTTAAACGGGCAACCACTCACCTGGTTTCAAGAAAATAAATAGGTAAATTAAATTGTGTAACGTATTTCTCTCAACAGCACACAATTACACGCGTTTAGATGGGAAAAGGTAACAATTGACGTGCAGAGTTGAAAGGGTTTGCAGATCTCTTCCACCACAAGTTCAACAAAACATTTTCCAATTTGCAGAATTAAAATTGCTTAAAACAAGCAAGTTTTAGGTATATATAATGCGGCCAAAAAATAAGAATACCCTTTACTTAAAATCACCTTATACCAAAAAAAAAACAATTTCAAATATCAAATCCTACTGGAATTCTAATTTCGTTGGGTTTTTGCATTTTTAACTTATTTTATTCGGGACCTAGATCCATCAGATCCCACAAACACGAAACCTCGTACCACTTAAGCTAAAAACTGAAATATTAATTGTATTTATAGGTTTCCGTGCCAAAATATAATAATTAAAACGGAACACTTATATGAATCACTTCAGTGAAATGCTATTGCTGAACAATTTGTTTCTCTTTAAGGACATCGCAAAATGAAAAGTTAGTCAAGCATAAATCCAACAATATAAATATTAAGAAAAAAGAACGATCAGAAACATTGGACAAATATCATGAATTTTGAGAATAATACGTCCACGTACCTACATAAGTGTATACTGAGCCAAATCAATATCAAAGATTCAAAAATTCTGGTAAGACTAAAGTATAAATCCGAAATTTAGACCTTACAGTACTGCCTGTTTTCCTTCTCCTGTAAAGATTTGCATGTTTCCATCGTCTAGGAAAAATTTTTGAAATTTTTTTGTATACAATACTTTATACACGTATTTATTGTACATAGAAATAGCCTTAGGAATGAAACTCCAGAACAAGAATGAAGTAATAATTTGAAAAAACTCTTATTTAAATTTGCTTTAAAAGTAAAAAGTTTCAAATGGAAATGAAATGAGAATTGTACGATAGTTGATTCAATCGAAAAATTTTATTGGAGAGTTGTGTTTCAAAAAAAATTAATATTAGAATAAGTCTCTCTATATAAAGTCTCTCTATATTAAACTTACTATCTATCTCATCTATCTGCTCATATTTTTAATTTTATTAATTAATTAATTCAATTTTCATTTCAAGAGAAGAATATCTTAATTAAAAACTAACGACTGATGAGAACAATTACCTACTCTAATTAATCGTGATTTCGACTAACGTTTTCTTAATTATGATTGATTCCATCTAATTAAAATTGAAGTCATTAATCAGTTAATTAATACCAGAACTGATGTTTAATATTATAAAATATAATAAGAAAATTATTTGTTTTATAAAATCATATTAACAAGCTAAATTGGAAATCATTCATATTGTAACTATAAAAGCCAGCAATTTTGCCGATTCACAATTTCAGGTATCGTGAGCCCCAAAGCAATCCATCTTTGGCTCATCTTTTAATTTCCTTTTTGGCGGACACTCCGCGCTGCAACATTTTCTCAAAGAAATCCATTGGAGCCGATCACGACTCTGACTCTTTTATTGTTTCGCGTTGAAACCAAAGGAGCGTCCTTCTGCGCCGGAGATGAAAAATGATTCCGCCGATGGTTAACCTGATTGCTCCGGACTGGCTGCCTCCGCCATTATCCGCGAAAGAGCCGCTAGCCCAAGATGCTGCTGCTGCTGAGGCTGAGGATGGAGCTAGAAAGAATTTCCCGAGGTGACTCCGGGGCACAGCCAGACGGCGTAAAATTGGCCAGAGAGGCACTGCGGCCCCGCTGTTAAGCAACCGCCGCGCCGCCGCCGCCGCCGCCGGAGCAAAGGAGGCTCAACTCCGGATTATGGTGGGTAATTGATGCCCCTGGGTCATTGGGGCTATTTTTAGACTTTACATATTTACAGGACTCGAGTTCGCCGGCTCGGTTCCGTTCGTTAAGTTCGATGGAACCGCGCCGCGCCGCGCCGCGTTCGACCCGTTCGATCCGCTCCCCGGCCATTGGGGAGCGACCAGTGGGGCCGTGGCGAATTCCTTCGCTGGTGCGGTGCCCCAGCATCCGCTGCATCTGGTTTTAATCCTGCATTTAAATATCAATGAGTAAATACCACCGAGTTGTGGCGAATGGGCCGCACCGGACTCACCTTTAAAGCAGAAAACGCCGTGAGCGGTTTTCCCTACTGCAGATCGAGGGTACCTAACCTAACCTAACCTAACCTAAAATCTGCACGAGTTTGTCGCCTTTCTAAAGCGCACACACCTTGGGGCCTCCGGGGGGCCTCCGCCAGGTGAGCACACCACTGCAGGCGAGTGTGACATTAAAACGAGTTCTAGACCAAAGTCATTTATTTGCGGCCACTCTAAATGGCAACCGAAAGTAAGGGTTTCGGGGGGTTCAGAGAAAAGAGGGTCTGCGGTTGATTATTTTTATCTTTTTTGATAAAAGTTCCGACTCGGGGGCACCTTCGCCAGGTTCACTTCTTGCCGTGAGATGAAAGCCGCTGATGAAGTCTTTTGAGACGTTCCCTTGCGACTTTTCACGTTGAAGAACAATGAGATTTTGTTGCTGATTCAATTTCAGCGCTTTAGGCCCGTTGCGGTTATCTAGAGTTCGCTGATTGACTCATTTCGCGAAGAAAGGTCACTTTTCCCCGAGTCTGATTTGCATAGAGTGCAAATTGAACCGGTCGGGTGTGGGAATTTGTGGACCTTTGTCTTTAGCTTCAGACCAAGGTTTATTCGTTTCTATTTTAAGGTGCTATCGAGATTTATAAGTTTTCCTTTCTAGAAATCACCTTTTATATATTGCCGGAATAATTTATTAATATACTACCTACGTCTCAAGTTTTTTTAGTCATTAACTGTTTTATTAAATACCATAATTAAGGGATTAGAGCTTGTAAGCTTTTTCAAAAAATAGATATAAATATTTATATTTTTTCCCCATTTTTTAAAGAACATTTAGTATTCTGTGAAAATTTGAAGTTGAATGAATATTTTAGTAGGTATTTCATTTTGAAATTATCATGAAATTTACTTCAAACATAGTGCAAGCACTTGATGTAATGACATAATATCTATAGTAAACATCGATGAATCATAATATGTATCTTAAAGGATTTTTGTAATGTATGCCAAACAAAACTTTTTAAATTTCGAAAAAGTAAAACAATTATGGCATTTCGAAGGAAAATAATATTTCATCACAAAAATTGTTCTTTCAAAATGTATTAAAATCTTTCAAAATATTGTAGAATAGCAACAAAATAACTCACTATAAAGAATTTAATTCTGAAGATTTAAAAAAAGACTACTAAAAATTCTTCCATGTTATCGTTCAGACCATGTCGAGAAAAACGCGTTTAAAGCGAAAGCCCTAAAAAACGGATTCTATTTTTCTTAATTTTGATAAACTATGTACCTACACCTATTTTAAAATAAGTATTTAATATTTTATGTTAATTTGAGTAATATTGAAAAAAGTACAAGTACTTATATAATGTGTTAAAGGCTTAGGATTTTTCATTCTTTATACTTTTAGCAGGTTTTAACTTCATAAAATTGTAGGTAATGTCTTAAAGGCTGCAACCTAAAAAACGCATTTTTGTAATCCATACTCAATATCTAAAAGTTAACTTTATCAATTATGCTTAAATTTTGTATATAGGTATATCTTAAGCGTCTGAACGAAATTATATTCAAATCAAAATGTTAATTTTAATCTATTTTTGGTGACCTTGATTAAGCTTTTTATTTTACCAGCTAATTTTTTCTATCAAATTAATTAATTATATAATACATATATAATTTAATACAATAAAGTAGATATCAGTATGCAAAAAAGTAACTAATCTCATATTACAAAAGAAACCATTAATCGTTGATTTCAACATTTTATATTTGTGAATCAAATTGCGTTTTTGTCTCTGATGTCGTTTAAAACCATCAGAGACAAAAACGAATAATTAATATAGTAGCAATTTAGCTCAAAGAAGATATTATTTCATTCAATATTATTACTAAACTCTATTCCAACAAAACAGGTAACTCTCACTTTTGGGTGTAATATCAATATGATCTGGTGGGCGTAAATAAGATATTTGAAGATTAAAGTTTAATGCATTCATGTAAACGCTAAATTCACTAAATAGTGCTAAATACTGAGTAAATTCTGTTCATGTAAACTTTTGGTTTGGTTGCACTGCGAGATATTTTATTAAGACACGCAGAAGTCACGATTCAATAGAGTTTAAGTCAGAAAATGCAGCAATCACTTGTTTCTGAGGTGTGTCGCCAAACATTACGATATATGCTAACATATTTCTTCAATATGAAAAGCCTCCTTCCGAATACTTTCGATTTTGGATCATATGAGAATATTCGTTATTCTTTCATAAAGTTATTAAAACCAAGATCAACTATTAGTATACCTACATACCTCTTTTTTATTTCATAGTGAAAATTTTTCAAAGTAAACTTTTTAGATTTTTCTTGCTATTGATAGGTTAAAAGACATGCATTATTTATAACAATTGAATTAAGAGCGGAGAGAAAGAAAATTTTACCACTTTATAATGCATTTTAATAAAACTCGACGAAACTCTAACAAAATTCTATAATTACAAAACTTAATTGAAACTTAATTGATAGATTAATTAAGAAATAAAGGATGTGAGTATAGGATTTTTACATAGGACATTTAATTAGTGTCTATTAAAAACCCAATTTGGATTGAAATCGTTCTATTCTGGAAAATGTTCACATTTCCGTCTTCTCATGCTGAAAGATCTAATTAGTTGTGCATGCGCATGAAATGAAAATTGGAGCAAAAGGTAAATCTATCTCGAGACTTGGACCACTGAATCGAAATGAAGTCAATAAGAGTTGACAAAAACCACTGGCGGGAAAAAATTATAAGACCAAAAATGACTCCTTTAATCAAGGAGCCCGAAAATTGTCTGCAGTGCAGTCTGGTGAAAAGCACCCCAATTGGTTGTCGCTCGGTCGCTCGGAGCTAATCTTAATTCATCCCACAGCAAGAGATTTTAAGATTTAGGAGGATATCCAGGAAAGTGGGTCACCGAACACCTACGGATCTGCAAGAGCCCCCGAGGGCATGGGGGGCCCCACATCATTCTCATTCTATTTGTTCTTACTCTGCAGATACCGTCGCGCCGCGGCGTCTTCGATGTATGCGCGCCACAAAGTCGTGCTTCTTGCGAGATGTTCGCCCCCGAAAATCTCGGACAGTGATAAATCTCTCAATCCGGATTCCGGATCGGATCACTGCTTTTATTTACTGTCGCGGCAGCAATGCGTGGGTGGGGGTCCGTGCTAAAGCGAATCGCCGCCGCCAGCCTGACCCGCTTCACATAATCTAAAATCGCCGGGCGGATCATTTTTAATTCGGGGGGCCCCGCTCGTATTTTCGGAATGGCCCACTTTATTCTCGGCTCTGGCTCCGAGCTGGTGGATTCTGTGGCCTTGAGCGGCGGCCGTCTCCGTCGCTTCTTCCTGACCGTCTTTAAGACGCAGCCAGCCGCGACTGCCGAAGCAGATCATCTTAGCCGGATGATGTCAGCGGCTGGCCATTAATTCTTTATTAGGCTGTGGCCCCACCAGCGAAAGAACATTTGCGATTATTCCGCCGAGTGAAAGGCGTTCAGGTTGAGCACTTGAAGACTTTTCTTTAAATTCATAAAACTGCGAGGTTAAAACCTTTTTATCGGTAGTTCAAGAAAACCATCGTCTAAATTTTTTGCTTTTGGGAGGGAAATTAAATTTTTGTCATTTGTCACGGGAGACATTTACATGCTGCGTGCTCGCCGGAAAGTGGTAGGCACACGCATATTAATCATCGCCTCCGAAAGTCACGTCGAACGGTCTTTAAAGCCGCGAGGTCAGCGTGTCGGGCAGTAATTAGCGAAATTGCGCCATCGATGGACGCCGGTTGCCAACCCTAATGAATGGTCGCGTCGCGACGACTAAAATAATTTGCACATATTTCCACGCTGGCTGGCGTAGCTGAGAAGATTCTCAAATTAAGCGAATCCGAAACTATTAGCTATACAGTAGCTGTATACCTACATATCTGTTTACTAGTAATGTCATAAATATTCTTATTTGCTTTCAATATATTCCTTATGTACGAAAACTTGCAAAAAAATATTTCAAATTTGCATTTACTAGGTCTCTCAACCTTTTGTAATTTAATACCTACTTCCCATATGACTATCCTAAAAATAGCATTTATTATTTATTTTATTTCAAAGTCTCTACACAAGTAAGGTATATTATTCCATAATTTTTTACAGGAAAACTACATATAAAACCATATAGTTATTTCATATATTGTATTATGTATTTTATTTAATGTTAAGTCTTATTTAGATTAAATAAACATAACAGGTTAATTTTATAGAATTTTTCGTATAGCCAAATTAGAAATTTGATGTCTTAACGATGTCTTTTTGTTAACTTTAAAAATTTACAGCAGGATTTTTGAAATCATTTAGGTACTTAATTTTTCCGTTGCAGTAGAAGTGTCCAATGTCTGCCTTGAAAAGCAAGTTCCAACAGTCTAAATTTTACCCTATTATTGATGTGAATTGTAACGTAAATACATCTATACAAAAGACATCGAAGGTAAAGTTTCATAGACCACTTAAAACAAAGACATATCTAAAAAATTATTGTTTGACTCTTTTAAACATTATATTAGATGAGGAGGGAAAAAACATTCATGTTGAATATAATAAAAAACTGCTTAAAAAATTAGAATAGGTACGTACCTACCTTACCTACTACTTAAAAATAAGGTAAAATTCTTAAAATCTAGTAGGTGAAAGTTACGCTACTTTGAAGTAGATTTCATATAATATAATTAGTAAGAAAAGTCGTTTTAAAATAATAAGGATGTCCAGTTGGAAGTCTATTTAAATATATTATATGCATAATCTGTTCAATTTTCTCATATATTACGATCGGGTCATAATTTCTGCATCCTGCGCGATTATTTCCTATTAATTATAATGAAAGATATGCATAACGTTGGACGTGCCCGAATCGTGATAAAATGATAGTGTAGGCTATTTCTAAAGAAATCGATTTATTTTTTGACCCTGTAAGCCAACTCCCTTTTAAAGCCTTATACCTACAGATCAAAATTCTTTGAAAATCCCTAAAACCCTACCTTCGGCGAAAAAGTTCCTAAAAGCAAGCTTTTGTGTAATAGGTTTAAACCGCTCCGATGGTTCCATCGATACGCTGATTATTGAAAAATTCCCTCGAAATGGGAAAAGAAGTTCTTCGCGAAAAGTCAAAGGGATTAGTCGAAGTGCCCGAAAGCCTAGTGAATCTCGGTATTCTAATTGCCGCTCGGAATTAATCCCGATCAGGAGTCAGGGGCTCACCAGTCACAGGTGCACACTTGAATTAGCAGAGCCCCTGGAGCCCCCGGGAGGAGCCGATTTAATCGACTACTCCGAATCTGCTCAGCCCCGGCTCGGTTCCGCTCGGGAGGAGCTCCTCCTTTATCAGTCCGGGACGGGGACCCCGGGATACAGGGGAGCACAGAATTTTCTAGCTTTTCTGTGGCACTCGACGTAAACGATTCACAAACGATTCCCATTTAAGGCAAGTGACACATCTTTTCTGTCGGGAATGGAACCCCATCTTTTTAGCCCCCGGTGGGTTTGGGGGGTCGGGATGGAAAAACAAAACCGACCTAGAGAAATTCTGCTTATTGCTCGCTTTTGTTTGGTGTCCTTAACATGAGCCTTAACAAGCGCAGACAATCAATTAAATCAATTTCTGTCGATCCTTGGGGACCCCACCAGAGCCCCGCGGAGTCGAGCTGCTAAAGGAATGGCTAAGGCTCGGGCTCCCCAGGGCGTGTGGGGGTGGCGTTTCAAATGCAAAATAAAGGGAAAAAGATGCCAATCTCACTGCATGCCATTATTCGCTATTTGTTTTTTATCCTCAGCCTTTGGTTTTCCGCACTTTTCCCTATTTTTCCTTCAATTTTTTTTTTTCAATTAAATCCTCTTAGGGTCGGGGCTGCGCCATCTACAGGCACTCCCGACAACTCGGAAAAGGTTTTAATGCGTCCAGGATTGACTACTCCTAGAATGGGACGTCCGCGATCGACGTGCTGAATCGAATGTCGCCCGAGATATGGAGTCCCTGAGGGCACTTGCATTGGGCCCAAGTGCGTCCGTCATATTGGAAGTGGTTATGGCAACGTTCTTTGCATGCGAAAAAAAATCGGAAAAAATACATAGGCACATATATATATTTATCTAGGTATATAAAACATAATCCCCCGATACTGTTGCCTTTGTAATTTTCCAGTCATAATAGCTCACAGCATCCGCAGCTGCATCTGCTCCAACTCCTCCTGGGTACTGCTTTAACTCTGTTTGCCTTCCTTGAGGGGTATTAAAAGTTGTTTTCCTTTTGGCCCAAGAAGCCCCGTCGAGGGCCCTTTGACTTTTCTCGAAAAAAAAAGTATAAAAATAAAATAAAATCCTCAAGTCGAGTTTGCTTAACCGCAGAGTACAAAGGAAATAGACTACGCTTCTCGTGAGATGTGGAACAGAAATTTAATAAACGCCGACCTAACTTAAATCGCGAATTAAAGCGCGTTTTTTTGGGACTCATTTAATTCGGGACTGGAAAAACACAAGACTCTTGGATGATGGATTAATGTGATTAATGTCGCTGTCGGGCAAAAGTCCCTTTATATCTTTATAACGACGTCGCTCAGGCCAAGTGTGAAATTTTAGCAACAATCCCACTTTTGGTGGTGTTTTATTGGAAGACACGTTTTCTGTATTAAATATAACCTTTTTAAAGAAACAACAACAACAAAAATATCTTTCGGCGGTAGCTAAAATAGATAGATTTAAATTGTTCATTAAAAGTCGTAAAAAGGAACAAATTGCCGGAGAAGGGGAATACATTTTGATATAACTTTATTTATTCACTCTAAATTTTATTTCTGCGGAAAAGTTATAAAACTTTATCTAATGTAGTGTTAAGTTTCTAAGGTTCCTAGTACCTACTGTTCCTACAGTGAGAAAAATTTTTATGGATTTGAGGGCAATAAAATAGTCATAAAACAGATGGATATAAATGTAAACGAACGTACTAGTTTAAAGATTTTTTGTTTTTATATCCTACGTACCCCAAACTGCTATTCCAGATTACTAATTCCAGAATCACTATCAAAATAAATGATAAATTATCTAAATTCAATAGTCAGTCCCTTCTTTCAATAGCAGAAATAACGATATTTTTAAACCACCAAATAACGTGATTGACGTGTACTTTGATATCCCATTGAGTTGTTGTCACCCGTGTCATAAGAAGTTGGAATTTGGCGCTGTAAATTGCTCTTTGTACCCTTTTAAACGTGTTGCCTTGAATAATAATGTAAAAACCGCTCATGTATTTGTTACAAAATTTCCCTTCCTTATAATTCACACTTGAAATTTTAATCAAGTGGATATGAGGACCGGCGGGCGTTCATGGCGTATGTGGCAGGGGCACTGGCCATTCAGGCACACTGATGAGATCTGGCCAATGCCCTGCATCGGAACGGCAACCGTTTTTTAGGCTCGTCTGCCTCGGCGAAAAGTTATTCTCAAAAACTAATTTTCAGAAGTCGCGTATCAGACTTTCAGCGAGCTTTCGATCGTACAATTTTGTCAGCCAGCCCCTAAACGGGTGACATTTTAACTCAATATCAAAAAGTATATTGGATATATTTAGTTTAGTATATACTTAGTTTGTATTTAAATTGGACAACATTCATAATAATTTGATCCTATTGTATCGCAAATTGATTAAAATATATTTAAATGATTTAAAGTAATTGAAACCCTTTAAATGTTAGCTGATTAACTGGATCTGTTTAAAATCCATGATTAAGCTTGCAAAAGCCTTTCAATCATGCAGTCGATTAGTTCGATTGGTAAAATACTCTGTCAGCCCGGAGTTCTATTTACGTTGCATAAAAATTTAATAAGGCCCCAAATGGGTTATGCATTTATTATCGACCAAAAATGTTGTCCTTTACAAAACCCCTACTACCTATACCCCAGCCTTTCCCCCACCAACTATACTGCATTTTACATGGCTACCAACTTGCCCCACCGTGCGCTACGGATTTACCTCGTGTGCACAAATACTTGAAAACCGCCATGAATAGATTCACAGGCGCGCTATTAAAATTTTCTTGGAAAATTAACATGCTGCCGTTCGTCTATTTATACCCGGGGAATGGCTGATTTATTGATTTGATTGCCACCACCGCAACCCATACCTTGAGCGTCGCTTTTTTGTTTTTAGGAAATTCCTGGAGCGCGACGACCGAAGCGCGGTGCGGTATGGGGGTTTTGCGGTTAGTGCAATACGGCAAAAAGGTATAAAAACAGGCCGTCGCGCACCGGACTCCGGTGCATTTTGTACGAATTAAAGCCGGTGCCGCAGTGGCCAGCAGCGACGGAGGAAGCAAAATTGCATTTTTAATCCACGCCACGGAAAGACATGTTTTCCTCATTAGGAGGGCAAGGGGAGGGCGGTAGAACTCAAACCTTTCTTAACCGAATAACACATTTTCACTGTTTTCGGTGGAAAAATGGAAATGGTCTAAAAAGCCTAGAAATGAGGGTGAAATTCTTGGGCTCGGCTCGTCACCCCCAACCTGCATCCACCGACGATAGTCTTCGTCGGTGTAGTGCCATACCTCACCTCACCTGCCTGCCACTGGTAGAGCGCGGGTGGTAGCGACACTAAAAAAAAGGTAGAAAACGGAAAACCGGGCCACATGCAAAAGCCCCCGTGGCAGCACCAACAGCAGCCGAGCGGCGTAAATGTGAAGGCTTAACGAGGTTTAACCTTTCCGCTCGCTCACCTTTCGAACCAGTTTACACGCCGTCGTGGGACAAAAGAAAAAATGGCGTCAAATAAAACCGTACCTGAAAACTTCGTAATTCTGATAAAAGGCGGCGTCGTCATCCTTCTCCTGCCGAATTTGCTTTTATTTACCCCGTCCGCTTTTCGTTCAGCATTTTGTTTGCTTCGTAACTCACGCAGCAAAATCGCGAGATCTAGCGACTATAGACTAAACGGAAAACTCGCGATGTGAATTTTTCACGCGAATTTCAAACTTTCGCTTTTGTCAGTCACTCCTGCATTGCGTGGACCTTAGCACGGACGGACAGCAACGCTTTCTGCGATAACTGAATTTGTGTTCTGTCACTGTCGCCGCCGTTGCGTCGTACAAACGCTTCCACATCTGATACAAAAATTCACCTTCGTTAAATATAGTTTCACACAGAAACCAGTCAAGTGCAAGTCGAGAGTTCTGCACAATGCAACTAACAAGCGAATGCCCATAAACAAACCCTTGATATTGTCTACCTCACATTTCATAGAATTTTTAAGAAGTTGATGGGTAAACATGTAAATAGGCAAATAGAAAATAATAAATACTCAATAGTTTGTAAAAAATAAAATAAAAAATATTTAACAAAATTTAAGTATGCAGGATTCGAACTTTGAAAGTCTTCGTAAGAGTCAGTGAGGGCTATCCTCTCCATCAGCATCCACGAAACAGATTGAGTTTGAGATCACCTCACGGATTTTGATAAAAATCTATAGGAGTCTTCATTTGGAGTCAAAAGTGATAAATATGCAAAACAAAATTGTCGGTCACTTGTACTTTCCGAGATATTTGATCTTAAAATTCGCAAATTTACATTTTACCACCACGATTTTTTTTTTCATATTCCAACAAAGTTTCGTTGCAAATTGTATAATTACCTTAAATTACGGACATTTTGCCTTTTTAATTCTAAACTCTTTTTCACCCAACCTTTTTGTCTATTTAATAATAATCCTAAACCCTATTTTCTAAAATCATATGTCATCTCCAAATTTGAATTGATTGAAATCATATAAACGAACGAAATTTTCTTCTAAGTGTAATAAAAGCAAGTATTTTAGGCAAACTTATGATGTTTGTTGTAAGAAGGTCAACAATTTCATTTTTAGTTTTTTACTTTAGTTGATAATATATCATATCTTCTATCTAATCTAATTTTTATCTTATTAATTCTGTAAATATTACACTATAAGATTCGATCGCTAAATATGCGATATTGAGATTTGTTTTTCTTCAGGCGTGATTTTTGTCATTTGTGAAATATGTTTGTCCCAAGATGATACAAAAATATTATTCAATAATGTTATTATATTATACATCCGTGACTTTTAGATTCACATATTTTTGAGTTTCGAATATATCTTAGAGCAAAAGCAATACAAAACAATTTTTACGATAAAAAGTAAAGCCATGCTAAAATCAGTGTCGTTTCAACTTTAATTCAAAGCCATGTGTAATTTTTAGAAGACCCGCATTTACAGCTTGATAGAAATCATTTGATCTGGTGTAAAATGAGGCTTGTGCTTTTACATAGAAAATTAATGTTCGTGGGATTTTAGCACCGACGCGACAGAAAGTCTGCTGTCTTCAAAAAATCGCCAAATGTAAATATGAACCTCCGGTGAGTTTTCAAGGTTTGCTGATTTTGAACTTGAAGACAGATTTATAAATTAGTTTAAATAGCCTGCACTGCCCAATGAGCCGAGATGATAGTTTATTTTTCTAAATTTCGGTTTACGAGTGACAGATACGATAACCTTTTTAATTGAAAACATAACGTGCATCATAATCTTTCGCTTATAATGCTTATATCTTTTGGCTTAACTCCTTCTTAACTTTGTGTATAATTTGGTAACAGTTAGGGTGGATTGTTCACTCCCATTTGCAGGTAAATTATCATAAATAGCGCTTAAGTGCAACAGGAATGTTTATATTACATTTTAGTGGTAGATGATATTTCATACTGCCGTTTTTTATTATATCTCATTTGTATTTTCTTATTGGGTGAATACCCGTGTATTATTATAAATAAATAAATAAATAATGTAACAATGAAAAGAAAAATGACCATGTTATCGATATTAGACTTGCTATAGATTTTGCAGAACTCAGAAATGTAATAATTCTCTTTTCAACTTGATACTTAATCGGTTAGGTTCAGTTTTGCCTTTTTCTCAGGTACAAAACCTAAAAAATGCACCAACAAAGCAATTTGAGGGTCCAAGTTGCGCGATCAGAAAATATTTCTGTTCTTGCGCGAAGCCTTTATTATCGCGGATTAAAAGTGACGCAAGCTCTCCGGTGGGTGCAGTTGTGTAGGCAGGTTTTGCTTAAAGAGGCGATTGTTTTACGCGGCTTTTCGTCGCAGAATGAATGCAGAAAATCCCGAGAATTAGTAAAAAAAGCGCATTAAACTTGAATAAATGAAAGTTGGTTACACCTTTCGTTGCTATTGTTTTCTTTCGGGCAAGACGACTGTAAAGAAAAACTTTCTTCCAGACCGCACGTGCTCCACGGTGGATTAAGAGAGAGGTCAGACCGCCCGTGTAATTCGATAACACAAACAGTCTCACGTCGATTAAAATTTTATTTCTGAGGTCTGTGGCGCCGCCGGACATTCTCATTCTCGCTCGCGCTTTTATTTAATTTTATTTTAATTTTTTGACCGTGAGAATAATTACCGCTGCGGGCGAGTTGGACAAATTACCATACGCTTAATCGCTGACTTTACCCAGCCGGCCGGCGCGCGACGACGAACTATACCTACTCTAGAAAATGTTCAGTCTTTTGTGAGACTTTTAAGCACCTTTTTCTTAAAGGTCAAAGCCAGGTTAACGTTGTAATTAAGGCAATACAAGTACCATCAGTGCCCACTTCCGCAATTCATATAAAGTTAAGGGGGTTGTCTTGTATAATTGGCAAACAATTTGATTTTCTTTTCTTACCTTTGATAAATCTCTAGAATATGAGTAAAAGGATTTTTCAATATTCGATGTTAGTTATACCAGTCGAATGATAGGACAATTATAATATCGAAAGCATAGTGAGTTAGACCGACTTGAACTCTAAATACGTTTTTCTCAAAACCTATTCAACCGATTTGGCTCTTAGTATGGTTTATTCAGTAGGTAGGTATATATGTGTGTAATTTTAGCTCATAGCTAAATAATTATTATAGTGATATCTGCTAACCTCTTTTTTTTAAGCTAAAAAATTCTTTAAAGTTTAAAAACTTGACGTGAATTTTGCAACAACGATAACCACACGTCTACAAAAACATTCCAAATTATTGTTAGAAAATTAATACTTATGCACTATAAACATAGTTCTAACCTTTCAAGTTAATTACTTACCTAATTAGTTAAGCACTTCTGAACACGTATTGCGTATTATGTATTTGATTTGAAATGGATTTATTACAAAAAGATAAAAATCTTCGAAAACTAACATTAATTACCGAAAATAATTAATTTTTTCGTTAAAATAAAAATAATCCGATAGAAAAATCTAATCTAATTATTTTGACGTCAAATGCGGAAAAATTACTTGAATTCAAATAACCACTAAAATGAATTTGTAAGAATTGTAGAATTTTTATCATAAAAAAGGCTTTTGTAAGCCAATTCGAAATGATTCAAGAATAGGGCACATTATATCTATTGAATTTTTCCATTGATAATGAATTTGTAAATAAAAATGCTCAATCAGTTCTTATACCAGCAACAAAATTAATATTAATCTGTAGTCTCGAAAAAAGTCGTTTCGATATAAAACCGAAGAAATTTCCGAAATTCAATGTCGAGTAGATATACTTAATTTTTAGAAGTAGACAGACAGTTTACCATTTAATTCAAAAAAGTTTGACAACCCAGGTACATATCTCAAACCTATTTCTCCGAAAAACCGTTGATAGTAAATTTCAGTAAACAAAGTTAGCAATTCGTCATCATATATGTATATGCACCTCTAGTTATTTATAAATGCTGTATCGCTCAAAAATGTATAAAGCCCAAATTGACTTAATGTTATCTTAAACAAGCGCAATTAAGATAAGTAAAACCATTTATTTATGATTCCTGGTTGATCCTATGACATTATAATCTATTTTAGAACAAAACTCTACTAAACTTTGCTTCATAATTAAATGTGTTAATTCCGGAAAAACCTGGAAAATGCTTTTAATTAATTGAAAGTTAAGCTTAACTAAGTTTAGGTAATAACCTTTTTCAGTGATATCTTCTACGAATGAACGAACTCACGGTTGAATAATTCTTAGCCCTAAAAGTATCGTTCAACAAAAACGAACCCAGGTGAAAATAAATTCTCTTAGAAGAATAAGTGCAATATAAAGGAAAGTTAAGCCGAGTTTTCAATTCCACGAGTAAAATCAATTTGGATATTAAGTTAGAAGCTACAGTATAACCTTTCTTGAAAATATAATCCGAAGACAGAGAGCACTTTACTTTCAGGTAGGGCTCAGGACTCGTGCACTTAATCGCGACCTGGATTAATCACACAGAAGTAAAATGATAAAATAGCTGAAATAATTTCACGCCTTAGTCCGCTGATTAATTGGATTGGAGCAAAAACCGGGTAATTGAATTTAACACTGTCGCAGGCGGTCGCTTGTTGATCTCCTCCGTGAAAAATGTCTATAAAAGTCGTGGGCTGAAAAGAGGCCGTGACATGTTCAAAGAACAAGAATACAGTCATACCTAAAAATTTTGAGACTCATGTATTTGCGGTGCCAAGTCTCAACTTGAGTACCTTTCGCAGCCTGCAGGTTTTAATTAAATCAAGTTATTATATGCCGCCGGTATGCAACTATTACCGGAATATCCGGTTCGCTTATCACAGTGAAAGTCAATTAATTCGCTGATATCAAGCAACGCGACACGCCTCGTCGGACCCTATTTTATAGCATATCTGCGAGTCGAGAATTTTATTGATTTACACTCTGCCATTTGAAAATGTTGCACTTTCCGACAGAAAAGCTTATGTGGCTTTCCTAGATTTTACGAGCTTGCTGATATTTCACTGATTTTTGTAGCAAAAAAATTTTATTCGTTTACGAACCAAGAAAGGTTCTTCCTCTTGCATCTTAATTAGTTCGATGAAATCTATCTATTATAGTTCTGAGTTATTTTAAGCAACATGAAATTATAAATAGCCAAGACCTTTCGAAAGACAAGAATTGGAGAAGACGTTTTAAATTTTAGAAATTCTTCTGATATATCCAGAAGTCACAAGCTTGCTAAGATTAGTTAGAAAAATTCTAAGAACTGGCTGTTATCATTCAATCTGTGCATATGACTCAATTTCTACAGATGTGAAAATCATTTTTTTTTAACTGAAAACTAGATTAGACAGAAGAACTCAGAGTCACACAACTCAGTGGAATGTATATACATTCTTAAAAATATTCTTTCGAGACTATAAAATTTATACAACAACAAAAAATAAGCGTATCCTTCTTACTAATAATACAACCGCTTTTAGGACTATCAGTTAAAAGTTAATTTATTATACGGCTAAAGGTACGATTGAGTCAGGCTTAAGTCGGTTTGAGCTAAGCTTATCTCGGCCTGAGCTGAACTTAGTTCGACTTAAGCCAAGCATTATCCAACTTGACTTGCTCTGTGTGTTCTGTTATAATTTTTAAACCTCTAAATCTACTATGAAATTTTGTATTTATACATAAAGAAGTACTAGACAAAGGATAAAGTGTAAATGACCTAAACTGCTTGAAACGTTGGAAACCTATTTTAAATTAATATCGGTAAATTGAATTCTTTTTTTTTTACGTAATAAAATTTCACAATAAATGTGTTTTTATTTAAGAATAATGAGAACTTATGATTGAAGAATAACAACTACATAGACCGAGATAAACTACTTAGTGATGATAGACTAATTTCTACAGCTATTTTTGTTCAATTATTTCTTTAAGTACCATATCTGGGCTTAATAATATTTTGAAACCCGCGCATTACAATATCACAAATGCAATTTTCTACCGATTGGCTTGAAATATTTAGAAAAGATATATTTTTTAATTATTTAACGAAACACGTACAAACTATTTTATTTGTAGACTATACATTATTTAAATAGATTTTTTAAAGTTTGCAAAATCCCTTATTTCTTTAGCTGATACCTTGTAGATAGATACCTACAACCTTTTTCCAATAATTTCAAAATGGTGATACGCTTTAAAGTAGTTAGTGCTTCTCAACCTAAATTTTCTTAATTGTAGTTTTTATTTCAAGCAGTACCACATATAAACTTTAATGGCATACCATAACATTATCAAGCAATTTAGATCAAGCATAATAATATCATTAATTAGTGTTAAATTCTTAAAAAACTCGATAGTGAGCAATCTCGATACTTTGGGTCGACATATTATTTGGTATCGATACAATAGCGCTGATACTAAATGAGTAGATATTGACTTCGAACCCTGGATATGATAAATAAATTTTTTTACTTTTTTTTGTCCACCTACCTCAATCTTTCAACACTGGATTTTTCGCAAAATTATAGTGCAATCACTGGCGGCGTGGCCTAGGTGAGTATGGGCGCTGCTCTGGTTAATTAAATGTGTCTTTGGCAGGCGCAGATAAAGGCAATCTAATCAAAACGAAGCTCTCGAAGTGGGAAGATATGGATCATGTCGCGCCGACACGAACTTTTTGCGGAGCCCCAAAGGCCCCCGGTCACCGCGGCGTTTAGCACACATTAAATCGAGACTTTTATCTTATCAAAAGAAATATCGAGTACATCGGGTTTCCATTTTCCCCGGTCGCCAGGCCGAATCGCGATCTCTGATCAAAATTGAATGGGGCCCCGAAGAAGAAACAAGCATGCGGCTGTCTGGGCTGCGACATAAATTATTTATGCGATGCTCCTAAAATATTCGCAGATTATATCTTCCAGACTGGCTAAACATCCGAAGCGTAACATCTTGTGCGAGTCTTGTTTCTTCTCAACTATCACCAGGGCCGTCCCCCATCCGGCCGGTCGGTTTCTAGCTATAAGACTCAGAAGTTGGAACGTGTGTGGGGAGCGACATCATGAGGCTCCTTCGAATCTTTTCATTACTTTCAGCCCCCCAGTTGCCAACCATTTTTATTTAAAATGGTGCGGGGGCGGCTCTGATGCCGAAATTCTTTCCATATTGAACTTCCTGGCATTTAGTTTGCATCCTTTCCAGAAGTGTCACTCAACCGAGTTCACTATCTGGTGGTTTGGACTTTTTTTTGCGAGTTTTCTAGGGACTTTTCGTTTACCTACTTGATAGGGTTTTTTTTTCTCCCTTGTCACATGCGTCCCTTATCACCCCTGCGACCTTACCGTACCCAGCCCTGCGTTGTTAATGGAGAACCGCCAGGCACCCCACTAGCACCGATATCGTTATATTTCGGAATCTGACACCCCGCCTCGTGTAGCAATCAATAATATTTCGATTGATAAATATGGAAAATGTTTCGATTTGACTTTCCCCGATCGCGGCCCTACTGCGAGGGTTACACCAACCTATACGCATTTCCCCCCGACCCTTTCAGCTATACCGCAAAAATTTTATTGCGGCAAAATGTGAGAGGATTACCCGATTTTGCTAATGCGATTTTCTTCCGAAACTCGTGTTGCGATATGTTTCCCAGCCATTAGTCGGGCAAGGAAAGGGCCTAAGTGATTGTATCTTGGCAAAGAAGAGGTGGTGTTTTGTATACCAAAGTGGGAAATTTATTGAACGATTACCCTCGAATCAGTGCTTTTGTGGTGATTGCGTTCTTTACGGTGGGTGTTCGAACACCTTTCCACCGAGTCGCAAACCAAAACCGATCGATTCGCTTTCCTTGTATCACGTCTTATACCGCATCTCAAGAAAACATCATCTTCGGGCCGGCGGCGACGGGCGTCTTGAGACTTGAGAGTATTCCGACACCCACTCGCCGTGTCCTCTTAGCTGCCACAAGAAAAAAACTAAAATAAAATAAAGTAAAAATGTTGCAAGCGGTGAGGTAAATTGATTTCACATTTTATGGGTTGCCCTGCCTGCAATTGAAGTTTTATGGATTGAAATTTGCAGCGATGACAAGTTAAAACCTTCTTTTAAGTAAATTGTTGCATCTTCTACAAGGTGGAGATACTCTGCTTTTGTATGCAGCATAATATGATGTGACAAAAGAGCTTAGAAATTGGAATTTTTTTTTATTAAAAATGACGCTAGGTAAAAGTTAACTAAAGGCTATAATAATAAATCTTGTATGGCTTTTCATTGTTATTATATTAAATTTTAATCAGCACAATTTGTAACCATGTTGTAATTCAAATACTTGCATAAAAGTCGATACAACAAACACGGGATTCTTTTATAATGAAGTTTATTTCCCTCCTTCTCTGCTTTAATACTGAATTATTTTCACTATTTTATTGTAATTTTTGTGACTTCAATTAAAACAATTTAAAGTAATATTAAAATGTACCTATGAAATATTTCGAGTTTTTATTTTTGCTTATGTACATTTTCACGTATATAAATGTTCCCTAAAGAAATAGTAATTTTGCTTTATATAAAGGAACAATATTACAATGCATATACGATTATATCTACATACCTATATACATAGATATCAATATCACCATGTGATTAAGTAAATCACCTGGTGAATGTTAAACGTTGGAAAATTTTGTGGCACAAATAAAAATATTCCTGAAGCTTACCTACAACAGACGATCGGGTATAGTTCAATTGAAAATGTTAATCTAGTCGAATATGATAAAATTCTGATTTAGACCAAGGGAAATATATATGCGAAAAAAAAAACGAATTTATATTGTAACCAAAGGAATATAAGGTTTTTAACCTCGATGAGTTTTTTAATTTTAATTCAATGAATTTTTATTACACGGTCAAAAATCTTGGAGTAAATTTTAATACTACCTTAATATTACAGCCGAAATGCAATACAATCTGTATTTAATTTAAATTGGTGTTAAATATTGAAAGTAAATGTAATAAATATTGTATTACAGTATAATATTTATGGTATTCAATTATAAAAGTAATATCGATGGGCATTGACTTTCATTAAGTCGGATTAAGTATAAATTCTCTAGTATTTATTTTTAATACAATATATTACTCTTTAAAAAAACGGTAAAACCGATTTCCAGTCCTTATATCCGCCTGATTGAAATTCGAAGGGTGAAGTATAAGCGAAGGAAAATTTTCTAACAAATACGCTACTCATAAACTGTAAAACCGTAGATGTGTTGATGGGTCATCGGTAGCTCAGGGCTAGAGCATCGGTCCGCAACTTCGGAGGACGTGGGTTCGAATATAGCCACGGTTGAAGTCGGAAAATCAACTTTCTAAAAAGGCATCGGAACAAAATGAAGTAACTTGGTGGGTTTAGAGCCCCGCCAATACACAGGTAGCAGGTTTCGAACCCAACACCGGAATAAATAATGTTTGCATTTCGGGGTATAGGTACTCCTGATCAATTAAAAATTAATATCAACTTTCTTAAAATTTAATTCTTTTATGTATTTAGTTCTAATGTCAGTATTATTAAATCCCTCGTTTTAATATTTGCAATTTATTAGTTTTGAATATTTTTCTGGTGTGGTCATATATACAATTCAAAAAAGATTAGATTTCACTCCAAAATCTTTGACCGTGTAGGTATATATGTATGTATATAGATTATTAACCCTGCAAATTGAATTGAGAATTATGTCAATCAATTCAGAAGAACAAACTTATTGTATCATATGTACGAATATTTTGATATTTGCCATGTTAATGCTTTTCACAAGAAAGTAAAGAGTAACGTTTTGTCTAATTGCAGGCATTATTTTTTGGGAGATTTCGTGTTTCGACGACTACCTCTTGTTGCAAAACGATATGAATTATTTTGTGGATTGACGTATGTACCTATGTTTTATTCTGCACGTACCTACATAAATCGAGAATTGAGTCAGTGCATAAAATATTTCTACATTTTGCATAAAGGGATTTGCCATAGTAGAATCGCTTGGGCTTATCGTGTATACCTAATGAAAATAGATTAAATCTAATAAATTTGCAGACACTGGAACCTCGTTTTGAGATATCCAAAGTTGTTTTGGTTCAATTATTGTTACCTGAAAAGATAGATTGCCCTGAGTACTTATACTATCTCTTAGAATTAATGCTACGATAAGAAACCTGGAAGCTTTTCACTTCCTGCAGTTTGAGTTGGCATTAGATCGTTGGACCCGTTGATACTTTAATGATATCTTATAGTGACTTCTTTGATAGGCTGGATTTATTCTTAAAATCAAATTAAAAATACATCGAAACAATGCAATTCCACATATCGTCAATTTTCCACTGTTAAAATACAAATTTAAAACCCACATAACATAGGTACCTACATATCAATCTCAAATGGCTTGAACTTGAATCTATAATAGATTTTAAATTCAAAGAACCGCCTAATGAGCCCATTTTAATAAAAAATTCATTAAATTTTTACAAAAATTAGATACAAATTTATACATAATATACCTCCACTTCCAATTCTGTTAATATAAAAACAAAAATTGACTATTTTAATTGAAAAAAAACAGCTAAAATAATTCAGTACCAAAAACTAATGTAAGTGCCAATTTATTAGGAGAAATAAAGAATTAGTTAATTACTTTGCTCATTCAATATTTTCAGTGTATGTTTTGGGGCTTTTCGAAAACAAAATTTTGGAATTACTATAGACTGTATTGAAGAAACATTTTGCAATTGAATGTACCTTCTTTTGATGTTTCATAGTATAAATGATGAAACAATTTTCTTACCACTATAAAATGCCTTCGGTTGTGATACATACCTGCAAAAAGACGAAAAGTTAAGAATTAGATTGATTCGATTAAATAGAAAAAAAATTTTTTTTTAAGAAGTACCTAACTATAAGTGGTTCCTAATGGTATTGTACTTAAAAATTATTAGAAGCAATTTATCCATCTGTTTAAGTATTAATTTTAAGGATACAGCAATAGAAGTTTCGCTGGAATCTCATCTTTAAATAATTCCGTGAAAAGGTTGCTAAACAATTTCAAAATGAGTCCTACAAATTTTATTGAAGAATCATCCAGCCCACTTCCCTGTGGGTGCAAAGAAATTGATACGACTGCGAACACATCCACCTCCAGAAAATATTTCGCCAATTTGCATTTTACCTTGAAGATGTTCTCGGAAGGTACTCGAGCGAAGCTGTGCAGAATATAGAAACAAGTTTTCTGCCAGAGTTACAAAATCTTTGGGAGATTTTGCTTAGATTTATCTTTAAGATGAAATCTTGTTAACCGAAGCAAGTCCTGGAATCTTATTATCCTCAGAGCTCCCATTTCAATGCTTCTCGGCCGTGGCATGTTGGTCAATTGCTGTTGCTTCTCAGTATTTACGGAGACCCCTGAAATACCATTCAGCGACCAAATAAACGATTAACTTAAGCCTAACCATGAAAAAAGGACCAGGGCCACTGTTTCGTTACTGAAACACAAAAACCGTACCCAAGTGGGATGAATCCCGGCAACACCAGTATCACAAAAATGGAAAATTATTGAGGTGGGGCCACACGGATATCCAGGACAGGACAAGGCGGTGGGTGAATCCACTTCACTAAATTAATCTCATTTATACGGGAGGCCGCTCCTTCGCAGCGTCCGGGAGCTTTATGCCCCCGTTTTATTGGACGCCGGCTACCTCTAGTCAGTCTTAAGACTGTTTTTACTTTTTACCAAGATTAAGAGGAGCGCTAGTCGGACTAATTCCGAGCCGCCATCATGCGGCCACGTATGTCTTAGCGTCTTGGCGACGACGACGACGACGGTAGCCGGGTTAACCCCCAATCTAATCTTGATTTTGTTTTTATGTTATCACCCCTCTGGACCCGTCCCGCCCCGGTTATTTCAGTGGATATTTGTAGTGTGGTCATTCATTCTGATTACCCGTGTCTGTCCCGGTTCCCAACTCGTTTGCAGGCGAAACCACAGAGGAATTGCCGACGACCGAACAAACTCAGCAAACATAGGCCATTCAAGAAGTTTTACAAAGGGGTGGTGGAGCCATCGACTGGCCGCTTTAAAAGAGGGTCCCGTCCCGGCCGGATAGCGGCCGAACGTCAACCGGGCTGCATCCGACCGGGCAAATCGATATTCAATAAAAATCATGAAATATTTAGATGTCCTTCGACCAGGTCCCCAGCCGCCCCCGAGTGGATTAATTTGATTCGGGCTCGGACCCTTCCTTGGCGGAACCGAGACCCAGCTAAATGGAAACGCGTAACTGGCAACCGGGAAACTGCCATTGATTTTACTAGGGTTTTCTTTTTTTTTCTCCTGGAAAATCAAATCCCCTAACTTTCATATATTAAACCCTACATATACGCTAACCGAAAATAAGTCACAGTCTAAATTTTCTAAAGCTATTTCAGAATATTTTACCAAGATGATATTATCATAGATTCGTTTAAATATAGAATGAACTCATTTTAAACTATCAGTGGTGACATTTATTTATGAGTAACTGAAATATTAAGGTTTCATTTTCTTCCATTGAGTAATTGGGTAAGTTTTTATTTTTTACAAAGAGACAAACAGTTTTCTTTTATGTATAGATAGACAATAGAAATAGAGAATCGATGTCGTAGAAGTCTTTTATTTTCTAATTTTCTAATATCCTATAATCATAGTTAATCATTGGAAAAATTCGCCTAGTTTTATTACAGAATGTTTTAAGTGTTAGCCCCCATTATACAGTGTTTACACCCAATTATTGAATTTCACGTTTAACCTTTTTGCTTTTGCGTGTTGCTGGGAACCACGATTTTCAAACTGGTGCAAAAGTTATCTCAACATCTACTTAACCGCTTTTGATAAAATTTAAACCACATACTCTTAATGAAATAATCTAAGATGTAGCATATGATTTTATAATTTAGTAGATTCCGCGTTAATTTTTGATAATTTTTTAGCTCAACATTTTGAAGAAAATTAGTTTTCTTTTTTAACAGCTGTAATTTAGGTATACAAAATATTTGTAAAAAAAGTTTCCGTATGTTACATCTTATAGCTATTATTTTATTATTTTACATATTTTATAACTTCGTCAACAGTTGTTCTTATTTATACCATTTTTCAGAGCCAAACAATGGTGTATCCCGGTAATCTATAGAAATTTGTAAGTAAGGATTTTCGGGGTCGCTGATTACAAGTTCACTGTTAGATTTTCAATAAGCAAATACCTTTCAGTCGTAAAATAAACAATTAAATTTGACTAAGTTTTAGGATGCGTCATATGTGCTTAGTACCAGAGCGGGCTAAATTGAAGGATAGTGTCCAAATTTATTTTATACTATATTTTTGTACAAATAAATAAATAAATCGAAAGCTATAAAAATACGTGTTGATAACAAGTATATGTTTATAGTATCAGTATCTAAATAAAATAATCTAAAACCCACAAAAAGTGATCTGTACTTCAGGCAGAATAAGTTCAACAGATGCCAATTGCTTGCTCGCTTTTGAGTGCGATAAATAGTTAAAGCCCTGCTCGCTGCGCTAACTCGTCGATGAATTATTAAACGGTACTATCGCGAACCGCGGAGCCGCGAAGAGAACGGCGAAATTAGCCGTGACTTCGCAACTCGTCTACGGATTGCGTCTGTCCCGCGGCCGCCGCCTGTGGTCGCTTTGTGTGACCCCGTCGCCGCCACTGCCTCAGTCCAATTCTGAGGCAAAAGTCACTTCGCGGATCAAATTACAACTTTCCTCCGCGACAGCAGAGTCTCGCCGCGAAAAGAAGAGGTAAATTGAACTTTTTGGTCCACGGTTGATTGTGCAGCTTCCCCCGCTTCCCGGCAGGGTTCCACGAATTTGTTAATTGTAATTAACCCGCCGTGATTATTTTTCCCTCCTGGAGCAGGAAGGAGCTCCGGCTGGGCAACGACGGCGTGGGGGCGCCGAATTAATTTAACACCTTGAGAGGGGCTCCGTGTTAAAAAATTTATGCAAATCACCCTGTCAGATGACAAATGAACACGGAATGGAAGTTTAATGCACCCAGAAAGGTGGGAAAATTGCGATGTGACAGTCTCCGGTGTTTGGCAACCTGTAGTCGGGCCAGTCGCCGGAGAAGCGTAACCTGGACCATCCCATCCTAGAGCTCCCGTCAGTTAACGAGCAAAAATGTTTTCTTTTTTTTTTTTCTTCCCAGTGATTCTCATCTCACGTGAAAAATACCTGAGATTGGATTCGGGAAGCTCCACCAAATGACCGGAGAACGCGACGAGATTTTCTCGCGTGGGCATCAGCTGAGATGTCATAAACCGGAGACAGATTCGGAGTCATTTTTATTCCGGTCCGTGGGATTAGAATGAAATCAGCGTCTTGGGTAAATCACCGACTGATGAATTACATCAGATCTTAAGACGCTGCGACGCGACAGTCGGTCTAACTTCTCGTCTTTGGCTTATTGGCCTACTAGATGACACAAAATTAAGTCAGTTTTTACAATGTTTTCGACTAAGAGACCTGTTGATAGACGATATCGAAATTGTCACCTTTTCATCATCGATTTAACTGCCCAAAATGTTAGAGGGGGACGTTTTTGTGCCCATGAACTAATCAATAATAAAATGAAACAAAGGTCTTAATAAAAAGACCATCAATCCACGAAATGCGTGGAAAGTCATTCTCAAAGTCAATTTTGTGACTGACTAAAGGCCAATAGATCAACAATCTTCATTAAGGTTAAAGGCATTGGTCTAACAAGACTTAAATAGCACTCTTCGGATTTCGTCAAGTGCCCGCATATTAAAGAGATACAACATAAATTTTTGGGCGCAGTCAATTAAGCACTAAAAACATAGCTACTTTAATAGCATTGCGAATTATGATACAATAAAGATACCTATTATAAATTTAATGGAATAATTTAGCATGATTCCCATTAATTTACTTACATATCTGATGCCAGTCTCCATTAAACAAAAAATTATTCATAATTGGAATTTTTTTTCATTATTTCTAAGTATATTTATACCTACTAAATATACTTAGAAATATATTTTTCGTAAAAAAATAGAAAAAATCGGGCTCTTAATTCACGTACTAAAATTGGCGATGAGCAAAACAAGAACAAGAGACTCTTACAATCTTTCTATAATTTATTTATTCGTTCTTGGGAAGTATCTTGTAAGTAAAATAATTCAGCTTCTTACACCGTTTAAGTAAATCAATAAACAACAAACAGACATTTGGAGGAAAAAAATGAAAGTTTTTTGATTGTTATTGAAATAATCTCCTTATTTTTTCCTTTTTCTGACTATTGATCTATATGAAAATTATTTCATCCAAACTGTTTGTCAATTTAAACTGAACGGAGTTCTGTGTGATATATTGATAAAAATATTTATACACGAAACAACTAAATAAGATAATTGTTGTAAATTACCCCGGTGTACCGGTTTTAAAAAGATAACGCTGATAAGAAACCCTAAAAAAATATATGTATAATAATCATGTAATGTTTTTGAAATATCTTTTTCAATGAAAAAATATATATATAAAATTGAAATTGGTTGACAAAAAAAAATACTGGTTTTTTTTTAATAAGTTTTTTTATTATAAAAAACCAGTCTGAAATTCAGTTTATGTTGAATATAGAAGAGAAGATTTTCATAGAATGGAAAAGGCCGATATTTTTTAAATTGTTCATTATTTTTGTCTTAACAAATGTTTTCATTCATACTATGTAAGACGAATTGGAAAGGAAATTTTTATTTTTCAATGTGCATTGAAAAGTTTAAAGGGTTTGGCATGGTCTTGATTTTTGTCTTGGTACTGCTACCGAAAGTATAGCCTTATTTTTGGTCTTGCATTTTCTCCAAGACCGAGAGCAAGACCGATTTTGCTCATCACAATTTGGCGGTTATTTGGCCGATTTCATTAAAATGTTGTTGGTTCAGGTTGGTTAAATCGAAACATTGAATACTTTTTCTTCTGTTCATCTTAAGTGGGTAAGTTGTACACTGAGAACAAACAAACAAATGCTTGTTTGATAATGGCGAAATAAATATTTGGTTATTTAAATCAAGCTCCTTTTATCATAATCATCAGCATGGTTACGTGGACGGCGCTTATAATTGAGATAAATGGGGCTTGTTTCCAGTAACCAAATATTTATTTCGCCCTTATCAAACAAGCATTTGTTTGCTACAAACAAACTCTTTTCTCAGTGTAATAGGTACTAAATATGGAATTATTGAAGATGATCATTTCGAATCCGTTTTCAAAATTTAGAATTTTAAGATAGTGGATCCAATATGAACCATCGACACTTTACGAGTTCAAGGAATTTAATTGAAAAAAAAGAACCCTTCCAATGTGAACCGTGATAGTGAACAGAGTTAGACTATGGTTCAATAAATTTTAGAAACATCTTAATCCACTTCTAAGATATGTAATAGTATACTTATGATATACCAAATGAAAACAGGTAACTTAGCATAATCTTATAACAATAAATACAAATCTAGTTTTACCTTAGCACTAATTAACTATAATTAAACTACTTACAAAGTTCCAAGAGAACGTAATCAAAATCGGACTAAAAATAAAAATGTCGTCACAATTGAGCATAGTTCACCGGAATAGAGCCTGTTCGCGTAAAATTGCCATAAAGGTGCAAATTCAGCAAGAGGAGTACATGACCAGTGAACTTTACGAGCTGGCTGGCAAATTAATGGTGCCTTCCATAATTAATGCGGTAGTAAAGCCTGACTCTGGCCATTATTCGGTCTATTGTGAATTAGACGCGAATATACTGTTACTTCACTGTCGCAGTGAATTGTTAAATTATATTAAGGGAAAATTGCTTCATGTTGTTCAAATTGTCAGGAGAAGGTAAAGTTTGTCGGTTGTGCATGATTAAACGATGGCTCAATATCGATAAAACTTAGCGAAAGGCCTTTTCGTAAAATTTCGTTCACCAGATAAAAAATTATATGGAAGGAAGATTTAACACCAAACCAGAACAATTGAAAAACCATTAAAGCTGTTAAGTAAAACTCGTTAAAATAAGTATAACATACATATGTACCTACGCTTTTGAAAGTCGCATTATTTTTATAGTTATATTTCTTTATTAGCATTTTTATAACACTTTTGAAATGAAGGGACTTACTTTATTTAAAATCACAAGAACAATTTTAAATTTGAAAAAAAAATTAGCCCAATACTTGAGATGCTTATCTTATATAAATATTTGAAGTTTACGAACCAAACATTTTAAATTTCACTATACCTATTGGTAAAATACATCTGACCAAAGTCAGTCCCAAGACATTTTAGTTTACTTTAACAAAGTCTGTGTAATAATGTTTGTATTCGTATTTTTTGTTGTTTGTTTTTATTTGTGTAATATTAAATAGAATACGATTTTTATCACTTGGTTATTGAATTTTGAACTATATTAGCACTATTATGTTTTATTTTCTTTAAGTTTTTAGTATTTCCTCTTGTTTTATTAATCTTATTCATATTCAATTCTGTCCTTATTTATACAAAACGTTGAATTTTGAATGTATAAAGTAGGTAAAGTAACTATATAGGAAGGTATTTTATATACATAGCATCACATAAAAACATTACTTTCTTTAACTGCCCTTTTATCAAATCACGAGTCAGAATATGGTACACTTTTAACAAATTTTGTTTCTGTTCAATTTATACAATATGTACACACAGTGATCAAATAATAATAAATAAGCTAAAAATTCAAAATTTTATCTGGCAATAATGAATAAATCTTTGCACTTTTATTTTAGTATTACTTACAAACATTAAAATACATATATAGGTATTTTGTTCTTGAAATACTTCATGATACCTACATATACTATATATGTATGTTACATACATATGTATATAAAAGGGAAAGTTTTTTGTGTGTTGGTACGAATAGAGTCCTACACCGTTCAACTGATCATCCTGAAAGTTTTACCATACGTGTTATTTAAATTACACGGAGTGCTCTAGGCTACCTTTTTTAGCTACCCTAAGTTACGATTTTAAAATGGCGGACTGTCAAACTTTTAAGTTTAGGTATGCGCTTTTCACCAAACTTAGTACTTGGGGGTTTTCGGAATTACTGACTGTCAGAATTTACAAATTCAAGATGATAGACTGTAAAATTTTAAAGCTTATACGATTTCTACTAAACTTGGTGGTCGAGGCGTAGCAACGCACGCCGGGTATTCGCTAATAAAATATAAAAGTGAACAAAAACATTGATATAACCTAGAAAATTCAATTCAGAAACCAGAATGCAAAAGAAAAAACTGAATGAATATAACCTATAATTAGTACAATTATTTTAAAAGTTAAATTTTTAGTGTGCTCGCATATGATAAATTAAGATATGTAGAAGTACCTAATAATTAAAAAAGTGTCGCCAACTAACGAAAATAATGTCTATTTCTTCAAAATGTATTAGGTACTGCATACCAAATATATTTTATTTATTTATCTATAAAGTCTCCTCTGATCGATTTATTTTGTTGTCGAGAAGTATTTATATAAGAAAACAGCCGGACAAAAACATCAACTAAACCAAACAATTTGCGACAATCAATTGTCGCCTCACCTCCACAATTAGTGTCAATTTGTCACTGGGGTCTCAACAACTCGACGAAGGTAAAAATTCCCGGCTGAGCCCCCAAGGAACAACACCTACGCACCGTCTAATTCGGATGAAATTACTCGGACGGGAATGTTTCCTGTTTGGATATCGTTCGGGAAGCTAAAAAAAAGAAAAAAAAAATCTTTTATCTCTCCACTGCATGTCCCGCCATTAATGAACCGCTCCCAACTTCAGGTGGAGGCGGGCAGTAAATATTTATTATTAATACAAAAGGCCATCGCAAATTCCAGTTCGGGCGTGACCAATCACCAGGAACAGAATGAGTGTGCACATTCCCGGAATCGGGCGGGGGTGGACATCCAGGACGAGTGATACTCCCCCCAAGACCTCCGGATCCATTTAAGATGGCTTCTCACCGGCCGGTCTAAAGACAGTTACTGTCTTTTCGTGTCTTCCTAGTTTTCGTTATTTTTTGCCTTTCTGATAAAAAAATCAATGCTCTGGCACCCCGGGACTCTTGCATCACTTTTGTTGCCCTGGGCACCAAGGAGCTGGCGAAAAAGGTAGAAAACTTCGGGACGCAGTGGGAGAGTTAAATTAGCAATACCAACAAAGTTTTCGCTGTAAAAAAGGGAACGAAAGTAAAAAAAATATAGGGGAAAATATAAACTTTGTAAAAGTGCGTGCCACTAATTCAAATTGATGAAAAGGGCTCGCCCTGTGCGTCGCAGCGGCTTAAAATTAAATAGGGCGCCCTCAACCATAAAATTGACCTGCCGGATATTAAGGAGCAAACCTTGGTCCAGAAGACAAATCTTCGTAATTTTTTAAAATTTCCTTCTCTTTAAAATGCTACATATTTTCAGAAATCATATAGGGTTTAAAATTCAGCTTCCCAAGACTTAAAAGTCGAAGCTTCATTATTAATCTTTAGTCAGTATTACTACAATATTTGTCCAACTCATTCATTATTACAAAAATCGTTAATAAAGCATCTCAAGAATATACGTATCTATTCTTAAAATTCCAGAACGAAATTCATATTCTTTCCACATTAAAGTTAGTATTCAATCGGAACACTTGCTCAAATAGAAAATTTAAATGCGTTTTTGTTAAAACATCATACCAAAAAAATTTTATTTCCAAATTTGTAAGCCACAGTTCGGTTCATATTCTTTAAAAATTACGTCCAGAATTCCCCGTACCAGTGCATTCATGTAATCCAGAAAATTTTGGCTGAAATTAGTTTAAAAAATTCCTAAATGTCTCTATAATAAAACGTCAATAAAATATCTTTAAACTTTGCAAACATTGTTCTTCTTAAAATTTGGCCTCTTAATGTGATTTCTCCCTTTATCAAATTTTGAAAATTCTTTCTATATTCAGTCTACAAGTAGACTAAAGTGTTTTCTTATGCAGCATATCTAATTTTTATTTTAAATAATAATGATATTAAATAATGCAGAACAAATTACTACATTAATAAATGAAGAAGGCCTTTTATGGAAATACCATAACTCAGTCTAGGCCTGAAAAATGCGAAACCGAAATCAACAAAATTATTCTTGCACAAATAAGAATTTTTCAATATAGTAGGTACACCGGGTGAGTTAAATTACAGAATATTTTTTAAATTTCATCTATATAATTTTCTAATACAAAATGTTCTTGTAATATTGTTTCTTTTATAAATATGTAATTCATCAGCAGGGAAATAGAGAAATTAATTTAGTAGAAAATACCTACAATATAAAGACTTTTATTATCTTTTATTGTTCCCTAAGTAGAACTTTTTTATTATTGTCTATTTAATCGTTATAGAGTAGGTACATATTTGCTTCAGCCAACTAGACTTAGTCAATTTAAACCTAAGACTAAGTCAATTTAAGCACAAAACTATTTAACCAAGACTTAAAATAAGAACTTGTGCAAAAGGGAAAGTGCATTTTAATAACTAAATAAGGCTTGTTGGTACTTGATATGTACTTGCTTCAATTTTTCTCAACATAAAACGTTTTCATCATTCGAAAGATATTTGCCGCTAGTTAAATAACTCTCATAAATCCTAACTCTTTTAGTAAAGTTTTTCACCCATATACTCGTTTTCTACAAAATTTCAGTCCATTAAAAACTACCAATTTCTTCTGAGTGCCTCCGAAAGGTATATTTTTTTTAACCTAGAATCCAAATTCGACCCTAAGTCCAGGAGCAGGCTTAGCGAGTGCTTGATGTTCATAAACAGCAGATCATCCCGGATTTCCCCAGCACATCCTCATTATCCGCGTATCAGCCCATCCCGACCAGATGAGGTGCGTCCCCCGTCCCGACGCCCGCGCCGATTCCGTCACGCTATCCCGCTCAACTTCCCTTTCCGCCCCCATCCCCGAGGACAAGTCCGGCCTCTTCCATAATCAGGAGCCGTGCTCACCTTTCTTCCATTAGTGGTGATCAATCAAGTCGAGAAGTTCAAATCCTTTTTTTTCTTCCTGCGGATCCAGCGGGAGCTCCCCAACTCGTCTAAGCCTCTAAGTACCCGCCACCCACTCCCGGGTGGAAAAAAAGGGAAAAGGGCAGGTGCTGGCGGTCTTTCGAGCGCAGTTCGAACAACTTTTAATGAAAGTGGGCTGCGTTCGTAGAAGGGACGGCCGTCCGTTGAGGTAATGAACCGCTCCCTTGTTGGCTCTTCCCGAAGTCCTTCTTCATCCCTTCCCATGTCCTTCTTCACCCCTTCCCGGGACGTAGGTTCGCAAGGAAATAACTCAAAGCGGTCATAAAAGTTTTTGATAGGTTCTTTATTTTTTTTCTCCTCCCATTTTCAAGGATTTTCTCGGCGGCCCTTTGCGTCCTAGCCGCAGAGGTCAAGCCTTAATTGATAAACTAACTGTCGGCATGTGTTCGGATGTGTGGCCTCTCTGACAAATTGGGACAGGATTAACTAATTAGGCGTGTCCTGTGAGCAAGGCTCAGCCGAACGAGGGACTGGCTGCCTTCTTTGTGACCAGAGATGCGATTCTGAGGTTGTTTTTCCTGCTTCCCTAATCCGACTAATTTTATTACTTTAACTTAAGAAATTGCGTAGTTGAGGGTTTGAAGGTTTCTAACCTAGCTGTGGGCTTGTGTAAGATGGTAGAAAACATGCACGACTTAACCTTTGGGGAACACACCTTCTTTTTTCAATCATGGAGAATACTCGGGGTCAATCTGACCCTGCACAGACTTTGATCGTCCGTTGATTACTATACTGTCTGGAAAGAAGTCATAATAGATTTTTTATTGGGTCTGAGTCCAGACTTCTTGACCGCAAGTCTAAAACTTTAACATTTAATTTCATTTCAATTTGAACAGATTTTTCCTTCTTATACATACTTATTTTATATTATTCACTTAACATTTGGATCAAACATTCAAAACATTTATTTGAAATTCTAAAGATATACCTACGTAACGAGCAGTTGAAAAGTACCAAAAAGAGTTTTGAAACTTCCAAAACGTTTAATTTCAAAGCGATTTTTTTCATCATAGCGTTTAATGGTTGCAACAATGATCAGATTTTTGAATTTGAATTTGTGAAAAATGTACTTTTTCATTAATAACCACTTATCATACGATTTATTTCCAAAGAGGCTTTTTAGTATTAACGGAAGAATAGGAAGAATATGTAAAATCATACTACATACAATATGTGTTTACTTAGGTACGTACTATAATATAACAAAAGAAAAAAAAATTTATGATTTAGAATGATAGAGTCTCAGAAAGTACTGAGCCCATTTCAGAAATATTTTCACTGTTCAATAGGGGATACTTTCAAGATGATGGATTTAAAATGACGGCTTTAAATTTTCAACCTATTTCCATGAAAATTGGTGCACATGTCGCTAGCCTTAAATCTGTTATCAAAAGGACTTATTTCAATATGGTCACTAAAACTTATTAACTAAGTATAAGCAATTTGAATAAAATTGGAGTCTTGAGGGTTTTCATTCCACTATCGAAAGTTATTCTAGATGACAGATAAAAGTTAACAAATTAAGGAGATTTTAAAAGAAACGAGGACTATATCAGTTTTTTTGTCCGCAACATCGTTGTATTTCATTATTAGTGAATATTTGGAGTCCAACTCTAAGGTTTCAGGAATGTTAAACTAAAATTGTTGTGTTATGTTTATATTTAATTTCAATCTAATGTAAAATATTGTTAATTCTTTTCTGTAAAAGTCCAAATAAAAAAGGCTGGAAATGTTCTTCTGATATAACATAATAATTGAGTCGAAAACAGACTGGTACCTTATACTCCCCTTCGTTTTAGGAATCAAACCACTTTATGAACCAGAGATTTAAAAAGGCAGAAATTGGAAAGAAAGCAATAAAAATTATTCGGAATGGTGATGGGCACCCTTAAAACAAGTCGGGGGCTCCGCTGCCAATCCCATAAAACATTTAAGGATAAAGGCGAACACAACGAGCCTGTCACTATTAGATGCGGTCGAATTCATATCCCGTCCCAGGGCCGCCCGGCGGATCGCCCTCATAAATTTCGGCGTCCGGCCCCGCCCCCCATCCCGCCCGGACCTATCTGGATCTGGTGCTCCGGGCCAATTACGCTTGAAAATTCAATTATCCATGAAAGATATACACAATAATACTTTGGAGAAGTCTGCTCCGAATTGCTCAAAAATACCTTTATCCCATTTCAAAGGCGGCCGGAGCCGGGACTCTGTTTCGGTGTGTCGGCATGCGAGGAGCGCCCCCGTCAAGAGTGCTCAAGCTGACGGCACAAAGTCCTTTAACCCAGAGACCCGAATCTCCCGGATCACTCCCGGAACTTGGATCCTGGAGCTCCCCAATGAATACGTCAATGCTCCTCTATATTTAGTTACCCTGTTAAGGGACGATTTACGGTTTTCTTCCGATTGTATATTGATTATGCATGGATGTGTCAATATAGCACAAAGCCAGCCCCATTGTGGCGGAGTCGAGGAGCGATATTTTTCCGCTTTCGAGATTATCCTCAAATGTTTTCGCTCGATATCCTGGGAGAGATAAGAGTTTCGATAAATGGATTTAGTTACGGATTGCCACATGGGACTACAAATATTCCGTGTACAAACGTGTTAGGGGTGGGGTAGGGGGAATGGAAAGGGGAAAGGAGGGGGCTGTCAAGAGCCTCGAGGTGCTACCTGACCGGGAGCGCCTCGCCTGGATTACAATGGGGACCGCTTCTTAATCCTGAAAACTTCTTACATCATCAATTCGCCGGATCGTGATGTATTGCCGATACTGCGACATTTCTGCCAACCCTATTATGTCCGGGTTAACGAAGGGTGCCGAATAAAAGACGGAGCAACGGAGCTGAGTCTGGACGTCTTGCCCCCCCACTCCGGAAAATGTCAAAATAAAGTAACAATACACTAAATGCAAGTTATACCTACCCAAACCCATACATACACATTTTTCAAATTCTATAGCCTCTAAAACCCTTGCTATTTTCACTCAATCCTTCCGTAGCTAGTCGTAACACCTTAATTTAATAATATAGGTACACTTTATATAAAAATATATAGATGAATGTTTTGCTAACTTTTATACGAAAAATCGACTAATTGTTAATCTCCAATCTCCTGTAAATTGCAAAATATCAACTTTATCATCTCCATTTCCGATCAGGAATTTGCCGCTTGACTCGTACTTATTAGTTTTGGAGTATTACAATCCATTTAAATTTATTTGACCATCTTAATTATCAGTCAATATATTTTCAATGTGTACCTATACTGATAATTATCACTGCTTGAACTAACTCGTAAAAAGGGTCAAATCCTAAAGTGTTAATATAAATTTTCAAAGGGTCTAGTTTACTCTCGGGCATTCAGTTTATCTACGTAAAAATATCCTAGCGAGTATGTTTTCCTGGTTTTAATGTTAATATAAAACTGAAAACAAGATTTGCTTAACTCAGAAAAAGGAGTCATTTTAATATTTAATTGTATTGTAAATACTCTTTGCGGATTTAAATTGGTAAATAAAATGTTAATTTAATTCTGAACAGTATCAAACGTCGGATACACTCACAAATTTTACAAATATACAATCTCAAACTATTGAAGTCCAATAGCAATTAGGACTCTTCTTTAAGCGTTATATTTACTCCACATGTTTTTCAGTGTACTTAGTAAAAAAAATTAACATTATGTATTTGGTTTAGTTAAACAAAACCAATTTGATTCGTGACAATTGTCTCGCTAGCTTTATGTACATTGTTTGACGAGTATATTCGTCACATCTTGTTTTTAGTTACGTACGCAAACCCCTTAAACGAAATAATGTTTTAACCTTTAAATAAAAATAGGAACATGACCATGCACTGGTGATGGTTTGATGTTTTGATACCAAATTTAAACCGGTCCGCAATACGCACGAAGCCCCCAAGGAAGTTGCATTTGTCGAATGTGTTGGCACATCGCGGACGTGCCTGGCCTGCGCTAATAGTGATGAATTGCCCTTCAATTTAGCAACAATCCCCCCTCGTTCTGTTCAATTTGCTAAGAATTAGGCGACTAATTCCGGGATAAGCCATCCCCCCATTCACCATGGACCGGATGTTTGCTCCCGTACATCCCAAATATTAGCGCTGCCACCCGCTGAGGCCGCCAACTCGCCTATCGATTTCAATTTTGCAACTCATTAGAGCTTGGAGGGAAATGTGTGAAAGTCCATAAATTGCGGAGTCCTCAGAGAGCCACTTCGGGGGGGTATGGGGCTCCGCAATTCCGGAGGAATTTAACAATTTTAGAATTCAACATCGAGAATCCCCAGACGAGAAAGGGAGTCCCGAAAGTATCCAATTACACCGGGGGAAATTGCAAAAACAAATTAAGCGAAAAACAAAGGAGCATTAGGACGGAATTGCTAAGCGCTCGATGCTTTTTTCTAGAGCTTAATAGATGAATAGCGACCATAATGGGTCCCGGTGGTGGCGGTGGCGGTGGAGCATCCCCCCCGCACCTCGAAGAAGCCATCGCGGAAGGATCCCATTCTTAAGATATTTCGCCGGTATACCGGGAGCCGCCGGGGATGAGCGAACAACAGCTTGCCATAACTGCACAATTAAAATGACTCCGAATGGGGTTTATTTGTTTTTCCATTCCTGGAAGAGCCCCCCATAACGCTGCGGCGAGCATCCACAATGGGTTTTAACTCGAGGATCCCGGAGCCCGGGTAAAATGGCAGAAAACTCAGACTCCGGGAGCCACTCACCAATTTTTGTCCTCCATTCAACTAAATGAAGTCCGCTGTCCTTTTCCGTGTCTCATTTGATGCTTCGGGGATGCCATCGATTGTGTTTTCTGGAAATGAAGGGGTATTTCTTCATTTCTCACGGGCTCGACTAGGAGCATAACGGTGCGATGCACATCCAAACAATAGATGGCGCGGCAGTGGCAATGGCGGCGAACGGTGGTGGCGGCATCGAGTCCTGGCGCATTCCGATCTAAAATTAAAACGATAGTCTCCGCCTGCACCATGGAATTAACTCTTTGTTGGAAGAAGGACGATATTTGAAAACCTTCGGAGCTGCGGGAATGTACACGGCAGCAGAAATGTCCTTTCTTCCGCTTTTGTGTGCAAATAACTTTGCCCATTTGAATGGCTCATTCACTTAGTTTCGGGTTTGTCCGCTCCAGATGGGTTTAAAAGCCCTCCCGGGACCCCCAGTGCGGGGGAGGGAGCTGCGGGTTTGAGAATTCACGGGGATGGAGGATATGCCCAGAAATTGAATGGGCAATGGGCTCGAGCTTGATGCCAGGCTATAAACCCACCCGCCCGCACCCCATAGTGCTTTTATTTATGTTCACACGAATTTTTTAGCCGATGAATGCCGTCCGACGACATCCATTCGGATGTCCCTCATTTTTCCGTAATTCAACGGGCCACGCGAGGAAATGTCAAAATATTCACATAACTGTAATTGGAGCGCTTTTCTTTTTTTTCGGTAGATATTTTTTGTTTTTTAGTAATCACTTAAACGGGCTCAGCACAGACAACCCTTGGCAACATCGCGGACACTGTCCCTGGTCCGGGTTCGTTTTTAATTTATTGCCCTGCTCGCCCGAATTGACATTTTGGTGCGGTCATTTTCCCATCCGAAAAATTGCATCCACACGCGTCCCGACGGCGCCGATTCCGCTTAGGTCGTTCACCCAATTTTATATTGCGGTCGTCCCAATTTAAAGTCTTTCTACGGTAATTTATGTAATTTGAATGTATAGAAATATCCTACTTTAATTTCTGCACTTGTCATCTGTATAAATTTTCTAACAGTAAAAGCAAGTTTTATATGATACAAGTATAGATAAGTGAAAAAGAAAAGCTAAAGGTACCTATTTAAAAACATAAAAAACAAAATCCGCCATTTTGGGTTTAGAATGACGTCACATATAGCTTTTCGCATTCTACTTGTCAAATCCATTCATTTGATCCCAATATCAAGGGGGTTGTAAGGAAAAAAATATTCCGCCATTTTGTAGCCATACATACTGTAATATGTATATTAGAGAAATTCCACACCTCTTACTAAACGCATGTGGGAGGTATTTTTTTTAACGTATGCGCTACTAGTGATTTTCATTCAATATCAATACATATTGTGTGAAGGATTGATTAACAAAGCAAAGTGAAATTCATATAAAATATTTTGTAAATTGTTAAAGACTTTTACTTTAGCATTTTAATATAACAGCTAAAGGTTCAAACTTACATTTTAGCTACATTACAAGCTCCTACAATAATTCATTGTATTGTATAACGAACTTTTAAATATTTTAAAATACGATGAAGAGTAAAAACTCCAAACCTATTTTTTTTCAGGGAAAATTAAGTCTGTTTGATATTATACAAATATTTATTTTACTATTCTCTATTATTATTACAAATACTACTTTGCTGCATGTCCTTTTTAAGAATTAAAGTTTGCAAAATGTTTTCCCATAGAATTAAGGAGATGTCGACACATTGCCTTTGAATTAAACGCCAAAACCATTCCTTTGTTTTCTTGCTGGTGTGTTTCGGGTTATTGTCTTGCTTTTATTAACGAAATTTCATCGGACGCATAAGGCAACATCGCTTTTTGAAGGATTTAAATACAAGTTTAGTCAAATCTTTCTATCTCATCTTCGGTAATATACCTATAACTCAAATCTGAAAGCTAATATTTTAACTTTATATTATTTACATATTCTGAATTCAATTGATGATGATACGGTAAATAGGTGCTATACGTATTAATAATAATAAATGGCAAGAGAAATGAAATAATAATGCTACAAAATACCAAAATACAAAAACCTTGCATGTGTGAACCACACATATAAATATAAAATATTTGAAAAATACCATTTGGACTTTCGAACGCTATACTACAGTTCTTTCGGTTTGCATAGCAAATCTAATACGTGCGTGACAAATTTAAGAGATTTATTACCTAGAAACTTTCAATAACGCGTTTATTATGAACAGTTGTATAAACACGTACTCTTATAGCAACTTTTAGGCATGTAAGAGGTTACTCTACTTGTTCCAAAAATTCGTACCATAATCAGACCTGAACGGGATTTGTATGTCTTCAACTGTCGAGTTAAGTGACTCGACAGTCCGCGAAAACGCCTAATGACCCCTGAAGATATTTAATCGTTTGATTGATGCTCGTGCGAGCGCGTGACTATCTCCAATCGTGGGAAACCACTGTCTGCTCTCGGGGTACCTCTTACTACGTTTAATTCCCGAAATTCGCACCGACGACGAAAACGTCTACGACGGTAAGACGGCGATGGTGCTGTAAGGTTGGCAACTGAATTGGTCTGATGGAGTCGCAGAAAGTTTTTGAGTTCATTTGTAGCCACTGTTCAGAGCCCCCTGGTGGTGCCAGGAGGGGGCGGCGAATTTAATTTGGGCGCTTTTCAGAAATCCACTTCAGAGAAGGCCTTCCATTGCAATTACAGCGCGGCTAAGTGGCCTATATTCATTCGGCTGTGCCGTCGAGTCGTCGAAAATTTACGTGACCTGAAGGTTTGATTTTCAACCTCTGGGCACATGGCCGTGACTCGACGCCGAACGTAACTGCTGCCAGGCACACAATGTGATTGCTTTCTTGCCACATGGTGGCAACTGATTTTTCCCTTTCGTGGGGCGAGGCCCTCAAATGCGATGATTTTTCACGTAGGCCTTTTTTCACTTTTATTTTATATATTTTTTTTTGCAAACAGATCGTCTTTTGTTCCTTCCGTGGCATGGAAAGAAAACTCCGGGAAATGCTCGATGGATTTGAGCACAATTCCCAAAAAAAAAGAAGTGAAAACCGAACGAACCCGTCAGCAAATAGCAGTTCCACTCTATCCATTCTGGAGCCCACCCGTTCAGGCGTAAAAGAAAGTCAATTTCAGTTATTTTGCGTGGAGGAAAATAATCGTGAAAAATCACGGAAAAACTTTTACCTTGCAATGGGACGTGATGGGTTTTGTGCAGCACATTTAACCATAGCTCGATATTTTAAAGGGCCGCACCCTGCAGCAGTTGAACATATGAATTTTTGTATATTATGTCCATATTAAGACAGAAAAAGGCAAAAATTGTTGGCAAACTACACCTTGCATGATTGTTTTTGTGGGGATCATTATTCCCTTTTTTGGGAAATTGGTAGGCTTTCATTCAGATTTGTGCATAGTGCACTGTCTCGTTATAGTTATCAATGTTAGTTCACGACGCAAAACCACTATCACTTTATTATCAAATATTAGTGTACTAATCACTAAAATTATAGCGGAATTTAATTTTAAAGAAACGTTGGCTGCTTTAGATGCACTTCTATTTGTACTTATTATATAAACCATATGAGAAGTGTGATAAAACGTTCTAAACTTACGCTTTTTGCAAAAAATACGCATTAATATACATTGCTGGAAAGGATAACAATTTAGACCTAATCTACAGAAGGATCTTGATGACCTTAATAACTTGTTACAGACGAGTAATTTGTTGGTGAAGAAAGGATTGCCATGATAAAGAGATGTAAATATCGGGGATAATTATTGACTATAAACTGAAATTCGAACCTCACATGGACAACATAATTACCAGCAAAAGAAGAAAGTCAGTCGTAACCACGATAATTTTGATACGGTTTTTAGCGTTTTTTAAGCAGGCTTTTACTCCGAAAGAAACGTCCAAAAATCGTACAAAATGAAAAATATTTGTGTACATAAGGGATGTACAAATATATATCAGAAAAACTACCTAGTTACTCTAAAATCTTTTAAACATTTCAAGAAAAAATTTCCTGAAATTAACATTCAAAAACAGCCGTTACAACAGAATTACCCTTTTAAATGCGCTAAATTGGCTTAATTTTGAACAGAAAATAATGGTGAACATATTTATTTTTATGTACTATAAGTAGGCATTTAAAGTAAAATAAAATTTAATACCAAGATATAGAACAAATTGTGGATTAACTTTAAAAGGGGCAAGCAACCATATTTATAAATATGACGCTACTTTATAAGATGGTTTCTTTTTGAGGATTTTGCAAAAGTACACAATTACCCTTAAAGATTAAGTTAGAAACTATGTAGTTTTATTTTTATTAAGAGTATTTAAAACAAAAATTGTTCAGTATACGAGGGTCAAGATCATGTGATACTGCTTGTTTTCTAAAAATGGCTATGAATAAGCTAATAAATTTTAATTATAATAAATATAATTATATCAATAAATCGTAATCTGTAGGAGGTGCACTTAAATTGTTTCCAATTTATTAAAAATTAAAAACTAAAAGTTGTTCCCTCGAGCCACCTTAACCTGTAGTTACAGAACATATTTCACTTTTTGGCAGAACAAAATAATTTGATACGGAAAATTGATTTCTTCCTGTTTTTTTTTTCAGCAGAAGGAGTCGAGGGCGAAAGAAGTTCGGAGCATCGATCTCGACTTCCACAGAAATCCGAATTCTTGGCGGGTTCCCTAAGGAGCTAATGAAAGCAGCGGGCGCACAGCACCAAATTAAACATTAAAAAGAAAAACAAGAGATGTGAAGCATCCACGGATGCCCGAGAGCTCACAGGTGGACCAGTTCCCATCCTCCGGGTGAGCGATTTAGCGAGGGTGGCGCAATCTCTTCTCAGCTAGCCGCAGCGCAGATAAAATTTAGCGCTTATCTGGCCCTCCGTAATTGGGGTGTAATTTCATTTATTATTTAGAGTCCGCAGCTCGTTCGGCCCGTCCACCAGCCGCAGCAGCAACAGCCCGAAGACGCTGATAAAACCCCGAGCAGCACCGGAAGTCTCGCCCACGAGCAGCACACGTTCGTAACATTGGCTTTCGCGATGTTTTTGGGGCGTGGGGGGCATTTGGGCTCTGGGGGTCGAGAGTGAATCTTCTTAAACTTGTTTTCAAACTTTGCTCGTTTTTTACCGACCTTCTCCCCACATTGGGCCCAAGAAGCATTGGGAACATAACTTTCTTTTATTTTTCCAAAATTGCAAAATATATACCTACTCGCCTTGAAGACAAGGAATGTATATAAAAAAAAATGAAAATAAAGAAGCGACGAAAAAGAAGTAAATTTCGAACACCCGCGACCATCCGAGGGCGGTGCTGAAGGGCAAGTTACAACCAGAAGCGACAGACAAGACAAGAGTTTTCTGATTGCCAATGGAAAGGGCGGGTTTTCGGGGGTTAATCAACCCCCAATCCGGGCAATCAGAAATACTTGCTCAACAGCTCAAACTTGTCCTGCCTTGGTACTGCCACATCGATCGTATTCCGCCGTCCACGTGACCCCCGACATTCGCTCCAGCGTGATGACCTCGCGGCTCGTTCTGGCCCAAATTTTTATGGGTGACGGGTGGTCGGCGTCAAGGGTCACATTGAGCGCGAATGTGTCGCTGAAACGACCACCCGTCGGCCGTCGTGCGTGGCATTCCTCTCTGCAAACAGCACGCACCTTTTTCTAGTCTAAAAAGGCTGTGACACGCACTGCGGGGTGGGGTCGTGATGTGAGCCCTTATTCGATTAGTTGACACCTTATGCCGCGCAAAAAGTAGGGCTTACGCCAGGCTTAGGTTTATAGTGCGTAAACTTTCGCCTCTTTCTACAGCTTTTCATACTTGCAACACCGTCCTCTTCTGAATCGGAATTATTTACGAATTCTTTTAGTTTGCTATCATAAGGCTTCCCAGAAAATTAACGATTTATCTACTTATGTACATGAAATATATGGTAAAAGATTTAAAAACCGATTTTCTAAACTAATCGATAACCAATATCCTTATACAGTTTAAACAATAGGTAGAGTGTGCTCTCTGGTTTATTGGAAACACTTGTAAAATAAGTAGGTTTTTATAAATAAATATACAAAATAATATGAGTTAAATTTGCAGTTTCTCTTAAACGGGTTTTTCTTGATGTCTAGCTAACTTGCGAGCATAACAATGATGTTCGATTATAAATATACTTTAAAAAATTCTAAATCTAAGAAAATAGTAGGTATAAATTTGATTCTTTCCCATCTATTGAGTGTTTATCCGAATCCGGGCCGTAATATAGTATATATAGAAGAAAAATAAGATCACATTACGCGCGTTTTTGGCCTATTGCGGCCGTGCTTCGGACCTTTTGTCGTCACGTTTCGGGCCTGTTGCCCCCCCCGTGCTTCGGACCTTTTGTCGTCACGTTTCGGGACTGTTGCGAGATATCAAAGCAGAGTAGAAGGTTTTTTAAATAAGGCAGTGTTTCCATATAACACATATTCGTGTTCAATTCAATTGTTTTATTATTAGCTTAATCTACTACATATGCAATATGCATTGTTTTTTATGTAAAATTTCAGAACTTTGACAAGCCTCATAAAAGGTATAGGTATGAGATAATCTTCAAGTTTTAATTATAAAAAGATCGATATATTGAATTCATGATAAAATGCAGCGATTGAGTAGTATCTCGGCAAGTTCACTAAGAGATTGAAAAAGTTGTCTATAAATATCAATAATTTAATATAAATAAATCCTATTTATGAGTAGATATAATGCTTTGAATATGTTGTCTATTTTTTTGACAGTTTTATTAATATGGAGACTAAAAGTGAGATGTTTATCTAGATAGGGGCGTATGTAGGTATTTGACTTAATACCGCAGTTTTCTTCCTTCTAAATTATAAGTTTATATTAATAATAGAACTATTAAAAACCTAAATCGTTGATAAAACATTTTACTAACCCTGCGACTATTTGAAAATTAATTATAGCTGTAGATCTTGAGTGTTGCCAAGAGGAATTATACCAGGTAAGACCTGTTGTGAGCCCATCTGGAAAAACAAACTCCGAAACTTACTGCGCGGCAGTCTTAAAACCGAAAGTGCTCTACAAGATCACTTATCTTTGAGGTAAATTGCCTCGGTTTTGCTCGAAGCCAGTCTCCGTTGATTGAACCCGGCTGAAGCCGCCGCCGCCGCCGTCGCTGCCGTCGTCGACTTGATCGTGTTCCGTGGCAATTGGATTTTTCCCTTTAGCCATTGAGCAACAAGAAGCAAATAGATTTTCCAGGCTGCTAGTTCCGTGTGACTGAAAGCCAATCCTTCATTTTTCTTAGAGCAAATTATGTCATTCTGCCGAGAAAAGCGCTCCCCATTACAACGCAGGGCAACGACGTAATCGCGCTTTAAACGATCTAGTTTAAGCCGATCCGGTGCAGTGCGGCGACTCGGATACGATTTCTAGTCGTGAATTTAAGCATTTTGTTCGTTTTATGTTTTCAGACAGTTTATATACCTATATATATATTTTTTAATTATTTATTTTTATTACTCCTTTTTGTCTCGCTGAATTCTTCTGCGCCATTCTGCGCTCTGGTAATCCAATCTATGCAAACCTGCTTTGGATGAAAGCCTCACCCGTGGCACACAGGCGGGCACAGAGGCAGCTTGAAAAACGTTTTCTTTCGAAATTCAGATCAGAGCACCCTTAGAGGCTCGGCTTTGCACCGACCGGGGCACCGAGACAAGGTAGTTGTTGGCCCCGCCGCCTTACCCGCCGCGCCGTCTTAATATCGGCCGTCTTGCGTCGTCCCCGTGTCTTGAGCTCTTCTTGTGAAACCGCCTGCAACCGAATCTTTCGAACGTAACCCAACACCGGAGCCCCGATCTCCAGTGGACTCTTGCAACAGCAAAAGTTGAGTTGACGGTGGCGAGGTGAAGTTGTGACATCACCGCAGCTGCGGTTGGCTTACCTTTTGGCCGTTGATCGCCTTTTTTCCCTTTTCTCACCTTATTTTAGACGCGTTTTTTTTTTGTCGCGCGCAACGTACCATGCGACGCGACCATTGCGCGCCACAGCCGAACCCCAGCCCGACTTCGACATGCCCGCAATCAAAGAAAGTACTTTTTTAAATCCAGTCAACGACTTCCCGCCAAAGATAACGTGAATCTTGTCGGATATAAAGTAACAAGCCCTTCTAATATTTTGCCCATCTTCCGAGAGTCCCGCGGGATCGAGCGGGGCGGTCGAGCAACATAACCTCTTCAGGTGATTAATTGGATTCAATTAACGGAACAATTTCTTTGTCTCTTCCTGTAAGACGCGACGGGACCTTCTGAAATGCACCCGAAACCATTATGCAGCAATTTCTTGAGACGTTTCGTGTTTCTTCGCTCTGGCGTGCAATGCGATGCGATGCACTATCACCGCGCGTTGGGCGGTGTAATATTTTTCCAACCTCCTCCTCGTCGCGTCGCGTCGGTCGGTCGGCTGCTCGCTAACGAGACAGACGAGATAAAAAGGTTTTCTGAGCCGCGCCGAGTGACGTCAATCTACAGTAGAGGGAAAAATTTCATGACTTTAGTTTCGTTCGGCCCACAAAAGCACCTTCGCCGGGTACCACACTCCGGCACTCAGGTGGGTTGCGAAGGTAATAATTATTATCCTGGAGGCATACTCTCGCCCGTTGCGTGCGTGCACCATCGACTGAGGTCACAATTTTTCTGTTTTAAGGAAGGATTTTTGCAATTTAAATTTTATTTCAAAACATGACATAGTCTAGAAAACGACGTCGTCTCGATTGGATTGGATGGATGAAAAGTTTCCTCTATTTTTTCATGTAAAAACGCAACTACAAAAATGCTTAAGTACAAAATCAATGAAAATTTAAGTTGCGTGAGCACTTTACTTTTCATAATTTATTATCTTACATATTTCTATTTAAAAAAAAACTTAGCAACCCAGTTTCGCCCTGTGTATCATAAGTAGATAATTAACCTATTTAACGAGTAGTTACCTATATTGACAGACTTCTCAAATGCAAGTTTGATACTTCATCCAATTTTGAAGTTCATAGAAGTAGGTGTATAAAGTCGTGAATAGTTAACGCAAAATATCTTCAGTACCACAGTACCTACCTAATAAAAAAAAAAGTTGGTTGTCTGTAAAGTCGGTTTACGATCGATGTTTACGTGACAACGTCTTATTTGTTGTGTAAGTTTATTAAAAAACAATGGCTATGGAGTTATTTTCAATATTTTCCGCCATTTCGCACTTAACAAGCACTTTTTAATGAAATCCGAACAATAAAATATTGAGAAGTTTAAATAAGCCACTCATTACGACTGCGCTCCACCTCACTTTACAGCACATTTTGCGCATTGAACTGAACAAGTTTAAAAACATGCATTTCTTAAGAGGGGATCTTACAATTTTCGTTTAATTAACAGGAACATCCTTTTGAAAAGAATAAGAAGTCTTTTTACTTTCAAATATGTAGGTTTCTTATTAAATTTCTAATTTATTGGATAGGCTAATTTTTTCGTTGATGTAAGAGGAAATTCTTCTAGTTCCCACTCCTTAGAATTTATAATGAATTTTCATATTGAATTTTAAATTTCTAATAAGATTTCCTATTGTCTTTTTCATTTCTAATAAGATTTCCTCAAAATCTTGTTCACGTTACCGGCTCGTCGTTACTTCAGTTTTCGTAAATGACTCTCGGGTCGACCGATTTATAAGACGTTATCACGTCAAAAATATTTTACAACTTTATCCCCGCCAGCCACCACTTCCGCGGTAATTCTTTAAAATTAAGCCTAAAGTCGATAATCTTCCATTATTCGTTGAATTTAAAAAATACTCAAGTAGGAGAGAGACAGATGTCGAACGCTGCCGAACGCGGAGGCCGATTGTGCCTCTTTGTCGCTCGTTCCGCACTCTCGCTTGCACTTCAAGCCTTAAATGGAACGCCTCAGAGCGAGGTAACGCCGCATGAGTCATGTTTTTTCGTGCGTGCAGCCGGCTCCATCGAATTATAAGACGTTGTCACGTCAAAAAATTGTTCCGATATTAGATCAACCATCTTGAATTTACTAATTTTTATATTTAGTAGGTAGGTACCTAATTTCGTAATTAATAATCTCAGAATTTTCACATCAATTCGTTCAATTTCGAAGATTTTCGATCGCCATATTGAGTACCATATCGTGAATTTTTAAATTTCGAAAGTGGATTCACAACCAGGATCAGTGTATTTTTATATATTAATTAATATGTAGATAAAATTAATCTTCCAAAAACACAGTATCTACCTAAATAATAAAAAAACATGATTTTAAATGTACCTTGAGAAACAATTTCAACTACCTTAATAACGAACTTTCGCATTTAACGCAGTTTCACTTTGAAATGTTGACCCCAGTTTGATCGTATTGCAATAACGACATTAAAGGATTTGGGGGATTTCTTTTCTCCGTTTCAAGGCCTTCCGTGGATTTATAATGAGATCAGACCTCAATTAAATTAGGTGGACTCACCTCACTCCGACGGAAAATTTATAACAAAATTCGCAGTCCTAAGTTTTTCCCCGAAAATTGTCAGAAAATCGCTGGAAGCTAATTTTCCTACTTGAAAAGTCATTTTAACTTGGGTTTCCTTGTTAATTTCAACGTAATAAGTTTTCTTTTGCAGAAAAGAGACAGACGAAAGATAGACGCTATTATCTGAGGATATCCAAAAGTTGCTTCGGAGGAGCGACAAGCTAATTTATATCGTCTTGATACTAAATATTTTTTACCTATTTTTATCCCAATATTCAAGATTCAAAATAGGTATACTTACAATTGCTTAACTATTTGACAACTTTGAGTTTTTGCTAAATTAATGAGTAAATTAGCCTTTCGTTATACCATTATGTATTCCTTAAATGCTATTAGCCGCGTTCTTTTCACATCGGATCCAGTTCCGGGTTTTGCAGGAAATTTTGGATTGAATTGAATTCTAAGACTTCAAAAATTATTAAAAATGAATGAACCAAAATTGTTCAACTTACTAAAAATAAATCTTGAAGTTTGTAAGCACAAAAGATAAAATTTCTGCTGAAAATACATCCAATAAATTATATCAGCTCAAAATGAGATACGCTGAAAAAAGCTTACATTTAAACGCGAGCGGATTTTATATTTCTCAGTGAGGTTAGGAGCTTCACATACGCTTTTTTAACATTTCTCTGATAAGATAAAAGAAAATTTCCGATGGTGCGGAAGTGGAATTGTGCGGTCATCAGCAAAATGTTCGCAAAAATTCCCTGTAAATTCGATAAAACCTGACTCACTGGACTTTGCCCAAAGGCTTGCCTTCTGGGTAAGAAAAACCTTAAAATCTTGAACGTTTTCTTGCCCTACTGGCAACACGAGAAGACGTTCCAGTTTACGTTGTTTTATACTTGCGCTTTTTATTTCTTATATTTTTTTGCGGTAACCATTCGTTTTTCATCAAAACTTGCACTCATGAATTTTATCTCAATTTTATCGGCTTGCTTTGTTCGGCCATTCGTGGCCAGTCCCGCAGTCCGAGGCATTAAATCGCGAGCGATAGCCGACGCGAACACCTTGGGACCGGGCGGCGCGGAACCGCGCAATCGTCGCGCGTCCACGGTCTGGTGCGCTGCGCAATATTGCGGGTCGCGACTCGCGCGACGCGCACAAGTGTCTTGAAAGAGCGATGAATTTACTTTACAGAATCCCGCTGGGGGAATTCGTCCAAAGTCAAAAAATTTGAACCCGCCGAGAATTGGTTGGGACTCGTCGAACGCACCCGGGGCCCGGTCCTAGGCAGATTGGAGCCCACTTGCGACTCGCTCGCGCTTTCGATTAATTACAATAATTGACCTGGCCACCAGCAATCGCCGCGCCCGTTGTCAATTTGTGAGATACTCGCGACTCGCCTCCGGTGCGACGGCGGCGTCCGACGGCCCTGGTCACTGCGAGGCGTCGCGGTCGGCTAAAAGTGAAAGTAGGAAGCGAATGGGGCTCACAAGTCGAGCAGCCGCCCGATTTTTGATCACTTTCGAGGGCTCCCTTTTAATTCGGAAAACACGGGGATTATCATCTTTGGATTTACGACGAAAAATCTCAGCCGGCTAATTAATCTCCTTCGCGTCCACATTCGCTAGACTAGACCGCATATGTGGTGGGCCTGGTGACGTAACGTGACGTCGACTGATTACTTGATGCGCGAGATTTGTCTTCGCTAATTAACGCGGCCACGACTTGGGTGACCGCCGCGAAAACTGCTCCCATCTGTGCGCAACACTCGTGAAATTAACAATTTCCTGTCCGGCTAATTAGTCAAAGATGATCGCGATAACAACAGCAATCACCAATCTTCGGTTAATTGAAAACGCTTCGAAATCTGAGCGAAGAATTTAATATAAATTTTAATTATTTTATTTTTAATACAATACAATTCCCTGTCCCTTCTGGATAAGAACAATTTTTGTAAACTTTCAATTTTTATTCGATTATTTTTTAAGTCTACAACAAAGCGAAGAGGCAATTCCATAAATTAATAAATTATATATTTTAAATTAGTATATTTATTACTATGTTTTCAGTTTGGAAAAGTTTGAGCGAGCCCGTCAGGAAATATGCTGCTTATGTCTATTTATTGAGATTAAAATGCGTTATACTTACAACCATGAATTAACATTTTAGTACATTACAGAATCATTTTACCTACGATTTTTTGTAAGAGTCGGTATATAGGTTGGTCCAACCAACCAACCAGGTATATAGAGTAAAATGCAACTGACAATCTTTGATGTCATTGTCGCAAATTAATATTTCTGAGTGTTTAATTACCATTTCAACATCATTTGTGGATAATATGAATATAAACGGACCAAATTGACTACCCTGAGGATATATATGCTAGATTGAGTTCTAAAACGATTAGAAATGGCAAAACTTAAGGCTGGGATACAATAGACGCGTTTTGTTGCGCTGCGCAGGGTGATGAGAAAAACAAAAAGCGCATTGCTTAATACAATGCAATGCACGAGACGCCACATTTTTGCTGGACTGCCAATAGCACCCACAAATTTTAAAATGAATGCGCTAAGATTAATCAAAGTCATGCATGTCGACTTTGTCTTTAAAATCACATCAGGATCAGGGTTTCAAAAGCAGCTTAGACAGTTTTCGTTTTCATATCATCCCTAGAACCAAATCGAAACCAGGGCAGGCTGGTTATCGCGGTGTAATTGAATTCATTTTGCGGGGCAACGAAAACGCGTCGCGTCCATTGTATTCCACCCTTTACGATCTTTCTTAATAGTTCTTAACAACTAAATCTGCCTTTGAGAAAAGAGTGTTGGAGTGGGGAGAAAAAAAAATTTAATTTAAAAAAAAATCATTGATAGCTGATCTTAGCGGCTACAAGAAAAGATCAATTTCAGTGAATGCAAAGGAAGTTTAAATGAAGTAAAAATAATTAAGATTAAGCAGCATGGACATGATCGCTGAAAGATTGACTAAAGAAATTTATTACCTATGTTACGAAGCGATCAAAATCATAACTCTTTAAGTATAGACCTCTCTTGGATAATGATTTATGCCTCTGAAAACTTCTTCATTCAAAAGCATTGCTAAGAATTATAGCACCAACTAAGAGTCTCAGGAAGTTATTAGTTATTGTTATTACCAAATTATTAAATTCAACTTCTTTCGTGGTTTTACCGAATTTTCTTTATTTTTAAGAGCATAAATATAGTTTCATTTAAAATCAAAATATTGCAACATATTGAATAAGATAATTAGATACAATTAATACCATTTCAGTCATAAAAAACACACACATTTTAAGAAGACTGAGGCATTTTTGTTCTAACACCATTTTTCCCCTATATTATTTTGTAAACACGATGACAAAAGTTTTTGCAATATTCTACATAAATTGAAATAGATAATGGAAGTGCAAACACGAGTTTACTCGTGAACTCGTGACTCGTGACCAATCAACATCTGGGGCATGAAAACAAGAGTTAACTGTGACCGGTCAGCAAAGTGTTAAGAAATATTTTTAAAGTTCCATATCGTTATTGTTACTTAAGTATTTCATACTCTGTTAGAACTTATAAGCATGCCATTTATAAACGTTTTTATTTTTTGCTTCACATTCGGACTGATCAAACAAATCTCAAAAAACTTTTAAGGAGTGTACCATTGAAATCGATTTTAATCGGATCTTCAAATGGCTTAGGAACAAAATAAAATTTTTCTACAACTTCACCTTTTTATTGACCAATTTTGGCAGCTCCCAAATTAATAAAAAAGTGTGTTAAAAGACACAAAATTAAAAAAAGACCTCTACCCGTTCGGCGTTTCCCTTGATATTCTAATTGTGTTTAGCGTTTCATATGGCAATTATCGCAGCCCGAAATTTTTATGGAAACAAGATAATTAATTTGGGGCTTCGCCAATATTTTTGCCAGTCCGAAAAAATTAATGTTGCGGTGATTTTATTCGGTCATCGCTGGCGAGGTCTGATTACATATTTCCGGGTCCTTTCCGATTAAATATTGCAGAAAGTTTTTACTTGTTGTTAAAATTACAGTGATTATTTTAGTCGTTTTTAAGATTTCTAAGGTAAACACATGTCTTTTGGTTTACAGTTTTAAGTAGGCATAACAAGGATAGATTGGGATCATTCATCTCATAGTTAATAAGAGGCTTGTTAGACATAGATTGGTTTGTCAGAAGAATTCCACTTTTATTAAAAGATTACTACGAAATTTTCCACTATTCACTTTGTTACTCTCTGAGCTTTTAACAGATATAAATAAAATGTTGGGGATACTTTATAGCTATCTTCGTAATAAAATATTCGAAGGATCACCTGACCATCGGAATCTCATCTAATTTTCGACATTAATTTCATTAAAAATAAACCTTATACATGCCAAAAATTATAGACAATATTTTGAGTTCAGACAAATTTTGGTTATTTAACTCTTAACCATTTTATAAACATGAGATTTAAGACGAATTATTTTTAGTCAAAGAGTTACGAGTTATTTCGAAAGATGTTAATATCACTCAAGAAAGACAAAGCTGTGAAAAAATAATTCAAAGTTTCAGTTCTAATAATATGAAGAGTTATTTTACGCATTGGCTCAAACATGGATCGTATATGTTTTCTATGTAAAACGAGTATTTTACAATAATTTTCAATGTAAAATTACAATAAACCCAGAAAAATACCGCAAATAAAACATTACTTTACATTAATTTGACATCGAAATTTGCTTTGCTAACCTGACGTTACACCTCAGGGCCTGCTCTAATTTCTAGTTGTCTTAACTACAGCTGAGTTTTTTTGATGATCTAATCCGGATCAGATTTCGCACTAAAATTTGTACTGAATTGGAATTTGCAAATAGTGACTTCTAGCAAAACTATTTAATTTTATGAAAAGAGCATCAAATTGCATTGGCTTATATCCAATTTGAGTCAAAAACTAGATCTAATAAATATCTCAGATCACAGTTGAAGTTTGGATGGGCAAAAATCATTGCAATTTGATGGACTTTTCGTAAATTCCAATTCCAATTCAATGCGAAATTTGAGATCCAGATCAGATCATCAAAAAACATCGGTTAATTAAAATTAAAACGATAAATGAATATTTATTGGAGTTACGTCGAAATTTCGAATAGCGCATAAATATGATATATGTAGGTTTTCAATGTGGCTTTCATCTATTACATTCCACCAAATCTTCATACAACGAATTAAAAATAGGATATTTTATTGTTTTGAATGAACGTTTTATCATATTTTCTTATATATATTATGCTTAAGGTCTATTCTTGAGGATTGGATGCATTTTTGTTCGTATTTTAGTAGTGTTAAAAATAAATATAGTCACAACCCAACATTTGAAAAGAAAAGTTTATTTAAATTAACACAAGACAGCACAATTTAACAAAAGATCAAAAATAGCTTTCAGTTTTATTTTGTTCAAAATATGTACGGAGTAAATTATCTTTTAAAATTCGCTGTGAATTAGTTCCGCATCGTCATAGTGAAGTGCGAAAAAAAGCGTTTAAAAAAACCAGTTCTGCATATTATTTAATGGTAAACGCAAACTGTAACAAAAGTTAAGTAAAACTTATGAAAAACTCTTTACTTTTTACTCATGGACAATAAATTTGAAATATTTCTTTAGTTTCTCAGTTATTAAAAACTCCCAATAACATTTCACATTACTTACAATTTTATAAAAGAAACGAAACCTCATTATTTTATCTCGAACATAAAGAACGCCTGAATTATGCAGCCGTCAGCGGGCGCAGCAGCCTATTACAGAAAAATCTTTTAACAATCGAGCGCCACGCCACGGCTGCAAGCGCTAATTGGAAGAATTCCGCGCATTTCCCGTTCCGTGGTAATGACTTGATTAGGAAAATTCAAATTTTCGCGGTTTTTGTTTTTAATTTTATTTTTTGTGTTTTTCTGTCTGTAAAACCATCAACGGTTTTACGGTAAATTTTAGTTGTTTAGTTATTGTTTTCTGACGCTATTTTAATTAACTAATCGGTATTTTTTGACGTTTTACGTCAAACCAGTTCATTTTATTTTATTACATCAACTACGACGCAATTAAAAAATTAATTTCAAACATCTACTAAGGTTTCAAAAATTTTAGTTTCTAACTGAATACAATAGGTACGCGTTTTGATAGCGACAGACGGACTCACTAATGATCAAAACCAGTACCTACACCTACCCGGAGTGCTTTTCGTTGACATGAAATTTTGAAAGTGTAAATGATCTAGCAATGAAAATTTTTCAGATTCCCATCCATTTTGCTTACCTACTTATAAAATATCTTCGAAAGATATTACAGAAGTTTTTTCGATAGTTAGGTACTCTGATTTGAAAATATTTATTATTGCTGAACATACGCCGGATAATTTGTTGAAAACCGTTTTTTTACGCTTTTTGAATTCATTTAAACTATTCCTGTATGAATTATGATACCACACAAATGTTGAACATTCATGAGAAATACCTTTTTCAATTATGTTTTGTTTTATTGATATTGACTACTATTCCACGACCATGGGCATCCTAAAAGTTCAAATAAATTTGCAACTTACTTGAAAGACAACATTTTACTTTTCTTATCGATAGAGTGACAAGCACGCATTTATCGTATAAAATGCATAATTTGCTAATTACTGCAAATTTTAATAATCAATCATATGACTAATAATTCTGCGTTATCATACTTGAATGTGATTAGAAATATTTTGTAATGAAATTTATAGAGGAATATACATACCTACTCTAATAAAAAAAAAAACGTTTCACATTTTAATTTATTTTTCAATATAAAATCTACAGCGATTTTCATCATTAGTTTGTTTAGTTTTTGTATGATCAACCAACATTACTTAGAGAAAAATACATGCTACTGACATTTTCCACGGTGACAAGCACGCATAAATCGTGCAATAAGCACAATAGAATTTATTTTATCAACTGATTAATAAAGTTATTATCACAGAAATCGCGGAGATATAAAAAACTGCTCAGGATAAATATCTAAGAAAAATGCGACCTTGTTACACTTACAAAGTTTCATCAAAATCCTTCAGGAAGAGTTGAACAATAATTCAAGCAGATTTCCTTGGTAATTGGATTGTTATAAAGTTTTGCAGAAAAGTTTGGGACAATTTGCAATTTCAACTCGTACAAAATTTTGCATATTAAAACGTTGAAACGGTGTCAATAAAACGATATACTTATTGCATTTTAATAATACTATTATATAATATAATCGGAAAAAACTGTAGGGCAAACTTTCAATCAAAAATATGAAGTATATGGTAAAATTGGCTGTGTGAGGCTTCGGATTATCTTGTTGAAATATAGCATCACGAACAAGGATTTTCTCGTTGATATGAAGGTAGTAGAAAATCGTTTAAGTAATACAAATTGCACAGAATTATGACTGCACAACCAAGAGTTATTTTTTTATTGATAACGCAGACATCTGGTCTTGATTTATCCTCCAAGGACTTATATATTTACAAAGTTGCACTTTTATCACTTTGTTGATAACGTTTCAGAGATTTAATATACAAAAGCTGGTATAATTGAATTTTGTGGAACAAAGGTAATGCGGCATGAAGAGTTTGTAAAATACGATTTTTTAGTCAGAATGGTTTTAAAAGTGGGTATGATTTTTAGCGACAACTTTGTGTTATTTTCAAATAATAATTTTTTGTTTGTGGTATGTACTTACTTTAAATGGACAATTGACAATATTTGAGGCATGAGACTTGAGTTGTTCATAGTTAATAGTAACAAATCACGTTGAAGACTTCAATGATTTTTAATTCTTTTCAATTTTATTATCTCACCAACTACTTATTTTCTAAGTATGTATTGCGTACTAATAAATTTAAAATGTATCTTTTTCTAGGTTTTTAGTTAGAATAATGCTTAAACTTTACCCGATGTCTGCGTTAACATTTGTACTCTTTAAAACCCTAGCTTTTCAATGACACTAAGCAATTGTTTGAGTGGTTTAATTTTCTATTGCGGAACAAACAAACAAATTTACACTTTAAGAAACTGAATAGAAAATGCAATTTTGGTGTTTTAAATGGACATTTCAATCTTGAATTGATACCAATTTCTAGAGCTTCTAAATCAAAAACTAAAGATCGCACACTTTCGAGTGATTCCCATGGCAAAGAAAATTGCCAACGGATTTCCTGAAAAGATAGCGCGCCAAAGGCGCTGAAAAGGGCTCCAAAGAGTGGTCCATTCTCGAGATGCAAAATGCAAATTGTATGGACGAGGCGAGGGAGATGCCTTCGCTTTTATTTTCATTTTTATTTTTTTTTTTATCATCTTTTCTCATCTCATCAGACCTGGACCCAGCCAGCCGGAGCATCTCTCGAGAGCAGCCCCAGCAGCTCGGGCCCCGCTGAATCTTAGCGTGGCTGACAGCTGCGAGACTGCGGAGCCCCGGAGATCGAGAGGAGCTCCAGCGCCGACAGCATCATCATCTTTGAAGTATTTATGTCTCCATAAAATCGGCAATTACGGGTGTGTGGGTGCTGGTTATGAGTAACACGAGCAGCGGCGACGTCACGGCGAGCTGCTCTGGGTGCTCCGGTGGGTGCTGGGGCGCCCGACGCGACGAAACAATTCCGAGGAGCGCTCGGGCTGCCCCGGGTGTTTGCACGTGAGTGCGTGCGTGCTGCTGGCCTGGTCGCCTCGACGCCTCCTCGGCCGTCGCCGCCGCCGCAGCACCGGAGCACCGTCGCGGTGACATATATTTTTTTTTCGTTTCGCTAATTATTCAGGTGTAACTTCGCGGTGTCCGCGGCGGAAATAAACAAAAAACAAAAACATGTTAAAAAATTTGACAGTGGTCACTTACATTTTGTTCTGTCCGTTGGAAGTCAGTCTCCGGGAGCTGGAGTTGTTCTGCCCGCTGGAGGTTGTCTTGTGGGGGACACGAAGACGACGACGACGACGAAGACGGTGGCGGTCTCCTTTCGAGACGCTTCAAGATTTTCACGTTTTCTTAATTTCTTTATTTTAAAAACTATTTTTTTTTAATTTCTCCAAAAAACTTTTGAGTTTTGTTACTTCTTTTCTTAAAAAAAAAAAATATTTTTTTCTTTTTTATGTTGTTGGGGATGGCAAATTGGACTTGGACTTATTTTTAAATATTTTCTTTTTTGTTATTTCACAGGTGTATGCCGAGCAGCGTCTTCAGACGACGACGGCGGCAAACGGCGGGGCTTCTCCTAAATCTTGGGAAAATCGCTCGCACGACTTTTTTTTTATTTTTTTTTATATATATATTTTTTTAATCTGCATAAGAAAAAAAGAAAACGAGAAAATCAACTTGAGATTTAATATTTCCTTAAAGGGAAACTTTTAGGATGAAGGGTTTTTTTTTCTTTTTATTTTTGTTATGAATGCGCACAGAACGATAACAAAAACAAAATTATTTTAGAACGCGCCGCGACACTTATGCACTTGATTCACACAATAAATTTTCAAAAATTTCTTTTAAATATATATTTTTCCTTTCACTTGTGTGGTAACTGGTTGTGCCTCCGTTTTTATTTTCTTATTTTAATATAAAAATATATATTTGATTAGGGGGCACCGGTCGCAAGAAAAAAACACTCACAAAATCACCCGAAAGAACGACGTCGTTACCGCGATACTTGAAGGATTAATTTTCCCGCAAAAAAAAGAAAATATTAAAAAGGGGGGCTCTCGGAAGCTGGATTTATTTTATTAATTTTATCTCGAACGAGGCTGGGGAGCCTCCTTTTTATTATTATTATTTAATTTTAACTGGGAATGGGGTCGTTCGGAAGACGTACGACGGCACCCGAGGGATTTTAAAACTAAGTAAAAGGGGTGTAAAATTAACAAGTGTTGGGGGTGGCACTGTCGACACCTCCGGACAGCTGTTTTAGGGCTGATCGAAGGGACCACAACAAATTTTACGGGGGGATTTCTTTACTTTAGCCGCAAAAGGCTTACGTTTTTATATTTATTTTATTATTAAATTCGCCAAAAAGAAGTTTAAGAGATTTGTTTGGTGCCAATCACGCGGTGATTTTATTTTATTTTTTCTTCCCCGGAGAGGATTATTTTTGCTAAGTGAACCGGACAACGCGACTCCCAGTTTTGATCACAGAAGATTTAAAACTACTGTAAAGAACTGTTTTTGTTTTTTTTTATATATATAATATATTTGCTGGATTTTGAGTCGTTTTACTTTTATTGTTATATTAACTTTTTGTTTAATTATCGATTTGATAAATCACCCGGATTTAATATATATATTTTTTTTATATATGATTTATATTTTAATATTTGTATTTTTACATTAATAAGCAATAAAAGCGGCAAAAATTCTGCGGGGATGCGAAATAGCGCGACCTTTCGAACACGTAGTCGCTCGTAGACTGAAAACAGAAAGCTGGCTGAGCGTTTGACATACACCGCAAAATTTCCCTCTCTGCTCGCTGGGGCTGTGTGCGTGCGGGCAGGAGTTTTATGATTTTAGTTGTTGTCTCTTTCCTTCATGACGAGAGTGAGGGAGTAAAATATAAATATTTTTGCTTTTCGGGAAGGGAGAAGGGAGGGAAACAAAATTTTCTCTCACTTCCCTGCTGACCGCCGGGATGTTGGTTTGATTGTGTGCGTTCGACTGGACCCTGTCCGTACACGAAATGTTTGGGTGTGTGAAGTTCCACCGCTCCCGCAGAAACCTGGCGCCTTTGCCATTTTAATTCAAAGTGTCTCGTCATCGCGACGTTCTGCGCATGATCTGCTCCCGGTTCCGATGAAATGCTTTTCCCGAAAAAATTAAATAAAAATATCGAAGAGAAAGTTGTCGCTCGGTTCTCTTCCTCGAGCAGGAAAACAAGGAAACATCGAAGAAAATAAAAACAAATAAAACCCGAAAACCCTAAACTCAAAACGCGGAAGTAGTGGTGACGCACACAAACTATTTTAACCAATTTTTTTATTTATCCTGGCACTGCCAGAAAAGGGGTGGGAAGACATTTTCTTTTCATATTAAAATTGTTTTTTTTCTCGCCGAGCGACAGACTCACCACCTGGACAGGTTGATTTTTACCTGCAATCAGGTTTTACCTGCGATTCCAATTAGACTGAAAATTGAGCAACTTTTTTTGAACCGGTCGCCAACTTCAAGCCCGAGGCGCACCCTCTGGCGGAACAGCTGAGACGCACTCGGAACCAAACCCCTCACTCGCGGGGGCGGAGGGGCACCGTTCCCGTTGGAAATTGCTGGAGCTGGAGCCTCTGCTGCTTTTCGCGGCGCTCCTCTCGCCGAAAAATTCTCGCGGTGATAAAACACTTCGCATACATAAAACTAAAAAAAAGTCACTTTTTCCTCTTTTTCTTGCAAACACAAAATTTTTGGGAGCGTTTTCGACCGAAGAGCGATTTTCGTTGGAGCTGGTGGAGCAGCTCCACTCCACGATGATGCGAGCGGTGGGATTCTTGTACTGCTGCGAGCACTTAGCTGAGGGAAATTTGGGCGAAATGATTGGGAAATTTTCTTGGCTGTCGTCTCGTTTGTAAAGCTCTCTGAAAGGGGAAGCGGTGCAGTCGCCGGTGTGTCGCTGGGATTTTTAGGGATGAGAGGAGAAATTTTCTGGTGCTGGTCTCGTTCTGGTTGATTTCATTGTTCCCCCGGACTTTGGTGGGGCGGGAAGGCGCCCGGCAGTCTTTTTTGCAAGTGCGTTTTATCCGGAATTAGTATCACAAATATTAAAATATTATGCAAAAATACAACAACTCATGAATTACAGCAATCTTAATTCATTTTTATTTTAGATTTATAGAAAATTATTATGGAGAAAAAATAATACATACAAATATGCATTTTTTAAAAATAAAAAATGCTCCGGTATCCGACCGTATATTGAGTTACCTGAAATCCGTTTCATCTCTAATTTCACAGTTATGGATTAAATTTTTAATTTAGTTTTCAATACTTTATACTTCATATAATCTTTAATATTGACGAAACAATTATTTTTATTTTTTAAAGTTACGATACGATAGGGACTTATTGCGGATGTAAAAATAAATTCTGCCTCTTCTAAAACAAAAAGACAACACCTTTACCTCTTTAACGTTTAGATTTTTTAAAAATAAAATTATACTAACTGGGAAAAAAAATTAAAATCTGTTAAAGAACTACCAAAAAATGTTAAGTATGGCAGCATGAAGAGTATTTTATTCCAATTTAAATTAACTGCTTTTAAAACATTTCAACATTTCCTCTGATTACCTTGAGGTTTCTTGTTAGTTTATTGGAAAAAATATCCTAAATTTTTGATAAATACATTATCCAATATATAAAATTTTATGTTTTAATAACTGCCTTATTTTAAAAACATAATTGGTAAAATAAGGTTTTTAATTTGTTTACTAAAAGCATTTTATTGTCAAATATGTGAATTATGTTTCATTTTTTATACTAATTGTTTTTCTAAATTTTTTTTTACTTACTGAAGAGCTGTCGATTAAGCATAAGTGAAGAAGTAATCAAATAAAATATGAACCCACTTTTTCCAACTTTAAAAAATTCGTCCCTGAAAAGGTTAGAGGTAACGTCGGCAAAATTTATAATATAGAAATAAAACAATGAAAACATATAACATTTACAAGTTTAAAAGCCACGATGTTATTGCGTTTAAAATGTTTAGAAGAAGAAAAATTTCAAATCGGTTCATTAGTCTTCGAATATGAACAAGGTCGAAAAAAGTCGTCTCCAGAATAACCCAAAAACAGTTTTCGTTGAATTTTTCGTTATATGTATTCAAAGCAAAAAATTATTATTATACATATGTTATAGGAATGCAAAGAGAAAACATTTATTTCTTTTCCTTCACAGTGGCGTTCTGCCTTATTGCACCAGGAAATGCAAATGCGTATGTCTTCTTATGAAGAAAGAAATCTATGACCTGCCAAAATAACCTGAAGATGCTTTATAATCTAGAAGTCTTACATATTAAAATAAAATAAATAAAAAGGTAAAATACAAAATCAATAAATTATAAGTAAAAACACATACTTTACGAGAGTGCATGCTATGCACCTGTAGCGGCTTTATGTAGTGTAGAGAATTAATTAATTTCATTTTTACTTTAATTTTATACACTTGAAGAAAACGTATTTAGATTAAAAGTCTTGTAAAAGTAAAAATTATGAAAAAGTCTAGTTTGTCAAAAATTCGGGATTTGTTTTTCCTACCGATTATCTCTCTAAAATCTTTAAAAATTTTATAAAAAGTATTACTTACTTAAATGATTAAAAAAAAAAAAGATATTAATTTTATTTATAACACATCCTAAATTTCCACAGATTATTTACCATCTTCTGAAATAAAATGCCGTAAGGTAAGTATTGTATATAATACATAAACGAATTAGCAAAAATATTTTCAGTATAGTGCCCAAGAGAATTCTGTCCACAAGTTCTTATCTAATTTCACCAAGTTCTTAGTTAAATTACTAAAATTTATTTGTTCCAAATATATGTAGGCACTGTCCTAGTTTGGTATAGTATCCAATGTATGTACATACATATATGTCATTAATATTTTCCATAATTTTTACTTATTAAAATTGCCTAATGAATTGTATTAAAAGTACATGTTCTTACAGTGAATTTAAAAGCGAATGTATTTTATGATATTATAACACCCGAAACACTCGTATTTCTAAACTACCCCTATAAAAGCAACAAAATTAATATGGATATCGCGTACATCGTAAAAATCCCTTAATTGTTCTGTTTTGCAATTAAAAATAAATTCTAACAGAATTTAAGGGTGTAAAAACACGTGGACTCTGACCTGTGTAACAAATTTCCACATCCCGAAACAGCGACGCCGCGCCGCCACACAGCTTTTGCTGCCCTTCAGCCCCAACTTTGAGGTATTAAAGCGGTCGGCGTAATCTCCTGATTTAAGCGCAATCGAAAACCTCTAGGGCTGGTGCTCCGCAAACGGCGTGCGGGGGTGTGGGCGGCTCCGCCCCCGCCGCCGGTGCAATGGAACGCATTTATTAAACAGATTAAAAGCTGCTGCATCCCCGGTCCATTAGAGATCACCGTGAATTTTGTCTCATGGCCAGCGAGTGGTTCTGATTTTAAAAATTATAAGGGAAATCAAATTAGGCGGTCCGAAAAATCGATTTTTTTTTCATTTCATAAATGGTCAGAAAAGGATCCCAAGAATATGTTCTCAAAGTTTAAGAATGAAATTCGAAATCTTGGATGTACCTACTTGGAAAAATTGTTAATAATATACAAAAATGTTTTGTAAATATCTAGGTTATACAATTTCCAATATGCCCGTAGAAAATGAATTGGTATGAATAAATGGAGAATTGCGGATAACTCTGAGATTTTTGGTTGATATTATTTAAAAATATTCTTAAATGTAGGTACATATATTAAAACATTAGTTAGACATCCTTTATGGGGACTCGGTGGCCTTTTTAGCATGAAGCGAACTGTTGACCCACCATACAAACTGAAAACTTTAAACTCATTTATCTCGAAACTACTTTTTTCTGCACGGCGTGGCGGGATGAAAACAACTATTCATCTGAATAATCTCAAATTTTAATATGTTATTCACTACACCAGTGGCTATGACCCGTACCTCAATCAAATTTTTATTTTAAAATCTTTTTATTTTATTTTTTTTTTTTTGGGAAAAATAGAGATGAAATTTACGAAGAGCGCCCATAATTTCGAGCTATCGAAAACATTGCATATAAACTTCGTAAGCTCAAAATTATGCGTCGTATTTTTTACAATAATTCAGGGCAAAATTTATTATGAGTATTAATGTTGTTACCATACCTTGTACTTGTAACGATAATTTCAAAAATCTTACGGTATAGAGATCATAAGCAAAGTAGTTTCTTGGTTTAACTTTACGAACTAATTGGATGGGGAAATAAAACGTAGCTTTTGTTTTATTTATTGTGGATTAATAACATAATTTTCTTTTCTTTTTTATATTTCATTACATAGAACAATTCTTTGATCTATATATTTAATGAATTATATGCAGAATACATATACAATAATTTAATAAACATCTTATGAAGTTAATTATATCTAAACCATCACATTTTATAAATATATGTTTTTGAAAAAAATAGCAGTTCTTCTTTATGCTCGCCTGTGATGAAAATGAATGATTCTGGAAATTTGAATTAAATTATTGCAAAGGTAAGTGAAATTGCCGGCGGCCGAACTATTCAGAAATAACTACAGTAAGTCAGATATCCTAGTACTTTAATTAAATTTATTTAAACGTTACATTTTTGATTCGCACGATAATTTGACCAGTTGATAAATATGGCAATTTCGTAGAAACTACCAATTATAATTTTTCGTTCATTTAATATGAATATAAAACATTTGGTAACGTTTCGTAATTTGTAATACGTCTTTTTTTAAATCTATTCAATTGTATTGTATAGGTAAGTGTTTGTATCTATCTACAAAATACTTTTCCAATTGTCAATATTTTTGCAAAATTCTTTCGGGAAATTATTTAGAAAAGTTCATGCAGGTATAATATAGAAAATGAAAAATAAGATTTTTTTAAAAATTCCAAATGAGAACAACCCCTTAATTTTGCTTGAGGCATTCGCTTGAGTGACACACGGCGAGAAAAAGAAGAACCTCGCCGAGCCCCGGAAGGGATGACTAAGACTAACCTTTTCCCGGAAATTATGAGCGCGACCTGCCCGGGTATTTTAATTCAATGCGCCCGCCGTGGACAGGTTCTTCGAAAAACAGGATTATTTATGACTCCTCGATTCCAGGTGCATCTGAAGGTAATTAAGCCCTAAAAGGCGGAGGTAATCAACTGCAAGAAAACACACGGGGCGCCGCAAGTGCACTCCTTAAATCCTTCCGCGGACTGGGTGGTGAGGGTGCAAAAATCGATTCCCATCTCGATCTAAGCTCAGCTTTCCCTAGGAATCCGGGAGACGGGCTAAACCCGGAGTCTGGAGCTCGGTTTTAATGGCGGATGAGATTTTCCGTGCAACGCAAACGCGTATCACAGAGCGTTCCGTAGCTCCAATTTTCAGTTGTGCACTTGAAGATGTGGTCTAAAACGGCCCCAGCCACTCCCAACCTTCTTCTCCTAGTCCTAGTCTCATAAAAAGCGTTAATTAGCAGTTTACAGGATTTAAGTTTTCTTTATGTAAATTCGCCTTATAATTGGCAATAACTTTTCCCGGTCGGTGGCACAGCGGAAGTGGATAAATTACATCGCGTTTTTGTTGGGATAAGCAAATTTTGCGTTTTCGAAAGTCACGGCCACGTCACGCCACCAAACGACAAGGGGAAGTAACAAAATTTTGGAATTTTCAGTAATAAAATGTCTTACTTTTAATTAAGGCAATAGAATGGAAACAAAATATACTGCTGCCCAATAAACTGTACATACCTAATCCAGAATTATAATTGTTTCATTAATAACACTAATCAAAATTGTTTATGTTCATTTATGTATGTAGCAGAACAAGTATCTATATATTAATACGTGAAGGGAAATCTTTGGACCCCTTTTTAAGCAAATTGCACGGACTGAGGAGTTTGAGATTTTGCATGGTTAAAGTTTATATAGAGAAGAAGTGCACAAAGCTAAAATTTATATATAATATGTGTTATAAATACATTAAATAAAATAAAATAAATTCATTATTTACGTTCATACTGTCTATGTCGAACGCATAGTAGTCTGTGGTCAAACTGTCGTAATTTTATTATTGAAAGTGCCAATTTCAAACACATAGTAGGCTGTGTACAGTCGTATTTTTCGTAGTAACCTCGGTAGGTCGAATTTCGACCACAGGGCGACCACTAGTGTATAGTTAATACTTTATAGTTTCATGCATAAAATTCTTTCAAAAATGTATTTAATAATAATTTGGATTGAATATTGTTACAATTTTGTCCCGCCGAGTGGCTGGCAGACAAAGTTGCATGTCTGCCCTTGGCTATAATTCTGATATGTATAGGGGCAAATTTTGAGAATAAAATGCTCGCCCGTCGTGGTCGGCATTTCAATTCGGTCAGATCTCATCAGTGTGGCTATTGGCCAGTGCTCCTGCCACAGACGCCACGATCGTGCGGATTGAACTCCGGTCCTTATATCCACTTGATTAAAATTTCAAGTGTGAATTATACCGAAGGAAAATTTTTTACAATATATTAAATTTGGATACGGCCAAACGTAGTTTCTAAGATTTTGCTTTTAACGAAAGTTTATTAAAATAAATTTTTTCGTAAAAACAGATCTATCACGTTATGGCGAATTCAGGAAGTATGTGATGTCACAGAAATTCGTACTAATTTGACTCGGATTTATTCTAATTGACGAAACGATTATTTTTTAATGATTACCTACAATTTTATCGATTCTATTCAAGAGGTTCAAAAGGAATTAAATTAAAATGTTCTTGATCTGGTACAACAATTAATTAATTATTATTAATTATCAAATTTTTGCATTACTAATATTCGGAAAATGTTACAAATGTGCAATTAGGGTAGGCTGAGATGTCTTGCATTTCTTGTGTCAAATATAAAATACATATAGTGGCTTTACTATAAATATCATAAATTTCAAATAACTTGAGCTTCATTAATTAAGGGCTCCCAATAAAAATGAGACAGGTAAAATAAGTACATAATTCTGAATTGACACTATTCAGCTTATGGTTTTTGTCATATAACTTTAACGTCGGATTAACGTCTTTTAATAAGTTCTAGAAGCATCTTCATCACTCCTTTCTAGAAATAATAATTCATTTTTCTATTTAAGAGCGCCGATGCCGCTTTTTCGAGTGGTGTGCGCAGCACGCGCTCTCCTTTCAATTTTGTTTTAATAATTTAATTTAATTAGTAATGGCCATGTCACTGCAAAGGACTGCGCGACTCAAGAAGAAGCTTAATTTATTTGGGGACAAATTTAAAGCGTCTGCAGTTTAAGACAGGTCCTTGGGCGGATGCTTCTTTGACGTGTGCAGCTGAAATTCATAAAGGCCAGATACTTTGAAGCCCTGTGCGATGATGCTGTGTTTACATAGTCGGGTTGGCAAAATCAATTTTGCTTTGCTGCAAGATGCAAAATATGCTTGGCACCAATTGCTTTTTTAGATTTTCATGTTAAAAGACTTTTGAGACAATCTCTTGCATGTAGGTACTGATAAAATTAACTAGAAAAACCAGTCAAGTGCGAATAGAACCTTGCAAGGTATATGTATGTATATCCGAAACCACTCAAGAAGAGAAATCAAAATAAATTGATTTGATGATGAGAAAATAATTCAGAAAATTAGAAGATTAGGAGTTATCACTCACAAATAAAAATATATACTTATTTACTTATTTACTGCTTATTTTTGATAAAATATTTACTGCGAACAGAGAAAACTCCCAGAATTGTTCCTTTTACTAAGTAGTTGATCGGATTGCCTACTTTTTGGCGCAGAAATTGTGGACATTTTGTTCCAATTTAAATTTAACATTTTAGATTTTGGAATGTATTACTTTAATTTTAATATTAGTTGTGTTTTGTTCATATGCCTAGGTCAATATACAATTTTATATTGGATTGACTCTTATTAACAGTTTCCTAGAAATAAGGCTTCAAATTTGCATCAACAATGTATCAAGTTGTCATAATTTTCAAATCTTGAACAATTTTCAGACTTAATTTTTGGAGTGGATAAAATTTTTGTATTTACATATATGTATATGAGAGTTTTTATAGACAATTTAACCCCCTGCAACCAGTTTTACGATATCTGTTACAGTTAATGAGCAACTTGCAGAACCCTGGCTCAATTTTGTTTGTCACCGTATGAATAATGTAAGATGATTTTTTCCAATCTGTAGTTCTTCTAATTATGCATAGAACTAAATTGTCTAGTTGGGTATCTCATCTCAACTCTGTCCATTTCAGAAAGTGTAGTAATAAATACCAAAATAGATCTTAAAATTTTACGATTTTTGTCTCAATGAGGGATATATCAGGATATTCAGGATTGAAGAAATTAAAAACTTTGACCCATTTCGAATCTTAAGACCTTTCTAAAATATGGACTATCTCTAAATAGAAGACCCCGACCCGGAGCTCGATCAAGTCTACCCCAATTGCATGCAGTACCCCATAAAAAGTGGTTTCTCGCCCGAGTACGCCCCACAGCAGCCCCGGGAGCTCCACTAGCCGGGTCCCCGCCCAAATTGGGGTGCTGCATTATAAATTTCAGTCATGTATCTAATAACTCCGAATTAATCATCTTTTCCTATCAAATAATGATTCACACATTTGCGGGTGAAAACTTTGCCGCAGCAGCAATACCCGGGCTCCGGGGACATGAACTTCTATTTGGAGCTTGGAATTGGGTGGGTGCCGCTCGGGTAGGCAAACGCTTGTTAGTGGCTGGGTTTGGTATCGTCCGGGTTTTCCCATGTGTCATCCGGGCACAGCGAGTGCGGGTGGGAGCCCTGCGAAACGAAGCTGTGCGGCACGGGCGCTGGAACTCAAAGAGCGCTACTTTCATAGTCAATTTTCTAGAAAGTCGTAAGGAAGTGATGACAAAATTGAGACACGGCTACAAATTGCGACTCAACCTTAATTTAAGTTTTGTCACGGATCGAAGAAAAATGGCGGGCTTCTAGAAGAAAATTTTTCAAAAAAAAACAAAAATAAAATTCGAATTTTTCTAGAAATCCTTTGATTGATGAACATTTCACATGCTGATCAACCAGTGGAAAAATTTGCATGTTTCGGATTTACCAAGATTTGGGGGATACGTATCTATTTTCTGAAAATCCAGGAACTGTCAGGCGTCGACCGTGTGATGATGCCTTCAAGGTTTTTCGCGGGTTCAGGCCCAACGAGAGTTGTTCGCATCGTTCCAGCCTGAAATTGGGATAAAACCGGGATGGATTTTCGGGGACGTGAATGAGGCTCAACACTTTCGCCACTTTGCGCCAATAAAATGGGCATCGTATGCTCGCGTTCCACATGTGAGTCGAGGGCCTTCTGTTTTGTCTGAACATTGGGAACGGAATCTACGTCGGAAAATATTTTTCGAGAATTTCCGTCCTGATATAGGAAACAACTCGGAAAAGGGAAGGAAATTTTGCAATTGATCAATGCTGGTTAAAAAGTTGTAGACTTCTGCGTGAAGTACCTACATTAGAAGAATCTTGAAATTTTAGATGTTATACACCTTTATGTAGATATTAATGAACTTAAGAGTTTAATAAAATAATACCGTCAAAACCACCTGACTGGAGCACATATTTAAAAATCTGTACAAAGGCTATTATATTTACTATTAAGTGACCACTAGACTAAGTTACAAGAATGGTATACCTACATATATTATAAGATGAAATCACAATTAGGCACTAAAATTACAGGAAACAAAAAAATCAAGCCATATCGAATAAAATTAATTAGCAATATCGATTGTCTTCTTATTGATACAAAGTCCTTTGTATGTCTTCTTAAGTTACCTCTCGAATTTTTGGGGTTTTACACTTACTTACATATAGAGGCAATTGTAAAGCCCAAGGGGCATAAGTTCTTTGACTACATATGTACATATATAGTAGGTATGAACATATTTAAATCGTGGAAAATTCTGTGCTATGTGTGGTTATGGAGTATTCGACGTCTTGTTATAAACTACATATAATATATTTGAGTGTGGTTGCATTTGCCATATACAAATCTGTAAATTTTTAACAATTTCGTTATTCAATAATAACTATTAAAAATAGTAAATTCCAAATTTTATTCTTTATAAAGGTTTAATCGTTTAAAAGGCGCATCGGTATGCGTAGCTCAGTTGGTAGAACTGCGAAGCGCCAATTCTCGAAGATCGCAGGTTCGAATCCAGCCACGGTTAGTCGACAATATCACAGGAAAGTCAACTTTTTCTTGTCGTCAAGAGATTAACTTTTTTTCGTGGTTAAAAATAAGCAACTTTGGCACCTTTTTAACTAACGATTTTAGTTATTGTGACCAATCTTTTTTTCAGTGTATAAGGAAACCTAGCGTAATATATTTATAACTCTGAAGGTTATATCATATATATTTAAAACTCTAAAATTTTAAAGCATTTCTGCCTATACTTTTGTATAGCTGTAAATGCTATACTTGAATAAGGAGAGTTCGTATATAATAAATATATATGGGTGTTGTTTATTTCACGCAGTGACAAACACACATTTGTGGAGTAGATCATATATTCTATTTTTTTAACATTTCCAACAATGTTCTCCGTTAACTCGTAAACCGGTATACGGATACCCGTACACCCGTTAGAGATGCCAATTTTACTGAAAATTCATTGAACCTAAATTACGAAATTTTAGTAAAATTTTCCGGTAATTATAGTTTAATTTCCTGGGAATGAATAAAAAAACTGTATTTGCATTTTAGGGAGTTTTTATAAAAGTCGTCTTTATTGGAATTTCGTTAAAATGGTTATTATTTGCTCTGAATTAGACTTGCCTAATAACCGTTTTACAATAATTTTTCTAGTTTGATGAGTTTCACCAGACATTTGAGTAACATAGTAGATAGTAGTAGATATCTTTTGAATGTATATATATCACTCAACAGAGTTTTTGTTTCTATTTTTGGGTACTATCATCTAAATGTGTTGCAGCGCAATCAACTCACCTGGGACATAATTTCAAGTGAGACAAACTGTGACAGGTATCGGGTTGAGGTGAAATCTTTTGTGCAATTTTATGTTATTGCCGAACGAAATGGGCCATATCCGTAAAAATCTCCGCTTACATTTCTTATTTAGCTAAAAGGGTCAGGGTGCCGTTTATTCGTTATCCGCCACCGGAAACATTCAATGAACCAGAACAACTGTCAACAATCCCAGTTAGCGTCTAGGGCGAAAAGAAAACTGAATCTTCCGCCTTCATTACACCCGCCATCGCCGGGGGGCAAATTTATGAATAACGAAGGACAAATTGAGTTTAAATCAAAAGCAAACACCAAAGGACTCCTGTCAGAGGGCGCTCCAGTGGCGGGGTGGTCGGGCGTTGGCGGCAGACGGGGGGCGGCGGCGGGCGCGGGAAGCAGGGCTCCGCCGGGTCATGGGGATCCTGCGAAGGAAATGACTTGGTTAAGGAATGACTGCCTAACTTTAATAGCCCCGCTCGACTGCTGATCTCCCCGGACGGGTGTGGAAAAATGATGGAGGACTCCCTTGCCTCGTTCATAAAAATTAATTCAATCCCCCCTGGGGGCGGCGCGGGTGACATCGGAGCATTGTCGTGATGAGGGCCTTCGCCCGTCTCATGCAAAGCCCCTCTGGCATCCCCAATCTGCTTTTGTGGCGTGCCTAAAGGGGTAGCTTGCGATCAAACAAAGTTGCCGCCTCGGTCCCTTTTTTTATTTATATCCGTCGTGAAGGTCCGCCCCCGCCCGAGTGTCAGAGATTGCCGGCATCTTTTTTTTGCCACAGCCATTTGGGACCTTTTTTCCTGATTTCCTTGATATCCATCTGGAGCTGACAAAAAACGGGGGTCCCATTCAGGGTTTACCTTCCGCTCGGAATTATCCGGCATCCAACCCACGGCACCCACCCGCCCCCCCACGGGAAACGTTGCCGCACGCTCTTTAAACCGAGACAGCAACGATGGCACCAGCATCTTTCGTGGCACCGTGGCACCGTGGCACCTCCTGAGCCACATTAAATTATGATGACGCTTTCGAGTGTATCCTTATCAAAACAAATTTCTGGACGGCGAGTAAAGAGAATTTGCGAGGAGGCGAAACGAAAAGCTTTGGATGCTTCCCGCTGCTTTTAATGAATACTCCTTTCTTTATTTTTATTTTTGTTTCTTGACCTTATGAATCCAGGTGGAGGTGGAGCGAGAAATTGTTTGGAGTTATTTTCTTCTTTTATGAAAAAAGATGATGGAGTGGTTGAGATTATTCCTCCTGCCCCTGTATCTTTAATGGTGAAGTTTCTGAATTTCACGCGATCCGATATCATCATCGACTTTGACTTCTAAGACAAATTTTTTCTGCACGGAGTTTACGTTGTACAAATTCAAATACTCGACTTTTTTTTCCGTAGCTGACAGTTGGGTTTCTTAAATTTGATAGCAGGTTCAAAATAAAAATGACTGAAAATATTGTTTTTGGATAGGATCTAAAACTTCTTAGAGTGTGTACCTTTGAACAGGATTTCTTTTTTAATCCTGCAATGACTTTTAAAGGACTTTGGACGTATTAAGTACCTAAGCTTACTTCAAGACACTTTAGGAGGTTACGGCTATTAAGATATATATGTATGTATTAAAAAAATCGTTTTCAAAAGTATTTGATGAACATTTGAAGTTGATTCAATGAATAGTTTTAAAGGTATTCTATAACAACTGTAGGGCTTTTCAGCTATTGACGGCATATAGTGAATCAATCAAACGGTGAACACTATACCGGGTGAATCTTTAATCTTGAGACAACAAAACAGTATGGTAAACTATGCACCTGAATATCTCGTCAGGGGAGCCACCAATCCAAAATGATTCTAACGAAAATGTTTGGGTTTGGAGGGGGTCATCGGATAGTGACTTCCGGGGTCAAAAATAAGGGTCTCCATTTAACAAATTCGACTTAACCTCCAAATGGTCTTGAAGATCAAGGTCAAGATCATCGTATCACTTTCCCCCTTGAAGCTATACCTACAATTTTTATCTGAAACCTTTTTCGATACATATTATGAAGTCCAATCAAGATATTCCAGTGCCTCAAGATAAAAGATTTACCCTGTATATTATAGGTATTAAAAACTAATACTTAATCGAAAGATATGTGTTTTTTTTTTACGAAAACTTTTATTTTAATAAACAATAAACAAATCCTTTTTTCCTTAAAAATCATCATCATCATTCACCGCAAACCACAATAAAAGTTCCAAATATTTTCTTTTCTTAAACAGTCTTTTGTTGCCGTTAGATTGATGGGCAAACGTAAGTCGTTCCGTTGATAGGGTTATCAAGAAAATATTCTATATAATAACAAGAAAATAACTCAAATAGTTAATACTAGCATGATAACTTTTAAGTATTCCTGATCTTTATGGTTTAGGTCAGGTCATCATCTAATAACTTTTGTTTTATTATAAAAATCATTTGATAACTTTTACTTTTGATCTTAAGAAAAAAAGTTTATTCCTGATCCAAAAAAATTAACATCACTTGATAAATTTCGGAAAATCATCTATTACTTTTATTTTTGATTCTAAAAATAAATCATCTGATAACTCTTATTCCTGATCTGGGAATTAAAAGTTATTAAATAACTGTTATTAAGCTCTGATTATCAAACAATTTAAAAACAACGATTCATTTTTAATTTTTTATAATTAAAATTACAAATCTCAAAATATGTACGGACGAGTATCGAATCAAAAAGTGATAATCGGTTTTAGAGTGATGACTTTATACGAATTATAAATTATATACAGTCTAGCCAGGTAAGTAATTTTCTATAATATATTTATAAAATGTGTGTTTTGTTTATAATAATTTTATATTAATCGTGCTATGTTGATTGGTTTTGATGGATCAATATTCTGTTGGACAATAGTCTTAAGAGTGAGTTTCTAAAGAGAATTTTCTTATTTCGATTTTATTATTTTGACATTGCAATCGTTTTAACGAAAGATGACATCATTGATTTAATGGTCCAAGCTGGATGATGGAATGGGTCGCGCGCGAATACTCAAATAGGTTGATTTGATCCAATTATGTGGTGGGGATTGCTTCATTGTGTTCTTCCAGGTCGACAGAGTGACGACGGAATTATGTATTTGTATAAACGTGATATGTTGCATTTACTTAATTAAATGACGCATTTTCTATGTTACATAATTTTTATAAACAAAAATTGAAAAATAATTATTATTTTCGGTTCGGTTCGGTGATTTTAAGGTGTAGAAATCCCCTTCTATCGCTAACTATTAATGAAATGCTGCTTGTCCTATAATAGTCAATTTAGTAGATACTAGCATCGTTGCATCACTGATGATAGTGAATTGTGGCAAATCGATTTTATCGAATGCAATTTTTCTTATGCTATATGCGATAAGTAACCGGAGCCGGTTTCATCTAAAGCTCACGTAATTTAGCCGCACAATTTAATTCCACCCCAGGTGAAATCGCAGGCGCGCATAACCGGCCCAGCATATCCGAACCCTTCGAACCCTTCGAACCCTGGCCTCAGAACCCAGACAGATAGAAATCTCCTGAAGCCCGCTCCGGTAACAATGCCGTCAAGCGCTCAATATTTCACTCAATGCCGACTTAATGGAGCTCTAAATTGTAACGCAGCGTCGGTGCTCGGGGCTGATGAAAATGTGGCTCATGATGGCGTATCAGAACCGCACTAAATTAATAAATAGCTCATAAGGACATAATTCATCAGGGGGTGGGGGCGTGATAAACACAGGGTGTACACTGAGGCGATATAAAGAGGAAAAATGCGATTCACGACAAAATTAACAGGTGAACGTGCCTCTGTTGCTCACCTTGTCGTCTTGCCCGGATCCGTCCCGTCGGCAGCATGACGCGGCGGGCGCACGAATTCGTATGAATTTTGCCGCACGGGAACAGTGCGGCACTGCCCGTCGCCGTCGCCGCCGCCGCACCATTCAGGCGCCCGGTTCTGCGACAGGGCGCCGGGCCGGAACCCGATTCCTTCTCCCAAAGGTGAACTTCAGGTGGGTAAAGGGGCTCCGGAAACCCATCCCCACACTCTTCAAAAAGTGTGTCCTTCTCGCCCGGGAAGTGTGTTCCTATGCTCCTGTGATTTCATTCGCCTCCCAAGACCCGGCCGTGGCGGGCCCGGGTGAAGACCCTGCTGGTGGAGCACTTTTTCTTGGGGTTTTCACTTTTCCCCCGGAGCGGGAGGCATCGCCGGGCGGAGACTAATTAAATGTCAAAAGTTTACGTGTGGAGAATATTTTCTAGGGCCCATGCCTCGCTCCCCTTTTGCACGCGCTGCCGGGATCGACCCGGTGTATGCCGTTGCCGTAGCTCGCCGTATTCATTTCGTTTCCTTCCCAAGTATTTTAGCGTTTTTGGGGAAGCCCCGGCGTATGATAAGCCGCCCTGCAGAGTGCGGCCGGGACGGCAAAAAAAAAAATGTCTTCATTGTAGCCATGTTCACGAAATATACACAAAGGACGGGCTTAAGGGACTTAATTGACGGAGTATTATGCGGTAATTTTTTCCTTGTTCCACGAGTCTTCAGACATTTTTGGAATTTTCGTTTTTTTTTGGAACAGTAAGCAGGCGTGGGCGGGCGTCAGTACGCAGAGGGTCGAGGGGTAAGGTAGGGGCGAAGGGATGAAGACATGTTTAGAAATTTTCATAAATAAAGAAACGCTGAAGCGAATTGGTTGGCTTTACTACAAAATTAACTGGGCCCAAGTCGGGAGAGGTCAATGTCCGTCAGCGTCGCATTTTAGGCTATTTTAGTAACCTATCATATAATTATTACTTCTTAAGGGACAACCTACCTTTGAGGAAAGTAGAAATATATAAAACTATTAAATAAAGTTGATTTAATTAACTGAAGATAATGCTACAAGTATGTTGTTATAACATTGTTTCAAAAGTTTTAAACTCATCTTTCTCTAATAATGTTTTTTAGAGGTTTCCAACGTTTCCAAATTTATGAAAAATACAATGAAAGTTCGTTGAAAAATTTTCACCTTTTCTGTGGAAAGAACTGAAAAAACGAGCCGATTAAAACAAATCAAAACTCGATTTTGATATGATATCTTACTTCTATTAGATATCTAGATATTTTTCATGCTTTCTCTAGAAGTGCTTTAGACTCACACTTATTATGTAGATTATTTTACATAATATAAAATATAGGATTTCAAAATGGCGCCTAACATTTTAAACTTCAAGCACAGCTTCAAGGAATTTACATAATAATTGAAACTTAAAGGTTTTGAGGAATGCTGATTCCATAATTTCAAACAGAATTTTGAAATTTAAGACATTACGAATACAATATTGCTATAACAATTTTTCAAAGCCGGTAGATTTTAATGAAAATGATTACCTACATAAGGTATTTTTGGGCAACTGAATTGGAAGCTATTGTCAATTAGAAATTCGAAATACAATATGGCGATCGATATTTCTTAAGATTAATACAGGCCAAAACTTAGTTTAAGCCTGATTCAAGTTAGGATTCAGGCTTAATTCAACTTAAATCCAGGTCTTACTTTAACTCAAGTCAAAATGTGTTTTCTGAAAATCATTTCCTTTCTTTATATTTTGAAATGCGAATAGAAATGTTAATATAAAAACCATAATTAGTATACATATGAAGACAGTCAATTAACTTATTTAAAATAATTAAAATGCAGGTACCTCGTGAAAGTATATTTAACAAACACCAGTTAAACCAGAAGAGATATTTTTCAGTATTCATCACATTTCTAATTGTTCAACTCAGACAAATGGAGTCAAGGCAAATACTCTTAACTTCCACCAATCCTTTTCTAGAGCTCTAGACTTAATTAAGTAATTTCTAGTATTCTCAGCATCACCCAGCATCCGAATTTGCCTCATTCATGTGACGTCCTTGGGGGATTCTGTGGCACTCTGAATGGGATAATGCAACGTCTGCTTTTCAAGAGCCCAAATCTGATAAATATTTTATTTATGAGTCCTCAGGTTATGGGGACATAAGATCCTTGGAAATGTTTAAATCATCGCTAGCCAAAAAGGCGTCGGCTTAAGGAACATTTCTTGAGATGTGCGCAGGGATCTCATCGAAGAGCCGTCATTGGAGCAAGAATATCCTATAAATTATTATCATAACGCCCCCGCAGGTACAAAGTGAAGTTGAAGCCAATTGTATTTGGAATTAGAATCGAACTTAACATCATTATTTGGTTTTCGTTTCATCCAGGACACGCCCTCAACCTACTATTCGTTTTATAGATAGACATATACTTAAAAAGTTAAAAGCACTTCTAATTCTATACGTTTTTTATAAAACTTGCTCAGTTCATAAATATTTCGCGGTCATTGTTCTAGTCGGTGGCAATTTGCGCGGGGTAAAGTCCATAAAATGAAAGGGTAAAAAGCCAGAAGAGCCCCCGCGGGGGTGGTGGACAGTTTAAATTAAAAAATAGAATGGCCGACCAGCGGGGCTCGGAAGACAAACGGAGATACACAAAAACAATAATAAAATGCTGAAAAAACTACTAAAAATTCTGAGCACCCATAAAGCGTTATTAACAGCGATAATTAGCGCCGTTTTTAAATATCCATTTAGTTCGACCGCGACCCGAGAGTGGATGCGGGGGCGCTGTGGATTTGACAAAAATACGCCATGAGACCAGGAAGCAGATTACTCTCGCTGGATGCTGGGCATCGTGGAGCGCTTTTGTCCTCCTCCACGGGATGCTTTCGGAACGCGCCTTTGTCTGGACCCGTCGAGCACTCGGGGAATTAAAAATTAAAGCACTCCGCGAAGGGGCTTATTGGGGCTACGCGTGACGAGTCCTCCTGGATGGGCGGATATATTGCGGTAATGCTCATTATCATTTGCCACTTTTTTATTTCTCCCCGCAAATTTGCAAATTGTTATGAATCTAATTTTGTCCGCCGTGGACGGGGTCCTTTTCTTGTTTAAATGAAAATGTTGCCGGGAAGGAGCAATGAGATTGAAATGATGTAGCCAGACAGAGAAAAGGTGGCTTTACTTAAATTAGGTGGAGCTCTTTTCTACTTGAGTTAAGTTTCATTTCGGGAATTAGGAAATGCGGAAAAGGTCGGATGAGTAGAAAATATTTCGTATAAAATAATTGGAGGGATGTTCATTAAAACACGTATTTCTTTTTAAATTAGATAACTCTATACTAAAATCGTCTTTTATTGTACATCAAACAAACCGAGTCAGAATATTTAAACCTTACATATTTCAGTTTGCTCAACATAATATCATATTGAATATTATCTGATTTAGACTAGGTAAAATTATTGAATTTCAAAAAAATACGTTATTCTGTCGGTCATCATTGAGTTTCCTCCACTTTTTTACTAAAAATATTAATATTTTTAATCTTGGACTGTAAAATTTAAGAGGGCAGATTGTCAAATTGCAAAATTTATGATTAAATAACATTAAATAAGGCAGACGCACGGGAAAAAGTAGCAAAATCGAGCAAAACGAGGTGAACGAATTGTTTTAAATAAAACAGCAATATTCCAAATAAATTAGAAATTTTACGTTTAGTTTATTGATAGTAAATATACAAGATTTGAATAAATTTACGTATGCGAATAACATAAAACCTGTTTTAGTGTTACGCTGCTACAAAGTTTAAATTTGGACGAGGGAGAATGGAAAAGTTTGTGTCCTAATAAGAAAAACAAAAAGGTATTTTAACGAAAGAATTTTTTATTTTTCAACAAGATCAGAACCTTGCACTTTTTCTTTCTCGTAACTGAAGTCATTATAAAAGTTTTCCCTGTGACCTTTAAAATATACATTGACCATAAATTCAACTTCTTTATTAGACAAAAATATCTGTCTTTCCATGTATTTTTGTAAATTGGGAGAGAGATTAAGAATCTGATGCTGCTGAACTTTTTAATCCCTTCAATTGGTAGCACGAAACGTAATTGACGAAAAGACCTACAGTTCGATTTATCCACTGGCTCTACTTAAAAAGGGGTACCTACTACAAAGGTAATATAACCTACTAGACCGTATTGTACATGAGTTTTATAAAAATTCAAAAAGATTATCAAGTGATTTACACAAACAATTATGAACTGATTTTAACAATCTGTTATATGTAAGTTGATTATAAAAAGACTTTTTGGAACTGAAGTTTAATTAATTACTTAATTAATTACTTATTAATTAATGAAAACATAAAATATATACAAAATATACAACGAACATTAGGAATTTTACTTATGGCTTCAATTTAAAATGCAATGATAGTTTGAAAAGTAAATTTTAGATATTAAATAGGTATAACTACATATTGTTCCAAATCAATGAATATATTTGGTATGATTTTACAATACCATTTTCTCTAAATGTATAGGAGCACAAAATAAACGAAAAAATTCATCATTGTTGATAGTACCACCGTTGAAAGAAAGTGGATTGTGCAGTACTGCGGGAACTTTGTGATTTACGCGAGTTTCGTTTTCCACCTGCAGCCACCAGCAGGTCCTATGCCGTCGAAGGTAACATTCTTCAAGTCATAATAATTGGCCTGGATAAAAAGGGCGCAATTTATACACTTTAGAGCGGTAGCAGACTTCCGCAAGACTCAAAACTTTCTATGCTGGTAAGTAGTGCCTAATCAGTTTTCCGCAAGTACCAGCACTTCATAAGACTTACCGAACTCCGTAGAAATCCAGCAATTTCCTTCGCAAATATTCTAACAGCGTCGACCCTGTTTCTGCTACCGCTCTGCTACCGCTGCCGTGTCGCTCTTTGGCTGGGTGGGTACTGTTGGTAGTAGCGAAACGATACTTTCGGTGAAGTTTTTGGTTTTATGGGCACCACATCGCAGCGCCACTGTGTGTGCACAGAATTCCGGACTACAGAATTAAATTAAAATTGATTGCAAATTTGACTAACCGGCGAATGTACACGTATCGAGTTGATGTCGGTGACATTTTCCCTCCGCTGATACCTAGGCTATGATCAGGTACAAGTACCCGCTGTTTACGTGAAACTTTCCCAGCTCACGTGTTTGGTTAACATTCTCCTTTTCACGTTGCGCAAACTTTGTTCATATTTTACTTGTCTGGTCAAAATTAGTAAAGCTTTTAGTGTGCTCCGGTGGGTTCTTCTACCCCCAAACCCGTGCCGGACCCACCATCAACCCCCACAGAAAACCCTCTACAACTCCTCGGCAGTGACTTATTCGGCGGAGTTGTTTTCTTCGCCGGCACCTGCTCGTTGTTTCCAGTTTTAAGCACAAAGAACAAAGTTTGCTGCTTCGGGGTGTCTAATCAGAACAAGAAAAACTTGGTAAGTGGAAAAGTTAGCGTCAGAAAAAGACTTGTAAACAGGTGAAGGTAGCGGACGCAGGACTCTTAGCCACTTGCGAAATTTAAACACGTACACCCGGCCACCTCGGCTGCAAATTGACAAAATGCCAATTATGGAAAAAATTTTTAGAACGGATATGGTCCATTGCAGGTCCTCCTCGCGCTACCTTTCAACCTCCAAGTTTTGGGGTATGACTTAGTTGACCTTTTTGTAGAACCTTTTCATTTTTCCTTTCTTCATAGCGTTTTTTGTAACGTAGTCAAGAAAAGGGGACGTTTGTACCAAGATTCAGTTTAAGAAAGGGGTTCTTGACTGTTATTACAGTCCCATATCGTATTTTAATAAAGATTTTACCCAAATGGATTTTGGTTATGAGTTACGAACGTTTTTAGGTTTGCATTTATACCATTTTAACCCTTGAACACCTTAATAAGTCATAAGACTGAACAAGAAATTTTTTATATATATTCTTCTGTGTATATTTAAGGAATATTTGAACCGTATTTTACTAGAATATGCAAGCCGACTGAGAATTTTTAATCAAAAATTTGTTATTTACGGAAAAAACTCCTGTAGAAATGATTTGCAAATTCTTTGATAAAAGTTGGAGTTGATCAGTGTAATCATTCTCGAACTCTAGAGTTAAAAGATCCATGTTGGCACCTATTGGCACTGAAATTTTGATCTCACACTTTGAATTTCCAGAATCGATGGGCAGATTTGAAATCCGAATAATGGCTAAAATTGGTTTTATAATTTATATAGAAACTCTTAAAATAACTATATGAAATTTGTAAATTTAAAGAGTTTATAGTTTATAAGAACAATAAATTAGTTTTCTTATAATTAAAATTGATACAAATCGTAATGACAATTTTGACAATTTTTGTATTGTAAATTGTGGTAAATTGAATACATTATTTATATTAAAACGTTTCGAAAATTTAGCAGAAATTGATATAGAAAAATAAAATTAATAATACTCTTCGGCATATTTATGGTTTTCCTCTCTCCTTAAAATTAAAATTGGTGTTTTGATAAGTGTTTTCGTAGGTGACGAACCCCGAAAAGCAAATATTCCATATTTGACAATAAAACCTACCTATGTAATAAAAGTCTACCAGGATTTGCTCAGAACTCAAGTTTGTCATTGGAATCTTTCAATTCTTCGACCATTACGATACTTGAATTTGGCATTTCCCAGAATATACATATGTATATAGTGATAGAACGTAACACCTCTCGTTGGTGTTCTATTTTAACAAAAATAGCATATAAAAATATTGCAAGGTAGATAAAATAGTTTATTTGAATATGTATGAATTTTGGTTAAATCTTCTATAGTTCCTAGTATGCTGATATTGTATTCGAATTCAAGTTTTGAGATCACAAATCAGGCTGTCCCGAGTAAAAATATCTAATTCTTTAGTAAGCCTGCAAAGCGCCCGATATACACTTAAACATTATCCATTTTTAAGGCTACAACAAGCACGGTTGCCGAAAAATCACGCCTGCAGAGCGGCTGCAACAAGCCCGAATTTCTTAAAACATACCCTTAACAGGTCCGAGATACGCCCGTGTGATCTTATTTCTCTTCAAAAACGCTATTGGCCTGAATCGTATTCATATAAATAATTTAGAGATTTGTGATCGGCGTTCATAAATAAAATACATCGCAGGTGTCATTTATAAACTTTTCGTTTCTATGATCTTATTTCTTCAAAAATACTATTCGGGCGTATATCGGGTGCGTCTTCAATTTCGGGCGTGTTGCGGGCTTTTGGACTTATATATTTTTACTTGGGGCACAGAAATTCAATTATCTATTAAAACTAACCGCTGACTCATTTTAAAACTTTAAGGATTTCTTTACAAGTAATGGGCCACAACACATAAACATTAACGTTCATTGACATAAATTTGTTGTGGTTTAGTGTTGTAGCGACACTATGAAGTTGTAGAAACGTTAACTAGAGCCGAACTGGCTCCACAAAATTTAAATTTAAAAAAAAATGCATAAAAAATTTCAGCACCTGAAACAGTCCTCTGAAATGCACACCTAATCTTGAATTCAAATTGCAATCCATCTGCTCATTAAAAGGATAAAAGTCACAAGCAAACAAACCCATTAATCCGTACTCTAACTGCTCCCCAACTAGTCAGGAGTGGTTTCATTACTATTAATTGAGTAAATTTATGCTAATCAAATCACTGAAATTTTAAAACGTCCCTAATGCTTTAAAGCCCCTCTATCTAGAGTGCATCCCGCGGTGGAGCGCCGCGACGCGGCCCGTCCCGCCCCACCACCAGCATTGACGCGAACAATTCAGACATGCAGAACTGTGATGGAAACCTAATTTACCGAACTAATTCCAAGTAAACAAGCGAAAAGTAGTGAAACTATCTGTTTACCAAGTTTCTTTGACAAACGAGTGATTGGTGGCGCTAATTAGCGTTGCACTTGGGGTAAACAGAACAATTCCGCTGTTAATTAATTGTCAAAGTGTTTCCAGCAAATTGAAAATATTGCAATGATTTCTCTTCCCAACTCCTTGGTTTATTGGAAGAACCGGGGGTATGCGGCAACAAGTCTATCCCATCCAATCAATACCTTGGTTGTTGTGAATATCTGGGAATCGATTGGCGTAAAATAACAAATGTTGCCTTCTTTCTTGTTAGAACTATCCAAGAGAGAATTTCTATGAAAGAAGAAAATAAACGTAAGTGCATCTTTCTTAAATTTATTGCCTTTTTGGCAAAAAATGTTTTGTTTTTTGGTTTGTGGGACAGTTGATAAAAATACAACAGAATTTTCAAGAAAATTTTGCTGTATGTCTTTTTCACACTTGATTTAATGAAGCAATAAGAAATACATAATACAAAAGACCATCCAACATTTTCGAAATACCAATTTACATTATATTTTTACTTGTATAATAATTCATTGTTATGACTTCAATTAAGTCTAAACTTTTTCTTTTTCTAGAATAGGATGGGATAGGAATATGCAAAAATATTATGTTTTAACTTTAAAATTTCGAAATGCGTGCTTGTCGTTTCTGTTATTTCGAAAATTGTCGGTCTTGTAATTTATCAGTTGGATTTGACATCGCATGCATTTCAAAAAATACTTAGAGCAATAAAAATCTGAAAAAGTTTTGAGATTAGCAGTTAAGACAGTTGTTAGCAGTACATTGAAATAAACAACTTCTTCAGAAATAACAACTAAAATCTTTATTAATGAAGGTATATTATGTAACAGTTTATGAGCTAGTTTTAGTTTTATTATTATTTTCAAATTTTAATAAATAACAATATATTATCACTGAACGTACCAACGTTGGTAAAATTGAGCGGGATGTGACTATTCCCTAAAACCTTTTACCTTCAATTTGACCACAATTTTTCATCTTACGTAGGTACGTTTAGTGTTAAGTTATAGTTGACTCTTGGTTTAATTTGCATCAATTAATTTAGTACCAACTGATTTACAGAGTTGGACAAAATTATCGTAACTAGTCTATTTCCGGTTGACACTTTTCGAATTGTACCTACTACATATAATGCAAATTCTGTGCAATTAGGAAATCTTAACAAACATGAAAAATTGCATTTGCAATAAGAGCCATAGGATGAAATGATGAAATTTTTAATCTACTAATTAATAATTAATTTTGATAGAAGTAGAACTGGTAACAATTAATTCTGTCTCTGATAAGAACATACAAATCCTTTTTGTTGTAGTAAAAGCAGCAGTCAACGAACAGCGTACTCAGGTACAATAATAGCTTTAATGATTTAAATTCTAAAAGTAAGAATGTATTCTTGTATATACTTATGCACATAATTTTCCTTAAGCTTCAGATATAAAAAAAATAAAGTTCCTATGTAAATTTGGAAAGTAGAAAATTAGCTGAAGCTGTATTATGAACGTTATTTAGTTTTACAACATGCAAAGTAAATCATTTTGAGAGCACGCTGTTAAATCATAAGAAGAGCTGAGTAAAGCGTTTTTATGCAGGCAATGTAAAAGCGGTAGCATTAGTAAGGCATTTTGATAGCATCAAATCCATTAACGCGTCTAGCTATAAATTCAATAGTAAGCTAGGTTCCAGTATTCATTTTAATGTTCCGTGACAAATGTGCAATTATAGTATAAACTTAAGTCCGGCGTCGGGCGCGAACTCGGCGAATGCGGGATATGCCCTGGGCCCCCGTAATTAATTTTCCTCGGCCATATTTCCTTATGACAACCGTGACGGCCCCTGGCCGTACTATTCATAAATCTGTTGAGCTTCTTGGCTCATAAAATCTTTCCCATTACTTTCAACGTTCCAAGTGGTTTGTTGACAGAAAAGAATTGTCCTGTGTGTGGTGGCAGTATGGTCGAGGTCCGAGGTGCCCGCAAAACCACTTCTTCTTTTGTAATCTAAGAAGATTTTCTCAATTTTCGCCCCAGCAGAGCTCCAAGAAAGGGGGAATCACACTCCGTCTGAGGATTTTGTACCTTCGTGCTGATGTGATTTTCCATGTGTTTTCAATTTTTGAACTGATGTTGTTCATCCCACTTCTGCTACTATTGTGAAACATTTCAACCTCTGGGTTCACGCCACATTTTCAATCTTCCAACTGGCGAGGCGATGGTGTGGGATTATTTAATTTCAGCTTTTGTTTTTCGGAGTTCCTGTTTTTCCAATTTTGTTTATTGAATCAACGGAAATATTTCGCTTAAGTGTTTCGCTGAAACAGTGCCAACATGGACAAGTTGCTCGCTCCAGATACGCACCGGGGCGATATCAAAACTGAAAATTTAATAACTGGCAAATTTGGTGCATGTGCCCGTTGCCGCCACGAAGAGATTTCTTCATGCAATTGGCTCCAGGATGCGACTGTTGGCTCTAGAAACTGAGATAACTAATGGCTTTAATTAGTAAGTGAACTTGCTAAGCTAATTACAAAAAATAGGAGAAAAAGAAGAGCGAAAATAAGCATAATTTCTTGATAAAACTTTTTTTGAATTAGTTATAGTGACCATCAAGTTAGAGTGGCAGATTTTTCACTCGTAAATTAAAATTAATGTTGGGGTCCTACCTGTCTAAAAAGCTTCTTATACATTCATAGTTAGTCACGTTTATTATTAATTACTAAAAATTTTAATGTATTTTAATAATTCACTTTGAAAGTTTTGCATTAAAAACATAAAAATTATACATTATTTGCCTACTTGAGATTGACAGTCTACCTTCACATTTTTGCCACCAAAGCAAAGAAATATTTTTTAGTCTTTAAAATTAAACTTTTTCTCAGTGTTTTACTTAATATTTAACTTCAAAAATCAATCTCATATAAGTATTCTTGAACTCGTAATATTAAAATTTTTAAGGAATACATTTTGTTATTAGGCTTTTATTAAATTTGATGAAGAGTTTTATAGTTCTAATCAGTAGTTTTAACCATGGGTTCCAAGGTGGTCGCCATATTAAATCCGAATTTCTAAATTTTGATAATAATGTAGATACTTCAAAAAATTGAGATGACGATCCACTTTTATACAAACTAGTGTCAATTATTTTTACACAAAAGTTATTAAAATCACATAAATTTTAACAGCATCGGTCGGCATATTTTCCGAATGTCTTACTGTGTTGAGTTTTACTCAGGCGGTTATGCTTTTTATTTAACTTAATCTTAATGAGAGTGAATGCATTGAAGTTTCAAAATATGTACCGAATTCGAAAATATTTGAAAAAAAAGGTGATACCATTGCCAAACCTGCAGCATAAGAATTAGAATTTTTTCGACATAACCTAAAATACCCTTAAATTTAGAAAAGCAAGCAAGCTATTTAAGAGGGCTGTTTCCAGTATTTATTGCATTCGTTGGCAATTGTTAACACCCTTGTGCGGCCTAACAAAAACTTAATTATGGCGACGGTGTTATCAGATAAATAGGCTTTCTTGCGTGCCTTAATTAGCATTATGCATGTCTTGTGAGAACTCGCGAACATATGATACAATTAAACATACATATAACATATATGTTACCATGTTTTCGTCACCACTCAACGCGAAGGTATAAGTTGCGGGCTAAGGCAGCCAACGCCTATCCGTCGTAAATCCACGCCGCGTGCTCACAATCCCGGCGCCACGACGGTATTAGGATAATCAAAAGCGACAAACAATTAAAGTTTACCACAGGTAAAGGTTGGCTAAATTAGCAGCAGCAGCAGCAGAGCGCCCTCCTTCTTCAGTTGAAGAATTCTCGGCGCCGCGACGCTGGCGACCAAAGTAATTTCCTTGAGGCGTGAAAAGTATTGTTGAAGTCATTACGTTTCTCTTTTCTTGAATCCTTCTCCGGGCGCGGTGGCTCGAGTCGAATGAAAATGGGGTAAAAGAAGGAAACTTTTTACAAGCTGTCTCGAAAAGCCATACCTTTTCCCATTTTGTTACTTTCCTGTGTGCAATTAGGTGAGATGAGTTTCGTCTGTTTTTCGTGTTGGACAGACGATGGGATTGAACTCTTAAAACGAACAAAAGGTCCACGTTGTGTTATTGTATCAAAACTTTGCCACTCCCCAACTCTTTCGAGGGTGAAATTGAAGAAAGTTTTCATACAACTTTCTTAAAGAGGCGGCCATGGCTCCCTTCATACCCAAACTCTAAAAATGTTCACTACCAATTGCTTTGCAGACCCTCTTGTAGTTTTTTATTAATAAAAACACTTTAAAAGTGGCAACTAATGGCTGAGGTGCACACTCTTAAGGAGGGTGTTTGCGGGCGGCAACTTTTGCTCTCCACAAATTAAGCCAATTTTCAGCGCTTTTCAGGGAAAAATTTGTTGTTCGCCTGTTCCATTATTTTTGGGGGGAAAAGTTGGGAAACTTCAACAGATGATTTGCTAAATTTACAGGCGACAAATTATTGCATAATTAAATTTAAAATCTGAGTTTCGAGATAATTTCCGGAGAATTTAACAAAGATGAAAGTGTTGAGTGTACGCAGAACAATGTACAAAAGTTTAATCTAAATGAAAACTCTTGTATAATTTTTATTGCTCTATATTGAAATGTATAAATTACTTAATTATAAAATCAATAGTTGCGTAAAAGAATATAGAAAATGCAATTACACTGTTCTGACTCAAATGTCTGCCTTGTATCTTTATATGTATCTATTACGAATAAAATGGAATATTTTTGATATACGCATCATACCAAGGTATTATAAAAATACTAATTGAAAGTTAACTATTAGAATTTCTGTCTTTTTGTTTTTACATTTCTAGATTGATTATAAGAAAAATATTAAAGACAAATTCGAAGAATTCCTAATTTTTTAGCATATGCATTCAGTTGCGCTCACTTGTCGCAATTCTGAACAACGTTTTCTCCTTCTAAAATGGTAGCAATAATTCAAAAAAACATTGACAAATCTATGTTTTAGGACAATATAACGAAGGATAAAGTTTATACTTTTATAATTTTTTTTATAAAAACAAAGTAAAACTTTTTCAAAGCCATAATAGTTCAAATCCAAAGCTTCAAGCCTTTCCTTTGAAAATAATTGTCTGCCACATATGTTCTTCTCGAAAAAGTCGTGATGTAAGATTTTGAAATATGGCATAATGTTAGAGTTTTGATATATGTATATTTAGTAAATCTGTAGTCTATGTATGTATTAACTATGCCAATCGACTCTACAACGTTTTTTTTTTTCAAAAAATCAAATGAGTATAGTTATCGACCCCACGATCTTTACAAGCAACTTATTTGAATTAACTTACTTTCTTATCAAAACAACAATTTATTCAAATAAATGGTTAATCAAACACCTAATTTTTATTTTAATTAAATAATTAAATAATTGTTTAATGAAATTCAATGAAAAAAAATTTGACTGAAAATTGTTTTCAAAGCATTTTACCTACCTTATACATTGGCAATTAAAAATGAGAGCGATTTATAAATCATCTTTATTTACATTAAGTAAAATACGCTTCTTAGAAGAGTCATCACTCATCAGATGATTTTTAATTTAGTTTAATTTAATTTTTTTTTTTTTATTTATGTATTCAATTCATGAAATAGCTGATTACTACAATATTTACAATATATACAAACATTATATACCTACTTATATATATACATACGGTCGAAAAAGCAATCAAGATAATCTATATGGTCTTGATGTTCATCTTAAGAGTTCTTTTTGAAAGATTGAAGTCAATACGATCGAAATCCCTATTAAAAGAACGAGACATAGATGCGATTGGTTCATTCACTAAATTTTCATTTCAACTAATTATTTCTTATTTTATTTATTTATAACAAATGACGAAGCCTAAGGTGTATTTTTAGGCTCTTCTATAATTAGCTGCCAAAATTTAGGCGTATATTATTTATTTTTAAATACAATGATTGATTTCATGATGTATTGCCTAATGACAAGATCAGTAAAAAAATACCTCGTCCAACGCATTAAACTCGATAAGGCAGCCATTACTATTACTATGGTAACTTTCGTCTATAGACCATAAACAAAACTCAATGAATCCGAAGTCGACTCATTTTTGCACACCCCTAAGAGCCAAAAATAATGAAATTCATCGCGAACCCTTGTGAAATTTTGCATATTTCGTCCGATTATTCATACTGAGCAAAGTGTTTGCAGTTTTTAATCAAGATTAAAGTTCTGCCAGGCAGCTCTTTAATATTCGCGTAATTACTGTAATTAAAATGCCTTTCGGTCTAGTATTACGCGGCAACATGGTCACAATTACGTACCATCAGCAAAAAACCGAAGGGAAAACAACTTTTGTATATTAGAAGCATAAAATGTGAGCTGGATAAGAGCGAAAAATAGTTGCAAAATTTCTACTGACATACTTCCGGGAGCAGATGTAGAAAACATCTGTCCAACGGAGGCAATTACCGAGTTGACCATTGGTCAGGTATTTCTATAGGGTGCTGCTGTACCCCTTCTACGGGTTTTATGGTCACCCTTTATTCCTTCACATTTCTCGTCCCGTACTCGATGAGTTTCTGCCCTAAATTACCTCGACTGACCCTTCAGTCCAGTATCTTGGCATCCCCGACTTACGTGGACCTAGTCAAGGGATTCAATGAATCGCCGTCCATAGTCAATTTGGTCCTGGTTGATGCTGTGCCAGCAGATCTCATCACCCGTCATAATTTGGACAGGTGCGAGCATTCTGTGATGCTGCTGCCGTCGCACAAACAAGGGCGCTCGGTGGACCTCAAAACTTCGAATAATTTTCGTTGCATGCTAAGCCATAAAATCTTCATTGGCACTTGGGTCAGCCGTAATTACTGGCGGCTGCCAAAATTTCCTGCATTTAGGGGAATCGAATTATTAATAGCACCGGCCACATTCGAGCCGAGAGATAAATAAAGCGCTCCGATTGTTTGGAGGTGTTGAGTGCGGTCCTGCCAGGAGGAGTACACAAATTGAGTTGAGCAATCCTAACGATCTCTAGTGAGTTATTGCTATGAGTGCTTACTCTGCCCTAGATATCACTGAGATTTTTTTTCTTTAATTTCTTTCATTAGGATAAATGTTTTTTACTATTTTCGTAATTAGTGCATTTTTAAAATTGCTAACACATATCTAAAATTGTGGAATGAAGCCAATAACATGAAAAATTTTCCAATAAATTTTAATGACACAATATACCACGATGAACTCGTAATTAAAAAATAAATAAAAGTTGAGGTACTGAAATTATTTTAGGTTTTTTAGCAGTGTAACACTACAAAGTTAGGGAGCTAGTTGCAATTCCGGCATATGATTTCATCGTCGCATTGTTGAGATTAATATGAAATATTGGGCTTAAGTCAAGCGCTGGAGAAGTAGCCGGATTTGAGTGAAATTTTGCAGCAAATTGTAAAAATTAAATGACAGATACGTAAGTGTAAACAAGAGGGACAGATTGCAGCAGGTAAGTAATCTTAAATAATAATTTAAAACTTTATCTTTTAAGGTTTTTTGTAATTGCAGGCGTGAGTGTAAAGTGCTTAATTGTAATTAAACATAAGTGAAATGAGATTATGAGTTATATTTTGCAGAAGTAGGTACGCGATAAATATGCACATTTTTGTACGGCAAAAGACAGAGAAAAAAAATTTTTTTTAATAAAAAATCTCGGAAACAATAATTGTGCCAGCAAAAATTTTTACATATTTATACGTTCCAAGCCCAAAGGAAGGTTTCTGCAAAATTTCACTCAAATCCGGCTACTTCTCCAGCGCTTGACTTGTTCCGAAATATTGTTTTCATCTATGGGAGTAGGTACCTACCACTGCAAATTTTAGTGAATTAAAAATATGTTATTTGAAAACGTTTTTAGTGTGGTCTCTTTCTTGAAGTCTAGTTTTAAGCATTTCAGGGTGCTTTGAGTTTTTAATTAAATCTTATCGTTTAGATACCCCTTATGTGAATTTTCAAAAAGCGGACTTATACCACTTGCAAAAAAATACAGCTCAGTTTTTAATTATTATACATATATATATACATATATAATCTTGATGCGTTTGTTAGTGATCGTGTAACTTCTGAACGACTTCAGATCCAATAGGTGGCGCTGTATTCAAGTTATTTCATATTTACACAATTTCCACAAAGCTTGTTATGTGGGGCTTTTCGGGGTCGCTGATTTCAACCTGTCAGAATTTACAAATGTAATATGGCGGACTGTGAACTTTTAAAGTTTATGCGATTTACACTAACTGTTAGAATCTACGAATTCAACTTGGCAGAATTACAAATTTTATAGTTATTTGCAGCAAACAGGTATTTGGGGGTTTCGGGTGTCCTAGATCGTTCAAACGATCATACTGAAAAGTTTCAAAAGATTATTATTGCATATTTCAACTCCAAAATTTTTAAAAAATTGGCAAAAATTGTTCCCCGATTTTATGTCAAGCCAGGTAAAATTCCACTTTCAGCCGCTCACGTTGCATGGTTATAAAAACGCTAAAAACTGATGAAATTCTGAGCGCCAAAGCAGCGGATGACCGGAATAAGCAAATCCTGGCACGCATTCCCAGGTGAACCGTGCAACGTATGCAACCAATGCAACCAGACCACGGGAACTGCACCGCAAGTGCCATGAATGCATTTTGTTTCGGAGGACTCCAGTTGACAACCCGTTCAAAAGATATAAGATAACCACTTGACCTCAATTCCCGGGGTTGACAGTGGAATATATTTTTTTTTTCCTATTTTTTTTCGAAATCGAATAAGAGGTGGAGAGCACGTGGATTTCGCAAATTGATTGCGAGCCCTGCCTTTTAGCTCTTCATTCGAATTGGAAAACTTTTAATTTGCATGCCCCCGTGCTCTTTCAGGTAGCACCGAGGCGAAAAGGCCCCGACTCTGTTACGTTTATTAGGGAATAAATTTGAATGCAATTCAGGGATGGTGGCTGATTGCGTTTTTCAATTCGGATGCTCCCATCAAATCGAGGTGCTAAGAGAGGGGCGATGCATTTAAATCGAAGTCCCCACGAAGGTTGCACTTCCTGTTTCTTTATCGATCCCGTATTTAAAACCCCCCAAAGTTCGATTCGTGGAAGGCACCTGCTTCCAGAATTGCAGCGCGCCCGTCCCGGTCGTATGGACGCATCCTGACCACTGCTCGTAAACTCGATTACAATAATTTCCGGTTAATTGAATTTTTAATTGAAAAGTTTTTCGGTACTGATTCTCGAACGATAAGTCCTTTGCTCGGTTTTATTATCCTTTCGGGGGTTTTGCACCTCATTGAGCGCGTTGTACGCTCGGTGCATTCAGTCGCACTAACAGGCCATGCGATATGATGAGCAGCCTCACAGATTTTAGTAATCCGATTTTCATTGCAAAATAAATCTGCTGCACTTGTGATAATTTTTTTTCTATTCTCAATTTTTTTTTTCGACTGATCGGTTATCCTATTTGTAAGGCATCTGTACAAGCAGAAAAATATTATTATGATAGGTACCTACGATTTATACTTGTAAACAGCCAGTTATATTATATTGCACTAAAAAATTTAGTTCCAGAAAAACATTGTGATTTCTTTAAGGTTTAAGCATAAGAACTAGGGACGTACATTTTAGAAGTATGTATTAAAAGGAAAAGCTTGTAGACCTGGGGATCAAATAATTATGTTATATTGAAAGTATAACAATAAATAAAAAACGAAAAGTTAACATTGACATGAGAAAAGGTATATGTAATAAACGCGCCATAATTTTCACAACAGAACCTTTCAAATTGTAATTTATTTTTAAAATGTATTATTGTTAACCACTTTCCATACATCAATTATAATATGCCATTAATTTAGCTTTGTATACCTTAATCCGATATTAAATTATTGGCTTCCAATAAATGTTTTTTTTTTTTTTTACTACGAGCTGTACTAAAATGCTCGATGCTATGAGAAAATAATTTTAAATTCACTTTTAGCTGTAGCATAAATTGGCACAGAATTAAGTAGTGTTCTGATGGATTGTGTTTATTATTCTGTATTAATAAAAAAGTAATTTTTGTTAATTAGATTATACTATCAATCAAAATTACTGCTCTTTTCGATACTTTACAAAATTGTGTTCTGTTTCTAATCAAAAATTTGTAAGGGAAACAATTATTTTAATTAATTAAGTAATTAGAAGAAGAAATATGATTTCGTGGTGAGGGCAGGAATATCCTACTGAATAAAAAACTAAAGCTAAAGACGCTATAAATTGAAGCTCGTTCAGTTTTAGGCTTTATGGTTTTTATGTCCCAACAGTGTCTACATAATGAAAGAACTTGTCATAAGATAACAGTTCTATAACTGAAAGCTGTCGAAATTGCAACAATATGTCATGGAATCTAAAACTTTTTCTAATGTTAACAGGATAATGGTCAAATTGAGAAGACCATTAGCGCTTGATCATTATGGTCAATATTTGGACTTAATGGTGACTTGACAATCACTTAATGGCCATTTGTCGCTTGATTTATTAAGAACTACTGTCTGTCTTCATACTCTTTGCTTCGCCAGTGAGATTCTTTAGTTTGTTAACAATTTTATATGTCATTTATATAGAGAGTTTGTAATAAGAAAGACTTATAAAAGAATGAATAAGACGATTTGTTTGAAAGTAAGTGATACTTTTGATGTTTGTTTTATATTACTATTCATTAAATGTACTGTAGTTACATATTTAATTATTTTGCTACTAGAATTATAGTTCTTTTATAATCATCACTAAAACAGTTGGATAGATCATTATTATTAAAGCAGAGTTATTACAAGGAAATTTGAAGTTATGTGCAGGTGCTCACACACATGCCGTCGAGGCATCATCATTGCAATTCTCATGCAATTAAGGCGTCATCTCAACTTGAGCCCTATTTGAAATTCTTAGCCCAGCACGGGGGTGGTTTCGTGGCCGGAAGGCGTCACACCTACGGCCGCCTGTTTCGTTAATGGAGTTTTATAGTCAGGATGGCATTTTGCCTACTGCTGACCACCGCTTTAGTTGTGGTCCCATTTGCTCTTACAAATTTTGAATAAGGCCCCATTCGGATGGGGTTTGGGGAGTTTTGGGGGTTTGTGTTTCCCCTGCCCACTGCCATCAAGAACCGAGACATCCTGGAGCTTGGGCCCTGCGGCCACCCACCAGTCTTCGAGTTGCACGTCCCTGACGAACTTATACCATCTATGGAACGACATTCGATCGCATTTCGTATGCAGGTCGCGATCTCCTCAGGTTGGTCTGGTTGGATGCAGGGCTCCCCCGTCTATGCACATCGGGCCCCAAGTCGGACTCCAGGAGGATGGTAATGGAAGCCATTTCTCACTTATGAAGGTTTCGCCACTCTCCCGACCCGATGCCGCTGTATTATAGGTGTCTAAGGTTCAAATTCACCAGTGGCTTTATAGGAGTCAGCTCGTCTCGCATTGAGGCTCCAGGGGCACCAGGGGCACCAGGGGCACCAGGGGCACCAGGGACACCGGGCTTAGGGCTTATATAGGGTTTCGGGGGGTGGTACCATCGCGGTGTGCTGATTTTGCTAGTTCACTGTACCATTGCAGTCGTTGTTATCACTTTTTCTGGGCTGTCTTCCAGCCTTTTTCATCTTTGTTCGAAAATGCTCCGCAGACCGTTGTGGAGTGACGCCCACCGTCGTGACGGTGGTGGTACCAACCTCGCCGTTCTGCGGATGGTGTTGATGATGTTGATGGTGATGACGAGTCCTGCATATCCAATTCGCAGACGATGATCCCCGGTCGACGTTTTCTATATATTTTATTTTATTTTTTCTATCTTTTCCCTACGAATATGCGAACCGTTAAAAGTTTGTCCTCCGACGCCTGCACCGCCCTCTGCAGTATTTTTAGTAGCACACTTCAATTTCACTTTGACATCTATATGAATTGCCAGCCACGAATGCAAATGGAATTTTTGTTTGTAAAATTTATTTATGCGCTCCTTCACTTGTCCTTGTGGGGGGCACAGTCAAGACGAGAGGCTACTTCTCGAACGACGAGGGGATGCAACCCCCCGCTAGCCCCGCCATCTATCCTCCAAGGAAAGTTCATCATTAGAGTGTGGCTGAACTGTGGCCGCATTCATGACCTGAAAAATAATTCCTTTGAAATCGCTCCCGCATTTAACGTGGCCAGAAGGCAATTGCGACATTTCCGTAATTAAAGCCACCACCGACTGCCTTAGTGAATTTTATATGCGAAGCCCCGGCAGAGCCTCCGTTGGGACGCGCGTCTCGTCTTGTCACTGGGAATTGATGGGACAAATGTCGTAATTTAGGGCTTTGTCCGATTTATGTTTGCAAAATTGTGCAAAATCTTTAATATTTTCTTGTTGTCTTACAATTTATAATTTTTTTCTAGAAAAGTAGCTTATTATACTCAGGGGTAATTTTGTAGCTATTGGAGAAATTTAGGTCACCTCATTAGTACCTACAGGTAGTCGAAAATGAACTTGAAAAAGTCGATTCTTAAAGGAGCCCCTTTAATATTCTGCAATCGTGAGGACACAAAATTAGAAAGTAGTGTGGTTATATAAAATGCTCTTTTATCGTCGTTGTACGAAAATTGGGTAACTTGATGATGTAATGCAATTATGAAGAAAGCAGATCAATTTTATTGTCTACTTAATTATTTATTTTATAATTCATTTTGCGCTTAGTAAAACACATAATTTTTGAATGTTTCAATTGTACCTTGCGGCTGACTGCAATTGTCTAAAAATTTACTAGAATATAAGCAAGTACAAGCACTTTTTACCAAAAATAGTGATTTCAAATAGGATACAAAAGTTAAACTCGATTTTCGTTAAACTCTTATGCCAAGTAATTTCGCAATTAATTATGATTTCTCTATTTTATATGTGTATTTCCAAATGTTGAATATGTAGATACTTCGTTTTGTCCTTTAATTCGTCGACAAGGTATAGCAAAGGTTGTTGACTTTTGCATGCATTTTTCTCATCATTCCCATGGTTTTATGTTAGTCTTCTGGAAAACATTTTCAGAATGGCTAATCATTTATGGAGCAGTATATTAATTATGTTATCCACCAATTCTATAACAAAAAAAAAACAAAGCAATTAATTTATTGTTAGTACAATATCTGCTTCAAAAGTTACCCAATGTTTTTAGAACCACTCATTTGTTTTCAGTAGTTCTTTTGTCGGTTTTACAGCAAAATCAATCATCTCGAAATATTCCACTGAATAATGTTAATAAAAAGATCTGTTGAAATCTTTGAAAAAGAAGAAAGTGTATCTCAAAGTGGGTTAGTAGAATATGTAATAAATTTTGATAAAACTTTAAAGCCTATATCTAATTAAATCCCCAAATTCTATTAAAGTTATGTATGATATAAGCAAGAGGGAAAGAAGGCTTTAAATCTTAAAAATTAAAATAAAAAAGTTGAAGAAAACTTCTACCTTTTTTTGAAATATTTTTTCAAAAGTATATTTTGAATCAATACTTTTTACCACCTATTTTTGGAATTGTAAATTTTGTAATTTTTCATGTAGATAAAAAAGCCATCAACTATTAAATAGAGGTTTATTTGATGTTTTTGGTGAAAATTTGTGCATACATTTATATACTAAAAATGAATTATTGAAAAATGAAATAAAACCTTAGGGTTGATTCTTAATCGAATCAAACAATATTTCAAATATCTTTTTTAATTTTATCTTATGGTCACGGCCAGGGCGACAAGACTTCAAAAGTTTGGTCCTAACTTTCGGAGATCTTCTTGAAGGACTTAAATTGGTTCTGTTTTAAAATAATGCGTGATATTGTATTTGAAACTTAACGAATAGAATGAACGTTCTACAGCAGGATAAACAATTAGAAAGTTTGCATACAATAAAACTATTATTTTCATTATGTTCTTACTCCTTACACAAATGTAGGTAAAATGTTCTTCTAGACTCAGGGTTTTACACGTTTCAGCACTAAAAGGTGCAATGAATTTTTATAGAGTGAGTACAGTACGGAAACTACTGTGTATGGAATTTCAAATTTGATAATCAAAACAAACAGCGATAAGTTTGTAAATATTTTAAATTTGCTTACACAGCAAAAACTAAGGTCTGATGCGATTGCATTAAAAGGTAATTTAAAATTTTAACCAAGATGTACCGAACCTTTTACCTCTAGCAATTATATAAAAACTTTTGTCTAAATGCATTTCTTCTATCACCTGAAAATATTATGGTTTATCGTCCTGGATGAGAGAGGGAAACTAATTTAAAAGTTAAATCAAAATGAAACTTTTCATATGCATCGACTGTGCAAGTGTCCCCTTACTGTCTAAACGAAATGAGCTCGGCCATAACTTCAACTTTTGGCTATTAACGAGCCCCAAAGAGGTCCTCATTACCCCCCACACGGTAGCCAACCAAACGAGCTGGAGCAGTCCGGGATTTATGCTTTTATTTAAAACAAGACCAATTCGATGGGTATTACTTGGACCATTGTTGCACGAAAATGTTATCCGTGCCATCATCACTTCGAGTAACTCCATTATGAAAAACTCATTACAAAATGAAAGGCACTCCGCCCCCGTCGTCGTCGCCCGGTTCGTGGGCCGCTCAACAAGTGTACCTATGACCTCTATTACTCGCCTCCCGGAATAACGAAAAGTCGTTGGATTTTATTACTACAATTTGAAAAGTGCCAACGGAGATCAAAAAGGAGTTCGAGTTCGAGTTCGAGCTGGAGTTGGAGTTTGGAGCTGGAGTTGAGGAAGTGGTGCTCGAAAATCGGGCGAGTTTGGGGATCTGTTCCTGTTGAATATTTTCCTTCCCTCCCCCTGGTAATCCTATTTTAAGTTTTCGAACTATGCGCCTCCTCCGGTTTTCCAGACTTGTCGACCGGGAGCGCCGGGACGCAGGGCGTCTAAATTGAGTTAACTCAGCCAATACCTTGGACTTCGACTCATTGTTCGTTCCCGTTCCCATTTGTCTGCCGTCCGGCACCAAGGAATTACCATCGTTGCAGGGATTTGTCCTTGCAATAAATTTCATTCGGTTGTCGCGTCTGTTTTGTGCGTGTTTTTTCCCGACTTTTCCGGGACCCTCCCGACATCCCGGGGCACTCCTCAGATAAATTGGAAACAGAGCCGATGGTTGCATAATAAAAAGATTTGCATTACTCCGTGCAGGCAAACGGTGGGGGCCTCTGCTCCTGATCCGGACCTGGACATTAACGAGCCCTTTAAGATATCGGCTCCAATAAAGTGTTTCTTGAGCGTTAAATAAAATCGAACAAGCGTCTCAGGTTTGCTGCCATGGGACGCTGCTTCAAATCCAATTTTGAGATGTTTCGATCGAATTTCTGCTCCTGGCAAGCGATGCAGGACAAGTGTCCAGAACCAGATTTTTAGCTCCTTCCGGCCATCGTTCGATTTAACTTAAGGCGCATCGGAGGAGCTGGTGACGATTCCCAAAATTGATGCATCTTGTACCATTTTTGTATAGCCGAGCTGCCGCTTCTCCGCAACGAAGGAGCCGGCCATTGAGTCAGACAACGGCGGCTTAAGCTGAAAAATGCTCTGAGCTTAGAGTACATATATTAGGGAAAAAACTAGACAAGTCTGAGCTGTATTCACAATTCTCATGTAACTAAGTATTAAATAACCAATTTTCTTCCTCTATATGTATGTATGTACCAAACATAAAGTAAAAAATTCTAAATTTTTTGTCATTCATTCTGAAATGAATTTGTTTTTATATTATAAGTATATAACTCATTATTACCTCCTGTATGACCTTTTGCATCCCAATTAAAATATTGTCGGAATCGAAAATTGTTTTGAGTCAAGCCTATTTTAAACATGCTTACGCCCTTTTTCAATCAGCCCTATCTATTCTTAAACCCGTTCGAATCGAATCAAAAAGAGCGAGATCCAGTTCGAAAAAGTGTTTATGAAAGTGGTTTGAGTCTTACATTGAATGGAATCGGTTTGAAAGAGGTTCTAAACGAGGTACATAATCTTTCATTAAAATTTAAAAAAAAAAACGTCTATTACATTTTCAAATTTAATAAAATTGAAACATATTTCACTTTTATGAGAAGTTCTTTTTTAAACTGAAACAGACAGTAAATGTAAATTCACTAGTGTTTTGAGTGCGATGAACGAGTATCGCTCACTACGCTAAGTTCACTGTGCGCGAAAATACTATGTCAATACTATTTCATTATATGTTTCAGTGATTGGTATTTATTAGTACTTTTTCATAAGGGTTATCTCTGTAACCTTTTATTAGACTTAAAACTTTTAGAAAAATTAAATACATTTCTTATGTGGAGTCCCCAGCCCAGCCGGCAAGGTAAGGTCTAATGCAAAATATTTGGCATGAAGGTTTGAGAGTATATTCCTACGTGCTTTGAAAACGTGAAAGAAATCCTGGTGGCATCCTTAAATCGTCATTTCAAGGTCAAATTGCTATTTTCTTTGTACTCGGCGCATCAAAAAAGGTACCTTATGTATGTCCATTTTCAGGCCAAAATATCAAAAATACGTTGACCTTGAAATAGTGATTTTCAAGGCCAAGGATGTTTCCAGGAATTTTTAAAGCAAAGCATCAAATTTTCTCTGAAAAAAACATCAAATAATATTGCCGATATCTACATATGTATAGGTACTACTTAATTGGTAGTCAAGTTGTCTGATCTTATGATATCATACAATACTTGAAAATCAAGCTACAACGAAGAGAATGTTGTGCTGGAATGTATAGGTATATACTTTATACTAGGTAGATTGGTCATATTACCAAATTCTTTTCAAAATAAAAGGCCTGTCAACTGCATCAGTTGGTATCGTTACCACATGATAGCCTGCATGCTTTATATCTGCAGTGCACAAAACATCGTTAACAGTTTTTTTTTTTGTAATTTAAACATGGAAAGAACCCTTGAATCTGTAATCGCCAAAGAGGGTTAATTGCTAAAATTGCAATTTATCCGCAAACGGAAGCGAATTGTCACAATGATACCGTATGTGGATCGTTTTAAAATTTAAAACTGTGCACTCTTAAAATTTTCGGAAAATGTTTCATTCGCGAAAGAATTATTTCGCCATAACTAACAGATACAATCTCGCAGTTGCACACCTCAGCACGACACGAAATTATAACCCAATTTAAATACTCATTAAAATTCAGGGGACAGCATATGGCAGTTCTATTCGAGAGGAAGCTAGGGGCGATTTTTCAACCCCCAAACAACCCCGTGCGCGTCTGCCAAAGCTCGTTTTACCCCAGCCCAGGTGATAAGCATCGGCCACGCGTCCGAAATCCCATTAAATACAATAAGTTCATTTGAACCGAACTCTGTTTTAACAGTTGGACACCTGCGGAACTGCGCGGGGGTGGACTGTCCGCGGGTGGCAAATATTCCGCATATGCTACTTACAGGCCATAAAATTATGCATAGGCACATTCGCATTCTCCCCCCTGGCCTCATGGGCGCCATCTACAAAATGAACTCGTCCCCGTGCAAAATGGAAACTTTATCCGGGGGACCTCGTCGTTCTCAGCCAATAAATGTAAAATTTCGCGACAGGAAATCATGCGGGAGCTCATCATCGCGAAATTTGTCAATTTAATTTTATTTCGTTGTGTTTTACTAGCTTCTGTTCGCTGGCTCGCTCGCTAGCTGCAGTTCAGTTGAAGCAATTTGCGCCCATATTCAACACCCCCACCCGGATCGCCAGAAACGGCATGGCGCGCGTTATGCGCCAATGTGAATGCGGCTTTAATGCTCTCACTATGCACTTTAAGTGCACACAGGGGAGCCTCCTTTAAGCGCTCACTTAACGAAATTAATGTCTTCAAGTGATGTGACAGGACCAAAGTTGTGCATTGCAGCGGGAGGCATTTTGTACATAACTCATCCAGATTGGAATCAAATTCGCAACCCATTTTCATGAGCTCCCGAGTGCCGTCGCTGCTCAAAGAACCCGCAAAGTTCTGGCAACCGCTTAGGATCCGATCGTAATGTGAACCAAGTTTTAGTTTAATTTGTAATCCAGCGACTAATTGAGAATAAGGCAGCCAAAATAGAAGGTAATAGAACGTAACCGAGCCCGACTCCAGTTTGTCAATCAAATTAGCTGTGGGATTTTCTTCCAAAATACATGAGAACTTATATTTATTAGGGAGAGACACCAAATACATCTTTCTCTTTCTTAACATAGTATACATACAGTGGCGTATTTTAAGATTTGGCGCGTTAGCCGTATACAGTTTGCCGCCCCATAAATTAATAAAAAAAAAAGCAAAATCATTTAATAATGAATAAATGTCATACAAAAGAATAAACACCATTTAATAAATATATATTTACATTTTTTTTGCGATACACAAATTGGTTGACAAATTTGTCAATAACATTGTCATAATTAACGGATTTTGAGGGTAAGCTACAATATATAATAATGGTTTGTATCCCAAGTCTTTCGTATTTCTTTACCGCTATTGAACAAACTTGACATGCATATTGACAACATGAAGCTCTAAGCCATGCTTCAAAATGGTGGTGATCGGTCGAAGGGGTGATGGGCTACATCAGTTTCTAAAAGAGATTTGTGAATTTAGCATTACATTCCCTTAAGTAAAAATAATTTTTACCACATTGAAATCCTTATGGCTGCAACCGAAAGATATTTTTATTTTTTTATTTATATGACACCCCAATGCGAAAGCAGCTGCTGGGACAGATACCCTTATGATTAACAGCACAATTATGGTTCCATATTTTAATATCATTATTATGTTATTAAAGTAAAATAAACGTAGAGTTATTTTTTGAACAGCTTTACTTGTAAGATTAAGCAAATATAAATAAATAAGCTATCCAAAATATTTTGATATAAAAATACAAGACTCCAAGAGTATTGCAAATGAGATAATGACTTGACAGGCGAGACCAAGACCAAGTCTATTGATGCAAGACCTAGTCAAGATGTTAGCAATATAAAATGGGTACGTACATTGCATTGAAATGTATAGGTAATATAAATAAATAAGAATAATATGGGATCAATTAAGATTCCCATATAAACTTCTATCGTATTATTATTCTCGTACATAGTTAAATAACAATTTAGTTTATGAAAAAGTGGATGGCTAAAAAATGATTTCATTTGCATTTAAAAAATCGACTTTTCACATTGGAATTTTTTGCAGTCAGGACAGGTACGATTGCATTTTCCTCTAAATTTCTGAAATCTATAATAAAATCTTCAAAAGGAGGTCTTTGTCAAAACCTAAAATCAAAATGGACTTCATTCAATTGTGCAAGGCCACTCTCTTCAATGTCATTCAAATAAGCAACTTTTTTTGCACCTCTGGGGCCACAGGCCGCAACTCTTTATATTCCGAATAATTCGAACAGGTCTCAGTGAACTTGAAAAGAATGAATTTTTTCAATGGGTGAGATATCGAACAGAGCGAAATTTCAATTCAGGGCAAATCAAGAACGATAAAGAGTTGGTTCTGTTTGCACTTCATTAGTTCGTTCCAGGTCTCATGCAAATACCAGCAGCTGGGGCCAGTCTGACACTTCCCGGGCCGATTAAATCCATCTCTTGGGTGCTCATTTAAATGCACCCGTAGCATTGACTTCACAGCTTATACGACACATAAATCTGTTTGTCTTTCGTTTCACTCAATCTTTAAATTACTCCGGCAGACTGAATTCGTCTTGAAGGACCAGATTTTGCTGCCCTCCGACTGATTTTCGAGGTTCTCGACTTAGGTGCACAGGGGCTGAGAGAAAGGTAATTGTTTCCACTAGATTTGATGCACAAAAATGCAAATTTCGAGTGTTATGAGATATGAACGAGATTTCAAGGGTGGAACTCCTCTTCGTGGCACTTTCACTAATTAAATATTTGCTGAGTTGGTTTGAAATTGTTTCAAGTCGAAGAACTTTCTTATGGATGTGATTCATTTACAAGATGGCAAAATCTTCATCTGATATGATTTATTTAATTCATAGTACAACAAATTACTCAACATTGAAACTTTTTGGAAACGATCAGTAAGTTTAAATACAAATAAAATTAGTATTTACTTATGAATCTTCGTAGTCAGCAGGTAATTTTAGAATGCTAACTTTTGAATAATGTAACTGATTAGAGTGAAAGCTGAAATCAATTCCATAAATACTTAACTTTATAATTTATTGAGTTATTTATGGTAGAAAAATTAAAATAGAATAAAATAGCTTAAGGGTTGAACTGCAAACATTATAGCTTAAAACTTTATTATTACAGTTTCAGAAAGAAAAATATTCAAAGTGGTTAGAAAAAATTTAGTTAGCAAAATTAGCTGAATTAATATTGAAAATATCCTATGATCGGGACAAACTATAAAAATTATAATACGTAGAACATAATATACAATATATGAAGTATATTTTTTAGTGTTGTGAAATAATTTTCTTTTATATATATATAATATAATGAATTGTGCTCTGTACTTTTTAAAGTTTACGGATCGTTCAAAATAATAGAGAAGTTTTAAAAATATATCATATTTCGCAAAATTACCAGCTCAAGAATTTTACTGATTAGTTCCGTAAAATTTAACTTGTTAGATCTGCATATTATAAATTAAACTAAAGGGAAATATTGTTTGATCATAATAAATTATTAGGTATACAGTATTTGCTTACTATCCGGGCAACATAGGATAAAACTGTAATTATTATCACAAATCCAATGAATTCATACAGTAATATATTTTTATCCATGCAATATAATTTTATACTATACTTTAATTAATATGAGTGCTTTGGTATTTAAATTTTTACAATCTGTAGCTATACTTACTGATTCTTTTAATTTTACATTCCTACATAGGTAATACATATTAATCCTTTTCCCCACAATTATACACAATGCTTGACAAATTTTAAAGTTTATACAACTCACAACAAATGGGTTCGTCCTCATTATACATAATCACATATAAAAAATTATGATTTTATTTTAAATTGAGTTAAAAAAGGATTAACTTAAGGAACAGAATTTCAGAAAAAATAATTCATTATGATAAACATAAAACAAAATACCAAATGCGTTATTATAAAAGTATGTAACTCTTTTTATTTATTGAAATTGTTCCAATAAAATGCTGAAAATTGGAATGATGAAAACAATAACATTAATCCAATAAACAGCAGAAGGATGTATGAAATGATGAATAACAATAACATTGTGCGTAATACCCAAATGGTGTTTCCAATTCAAAATTGTAATTTGAAAAGCCATAAAAAGGCGGAAAGGTATTTTATGGAAATGATGAGGTTCTCACACCTGAAATTCAATAAACTGCCGGTTAGGTCCTACCTTTGAACCAATAAATTGGTGTAATAACTCGACTCCGGGAAGCTGGGAAGATACGCAAATTAAATAGGCTGGCTGAGTTTTAATGAAGCAGTTAGTCTAATTGCAGTCAGTCTCTAGATATCCGATGCCTATCTTCGTAACTCATTCCGTGAGTCTTGAATATTCTTAGAAAATTTTAATCCCAGAACAAAAGGAAAGCTACTTGGGTAAGATAGTTAAGCCCGGAGCGATTTCAGTGTACTTTCTCTAAAAACACTTCCTATTCTTCTGGAGGACTTCATCCTCGGGGATGTCACCCGCTTATTTCATTTTGCCCCCAACTCCCCCGCTTTTCGCCTGGCCATATTCCTCCATTAAACGGCCAAAAAAGGACGAACACAAAAAATGTGAATCCTCGCACACAGATGAAACTCTAGCTCCCGCTCGTTTATTATTTAAACTTTCTTCGGTGACAACTTTAGTCGTTTCAAGTGAAAAGTTCAGAAAAATGAACTTAAACTAGGAAACTTGGTCGAGTTATCTGCAGGATATTTTGCTGAATCAAGGGAAATTTATGGACACCGCTCGTGATCGCATGCATGTCGACGGCCCGTCCTGGCGCGGCTTCATTAACGCCCGTGTCACCGAGGACCTGGGTTTGGTCATGACTCCCCAGCGCGTAGTGTTAAATTGCATTTCCAAGAATAAAAGAACTTCCATTGTAAATCCTTTTGGGGAAGTAACTTAAAATAGATTTTTAAAAAAACGCTATGAGGAAAAACTCAATTCAAAAACTCCAAATTTAGGGTACTTGACTATCTAAAGACGTCCTAAAAAAACATTCTAAGATATTCTAAGAAATTATATCACGGCTAATTAGAGGCAAATTTTTAATTTCAGCAATATTTAAGGAATTTTATATTATATTCAGTGGCTAAATAAACGCCCCCGCCCCCGTTTGTTTCGAAAAAATCAAGAAATAATAAAACAACAATAATTAAAAATAAATCGAATAATTAAAAATAAATCGAATAATGTGCGAAATAAAATTGAAGTAAAATCCTTAACTTTAACTACTAATATTAATTTATTGTTATACCGCAATAACTTTATAACTATTTATTATCTGAAAGGCTGTTTCCGTGTTTAAATGAACACAGTAAAATTGACAAGTACCTAAACTCGATTTGGACAAAGTTGTCAAAGAATCTACTATCGCAAAAAACCGCCGATAGTTTTACTCTTAAAGTAACTAATAATGACAAAAACCTACAGTAGGAAATAATATAAATAATAATAGATAGTACTTTACATACATATACTATGTTTAATGTTTATACGATGTCTAAAGTCGGGACTTTGGCCTAGATTTTGGCAAAGTCCGAATTTACTTTAGCCGTATAAACACACAAGTCCGAAATATGGCCCAGCCCGAATTGAATTAGGCCTAGGCCTGATTTGTTTAATAGTGTGTTTCATAAAACAAAAATGGAGTCTGGTATAAGGAAAGTTTTTTGGAGTCCCGAGTAGGTCGAGAAAATGCTCTTATGTTTTGCTTACACACAAGTGCAAATTTCCTAGGCCACTTTGTGCTGTTTATACGAGTAGCCCAGATTTTGGCCTAGAACTAGGACTGTCGTATAAATGCAGCAATAGATCTGTGAGGCTAGATTGTTCGTTTAATTTTCTAATGCTATAATATTTATCCACTTCAAGGTTATACAAAGAATAGAGTTTGATACAATTTTTCAGTAAGGTGATGATTTAACTAGTCCTAAGTTGGTTATGTACGCATATTACATAGGTATGTACATACATTTATATCACTGGTTATATTTATCGAAAAAATGGATAAACCAAATCCCAATCGTACTCATTTAAGGCGACAAAATAACTCATAAATTATTCAAAGAGATTTGGTGTGAATATATTTTTTGTGCTAAAAAAAACAAAAGGCAGGAAAAATGCGAGAGGAATTCTTCCCAATTCGCAGCATGATAGCTGCTAGTTCGGGGACTGGCCCTTTCAGCTCGAATTTCAGGGCATGTCTTCACTGAGCTAATCCCAGGAACAATCCGGACCGGGGGTATTTTTAATTAATCTTTATTATTTGCTTCTTCTCCATTAGAGTTCAATTATCAAAGTCACCAAAGAGCCAGAGGGAGGCCACTAAGTCATTATGTATCCTAACCCGATAAAGTATTAATCAGACTAGTCTGCAGGGCGCACTACGAAAAACAAAAGTTAAGTGGATGATCGCGATTTTTCTTGCTTCCCGGTTGCCCTCGGTCTCGGTCTGCTGTTGGGACTTGGAAAATTCCTTGAGTTTTCTTATTGAACACCATAAGAAGGGATTTAATTGAGAAAATTCTTGATGTTCATCTCATGGAATGTGAACGTCTTTCTGTTGTAGTGTTTGTAAGTCTGTAGAAAATTTTTGTTTCACTTCCTGGATTGGATCACAGCCCCAGAAGAGAGGCAGTTTTTGCCCAAACTGTGCTCGTCTTATAGTTTTCTTATTTTTATTTATTTTTTTTTTATTTTGTCTATTTTCTTTATTTTTTTGGAAACTGAATCCTTGTTTCTCGGTGACTGAGCAAACACGACGTTGCTCGGATATTGTTTATTTTACTGAAACCACTTTTGATTGGATTTGGCCACTTGAAGATATTTTCTAAGTGATTTTCTCAGAAGGAAAAGTTCCCCCGTTGGCAAATTGCAAACTTCATAACTTTTGCAGACACCAGAACGATAATCATGCGGCAATGCAGTCGAGGTGCGGCCAAAACTCTTAACTAGCCCCAAAACGGGACGGGAATCGGGAAGAGAGTGTTTGTCGGATTCCCGATTCCCGACTGACGTGGATACTTCATTAGCGAAAATGTTACTCCCTTGAAAAGCGAATTCGGAGGGACAATTGGACTGCTTTTCCAGAATTCGATCAAAATATTTAAACAGCCACTCCGTGCCATGAATTATTGATAAAATGTCCAAACTCACCCAGCTGGGATGATTTTACAGGGACGGAAGTTTAACTCAGAAATCACGAGCTACTCATTTTGTGTTTTCTGATTATGCAGTTCGCTAGAGAGAAAATAAAAACAGGTCAAGTAGAGAACTTCATATAGGTGCTATTGTAGAAATGTTTCACACAAGGCAATACTTGACTTTACAATTTTTAAATTTTAATTTACATATGATTTTATTATTTATGAAAAATCTTTTTAGGAACTACACAATCATCTAAACAAATTTTCCACAATTGCAGGGATTCATATATAGAATAACCTTTGAAAAATGTAAAAAACGATACAAAACGTATGGGATAATGGGTACAGTCAAATGGACTGAAAGTTTAGTCCTCCTGGACGCAACGTCTGAAAATGGCAATGGCAAAAAATGTTTCGGACAAAAGTTGTAGTGTACCGGAATGTTCAGTTCCGAGGTCAGAAGTAGGGATCTCTATTTAAAAGATTGATTTGACCTTGAAATGACCTTGATACTTAAACTGAAGGTCAAGGCCGAGGTCACCGCTATTTGATCGGTAGTTATTCGATTTCCTTACGAATTACAATATTTGGATATGTTGTATCTTATTTGAAATAAGTTGAAATAAGTGAAAAAGTTCATGTTATTAAATCGGAATGTAAGAGTATTTGTGTTAGGGATATCACTTAGACTTAGAAAATCGGCACTAAAGTTATGATGCCTTTTTCCGATTTTTGAACTAGGTTAGGGTACAATACAGATCTCTAAATTCTATGGAAAATCAATAAAAACGTAACTTCATCAGTTTGCTTTTGTAATAGGGTTTAAAATTTATTTTTTTCATTTATAATGTTGTCACTTGAATAAAAAACTTTAGATACTAAAAAAAATGTTTTTGAACATTTTCATCAGAGTAAAAGCAGTTTTTTAATGAGAGCACGTGACAATTTAATGCCAACAAGGTACCTGCGAATTTCTTTTTGTTTTTCTATTATATCTTTCAAAAGTAATACACATATAAAAGTAATTAGACTTGATTATTGATTTTCGTTTGTAATTTTCATATGGAATGTCAAGGGTAAGGATACAATTTGATATGCCTGTCGTTTTCCATGTGAAAGACTTATGCGGATTTAATGAAGTCAACCTTACTTCGGCTTCCCCAAGATTTTTCTTGTGAGGGTTTTATGCCGATTTAATGATGTTACCAAAACTTTGACATATTCATCATTTCCTCATAAGAACCGGTTTGTGCTTTTGGTTAACGCCATGACAATTTATGATGATGACGTTTATATTAGACAGCGTAACGTCATTCGATAGTGACTTTTTACAAGCTTTTATTTAACTTGCAATGTTTGTATGTATGTATGTTCGGGTCAAATCTTGCAACTTAATTTTAAAGCAGTTATCCTCAACCGATTGAGATGAAATTTTGCATACACGCTTGGTTTGGATGACAATGCATGGCTACCTTAGTGACGTCATTCTAAATCCAATATGGCGGACGGCCCAAGATGGTGGACTATTTTTCTTTTGTGCATTCCCATGATATGGGTATCAAATGAAAGGGTTCGACATTTAGAATGCGATAAAAGCTTGTTTTTAAAAATCTATTTTTAAATTCAGAACTTTTTTACATATTATCTTAGTTTAGAGAAATTGCGTACATACACTAGCTGAATAGCCCAGTTTCACCCAGTGTATCAAAAATACTAATTATTTAAATACATATTTCAAAAGTGTTGGTACATTAGCCAGATCAGGAAGTTTAGAAATACATATTATTAAAATCTATGGACGTGGTGTAGAACCGTCCAAAACTCATTTTGCTACCAACGTTTTAATTGGAACAATATTAAGTGTTAAATAAATAAATAAATGAGGATATTCATTTTTTACTCTACTTCATCGTTGCTCTTTTAAAAAACATTAAAGCTGCAAAACCTGTTCGTTATAAAAATTATGGCTTGCCTTAATTTTTCGTTACATGCCTACGTAAATGTTCAATAAATTATTGGGTATTAAATCAACCAATCTTTAATAATATAGTATTTATGATATTAGGTACTTTGAATCATGGAAAATTTGGTTGTCATATTTGGTATCTGCACTATCCTGATTTCTAAGATAGGGATGTAGTAGTAGTAGCACACATTTACGCATCTTGTTCGTTGCTAGTTATCATGCTAAATACTTAAGCTAGCAATAATATCTCAATCGATTCGGATTTTTCAGAACGATTTCTGGTTCCATAGAATATAACCCGAAACAAATGCCAAGGATCAGTTCTATCGACACTTTTTGAAATTATGTGCATATTTTTGTGCGTCCGATTCTTGTCGTCCCGATTTGTGCCACGCCGCGCCGCGCCGCGTCGTGTCGATTTTAGTTGGAGGCATGCATTATTGTGACACCCCCGCCATCGTCGCTGGGATTAAGTCGCGACAATGATTTACTCCAGAGCTCTCCAAACCTTTTCGTCACATTCGTCTTGTTGAGTGCATAAATCTGCTCTAGACTGCATGCAGTGCTAGAATCGGGGTATTGGGGGCATATCAATAAGGAGGACGGCTTCTGGCTTTTCGCCGTCGGGGTTCCGTTGCCGCCACGACGCCGACAAGGACAACGACTAAGACGACGACGCCAACGACACGAGACTTTGGCAGTGTCACAATAAAATGGCACACATTGCGGTGTTCAATCGCAGGACTGAACCCTTTCGAACCCGCTGAAAGGCGATCAATTTACATACGTTCGGGACTGGATTTGTTTACACTATGAAACAGAAAAGACATCGAAATTTCATGAGCCATAAACCACTCCCTAGTCTTTTTGCAGCTCGGCGTCGCATCTGCATGAAACGAACCAGCGGAAGAGTTATGAGCCCTAGGAATGGCTTCCTTTGGCTTTGTGTCATGCACTCAGCAAAATGATTATTCTGTCCCGTGACGACTTTGAATTCGAGATGCAGTCGCTCTCTGAATTTATTACGTGCGAGGAATATGGCCTTAAGGAGCTTCCATCGGTTTCGCACTGACTCAGGCTTCAACCATACGTTCTTTTTTATTTTCTCTAGCACGTTTACAGGATGCATTGTCATGCCCTCCTAAACTAGAATGCTTACTTATTTCCTTACAACTGCAAATTTCTTTGCATAAAGTCACTAACGTCTTAAGCAATGTCTAATGAGCTAAAATTTCTGAACGTTACTAGACTTATAATTTAATATTACAATTGAACATAATATTATATTATTCATGAACCTACATTTCCATGGACATTCATATAAACCATATTTATCTTACTACTTATCATTCTAAAGATCGACAATATGGCGGAATTTAATATGTAGTTCCTTCCTCTTAGGAGTAAAAATGTGCAAGTACAAACAACCAAAATGTTGATTTATTTATTTCCCAGTACTACATATTTTGAAAATTATTTCAACTTATCGTCATTGGAACGTCATATACGTACATATTCATTCTGAGATTAAAAACAAAATCCATTAAGCAATTTCAGCTCTGAAGGACAATTTCATAAATGTTGACATATTTTCGAAAAACATATGTAATTCTTTTTTCTATAGTTGGGTATAAATATATAAACATTTTTGTTTTATTTAATGTTTTAATTTCTTGGGGAAGTTTCCACTCCGATTCCGACTACGGTTTCGGCTCCGGCTCCGGCTCCGGCTTCGGCTCCGACTCCAGCTCTGACTCCAGCTCCGATTCAAACTCTGATAAATCAAACTTAAAAACTCTGATTCTGATTCCGGTTCCGGTAAACTCACCCCCGTAATATCTCTAATATTTACATAATGTAAGTTCGTTTATGAAAAATTTTAAAAAGCCGTGTAAATCGTAAACATTACCTTATGAATCATTGAAAACGGTTTTAAGGACTCCTTAAAAAATATTATGTATTCAATATAATTTTGTTGTTGATGGTTTTTACCCTTAAACTAAAAACAATTGAAAAGCTGCCTGCCTAAAAATGGCATTGTTTTGAAAATTCTTTGAAATTTTTTTCTAATTCAGAATAATTTTAAATCGCGGTTTAAATGTAGATAATTTATTTAAGTTAGTTATACAATTTGTAACGGAACTTCTTAGGAGTATGTAATGTATCGTGATTGCAAAATGCCAATTTTCGAACTTTCATAGTTATTGTAGCTCGGGAAGTGATCATATTTTATTTTTGCACATTTTTATACTTTTGATCCCAAGTGTGCCAAATTAATATGTTGCAAACTATTTAAGATTTACATATTCTCTCGTGTATTTTTTGAGGCAAAAGAGTGTTATCTTATTCAGTCAAGGCTGAACTGGCTTAAAAGTATGAACAGTTATTTATTTTTTAAATAAATTAATATCTAAATTAGATACCAAAGTAATGTTTTGACAACATTTAATCAAAATTATGGTATCCATAAAAAATGCATAAAAAAATATTGATAAAACTAAAAGATATTTCCATCAGTCAAATGATAAATCCTTACATAATATTTTTTTACGCTACATTTTCATATCAACAAATTTATGGGGGTATTCTCATCTTACCCAAAAAATTATATAATTTTCTGATTGTTTCTTTTTCACGCTAGGAAATCAGTATAGCATTCGGATTTTTTTGCTACATATTTATTATGTGTTCAAATACAACAATTCATTTTTTTAAGTAAAATGATATGTATTTTGAAATTTCACGATTTGAAAAACGCAAAAGAAAAACAGGTTAAACGTGAAATGCAAGGAATATTCGCTGCCGTGTTTATTTAAATTGGGTGTAATTCAGGTAATATGTAATTGGTATTTTTATATGTGGCAACTCTTAAAATATTCTTAAAAGGGTTAAAAATAAATCTAGGCATAAAACAATATTTTTTTTTTTTTTGAAATTTCGTGGTAGTGTGTCTTTAAAAATTGTTCTTTTCCGAATTATTTCAGGATGAAAAGAATTAAGGGTTGTAAAAAGCGTGGGTATAGTCAAGGTTTGAATCATATGTCGCGAAATGAACCCTTTTTCATTCCGCAATATTTCCGCTAATTGCCGGTGGTCACAACAATGGCCGGCCGGCAGCCAAAGGGTGATTCATGTCGAACCCCGCCCGGATTGCGGGGATTTCGCGACCAGACGAGGATTGTTCAACATACGCAAAATTTAGAGCATAAATCCATGGCGTCCCGGTCACTGCAGCGGAACTCTTTTCATGGCGGCGAAGATCTCTTATCACTTGTCCGTGAATTGCAAATTACTTCCGCGGAGCACCCACAGGGCGCGCGTGTGTTTGTGCGGTAGATTTTTCCGCCGTCCGCTGATTTAACGCGGTGGCAACATTCAATTTTTCACTGAAAAGGGCGATATTGCGTCCTCCCGGGGGACGCATTTTCGATGACAGCGTGCCATAAAATACGGTAATTAGCCATAAATTATAGTTGGGCCTCTGTCCCGCGACAGACGATTTAATGCAGCTGTCAAATATCCTACTGTTTGTTCCTTGGTGGAATTGTTATTGTTTTTCGTGTGCTTTGTGTGATTTTTATCGCGCCCTGTCACACTTCGCAGAAAATAGTTGACATGAGGGTTGATTTAACTCTTTTGCGGTGCTCGCCGGAATGGCATTCAGTGTCGGGGATGGCGCGTAATGAGTTTTACAAATATTTGCGCCCGTCCCAAGCACAAATAAATGCAAATTTAAGCAAAAAGTGCTTAAATTTAAAACATTCAACCCTGTCTCATATTTAAACTTTTATTTTCTGCGATAGTTGATTTTCGAGTATTCCAGCGACAATTTATTTGCCCGAATTTCTCTTACAATGAACCTTTTGCTATTTTTAGTGAACCTCGGTTCATTAATTTCCAATATTTCCTGCAATGAAACCCTTTACTTTGGCATTGATTGATAGCGTTGCTATGTCATGTAACAGTATATTTTGAGTGGGTGATGTCTCAACAATGCTTTAAATATAACCAAAGTATTTCCTTTCGTTGAAGCGACTACGGAAATTGTTATAAAATTTATAAATTATTAATAACATTTATCAATGACAAATAATATATTTTTAAACTGTACATAAGACTTGACGCTCAAATTTTTAGGTTAGAATATAATCGCTAGATTAATGAAATATAGATACCAAATTTTATTTTAAAAGCTCTGCTATTTCAGATTTTATTAATACATAAACATTGATTTCGCCACTCGCTCACTGATGATCATTAACATTTTAGGGTACTTCACGAACCCTTCGCAGTGGAGGAAGTGCATTGTAGATTATTAATTAAAATGTTATAGCCAAGATTTGCAATCCTTTTAATAGTTCCGCGAAACGACCATGACTTATAATTTTCTTTGACCATGCTGTAAACATCCTTAGGACTTGGCTCTTCATGAGACCTAATAATTTTTAAAGATTAAACGAGTTGCAATGCAAACCTTGGCTACATTTTTAACATTAAAAGTTTTTGATGATGTTACAAAGACAAATTTGCAAAACCTTTCGTATGGGTGGGTAATTTTGAGCGCGTTCGAGTTATAACTAATATTTAGTCTTTTACGGTATTAGATTTAGTTGTTGGAAAATGTCAATAAAGCAATCTACTTCACAACAACCAAGCTACATATGACTTAAATTTTGTGTTTTTCCGCTCAAAATAAATTAGGTAATTACGTGAAAGAGAATTTGAACTGGTTTTAAATAAGTGAAATTAAAACCAAAACGGTTAGTAGTACTTATATAATGGTTGAATTCTATGGTAGGGTTTTGTCATAAAAATTTAGCCCCAGAAAGTAATTCGCTATTTTGTAATTTTTATTTTAAGTAGAATAAATACAACTTATATATTATTATAATTGGTTACGATATCTACATTCTTTCATATACATACATATATATGTATGTATGTACTTGCATATATATAGTTAATTCTATTTTTAGTCAAAATTTTGTATACTGCGGTTTTAGATGGTCATGTTAACTATGTTTTTATAAAAAAATAAAAAATAAATAAATATACCTTATATAGAAATTTCAAATCATGCCCGGAACTGTTTGAGAGAGATTTCGGTTCGACACCTGTTGCATTCATTATTACTTAATTGAAATTTCGTTACTTTATTCCTTAAAATATTTTTTGGCTAACTCTGAATTTATTGTTTATTTGTATGTGTACTTGATCGTTTGCCCATTGAATTATAAATTAAAAAATTTAACAGAATAACGTCGAAAGCAATAATTTGCTCAAATTAGGAAAACTTTAAGTGAGGCCCCTACTTGAGTTGAAGAACGTCTTAGACAGACTATCAAGAAGTTTCGTAAATTGTAAGAATGCAAACCTTAGTTCAGAGAAGTCTGAATGGCACTTAGAAGACCTGCATGGAGTATGGACCTCGAAAAATTACCAAAACACAATGGCAGTAAGCAGACAGCCCTTCGTGATAAATTCAAAGAAAATGCAAAAGCCATTTTAGTGTAATTCTACTCCTGTTTCCCGTTGCCACCTCTGGTAAATGAACTCATTAAAGATTTCCGGATAACTCCTTTGCAGTGCTCTTGTTAAGTGAAGTCCTCTCGACTAAAAAGCACATGCATTGCACACTTGTTCCCGTGCGGAGCCGGCCCTACGTGGGCCTGCCCCAACATCATCAGGTGTGTGCTCTGAACCAACCCACTTGAAGCCAGTACTGCCAGGCGGGTTGTATGGCTCCATTTGCATCCCCGAACCCGAATATCCCGTGCATACGTCTTTCATTTGCCGGGTTTCGAGGAAACATTCTCGTGCGGCAATAAAGCCCACTTCAAGTAACAATAAATCTAACGAGTTCGTTCGAGGGCCTCTCAATGTTGCCGATTTACCTGCCCTTTGTTCCCGCCACTCGAAAAGAAGTGTTTTCTTAAAAAACAAACGCTCATGTGGCGGATCCGCAGACGCCCTTTGTTCTAGAATTGATGGCTTTTGCGGCGGCTAATTAAAGATACCATCAGTAAAGCAACTTAAGAAAAGGGTTTTTCGAGAACAATTTGTAAGTTATTTTACTGAAGAAAAAGGCTCAGTACTATCGTAATCAAAAAGTACGTTTAGCAGAAAACGTTATATGTATTATATGTATGTAGATATTGTATATTCCCAATGGGAAATCGAGGCAGCGATTCTCAATGAAGGCATTCCGAAGTATATCCTAAGATGACTTATTGAAGGTATACATTCGATGTATTCCTGATTACTCAATAAGAAGCTAGGAGGAAGGAATACACTTGCGAACGACGTTCACTCTGTGAAGAATTCAAGGTTTTCCCCCTTAACCGCGGTTTTCTAATCTCCCCCATGCCTATGAATTTTTAGCATGTTGCGACCTGCGTCCTATAAGGGCCCTGAAGCAATAGTTCTCATTCCGGTGTTGTGAGTGCAGTATTAGTGAAGTTTTATTCTTAATTAATGTTTATTGTGTTATTTTATTAATTTTAGTAATTTATGTTTTATGTGGAGTGTTGAGTTTTTGTTTAAATTTTGTATATATATATATATATCAAATAATACTAAAATCAATGAGAAGATCGTTTTGTTTTTATATTTTCCTAATTTTTTCCATTTCATATACATATTATGGGCGTGATTCTTCAGAATATAAGGCCTGGATTGTGTTTGTCATCTCAGATTCCGTGACGTGACAGCTTATGACTGAATAACGAAGAAATTTTCATTAAAGTAATAGAACAGTCAATTCAGTCATAAGCTGACACGTCACGGAATCTGAGATGACAAACAGAATCCAGGCCTTATATTCTGAATTACTGAAAAAGGATCACTGAAAAAGGAATTCAAGGGAAACGATTCCGAAGTGATTCCTTGTGTTGCCTTCTGAATTAATTCTGGGTAATCTAGTGGGAAGGAATACAAAAAGCTTTTGTACTGCTTCGTTCCGCGGACATGCCTATGTTAAAAAGATATGAGAGAGGACACGGCAGGTCAGGCATTCTTGCCTTCCAGAGAAGGTTTCGGAATGCCTAATTGGATGCTTCAATTTCCCATTGGGTTAAGATGTAACATACATATACAAATTTCCAACAATAACGAACTTTAATAGTTCGATTATACAATTATGAACGTTTTAATTGATTATGAAAATACTATTTTTTAAATTCCTTGTATGGAGACAAAAAATATTGCAAACGCAATAGTTTCAATTTTCTCGTCAAAATAAAAAGAATATATAACTTTATAACTTGCACGAACATTGATAAATTGATTTGTAAATTTTATTTTTGTATTTCTAAACATAATGCCTTGTTAAAATATTATGAACCCATATGTTATAATTTTAATTTTACTTTTTTTGAAAAAAAGTCATAACATTTACAATTTTTAATATGTATTTTGAAGGAAAAATTTAGAGACATGTTCCTCAGGTCGTGCACTTTCGTATAAAAATAAGTGTTATTGTCAGGACTGGCCAAAATATGTTTATCGAAGATGAATATAGGATTTATAAGAAGCGTAATAAGTTAAAAAAGTACACTTTATCACTTTGAAAAATACAATTTTATTAATAATCACTGAAAATTACGAGATGTACCCACAAGGATAAAAAAAAGGATTATAAAAAATTTTAAACAATATATTTGCACATTTGTTCATACAGAAAAAAAAATCTCAGACATTTTTTTGTATTTACTACCTTGCACTACATTGTTGTATTATAATTATTTCATTCATAAAAATCAAATTATTTCGGTAAGAAAGTTGCCAAATTTAGCATGATTTGATTGTTCCAAGTAAAACATGAACTCAAAGTGGTAACCGTACTACTTTAGAGAAGGCATATTTACATATATTCATATAACATACAATTTAAATGATAACTCCTTTCTTATTTTTCTTATATGTATACATAGCAGTGTATGGAGAAAGTGAAAAATCGTTGTCTTGTCCAAATGATCTGAAAATTAGTATAAAGGTAGTTTCATATTATATAATTTTTCAACTTCTTAAAAATATGCTAACGTTTTTTCCATTCTTTAAAGCCAGGCCTTTAACATCTTGTTACTTGTAACTGTCTACCCATATTGCTACTGAATTTGTCAATGTAGGGTTGAACAAATTTTCACCCATTAAGCTCTGTAGCGTATGAAAAAACGAAGCATACTTCCAAGAAAATTCACTGAAGCTTTCATCAACAGTATGAAATCTAAGAATGACACTTCTTCTGTAGTTTATATAGGTACATTTTTAGATCATTGGGACAATACCTCATAATTTTGCACTTGTTCAAAACATTGTGCAGAACATTTTTGTAGAGCACTGTATTACAAGAAATCCGATTGAAATTTATTTGTTAAATTAAATTCTAAGGCTAACATAACTTCTAGAACATTTTCATACGAATTACCAAAATGTTTTATAGAACTCGTAATTAGAAGTGGTTCATAAGTTTCCAATTTGGGAAAAAAATTAACTTTGAATAAAACCCAATGAATGCGTCCCTCCTTAACTATAATTATAATTAAAGTGTCAAAACTTAACCTTTTAGCTTTTCTAGTCATACATACACATATTTTTAATTTGTAGTTCGATTTTATTATTAAGAAAGCCTATTAGATGGATGTTTTTAGATTTTGGTACCTCTTGCGTTAACATCATGATTTCATTAATATTTCATCTGACTAGATACAACAAAAGCGCAGGAATTTTTATCAAAGCATCTGTCGTAGGAGAATTAATTGAAAAAACGTCAAGAGGTTCTTTCTTTATCTGCATTTCATTTAACAGAGCCGAATTTTGCTTTGCTTCGTCACAATCAAAGGACCAAATAAAGTCATTTAAGTGTCATCTGCAGGAGGATGCAACCAAGGGGTTGCAACCGCACTGCGCTCCAACTCCAACTCCAACTCGATCTGAGTTTTAACGAACCATGGAGCTTCAGAGCTGGAGCTGGGGCTGCAGAACGGCTAGATGCATCAATATGGAGTGATAGTGATACTGTCACCCTGTCACTGATAAATGGACGGGAATTATCAGCCCGCGGGGCTCTTAATTACCCGTCTCACCCGAAGGCCTAGTCAGTTCCCAGTGTTATCATAACCGTCCCAGCCGGAGTCTGAATGTCTGTTTCGATAAATGTTAAGTGCTGGTCCAGGTTGTGTGTCTGGGGTTAATGCTAATTACCGCCACCGCTCTTCGGCAGACACCTTTAATATGGAAGAAAATCGATTAATAGCCGATACACCTGAGACAAAGTGAGAAAAACACATCCGCCCTCGAGTGCATCCCTCGGGCACCGGCCCGGCGGGCGGCATGTAATCTCAGAACGGGCACTAAATCTCCTGGAACGAGTTCGGCTTGTTCACAAGGGATTGCACACGCCTATAACTATCTGTCTAAAAGCGGAATTGTCCTCCTCTACACCAGGGGAGCCGGACATTTTGGCCGGATTTTGGTCAACTGAGACTCTCAATCTGCCAGCTTTAGGATTTTTGTAATCGGCTTGCTCGCTAAAGACACATGAGATCCTGCTGCGGAGGCTGTTTCTTTTGTGCTTAAAAGCGTTAAAGGTAAAAACGTTTACGGAACTGTTATTGCGGCTTCCGCCATCTTCATATATTTTCAGTCTGTTTCACTAGTATGGTCGGATTTCTTAGAAGAGAAAGAATATTGCCCCTAATTCTCTTTTTAAAAAATATTCAAAAGAGATTTTGCATGTTTGAGTTCAACATTTGCATTTTAGCAAAATTTTGTATTTTTGGGAGACTTTTATTCCTTTCGAAATTCTGGTAAAAGTTGACTGTGCTGTGTAGACACGAATAAATGAGATTTTTCTGTTCGTCGAAATATATTTAAAAGCCTGCCAATTCTTAATGTATTAAATGAAAAGGTAATCTTAAATCTGTATGTCTACGGTTACATTCAACAGATTGCGCTAGTAATACATAGTAATGTTAAAAAAATAAAGAAATGATAAACTTAAAGTACCAAGAAGAAGAAGAAGAAGAAGTCCAGCTGAGGTCTGTAAGTTCAAAATTAAAAAAATTCTAACATGTAAGCATTTTTGAAGCTCATACATATATATACATATTTGGTTTTCCGACAGAAATTCCAAATCTACAAATATACGTCTAGCACGGTAATTATTATTATTTTTTAACATACTCGTAAGTAAGGTACGAAATTAAATTTCTACCCTACTCTTCAACCAAAGGGCGATTAAATTATTAGTATTTAGAACAAGAATGTGAGCACTCGCTTTTTCATAGGTTTTAGTCTGATATTCATATTTTCAAACTTAAAAAATTACTATGTAGTCTAGTTCAAATTCTCAACTGTCTTCTTTTGTGTAATAATTCCTTATATTTAAGTGTTCTTATTTCGTAATTGTTTAACTACTCAAATAACGCTTTTGTTTCTTGTTTACTTAGTCCTAAGGGGTTAAACCTATTTTGTTAATTAATCAATTAATGTTTTAAACGAATAAATTGTGCTAATATCGCATTCGCCGTATATAACCAAACAACTAAACGGTAATTAAAAAGAGTTTAGTACGTAGATAAAATTAAGTTTATATTTTATTGAAAACGTCTAATCTCTTTCAGCCTAATTAGATATATGGTAGACTCAAAATTTATGAAATACAAAACATGTGAACTTCTTTTAAATGAATTCGCTTTTCATGAAGTAGGAGATCTACAATTTGTGTGATCTAATCAATCTATTTAATCTAATCACAGGTTTATGGATGTAGTATGAAAGAGTTTCGAAATTCTTTATTTTATTTTATTTTTTTCGTCAAAAAAATCCAGATTTCTAAATTCTAAGACCGATATGGACAGACAAAATATTTATTAAATATTCGATAAATAAATTATCAGGTGTGTAAAATATGATCAGTTGTAATGCTTTCTTATATAAAATAAAATTGTAATTATTTTACTAATAGTACTTAATAGTCAAATATTGACCATATAATCTACAATAATACAATACAATACAATCTGACCACTAATCTACAATAACAATTTTAAATTCTAAGTACATGAAATCGCTCGGGCATATTCGAAACGTTTCGGCATATTCGAAACGTTGAAAAAAAATCGATCAACTATATTTTTTCAGCGAAAGTAAACCTTTAGGGAAGTGATTTTATTAGAATTCTCCTTAACACGAAAAGGATATATTTTGACACCTCATCCTGTTTAATGCATAGAGAGGGCTGCAATGCAAACTGCTTTTTATGGAGAAGATTAAATCGTTAAAAATTGACAGAATTTCAGCAAAAAAACAAAAATACAACATATCTTTTCGCCGTTCGCAATTCGGGGAGTTGTTATCCATGGGCCCCTTGGGCGAAAATGCTATTGCCCTTTGTCATGTAAAATGCATGCAATTTCCTATTTTCGTGGAATTTCGTTTTTATTCCGATAAAACAAGAAATGTTAACGCTGTCTTCACTCCTTTCGTTTGTTGAGAAATGAAGTGCAATGTCTTGGAATGACTAACCATTTACACTTCAATGGTATGTGTTTCAATAAAAAAGTTAATTTTACAAAATTGTATCTGAATAATTCTGTGCTCGAAGATAAAACCTAATTACCTGATGTAAGTACCTACAAGAAAAAAATTCAAAGGAAATCTAAAATTATCCGTAACCTTTTATTATGAGGTTTATCACAGCCATAATTTTTTTATCATACATTATAAACAAAGAAATCAATAATTTTACCATTATTTAAAGCCATTTGAATGTTTTTTAAAACTTTCCATTAATTAAGTTATTATATTTTAAATTCTTAGTAAACTTAAATAGCTGACTTAGCATCTGTTTGTCATTTAAAATATGAACAGAGCAAACCCATTAAAAGTTAATGCGACCTGTCTTTCAAGGAGTGGACTTAATTTTTGGAAATAGCTTTTAAATTTGAAAATTGAATAATCGAAATGCGTTATGTATCAAAAGTGAAATATTAAAGTTCCCATATCCTTTCCCAAGGTGAGATATAGTTTTAACAAATCTCAATTCATTCGGATAAACCGATTTAAGCCGGCGTTGTTAAATAAAGATTTAATTCAATTCATAACATTTTCTCTTTTATTTTACCTGGTTTCTAAAAATTAGAATTATTTGCTACAAATTGACTTTTAATAGTTAGTATATTTTTAAAACTATTAAGGGGGGGCTAAGGTTAATTCGTACGAAAAAAGGCATGTTTTTGTGAATTTTTTGTGACGACACAGTTAAAATCTCTTTGTTAAAACTAATAGTATATTAAAGTATGACATTTGAAGAATGTTGTATAAAATTTTCACGAAGAAATATTAAAAAACACGGCAATGACAGCAATTATTCGGACGTGTCTCAGATAAAAGTAGAATTGCGGTGCCCCTCATAACTGGGTGCTGCATCATCCGAAATCAAAAAATCAAAGTTCATTCGTTAGATAATAGTTTTCCCCAGGTAACGCTGGGGGGGTTTTTCGAAATTTTAATTTTTCACTTTTTTGGAACACTTTGAAGGGAAAAACGCGATTTTTTGCGAAAAAAATCGACTAATTTGTTATTGTAAAATAAAAATTATTAACAAATTTGAAAAAAACTCTCCAGCGTTACCTCGTAAATTATGTACAGAAATAGTGTTCACAATTTCAAAAGGATCGGTGCAGTAGTTTTGAAGTTATGAGGGGCACCGACTTTGAAAACGTGAGTTGTGGGGAAAACGCTTTAAAGTTTTGAACACCAAAAAATCTGGTATAAAACGTTCATAAGCAAGGTATAGAAATACTCGTAACTTCGTCAATTTTGCTTCAATCGACTTGAAATGTTGACACAATATTCTTAAGATATTATGCATTCAATTAAAAATATAAAAAAAACATGCCAAAAAAAAAATTTAAATACCTTAGCCCCCCCTTAATCCGTTCATTATTTGTATTATTAACTTTTAAGTTAAGAACTATTTTTGCATACGCATTTGGTAGATATTCTAAAGAAACAACAATTGTTTATTTTTTACACAAAATAAGGCATATAGTAATTAAAAACTATATATTTATAAAGATTTGTTAGATACAATGAGTATTTGAATCTGGCAAAGCAGCAGTTTAGAAGATCAATTAGGATTTTGAATTTTCAATACAATATTCTATCGACGAATATACATGGAATCCCCTTGAATCAGACCAACATTTTGGATTAAGTTTTTTACACAAAGTGAATATAAATCCAAACAATTTGATTTGGATAGCAATTATAAATTTCTTGCTTAACCTAGTAATAAAACCGATTTGAAAAAAGAAAAAGTTTAGCTAATTAACAGCAATGCTAAATACATGGCAGCTTTAATCCGAGCTAATTATTATAATAAAAATAACTGGATAGTTTTAGCTTTTTTACTCGTAGTAAGTCTATTTAGTTTAAATTATGTATGCTCGAAATAAATTAGAAACAATTCTGAAATTAATTCAACTATTGCTGCACTTACCACATGTTAATTTGAAAAGTATTCAAATTGGAGGAGATGTTTAATTAAAATAATTAAATTATATATAAAAATAAATTCAACTTTCTTTGCATCGTATCTCTTCTTGGTCCAGAATTAATAATCGAAATAAGAGGGCCACAAATTACGTGTTAAATGCAATTTATTTAAAGGTGATATGCACCACTGGCGGCCGGTAATTCATCAGTAAAGTGCTTTTTGGCAAGAAGGCTGAGGCAGCAATGCATTACGGCCTAATTGCAATAATTCGTGGCGAGTTCTCTAATAATTTAAATTGTCCGAGCAAACAAAGTGCTACTAGCTGGTCCGGGGGAAGCTGCAGACGAAAATGTGCTCGTCCGATAAACGAGATCTGTTCTCTAGTTAGTTAGACGAATGTCTAGACTCTAGACTTCCATCTGAGAAAGTTTCGTTTATTAGTTGGATGTCTTGCGAGGCATACCAATAAGAGGGACCTAAAATTTGTGTGTTGGTCGGGATCCGGGCTGTGCCCAGAAAATGGTCCCTACACACAACTGGGGCCGATTTGACCGTCCTGGAAAAGATAATTCGGCTCTTTTGGCTCTCGTCTGTCTGGAGGTGTGGGTAGGTCCGCTTCCTTTTTCCATCCACTTTGAATTGCCATCAGCGAAAAAAGATGCTGCACCAACTCGGCGGAGGAAAATGCGTTGTTATGTGCATATAATCATCAAGATAAGATGTATGGTCCCATAAAGAAAGATAAATGTTAAAATATATTCAGCTTAAGTGCTTAACGAAGTGCTGGGAATGCGCCCTCATCCCAGAAGCGCTCTTCCTTGAGAAAATGCAGAAATTTAAATTTATTATCCTGCCTGAGCTCTAACCGACTCGTAAACACCGCGCACCCGCTACCGTCGGCGGCGTCGTCGTCGCGTTTAAGATCCTCCTCTTATTTCGAGCAGCTACTTAGGATAAAATCAATGAGAGAAAATTTACATTTATGACTTATTAATGAGGCCGGCGTTAAATCGCACCTATACCTGTCGAGGTGCTGGAAAATTAAGATATCCTCAATTCTTAATAGCCATCCACTTTTTCGTTCTATGCAAAGTATTACACATTCTAAAAATAATTAGCAATTGTCTTTCAAGAGTATTTTCCCCTTTTAATTGAGCTACATCATCATATTTTCATATATCAAGTAATTATTATTAAAAATGTTATAAGCCCGAACAAACAAAACAATGCGAAGAAAAAATCTGTGACGGCTTTATTTTAAAATTTATGAAGAATTATATAATAAATTTTTATAGAGCGTTTTTTTAGCGAACTATTTAATTTTTATATCTTGATTGTTATACATATGTTTGTAATTTTAGCGTCCTCACCACATTTAATTTTATACAAAACAAAAATGTTCTTATAAGCCCCGACAAGATTTGTTTATTTTTGTCAGTTATGTGGACGAATTGAAACGAAAGTTTATATATTGTTTGTCCATTTTTATGATGGATTTTGTTTTAAAATATAGCAACATTATCATGCAAGTCAGTCATATTGGCTCATGTAAATCAAAAAAATTGATGAAAATCTATCTACCTTACCTCATTCGACTATTTTCTTGTATGAACGAATTTCTTTAACTAAATTTTGGGCAACACCTCTAGTTTTGAAATAAATACAAATATTTTCGCATTTATTCTTACAAGTGAATCCAGTTGAATTTTGAATATCCAGAATATCTGTTTGATTTCGTTCTGTGTTTAAAATGTTCGGAAATCGTGTTCATTGCATGATATTGACTAAAAAATGCTGGAAACTCTACAACTATATGGCAGAACATGACAGTAATAAAAAGATCGATTTTTTTTACTTTTCTTTAAAGAAGCAGTTCCAGAAATATGTAAGATTCGCGAAAAATGACTGAATTATAGAAAATTTAGAGAGCCTCAGCCCTTTACGTTTCTATTTTGTCCCAGCGAATATATTTTTGTTAATTTTCGTAACCACAGTGACTATGGTTGCAGCCGATATACATTTGCACTTATATGTAATCAGATAATATTTTTACCAGCGCACGTGGTAGGTTTTGAATATTTTTCAATAAAAACTAATACCAAAAAATCATTCAATTAGTTATTCCTAGATACCTACCTGAGAAAAACATTTCCAAAAATTGGCAATCTGTATTAGTTTTCTTTTCTTAACTAGGATTTTTTTAAACTGATAGCCTAATTTCAATCCTTCAAGGTACAAAACCCTCCTAAAATTTCATTTGCAAAATTTTGAGAAAATTGTATTCGGTCAGTTTAAATAATAGACTCAGAGGAAAGTACAAGAAAACTAATAGTGCATATAATACATATGGATTCACTTGTAATTATATTTTTTATAGGCAAATCCTTTTTTATAACTTTAATAAGATTTTATTCAATTTATGAACACAGTTTATAATTAGCTATTAAGTTATTAATTTATTATAAGTTCATAAGTAATATTTATTTCTTTTAAATTTAAGTAACAACAATTTTTTGATATCTTTTTAATCGAACTCATGAAACAAAAGTTCTCTTTTTTTAGTCGGTAACTAGATTACATGAAATTGATTATCATTTTTTTGGCTACTCGATTAACATAAAATACAGATTGGCGGCAAGGTAAGTTTCGGTGATTAATGGATTCAAAGTAAATTCACATGACCGCCACATCACCAGTTGTGGAAGGTTTCTTCCACTGATTTGTATTTAAATTTTTGATTAATTTAAAAAATGATCTTTAATTGATATTTTATTCAAATTCTTTTGTAAATATTATTTGTATTTTTTAAAGAATAGTTTTTATTAAAATCACAAAAGAGATTAATAGTATTAATGTTATTCGAATAAAAAAGAAATTGTGACTGTTTTAAAACAATAGAGAATTTCCTAAAGTCATTTTTATCCTCGTTACTTTGGTTAAAAAAATAATAATATTTTGTCTCAGAAGTCTTGATAGTTGCGTTGCCACAAATAAAATAAAGGAGATATCAGCTCTCCCTTATTGTGGCGGTCATGTGAATTTACTTTGAATCCATTAATCACCGAAACTTACCTTGCCGCCAATCTGTAGCGGTTTCTCGTATTACCTTTATACTACTACTTATGAAAATGAAATGAAAGTAAATGAAAGTATTTAATAACTTTTTACATATTAATAATTTATTGATAAAATGACAACCGGTTGTAATTTAAAGTTCCCAAGACTGTTTTTATTTTATTTTCGTTTTGTCAAAGGTTTCTTCGATAGCTAGCTGGCCTACGCTGACCGCTACATACATTTGAAATTGACTCATAATGTTCTCATTGTAAGTGATCTTATAATAAGGTGAGTCATCAGTTTTGACCATAAACTAATTATCCTTAGATTCCTGGTTTTGAATTTTAAATTACTGCTCTTCCTATGCAGTTCAAATTAAATCGATTCAAGGAAATGCCGAATGTTCGAAGGATAGTTTTCAACCAATGTTTGGATCGATCTAATTTCCTCCTCCGCACGGCCAGCAGAATCCGTGCCCTCTAATCTCGATTAATTCGCGAAGTGGACCACTCCGGGGCGAATAAATGAATCCTTTACCCCGGTGTGGTGCCATCACGGCCTGTTTTATTTTCGGCTTTTGGGGCGAAATTGCTTATTACTAGAAACAATTTTGCACAAGCTGGCGTAGACCTCAAAGCCTAAAAGCTTTACAAATTCATGAGTTTTCTACTGCAAGGGATCGTAAAACGAAATTGTTACAAGCCGCTTAAACAACTTCTGTGATTATCCGGGGCTCTTATCTCGGCACCGATTCCGCCCAAACCCCGGATTTTCGTATATCGTTTTATCGGCTTTAATGAAATTAAATTTGAAATGCAGCATTAGCCTGGCGCGAGGGGCGACGACAGCGGGGGCGGCGGCATAAAAATTCCCACTCATGCGATGAAAAAAAAAAGAGCTGCCCCAATGCCCACGGGATTACCGCGGGGGGCTCATATGAGAGGCGTCCAGAGCCCGAGTCCCGGGTCCAATCTTTCCCTGGGTTGAATGCAACTCAGGAATTCTTCAACCCATTCAACTTTGCGCCCGTCAAATTGCGGGGGCTCACCCGGTTTTATTTCCGTAACGTTTCTATTTGCACTTTTTCATTTGGAATTAAACAAAGAGGGAACTTTTCCCGGGGAAAAATATCATATTTTTGCTGGTCTGGTGCGGCCGCATTCCCACTTTTCGAAAATGGGATGAATTCTCGTGGAGTAGTCATACATTCGGGAGGGTCTGGGAAAACACGGAATAATGGGAAAGCGATTTTCGATTTTCATCCCACACGAAAGATATATCCACCAGTTATACAACTTTTGAACTGCGATAACATCGCTCCAACCCCGCACACGATGGTAGTCAATATGCGCACAATTAATAATTGAATTAATTTAAAAATGCCCCTGCTAAATTTTTCATTCTCAATTCATGTGTGTCATACGCGATAAAAGTAACATTGAGGGGCGCACTTCTCCCAGCCATTGATACACCTTTTCGGCCGGTGACCAGTAATTGCTGTCAATCACGAAAATATTTATGCGGCAGCGCACTCGCCATTCAAAGTACCCTTTTTTATTCCGAGTAATCACCGAGGACGGTTTTTTTACAATTTTAAATAACTTCCATTTTTTGAAGGAGCACGCTCCTAAAGAATCTTATGACTCATTCAGTGGAAATGTTCACGGAATTATTTTAATGAATGCAATTCGGGATAGCCCTTTACTTTTATATTTCATGTCAACTGAAGCAAAATTCGTAATTAAATTCTTTTTTAATAACTTTACAGTGTAAGAATGTAAATTTAATATAAGGTTGAAAAACAAAATATTAGATTTGTTCTAAGTATGTAAATATTTTGTAGCTACTATTATTTCTAGTACACTCTGAGAGTAGAATTAGGGAAATTAGATTGAATGAATAAAGAGTCGAATGAAAAATATGGATGCTTTTTAAGATTTTCTTTTATGCACTGATAATATGGTTTAAAATTACCGAAATGGAAAATTTAACTACACAAATGAACACTAGTACCAACTATTAAACTCCATTTTTTCTCAATTTATATCATACAATATATTCAAATATAAATGATTTTTAAAATCACTTCAAAATATAGGAATTGAAAGTTATTTCGAGAATACATTACAAGAACACAATTTTAATATTATAATTTTGACGGTTAGTAATTGTGGTATAGGAGAAGGTATTCAAAGCTACTATCATTATTTTTCACTATGTACTCTTACGAAGATTATCGTTAATGGGACTATTATACAATAGTAGGTACCTGAATATCAGATATTGATTATTTTAAACAATCAAAAAGAAGCTAACATCATTGTGGGAAATTAAACTATCGCTTTCAAATATCAATATTTAAGGATTAAAATTATATAATAAAATCAACATTAAACGTTTTTACAAACTTTTATTATTAATCAACTTAACCTGTTGCATACCTACATGTTTTTCTGGTTCAACATTTGTATAAACATTTTTATGTCACTTCACATTAGATACTCTAAGACTAGTTTTTCATTTATGGTTCGATTCAATTTAAATTTGATATTGTAGAAATGGAAAATCAATATGGTGTGTTAAGTTTTTTGCTTGTTTTTTTTTTATCACACTGCTATCATTCAAAGTGTTCTCGAAAATTTATGTAAACGGTCAAAATGTCTAGAAGTGATTCGTAGTTCAGTTTCACCTATCCTTCCCTGAGAATTCGTCGAAATCCTGCAGGATTCCTAATAAAGAATCATTTGTTTCCAGAAAGTGCAAAGTTACAGCATATTTACTAAAAACTTACCTGATGACATAAACGTCGAATTATGAATAAGAAAAATAGTCAACACTCACCTCCCTAAGAATTTAGCCAAATGGTGTAAGGTTTATTTACAAATATTTATTTGAACTGTTGTGGCTTATACTGAAAACGCTCCGTTTAGTTTATTTATATTTTAATAATTTGCATATAGTTAAAATCTTAACAGTTTATCGTTTTTAGAATTCTGAAAAGTGTTTTATAAATGCAACAGTTAAGTACATTTATATAACTTGCAGACATAAAAGAAGGACCGATTACTTCATACAATTTATGGCGAAGTGAAAGAAGATATACCATACCAGGCTTCTTCTCCAATATATAAAGCCTATTGAACGGTGGTATTTCATATCTCTAAATAAGAATTTAAACTTTCATTTCAATCATGTTGTTTTTTAGGTTCCATTATTATTTTTGTTGCAAACTTTTCAAAATACCCAAAATACGATTTGTTTTTCTTTACTTTAATCTGATGTGATGGAATACTAATATCATGTTCGTTCAACATCGAAAAAAAATACATCTCTTATAAGGGGTAAGAAACAAGTTGAGATTTTTCAAACTACGAGGTACCTACACTTTACCTAAAAATGAAATGCAGACTATCATTTAAAGAAAATCTAAATTAGTGTACATATCTATAATAATGAATAAACGTTTCAAAAATAACATTTTCTAGCTCATTCTTAATGCAAAATTTTTAGCCGAATATTTGTAATAAAGTAGGTAAGTAAAAACGCAAAAAGGCTGATGATATATCTTTGCTGTTCTTACCTTTTTCAAATTGCCGAAACTGTTGAATTGTCTTTTTAAATTATAATAATAGTTAAATTTTTATTTCAATAACAGTTGGTTCTTAGATACTAGTTTAAATGCCGTTTAAACCTAAATTAGGCACTGTTACGGTTAATTTATAAATTTAAGGTATACGGTAAAATAATATTTTTAGTGCCTCCGTGAATGCAATTGTAGTTTGCAATCCAATGAAATGTTACAATTAATATTTTTGTATAGCTCATTATCCAGAAACACGAAATATTTTTTGGTTGCCTTGAAATTTGTTTTCAATAAAATGAATCTTAAAGAACGTTTAAATTCTCCAGGTTATGGCTAAAATGTCGAAAAAATGGAATTGTATTATAGTTAAAACTTAAGTCTATTGTTAACATATTATTCGATGAAGGTCTATGAGTTAAAGCAGCAAGACTACACCTTACAATTTTAGAATTGGGACATTTCTGTTACGATAAAAAGTGCTCGTCCACGGAGGAAAAAGAGCCTGAAAATTAATGTGTGTTTCGATCCAGGACACCAAGCCAATCTCATAAGATAGCCGAACTGACGATTCGAACGGCAATCCCCATATCTGCTTGGCTGTAATACCAAGTATGAATTATAAGCGAAGTTAAATTTGTAACAATAAACATGAAGTTAATTTTTCATCCAAAAGATAGATGTTAGAAAAATGAAGCTACATATATTAAAATTTTTCAACATTAGAATTTTCAGGAAATTGCGAAAGCGATATTTTTTATGAATTTCTTTTGTTTAAGTAGACAAACCACCAATAAGATAAAATTGTTCACAATAAAAATTATTTTATAAAAGCTCCGTTATTGCATAGCTATACAAACAACCCTTTGAATCAGCATAGAAAAAATAAGCGAAAGCTCAAAGGCAAAAGTTCTATAGGCTACAAGCAAAGCAGTTAGTCAATTAGCAGTATGGTACCGTTTCAAATTTGTACCCTCTATTTGTGCCACACAAAAGGACCTTCGGTGGGTTGGCAACGGAAAAGTGAGGTTAAAGTGATTACGAAAGTAAACACAGAACACATTCGCATACACACGTTCACACAAACATCCATAGAGCGACTTACCTTGCACCAATACGTGTGAAACGGCCAAGTAGGGCACCGTGTACGTGTCAGAAGATTTTGACATTCAGGCTGGAAGCAGGATTTCAAGCGTGGCTAAAGCAAGGAGCAAACTAGGGAAAGCGGAGAGACAAAGTAAGCGTAAGCGGGTCCGGTCTACCACCGCTTAACTAGCACCAAAGCGAAATTTAAAAGGCACCAAACAAAATCTTAAAAGCGCAACACTGACACAAAGCAAAGCACTGCAGAGTTTGGAGGAGGACTATTCCGCGGCCATATGTCACGCAGGACGGCAAATCTCGGTTCACATGTCCTTAGACCTCCTTCTCGACACACGTTAAGTAGCTCGCTAATCAGATAATCCAGCGGCTAGCGACGAGGGGATTTTGATAGGAGATAACAGAATTTGAAACGCTCCAGCAGACAAAGGCAGCCAAAGCAGATAAAGGATTCGGGATTGTTCGAGCGGCGTGGTGTGCGTGTCGCACCACCACATCGAGCCGTCTTCGATGTCATCTGGTGCGAGGGTGGTAAAGCTCTCTGCAGCCCAGCAGCGCTTCGTGGCGCGCTTTAAGTGTCCTTCTGCCCAGAAGGACTAGAGCGCGCTTCGGCGGGGGGTGGGTGGCGCCATTTGTTGGTATATTGACAGGCCGGAGAGCTTTCTGCTGCCACAGCGCTCAGAAACCCACTTGTGGCCAACTTCAGTTGTAATGCCGCTCTGGTCGAGTGTTTAATCGAAAACGGCACGAACGTTCAACATGCGCGATACCATCTCAAAAGCTCTGCACTCCCTCAGACCAGAGTGGAGCTGAGTTTGCAGTCGTACTAGATCAATGGTTGCACTCAAGGACATGAGTTTAATTTTAAACAACATTTCGCTAGATAAAAAAACTTTCTATAATGAAATAATATTATTTCGTTTTATTTTAACTCTGACCCACTATAGTTAAAATAACTAATTTTAATGTTAATTATCCAGAGAATGGCACATCACATTTATGCTTTAATAACATAAAGGTCAGAAATCAATTTGTCACCAAACACGTGGTTATTTGGAATCGGCTCTAGGCTGAATCGACTTAAGTCGGTGTGCTTTTAATTTCTTAAAGATTCAAAAACTGATTTATTTTCTTTTTCTGTTGAACGTATATATTTTATATAATTTTATATTTATTAATGCATAATATAGAATTAAATAGGTTATTTCGAATACTCTATCCTGGTAAATAATTATGCACTTTCATTTTTGCCTTGCATCTTATCATTGTATTGCGCACAGTCTCCTCATAAATTTAAATAAACCAACACATAAGCTTGCCAAATTTCCACTAGAAGGTTTTATTTTAAAACTAAGACCCGATTTCACCAAACTATTTCTACTCGTGCATTATGAAATCGTCCGTTAAAATTAACACTGTTATTAAAGTTTCTGACGTTCCACACATAGGCGTTACTATTATAAATCAAATATCAAGTGAATAGCTCATTTCTCTTTCACTAATTAACAGGCAGAATCCATTTGTACATAATTACGTTTAATAAATTTAAAAATACCCTCAATAAAATCGAAAAATTCGGTTTAATTCCACTAACATCGACTCTGGCAGCTATATAAGGGCTAAAAAAGAACAAGAAAAAAACTGACTGTGTAATTCAGCGAAAACATCAAAACAAGCCTAAGTGGGTAAACCAGTATTTTACACACTCCTACTATAGGACCTAGGTTATAAATTTATCTACGGTTACGACATTTTCTACAACTTCTACTTTGTCTACGGCACAAACAACAATACTTTAGTCAAATGCTAACAATTAACATATGTTTGAAAGTAAAAACACATATATCCATATATTCAATAAAAAATATGGTACCTACCGAACAAAGTATGCACTTTCTTAATTGAAACCTTATTTTTCTTGAGATTCAATCTCAAAAAAAAAAAAAAAAGTTATTATAGGAAAGTAATTTTACACCAGTTGAGACTATCTTATTATTTGCAAATTGTACCTTCAAAATTAAAGCTTAGCTACCAGACGACGGCTATAAATTAGCAATAAAATGTTGAAACAATTTCACAGCAAAAATTTCGTTGCAATTGCATGGTCCATTTACTTTGTGCTGATGCAGTGCAAAAACTGTTTATCAGAGTCATGTGCAAGTATGCGTGCGGAATGCCAACCCATGGCCAATGGCAAAGGGAATATTTCGCTGCACTTAGGAGCGAACCTGCTCGACTGGAATCAACAATAAAGAAAACTTTAAGCTTCTTTGCAGCTTCAGGAACTTTTGATTCCTCTTAATGTCCCTAATGCACCGGAGTTACGGTGGTCCTGCGAAACCAACTTTTTAGATTGTTCTATTCTTTCCAGAAAATAATATCCTCGTCCTTAGTCCTTTTTCGGCTCATGACCACTTTCGGCAATTTCCTTACAGTGGTCATATAACTAGTTTTAGTCACATTACCTTCATCTTAACATACCATATGCACTTTTATTACACATGTTTAAATTTTTTTTTTTTGCAAAATTGAATGGAAATTTACAGCCGAAGCGTAGAAGTAGGTACAACAGCCAGCGCAGGAGTTTCTTCTATATTGTATATTCGTCATATAAAATTGTTATTATTATATTTTCAGAAAATTAAGGTTCATAACAATTTTTAGGATATTGTTACAAGATTTGCTTTTGCTTATACTTCACACTTTAAATTTCAATCTCGCGGATTGGCTATCGGTCACCACGATCGCGGCGTCTGTGACAGGAGCACCAAGCCATAGCTATACTGAAGAGATCGACTTAGTATTTTGGATCGAAACACCAGCATTTTTTCGAGTCCCGTCGAGGCGATTGCCTTAAAAAAATTCGCGAAAGACGTAGGCGAGGGCAAGTCGGGCCGTTTGCTAGCCAGCCGCACGGCTGTAATGTAATAGTTCATTCTATCTTTAAATACTTTAAATATTGGTTTGTTCCGAACGCATTTAATATTAAAGAGAGAACATTATGTTACAATAAATATCAAATCTGTTTATTCTAAAAAGTTTTTTTATTTAACACGTTATAATTAATAATGTTTGTCATAATAATGATTCCTTTAATATGAAATTCCACATTATTCATTATTATGCAATAAAATGTCAGTATACATATTTTAAAAGATTCACTAAGAAAGTCATATAAAATTGTTTTCTCGATGTACTAGTTCATTAATTAAATAATTAATGCTATCTTTTAGAAATGGATTTTGAAAATATTTATCCAGTCTAGTCTAGTCTAATGAAGCAACCGATTTTAGTTTTAAAACTATCGTCAGATAGCTTTTTAATGTCTACGATAAGAAGCTAGGAGACAAAGACATCATTCGAACAGCTGATGAATTTCCACAAGAAAGCGACTTAATGTCGAACACATTCCGTGCAAAAGTAGTGAGACCCTCGTCACAAATTGAAAGGAGCATTTCTGAATGTGAGGAGCCGCAAAACGGGTTGGCAAATCATTAGGTCGAACCAGTAGCAATTGTGGCTAAGTTGTTGCCATTTTAATTGCTTAATCTGGAAATTCATTGAAGGAAATCTTGAAACGACATTGCTTAAGAATAATACCCCAAACGCAATGAACTGTGGTCATAATCTCAAGATGATGCCAGCCGGCAGATACCCGCAGGACGGGGGTGGTTGTGATATTCAAACAAGGGTCCTTCAGGGTTATGTGCCGTCAGAAGTTCGGCTTCCGACATGCTATCAACGACCCCGGCATTAAGTACCCATTGGTCCGCCATGCACTGATGCCCGAGCTTTTAATTAAATTTTATGAGGAAACTTTCTTTGGTGAAGCGCCATAATTGACAATTTCTGCCTGATACGGCCCTGAATCTTGCCCGTTTTGACTCACTATTTAAAGTCATCAAGAAAGTTGCCCGCATTCAGGCATAATATCGCCTGTGGCATTACGCTCCTCCGAAAGTCGGGGCTGCCCGATGATACGATCATAAAGCGATTACATGTGGAACGTAGTTTCCGCCGGTCCGATGATCGGCGGTAACGACTTCCGCTTAAATTGCTGTTAACCTCTGAAAATTTTTTAATGCGAACTTCGTGATTTCGAAGGAGCTCCTTCGCCGCCGCCGCGTCTTGAAGGAAGCATCGCGACGGGGGCGCTTTAATGGCCGGCTGCATGCAAAAAGTTTGTTGTGACCTCAACCTAAACTCTTGTATCTCAGTTGTTAATATTCTGCAGAGCTGCATGGGGCCATCGCAGACGACTAAATTATTTTTAACGATGTAAACTCTGTCTTTCTAAAAGGTAAGTGGGTACATAGTTCAGTTAGGTAACGAGCTGAATTAAAAAATTTGTAAAATGCATTTACTTTTTTCAGGTAATTATAAGTTAAATGCGGTATTAAAAATTTCAGCAAATTGAATCGCATGATGTTAATTTCCATTATAACGTAACAAGTACATAATTTATTGCACATTACAGAACATAAAATTTACAGAAAATTACAGTATAATGCCAGAAAATCGTAACTACTTTAACAAATTTCAAACTTTCAAAGTATGCCTCGGAGATTAGATAGTGTTATTAAAAATAAAGGTGGAGGGACTTTATTCTAGATATAAATTCATTTTATTGCTAGAAGATAAGACACTTCATTCATCTATATTTATTATTACGTAGACTAGCGGAAAATTAATTTTTTTAACTAATTTTGATTTTTAATATAGGTATACACATATCGAAACTCAAATAAAATCAAGGATAAGATGAAGTGACCTTTAAATTTCTATCTAAGGCGAACAGGTCAATTGATATGAGGATTTCATTTCATGCTCCGTGGACATTGTTGGGGCAAGTGGATAATGCCGGTTATCCCTTAAGGACTAGGGAAGTGAATAAATCCATCAAATATTTATTTAATTCCTTTTGTACTGCCCCTGTAAAATAAATTTCGCTTATTTTTTTAAAGAAATAATTCAATAATTCTTTGATAAGTTTATTCTTTTTCTGCTATAAATGGATAATCAGAAAATGTTTGCTTCCTTAATTGATTCTTAGATTTTTGAGCACTTGGAAATAATATAATTTGATGAAAATAATTTTACATAACGAATTCAGTATTGACGCCTTCTTGTCAGTCATGATATCTTATCCAGAACAAGTATTTTTTGATTTTTAAAAGTTTTTTGAATTTTGAAGGGAAGAGATAAAAAAGGTTTTTTTTTTCATAAAATATATAACATCTTAAGTACCAATGCTTTAAAATTTAGAACAAAGAAATTCTTGATATATTAGCATATGAATGTAGTTCTCATATACATATATGTATATGTAATGTGCTTGGTTTGGAATTTTTATCTACCCAAATTTTAAAAACGTTTTCTCGATAGTATAGCATAATATAATATTTTTAAATTGGCATGCATTTGAGTTTTCTCAAATAGTTCTTTATCGAATACGCTAATAAGAACTCTTCATTTTATCTTACCTACTGTATTTCTATGAAATAGAAAGCTTCAGAAATCTTCAGACTTTGTTCAGCAGGTAGAGGAAATATATTTTTAAAATTGTTGGATCTACATTGTAATTTACAACAAATGTGAGTATGACATACATATTTAGACATTAAAGATATGACAGAAACTTAAGCTGAGCTTAAAGATATGTATACCATCATATTACAGAAACTTATTAAGTCTTCTTAATACTGCTATTGCTTCTACGATTTTCTTGTACTCTTCTTAAGCCATAGAAATTCGTATGCAATTACTTTTAATTAATTAATTAATTTTTAATTGCTCAGAAAAATTGTCAATTAATCTCTCGTACCTTTTTTAGAAGTTAATAAGCGCACAAATTATACAAAAAATAAACTTTTAGATGCATCTGGAAATACGATACACAAGAGTAAAATATTGTAGGTCTACTATTCAAGTATGCATCTATATATGAGCATCTAAAGCAAACTATAAGTAATTTGGAAAGGCCTTAATTTCGACTCCGGTACACTATTCAGTTTTCTACCTTGCTGATGCTATTAAATATTTTCGACGCAACGATAACATTTTTAATATAACGAGGAGTTTGCTACCGAAGAAAAAAAAAGTTGTTACTCTATTGTTTTATTTGTTGTTCTCCAGGGGAAAGAAATGATGTCACAAATTTCAAATATGTATTTCAATAAAAAATATAATGAAAAATAATATGCACCGAGTGTTTAGTTGGACTAGTTACGTCATCTGCTAAGAAAGACAACATTTCTCTGTATTTTCGTTGTCTTATCTTTTTATAACCAAAAGTTCATCTTCATGAAGTACAAACTTTATCTTTGTGAGGATATGTTGCATGAATTTGTCGCGAATCATTGTAACCAAATTGCAACTATGTTGTTTCAATTGTGCTGTGAAAATAAGCTTTATACATTGGGAGAGTAAAAGTACATTTTAATAGTCACCGTTTGGTATTAAGTACCATTTATCAACTGAAATATTTTAATTTATAACTCTAACTCGCCTCTAGGGTGTAAAATTATTGGTAAATGTTTACAAACTAATTTTGTTTGGGTTGCATGAGACTCTATGCTAATTATGTTAAATATATGGGTAATCGATACGAATCCGTAAATGGGAGCAAATTAAATCTGGAAAACGGTGGCCAAAATGTAGTAATTAAAGAAAAACAGAGACATAAATTACATCTGAGCCTTAACGAATTCTGTGCCAGTCTCCGCCCACGAAGGGAATAAATTTATCACCTGATTAGATTTATTTTTACTGATTAAGTATTTTCGTTTCAGCCAGGCATCCTCCTTTACTTTCCAGATAAAATTGCAGTCTTTGTTCCCGATTTGGATGGTGTCGTCGTCGTACACCCCATATAACATTTTAGCATTTTCCATTCCCTGAGTTCCATCTCCGATTTCCCGGTAATCTACACTGGAAAACCTTTCCCAAAACCCACATAGGTATTATAATGCTGGGAAACCTTTCCAAACTAGAATTTAAGGGCGGATAAATGTGCCCGGATACCCTACTTAGCATATCATTTTCCTCGAAGATTTGCACCAAGAAGAGGCCCCCCATCTCGAAAAACTTGTACCGATGGGCAGCGAAGATACCCGGGTTTTAATGGTTTTTAATACGTAAAATTGCGCGTCGGGGAGCACCGTTCGCGGGACGGTAAGAGGCGCCCCGAATTTCAGTGGAGCCTCTTAAGGAATCTTTACGACTTCTAATATCCATTCGCCCATTTCATCTGCTGCTTCCACCCCCTCGAGCACCTGCCTGCGCGGTGAAATTATATAAATATTTTTTTTCTTCTCCGAAATAATGAATTCTCTGAAGCTGGAAATCAGAACTAATGTATCCATCTCATCCGAAGGGCCTGGCTGCACCTTCTGGACCAGTTCGTGACGGGGGCGGGAATATCCTTTGGGAAATCTACGTGTTTCCTTTTCATTAATTATTTTTCTCGCAATTTTCTTATTCCCGGCCAGTCCTTCTAAGTCCTGAGCGGTTCTGCCACCCGCATACCGAGCAAAAGATGGCTTCAAGGAGGCTTCTCTAAGCCACTTTCTCTGTTAATTAATAAATTGATTGGGGATGCTTTTGCCCAATATGTCGACGGGATCGGGGGATGGACTCCCCCCTTCGACCCAAAATCGCGAGGTTTTATACCAAACACTTTCGGCTAAGTGAATTCGTCCTCCTTTGATTCTATCTAAGGTCCAACGAGAGCTCAGATTGATAGGATAATTCTGCGGCTCATCCAGCGTTACCCCTTTTACCCTTGAACGATCTTGCTAAGCTTCTTAGGGACGAGCAGCGATGGCGCTGAGTTGAATTTTAATTGCTATTTAGCACGTAACCATCCCCTCTTAATGGCCTCTGAGGAGGTATCAAGTTTGAACCGATGCAATAATTGGAGCCACCAATTAAATTGGGGATACCGACAAAGTAATAAAAATCAAATTTGTCAGATTAAATGCAAAGTTAACAAATAATAATACAAAAAAAATAAAAAAAATTCCTCTGAAGTGTTTGGCTTTTGATTAATTTTTGATGGATCGACAAATAGACCTTGTCCATCCCATTTTGGCTGTTTCTTAATTTGCATTTGGGGTGTTTCGGTCTCAATTAAATATTTACACAAAAAAAGGGGTAATACAAAGAAAGGTGAGGCAAAATATCTCATTTTTAAGATGAATTTTAATAAACTCTTACAATGCTTTAACAATCTCTTTAGTTAGTAAATTTTAATAAATGTGAAACAAACTAGAATAGAGGCAATGTATTAAAAATATTTTATTAATATAATTAAGTCAATAGTCAATGCGACAACTCACAAGCACAGGCGGTGTTTTTGTCGTCTATCCAGAAAAAAAGGTGATTTTGTTTGTATTTGAAATTCATTACGAATAACCTACTTTTAGGAAAAACTTAAAATTGTCTAGAAAAACATTAAATTGTAGCGACATTTATTGACTTTTAATTAAATCAAAAATTAATATGAATATTGTTCAGTTCAGTTCTTGATTTTTCTTGAGAAAATGTTTAATGATTTCAAAATTGTCGATTGACCATATATGTACATACATATGTATATATAATCACTCAAATAATCAATATGTAAAAAAATATATGATGATGCATTATGTAATATATAGCATCTGACTAATTTCTAAGTATTCAAATCTACGTACGTTCCCCGATTTGAGAATCCTATTGTTGTGAAAATATTATTCGTTTCATCATTAAATATATGCCTAAGTCAGTTTCGTGGAATCCTTACATCCTATGCTTATTTTACGGAATAGGTATACTTCAATAAAATTTCCTTTCCCTACTATCTGGCCGATTATGATGCGATATAATATTGTTTTGGTCTACAATCCATCATATTAGAAATATACTCTTTGTTATAAAATTTGAGACAAAAAAGATTCTTTGTTAATTTTTGTTAAAATTTGTTCGTCGAACTTGCTATGTTCTATATTTATGTACATACCTGGTTAGTTTCTTAAACTTAAGTGTTTTTATGAATTCCTATTCCTTATACCTATAGCATGAACACGTGATCCTACTCTGTATTGTTCAGATGAATTCAATTCGATATATTAATATTAATTTATCAATGAATCGTTTTCAAGGAAATAAAAGTGGAAATGCTAAAAATATCTTTGTAATTTTTAAGTAATGTATGATAATTTCATATACTCGGTCCATGAAAAATAAACTAGTTATTTATTTTTAGAAAATAATTTTTCCTATGACGTTTGATAACAAAGTTCCAAAATTAACAAAATTTGAATATTTAGTCTAGCAGGTAAAAGCTTTTTTTGAGCTAGAATAACTCTTATTTTCTATTTAAGTCGAAACATCTCGTTTTATATAAATTTGTTTTAATAAGGTATATCTTAAATCTCCAAATAAATATCAGTGTTTTACTTCAAATGCATTAATTCATTTAGGTACTTATGTCACATATGCATTAAAAAAAACGCATTTCAATCAAGAGTTGGTGTGGTGACATTTTTGAGATGCAAGATGTAAAAATGCAGCTATGGCTTTATTTTGTTATTACGTTATTCCGAGAAGTGAATCTTGAAATGAAATGTAGACATTATTACATGTTATTAATATATTTTTTTGGATAAATTTTAATATTCTTAATTAAAGCTGTAGCTTTACATGACCATAAATAAGAATATAATAGTACTTATAGATACATAAATCAGTGAAAATATAATCTAAATCTTATTTCTGGGGATATGTAACAAGACTTCTCTGTTGATTATTTATTAATTAATTAATTAGTTTTTAGGGCCTTGATATTTCGTGAGGCTTAAGTCAACAGCGAACTACCAAAGTGACATTTTCCAGAAGCCATTTGTCTTACATTAAACTATAATACAAATTATTTTTTCTCAGTGAAACAAAAAGATTTTATTTAATCAGAAACTAAATTACCATTTTATTTAGCGGACTTTCTTTAGTCATTAAAACTCTTTAAACTTTGGTGATGAAGTTCGACCATCTGCAAATTATTGACAATCTACACCACTATTACCACTTTCTTCTCCTCGGAAATAGTTTTCCGAAAAAATCCTTGACTTTAGAATGGTGGTTTTGTTTACTTACCTAGTCACGCCAAAAGTTTCTTCCTGAAGTTGAACTTCTTAAATTCGGTTCCTGGAGAATCCCAACAGACTTCAGCTTTCACCCGATGTGTATTGACCTATTGGCGTAATGAATTCCATTTTTAGCAGTGCCGAAAAGCGCAAGACCTCGCCGCCATATAGCAGCCGGGGTCCTGGCCAGGTTCAGGATTTTTTTTTCTTATTCAAGGTTTTCTTCACCGCTGCCGGTCTACTTGTTAGTGCGATCCAGAAAACCCCTTGGTGCAACCTTTCTCTAGACTGGCAGCGATCCAATGAAAACTTTCCAAGAAGCTACGACAGCTGTAAAACCATCTCATTTACGGATGATTTTCCATGGCCCCATTCGGAGGCTCTGGGCAAGACTTTTCGATCTTCTGATGGGGCGAATGTGACTTGCATTATAAAAAAACAGGAGGTTTTGGCTGATGATTCTTCTGAAATTCTTATTTTTTTTTTCTTATCTTCAAGATTCGTTTTCTTGGTGTATTGCGTCCCGGGTGGGTTTACGTTCGAGGCGTGCTATTAACCCACTGCAATGCCTAGGGTTTCGAATCTAGAGGAACATCAGGGGAAATCTAAAAATCCTTTTTCATACCAATCCATCTCTGGTCGTCGTTCGAAAGCTGAAATGCATGAATACCAAATAGCCCCTGGAACCTGCCATCTTTGTGCACCTCCAACTAGCCTCTGTCAGCTGAAATGAGTTTTTAAGGAGTCGCAACTACACGTTCCGACATCACTCCATTTGCATATTTTATTCGATTTATTCCAGGGCCTTCCCTGCGCCCCCTGCGGACAGGGAAACCTCGGCACGAAATCATTGGTCTCCCGGCCAGCTATAACCCTCAAGTTTGGTGTTTTTCATGGAACACCCCCCGGCCCCATTTTTGGGGGGCGAAACGACGACCGACGACGTCGATGTTGGTAGCAGCAGGGGCGGCGCGACGGCGCGTCGGCGTTAGCCAGCGTCAGAAAGGATATTGCACGCGGGGTGGAGCCTTTTGCCGCTGCATGATAATTATTATAATTTCAGGCTGCAGTTTTTCTTGTAATTGCCTTAAAACTTTCGAAATTGCTGTTGTTTGCCGTTTTGCGTTAAACTTTCGGCTATTGGCAACCTCGTAATATCTTCTTCTTCCCTCCCCCGCACTAAAAACCAACCCCACTAAATTGGCGCACAGTGTGGCGCCAGCTGGGAGCTCTTCGTTTTCGTTTTTTTTTTTTTTTTGTATTTTTGCCGTCGGCCCGACCCGTGCAAGTCGAAGAAAATTGCTTCTAATTACTTGCCCTGGTTTTTTGCACCGGGAATGTTTTTTCTATGCGATTTGAACAGATTCAACTTTGATTTTCTATTCTAATTGCCCCCCACCCCCGTTCAATCGGATTTGTGAGTCGAGTCGTCCTACTCATCGTCTCCGGCCGCATTCAGTCCACAGTTCGTCTGGATTAGAAAGCGATTGTTAATTGCCTGGACATTTGCAGTTTAATCGACTTGTTGTTGGAGTGGAACCTGTTCGATCCCTCTGAGCCAGGTGGATCCCAGAGTGATTTTCTGCATGAATTTCTGATTATATTATCACACGCTTATATGCATTAAATGGGGCATTTGCAAATTGATTTTTGAAGTGCACACAGCACTCTCATTGATTGCTTTCCTTAAGGGTTTGGTTTAACGCTGAATCAGTTCGAAAATTAGCACAAATGTTGGCGTTAATTTACCAGTATTATGAACTTATTTTATTTAAATGTAAAGTACTGTGGAAATTTCTAGGACCAGTCTTGCTGTTCGGGAAGTTTTAGTTTTCCGAGGCATGCATTATTTATGTTGGTCAGAGGAGGAAATTAATGTAAAGCTTAAGTATACCTCAAAGATGTCCTTTTCCATTTTATATAAATATATTCATTTTTAATAACCGAAATATTGAAGTGGTCCTAAAAACTTTCACAGTAGGTACTGTATAACTGTTTCTTTTTCACGTGATTTCTATAAAAAAGTGGTTTTAACTAGTGTTACAAAATTTTCCTCCGGTATAATTCACACTTGGGGTTCCAACCAATTGAATATAAGGATCGTCTTTGGCATTGGTCATCAGCCTCACTGATGAGATTTGACCAGTGTCCCAGATCGAAACGCCGACCTTTTTTCAGGCTCGTCTGTCTCTGCAATTTTGTCCGCCAGCCGCTCGGCGGGCAAAATTGTAATAAACACTATTTTGATATTAAAACGCCACAACATATGTAAACTCTAAACAATTTTGTTGTAATTTTACCACTAAATTATGAGACAACTCTTTCCCTTATATAATAATAATGGTAAAATTACATCGCGGTGTATTTAAAGGCTGAAGCATTGATCCCCTCTCCCGCAGGCCTATGCAGAAATTGTGGAGAAATTATTTCGTTTTAAAACCCTAAGGTAAAAACATTTGTATGTTAGGAGCTGTTTTTACATTTTTAATTCTTTAAGATTGGTACTCCAAAAGCAGAATTTTATTTGTTCAGAATAAACAACCGCACATTATTGCAGTGGGAGCGAATAAAACTTAAGTCAATCAGTAATTCATCCAGTTTGAAAATAATTTCATTTCACTATCAATGTCAATGCCTTTGATTTATATTTCAAAAATTTTTTGTATTCCATCTCAAGTATTGTAATTACTTGAATTTGTTTCTAAGGTTTTTCGAATATTTAACAATGCTTAAACTTATCCCAAACTTTTAGAAATATCAAGCATTTTTGGTAATTTAAATGCAATGAAAAATAATTCTTAACTATTACGAAACATTTCTGTAACATACATACATACATGAAGCAGTCCTCGTAATTCATCTTTTCGTAATATTTTTTGTTTAAGAAAATTTTGTCTCGAACTACTTAAGATGCCCGAGATTTATCAATAAACTTTACGTAGGTTTAAATATTTAAACTTCTTTAAAATTCACAAGTTTTTAGTATAAAACTATGTTTTAAACTGTGGGCGATTTAAAATGCTGTTTTTAAATATTTTTAGTTTGGACTCGAAACTTAAGGGCTTCCCTAATTTTAATACATTTGAACGTTTTCTTCGTATCGAATTATATCCTACAATATTTTTTGTATAAAATTAAGACAGTGTAACTAAAAATTGTCTTAAAGTAAACATCGTAGTATGACACATACGTAAATAAATTTTTTTGTTCCTTAAATAGAAAGTCAAATATACTTAACTTATAGTGGATAAACAAAGGTTACAACTTCAAACAGTTCGCGGGAAGAAGTTCTGCCGTGTGTCTGTTGTTAAATTGCCAACAAGAAAAGTGCGATTTAATTTCTGCAAGGGAAAATTTCACCGAGATTGAAAATAAAAATGTCGCTGACTTGATCCGGTGGGGGGGGAGGAGGATTACTGTGAGCGCGACGAGGCGGCAAGGGATTCCACCCTACCGTAATTAGAAGTCTTAAATTTTTTTTTTTCAGTAAACATATTCGGAGTCGGGACAATAAACAACGCCCTAATTACCTCGCTCCGGCACGGCTTGTTTTTATTTATCACCACTTTCATTTCCAATTTAGCTCCAATTACGCTTCACCCTTTTTCCATTCTGAGATAATAATGGAACTCGGGTACACGGCACCACCCGACCTTAGCATCGTCTTCTTCATATTAAAGACATAAGCTAGAAACCCGGAGAAAAGCGCCCCTCCCCCGGCTTAAGTCATTCATCCAAATTAAGTTTGCCACCCACAAAACATCTTTAGCGAGGAGCCCCGAGGATGCTCAATCTGCAGGAGCAACAGGAAAGCTGCATCCCACATAAGGAACATCTGTGCCAACAGAATTCAGTTCCTTGCCCCCCCCGGCCGCCGCCGCCACTGCCTTATTATATGTGAGGAGGGCGCCCCTGACACGTAAGTAGTTTTCCGGCTTTTCTCTTGTTGCTGATATTACACTTGGTTGGGGGTTTGGGGCAGGGACCGTGGCGGTTGCGGGCGCGGGCGCGGCGTGCCAGTGGCGGGGGTCCGATGTCGTCGGTAGGACATTGCAGTCCCGGCCCCTGCTTACATAAACACTGCCGCAAAAGTTGTTTTCTTATCAACCGTAAACAAAGTTGGAATAATTTCGCCATCATTTTTGATTTGTGTCCTCTTATTAAAAGTCCTCTGCAACCAGCAGTTTTTTTTTTCTGGAGGGGCTGGTTCTTGGGTAGAATCGAGTCAACAAGGTGCGCCACTGTCGTTTTCGTGGTATGCCCTTGCCCATCCCTCCCCCCAAACTCAGGGTATGCGGTACTACTCAACGACACCCTTGGGTTTTCACAATTTTCTGTTTTTATAGTTTTTCTGCTGAAGCTTCAACTCCCTGAATTTTCGGTATTGGTATAAAAACCTTCTTCGTCGACGTTTCGCTCTAATGCAAATAATAATTTTGCCCCTCAGAAGATTTACTGCAGCCGAATTTTATCTTCTTTTATGAGTAGAATATTAAAAACAATTTCTTGGAGATTTCTCTATCAGCATTTTTAATAATTTTTATTCTTATTATAAGGTCAAAACTGTATTACAAATATGTACATAACATAGGTGCTCGTTTATGCACATACAATGGCATTACATTTAATCAATTATGTAAAGAAAAATGTAGGCACCATTCATAAATAACACACACTCATAAAAATACTTCTTAATATTTTACTTGAAAACTTTTCGCAAGATTTAAGAAAATTATTTAAAATTTATAATATTTTTGCAAATTTTGCTGTTTTTTCGAAACCAACTTAAATTATTTTGGTATTTTGTACATTTCAGTTAAATTAACGAAAATTTCGTTATATTTGAAAGGAATGTATTGTAAATTATGCAATATCATCTAATGTATGAAGTTTTTTATTAACAACAAAACTATCGTTTTACGTGTAGCGGAGCTAATATAATCAAACCATCAAATAGTCTTTATTATCAAGTGATTTGTTACGAATTCAATTTTTAATCAGTTCACCTAAAAATATTACGACTTCTTGTCCTTTCATTTAAAAGTTGATTTTAAAATTATACTATATCAATGAAAATAAATTCAAAATAAACATATAAAAATGGGAATTTTAAATTACATATTTAGATATATCTCGAAAATATATTTTATTTAAAAACAAGTAATTTTTTTCTTTTTGCTTTATTTCATTTGCCTTTCCAATAATTATTAGAAGTTTTCAGAATCGAAAGGTCTCACTAATTTTCATGACGAGTGTACTACTGTTTTTTTTAACTACATAACTAACTATTCACTTCATAAGTATCTGCTTTAAAAATTTAGAAAAAAAAAGTCTGAGAAGCCTTTATCCAATAAAATTCAAACGCCAATTTAGATTAAAATCAATTTATATTCAATTTATAAAATTTAACTAATGAATTAAATTAAAGTTCTATACATTTTAGCCTAATTATTTGACATGTAGGTATATAAATGTTATAAATTAAATTGGCGCCCAAATCGAGGTATATTGTTCTACATATATTTAGTTTTTTTAATTCTTTATAAAATTCTTCAAGTAAAACTACCAATATTGAAAGGTATTAATTTAAGTTAATATAATTTTTGAATTTTAATTAAACCAATTATTATAGAAGAAAACTAAAAACTAAACATGTAACAATCTATAATTTTCAAGTCATAAAAATTTCAAAGAAAACTTGATGCATTAAAATATTTCAGTGGTAACAAGATTAGATGAAATGTTGAATTAAATTTAAGTAGTCTAGTTTGAATTAGCCGCCATAATGCGATGCATAATGTTCAGCTTATGAAATAATTTCGTAGTTTGTATGAAATATTTTATTGGCTTGAAATTATCGTTGCTTTTCGTATATTTTACCCTTATTTTCTGATATATTTTTATAAATTAAATGGACGCCCAAATCGGGGTATATGGTTCTTTTAACTTTATAATTTTATGATTTATTTCCCACTATTTAAAGAAATAATTTTAAGCCTCAGAGAAATAAGTGCGAGATACGTCGGATGATGCTACTACCACAAGCTCCTTTCATCTTAAATAGCCATGTGGTGCCGGGGGTCCGAAAATATCTCCGGCTCTTAATTAATCTTACGTGTCCCTGCCAAGAAGGCACTCAGAGGCGCTCCATAAGCCATCGGGTTGCGAACACCGCCGGGGCCGGGGCGCTCCCGTTTTTATAGATCGCCTGCCATAAGAAACACTTAATATCCGGAGCAGCTAATTAATAAAAATTTCACCTACGTAGTGTGGGGTCATGCATTTCAGCAAATGGACTTAGTCGAAACGGAGCCCGGGGGTTTGGTGGGTTCGGGGGCTGTGGGAATGAGGTTAGGGTCGGAGCGAATACCTGCAGAAATAATAACGAATACCCCCATCTTGGCGGCCGAGCGTTCCACGTAAAAGCAGACGCCGCCGTCGACAATTTGTTTGTGTTCTGTACTCTGCCGGGAGTTTACCCGGATCCCATCAGGGTCCTTCTTACCGGGCAAGGATTGGAGGACGGGTGAGGGTTTGGGGGTTAGTAAGGTTCAGGACTTGGGTCCGGGGGCTGCTTAAGTTTTCTGATGGCGTTTTCTGCTTTATAGACTGCCCGGTTCGCTCTCCATACGGGGAGAATAAAAGAAAATCTAATTAGCGGAAAAATGCTGGAGATGGCGAACATACTGCTGGGGCGCTCAAGATGAACGCCGGAGAGGGCGGCGGCGGCGTCGGCGTCGGTGGTCGCCGCCAGGACAATACAAGACAAAGCAATCGGAAACAACGAGCAAGAAAACTTCAGCTCTGTCCCGGGCAGCAGCAGCGGGAATAAAACTCCGCCTGGTCATTTTCTACACGAACTGAATTCGAAATTGGATGCTGTGCTGCCAGGGTAGCTCGATGCGGAATGGCAGTACTTAACGGTGTTCCGAGGACGTGTAGTTACTGGTACGTGCCGAACCGTCCTGCGTCTTCCCTCGAATGTAACGCCATAAAGCTCAAATGACAGGTTATCTTCGAAGTTAAAGGACTTCCAAGGAATAAACTCTCCACGACGACATAATTGGGGATTGAAATAAGTTCGCCCGGACGACGGTGCACTGCCACATAAACCTAACTAGCTGCAGTTGTAGCGCTCCATCGCCCCCCCCGAATGTTCCCTGGCAGTTTAAACTTCGTCCCGGCTTCGGCTCTTCAAAATAATTGGACATTCAGGAGCCCGCTGCATGGCCGTAAACGGGCTCCTCGGGAACCAAAATTTGAATAATTCAACAACGACTGAGTTGCGGTAATGAGCGACGCACTCGAAATTCCAAATTTCGCGCGCAATTTCGCCGCTTCACCGCGAATTTTGAAACGGTTCAGCGAAAATAGCTGCTGCAATTGTTGCACTTCAGCAAGTTTTCTGGGATATTTTTGGAGCGGTAACGTGCATTTCTTTCGAATTTTATTTTAAACTTTTGTTAGTGTAAGATACTTAGTTTCGAAGGACTTGCAAGTAGTTTTGGAGTAGAGTTAGAGAATGAGAAGATCACATTAGATATGCCATTAGCAATTTTGGTTGAAGTAGTTATCCTATTGTAATTTTTCAAAAAACAATCAATTTTAATCACATTTGCTATACCTAATTCTTAAATGTCCACATGGGGTCATTGCAGTTTCATGAGCTGAACATAAGTATGTGAATTTCTGAAAGTTTCCATTCATGTTTTATTTTATTTTTTCATGTTAATTCAAATTGGGATATTCAAAGTTAATAAAAATAATAGAAAAGCTTTGTTAATAAAATAATTTACAGACTATTATATTGACAATAAATTGGGGTATGTGAAGATTTCATGCGAGCAATTAGATGATTTTTGTTGCGCGACTAATTAAATATTTTGAAAATATTCTTGTGGTTTGTAATTACAGTCAAACCTATCAAATACAAGTAGCCATAGTCAAGTTTGGTTTTTCGAATCAAAACTAAAATAACAGAAAAGAATTACCCTATAAACTGTCGCCTTTCGGGTAATTTGAAACATTGACTCGATTAAATTTGAATATTAACGTTAAAGTTAATTAATCATCAATTAATTTACACGGGGTTCTTCTCGCCATGCAGCCACTAGTACCTACCTATATAATAAAATTAATATCAAAATAATTAAAGTGTCGAGTAAAGTATAAATTTTCATTCAATTTATTATATTGACTAGAAATCATTTTGGAGGATATGTTTAATGTTCGTAGACCTAAGAAATAAAAAAGAAAGTATGTACTTATAGTAAAACCTCATAGCCAACTCGAAAACACCGAGAAAACGGCTGTTTGTTATATCCGAGTTGATTAAAACCAAGGGCTTTCAAAATGTACACAATTTATATTACTTTTAAATTTCGCAACTCTTGGTACTATTTTTGTATTAGATTGTACTTATGTGAATTTAAGGATTTTGCAATCAAAGCAATCAATACTTAATACACCTTTTCATTTTCAAAATTAGAGGAGCGGGGGTTTAAAAACTGCTGAATTTGTGTGGTGTAATTTACGGATGACCCCTTAATTTGAAAAAACAAAAAACAAATAAAGAGTCCCGAATAATTTATTGCATATCTATAGTCCACCAGACTAGCCCCTAAAATTCAAAATCAAACCAAACAGAAGCTTAAGCTACGCAACACAGGGTTTAAGCTCACATTATGAGTTTTCTTTAGTTCTATTTAAATAAGATGGTATGCAAATAAGGAAAGAGCTAAAAAACAAGAAAATGATTTTTGACCGCTATTTAGATTTTTGAATCTGACAAAGTGAAGGGTTTTTTGTTTGGGGTACCAAAGACTTATTACATTTTCTCAGAAGCATATTGTCGCAGTGAAAGCGTCTGGCTGTGATACCCTTGTCCGAAGAAAAGTTTCCACCGCGCCGCCATACCACTGACCCAGCGGACGGAAGGGATTAAGGAATTATGCCGCAAGTTGAAAGAATTTTAATGGAATAAATTTGCAGAAACACTTAAACCGTTTAAAGTGCAAGCGCCGCGGCGCTCTCCTTTGTTTCGGGGCAACACAAGCAGTTGTTGAGCCAACACAAAAAGCCATTTCCTCGAGACCGCGATTCAACAATTGTTCCAAGTCCGGGGAGCGCAAGGATGGCGTCGCGCCGCGCCGCACACGGCGAAAGCCACAAAACCGGCAAAATGGAGTTGGCAAAATTTTTATCCGAGATAAATGCTTATTTCTTCCACAAAAGTGTTCTAGTTATCCTGTCAAAGGGCAGATACAAGAGTCACACAAGGTTTGGGGCCTCATAAGGGAGTGCTGCGCGCTGCACAAAAACGCGGCGATACGAACGGTGCCGGTGCGCCGCGACGCCCGCGCCGCCCACGCCAACCGAGTAAAATTCATTTCCTTGAAATCTCCTGTGAAATGTTGCCCATGCAAGCATAATTTTTAGAACGTAAAAGGGATAGTTTTGCTGTCTCACACTTCGTCGAATTTATCTGCGCCGAGGCTTCCCTGCATCCAATTTGTTGTTGTTGTGTTACCCTGTAAAATCGTAAATGCCAAGGAATGTTGGGGGCGCATAAAAATCCTTTGGGAATTCAAAGGATTTCTTTTGTGCATTTTCACCTTTTCGCCTTTTTAGTGACTGCCTGCATTCAAATGTATCCGTCTCGGGAGGATGCCCTTTGTGCTCGTCAGGCCTTTCATCAAATTTTATTAAAATGTAAACTAGGAACGGAGGCGCTTTGATGCCCTGAATGTCGTTTATCTCTAAAAGAAAGCGCTTTATGGAAATTACGTGAAATATTTTTGCATATTACGACTCCGTTCGGAGGCCATTCAATGGGCAAGGATAATTTTGTTGCCTTTCATGTGCCCAGAGGAGAGCTAATCTCAGAATTGCCCGCTTATCCGGACTCAATTGCTTCCATCTTATGCGATAGTAAAATAAACCCTCTTCAGAGATGGCCTTTGAAATAGAAAAGTAATATGTAAACTTTAAATAGAAAATAAAAAATACTTCAACATGTACTTCACTTTTTAATCTTAATAATCATAATTTTTACTTAAGGTATAGGTATATCTCACTTTCGGAAGAAAATTATCATTCCCAAAATCGCTTCATTTACAAATTTTAAAAATCACTTCCATTTGATATTTTTATCTTTAAATAATTTAAAGTTTAAAATTAACTCTATAAAATCTATAAAGAAAATTTAAATTAAGCTAAAAACTGGGTCAGTGAAAAGTTTTAAAGTTTATTTTTTAATCTTGAAGTTTTGCAAGAGAAAATTTAATTAGCTATTCACAGACTATTTCAACTTTGGAGACAAGATTCTTCATATTTCAGATCTAACAAACTATACCAAATATGCCGCTAGTTTTCGTTATTTAGCGGGTATATTAAAATGAGTGGGATAAAAAGCATGTCAACCGTTTGGGAGTTACAGGGAGATTCGTAAATTTCAATTTTGCATAGTATACATATGACTGTCTTATTTTTTAATTGTGATGTACTCAATTCAACTCACGTCAAAAATCTACTGTCCTAATATATTTTCCAAAATATCAACAATGTTGACACTGCAAAAATGTTGGAACAAATTTTTTTCACTTAATTCCACGAATTTTTTTCCGAAATGTAGGTATGTGTTATAATTAATGCACATATTTCTTATCTTTACCAAATTTCGCCTTTCCAGCAAGGAACAACCTGTCCAAGTAAAGAACGGAAACTTATTCGTAGAGAACTTTTTGTGGTTCATTAACCATTACAAAAATTCCAAATTTAAACAAACAGAAATTAACCCCCAAATCTTGTGTAACTAAAAACTGAGGGAACAGTAGTATTATAGATTATAGATTTTTCTGTTTATATAAAACCTTTATTTTGTCCTATGGTATGTATAAAGGTCTTAAGAACCTTTGAATTCTTCAACATTTTCAAACCAATTTTTAGAAAGCATAGTGTTATTTCAAAAAGATGTATACAGATTGCATCTTAGTCGCAGAGCGTCGACCTCTAATATCGTTGTCTTAAACGACCTTGAAATGATCCGCAAATGTGACCTCGGGTCAAGACAACAACATCATCCGGCTGAGAGATATTATAATACATTTGTTCTTTCAAACCCTTCATGCCAAAATTTTCCCGTTGGCAAGAAAGCCCACTTATCGAAAGCAGACATCATTTAGGAATATGAAAATTGTATGCATTTTAATTGGGGTAAAGGGCATTGCTAGACACTCATAATCCTGTCCCCAGCCACCATATCCACCATCATACGACACCAGGACAATAAAGTCCCACCTTCCTGGTCGCCTGCAAGAGGTAACACCAAATGAGGCCATCCTGAGTGAAATTTGATGACACTGACATGGCACATATGAGAGTATTCGGGTGCTCTAATATTAGGAAGTCTGGGACTATAGACGTTAGCAGAGCTGCTCAACGGGCGGCCTGGGAAGTATCTTAAACTCTTTCGGTTATCAGGACCTTTCCCTGCGCCTGTCTGTGCTACAGCAGAGTAGTATGCAAATTACCCCAAAGGTGATAATAAACTAAATGACAACTCAAATGTACACCAGAGACCAAATGACACTATGCAAAGAAGATATTCTAACGGATAAACCCTTGTATGGGCCCATTATGTATGTCTTTATGGGACGAAAGTGGATCCGATTATGCTCAGGTTGGTCCTCAACTATTTAGTAGTGGATAGCGTCACAGCATCGTTGAATATTAATCTTACTCCGCAACGGCTGAAGAAAACAATTATAGCTTTAAGTTATTTTTAATGAGCTCCAAAGTGATGCGGTGCAAGAATTTGCTAATGTTTACTTATCAATGCAAAAATATTATAGAACACCAACCTCAACCCCAGAATATGGCACATATTTTATTACAACTCTAATATAATATATAATGTATCACAATGGGCCTAATTTGGCCTAAGTGTGCCTTTTGGCAGTCACTTGTACCTAATATACATATATAATTCGCATTAACTTCGATTTAAAGAAAGGTCTAAAATTGTCCCTCTTTATTTGTGTTTATTCAAATAGGAATGTTAGGTTAATTAAAAATTTGTAGTATCTCTATTATTTTCGACTCATAATTGAACAAACAAACAAACAAATAAATTAACATTAAACTCATACTGACAAATTTATATTGTAAAACTAAATGTTTATGTTTAGTTGGTGCGTCTGTTAGTGATCATGTAACTCTAAACAACTTAATAGTATCGACAGTATCGGCAGAATCGACAATATCGATAGCATAGAATAATCATCAGTATCAGTACTATCGATATACTATCGGTTCTGTACTGCTGACATTTCGATTAGTTTTGTGATTTACAAAACTTCCATAAATTATTGATCATTATGAATTACGGTTTAAATAAATTGATTACTCGTTGTTCTAAACTTTTTAATGAAGTATATGGATCAGTTGACTTCACTTATCAGTAAGTGCAGTGAACTTTCGGGATTCAATTAGATCATACTTGAATTTTTCAAACTTCCCTTCATTAGTATTATTATTATTTTTTTTTTTTGCGCGTATTAACAATTGTTATGCTATTGGCATTTTTCATAATTCGTTTAAGCATATTTGTACTTGTTTTTGTAATTATATATTTTTTGGTTTTTTATTTTTATTATATTCAAACATTTCAACTTTAAACCCCCATATCTCAGGAACCAAATGCCGCCTCAACCTTAAATTTAGGGAAGATTAACGTCTATCAAATACTATCATTTAGTAAACATTTGAAGCTAGATTTCGAGGATGACCAAATAAGCGGAAAATAGCCTGTTTTTTGGGTTGCTCAGGTTTTTAAAAAAGGTGATGATATCGATTGAATAACAGTGACATTATATAATAAAAAATCAAAAGTGACTTGATTCGAAATGACAAAGTAGTTTTCGGGCTGACTACCTGTAGCCGCATAAGAAAAAAAATCTCTTTTATTAAATAATTACGCAACTTTCAGGGTTTGCGCACATTGAGATGTAATGCAATCGTGTAACCCCGACCAAGTTGCCATGCTCCAGAAGGCCCGGCCCGTGCTCCGGGGAAGAATTACGATGTAACTTCATTATTCCGACGAGAACTTTTCAATTGTACTAACACTGCACGCATCCGAGTGCTTAAGTGGAATTTTGCGCTCTTAACAAAACGAACGACAAAAAGACAAAATAAAAGAGCAGTGAAAATGTTTGCAAACAAGGGGAGACCGGGCTAAGAAACACAAAAACACAAAAACACACGTACTACAATAAAAGATGAACAATGCGAAGACGCCCGCCGCGACGGAACGTATGCTAGCTGCTAGCTGCTAGAAGATGGTTAGTAAAATACGCAGTGACATCGCAGCTCCCCTAAGCGAAAGTCCCCATAAACGGAGAAAATTGGAAAGGGGATTCCCCGGCTCAGTTGAAATAACATTTTCGAGGGCACGTACTCCGTCGAACAGAAGAAACATCAAATAGCAGGACCCCAAGAAGGAAAACTTTAATGTCGTCGCAATGTTTTATTTAACAAATGTCGCAATTTGAGGTCGGAAGAAGTAACTGAGAAAGGCGCACAAACTTTTACCATTTACGGGGGGCAAAAGTATTTTTCCCCAGTAATTTTACTTCGCAGCCTTTTTGGTGCAATTTGCGTTGGCCGTAAAATTGCCGGGGAAAAAAGCAATAAACTTTGCATCTATAGGGCTTGGACGGGAGTCCTCTCGTGGTGAAATCTGCTAAAATATTAATTAGAGTTTTCCCGGCCAACTTTCGCCGCAAGTACGACCGCCAAATGGAGCCTGCGGTCGGAATAGAGCGGGGGCCAGATGCAAAACTGGAATTGACCTCATTTCAAACCTGGCGAAGGTTTTTGGGACAGACAATGAATGCTCCAAAACTCTGGTTGAAAATCTTCAACAGAATAAAAAAAAAAAAAAAACAAAATTTTGCACTTCCATTCAAAGCGGCTGTGAAATATTAATTTTCCACCACTTCAGGCTCCGATAGCTTGTTAAGCCATAAACTTTTTCGAGACATTCATTCATTTTCGCGTTATTTTTTTGATAAATTATATCGCGTTTCACTCTCTGGCAATATAACTTTTGGTTTTTGCAAAAGTTTTAGAGAGTGTATTTTACCCATTTATACCATCCCTGCAACTCCGGGGGTTGCACATCTAATCCAGTTAAAATCTTTCGGGAATGCATACGGCAACACGTAGGAAAAGCCGGAAAATTTCATGGAATAAATAAATGAAATCGTTTCTTGTTTATAGCCGCCCTTTACTTCGTGCGCGAAATTTATTTTGCGACTTTTACGCGACTGCAAGTGGTCGCCATCTAATGGTGCGGGGGTCGGCAACGTTTTTATGGTTCAGCAACATTTTGCATTTCTTCGGAACTCGCCCCAAGACTCGGTGGGGAGCTCCATTTTTCTTGTAGCTTCGGGTGTATTGTGTCAGATCCGTTTATGGTCGTCGAGGTTCTTTCCTTTATCTTGGAGGAGTCGTCTCAGTCGTCTCCTTCCAAGTTTTACGGCTCCTCTCGAATCATTAAAAAACACTTTTCCATGCAAATGCATTTCGTTTCAAGTGTTTCTTTCTTTCGTGTAGACCATGGCCTCTGCTACTTTATTGGGCATTTTCTTCTTATATTTTTTTCCTTTTCTTTTACATTTTATTTTTATTTTATTTTTTAACGACGTACACTCCCTGGACCTCGAAACTCCAGTTCACCGGGCGGATCTTAATTTTTTATACGACCTGGTAAAAGTTATTTTATTGTTCCATAGTCATCAGGCTGCCGGTGTTTACGGATTCATGGCCACCCGAAACTCCCTGCGGGTTTTCTTATATTTCTCTTAGGAATAACTACAGTCAGGTGCTCTCAATGTTTCTTAGACGTCCCGTAGAAGTTGACACTTTTTTCTACTTTAGTTTAACATTTTAAGCAGATCGTTTACTTATCAAGGTGGGATACTTTACCAAATACTGCAACCAAGCAAACTGTTTGCTTTTTCTTCGGTTTTTTCCTGCACATCGGTGGTATCTTTACAGCTGATCATAAATTTTTATATACGAGCAGTCTATATCCGGCGGATTTCCCTGAATTAGATGATTGCCAATCTTCTTTCCACTTTTTTGGACGGTACTGCTATATTCACTGCGGCATTAAGCCCCACCAAGGTCTTATTAAAAACACAGCAGCATTTAACACTTTTCCAAAATACTTCAACAACTAATAAACCTACTATAAACATAAATTTAAGCCTGATCAATAAACTTGAACTTTATATTCAAAGTTATCTTCCAAACTCAAACTCATTTATGGATCTCCTTATATACATATGTATATGTAGGTACATATATATATAGCTGTTTACAAAACTCATGCAACCTCCTTAAGATTATTATCATTCTACAGTGGCACTTCTCAATTCAAAGATATGATGTAATTTTTTGAGAATATTTCTCGTCCGCCGAAGTAAACGAACCCAAAAAATGGTTGGTGTTACGATCCGGGGCACTAGCCAGATCTCATCAGTGCGGCTGAAAAGCTAATGCCCCTCCCCTGCCGCAGACGTCTCGATTGTGCGAACCGAACGCTGGTCCTCATAGATTCATTGAAATTCCAAGTGTGAATTAAAATGAAGGCAAATTTTGTAACAATATGAAGCAATCGTTCATAACTTTTGTTCGTTGCAGGTTTAAAAGGGACCATTCTTCGTTACTACATATCTTGTCCTTTGCTACTATGTTTGGCTTTTGCTATTTATCATCTATATTTTTTATTATTTTTTCTTTGGTACTAAAATAAGATGTCTCTATTCGAAAATTTTAGTGTATATATGGGAATTGAGTAATTCAGCTCAGTGCATCCTTCTAAAACTAGCAAATAGTAACGAAATTAGCATCAGCATAAACCTAGCCTTTTAATGCAATGTATGCTTAACACCTAGACAGACGGGCGCGGACGCATGAACGTTCCCGGAGAATGACCGTTACAGTGTCGTCTGTCACCAAGAATGAAGTTTGAGATTTGTAACGACATTCTCGTTCTCGTCAACGAAGTTCCCACATCTTCATTCTCAAAGAAAGAGAATGGAAATCCTGGATAAAAGTGTCAATTTATAAATTGCAGTTTATAAATTGTGTAAAAATCTATGTAGGTAATAGCTATAAGGAACTTGAAACTTTTTAATTTGTAACAATGAAGGTGTCGAAGGAGGACGAGGAAGTGTTTGGGCAAGCGACATGAACGAGCTACGAGAAACGAAAAGAAACCTGTCAAAAAGACTCGACTCGAATGAAGTTCGCCGTCTGTCATTCATGCAACGAATGAAAATCCGAACGAATGTTTATTCATCGAACGTTCATTCATCGGTGTCCGTCTGTCTAGGGTATAACTTTGTATTTCTGAATAATTTCTAAATTGGAAAATTTTTGGAAAATCGTTTTAAGTTTTTTTTTTGTAGTGAAATTAAATAGGTACTATATTTAGTCATATTTACGTGCATGTTTATGTACATATTTTACGACTTTTATGTGCATATTTGTATGATTATTTTGCCTATTTATTACAATATACCTACCTTTATTATGTAGATTTCCCATAAAGCACAAATTTCAATATTTCCTAATTATACCAAAGTTAATTAGAGTTTGATTTAGTACGTTGTAATAGTTTGTAATAGGGTTATTTCAAATATCTTTATTTTAAAATTATATTCTTATTACATATACCTACATATTTAATGTATTCCAGGCCTCAGAGTTTTCTTGATGTTAATAATGAGATTGTAATTGTGTCAGTATAAGACGCTAGTTTCGATGTGAAAATTTATCAATAAGATAAAAAATTGGTGTAAAACTTCAAGTTTGTATAGTACAGGGCAGGTTGAATAAAGTGGAATGCGGACAAATAATTCTCAGACGAGCTGAAGGTAAAAAAAAAATAAAAATTTAATCTCCTAACAGAAAGTATAGAGCAAGAAAGAAAGGTGTAAAGTAAAGCGATTTCAAAGTTCTCGCCTGTACCCTCAACAAAATTTTCCCTGATTAGTGCTGTTCCGCGGCAAGGTGAACATGAAAATTATTTTAGATGAATTTTCGTCTTACACGAATTTACCGAAGTAGCGCTCCCAGCGCCGGGAAACTTTGATGCGTTTTACTCAATTCGAAAGTGCAAAAGCTCCGCCGCGACGCGGTTGATATCCTTCAGCCATCCGCCGTATTGCGGGTCTGCTCGTGAAAAATACTATACATACATATAGTAAGTATGGCGGTGCGGGGGTGGGTTCGGAGCGGGTCCCGGACGAAGGACGATAAGGTAGCCAAAAATGAAAAAATAAACACGAGCTAAGGACGAAGGAGCAAAGTGAACAAAGTCATTACTTGGGCATATTGAATTTTCCCCAGGGAGGGCAGGTTTACGATTTTGTCACAGAAAGGAGCCCCCGAACATCCTCATCCAGTGGCGCTTCTCTTGCCGGGTCGAGATGGCGGTGATGCTTCGCCAAAGTAATGACATTTTGCCGCAATTTAAGCAAAAACAAAAGAAAACATCCCTCAAAGATAAAACATCTCTCGCCAGATGTTTGTCAAATTTCAGTGGCTGTCCCTGACGATTTATTATTGCTTTTTGCCCTTTGTTGTTATGCATTGGACTGGTAAGTTTTATTCATTTGAAACAAAGTGTTTTGGGGTACAATTTCATCCAGTATATGTCTTGAAGGCTTTTTGTACCTAAATGATTCTTTCTTTTAGAACGTACATTCAAAGAAAAATTCATAGTACCTACCGTCATTTTATACCCTCAGTAAAAAGACGCAACAACACAATATAATAATTTAGTAATTTGACCAAAACATGTAGCCCACTAAGGTCGACATTATTTTGATCGGTCCTTTACCCTTCAAATCGCAATTGAAAATTTCAAGGAAGTGAACTTAAAAACGCCTAACAAGTTTTTTGACAAACATTGTACCATTTTGATTAATTGGGATTAGAAAGTTTACCTTTCAAGCTTTTTAACAATATATCTTACGATCCAATCCGTCAAAAAATAAGTGAGAAATGTCTCATCAAATTTCCATAATTGCAATTTCAATGCCCAACATTTTGATCCGATTTTTTATATGGGAAGATCGAACTTTTTTCTAAAAAAAAGTTGTTCTGTTTTGTGACCTTTCTTAGAAAAAAAAATATCTATAGTATGGGTATATATGAAACGAGCCCAGAATTGAAAAAGCGCCCGAATCGGGCACGTAGCATTTTTGAAGAGATCATGGGGACAGATCGCCAGGCCTTATATTCGCGTGGTTAAAATCCGAAGTGTGAACTATAATCTGAGGGAAATCTTGTAATAGCACATTCTATATGTATGTTATTTTGTATGTAGTTCCCCTACTAGTAACAGTCATTTTTATCGAGAAAAAAGATTACAGAATAGAACTCTAAATTTTTAAATATAGTTTAAGGATTAATATCTAAAATGTGGTTTGAAATCGATTCGTTTTAACCTTGTTATGTGCCATAATATTTAAATGGTAGTAAAACTGACACTTGGAATAAAACAAAGCCATAAATTTGGCGATTGCAATTTTTTCCCAATTTCTTTCAACTGCAAGTCGTCCTGTTTCCGTATCCAAGCAGGATAACCCATTTTCCCTGAGACCGATTTTATTCCAGAGACGCAGTGTCAATCAGCAGAAACCCATTCGGGTATAAATAACCGAATCCGAAATTCCGTGAGCCCTAGAGTCCATCTCCGTCGGGAGGAGGAGATGCTCGAAATGTGTCTAAGAACTTCCTGATTTATGTCTGCATCATTGGAACAGTCGGCCGAATAAATTCACGGAAACATTACAAAAATTCAGTCAAAGCAATTCCCTGGCATTCCACAGTGTTCGCAATTCCCAAAAATGCCGGGGCCGGGACTTTGCGCCTCGCCTCCAGTTACTTGAGAACTCCCGGGGTCTGTGGCACCCCCGCCGCCACAGGACGAGAGGTGTTCCACCGAGTGCCGCAGAGCAATTCCCAAACTTAGTCCATTATCAGGAAATAACACAAAGGCAGCACCAGAGACAGAAGTCGGTAAGTAGAATTCCCTGGCGCTCCTGAAAAATGCTATCGAATCGAAAGGGTTGTTTGGTGGGAGGCTCCCGGCGCCAATCTTTTCCCAGTTTCCTAGTTTCTGGACCAACCCCCGAAGTCCGGGATGGCGAGAAGACAGCCGGGAAATGCCATTATCATAACCGGGAGGGTAACTGAATTATTGCAGAATGAGGTGGCATTTTCGTGGAACTGAATAACATTCCAGAAACAAGTCCCATAAAATTGGATGATGGACCAAAAACAACCGCCATAACTAGTGCCGCCCGGGAGCAGTCCGGGACAGAACAGGAGGACCCCCTGGAGCCCCGGATTCGGTCCCGTCCGCAAGTAACGAGCGGGCGAGAGCAAAACTCATAAATAGATGAAATGCGAAGGTGGCGGATAATAAACGCCGGCAGCCGGGAGCGATGCGATACGCTTCCGGGGACGTCCGTCGCGGCGGCAGCGGCTGCGGGACGCGACGCCATTCGGAAATGATTAATCTCGTTAATTATGGACTTTTGTGCTGCCTCCCGAGTTTCATTTTACAGCTCTATTGCCACTGCCTCAACGCTTTTTGAGCATTTTAATGTTTGCTCCTTGCGGACCTAAGTTCGGCTGCAACCACCGAGGAGGAGTCCAGAACCCGCCCTCGGGCTCAGCTCCCGGTGATGGCGCCCGCAACCTCCCGGACCTTCTAACGTGGTTACTTTTCGTACTCCTCCCGGTGCTGCCGGGCGTCGGCATGCACCACGATGCCACCGGGGCGCTCCTCCGGTGGTATCACGGATGAAGGTATTTCCATTTCGAAAAGCTGCCGCTCCGTCTGTGGATTGTAGTGGCGTGTTCCGGTGCTTCCTGCCGCGTTGCCCCGGTTCCCACCAACATTTCCATTTAATTCGAAAATATGTGAGCTGGCAAAATGGCTCCGGCGAGTAAATCATTCCGGCAGCCCCAGTGTCCTGTTCTTGCTGATATTGTTGTTTTCTATCAATTTAATTTCAACTTTGTACTGAGATGTTGGACCGCCAACTGAAAAGGGACCCCATCTTGCGGACGTTTTAATAAACAGGGAAAATTGTGGAACGTGGTCTAGATCTTCTCCCCCTCTCCTCTTCGCCCGGGGAGCATCAAATAAACCACCCACAAAATGTTTGTTTCTTTGCTTCGCAATTTGAAGATGCAACAATCTTCACAATTACAATACATGAATCATTTCAATTTATTTCTTGAATATTTTGCCATGCAGAAATAATATACCTATGTACATACATGTTCATTCATTTTTTGAAGTAAAACTTCTTGATACCTGAGACACACAGCTAAGGTTCGAATCGGATGGTGAAAGACTGCTAGTTTCAATTGACAGACTGCGAAACTTACATTTGCTATTATTTTTGTGGAGACAAGCCAAAACCTTTTATTCAATTATCAATATGTTAAGGAAACCAACTCGTTTAGTGATTATTTTCATTGAGTAAGCTTTTCCTTTGAAAACAAGAAAGTTCAGTTTTTCCTTTTGATAAATAAACATAATTATTGTATGTATCTTAGCTGTTAATAAATAAAAATAATAAAAATAAATCTTCCCAAAATTTAAAATATGGTCAACGATTAAATTTTTTTAATTTTTGAATAAAAATGGGCATTCTTAGTGTAGTGATTTTTAATTAATTAATTTTAAAATAAAATATTTTATATCCAGAGGAATATGTTTTTGAAACTAGCACTAAAGGTGAAAATGAGAATAAAAAAGGAATATTTGGACAAAGGTTATTCAACTTATGTGCGTTTGTCTCAACTAGGATTATATTAATAATTCAAAATGAATATCTTATTTTTTATTTGATATAACATTTTCAACAGGTTGAAATGTCGCATTTTTCGAAGTTTTACGTCCTTCACTTCACAGGATATCTGAGCTTCTTCAATATCTAATTAAAAAAATATACTTATGTAAACATAAATTGTTTTAAATAAATTTTATTATCGAATAAAAAATTCTACTCCACTTTTACTTTTTCTGCTGTAAAAATATTGTATAATAATTGTAATTCAAATCAATGCAACACAATCTAAGTATATATTAGCTGTGTTCTTTTCGTCTGTGCAGAACAGCAGGAGATTTTGCATTTATTTGAAATTTATCATATGAATTTCGTACAGCAAAGATTTAAAATCCTAAAAATAGCATCAAGTTGCACTACTGATTTCTTAACGCTTTGAAGTAAAAAATTAATGTGTAAAATGTTCAGTTCAAATTTTGAAGTTTTGCATTATTAAAATCATGGCAATTTGATGTACTATTGATGCAAATTCCAAATCCCTATTCATATAGAAACTGTTAATAAATTTCCGTTCAATATAAAATAGCCTTGACGAAAAGAACGCGGCTAGTCTGTTTTCGCTGTTGAACCCTAAAAAACTATATAATATTCATGTAATAGGATGGAAAGGGCCGATATTTTTTTGATTGTTCAGTATTTGTGTCTTAAGGGGACTTAGCACCTTCAAATTTTCAAAAAATTGTTTCTTTCAAAGGTTAATTTTGAATTGAATAAAAAGACATATCTTAATGAAACTATGTACATACATATACTTAATTGTTTTCAAACTACACGAAAACATTTTTTAAATATTTTTTGTGGCCTACTGTCGTCTGCTACAAATTTATTAAAAAAACATCAAAAAACCACGGCGTGCATGATAACTGCCCTCAGAGAAGTCCGAAAAAAAAACAAAAAACGGGGTTTTAATCAGCATCAAGGCGGCCTTGGAATGAACTAAAAAAAAAAAAATTGGTTGGAAAATAACAAAATGGCGGCGTTTTTTGGAAAATCGATCTATTTTTTTTTCCCGAAAATCGGTTATAACTCAAAAAATTTAATGCCGATTTTTTCATCCGTAGTTCATTCTGAGCAGAAAAATGTGTAGATTAACGTGTTAACATTTCAGAACGATTAGATAAATACTTTTTTCTTAATCATGCACTTTAAACACATTGTTTCGAGAAAATTGCGTTTTAAGTTAAAATTCAATATTATTTTGTAATAAACCTTACCGATACGTAATCTGCGATGCCTGGACCATACAATATACCTAATTTGTTTTGTTTTTAAAGGTTCCCCAAGAAATCATTTCATTGTATCAAAGACGTGTTTACTAAAAGCGGAAAGGAGGTGTTAGTGTAGGTATGACATTGTTTTGAAAACTTTGACCTTTTAACCTTTTGTTCGTGTTCAAATCTCGCGTGATCCTGATTTTGGTTTTGGTTTTGTTACCGCTTTTGCAAAACTGTAAGACCGAGGCTGATTGTGCTCATAACTTATGTTGAAGACTGATTTTGTTGACAAAGCCGGTCCGTCTGAGAATATTTAAGTTATTCCAACTGTTCTAATGCACTTCCAATTCGAAGAATCCATTTGGTGACATTTGAAAAGAAAATAAAAAAAATGAAAACATCTCAAGGAGTCTCAGTGCCAGGATTGAATATTGAGTGGGTAAAGTGCGCTTCTTCCTGCGGTAAAGGGACATAATCAGGTCTTAAAGTGGCAGCGATCCGTTGTCGCCGCTGAACTGAACCCAACCACAACACGTAAATCCCCTGGAAAGCTGATAAATTGTGGGAGAATCAGACAGATCGCGACGCTTAATGACAACCGCCCCCGCACTGGCCGAAGAAGACACCCGCTCAGAGTAGTTTAGCGCTCCGATTATGGGATTACCCTCAAATCATTGCACCAGGCAAAAATCGCCTGCAATCCTCCCACACTTAAGGCTGTTAAGGAGAAAATGTGCAATAAATCTTAACAGAAGGAAGCAGACTCGCTGACAAAAAAAAGGATAGCCCACCCACAACCCATTGAGTGTGTGGGTGGGTTTTGGGTGCAGAATGGGAGCCGGCAGCACCACCACAAGGCAAAATATTTATGTAAGGTTCCCTTGTAATGCAGTTTTGTCTAGTCGAAAGGAGATAACATAAATCTCCATCGGGATTCTTCAAAAAGCCATGAAAAAGGAATTCTTGTGAGGAAGCGAAAAAAGCACGACAGCGCTAAGATCTATGTGCGCCAGCGGATGGGATAACTTATTGCATTTGAAATGAGGGAGAGCTCTGCTCCAGATAAATCTCCAGGAGCTGGGAATAGTTGAAATTTTGTCGAAACTACTCCATCCCTTTTGGATTCCGCCGATTTTCGTCGCGCGATTTTAATAATTGTCACACCCTGAGCCGCTTCCGACCTTCGGCAAGAATCACTTAATAGGTTCCTTCCGAACGGGGAGAAAAAGAAAATTCTCGTCGTTTCGAAGGTCCCGACAAAAGTCCCGAAATGATTAATGCCAACGAGGAGATTTTCCCCCGGGATATGCAGGAATGGGGGACATTAGCCAGTAACAAGTGTGCCCCGGGAGCACGTAGACTGCCCCTTTTTTGGTGCATTATTGGGCGCAGATGGTACGTTTCGGCGTCAATCGCATCCGGGGCTAGCCCGGGCCTAGCCGGATGGAATTCGAGTGGCTGAGGTCAATTAGGACGTTGCATCCTTTTAGAATTTCGAATTTCGAATAAGGCCGGTGAGGCTCGACGGGCCTGGCGGCGACAAACATCCGCATTGCACTTTCGGGAAAAGTTGTCTTAATATTCCTCCGTACGTGCCAGGGATTGTTTTTGAACTTTAGCTTTGGTTACTGGCGTTTTTCCGTAATGCTGGATAGAATTTTCGATTCTGCTCAAGGGCAACTTAAGGCGACTTCCATTCGAGCAAAAGCCAACGAGCGCAAAACGAACTCCAAATGTGAAGGGTAAACCAAATGCAAAATTCAGGTTATTTTACCGGGTGAGAATTTGTTATTAGCACATGTAAATGAATGTGTCCTAAATTTGACAATAGCTCGACAATACATATTTAAATTTTATTATTAGTATTCAAAATTCTTTCTTTTCCCTCCTCTGAAAAAATCGGCAAAGAGCGTGTTGGATATAGTTTTTATTTTAGATTATTTATTATTTAATTTTATTTAAATGTGATAACAAACAGTTTATTTATACATACCAATACCGCAATTAATAAAAACGCTAAATATATGTAAAACCGAGTTAGTACCTATAGTAAATTCAAAAAGAGACAAAAGAGTTCCTAATTTAATAATTCATAAAATAAATAGGTACATACAAACATACATATATACATAATATATACACTGAAAAAACAACAGATTGTTTCAACAATTTTTTATATTGAATTTAAGCTAACATGACTTCTAGTAACATTCATCAGGTAATGCTAGTTAAAATAATATGACTAGTCATGTTAATTATACAAAACCTGGGTTTGTTTCAGCAATATACATATTATTTTGACATGCTACTATTTAAAACAACATCAGTATCTTCAAATTAAACAGGAATTAAGAAACTAAGCAATTAACAATACTTGTTGTTGACTTGACTTGTTAAATTGACAAGGAAATTTTTATTCAGTGTATTATAATTTTTTGATTAATTCATTTATTCCTAAAACAAACTAATTTTTACAAAAAAAAAAAAAAAATAAATAAACACTGACTTCGAAATTTGCCCTATATGTATGTATAAACTTAAACTAAAAACATTAAAAATAATATTTTTTTTCACTTTAAAGAAACAAGCATAAAAAGATAATATGTACATAAAATCATTGATAAATTAAATATTTATAATATCTTATTAGTTATTTTTGCAATCGGTGCCAGTCAGTCCCTTTAAGGTTATTTCTTTGTATTTCTCGCCTAATATGCAATGACAAAGTTTTAAGTTGCTTGTAAACTCTAAAAATAAAACCGACCGTAGCCATGGATTTGTTCGTTATGAAGCTGATATGATGATCAAAAAATAAACTAGACTCTAAAATTACCCAAAAATAACGAATTTGATCAAGTCATTATACGAAAGAAGTATCAAAAATGTGATAGTCAAATATTATATTTTGGAATTGTCTTACACGAATACTCACAACTACATTTGCCAAGCCGTTGTTGCAATTTATATACATATTGAAAATTTCGGAAGTAAGATTTCATCATTGCCCTTATTTGCTAGACTTTAGACCAAATTTTCAAATTCAAATACAATTTTCTTTCAATTTACAGCTTTTAGGTTTTCAGAACGACAAAACCATGATCCTACAATTGTTGTACATTTTTCTTCACAACCTGATTGATATTGGTATCAATAAAAAAAGAGTTTGACAAATAGAATAGTAAGTTATATAGGATGTCCTTTGAATAGGTCGGACTTTTTTAATGCGTTATTAAAAAAAGCGTGTTTTTTAGTGTTTTGAAACTATACCTATTTGATTATTATTTATATTTTGACCCCTGAGTCCAAAAATATATTTCCAAAAATTGAATCTGCTGCAATTTTTCAGTTAACGTTTTGCCAGCACAGTATTCTTTATAAGTTTGAAAAATTAGTTGCTAAAATGCGACTTTCACCTTCAGAAAACTGAAGTTAAAGTTGACGCATTTTCGACACTCGTGAAGTCTCGACGTTATGTTTTATGTTTTACCACTTCCTGTACAGAAAATGACTTACTATCGATGGTCATAAAAGAGCAGGTTAAGAAATGAAAAAAACCATAATTATAAAAACCAAGCAAATGACACTTTTTCGAAGTAATGTTTTAATTAAAGTAGTCTACTATAAAAATTAAATGTTAGTGAAAATTTAATTCGAAAATTGTTAGACACAAAGGCCTTTAGACTGAGTCTACCTTTCCCAGGACTACATATAATAAATGTCTCAGTGGGTTATATAGAGGATAATGGGCGTTATGCTTTTGTCAGCCTTATTTCGAGACGTTATGCATGACACATGCTGCCTTTCATCCAATTGCCCGAACCACTTTCTGTTTTCAGATCTCACTTTCGGCAATCTGCACCCAATCATCCCGGAGCCCTTGGCACGTTATAAAGCAGCCGCATCATTAAGCCAGAGTCCAGATTATGCATCTTGATCCATTGGCCGGGTCGTTTCCTGAAAATCTGTCCGAAAGCCCCCGAAACATTCACCCCCGATGGTCGTCCCGGAGCAGAGTAGAGTTGTATCATTGCGGCAGGGGATGTACCTTAAACAGAACAATGCAACTAGATTTTCTCCCCCAAAATTCGAAAGACGCCATGAATGCGATAATTCCGGCCTTAGTGTTGTCTAGTCTGGTCATTTTCAGGAAATCCACTCGAAATTAAGAGGCCCAAAGGCTAAAGCATCAAATAAATATTTTCCACCACCCTGTCGAGTAGCGCGATCTCACACTTTCGGGGGTGGAAATCATTCAGTCAAAAGCTTAAATATTTTCGGGGAAGATTGATTCAGGAAAATTAATTATTTCATCAGAGAGATTCCCTTCTTTGGCAATTAAAGTTTTAATGAATTTTTGTTTCAGCCGACTGTGAAAAATGTTTTTATTGGGGTGCAGCGGCCTCCGCTTCTTTTTGGGGGCCCCCACATGCCTTGCTCAATGTGGCGCTACACTTGCATATGTGGTCCAGGGGATGGGGCGCATATTTAATATCATGCGAGTCACGGGGCGGCGCGGCGGCGGTGAAAGGAAATTAATACTTTTGTACACGTTTTAACAAATCACAGTTTTTGCTTGCTTTAAAATGCATTTTAACAATCAGAGTCCAGACGGTAATGGTATAAAAATTTCAGAGGTTGCCAAAGCAAATACAAACATTGTTTTTGCAATCAATCTAGATTTTAACAATATTCGAAAAAGGCTTCAAAATACTCTTCGTATACTATCTACGCCACAAATTCTGTTTTTTCCACAAAATGAATATAAATAAATAAAAGATGCATTACAATAAATAACATAAACCTAAATACAAATAAAAATGCGGTCGATTTTAACCAATATATTTATTTTAAGAAATAAATTGAAACATGAAACATTTAATTACAAAAACATTCGCAAGCTATTACACTTGATTATTAAAAAGAAAATAATTATTTTAAACCATTGAATCACATAATCTGCAGTGTTTAGCGGGACAGCTGTCAATTGATAATATGAATTAGGTGTTCTTTCCAGGATTTCCATTATCATTCTCTGAGAATTGTCGGAACTTCGTTAACGAGGACGAGAATGTAGTTATAAATGTTCATTCAAACTTTATTCTTGGTGACAGACGACTCAGCAAGGATCACTTTTCGTTAACGTTCATTGGATCGTGCCCCGTCTGTCTATTATTATTGAAAAAATTTAAAATTATATCTTTGTGCATGCTACTTTTTATAGACATATAGCATGGAACGATTTTTTTTGATTTTGACCCGTGTACAATTGAAAAAATTTATTGAACTAAACTATATTTAGTATCGTTCACGTTCCATTAGTCTAGCCTAGTTTGTTAGTCATATTTCATAGTCGTACATTAATTTTGAATATTAATACAACCAGAATATCAAAGAACAGTATAACTTTCATAATATGGCAAGAATCCAATTTTACTATTAGTTTTTCTCATTTAAAGTGAATTTAGGTCATGCTCGAAAAACGAATCTTGTTTTAAGTAGACAATTGGATAGTGCCAAAATATGTTTTTAAAAAATGGACCATTTCAAATGAAATTTTCATAACCAAGTCGAATTAACCCTTATACTCATTGTAGCCTAGAAAGAGGGTAAATTGCCGTGACGAGCGCTAAGCCAGTCCGTGCCAACGAGTTACCACATTTACAGCATTCAGGCCTGAATGTTGTTGAGTTTCTTTTTAAGGCAGTTAAATCTTCCCAGCCTCCGGTTGAGGACCACTCGACATGTTTGCACATTGCAAACAGACTCTGCACTCCCTATGCAGCCGAGGCGGGGGTGGGCAGTGGCGGCGGCGGCGACGGCGGTGTTCTCGTGCAGTTTTCTCGCAGGCAAACAACTTGGCGCGCTATTTGTCGTCGGTTAGTGAATGTAATTACGGGGCGGTGCGGCGCTCAATGTACACGTGTATGCAGACCCCAAACGCCACCGCCTAATAAAGGAGCTGCACGTTGGGCCCGAACATCAGCATAAATACGGTCAGTGCTTTATGGGGAGCAGCATACCACCACTGCGGTGGCCATGTTTGCTGACACGGAAAATATTTTATTTGAATTACTTAAAGTTTTGCTGCAGTCTGTCAGTTCAATTTCAATAACTTGACGCGCCGCTATCCCGCAGGGAGTTTATTGTATAAGAGATATGAAAGGATCAAGGGAAAAAAGTGCTGAAGACAACATCATTTCTTGGATGATCCCTGAATTTTATGGGTATAGCAACAGATACTACTTACTAAGGTCTAAAACGTATAAGGGGCATATTCTGCATTCAAAGCAAGCTCCTTAAAGTTTTACACGTGTCCACGTAGCATAAACCCTACCAAGTATGTAGCATATGTCGACCGAAACGTACCGGAGGACGTCTGTTGTTTCGAACATAAATTATTGAACCTCGCTGGTCGTGATGTATGCTCCTAACAGGCGGCCTTGCATTCTCCACCTCCATCTCTAAAATTGTACCAAGATTAAATAAGTGAGCCAGGGGAATGTATACGATGTTTTGACAGAGTTATCCTTACGCATCCCGGCCACAAATCATTTTATCCCTGTATTCCCTTCATTTCTATCTAAATCCATGGCCCCATATCCCGGAAATTCTTAATAATCCTCTCACACTCAGGCAAGTGGTGCTAAACGGAAAATTTATGCTTTACGTTCTGTTCAGACTTCGTCTCTTTTCTAAGACAGCTTGCTTGAGAAAAAGAAGGAAAACGAAAAAAAATAAAATAAAAATACACATCGCCTGGACCAATCTTACCCCCGCAGCATCATGTTGGCAGCGAGACAGAGTCATCTATCGGCAGCAGCTGTTGTCTTAATAAATGTTCCCTGTACCGTCTTTTGTATACTGAAGAAACTGAAGAAACTGAAGGTAGGTACCAAGAGCGCTACTTACATCCAATTCTTGGAAGAAGGTCTAAATTTCTTCTTTGATTTACCATTTACTCTTTCCCCGGTACGCTTAAGCTTCACAATTGCAAGTTTACTCAGCCAAGAGTCATTCGACGAAAAGCCTTTTGCATCTTTAAGGAAGCATACTAACGGATGCCCTCCGCCTGGGTATTTCTAGCCCTATGCTGCATTTATGCAAACACTTATAGTAAATGGCGGCGATATGAGCTCCCATGCTAAGAGTGATTCAAAGAAGATATATGGGGCACCATTTGCCGGGAACTGCCTGCATCCGGATAGTCCTCGGCAATTCCTTATAAATCCGCGAAATTGAACTTTTCTTGTGTACATGCCAAGTTTATGTTGGCTGATGGCATTCAATAAATAAAATATTAGGGGATTCGGCCCGGCGACGGCGATATACCCAACGACTTTCTTTCGTTTCCTCCACTCTGAAACAATCAATGCGGCTGCAACATCCAAAAACTATAGTCCAGGGTCGAAAATTGTGCAGCATCCGTTCGCTTGGCAAGTAACAACATGGGAAAGCAGTTCTCATGCGAAAACTAATACAAGTCCAAAAATTGGCTTATCCCCTTAAGAGGGATTTTTGAAGAAAAACAGCAACGGGAATCGAACTTAAAGTGCTTTGAATTTTCGAGAAGATATCCATGTCACGCTATTCTTTTAAGATAGAAAGAAATTGCATGAGTCAGTGCAGTATTTCTTTTATAAATATAACACCGCTAGGGACTTTGAGATATTTTACTTGAGATTATATTTGGGGATCTCAAAAGACAAATTTACTAAAAATTAGATTATTAAAACATCATTTATGGGTCAATGTTTGAAAAAATTTTTAGACCCTGTTTTAAACTTACATGTTGATTGATTTTAATGTTTTTATCAAAAACATCATCTAAAATTTTCCTGTATTCGAATCAAATAGTTTAAAACTGTATCTATAAGTTTGCCAATTTAGAAAATCACATATTTAATTCTATCTAAAAAATGTAATAACAAGGACAGTTTTCTGTAAAGAACAAACATATTGTGATATACTTAAAATTTGTTGCAAAAATTTTTGCCGAATTAACAATGTCATGAAGAAAATCTATTGTAACAAAATTTTCCTTCGCATTCAAAGTTTTTAATCGAGTGTACCTATATATGTTGACCGTCGCTCGGTCCGCACGATTGTGGCGTCTGTGGTAAGGACACTGGCCGTTTAGCCACACTGAAGAAATTTGGCCAGCGCTCTGAATTGAAATGCCGAGTATTTTTTGGGCTCGTCTGTTTCGTTTCCTTTAAAATAGGATCACATTTTTTGTTTTGTGCGTTGGATTTCAATATATGTATACATAAATTATACATGTATAATGACATTTTATTTTAATTTATATATTGTATATTTTTGTAGAAACTTTTCAAAATTATATTTTGCTAGTTTCGATACGCACTCTAAATACAATGATTGACTCCATTTCAATAATAGTTTTTTTTATTATATATTATATGTGGTGTAAAAAAAGGGGTGGTTTTATGAAATTACGGTAGATATGAAATATATTTGTTTGCCATAACCCGAAATTACCGGAAGTTGGTTAACGCGATTTTGGTTTATATGTTTGAGATTATTGTAATAGTCGATAAGAATGAAAGTAGGTACTTAAATGTTTTTTTTTCATTCTTTTATATTATTAACTATAATGATAATAAAAAAACACATCAGCTGATGATGCTTAATATGTACATATATTATTATTTATAATACCTATAATAAGGTAATTTAATAATCAATTTTTATTTAGATAACATTAATTTATGATAAATGAAAAGTACACTCTAAACGATTTATTATTATAATAGCTTTTTTTATATAACATTCCCTACAGAGTAGCATTTAAAAGCAATTCAATTTACTATAATTACCTTCAGTAGTTATTACAAAGTGATATCGCTAAAATTTGGTTTAAATTAGAGAATTTAGATTGTGTTGTATATTAACATAAATAGTTTTTTCATATTCATGTAAATATTCGTCAATTTGACGTAGTCACACCAAACACTTAAAAATAATGTAGGTTCATCTTCACATTATTAATTCCATGAATTGATCGATTATTTTTCATTCGATGCTTCATTCGTAGCAATATTTTTAATTCAACTCCACTCGTGCGGAGGCTCCTGTATGTTTCCACTTCGTCCACATTAGTTCGAACCGAAGTTAAATAATTCTTCCGCCAAATATCATGTGAGGATTCTATTTTACACCCAAGTTGGCTTAAATGTCAACAAATCATTAACCATGATATCTTTGCTCGGCTGGAGGACCGCCAGAACAGAGACACCACGAAAACTTAGCAAAACCCTTGTAATCTGTTTAAATTTCAAATCAAGTGAGTCTTTGATCCGCAATCGATGAATAATTAAGTTATGATGATCATCCGCAAATTATACATACACCTCTGGCCCGGCGGGGGTGTTCGGCGCCCGCACCGCAGATTTGTCCTCTTCAACTCGATTCAGGTTCATTTTCAGCCCCGTCCCGTTCCGCCCGGCCCTATTATCCTCGGCATCAATTTAAACTAATTCCGAACCTCCTCCGAGTGGCGTAATGGCCGGAGCACCGAAGATGAATTTCGGAGGTAATCAAATATTTACAGCGCTTAATTGTCGGGTGCGTGGGTGGGCCCGGTGGGGGCGTCGGGGAGGCGTCGGGGGACCTGTTCACATGTGCTGCAGAGGGCGCCTCGACGACGAAGGTCAGCCCCGCACGTATGCGGGAGGTGCTCTGCACGGATGCTCCGTATGACGTCGGACGGTCGACGGATAGTCGAAGAAAAACGGAGCACACATGTTGTTCCTTGTAATAAGACGCCATCGGAGCGGGTCTGGCCGTAAAGTGCAAAACCGCCACTCCCCCGAGGATTAGTTTGCACTTGCAAGTGGAGCTCCCGATGGTTTTTGGGTCCTCGCCCCCCATATGGGGGAACTTTCGCAAGGTACGTTTTGTGGCGTAAAGTTTTCTGGAAGTTGTTTGTTTTGAAATTTCTATCTCGGTGGTCGTCAGTATGTCATGTTTCCTCCTTTCATGCCCGCTCCATATGTCGAGCCGACTCTAATTTGTAGGGAAACCGTCCCGGGCAAGAAACTTCCGATGGTATGATGATACCAAAGAAGGGACATATAACTTTACTTATTTTCGCAGCAGGGCCATACCCAACAAATAGCCGCCGCGACGTCGACCAGCCCGGCCTCTGCCGGGGAAGTCGTGAAGTGTTAACAACTTAGAGTATGGCCATTATTGCCCAAACCTGTTATATAACGACAATTTCAAACTGAACTAATGAGCGAACAATTTGTGGACTTTGCCCTTTTGTCTTTGTCCAAACTTTTTCTATTTCGATAACAACGGCCAAAGATAAAGTTATTCGCTCCATTCGTATCGAAAACGAGAGCTTCAGTCGTTGTAAACTCATCCCACACTAATATTGGTTAAAGATGTCCATTTCAAACTTTCCCTGGATTCTTCGATCAATATATTTTTAGTCCTTTTACACAAAAGAATAATTACACCAAAAAAAATGTTACGTATAAGCGTAAAATAAAATATCAGCAAAACTGACTAAAACGATTTTTTCGGTCCAAACTATGCAACTGAATGATTTGAGCCGATTTTTTCAGGTTTACTATGATTTTTGCAGGCATTTGGGCTAATTTGTTCGAACCATTTAAAAATAGCTTTGGAAACGTTTTATGCGATCTAAAGCCAACTTTTTGGTTATTTCTAGCTCAATTTTACACTATCACCCGGTTTAGAGTGCCAGAGTTTAAAGTTTTTGCTTTGTAGGTAATTTTTTTTTATATTTTTCCTTAAATCCCTGAAGGGTTTATTTTCTTTTAAAGTAAAAATTTTAAAAATAGCGATCAGCGGCCTTGAAACTAGAACAAGAGCCAATTTTTTGGTTATTTCTAGCTAATTTTTACACTACCGCTCGGTTTAGGGTGCTGGAGTTTTAAAGTTTTATTCCAGAGGTATTGTTTTATATTTATCCTTAAGTCTCTGAAGGATTTTACTTTCTTTTATAGGTAAAATTTTTATTTTTGAAATGCCTGCATAGGGTAAAACCGCCAATTATTGAACAAATTTAACAAAATTACTTGTTCCAATATACAAAAATTAAAGTGTGCTTTTTTTAACAGTTTAAAAGTTGTTTTAAATTTCCGACAATGAATTAAATCCTTTTAATTTAAAAGTCTTGTCTGGTGATTAGATAAAATTTTACCGATGGACACTAAAATTACCATCATCCGGCCAAGTCTTATTTAAAATCTCTCTAAGTCGATTTTCTTAATTTTATCTGAAATGATAGTTTCATATGACTTAATTTTCAAAACAGATATGAGTAAAACAAATTTTATAGTAATGTTGACCTGCAGTCTTACAGCATATCAAAAACAAAAGGCTTGCTGTAACAAAATGCCAAAATTGTAGAATGGTGCATATGTTTTGCAAAATGTGGATTTTCTTGAAAGTAAACTGATCGATCTTCTTAATACTCTTGCAAAGATAATTAAAGATGATGGACTATAAAATTGTTATGCTTAAAAACGGACTCTGCGGCAACACCAAACAATTTCAATTTGTTCTGAAAAATTTTTTGAAATAATTTAATGCTACTTGTATAAGAACAATCTCTAGGTCTAGATATTATAATACAATAATAAAAACATTTTTTTTAAAGAGTTATAGTCTTTAAACCAACGTTGTTAGGAAATTTGTGTTTCAGTAAAATTGTTGCCAATTTCTTGAATTTCACTCGTAATCTGCTTTCAAAACTCAGCCACACGCGACGCGTTCGCAAAATCACCCGCACAATTGATCACTAACATTTTCGTCCCCATATTGCGAAAATTTAAAGTAAGAAAAACTATTGAGTGTCCTGTAATTGGTGTTTTTTTTTTTTTAAATGACCCTATTATTTTGAGTCTGAAATAATTCATCAAAACTTCTTGATGTCGTCGTTTCATAGGTACGTGATTTTGCATCTTTTAGTAATTTTTGATACTACTGAACAAAATTGCTTTTTTAAAGAGGAATTTTAAAGTATTTCGCAGTGAGAGGAATTATGTACGGCTAAATTTTGTGGTTGATTTTGTATGTAAAGATAATATATAAAATTTCTAAAAGCACTCATTTTAAGAAAAGAAAAAAATAAAGTTATATTCCTATCGCTCACGTGCAATCGGCACATTAAATTTACGAAAATATTCAAAATTTAAAACATATTTCTTAAATTTAATGAAAAATTTATGGAGCCTCACATCCCAACAAAAGGTAAATGCATTCAGTCGCAATCATCCTTATCGAAAATCTGTTTTCGTTTTTATTCGCCCGCCAATGTTCCTGATTTTCATGAGGGATAGGGCCCCATTCACAGGTCATTCGGACGTCAAAAATAAATAAACGCGCCGATGTCCTTCTATTTGAATATTCCCGATGGCTGATCAAACGGGGGGGCCGCGGCTTCAGGCTCCCGGCCAGGTGAATGGCATAGTGGGTATATGGGGGGTAAAAGGGGTAAAACGGGTATAGGTATCCGGTGCCCGGTTCCAATCAATTGAACTGACCTGATCAGAACACAAAACACCGCGGGGTGGTAATTTGTCAAAGCGACTTCGGGATGGCGAACGATAACAAAAGGAGCCCTGCTGGGGCCTCTGTTTGTTCCAGTGGCCCTTTTCACAGATTGATGCGCCCCCGTGTTTGTACTTTTTGAGTGCCTAAACTCTAAAAACCCTGGTGCAGCGCTGCACAGAACCCTTTCCCCGGTCACCTGCACCCTAATGTTTGGGTTTGCAGATTAAATGATAGATACACAGGTTTAATTTGTCGCGGTGGTGTTTGGAAAGCTCTGGTCGTCCGTGGCCCTATTGTCGCCGGCTCAATGCCCTTAAAGAGTTAAAAAGGATTAGAAAATTTTCCCTTTTTTTTCCCAACGTCGCATTGTGTCCGCAGCATGTTCGACAGCGGAATAATAACTTTTTGAAAGGAGCTCCCGAATTTATGAAGTCGTATACTTTTACGATAATACCACCAATAACTTATGCCCAATATTCTCCGCTGCAGAGAAATCCAATGAACAATTTTCGACGGCTTTGTTTCCGTTCGTGTATTTTTGGTAAAATTTTTCAGTTTTCTACAGGCTAAAACCCTCTTCAAGTTAAATAATTTGGAAAACTACTTCGAAGTCTAGGAATCGGGAATTGTCACCATAAACACTTCTCCGGTGGCCTCTGAAATTTTCTATATACTCTCGATAAATTTTCAATTGTCCATAAAACCCTAGGAGCCTTCCATGTGAGATATGAGAAATTTGTTTTCGAGATAAAAGAGGTAATCCTTTTCCGAAATGATGTGTGGAGGCCCATAAATATTAAACGGAGGGACAGATTCGTTCCTCAACACACACAATCCCAAAATTAAGCGTCCCGAAAAAAACCTTTCATTGCTACCACTTTATTGCTGATACTCTGTCAGGAAGCTGTTAAGGGATTGTAGTATTATCTGATGGATACTTGAGTTTAACGAGTGATTAAGTCCTTGAACAAGCATAATGTCCCATTTTTAATTATATTCGGGACTGATCCATGAGAAATTTCCCATATAGGAACTGGAATTTTGTTTGGGTCAGTTCATGGCAAATCGTCCAGATTGGGATAAATCAGTGAATCAATTTTAGATTTTAATTAAATGTTAACAGAAAAAATTTCATGTACAATAGAATTTTTTTTTGTGGATCTTGCATTGGTTTGTTAGAAATATTTGGTAAAATAATATGAATAAATAAATTGATTTTTAACAAATATATCACCTGTAATTGCTTCATTCATTTAACCTTTTTCCCAAAAACTACTCAATCAACAAACATAGAATTTCGCCCATATTCTCTACATATATAAAAAACTTGTACCAAATCGACACATTCCCACTTCTTGTAATTTTTTTTTTATATAGATATATTAAAGAATTTTTCACTGACATTTTAATGAAATGTTCATATTTATTATAGGTATACTATTCCATTTGCAGAAATATACTTTTTATATTTATTTTCAAAAGTACTGTAACGAATGATGAATAGGAAGAAAATTAGACGTTTAGATATTTGAAAAGAGTTCCTAGCTTAATAGTTTCTATACTGACGACGGAAAATAAATATTTCTTACAAAATGATTTCCGAATTGTTAATAAACTACGAAAATAGTACGGTATTAAAACAATGGACGATTTCAAACTTTTACTAGATTCTGTAATCACCTTTAAACACCACATGGCTCAATTACATCCCCGATTTGAGCAAATCGTATATTCGTAATTGGCAAGAAAGGTGGACTCAAGGCGATCTAGGACGCTTCTTCTACAGCATCGCACCTCAAATAAACAATCAACAGCCGTGGTTCCAGAAGTTTGATGGTTACCTCAACAGGCCTGAGTTACAGACCATCTGCCGTATTGCTGCTAATCACTACGGGTTAAACAATCATCTGAATCGATTTCAGATTATCGATTCTCCACTATGTCCAGACTGCAATGCATATGAGACGGCCGATCATGTACTCTTCATCTGCCCCAGATTAGCAGGCAATAGGAGCGAGCTAACTTCAACCCTACGGGCACAAGGTTTTCGGCCCCCGTTTAATATTAGGCACATCATTGCTACCTCCACATCGGCAGACATAGCTCGGGCGATTCACAAACTCGTCTCCACAAGCAACCTCAACATTTAAAAAGTAATGTAGTTAATTATATATAGATTCCCTGCCCCATTTTGTAAGACAAAAGGCAATAAACAATTTAAAAAAAAAAAAAAAAAATTAAAAAAAAAAAAAAAAAAAAAATCACCTTTAAAGAAATGTGCCTCCTTTTCTCATATTGGATGATTTCCTCCAAATGCCAAAAATTCAAGTGACATTTTAAAGAACCCTATATTTAATAAATTAAAATTAATTTTTAGGCTGGCTAAGTGGTACTGGATTGGATTCCATTTCAATTCATAGTTTAACCTTCTTACAATAGCACTATAAATCATATAATTGGTTTTCTTGTTTTGCAATATTTCCAAAACGTTCTTTTAACGCTGACAATAATACATGACTGAACAATAAAGCCAAAATAAGTACCTATATTAAATTCTCATTCTGAATATTTCGAATAAACTGCAAATCCGTGATATCCTCATACTTTAATCTAAATGCAGGAAATAAAACGAAAGACAAAAACTTAAACTTATTTCTTCCTAAAAACTACCATCACTTGAGAGTATTCTAGCATGAGAGTTTCGCTATCGCAGCTGAACTTTTTGCGCTATGCAAAGCCATTAAAAAGCCAAAAGAAGTGATACATGGGGTGCACCTTCAGCTGCGAAAATATTTAGACAACTCAAGAAATTATTTCAGCAAGCAGAAGAAGCTCTTAAGTGGCTCACACCCTTCCAGTAGGTGTACGTTTCCCTACAAAGCGTTGCATGGAAGAGTCTTAATTGTTGGGTGTTTTTGCAAAATGTGCTCAGTGCTACACCCCCGCAATAAATCGCATGTATGCAAATAGCACACATATTGTGCTAGTACTTTTCGAGGCGGGATTGCAACGTGAAACTTTTGTGGAAAACTTTCAGCTCATTTGCAGCGTTAATCAGGAGCAGGGCTTGAAGGGCTGAATGAAATCTTATTAGGGAAAATTCAGGTAACCATCGCACTTTTATTTCGCGGCCGCATAGTTAATCTGTGGCGGGAAAAGAAAATTCTTAAAGTGTTACTTAACTCTCGACTTGAAAGATAGAAAAAGTTTTCAACTTCTTAAAAGTTGATACTCATATCATTAACAGGAGGAGGAAAGGAGGTGGATCCGTCAGTTGGACAACAACTGGGATCCGGCTCGAAGGACCACTGCTCCACGTAGACTCATTACATTTACACCGCACGGGTTTGCCTCCCGGACGTTATACGAGAGTAAATTCAGCCCGGGCGCGATAAAGCAAGGAGCCGGCGGAGGGGCAAGTGAGAGCTGCTCGTCCACCGTTCACGTGATATCGCACGGATATGTGTGACGGCTCCTCTACCAGGTGTAATTGAATATAAAATTACCTCTGCCAGGGATTAATATTTAATGAATTTCTTCCCTGGATACATGCCGGGCGCACATTCCGCTTTTATAGCCCAAAGAGTGCTTCCCTGCTGCAAGTCGGGCGAATGGATTTCGTCCTCACCCCGACCGTGCACTTATTTAACCTCTCATGATTAGACGACAGCTCTTCTGGCGAGGGCATCGCGGCGCCGACGGACGACGGAGGCGGCGGCGGCGGCGACTCTTCTCCTTTGTGCGGAGCGCCAGAATGCTTCTTGCAGCTTCTGGTACTTCCGCAGTAATTGGCGAAATTAAATGTGATGGGATGGGATGTGCACTTTTTCGAAGTGCTACCGATGCATTGCTTTCAAGCGCTTACTTCAGAGCACGCTAACAGCACGGCTCGGCTAATGCCCCGCATACCCTTAACGTGGTTTTTATGACGCATTAAAGCTAATTTGTGTAATACGCAGCGAGCTTTTTCGAATTGGACCTCCTCTTACTGTCATCGTTAACCATCCCTTGTGGCGATCGTGACCAATTAACTGGGCAGCCAAAGTCCAATATTTGTTACTATGCTTACTTTGGGACAGAAGAGTTTATATGTCCTCTGAAGCACGTTACTTTTAACTAAAACGAACGATGCGACGCACATAATACTTAAGAGCTCCAGCATTAAACTGGTCTATAACTCAATAGAATCAATTAAGTTAATTAAATTTGAATTCAAAGACTACCAAGTAAAGTGAAGATTAGTAAACTAATTCTCTTTTTGAATCCTAGGATACTTTCATTTTAAAAAGCATTATCATTTCAACTTTGAATAGCTTTGAATATAACTATAAAAGAATTATATCTATTCTATAACTTTAATTTTCCTATGGTAACTTTAGTTTACGATACGAGCGATATTTCAATTTTGATAGCCAATAAGTTGAAACACTTCGTTCACACTATCATAAGTTTTGTCAGAATTGTATACATCGTGCTTCGTGTTAGACAAATTAATCGTTTTTCGAGAAAACTGCTTTTTGTTTAGAGGTTTGGCCATTTAAAGTTAGTTTTAAACACTTCAGAAGAAATTAATTTCTAAAAGTTATACATTTGTAAAGTACCGCAGCGTACCTCAGGAAGCGTGTTTTTTAGTTTTTTTTTTAAACTATAATATTTTATTATTATGATTAATTATACTAGATTTAGCTTGCTAGTATTTAATTGTAAATTTATTCTTAAATATTTAAGAGTGTAGTTAAAATAATATGATGTTTGTCTTTAGAAAACTTTTACGTAATTTTGAGCTATAAGCGTAACAGTGTTCTCGTTGTTACAAGTAATATTCAATGCAATCTCTATAACTCGAAAACAAAAAATTTAACAACATTTAATAACGTAAAATACTATTGGTATGTACCTAACCTTTATAGTTCCGACAATCATTAAGTATTCATGGTGCTTGAGTTTAAAGGCCAATATGTAGTTCGAAACTGAATTATACTTATGCTAGGTCTGTAATAACATTATAAAGGAATATACTGTTATATAATATAAAAATATAAAATAGTTGAATTTTGTAATTATGTTTAAAAATAAATTTTTTATCACCAATTATATAAAACTCCATAGACTATATAAATTTTCCTTGGCTCTTTATGCACAACTTAAATTTTTCGCTCGACAATACATATATTAAGCTTATGTTTTTATTTAATCACTTTGTTAGAAAGGTTACGCATGACTACTAGTTATTCTTGTAAGAGATGCTCTAATCCAGCATAAAATGCTATAAACTCAATATGATTCTGATGAAGATGAAAATCTATGACAACCTAATCTCTATAAGTGGGTTAAGTTATCACAGATGATTTAAAATATTTTATTTTATTAGTTTCAGTGTTAAAATATAGTTATGAAAATATATTATCCAATTATATAAAAGACTGGTTGACCACATAAATTGGTAAAATAATTACAATTATAAAACGTCCTTGGTTTCTTATTCGACGCAAAAAAAAATGATTTTTGACCAGAGAATATTTAGGTTTCTCAAAATTAACGATCCTACGGCTTGGATTAGAAATTAAAACTCTCTGGGGTACAAATTTATTAGCTCACCCCCTAGGGATTGTTGGTTCATTCTGCCAAAGACCACGACAAAGTGAAATTTTTTGGTTTCATCTCCGCTCAGGTCAACTGCAGGCAACCACAGCCCTAAATCGTCACTCACCTTGTCACCGCCGTCATGCATATTTAAAGAAAATTTTCTCTTTGGTGAAGTTTCCATTAATTTAAGTACGTCATCAGCGGGGACCTTCCGTCATCTTAGAACGACCAACGTCTTGCAAGGATCAAGGAAGAAGCCCCGCCGAAGATGGTGAAACGGCAGCACACATGTACGCAATTATTCCGGAAGATGCCAGAACACGGCGGCTCTGTCCTTAATTAGCGATCGTTGAATAAAAAATTACCAACAGCTTCATTTCCATATTTTTAATTAACTTGCGCTTGAAGGAAGAACGAGACAAAACCGAGCCCTGCATCCACTCGATGGACGTTGGAATGAAGAAAAATTTAAAACTGTTACCAACCAACCCCTATTAAGGCACCTCCGCTAACTTCGGCATCCTTGACAAATTCAAATATATATAGAAAGGTGACGAAGGACGTCTTCGAAGTTTGTCGCCAACATGACAGGCAAATTTGTGACTCCTTAGAAGGAGTCCAGGAGGATGGTGGCTAAGAAGGCATTTCAAGGATCATTAATTATTTGTCTCACCGCGGACGTTTCCGCCGCTCGAGGGCCAAAAGATGGCCAAAGTCAGGCGTTAAGCTCTTATGAAGTTGACACTTTCGAAGACGAGACAGATGTTGGAGTTTGTCTCTTTTAGGCGTACTTAACCTCCTCAGAAGGAATTTAATTTTAGATAAATTGGCTGGTTATAATTACAGCTTCCTACTTTCGGAGGGAGCTCGCCTCTTGTCTAGTCATTTAGTTAAAAGTCTATTTGTAGAATTTTAAGAACGCACATCTCAGGCACTCTAAGAAGTAAGAAGGTTTAATCCGTAAATGGATAAATAACATTTAAAAATGTATAGTAGAAATTTATCAAAATTTTTTTAGAAATCCAATATAATAACTATAACATTTACATTACATAACATTTTTATAACATTTACTACATTTTCCTCAAATATTAGTGCAACCGGAAAGTAATGTCGTTCTTAATTAAATTAAAAACAAAAATAAATTTTTAACAAATTTTTATTTTTAATCAATCCTCGTTATCAACAACCTTTTGCCATCTATAGTACCTAGTGTGCAAATTTTCAATTCCGGATTGGTAAAAATCAATAGGGTTTTGAGCAAAATATCTGGAGGTGGCATCATTGATTAAAAACAAGAAATTGTTACTTTTTGGACCCCCTAATATAACAACAACTTGTTGAAATTTTAAAAATGTTCTAGTTTCCCAATACTACAACATATCAATCTGAATAACTTAAGAATTATCTTTAAAATATCTGCATATATTAGGAGTTTCAGGTTTGCTGATTGATTTAATTATTTATTTTATATAGCAAAGAGGTATAACATATATAATTTGTGCTTGGACGAAAATTTTAATTTTTGACAGAGTTATATACAAAAGGTACTTTTATTGGAATCTGTACCTACCACATATTGCCTTGTAAAATTAGTTATGATAAAAAACAATTCCTTCTTCCGAGCACGAGCTATATACATATGTATATCTACTAACAGAAATAATTTGATTTTTTAATTTCAGATCAATCTATCATGAGTTATTGTGACAACGCCAACGGAACGTTATTCACAGGCAATGAGGTCCCAATGGCTGAATTTTCGAAATTTCTAAATGAACATTTTGCAAATATTTGTCAACTGTTTACCTTTGATATGTAAAAAGTTTTGAATAAAACATTTAATTTATTATATTAGAAAACAATTTGAGAAAATATGCTTTTTTGTAGCCTTCGAAACCCATCTAACCTTTCAAGTAAAATCATTGTATTTGTCGCTGTCCATAATAAGAAAAAGGATCAATATAAAACACGTATTTAGTAGTTAATCCTATATACTATACTACACAAAATCTAAAAGTATAATGATACCAAAAATAAAAGTTTGTTGACCACAAATTATTTAATACCGGCGACTTTTATTTTGTTTTGACTGATTTCAAGAAATTCTTCGAAATTAAATCACATGTGCGTCTTTATTTTAAGAAAGTCACAATTCGAATGAGTAGATGATGCATACTCCTATTGTGTGTTTTACAAAAAGAATAGTAAAGTTTAGGAATTGCAGTTGTATTTTCACATAAATGTTGCAAAAACATACTTTTGAATCCGATTTTTTCACCTTAGTTGTAAAAATACTCTAATATCTTTTAATACAGTAATTTTATGCAATTTTTTTGAGTGTAAATGAATATAAATTTATTTTTCAAATTACGCGGTTTATTTAGCACCCTGAATAACATCACGTAATAGAATTATAAAGAAATAACTAAGGATCCTAAATAACCTTGCACTTTGTGCTGATAATAAAATAATCATAAATGTGATATGAGCGTTTCTACTCCGCTGGTAGACATTTCGGTGCACAAATGCTAAAGTCCAATCCGCATAATGGTCGAAGTCGAGGATGTAACTCAGTAACGTGCCTACTTGCAGCAAAACTCCTCGACGTGCTTTAATTCATGATGAATTGCTATGGCACTTGGTCTCGCAACAGTGAAGAACCCTTAAAGGTACCCGAGGGGGCCTAACAATCCGCAAGGGCTCATCCAGAAAGCCCGAAATACCTGGGAATGAAGCAAGCAGCAAGCAGCAAGTAGCTCATAAAACAATGCCAAAATAAATGACATCAGCAAGATGTGTGTGCGAGTGTGCTGCACGGGAGGTTCGCTGCCAGAGGCGCCCCTTCCATACTAAAAACGTTCGTTGGTTGGGAGCTCTTAAAACCTGCATAAGCCTTTGCCCGTTCCCGGACTGGGGTCTCCGGAAAATTGATGAGAAAAAATTTTGCACGACAACATTCAGGTTCATTACACAATCATGTCACTTGGAATTGTATGGTGCAATGCAGTCACACTCTCCGGTGGGGCGCACTCGTACGTCGCTTTGTCACGGTGTTTGTACACCAAAGTCACGGCAGAAGAGGCGTCCCGACGCCCCATCGACGGGCCAGAGCACATAGGACACCTGGGCTGGAGTTTGGAGCTAGAGTTGGAGCCGGAGCTGGAGCTGGGTTCTAACTCCACGTCCAGATGCTATGTGCTCTAAATGCCTCTGTTTGCTGTGCTCCTCGATCGGAGGTAGCAACGTGGAAAGGCACCGACGCCGCCGCCGCCGCCGCCACCGTCCAACGAGTGTTTCGTGTTTCGTGTTTGGCACAGAGGCACATCCTCACGTTTCCATGTTGGTATTAAATTTGATGCAATCAATCATTCATGGGCCGGCTACCACCATAAGCCTGAATAATATGGCATCGTGCAGAAATTGTATTTCGTAGATAATGGATGAGGACGTGGCTACTCGAGTTGCTGGCTCCGTGAACGAAGTCATCAAACGTGAAATAAATTCGCTGTTAAAGGTAGTTGCGGCGACATGAGTGGTGTCCGGATCCCGGTCGTCCACGGATGCGATGGGTACTGCCACATCGAAATAACATCCTATGGCAATCCGGATGAGGGCGTCTCCTAGTGCAGAAAACTATGTTTTAATTAATCTGCCTGGCCCTGTCAATACGGCAGGAGGTAAATGATTGCCTCAAACTAAGGTTAAAAAAAAAGAATATAGGAACCTTCCTTCCTTGTCAGGAATGAATGATAGTTGAACTCAAGGTAGAGCAGGAAATGAACGAACCATGAGCACCAAAGAGGCAAATTGTGGACATGATATTTTTCCTCGGCTTGTATCTGGTTCTACATCAAAATTCTGCTATAAATAAAACAAAAATGCTGCAATGCGATGCTGCATGCAACATGAATTTTGTGGTGGTACGAAGAAGAAATGGTTCAATTTTGAGGTCACATTTTATTTTCGGTCTGTGCATACCGGATGGAAATAAACTATAACTTCTAGAAAATACGTGTTTCTTGAAGGAATTGTTGATGAGGTACAATGGAACAAAATGTTTGGCTCTTTTAACCCATTTATTATTAATACCATGATCCAAGGATCTAAAGATAGTTTTTTATATTTTTTCTATATATTTTAAAAGTCAGCATATTTAGTTATAATTCTAAAAAAAATCTATCTGCAAATCCACAAATAATTGCATAAATAAAGTTAATTAGTACTGACGATTGTACCTAAATTGGGCAGAGTTAATCTATAGAGGAAACAAACAGGTGTTTATTACGTTTTATTTGTATTTAATTTAATTTATATGTTTTATTTAGTCGGAAAGAATTAAATCTTTTTTAGAATTTAATTAAGACTATGTAGGAATGAAATAATTGATTTTAGCTTAGTACAAAGTGATGATTATTTTTTAAACAATTAATGATAATCATTATTATATGGTTGTTAAATACATATTATTGGAAAATATTAAAGAATACTAAAATTGATAGTGATTTGTCCTGCTTAAATAATGGAATTTTATCTCATAGTATACATCGATCAATTCAGTTAACCTTTTAGATAAAATACTATATGTATAAGGATTATATATGAAGGGTACAGGGAAACAATAAAGTATAATACAAATTTTTTTTTAAATCGAGTTAATGGTACCATTGAAAATATAGAGCAAATTACTTTAATTATGAGTAATAAGGGTTGATATTAAAAGACACTATAAATTTTTTTCTGACCCGATATAGAAATTTTGGCACGATTCAGTTCTTATATATCTTTTCAGGAGAAGTTCCAGAATTTCCGTAGTTTTCAATTAATCATTAAAATAGCTTTTATGTTAAATCTTCTTGCTTATGTGCTTCAGGGGTAATTGCGGACAGCAGTGCATTTCTCATTTGAATCAATATGAGGTAATTACGGACATAATTATAGATACCTACTAGAGCTATTTTCAAAAACGCTGTATTATTACTTTTATATTTTGGCTATATTTGAAATAATTAAGTAACAAATATAAAGTTATTAAAGCTTATTACCTAATCTATGTAAATATGTAATTAATTAGAATTCGACTTTTTGCAATTGTATTATATAAACATGAGTTCCCATTTTTCTTCTTCTTTTTCTTTCCCCTACTATTCAATATTTCTGTTTTAAAATTTGATTTTTGTATTTGTTTAGTAATCTAGTTGGGAGAGTAGAGTGAAAAATCAATGTCTAAACTTTTCGATGTCATACTTTAAATTTGCATCAAAATTCCACGTCTTCATCATAAAATGTAATTTAATTTTAAAATATTTTATATAGTGCCTTGACCCTTAAATGCGAAGGAAATAACGAAAATCTTTATCAAAGTTATATAAGCAAAAGAAAGTAATCTACTGGCGTAATTATGCAAAATCGTGCACCGGCTACATTCCAAAATGAGTTCGTTTAGCTCCTTTTTAAGAAGTCCCTTTGTGAACAATTTTTATTTCTTATAAGATCTCGAGTATTTTCTTAACAATCTCCTTCAGATATTCTCAGAAGTTATTTTGCCATTCTAGAAGAATATCATAAACGTCGGAAGCAACTGTGTTAAGGTGAACATTATGAAAAGTTTGCAACATTTTTTCCTTTTTTTTTTTATTTTGCTTGAGAACAAGGATAGCACACAATAAACAACCCTCGGAGCATCATTGGGGCTCAAAGGAGCGGAAAGATAATAAGATGTATTTGACGCGATTTAAGTTGGAGCATCCCCCATCGCAAGCAGAAAGGCGGAGAACGGAAAAAACTTAAGAGCTAAATGACATTTATTGTGGAGTTGTACTGCACCAGGAAATGCAAATAATGCTTGCAAAATAGGAAAGACAACCGGCGGCGGAGCAGCAACTTGCGGAATTAGCATTCAGCCCTCGAGTTTTTTCCGCAAGTTTTTATTTAAGATATCGTTTGCAGCTGCCAGAGCGGGCAATAGTTATCCCGCAGAGCCCATTTCGAGAGCTCTAAAGCTTCTATGAGCTATTGCATCTTTTTTAAAAACTGCTCGAGCCATTTAAAGTGCCCTTCCGGCCCTCAAACCCCAGCCGGGCTCCATCCCTCCGCCAGACGGTCGACGGAATTAGCAAAATAAAGCGGGAGAACGACAGAATTAAACAACCTTAATTTTCCTGTCATTTCCTGCCGCTGGAGGAAACTATCCTGAATGGGTTTCAAGCTGCGAGGCCCTTCCTGTCTTCCCCCGTTCCGGGCCGTTCCGGGGGTTCGGGGGTTCGAGGATCCGGGAAACGCTAAGCGGAACAGCATCAACAGGTCCATGGACCCTCGGATGCTCTCAGATGGGAGCAAACCCATTTAGGGATGCATTTACAACACGAAAAACGAGAAATTAGCACGTTGCCATGGAATGATTAAAACCAATAAAACGGAATTATAGCGCACTATAAATGGAAATTTCACATGCCGTTTTTGTGCCTCTTCCCGCCCCGGGGATGTTTCTGGTTTAATTGCACGGTGTCCGGGAGTATCCCGGGCAGGACTTTTACCCGGATTGGAATTATCCTGTTCACTAAAATTCCTCGATTCTGAATGGGGGGAAGGTGGGGTTTATCCCGGCATCCTCAATTAACTTTCTTCGAAAACCCTTTCCCAGCCGGGCGCCACCAAGTCATCGACTATATACACGTGTTTTGGGAGGGCGTCCTCGGGTCGATTACAATAATTAATTCGTTTATTTGTAATCAATTTGGGCCCAAATTGCAAGTGTTTGTGCTCCGGATAATTTCTACAAGTGGCTGACGCCCAAGGGCACAAAAGCACTCGTTTGGCCCTTGCTTACCTTCTGTTCTGTTTACATCGAGAACCGTCCGGAGGACTCGGGCGATTGTTTGAGCCCCAAAAAGGAGTGAAATTCCTGTTCTCAGCAAATCCATCATGTAGGTAGGACATGATCCTTCCACTCCATCCCGAACCCCGAACCCAATATCTCATATAATTAGATCTGCCGATTCATGAACCCTTTTGTGGGCACACACAGTCATTTCGAGATCGATTCTTTTTTACTCGGCATGCAGACGTGTGGATAGGGTTCACCATTATATATCGCATCATCAGACAAGTTCACATTCTTGAGTAATACCTTCAAAAATTTTGGTGAATCTGCACTTCACAAAGTTTAAGGAATTGTACTGAATTTCTATGAGACAATCTCTAAGAAAATGAGGTAGTAACAAAAAATATTCATTCAGAAAATGTTCACCCAACAACTTAATATCTTCATAAAAAGGATACAGAGATCATAATAAGTCATATTTTTGACGACTACAAACATTCAAAGAAATAAATATCTTTAATAAAAGAAAAAAATAATGTACATATTCACAATAAATAACATTTAAAATATATTACCAAAAATCCATTTCGTACAATGAAATATCAATGCAAGTGCAAAAAAATCGAAGAAAAACAGTTCAGGTTCACATATAATGAGGAACAAAGTTTAATCCTAAAAAGTTCTAAACCACATCCCGATAGTCGATTTCGTAAACCCGGTAATAATATGATATCAAATTTTAACACAAGGTCGATGTGAGTTCTACTTTGAGTAAATCTTGTATACTAAACAGCCATAAAAAAACGCATTCCGATCATTTTTGCTAGAATACCTAGTACATATCAAATTTGAAAACAAAATATGGATCTTTTTGATCTTATGAAAATTTTCTGCCGTCCACGAACTTAAGGGCGCGTCGCAGCTTGGATCTTTTTTCTTTTTGATAAATAAAATCGTTTTTCTAAATACATGATAATTTTTTCCCGAAACTAAGTATGTTTTTCACCGGGCACTATATTTTGAAAAGAAACTATTCGACCGATTGGACTCAAAAGTATAGGGATTATTCTACACACACATATTCATATATGCCTTATATTTATATGCTCGATGAAGGTGTTCGCCCTAGTTTTGATAATGTTCACAAAGATTTAATCAGTAAGGACATTTCGCTAGAAATTCTGAAATTAATGTGTTAAAGGGCTCTTTTGTAGTAAATATCAAACCGTTATTATCCTTTTTAAACAATACATTGTTGAAAATGCCGAAATTGCTTTATTTTCAACAGCAATTTGCATAAATGTGCACACCAAAATTTTGAAGTCTTTTCTGTTGAAAATTCAGTTTTTTGGAACTCGTACAGATATTTCTGTAAAAATGATGATCCGAAATGTTTTCAACCAATTCGTCGCTTCAGTTAGAAAAATGCTATTCCTGAAAAAAATATTCAAGTGCTGTGCATTTTATTCGAAATTTAGTAGTTAAGTGGATCGGAGATCTATTGTTTTTTAGTGTTTTATATTAAAATATCATATTTTGTTTTTCATGAAATTTTGAAAATATAAAAATTGGAAACATTAGAACCTTCTTTTAGCAACGTCATGATGCGAATCTAATAATAATCCATTAAAAAAGTTAGGCTCTATTCTGTATAACTTTATTTTATATTAATGCTATTACTGCCTGTCGTCGAAATTCGATTAACCAACCAACAGCGAGAGATTGTAATATTCTTCCGTGCAGGAAAGGTAAAGGGATTTAAGCTCATGGAGTCATGAACGTGATCAAAATGCTTTCATTTAATTGGTTAGTTAAAAATATTAAAATTTTACTCGATAGAAGCAACATTTCACTTTTTATTTTGTCGAAAAAATGTGACGAATTTATCATGAAATCGATTATCTTGACCAAACCTAAAGTCAAAGTTCTTTGAACTTTAATTCAATTGTCAATTATTTTTTTGTTTGATCGGGAGAATTTTTATGGTTTGGTCAGAATACTTAAAGAAGTAAGCGATGACGGACAGAATAACGTTTTTATTAGAGGTAATTTATGCTAAATGGCATGGTATAATACTTACTTTAATATATGCGCTGTATCGGTCTGATCTATCGTGAAAATGTAATCGAGCTTTCTTCCTAATTTAAAGGTTTCATGCTGTCAAACATTTTTCAATTAACCCGCAACCTTTCTACCGCATAGCGTTAGCGAATTCATCGAGCCCGGCTAACTACCCGAAGGGTCTGATGAACCGGGCTTAGTTCGAGCCCTTTCAAAAGAACTGCATTCCGGCATTGGGCAGAGGCGGTCCCAACAAGCGCACCACCCGAGCATAGGGTTCAATTTCAGCGGGTTTCAAAGAAACATTTCGGAGTGAGAGTTAATTACGGCGAGCAAACAACCCCTGACCCCATTTTTAGGATAGTCCGCTTGCATTTGATAGAAACTTACAAAATTAATTGAAAAAAGAAAAAAATTGTGTGCAGTTCTGGAGAGAAAGTGTAACGCTAAATTACCATGGTGCCACCCGAAAAAAGAAGGGCGAACTGCAGTGAGGTGCATGTGACATGCAATTTCTCATCGACGTGCCGGCAACTTGTTCGGAGCGTGGTGATTTTCTTGTATGAGCCAAATTCCAACCGCCAGGGAAAGTCATAAAATTTTTGCTGAAATAGGACGTGGCAGAATAGAAACCATATGATTTTCCTCGATGTCGACAGCGACGGCGATCAGCTGTGCGAATTGAGTCGCGCCGCGACGCCTTTAACCCACATGGGGCGTCGCGGCGGCCGGCCCGTCAGACCGCCACCACCAGAAGGCGGCTGTTTGCGCAGGCAATTGACTTTTGCACCAAAACTTAAAGTTGCCCTCGACGATATCAAGCTGTTTTTTTTTTTTTTTGTTCCTGGCACGCCACTTCCCGGTGCCGGTGGAGCGAGCCCCACCACTTTCCAGGGGAGCCCCAGCCCTTTTTTAGTAAATCACTTCTGTTGTGGGTCCCGCTCCCGACTTTTGCTCGCATTCGATAACTCTCCATGAGAAATTTCGTAGAGAAAAAGACAAAATGGCGACGCTCGATATAAGCGGCGCCAAAATGCCGCGACGAACTATGTTGATGTGGCGCCCACAAAGACATTTCTAGCTCGCGAAGGTGCTCCCTTAGCCAGGGGGGCCCCACTGCGAAGGGATAGGGCCGATAGTCAGAGCTCCTTCGACGGAGGCATGCCGCACTATGCATCCGGGCTGGGTTTGTGCCCATCAGCGGAAAGGACGCCGACGACGACGCCGACGACGGTGGCGGTGGTGACGTCAGCGGTGACTAGCTACAAAGGCCATACCTACCGAATTGATATTGGGGTAGGGTGCTCCACTCCCCGGCCAGCTGGGGCTCCTCGGGATTAATCAGACAATCAGACTTCAGCGGAACCCAGCTTTATTGTCTTCGATCGATGACAGACCGCGGGTGGGGCGGGGGAACGCTCCACCGAGGACGATTTTATTTCAACGGAAATTATTTGGCGATTCCGACACGCGCCACCAGCGGAATGTATTGCGTTTCAGGTCAATCCACTTGTAATCGGGCTTAGGGATGAGCATGAAACTCCCTCAAATATCAAATGAATTCCTTTTACATTCAGAGTTCACTTCCGAGGAGGAACCTTTCGCGAATAAAAAACAATTTAGGACGGCTAAGCCACAGCAGGATCGGGATTAGAGTGGATTTCTATGGAAGAGCTAAAACAAATAAACATGCGAATTGGATTCAAAAAGAAAAACAATATTGAGTCCTTAAATTTGAATCGATTTGTTTAAAAAAGTTATTCTACAGCCTATCATTGCAACTAGTGATGAGCAACATCAATCCTTGTCTTGTAGTTTGCACTGAAAAAATTGTAGCCCTATATATTATAAAAGATAGTATAGTTACACTCCTATATAAAGAAATCAGCGATTGTATATTTATTTACTTATTTATTTAATCTACCAATTAACAAAATCTTACAGATTTTACAATCCTTAAATCAATCTAGGTATATTTTACATTAAATTTAGATGTTGCTTAAAATTAAGAAAGTAGTGCTAGCATAATTTCCTTAATTTCATTTCTTGGCATAAGGAATTAAAAAAAGTTACAATGCTGATTAAAAAGTCTTATTGAATTATTTATTACCTCAGATTTACTATAATTAGTCCTACATGAATATTGACGTAATAATTTTCTTGAGCGCGTGTTTATCTCATATACATGAATATCAATTAAATTGAAAAGTGCTGAACAATTTATATGAAACATAAAAATGTATCTGATAAATAAAACTTTGAAGTTCTCGTAGGCCCAATACCAAATATCTGATATCATATTATATAAATATATGTAGGTATGTAAAATATCTTTGCATAATTTGGAGACAGACCATATTAATATTGATTTATGGTAAATTGTCAATGAGCCCTATAACAAAATTTCTTAAAGACAGATGAAACTAATTTTCATTTAGAATCAAAGTGATGGATAAGGAAAAAAAACAATGTATCTAAAACGTTTAGGAGACCTTAGACTCAATTTGTCTCAAATTAATATCTCGTAAACTTTTAGACTTAAAAAGCTGGCTCAAACTTTATTATCTTAGTCTAGGGAATCTGCAAAGGTATTTTACAAATCCGTATTTAACCAAAAAATTCAGTGAAATCCGATAATTATTCAAAAATTTTAAGCAATCGATATACTTCTCCGAATAGCTGGGCCCATTTAACAAATTAATAATTATTTATTTCGGTATACTGCTAAAGCAAATTTATGAAATCGTAAAAAATAAATCTACGAAAGAATAATAATAATTTCAATGCATATGCGAAATAAAGCTGAAATTTGTTGAGATTGACCGAGGTAGGTTTTTGTTACCCACATTGTGACAGATCGAGATTTTTGCTTGTCGAAGCTCTTTAAATCGATTTTGCGATTTTTACTAATTTAAAAATAATCTCGGCTTTTTTCATGTCCACATTTTAAATATTAAGCTCACAAATAAAAATTATAAGGTTCTTTGAGTATGAATAATGATTTTTACATAAATGAAATGTTTTTCGTAAAGGTACACCTTTAAATGCCTAAAGTTTTCTTTTCTTTTTAGTATTCGAGGAAAAGGTAATCCCTAAGAAAATATCTTTGAATTGATTAATTTTAACAACACTATGTACATATATTTAATCACATTTATATTTAACAAATGGGTATAAAAATACAAATAATATTAGCCGTGTTCTTTTTACATCGGATCCAGTTCCGGGTTTTGCAGGAAATTTTGGATTGAATTGAAATTTTAAAAAGCATCACGTATACATATAAAGATTGTAAAATTTGCGAAAGTCGCATCAAATTGCCATGATATTTACCTATTCAAACTTCAAAGCTTGAACCAGATAAATTTTTGGATCACATTTTTGACGCATATGTAAGTGGGTATAAATCCAGGCAATTTGATTTTTTTTTTCGAGAAATAAAAATTATTTGATATGATTGCTGCTCATAGAAAAATCAACTAATTTACATTTCAATTATAAAACAAGAATGACACAATGTGGATTGGAGTTTTCAATTTAGCTTGACGTATAAATAAAAATAAACCATTCCGAAACAAGTTCGCGAATTAAAATTACGTAATTTTGAGAAAAATTATAGAAGCTGTATAAAGCACTTTTAACAAATCATTCGCCAACTCTTTGTTTAATGATTTTGAGTGGTATTTTGGTCAAATCATTAAAACACTCAAAATCATGTAATTTCTTCTTAGTGCAAACCTGGCATTAAGGATTTTTGTTTGTTTTGAGAGCATTTCGAAGTCCTATTTGGGATAAACTTTAAATAACATAAATTCTCAATCTAACAATCTCTATAATCGAGAAACTGTAATTCAATGTAATCCTGAATAAGCAGAGATTTTGGAACCCTATTGCCGTAGACGATATGCAATAGAAAAATAAATTGGTTAAGTTATGCAAATTTTCCAAATTGGTTTCATTTTATGCCGCAAAATCCCCCTTCAGCCAGATTGCATCATATTGTGTTAACATTCGCCTCCATGGCCCGTCATCATCGGGTGCTCCCCCGGGGGATTTCACGAAAGGTGCCAGCAGAAATTATGGAACCGCGGTGCCCTTCCGAAAATAATTCGAATCGGGGGGAGCGCCAGGAAAACGCCGCAAAGTTCGGAAACTTCGATAAGCGCTCGAATGACAAATCGCTGCCATGTAATCTCTAATTAGTCTGAAATCTCTGGACGACCCAATCGAATTATACACGAAATTAAGTGAAAAAGTTGTGCGGGGACAGGCCCGGGACTGGGAATACACCCGGCAAGGAGCGTGGCGTCAACAGTCTGCGCCCTTTTCCCCCCAGCGCCACGCCAGCGCGGTATTGGCCCAATTTAAAGTATAAAATAAAATAAAAATGAAAGTTTACACGTTCGCATTTGCTCAATTAAATGAATTAGAACAGCGACGTGTGCCGGGAAGGGACAGGAAAAGGGCAAGGGTTCGGGTTCGTGACAAACCCGCCGGGTGAAATGAAAGCTTAATTTAGGCGTGAATTTATTCGGTGACAGCCAGTCTTTTTGGACTGCCACACCGCCATACCTCCCTGATCTAATTATGGTTTAAAAGTATTTTCATGAGTAATCTTCCCCCAGGAGCTCACCCCTGTTCCCGATTTCCACCACATGGGAATTTGAAACCCGTTTGGATTAATGGAATTTCACTTATTTAGAGGTTGCGGCAATTGTTGTGATTCCCGCGTAACCTGGCGAAAGAAATTTCGTTACAAGTTTCATATTTTGTGAGCGTTTGAGTGGTATAACTTAGTTACCCGATTTCCACCAACTTTGGGAATTGTTTGAATGACGAGGGATCGTTCTACAGAACGCGAAACTTGAGAAAGGATTGTTCTCTGCTTGCCACTTTTAGCGCCTGTAGACAGATCCCCGGACTGGCAAAAGTTAATTTTGTTTTGGTCGAGTTCATGATTCCGAAGTTTCTTTTGTTTTAAAGTTACATTTTCAAGTTGTTTAGATTCACATGTTTGCAAAATGTAAATCACTGTTAAATTGGACAATTTAAGCGGAATTGTGTTTTCAGAAAAACTAGACATAATATGTAGATGAGAGAATTCTTAAAATGCTAAATCTGCTTTTTAGGTCAGTAGTATAAAACCAAAAAAAAAAGCAAATCGGAAATAATTGCTACAAAAGGTTTTATTGTTTTAATGGCTTCATTTGTTGCCCAATATGACTATCCTAGGTTTTCCCCCTCGGCGGAGTTGTGGAAAAGTGGTGGGGGGTAAAATTGTACCCCAAAAGGGGTATTTTTGCGGTTTTATGGTTATATCTCTTAAAGGACTTACAATATCGAAAATTGTTCTTCATAAAAGTTGTAGGGCACTTAATTCTACATAGAAAGAGACCAGGTTCATACTTTTTGGACTACCCGTTCTCATGTTAATGCACATCAAAGTTGGCCGTATTTTACATATTTATGAAAAATGTGTTATTTACACTATATTAAACATAGTACTATAGCACTAAATTTTAGCAGTCTTGTCCTTAGTAAATATATATATAATAAACTAACTGTCGCTCGCCACTTCGTCCGCGCAGATCCTGGTAAAAAGGCCCGTTTAAATTTGCTGTTCTTTTTTCGAGATAAAAATGGGTGTGTTAATCCAGGTTATAAAATATCTATATGTCTTTCATTTGAATCCCTTCAGCCGTTTTTCTGTGATTGAGTTACAAACAAACATACAAACTTTTACATTTATAATATTAGTAGGAGCAGGATTGAAATTTTAGAATATAGAAAGAGATAATACTGAGAAAGTTTTTATTATCTCTTTTTTAACTGATAGAGGCAGGATAAGGAACACAATTCATGAAATCAAATTAGTGATTATATTTCTTAATAACAAAAATATTAGTAAATGTAAGATGAAAAGGGGAAAAATATTGTATGTAGGTAGGTACACAAATTTCACAGACGTAGACGTTTAGTTGTCGTTGGGCTACTCGCCTCCTCAAGGTCTGTTATTTTCAAAATGGAGTCTGTCGCACCATCACTCGGCTACTCAAAGTCTGTAATTTTCTGCGCCTCATTGCAGTTCAAGTCTTCGTCAACATCTTGTTCCTCAATTGCATCTGGTTGGGGGGAGTTAGTGCAGGAGTTCCCTTTGCAGTTGGCACAAAACAATGAGCACTTAATCCCAACCTTCCGACACCCAAAACCACCTGCACACCTCTTGTTGCATTTGCGAAATATGTAAAACACGTCCAACTTTGAAGAGCATTAGTATGAAAACGGGTAGTCCAAAAAGTATGAACCCGGTCTCATTCTATGCAGAATTAAATGCCCAGCAACTTTTATGAAGAACAGTTTTCGATATTGTAAGTCCTTTACGAGATATAACCGTAAAACCGCAAAAATACCCCTTTTGGGGTACAATTTTACCCCCCACCACTTTTCCACAACTCCGCCGAGGGGGAAAACCTAAGATAGTCATATTGGGCAACAAATGAAGCCATTAAAACAATAAAACCTTTTGTAGCAATTTTTTCCGATTTAAATTCTAATCCTACTGACCTATTTATAGTTGATGAAAAGTCGTTTTTGCAGATAAGAATTCGAAATATTTCGTGCGGCTATTAACCACCTACGCGTTGTCAGCATAATCGCAACGATATTTTAAATAATCCGAATTAAATTAAGTTAGTTACCCATTTTTAAAGACGTTTTCTCCTTAAGCGCACTTAAAATAGTGACTTGATTTGATATGAGAGGGAACGGAAAGATGGTTAAGGGTTAACATAAATTTCAAAGTAAACTCTATCTTTTTAAAAAAACGAGATTATCATAGTCATTATGTTTAATCATTAAGCTTATTATAAAAATATGGAGAATGAAACTATAGAATGTTGAAAAGCAAACAATTTCCGAATCGTGGATCTGAAAATTAGTCCATTTTAAGAAATTCGTAGCAAAAAATACCTTTTGTCTTATTGAATTAGGTATAACTGCTCTAATATTCAACGTGTAGGTATTTCTGAATATTTTAAACCAAGACTCTTCTCAATCAGATAAACTACATATAGTTTATAAAAACATTTAAAAAAATTATGTTGAAAACTTTTAAATTCTGCTTCAATATTAAAAAACACCAATTAGCTATGCTAAAGATTGCAATTAAAATACTCAAATGCACTCAATTCTATTATTCAAATAAATATATAGTAGTGCATTTGATCTTGATGCTCCACAAAAGGTCACTTCTAAAGTACTTTTTCTTTCTTTCTTTTCAGATTATGAATCACAGAACTAACATCCTAAACTATACTCGGAATTTAATTTTAATAAAAATTTAAATACTATAGTGTCTATACCACATTTGCAGAGAATGTTTCTCTCTCTACTTTCGGAAACACAAACACTTATGGGCAAATAATACACCAAGGTAAAATTATTTAGTATCGACTTTTTCTTGCAAAAACTCTACCTACTCAACTAATTTCAAAACTCACACTTTGACAACTACTGAAGGGCCGCATGAACTGACGTTATCCAGAGATACAAAACATCCCTAAGTTAATATAAAAGTTTAAACAAAATTCTACAAATTGTGCATTTTTGAGTGGACAAAAAAAATAAATACATGTCAACATATTTATTGAAATTCATTTTTTTAGACGTGGTTTTGGCGAATGGTGTGGTCCCTTTTTTTAAATAAAGGAAACATTGGACCGCTTTATTAACAAACGTATTTTGGAGACGCTAATGTTGCCCTATGCTAAATGGGAAATGCCGCTTCGGTGGGTGTTTCAGCATCACAGTGACCCGAAACAGACATCGAAATTGGTAAATAAGATTTGAATCCTATTGAAAATCTCTGGGAGGTTCTTAAACGTGTAAAGTTCGTTAATTTGTTAAATTATTTTAATTCAATTAAGTTGAGAATTTGTTGCGAAATACCTAAACATATGTAATGTTTCTGCACTAATTAAAATCAGGAAAAAAATACATTAAGTTGTTGTACTGGAATGGCTGCTATTCATTTTTTCTTACCATAATTGTGTACGTAGGTACATGTGTAGTTTACGATTAAAGTTTTAATTTAAGCTTGAATTAGAATATCACTTGTTTAGCGCCATAAAAATATACCAAATTTGTTTTCCTGCCTTATACTTATAACCTTTTAAATAAAAGTAGCAAATGACATCACTGAAATTATAAAACTATATTAAGTATGTTTTTACATTGTCCATAGCAAAAACATGCTTTTAGCACAAAAGTTCAAAAAATAAAATGACTCCGACTGCACTTATCCTTATAATATCCTATATCTGATTCTAGACGAGAAAACAGAAAATAAATTAAGAAGATAATCCCACAGAGTTGCATCAACTAAACACGAACTTCACAATTCTTATAAAACAAAGGAAGTTGAGTGCATAATCACTTCCAGAAATTAAAGTATTTTTCACGAGTTGGATTTCAAACAAATCTAAACAATATCAGTGCATTAAGGCAGCAAACCCCCCTGCCCCGTCTTGTGCATGGAATGTATTAAAGCGCACTTATAGGGTGCATTCTTGTGCACGTCTATCTAATTTTGCTGTGTGGTTGTACAATTTCCCCTCATTTCTCAAGTTTTGTGACACAATAATGCAAACTTCCAGATGTGCTCGGCTCCGTAATCTGTGCAGTCTCGCTGCCTTTGTTTCTTTACGTGACAGTCAAATTGCCCTCAGCGAAAATTTTAAATCAGAGAATTTGTACGTTTGCGATGTTTAAATTACATTTACTCGGTACGTTCCCTCAATTAACAGAACGAGAAATGTGGAGGTATCCTTACAAGATAAGGGTGGTTCTTATTGTTTGCTAATTAGGATGACTTTAGAAAGAAGCCAACCCTTCCCGGTTAATTGTAAAGAAAAATATTTTTAATTTTTTTTAAGAAATCCTTAAGTAATTGCTTTATCATTAGTAGAAATATGCATATCATGGACATCTTATACTTTTTTGTATCGTAGGTACTTGTGATACTCCGTCTGTGCCAATTCCTTGTTGCAGCAACTTTTATATAATGCTACCGACTTGAAATTTGAAATAGTTTTAAATAATACTTGCCTAACCTTATTGCAAATGGCAGGATTTAAAAAATTTTTTTTTATTTTCATTGTAAAAAGATATAGCTATCGATTTATGATGAAAAATGCTTAAAAATACGAAACCCTCTTCCCCCACTTCTTATCACCGAAGTTTGCAAAACAAAAAATCTGAAATAATTGGAGTTAATAGCAGTTTATAATACAAATTAATAAAAACAGATATGAAACGACAGTGGTTTTTTAGTTATGAAACAACTAACACAGTTTTTTAGAAATCAAATCTTTAAAAAAAATACTTAGTTATTTGGTGCCTAAAATGAACTTCATTTCAAATTCATAGAGTAGGTATAATTGAATGAATCATCATTTATTTTTATTTAAATAAAAAACCCTTGTTTCTTTTCAAAGTTGTTCTGATAGTTTTATTAAGCAAGGTTTAAACTCAATATAGTTTAGTAGTAATAGTCCTAAAAACTACGCATGTTATTATTTCAATTTTTTCTGAGAAAACTTTAAATCATGTTTTTGTACTTTCAATATCTAGGTTTGAATTTGTGACTTAATAATTTCAAAGATCGAAACATTATAATTACTATATAATTATACGCGAATAATAGGCGATAAACTTCTTTAAATGTTTCCATTTCCTATTATTAATATAAAGTTTATGAGGCTTTTGAAATGTTCGTACAATCAATGTATTCTTAAGAAGATATATAAAATTAGTTTTAGCGTCTGTATGAAATATTGTTAATCCTTCTAAATAAACGAATTAAATTGAATTGAGTTGAGCTGGATATAAAAAAGTTACTTTTCTCACTAAAACGAACAACAATTTAAAATATGTATGATATATACATATTGCTTAATGCAATATTTATCTTAAAGAGAACTACTATGATGCAAAATGTGCATCAAAGCGAAATGCCTTATTTTATGTGGTGCACAATCGGGTCCTTAACTCTACTGCGTGCACTCCAGACTTCATCTTCTGCGAGGAAAAACGATTTTTCTTTTTTGTTGTAAGAGACACCCGGACACATTCAATTAGCGTGAAAGCAAAGGATCTTCGAAGAAAATTCCTTTCTATCGAATAAACACGCCCCTTATATTCGTCGGGATGAAGTAATTTTGCATTATTTTTCAAGTTGGTGCAAATATGTAGCATATTGAAAAATTTCCACTTCATCAGGGCTCATTCCAGACGATAAAATTTCGTCCCGATCGAGTCCTGTGGTCATGTGTATGGCGGCCATGGGACGAGTATGAGTTCGAATCCAACAACTACTGCAGGAAAATTTATTCAAGAGAAAAGGGTAGGTTCTGAAAGGCCTGAGGACACGTCCAAGTGGCACTTCACGAGAGCACATAATGTCCTCACATTGGCAAATAGAAAGAGTATTGACACATATAAGTAAAACGCAAACAGTGAAATCGATCTTCCTTGCGGACGTTAAACTTCAATTGGTCGGTGCGTGTCCCTCGGGCACCCGAATGGGATTTTCCATTCAGGGCCGGTCTTGACGCTCGATGTCCAAGTGCCTTCCGCTTTTACTCGCCGTGACTTATGAAGTACTATAAACCGGCTGCAGATCACAGACGAGTGCTAAATGGTATAGGTGCCCGATTTGTCAACCGGATAGGGTTACAGGGTCCATGCGGTTCACCAGCTCGAAACTTAATCCATTATTTGTATTAATCTGCTTGTTGTACTAAAGACTTTAATTTTTAAATTGTCCATTTAATATATGTGAAATATGTAGCTAAAACTATTTCCACATATTCAGATGAATTCTAGTTATTTTGGTATATGTATTATAATACTTAAAAAATAAATAGCATCGAATTTTACTAGCGTCGTCACCTAAGTATCCTTTTTAGATTGCTAAAAAAAAATTCAGACATTCTTCTGTTACGAAAAGCTTCAAAACTCCTACGAAAGTACGTTTTAATTAACTTTTCTCTTAAACAAATTTAGTTCTTACTTTATAGACTCAAATGTATGTACATAAGTACAATAAGAAATAAATTTAGATTAAAAATTTAACAAAAATTAAATCGTTCTTAAAGTGTCTGATATTTGTAAAAGTTTGTTCTTACTTGCAATAATTCATTTTAGGATTGTACGGCACATTCAATGTTATTTTGAAACTCTGATTAATATTAATCCCTTTTTTGGTCAGGTTTTCAAGTCAATGTTGAACATGTGTGTTTTAAACTCTTATTTTAAAGTCATCAAACACGTTAATAATATGTAATTGGGAAAATAATCTATTATGAAAGTTGCTGAAATATTTGTTATGTTGGGCATTCAATAACGTAAAGATATGTAAAAGCTTTCTGTAGAAACAACGCAAATTTAGTAGCTCCTACTTCTTTCTAACTAATCGGTATTGATGGATGAATTCTCTTGTAAAGTAGATATTATCTATTTATTTTAATTCTCAAATTATATCAGCTTTAGATTAGATTAGTAACTATAAATATATCTAATATGTACGATTTACACATTAGCGGTTAATGCAACATTTTTTATAGTGTAAGTTATTTTTTTTATTCCAATTGCACCTACTTGGCGATTTTTATTCTGTCATACATAATTAAAACATTTGATCATATCTTCTGTATTAAAAATCGTTTTTCATTGTGGAATGTTTTCTTGGTACAAAAACTCATGTATATTCAATCAGAATAGAATCATTTCCTCATCTCATGTTTAAAAAATAAAGCACAAGGTACTCTGCTTTAATCCAAACACGAGTCCAGTCCGACCACTAAAACGAAACACAAACATAGCATCAACGTTCGCTCGTCCTCAACTATTTATTTAAAACTGGTTGTTTTAGTCCAACCACAGAATTATTGCTAATTTTGTGTAAAACTATTTTTGTTGGCGCATTCCGTTCCTCGTCGGATATTTGGCCGGTCGCACTGCCGACCATTCACTGTGCTTAATTTGTTCGTCTCGAATTTGCCAACTCCGGGCCCAAAACTTAATTTTCCACCAATTAGTTCCAGTCGATGTGCTCATTCAGGGAAGTTGTTAGTGGGCGCATAGTTTAAATTCGTCTAAATCCGATTTGCGAAATTTGCAGAAACCAATTTCTGCTGATAACATTTATGGTGAACGAACGGTTCGGCATACGTAATCTGAAGAAGCGAAGAAGCCCCATTTTACGCAAGGTGGAGCTCCTGCGCCCCCGGAGGCCTACCCGAACCTTGTTGCCGTGGAACAGGAAGTTTTCAATTACACGGTTCCGAGCAGTTATGGCTGCATGTTTGCAGCAGGCACACGGCTCCGTGCCTTAAACAAAACGACTCCGTAAAGACCGTAAATGACGATCTCCTCCACTTTCGCAGGAGTTCTTTTTGCACTCGAAAACGCAAGTTTCTCTCAACAATATTTGGCACAAAGGTCTTTGCCTACCTTTCCATTTGCAAACGTGTGTTGTTTCAATTACAAATGCTCTTTTCTCCATGAGACGTGACACACATTCTTTGTATCCAATGTTATGTGCAACTTTCATAGAGTTCGTTGTCTTCTAAAAACATATTTTCTAAGGACTAAAAGATACAAGTTACTTTGCACACTAAGGAAACATTTTAAAAATACCTTGGGATTCTTAAGCAGAAGCAAAAATATGTTTATACTTTTTGATGGATTCTAAGATTTTTCATTCAAAACCTAAGATTTACCAATTAGTCGTTCCGAAGTAAAAATATCTAATTGTTTAGTACGCCCGCAATTAGCAACGTGCTATGTACACCCACACATTTTTCAATTTTAAGCCCGCAACAGGTACGGTTGTCGAACATCACGTGTGCATCGTGCCTGCAACAAGCCCACATTTCGTAAAACACGCCCTTAAAAGGCCCAAAGCGCGCCTGCAACAAGCCTGAAACGCGCCCGCAACACCCCCGAAAAGTTTTTACTTTAACATAAAAACGTCTAATCATTAAAAATAATTTTTTTTTGCTATCTTATAATTCTTCAAAAAATTTTCGGTTTCCCAAAAAGGTCTGATAATTTGAAGAACTTGAAGTCTACAGAAAAATTATTAACAAACAACATATGATTTGTATTTTCATACTGACCGAAAGTTTAATATATTTATGTGTTAAGCAAAAACAACTTCTACGAATCGTCATTAATAAATCCTAGCCAGATTTTAATGGTAGGTTAGGCTGTTCTAGGAGTACGCACTTAAGACTCTAAGTGTTCTAAAATAAAATTAAATAACTCTAGATAATCAACTTAACTTTTATTTTGTACTTAATAATCACATCTTTCATAAAGTAACATGAAATGTAACAAAAATATGCCATATGTTTGAAAAAAAAACAAAAAATTAACAAAAGTGATAATTGCGTACTCTTATACGAGCTATTGGATCGCAAATAAACTTTCAAAATGCTCAAATTATTGAGGAAAATTAAATTAAAATGTTTAAACTTACGTAATTTTTATGTTTTTGTAGGTTTTTTCTTTTTTTTTTCGCACAGCACTTCTCACTAGCTTGCAATTTATTAATTACTTATCTACTTTTCCACTACATCATCGGCCGTAGTAGGTACAAGCAAAAGATTGTAATTTTGTGTACTCAGAAATTTAAATATATTATTATTATTATTATTATTATTATTATTATTATGTTCTGAGAAAACCTGTACAATACAATACAATACAAAGTTTTTCATTTGAAATAGAATTACATATATACATATTGTATTTACATTTTTATTACAATTTTTTTAAACAAAATTTTGATTTTTAATTTATTTTATAGTATATGTACAGTCAATCACATAGATTTAATCAAAATAACCAAAATGTAAGTTTAAAGTTATGTTAGTCTTTATCGAAAGAATACTTTGTATTTTTAATCAACATTTAAAAATTTATTATGGTCCAATCCAATTCAAATTCATTTTTTAAGGGTGATTGAGAATATTATTGCTGCTATTTTTTCACAAATATAAATTGAGACTTTTATGCTAATTAAATTTTACTTTTACGTGTTAATATTAAAGCTAATTCTACTAGTTAGTGTAATGCTAACTTAATCTAATCTTGCATTGGATTACTGACTTTTGTTGACCTTTAATGTTACACTTTTCGTCTTTATTATATGCATTTACATATGTATAGTCAAGTAGGTAGGTAAATGTAGTCCAGTGCTGCGCCATCCGTAAAGTTTAAAGCTTCTATAAATATAAATAAAAATACAGCAAGTATTTTTTAATATAGGTAACGAAAGTCAAAATATTATGGCTAAGCAGCTCTCCGATGGAATTCGAACCAATAAGGCACGCTAGATGGATTTGCATAACTTTTAGAAGCACGTCGAGGTGCGAAGCTATTTTCGCGCACGCCATTATTTTTCGCTCGCCAACGATATCGCATTACTTTTTCGGGGGACGGGGTAAAAGCGGTGAAATAAATTCGTTGTGTAACTGACTGAATTCCGAATTGTTACATAAAATTTGAACATTTCAAATATGAATTTGCAGGGTACAACACTTCAGCCATCGCCCATTTGGATTCAAAGCGGCTTCCATTATTCATTGCATTCAGCGCCGGCATTCTAAGAAACACGTGCACTGGAAACAGGACGACTTTTCTAGTTATATTCATTCCTCTACGGCTCTACGGAGGACCCGAGGCATACCTTCACGAATCCTCGATTCCACCGTAGGACGCCGACAATACCTCTCCTGGCTGCATATTGAATTGAAAGTCGATTTCAGGATAAAAATTTTCGGAGACAAGATAAATTGATTGTAGAAGTTTAGTCGATTTGTTGTGTGTCGTATGTGAATGAATTTCTGCGCCCCGGGGCATTATTTGAAGCATATCTGGTGGGGCCAAGGGTCAAATATTTTCGAGTCCCCTGTGCCTTTATCCAGTTCGCAAATACACCCCGACGGAGCGAAAGAATTTCAATGAAATGCTAATTTCGGATGGTAAGCATTTCTGTTTTTATCCAATAAGCTCAGCTTATGGCCGCTGATATCCTGGCCCTGGTGCGGGGGTGCCCTACCGCAAGAGTCACGTACTCAGAAGACGTCGCGATGCCCTAATGTCACTTTCGAAAGTTTGATATATGTGTACTCGGGGCGCCCAGATATGTGAGGCCTTCATCCCGCGCCCCGGATCGCCGAACATCGGGATAAAATACTTCCTCCGATGTGTCAGGATAAAGCCGTCATGATTGATGAGCCAAGACGGAGTACATTCTTGCTGCCAATTTTTTTTTCTTTCCTCCGCTCAGATTTACCTTCGACTTCGGCTAATATATTTTAAATGTTGCCGGCGAGTGCGGGGTTTGGCCACATTTGACAGAGATTTTGCTCGTCTGCCTATACACTGCGGACGATATTAGGAAGATCGGAGGTTCATAACGATTCAAACCGAGTATCAGTCCATCAGCGATTAACTCTCTGGCTATGGGACAATGCAGTGTAAAAGTATGATTTAGTATGATTTAGTAATAGTAATAAAAAAGAGGAGTATTCACTTTAATTTAACGAAAGATATCTGAAGGTTTCACTACTTCGTATTATATTTATACTTCGAGACTGCAAGTAGATTTCGAATTTGTATATTCACTGATTGATAGTCTTCAATATAGCTTAAAAATGTTTTTTAACAGTGTATTTATGATTTGATGATTTCGAGCTCATTCCTATTCTGAACTCTATGAACCTCAGAAAAAAATGGGCAAGACTATTAAGTTGTATAAATACAGAGAGCGTGGTTTTAAAGTAAAAGAAAAATAGTTTATTGTAAACATTTTTATAAACATAAAAACCAGTCTACTATAGTCTACTATAGTTATTATTAATGTTTTACGTAATAAGTCCCAATAACAACGAATTTAATTATATTTTTAAATCCTCAGGTCCTATTCAAATATATTAACTACATTAACGACAATTAAATGCGTTAATCAGGCATTAAAGTTAATTACCGTAGAGAATTAATTAACCTCTTTAAGGCCTGTCATAGTTGTTGAAAATTTAACCTACATATAATTTTATTTTCTGAGTTGAAAATGTTTTGGAAAAGTAAAGGCCTTTAATGTAAGACCGTTTAAAAATTATAAATTGGAGTGCCCAAAGTAAAAACATGCGAGATTTTAAAACGCTGGTAGCCAATTCGAAAGTTAAATAGGAACGGTTGGCGAGAACATAATAAGCAATTATACTTAAACTTAAAACACATAGTATAAATATATTGTAATTTATTTTATTAATGAATTTCTTTCTTCAATTCAAATTGAAACTTTTAGCCTTAAAATGGATGGATCAATATAGTGAGAAATATATTGGTCCACCATTTTAAGGTTAAAAGTTCCAGTTTTGAGAACATATTAACAAAATTATTTGCTACACTTTCAATTGCTGAAACCATTTCGAATGTTTAAATCGTGGAATAAGATCATTTTGAAGAAACCAAATAAACCATATAAAGTAATGCTCATTTAGCGGACATTTGTCTCTTAAACTCAAAAATCTTAATTAGACAACTATTGTGAATATGTGAAATATCATACCTACGAAAAATTGTGGAAACTTTGATTTGAAAATAAATAAAGTAAATAGAAAAAATCACAATTTTTTTCAAAATTAAGCTCTTTATTTCAATCAATTTATATAAGTAATGTGCTGAGTTCAGAGTAAGTCTTTCTAAGAAAAGCGAAAGTCTGTACTGCAGTGTTTTGTAGTCTTCTTGATTTCTAATTATTCTATGGAAAGTAACTAAGTAAAAGTCGATGAAAATACTGTAGTTTTGCATAAAATATAAATATCTTTGGTACAGCTCATACTTCATTTTGTACATAATTTATTTAGTAAGTGGATCGATCCCAGCGTCGTTTCCCTTTAAATTAAAAGAGACATTGCATTAAACCAGAAGGTACAAAACAGAGCGAAACACACCTTCCCATTTCCACCTCCAGCTCCAGGAGGAGAAACTGGCAAATAAGGTTAAAATAATTTAAATGCAAATAACACAAGGCAAAAGTGTCTCTTCCTGGGAACGTGGAGTTAACCGAAAAGAAGCGAGAACCTCCACTTTGATATTCCTTGCAACTGTTTGAAAAAAGTTACGCCAGAACGTGCGTTTTATTAAAAGTTTCCCTGAGTAACCTTAGCGAAGTCCTGGCGTCAGGACCACCGCCTCGACGCCATCGAGTCCTTCAGGTCGTCTCCGCTCCGCCACGGTCCCGTGTTATCCTCAAAGAGGAACGTGACTACGGAACATAATCAAGACAAAATTTCATTTTACTTAGGAAAGTGACTGAAGATGGTGCAAATAAAATTACCACTCATATAGTTTTAAAAGACGAAATGCAGCTGGCCTCTCAGTGTGTGCAGACTGCATGAATGCACCGGGATCCAGGATGCAGGATGCTGTGCTGCCTGGACCCATCCAGCTCTGAGTTTCATTTCTCGGCATCATGAACCGGACGCACGTCTGCTTATTCTGTTGATTTTCGGAGATCCACTGGGATAACCGGGTAAACATTGTCCTTCAACTTTTAGCCAATTTTCAAACACACTGCCTTTGCTTTTCTCTGAGGCTGAATGCTTTTTTTCGGTTTAATGAAACCTTTCCGGAGTATACTTCTTGTAAATATTAAAAAATCTAAGAAATGAAACATATGAAACATACTTAAGATAATTTCATCAGTCAATAAGGGTTTATATTAAATTATCATATAAATCTTCTAAATTTCATGGGTCATCGATTTTATATTTAATACATGGGCTTTTTAGGGAGTTAGCATTTCACAGGATACAAACGAAAGGAAACCTAAACTTTAAATGCGTTTTGTTTCCTTCCTCCGAGAAAAAATTATTATACAGTAGATATGAACTGAGATTTGTACAAAAGTATTATTTTAAAGAAAATAGAGATTGTGAAAAGTTTGTGAGATAAAGGAAGTAAAAAATGTTAAAGAAATAAAGAAAAGCACTAAAAATATAAAAGATATATCAAAATAAATAATTCCAAAAAGAAAGTTAGAGACAGAAAAGATTGCTGAATGGCAATGTTAATTTACTACTAATATTTAAATGAAATATTTTGAGAAAATTACCAAGTGTAGTTCAAGAATGGACCGTTATTTAAAAAAAGAAAACACATATGTCATTCATACATTCATTGCTACATTTTCTTTGCCAAGTTACTCCTTAACTTAAACAAATCTCCAAGTAGTAGTAAATTTCGTAGTGAACATTTACTTTAAACTTTAAAGTTTAAAGGTTTTAATCAACGTACATATGAAGGTACACTTTACACACTCTTGTTTTCTATGTCGAAGAAAAGATTTCAAATTAAATGATTAAGAGACATTTTATTGTCATATAGTGAAAAATCTACCAATATTTGAAATAAAAAATATAAGTAGTTCGTTTGACTTTTATAACATTTCAACAACTTAGATTTGAAGGAGTTTTCTTCGCAACACAATTTTTCATTAAATGCTCCCCGTTTCCTGATAGAATTGTTAATCTCGTCAGCTTTATATTCGTTCAATAGTTTTCGATTAGAAGACGAAAGAAAGGTCTTATAAAAAAATCTTGAATCTAAATAAATTGTTTTCTTATGATTTACAATTTTTTCGTTCAAGTTATACAGCAAATCTCTTATTGAATTGTAGTTTGAAACCTGTCACATATATCAAGTCTTTAAAACTTGAGAAAATGAAAAGTATAGATCCAAACATCAAACTTCAAAACTGTACTAGATATAGCTTATTTAACTTATCTAGTGCAGTTTTGAAGTTTGATGTTTGGATCTTTTGACGAAAATTTAATATAAATCCAGACAATTCGATTTAATTTTCGAGAAATAAAAAACAATAGATCCATATAAAATCCATAAATTTCAATTCAGTGCAAAATTACCTTCTTAACCTGGATCCGGATAGAATTGGAAAAAAACATGTTATGATATGATATGAACACGGCTAGATGCCCGTCTATTTTGGTGACGCTACATAAACACTTTGTAGAATAAAAATATGCTACAACTCAAAGAAGTAATTGAAAATTGGTAGCTTTACCTAGAGTCGAATAAAATCCCAGTTATATACGCTACATACATATATGATATGTGTCTTTAAGCATATCGGAAGCGAAAACCTTCGAGATTTTTATGAAGGGAATATTCCTTTCTATATAGGTATCCATAAAGTGTTTCAAAACAAAAATATATATAGTCTAAACTAAACTAAATATAAACTATACTTTATGAGAAAATAGTGACACGTAATGTGGATAAGAATTGCACTCCTTATAAAAAGAAAGATAGTCCTTTCCTGCCTTTGCAGTAAAACTCGCTTAGTTTTCGAATTTCCGTAATAGCATTATTAGTAGAATGGACGACAAAATTGCATTACCCATGTTTTCTGAATTTTGAGGCTGTATCTTATGAACATGGTAGCCAAAATTCTATTTCAGTACGAAAACTCCCTGCTCGAAGGACCCACGACAACAGTTCTAATAAAATTTTATTGTTTATCTCAAGCAGAGATGTGGTTACTTCCTGGAGGGTGTACCCAAAATGTCGAAGACGACGACGTCGAAGGCACCGAACATCGACGCCAACGATGACTCGTTTTGGGGACGAAGCTATCACGAAACCGCATCCAATTTAAATGGGAAGATAATTTCGTGATATTCCCGGAAAGGAGGAATCCCAGTGTATATCCACGGAATTTTGTGCACAAAATTTTTATGCTTTTTTACGAGTGAACCACGTGTCATTCTGCCTATATATGCGCATATTAAAGCACTCCTTCCAGTTGGTGCACAACACTCCAAGGACGAATGAACCCTTCTCCTGCGAGGCCAGTCCCATTGCGGCAATATTGTTCCGCCGCCGAGGGAATTCGAAGTGAGATCAGAATTTGCAAATGTGGTCTTATTGAAATTTTCATTAAACGGCACACTGTACGAAACCCATTCCAATTTCGTCTCCGTTTTAACGACAGAACAGCTACACTTACTTAAGGGTTTTTGTTATAAATTAATATAAAGAAAACCAAATATAAAAAATTTAGAATATGTGTATGTAGGTACATACATTGTACCTACACTGTAAAATACCTAATATAATATTTTTTGAACATTTTTTAGCATGATCCTTTCAGAAATTATAAATAATAATAATCATTTTTACTACTAATCTTATTTTTACAATTATGCTGTTCATACTACATTGTATTCCGTTAATACGACTGTTACTGTTAATATAAAACTTAACTGTTGGTAGAATGTTCTCCAATATAATTCGCTTTTAGCTAACATTCTCTACGTAAAATCTAGAACAAAATGGCGGAGTACCCTTTTAATAAAAATGAAGGAATGGCGGAAGAATGCATTTAGTAATTTAGCTTGATAAATTAATCACACCTTCTCTTCTGTTTCTGACAAACTAAACAAATAGATTTTTGTTTTATTATTTTGGATTTAGATTACTCTAATCATGAAACTTTTACTTTTGGAGTTTGAACATCTCCATTATAAATAACATATTATATTAAAAGAAAGGATCTTTAAAAATGAGAAATATATATAAATATAAACATAAAAATAACTTTATCTATTTATTTTGTAGGAACTCAAACAATTCAAAAACATGGATTCCTACAAAAAATAGGGAACGTTTAATATTTCTTTTTGAAAAAAAAGTAATGTTTTGAAATTAATAATCGCATTATAAATTCCAATCAAAATTGCAAAACAATAACCACACATTTAAGAAAAATTATTATAAAAGATATAAAAGAATGGGGCTATCAGTAGCTAGGTACCTTCTGAGTTACGTACCTATGTCTACATATTATTTATATAAAATATGGGCACGTCTGTGAAATGTAATTTGGTACTTATTACTACTATGTGCATATTTACTGCCTTTTGTATAAGGAAAATCCTAAATCAATAGAAATATTTTGTAAAAGTAAAATCTAATTCAAATAGCATATATGTGGTTGTTGTTGTAAATTGGACACTATTTTTATGAATGTGTCGAAAACAATGGGAGATGATATTTTTTAATAATTTTTACCTTCTTCCCTACTACAACATGCTCTCAAAACTGATCAAAACACCTCGGAAATAATAGAATTCCCAAAATATGTTATTACACTAAAAATGTCAGAAATATATAAAAGTAGTGTTATCATCGAAACTAACTATTATGCTATTATGTATAATATGTACTATATGTATTTCTTAAAGTCCAACGTTAAAAATAATCGATTTAAAACTATTCAAAGTACCTACTTTTTTCGATCATTTCGATCATGTCTTATAGGTAAGATTTAATTTAGTTAAACTTAAATTATAGAAATTATGTGTAAAAGGAGAAGAATTAATACTTTTCCTACATAGAAGCAAAAGAGTCGAAGATATTTCCTTTAAGCCTCTGATTGTCCCACTTGTGATCTGCAATAGAACTGATTTTATAAAACCTTCATATAATCCCGCGTTCTGTCCCTAAAAGCTACTTTCATCAAAGAGGCTGATTTCACCGAGCAGCGTTCAGTCAATTAAAGCAGTTCGATAAAATCAATTTATCTTCATCGGAAGCGGAAAAACGGAAATTTTGCGCACCCAGAGGAACTGGCTGTGTGTGTTCAATTTAAATTTAAGGCCAAGGCGAACTGGGCTCCGCGTGGCACTGCACGAAAGGAATCTTATTAAGTCACCCCATTGTTCGATTAAATCACTCACCGCCGCGCTCCAGGAAGCAAGTAGGTGTTATCCTATCTTAATGTGTCTGAGGATGAACATTTAAGCCCTATTTGCATTGAATTGGACTGACATTCTGTAAAATCGAACAATTTATATGAAAATTATCTCCTTTAGCGCTGCTCTTCAATCAAGGTGGAAACTGGAGAGCGGTCGGACGTCAAGTCACTCCGATTACTTTTATTCGAGCGAAGAATTCGAAGAGACCCGCTCGAAGGAACTCATTTTCTTGTGATTATCCGCGCAATTCGACTCCTCCGTGTCACGGAAAGAAGTGTGCCTTTTCCTTAATTAAGACATTTAATTTATTCTCGCACCGCCCTTGGCATCTGGGCCAAGCTTTGCATATCCCGTATTTGCAGCACGAATTCCATTCCATGTTAGACATATCATTTGAATGATATTAAAAAACATTACAGGACCGCGGTGTCGCTGGCGGTTGCTCCGTCTGCACTTGTGAATGATGGCGAAATAATAAGGAAGGCAAACAAAACATCGCCAAATGCATTTGCATTTTAATAACATTTTCCTCTGTTTGTGGCCCAGGGAGTCGGGGCGACTTCAGATCCCACTTCTGATTCTCAAGGACTATGAAGGCAATTTTCTCTGGTGAAGCAACGAGACGTTTCGAGAATCAGTCAATTTAATTTGCTGCAGGAATTCAATGAGATGAGTACCAAAGTTACTGGCCTTTTTCATCAAAATTATTGAACCATACCGAGGAGGATCCTTCATGGCTAACTTCTTTCTACAGATGGGCTCAAAACTTTTGAGTGGTAGTAAAATTAATTTTAATATTCAATTTTTTTCTTTTTCAGAAACATGCAAAGTAATTTTTTTAAATAAGTTTGCAATCTTCAATTCATTTACATTAATCTATATTTTATAATATTTCTTATAACAAAAAACTTAAACTCAAAAAAACGCTTACTTTTAAATTTCCTAACTCGTAAAATTGACAATCAGAAATGAAAGACATTATGTTCGAACGATGTTTCCAACCTCATAAAACTATTCCATGATCTATAAAAGAAATAACAAATATTATACTAAATTTTTAAGACAAAGACAATATTACTACTATAGCCCTTCTTTCATAAGTTTTATTCTCAATTTTGTTCGTACTTTTCTGTATTAAAATTCTCTTTTATCTTATTAATTTATTCTGATAATTATTGTATTACAAACCTTATTATTTAGGTCGAATAGAAACAATTGAATTTCTTATTCGATGATAACTTGATTCGAAGTTTATTTTTAGCGTAAACTTGATTAACAAAATACTGAATTAGCAAGTCGCCACACTTCATACTTCAAAAGAAACTTAAAAAATTTAAAGATTTATTTCGAATGAAACAAGTCTTTCCATTAAAATTTTTTGTTGGTTGAACTAAAACTTGAACAAAATTTACCTTAACTTACTTATGTGAAAATAAAATATTTTTGGTATTTTGATGTATATGTACCTACTCTTTGACAGTGCCATTAAACTTAGATGGTTCAATTGAGTCATTTTTCATTTCTAAACCTTCAAAACTGGCCTTTGTAGAGGTTTGTTGGCGGGTTGTCCTGAAAAATAAATAAATAAATAAGGTATGCTTCAATGTCTTAAGTCTAGGTACTATTTACAATTAATTGTGTTATTGAGGTAAAACAATATTTGGAAAGTTATACTAAACCTAGAAATAATAAATGTTGTAAATATGATGAATATACTGTTCCGTAGAAAACAGGCAGGCATTAAGCTAGAAGCTATAAGTACATATATATATATATATTTTTAGTACCTACATATATAAAACTAAAACTCGTAAGTAAAGACAGATGGCAATTTATTCTATGTAGTTATTTAAACATGCATAGCTATAAGATATTAGAGATGTAAAAAATCCCTTTTTAAAAATTATTTAATTTACAATTTTTATTTATTAATAGTTAATTAAATCGGTTTATCAGATTATTATTGTAAAAGAATTCTTCTCTTCAAAAAAATTAAAAATAAAACCCGACTCTTTTATATAATTTTTATAATCCTAGCTCATGTGATGAAATTAAAAATTACTGGGTTGATCGATGCGATAAAATTACTTCACATACAATAATGTGGGCATAGTATTTCTAAATACATTTATAGTTTGGTGAGCAAAATTCGGACCGGATGTTTGTTTGAACATTACCGCAAAAAATCATATTGAAAGAATTCAATTCGACCACTTAATGCGTTTCAGCACTTTTAGATTCAAATTTATGTTAAAGAGTAATTTTCCTATGCAAATTGTGTAAGGAATCAAACTCTATTTTTGCTGTTTGCAAAAAAGAAAAACAAAAAAAAACATCACCCAATAAAATTTATTACATATATTTTTATTGGTCTCAAAGTTTCTTAACCCCTTCATTATGCTATCACAAAACATTATATTTATTATTTTATTCTACTTTTCACATAAATAGATCAATCTCACGTCTATCAATTGTAAAATTAACGATTTGAAGGTTTACTAAAACCAAACAGATCATAAAAAAGTAAATTAGCCAAAACCACATAGTTATAAAATGCCATTAATGCTCGTAAGCCTTTTGTCGATGACGCATTTCTTTACGAGTTCTTTCGAATCATCTGAGTACTAAAATTTGTCCAAAGTATTAAGCTATAAAAATTTGTTTTTGGCATTCAAATATAGGCGAGGAGTTTGCCCAGCCCCACTTGTCTATTATTTTTGGCTCCTATTGTTCTGTGATACATTAAATCGAGTCATAAATTTTATCATAGATATGTCCCCTGAAGAGCTATTCGCAACATTAATGTCGTAATATATCTACGCCGACACATAGGCCAATAAGCAAATTTCACACACTGACAAGCTGCATGCGGATATTAGCCGGCCACTGCGGGTGAACAATGCCAAAATTTCATCTAGGGCTCCGCTAGGTTGGACATGAGCCCCCGTTTCGGTTGGACGCCCTCCGTCTTACTCTGGGGCTGCAGTTCGAGGAGGTTTAACAGCGTCTACGACCCCGCTAATGACAATAAATAATCACAACATAAAGTAATTATGCTTTCTGCCCCGCCATGATGTAGAGGCGATACTTCCTGTAACCGACATAATCAGTTCCACTCACTTCAGTCGTGGGGATTGTGGTTGGAAAGGGTTAGCGCTCCAGGAAGGGTGGCAATCCCTACAAATAATTTTATTATGGTCGCTGCACACAGGAATAAAATTAGATCCTTCTCTTCTATAAAAGATCCGCCAACCGGAATGGCATCAGTCCCAAGACCTGGAGCATGAACTCCCCTGTGGGTGAGGTTTTTCTTTGATAGTTTCACAGCCCCCTCAACCAGCCCTAGAACCATGTGAGACCCTTCCCAGAGGAAAAGACTCATACTTGGGATTTTTATTACTTTACAGAAAATTTCTAAGACTCTTTTTTTGTTACCATTTGTTTACTTGGCCCAAGCCCGATTTCAATGAGAGTAGGCAACCAATGTCGTTATGAAATTTTTTCCACAAAGGTTTTATGGTCATGTTTGTCATCGATGGAAGGCTGCTCTATGAAACCGCCCAAGAGAACCTTCGTCGAGCAGCTGCCGGACTCCAAAAACAACGTGAATTATTAGACAGCTGGGAAAATACTTTCTATTTTGCTTGCCTATCAAAGATTGATAGTGCGCCGATCGACTATCAATAAACTTCGATTTTTGGGGAAGTTCATCAAGAAGACTTTAAGTGATTGGCTTTACGTCTTATCCATCGAGACTCTTGCCATCGGACATATCTCAACTCTCAGCGGTGCGTGCGATTCGAATCAAGCCGCACCATCGCCGCCGTAGGTGAGGAACTAAGCAATTTCGTTCGTCTAATTGTATGACACTATCCGATAATTATTTGATTTGAGGTCCTAATTTAATATTGCCTGTATCAGCCCAATCTGGACAAGGACAACTCAAACAGTCGCACGCCACCCGCTGCCCAATCTGCAAACTTGGTCGGGGTGATTAATCTCTTTATTAGGGAAGTCCGGGCAATCGGCCTGTGAGGTGTGTCCCTGGGCAAACATTATTTAGGACATCGACTACCCACTGACCAGGGCGTGAATGCTTCAGTTCCGGTCTGCATGGTATTAAAGTGCGATATCACATATCATTCTTAGTTTGAAACGAAAATATTTTACCCATCACTGAACAACATATCTTATATTCGTTTTCGTTTATGTAACAAAAGAAATAGGTAGATAAACTTCAATAGAATTTTTCCTGTAGATTACGAAAGCGAGAATTAAAATTTTCTATCGCACAACGTTTTCGAGAAAAATAGTATAGAAACATAAAATAATTGGAATTTGAATACCTACAATATTCCGCCATAAAATTAAAAACACCAGACATTTTCAATTCACATTTTTCTTTAGATAATTTTTTAAAAGATTAGAAATTCCTTGTTTATTACATAATGAAAATTACTTTAAAAAGATTTTCTTTGCTTTAAATAAGTGCATACTTTTTGTGGAGTCAAGTCGATTCAATGTCATTTTGCATAGTTTCTTAAACAATTTTGCAAAACACTTACACTGTAGTAGGTATTCCTACAAGTACAACCTTTTATATATTGAAACTCCCAACATTTTTCTATGGGGTTTATAACCGGAGAATTATCGGACCATGAAAAAATGCTCGCTCAAAAAATCACGGCTCTTTTTGAATATATTGTACATATATGAAGTATGCTTGCTTCATTCTGCGTAAAAGTTTACTCACTCATCAACGCTGAAGATCGTTTATATATGCAAATAAAGTTACATACTTGGAAAAAAAATCGCGATTGAGTGATGCATCAGACCATTTCTTTCCGGCAAAAAATCATATCGCTCCTAATTATGTATATGTCGGAGTACTGTTCATTTAAAGATTTCAAATAATAACAACATTTCTCAAATGAGAGCCTAAGTCATTATACCGATATATTTTTCGTTAGCGTTCGCTAGTCGTGATTATCTAGCACTACCATTTATATGTATGAAGTAATCGATTAGCAGAAAAACATTGAAATTCATATAGAATAGGAAAATCAAAAACTTTAGTATTTTAATATAATAGCTTTAAGTTTTTGAATTTTAATTTGACCCTCATTTCATCTTATTTTATAATGAATTATTAAAAATGTCAAAAATACAATATTTTATACTTGTCAAACCTATTTTTCTCCAAAACGTGACGTGTTGAAAGCTGTCTACACTTTCAGATTTAACTAAAGAAACTGTTAAAATTATATGTTAAAAAAGTGGACTTATACCATTTTCATAATCAACAAAACAAAACAATACTGCTGTAGAATATATGTATAGCTTTTAAATATTTGATTACATAAGTTAAAATATTTATAGATCCATTCTTTCATTGATGGAAATCAGTCATACATATAATATAATTTGAAGATTTTCCATGTGGTAGTTGGTGTGCACTCGGATTTCTACCATGTCACAATTGGTTGTCAAAATTTCATCAGGTAAAAAAGTTTACCTTACATTCTTGAAGCGATTACTCAATGGTGTAACATATTAATTTCATATGGCAGTTCTAATTATTTAACAAACACAAATTTCAGAATTTCATATGTACATTAAATTTGTGAATGAGACCCAGTAACATATTTTTATAATCCGCCGAGTTAGACGAGCCCAAAATCGTCGGCGCTTCGATCCGAAACCAGATCTCATTAGTGTGGTTCAATGGCCAGTGCCCCTGCCAAATACGCCAAAATCATGCGGATCGAGCACCGATCCCTATACTTGATTAAAATTTCAAGTGTGAATTACAACGAAGGAAAATTTTGTAACAATATTTTATAGAGCGTTTTGTTTGCTGGTTCTTGCTTGGGTTTTGTATTGATGATTAAATATGAAGCGTCGTATTCTAACCAACTTCTTTTATGAACCATATAAGTGTATTAAGGATTCAGAATTCACCTAAAGTACACATTATGACACTGGACTTTGAAAGCGTATGGTTCTAAAACTTAAACATCTTGTTTACCTCGAGTAATTTCAACACAAAATATTTTAAGAAACATTACTTAAAATTTGGAAGCCTTAAGATTACCTTAATCGGGGAGGGACCTTATCAAATATCGAAAGGAAAGTCGGGGGAGTCCTGTGCCGCTGTACCTGCAAATGAGAAAGATTTTATCTCGCAAACGAAATGAGAAGTGGAGCAGGGCTCACATCACTTTGTCCTGACGGAGCTTAAGCAAATATTTTTGCCAAACAGAGGAAGTGGCACATCGAAAGTCTTATTTTGAGGACGAATCCGAGTGGTTCGGGGCGAGTGGTACTAAAACCGGGCGGCCGGGGTGGCGACAGCAGTTCACTTTGTATTTACTGTAGATTATGGCCACGAGCTGTACATACATATACAATGGTTAAGGCTACCACCACACTGCCGAAACTTCAGTCCTTATAGCAGCTCTGAGCCGGGATACATATCCATGACAAGGAAAATATCTTCGCCCCCTTTGCGCCCTCAGCACTAAGCCCCTTCAATTTCTTCAAGTTGGTTTTGCAGATATCTTGCCGCTCCGAATTTTCGTCGACAAAACGGTTGGTTCTACTGTTGCCGTGCCATTTGGCAAAGAGCTTCATTCTGTTTCTGTTCTGATTTTTGGGATAATAAAAGCAAAAGGAGAACTCAAAGTACGGAAAATGGACTATACACGTACTTTTGCCGGCTGAACAAAAAAAAAACAAATATAAAATAAAAAATAAAAAGAAAACAACTTCTTAACCACCGAGTTATTTTCAGCTAAGCCGGCTGGATGGTGCAGTAGAGAACCTTCGCACCGCGCTTACATAATCAGCTTGAAAGCAATAAAAAAAATGTTCACGGTTTACTTTCGGCGGTCGATTAAGCCCCTGAGGAGATTCACGGATAAAGGAACAAAAATGACATACCTGGGTTTTTGCTCTATAATCCAGTAGTAGTTTTAAATTTAGTTTCACCTTGCATAGTAACTCAACTGTGACCTGTGACCTATTTAGGTCCTAAATTTTTAAATAAGTATAATCTAACTTTATAGTCGCATAACAAACAGGTATACCAACTTAACAATTTTCGGAATCTATTATATATTTAAATTTTCAACCCTTTAGCATATATTTTTAAGTTGCGACATCAATGTCGCACTATACCAAACAAATTTGAAAAAAGTAGTGTAGAGTAACCACCGGATTAAAACTTTATGTTTTAATCAAAGAGAATTAATATAAATTATTTAACTATCTTTACTCAAAATTATCCTAGCATAGACATTTTTTCAAAGGAACATAGTTTTTAAGCCCTCTTAATAAAACCATTAAAAAGGACTCCATTTCCGAATTTAGTGTGCAGTATTTTTTTTATGAAAAGTGAGCTATCGCTCATTTAAAACTGTGGTAAAATGGCCACATTTTAAAAGTTTTCAAAAATTTATTTTAATTTCTTAATTTTAAAAGTCAATATTTCATAGAAAATGTAACTTAACAAAATGTAAATTAAGACGAATCTTTTTTGGAAAAGCATACTAAAGTATAGTTATTTCTGATACGTTGCTGTTTTAGAAGAATAAGTTAAAAAGAGTTCAATCTCAAAATTTGTAATGAAATGTAGAGTTACATTTAAAGGTACATATATCTACCTACATAAATGTGTAGAAATTTAAGATCAATTTAGAATCTATATATCCCAAATTCTTTTGTTTGGACCGCCGCGTAAAATTAAATTCTACTTTTGAAATTTTAGATCTTTGAAACAGTTCCAAAAGGACCAAAATCAAAGTATTTAATTTTTATATGAGTTTTAATATTTATATAAATAGAGTTTTTTTATTGATAAGTTGTGTAGTTTTTAAGAATAAATCTGCTGTGGAATAATTTTTAAGACGACATTGTCTTTCATATCAAATATAAATATGTATGAATCTATAAAGATATTAAGTTAGGATTAAATATAGTTTACCATATTATATGTGTCTTTTAAGTTTTTTAAAAACTGGTTTAATTGAAAAACCGAAAATTGCAATTTTTATTTAGTCGGTGTGGTAAAAGTTAAATTAATATGTATTTAATCCTTTAATATAGTCGTATATAAAAAGAAACATTAACTGGCTGGTTACTTTTCAATTCATTGTTCTTTGAGATCATTAATTTAATTTTTTTTTCTTAAGAGATAAGTAAATTCTATAAGGAAAAATTGAAAGAAAAAACACACAAAAAATCGGATTTTCGAAGATTTTCTTTAAAAACGAGTTTTAATAATAAATTAGTAATATTTTGAAAAAAGAAGTCTTCATAATAAGTATTTATGTATTAATAAGCAAAAAATGGTTTCTTATTCTTAAAGTTTGGTTCACCGGCGTTAATATATTTAAATACCTACCAAACCGTCAAAATTATTTCAAATATTTATTTAATTCCAATTATTCTAATAAACGAGACCTTTTTTGATATCCTATGATCTTGGACTTATCTAAAACTTGAAGTTCTTATTTTATCTTGCAAATCTTGATATATTTTGGTGCAAATATCTTGAATCAATGCTCTTTGTTTTTACATTATTTTCGATTAATGGGCTACATATTCAAAACATAAATATATGTACGAGGATTTATTTTAAAAAATTTTTGTGTGATAGCTTTTTCGTCTGTTTCCTAAAATTATATTTATTTCTTGTCTTAAATTCTTACTTGTATTCACCGTAGATGAAAGTCATGTGGCAAATATTGATATTTAATTTTTATCTCATTGAAGCTCTTCCTACATCAAGTTTTACCTAAAAGATCGAAACTCAAACAAACTTAAGTGTTGCTATAATTAAAACGCCGAGTGTAGTATCACTTTAAGCTCGTCTAATTCCACTCTATTGTCTACTTTAATTTCGAGCATAAGTCTTCTCCTTCAGCAGTAATTTGATGGGATAAATTTCCCAACACGAAGAAGCCCCAAAGATGAAAAGATAAAAAATAATTTCATGAATGACTGAATTTGTGGTCGGATGCACCATAACTCTTCCTTATTAAGAGCTCCAGCCGCAGATGGTGCAGCCGGAAAATATGTCACGGAAGGTGTAATTTTGCGGGCTCTTCAACTAATCCCCTCACGATGCTTGCAGAATTCTTTTTTTCTGGGATCGCTCCGGTTGCAAGCCTTACAGTGAAAATTTTCTTGCGTACGAGATGTGTTGTGGAAAATTTAAAATTTTCCAGAGATAATGCCAAATTCCGAGTTTCTGCAGCTGATGCCATGAAATTTACCAAAAATTGAAGAGCCCTGCGGACGAACAATTGCTGTAAGGCTATCATAACTTAAAGGGTTTTATTAGCCCTCAAAAAATGGGGGTAAAAAGGTCTAAAGATGGGTTGCATGCTTAAAATAGCCAACGCTAGTAATTATCGCTCGTAATCCTTTCGGAGCCCCTTCGAAGCATTAAAAGGTAAAATGCAACCTGGCTTTAATTAAGGTAAGGCGGAGCTTCTGAAATGCCTGCAAAAATCAATGGTAGAGTATGTTTTTCGTAGCAACTATAGGAAAAGTATGTATATAAATTACTCAGTATATGGTTTTAATTTTCTGCAAATACAAAATTGCAAGAATTTCGAGTGGTCTGTTCAAAAAAAACGAATAAGGATGAATCTATTTTCCCATTGGAGCTATGAAATGATAAATCTTAATGTGAATAATGGAAGTAATTTAGAAATTTTATGGAGACCACTTTCAATAAAGTATTTTTATAACTTTGCCCACATGAAAGGCCGCACCTGCATTTGGGGAACTCAAAGCCTGTTACGTGTTTTACGGCGAAATAAAACTTTTTTTATTCAAAACAACTACTTTATAACACGAAAATACTCTTAATAAAATTGAGGAACTTTCACGTCCTCCGGCTACCGCAAGCGGCTCAAGTGTGAACTTTCTCTATTTGTGCGTTTTTTTCGTAATTTCCAATTCGTAACTCGGTCGTGTGGATGAGAATAATAAAGATAACTTCCGGAAAATATTTTCGTATCGTAAAAGGTTTTTCAGAAAAACTTTCATGGCCTTTTCTTATGTATTTCAATTCGCATAAATTTTGCATTATTTTGGTTTCTTTCTACATTTCTTATATCTCACACAATAAAAGATTCCAAATTATAAAAGGCGAACAACTCATATAATATTTTCGATTTAAAAACCGCCCTTAAATTAAACGTTTTAAACAATAACCGAACTAATTTTTATTTCAATTATATTACTATATTATGTGCCACAGATGGGTGGTTTTTATTTCTTTTATTTATGTTTTCCAAAGCATCAAAATTGTATAAATAGATTTAAAAGTTTTCACCAGCTATAAGACATCAGTCACATTCATTCAAATAAACGAATCTGATGTTCTAAAATAGTGGATGTGTCCCAAAATTCACGCAAGAAGTATTTTTGACATTGAATTTTTAAATTTTTTATTGATTAATAAAGTATAGCGTTATGTGTGGAAGAGCATTTCGTTGATACAGCGCTCACTCCTTCAAGGCGTGGTTCGCGAGCTTTTTGAAATAAACCTTTGACTTAAAAAATCTCCAAATGAAAAAGACCAATCGCGTTAAGTCACATTATCGTGGCGGTCAATTTTGATCAACCAACAGGGAATTACACGACCAGGAAATGACTTATGCAGTAATTGAATTTTTTCTGTGGTTGTGTGGCATGTGACACCGTCTTGTTGAAACCACAAAAATTTCCCATCAATATCTTCCAATTTATGTACCGAAGCATGGATTATCATGTTGCGATAACGAACACTATTAACTGTTATTTCGATCATATTTTGTAAGAAAATTGTGAACTCTAACTGCCATTTTTAAAATATTGCTCAATAAAGAAAACGCGTTGTTTTTTCGTGTAGCGCTCCATTTTTAATAACACCTTAAATCTGCTGTCACGCTGCTGTCTTTGTTTTCGTTGACACACATTGCGAAAAAATCCTGCATGCATTTTGGGACGCCCTTTACATACAAAAATAATTTTAGTGTAGTATAAAACTATCATCAAAGAGTTTTTACAATTTCCTAAAGATGTGTGTGTAGTTCTTAATTTTGTTCTCTTATTGAGTGCAGGGCTCAAGCGTGTCTATTTTATTTCCCATATTTTCAGTATTAAAAAACTTGAATTCATTTTTCGCTACGATTGTTCTTTAAAAATTTAAGCCTGTTTGTACAAACGCAGCAGCATGATGATTTGACTTGGCTGCGCTTTACTTTATGTAAAATGTGAGATGTCGAATACAATAGCTGTGTTTTTTTTTTCACAACGGATCCGGCTCTGAGTATACAAGGAAAATTTGCATTAAATTGAAATTAATGAATAGTTCCTCACATCGAACTTTATTTTATTTTGTGAATCGAATCGAATCGTATTGCTTGGATTTATACCTACTTTGCATCAAAAGTGTAATCAAAATTCTGGTTCAATGTTTGAAGTTTGAATAGGCAAGTAACATGGCAACTTGATACGTTTTTCGCAAAACTTAAAATTTTTATATAATTGACTGCTTTAATTTTTTTCTTTTATTATAAAATGTCGTTTTCAATTTAATAACTCCACGGAAAGACGAGTAAGGTCATTACATTAAAACCATTTATAATATGTAACTTTACAAATCACGAAAGATGCATAATATTTAACTATATAAATACAATAATACACTTTGAAAATGAAATTTATTATTGCATTTTTCGAAATGCATCAATTAAATTTTCGCAGCTACAATGTTCTTTTCAAACCCCTAGAATAATTCTAAATTTTAGAATTGTTCAAAATGTAAAATATTTAGAATCTTTTTGGCAAAAAACCTATACATATGGCAAAATATTTTAGTCATAAGAGGCCAAAAACTCTGAAATTGCGACAACATATTATCGTAAAAAGTGTGATAGAAATAAAAAAATCTAATTTTCATGGTCGAAAAGACGCAATGTCTTGAATCCCACGGTTCTTCGTGAAATCGGGCAAAATTGTCGATTTCGAATAAGTTGCCCGTGTAAAATTCGAAAAATGTAATAAATTCTGTTCGAGTGCAGGATTCATAAAAAGGTGCTAACGCAAAAAGTACCACTTATTCGGTGACCGTCATATTTAAAGCAGCATTCCTTTTGGAACCTTCCTCCTCCAGCGGCTTTTTATTAGTTTCCTCTGGCCATAGTCCATAGAGGCTCTATCTAAGATAGAAAAAAAGGCCCTGGTCCAGGCATGAGGGGCACTTAAAGTGCGCTTCATTTGATAAAGTCCCAGATCCGTGCACGTGTTTACCTTCAACTTTTGTAATACATATTAGATCGCCTCAAATTTATAGGTATCATAAAATTGTCGTAAAGTAAATTGCAAAGCAAAAGAACCAAAAGAATTTCAGCGCAAAATGTATATTCGTCTTGCCGGTGGTTGGGACGAGAAGGTTTTCCCCGTCCTCGGACCGAATTAGGAAAAGTTGTGGAACTCCGAGGACATGACGTAACCTCTCAGTCCCTATAAATCATGCAAAAGATCATCCAAGGAAATATGTCACCAGCCCGGGCCTTTTTGCAGCGCGCTCCTCGTCGAAGAAGGCGGCCCTCCCATAAACTTTTGTGCGATAGCCACAACTTTATCTTTTATCGCCTCCGCCTAGTTCCTCGGGAATTTTGAGGAGGATTGAAGCCGAACCCGAATCGAGGCTGGGAAAAGGACGAATTTATAAATCATCTTCCTGTAAGCACCTAAATTAATAAGCATCACACACCCGCGCCGCCGGAAATAGCTCTTTATTCTATTGGGAGATTTATCAGAAGGCGGTTAAAACCGGCGCTGTCCCAAAATGGATTATAGCTTTAACTCCGACGGTACTATTTCCGTTTTAGACTTAAGTTAGAAAATAAAAATTTTTATCCCACAGACGCCCGGAGACTTGTTTATGAGGGCGACGAAATTGTTGGATTTTTCGACTGTGAGCGACATTTTAACGTAATACGATGAAACAGGCATATTTATGGAGGCTGGAAGACAAGCAAACAAAACCATAAAAAGCTAAGTGTTATTTAGTGAGGCACATCCGCACACGAATTAGTCGTATAATTTAATGGCCCTGGAGACAGGGGATGTAGCAAATTGCTTAATTTATTGAAGAATGATATCATTTACACCAGAAACGTTGCGTAGTATTGAGACGTTTTCCTGTGTATTTTTTGGCAAGATTAAGGAATTTAGCCCTTCCTACATACAATGTATATGGCACATGTTAAACAAAAAGGAAAAGTTCCAAAGATTTCATATTTCGCATGACATTACCTCTTTAATTATTATGTGGAAAGTACCCAAATATGCAATATCTATAATACTACTTTATTTTTGAAACAAAAATCGTAAATTAATAAAAACGAAAGAAATTCAAAATATTTATTGTTAATCAGTTATATGTACATCAGTGCTTATATTAATTAAAATATTATATATAATATATCTAACATAATTTAAAGTAATTAAAATTGAGGATATGACTTCAAAACGACACCAAATATAAAAGTGAAACCCAATAATGGAATACTAAATTTGAGTATTATATTTACATTGAAAAAAAAACACATAATTCTGGTCTCCTGTTTTCGAAATTATCATAAACAGCAATTATTTACAAACTCACGTAAAAATCAAAAACTAAAATATCTGTAATAAGCACAGATAGAAGTTATTTATCTGTGCTAATAAGCGAGTTGATCTGAGTTAAAACAAAATACTCCTGCGTTTTATTGTCGATTATTTAATATCTTTGCCAATTTATGTCTAAGTTGATTTTATGATTGTGTACATAATTGTAGAAAATTCATGTATATAGGTACATATATCGACAGTATATTTAAACACACACAGATACTTTTTATTTCAATAAAAGTTTTAACTATTCACCATATCCGTAATATAAGCTAAATACCTATCGAACCCGGACATAAACGAATTACACATCGGCCATTTTGAATTTCCAAATTTCTACAAAAAATTCAAAAGACGCGAACTCAAAGATGTGACAGAGCATTTTGCGCTCAGTAATCTAAAAAATTTTTAAACATTTATTTGTATGTAATTAAAGTAATTTCGAACAGCAAAAATGTATTATACAAAGTTAGACATTACATATATCAGTTTTATACTATAAGGTTATGCTAATGCTACACTTTCTACTGCTCAGGTAGCGGTATGTATGTACAATGTACATATGTATGTATGAATATTATAAACTTATATGATATAAATGTAACAAAGAGTAAATTAATGGAATGAAACAACACCAATCATCAGATCGTAAACACAATTTTAAGATTATGTTACAAGATGATAAAATTGCACATTTAATAACATTTAATACTAAATTAAAAATAACTTCAACTTCGAAATATGTATAGAATGCTGTGGATCATGTATGAAGACAGTGCTTACTATTTTCGTTAATTTTCACTTTTGAATTGAGCTGGCATCAATAGCTTTCTATAAAAATTAAAGGAATTTATTGTATTTTAGTACGAATAGATTACAATACTTAGAAATTTACTTTTTACTTTATTTAATTTATTTAATTAAATATAAATTTCTATACACTGTCATTCTTTGAAACATCAATGTCACTTAAAATCGTCTTCTTTTTGATCGCCAAAATTATAAGTGTAGGTGCTAATAAAGAAATAGGTATTTACTCAGGAATGGAATAGACACCTTTAATATAAGTGAGAAATGAGATACTGTAGGATGAATAATAAAGTACATATTCCAATTTGTATGTCCGCAATAACAATTTTCAATTCCAATTTCCATAAGTGAACAAATTCTACTGGGATAAAACACTTCCCACTTTCAACATATGAAGGGAATTGAATCAATTTTCCTCCGAAAAAGAACTTCTTTATGAATATCTTAACCAAAAATTGCTTAATCGATTTCAAAAAGACACAATATTCACAACACCGCGCAGTTAGACCCCTGACTGAACGAGACTATCCAGGATATCTCTGGCTGCCACGATGCGAGGAAACGTTTGATTCGCGGTAAAAATTTTTATAACCTTTTGATATCAATGATTTGATCCTGCACGCTTTCAGGAGCTATAAAATTTTGAAGTTCCGAAAGTCATATTCCCGCTCATAAATAGAGTCAGTGATATTGAGCTGCCGGCAATATGCCGGCTGTGCCATGACATCGCATCGTAATAAGGCAACGCCGGCAATATCAAGTAATGTTCGCGAAACAAATGGAATTGCACAATTTTGCAAGAATTTGAGTTTTTTTTCGGTCCCAGCTCAAGTACTCGGAGGTTCATTTGAGACGGCAGCCAAACTGAACTTAAGCACGCATAGCTGGCAATTTTCGGTTTAATTTTATTTTACGATAATGCCCTCGTTTTCTGTTCCACTGGTTCCGACTGCTCTGAGTCAAATCCGATTTTACGAGTGTACGTTTTTTCGACTCGCCCGCCCCTGAACTGAAGTCGACATGGAGCAACTTCAGGTAATCATCGCAATGAAGGTGGTGCCGAACGTGTGCCGCCTGCTACATATTTAATGGCTGCTTCGATCAGCCCCTCGGATACTGCGAACAGATAAATTTTTAAGGATCTCCTGCAGGTTTTACGAAACCATCTAGCTGCTCAATCAGCGTAATGAAACGCCACAAAACGCGATGTATTTTCAATTTGACTCAATTTTACGGCTCAGACAAGGAAAATACTCCTCGCCGTATACTGTAGTAAAAATGCTTCCGATCGGATAGTATACCTAATATTTTTTAATTCTTAATTTTCTGAATAATAAAAGTTGAGAAGACCCAGTGAATGTGTCTAATGATAGAAATACGTAACCTACAATTAAATCATTTCATTACAGTTTCGCCTCTAAAATTCATAAATTTTTGGAAACTATTAACGTCAAAGGTTTTATTACCAGCTTGCATGAGATTCTGAAAAATATAAAAATTTAACAATCCGTCATCTCAAGCTCATCAATTTTGTTTTAAACCCAATAAAAATCGTAATAAAATTGGGAAGTATGGTTCTGTTCAAATCAATTAGTCTGTTGGTAAGTTGAGTCGATGTTAAAACCAGTCTAACTTCAATATCTGATTTCATTAATCATTTAAGATACATTTGTTTTGAGATCACAATTGCTTGTATGTTAGATATTTATATTGTAAGTAAAAATGATAAACTGCAAAGAGAAATTTAATTTGAAGGGCCACGGACCAGACGTGACTAACCCACAAAATACAAAAAAAAAATAGTTTTTAAACTTTAATGATCTACATGCATTACTCTTTCATTTCTTTCTGGCAAATAAGTATTCTATAATATTTTTGTTTAAAAAAACTGCCTTCTAAAATTCTACTTCACCACTTTTGTAATGAGCGCATTCAACTTTAGGAGTTTAATTACCAGAGATATGAGTTCGGAGGGATAGTCACCTCTGGTGCATGACCATTCATTTATACTTTTTAGGAAAGTAGTTCGATTTTAATTTTAACAAGTTCTTATTTCGAAATTTGTAGTATATTATTTTCGAAACTAGTCTGGAATCTATACAATTTACCCTAAAATAACCAATTTTGGATTGAATCATATCGAACTTGGACCCATAACTAACATTTGACTGTTTTCTATAAAGGTTATTCATTTTGTTTCGTTTTTCGAAGTAAAGCACCTGAATATTTCATTAAGTTAATTTATCGGACCGCAAAGCTTAATTTTTTAAACAAATTCCCTAACTGTCAAATTCCAAGACAATAGTTTATACATGTAGTTCTTCAGATAAATAGCTGTGACAGACAGACAGACGGACGAAAAAAGGTTCCTTTGATCCAGAAACCTAAAAAGCAGCCAAATTTTTTGCAACAATCTTCCCCAAATGCAATAATAAAATACGAACATTTGCGACCAACCGCAATGTATTTAATAGTAAAAATATATTTATTTAATAAATTATTAAAATATTGTATTAAAAGCTCTATATCGACGAAAAGATTTTTATACATGTACATACATACTAGGTACCTAAATCTTTAATGAAGGCTTTTTGATACAAAACGTGCTAACTACAGACTCTTTTAGAAAAATATTTTAAGGTCGGCTTGAAGTAAATTTAGTACAACGTGAATTAAGTTTTAATCTAGTTTTAACGAAATTGTGTAAACATAAATATAATAAGGATTCTCTAGACTTAAACCAGGCTTAAGTTAATTTGGACTTAGACACTCAAAATTGCGAATCTACTGGAAGGAATGAAACTGATAATATTGAAGTTATTAGGAGCTTCAAGGTGGCTAATATCGAATATGAAGACTAATTTTAATAATGTTTGTTTATTTTCTTGTATGAATATGTACTGAATATGTTTGTTACATTGATGTAGAAGACTGATGTCGGATAATGTTCAGAAAATTATTGCTGTACTCAGTGTTTCTAGTTTCTTTAAGCTCAAATAAGTTATGAGTCTTAAGGAAATGTCCTTATTGTGGTCATTATTTAAAAAACACCTCAACATTGTTCTGTTGTATGTCAAAAGAGGAGGAGGCTGATGACGGAGGCTCAATAAGATCCTCGCAGTGCCTTCTGAGGACAAATAGGGCCATTAAAGTTATCCTCAAGGAGTGACAACATCGCCGAGGAAGGAGCGCGACAAGTCCGGCCCTAACATTTCCCCGGTGCAGTCAATTTGGCGGAGAGATGTGAGGGCCGAGTGTAATGGCCAGCTGTAAAAAGGGCATTCATTCATGGCGGCGGGAGCACGGGCCATAAAGAGACATACGACAGCCAAAATCCTTAACATTTTACAAATGGTCCTCGGTAGAACTATGCGATGCCAGTCAGTCCCCTATGGCTTCTACTGTCTCTACACTGGCCGTAGTTATTTATGGGCGCGCGCTTTATAGATTTTGGCAAGTATTACCGCCGCTGTCGTCGGCTCTAGAGAGTGTCCTTTTAGACCAAAGAATTATTCGACGATAGGAGAAATTCGCCTTTTTCGAGTATGGAAACCGCTGTAGAAGGCGAAATTTATTGAAAAAAAATCTTACAGGTGCCTCTGTGCACGAAAGAAGGCTTTTACGATTCCAAATTTTTACTCTAGACGGGTCTGGTGCACCAATGGACGACACAATTCTTCTTGGGGCGACATTTTCCTATAAAAGAAGTGTCTCTCCAAGTGATTGGGCTGTAAATTTTCCAAGTTATTCCTTTCCTGATGTGACCCGTGGGAGAGATTTATGACCACGACGGTTGGAACGTGTTTACCTCTATGCCGATTATTAATTTTTCCAATTTAACCACATGACGCGATATGGTGACATTTATGCCATTTGGTGGCTCTATGGGATTAATTGTTTTCATGAATTTATATTAATACTAACTTGTCTTGGCGTTGCCCGGCTTACCTATTATAAATCAAATTACCAATTCTCACATAGTCGAAGAAGTAATTATATTCTATAATATATGAAAAGTAGTTATTTCCAATTTTCATAAAAAATGGTATTGGGATTCTATCTGACATCATAAACGAAAATGGTATTTTCTAAACATTAAAGTACTTATATCTTGTGAAAACATCCCTATACAAAAGCTAAAATTTCGGTACTATACCTATATTTTTGTCGATAAGTTCATCAATTTCGTAAATGATTACCCCTACCAAAGATATTTATAAACCAAAATTCTTAAATCACAAGTAATTGTATATCAAAAAGTTCGCCCTTTTTTGAGATACATATTTGCAAAATTATATTTTTCGTATTCTTTTACCTAACGTAATTAACTAACCAGATGTCAAATCAAATGAAAAATTGTAGCCTTACAAATTCCAACTTTAGAAATTTTTATATCTATTTTTCCTGGACTTTATATACTAGTATTATATTTTATATATGTCGGCAAAGACGAGACAAAGCGCAGCAATGCGTCATGTCAATTTGGTCGAGGTTAATTGCGAGACTTAATGACACTGTTTACGACCTTTGGTTTATTTCTTGGAAATATTTGGTAAGTACGTACTTTTGTTTTATGTCATTCTCGTCAACTAATATATCGTTAAACACAAGATAATTAATTTTATTACGTTAATTATTTACAATAAAAATATCCGTTAATTTAGTGAGTATAGTTTAATCTAATTATACGTATTTAAAAACGAAGATAAATCTTTTTCTTTAATCATAATATTATAAAGGTTAAACTATGGTTTGTAGTTAATCTAGCTCTCAAAACATTTTTAAAATTGTAAAGAAAAAATGGAAGAACACTTTGGTTTAAACCCTAAATATGAGGTTTTCTGCATTCGTTGGTTAATTTTAAATATGTAGTAAACAGCCTCCACTTTAATTTCTGTAATTGCTTATTTAAGTTCAGTTTAAGATAATGTTTTCATGCTGATAATTGGCAAATGAACCTTTAAAGTTAAATAGAGTTAAACTTTTCAAGTTTGAAGTGAAATGAAAGGACATCTAACGTAAAATCGTTTTTTTTTCAGATTAATTTAATATATATTACCAAATTTACGTCTAAAAAAGGATTTTTTGTTATAACAAAAGTGAATTGGTTAATTTTAACTAGGATTTTTAAGTTGATTTTAAGAGTAAAAGTACTATTAATCCTTGCTGACTTTTAGCAATTGAACAAATATTTTTTCCGATACAGATATTTGTATTTAGGTTTAAGTAAATTAACTTGACTAATGTAACCTCAACATTTAGTTAAACTCAATGAAAACAGCACGGCGAAAAATAAATGACGGTACCTAGTTATTCGGTTTATGTTTTAAATTAAATTGCAATAAAATAATCAAAATCTTTTCTTCATGGTGATAAATTGCTATCCCCTTATACCAAATATTTATTTGTGTGGGGAGCACAAAATATATTTATAATTATAAAAAACAACTCTGTTTTTTTAGGTTAGGATTTGGCTCCACAGAACCTAAATTCCAGCACCTTGAAGGCACTGGATAAGGTGAATGTTCATGATCAGCTTCATCCTGAAAAGTGCGATATAAATCTATTAAAATTGTCTTTCATTATAATATGTCTAGAAGATAGAATATAACTTCTAAATATGTATTTCTTGTAACACATATATGTATCTACATATTTGCATACATTAAATTAAATGAGAAGTTTTGACTAATAAAATAAAGTATGTGGATTTGATTAAATATTAAGATATTTGTTCGATATTTCTAAAACGAATTTGGTTGTTTCAATTAATAAAACCAATTTATTTATTATCTATATATGTACATATAAGAACAAAATCGGTAGGCTGCAAACCTTCCAAGAATTTCATAAATAGTCATTTGATTTTTGGTTCTTTTTACCAATATTTTTTTCTCATTGAAATAGATTCTATCAGAGGAAACACATACTACAAACTACATATTTCGTAGTTAAATTAATATCAGTTCAAGAAAATGATAGAATTATTAAAACTTATTTTACAGCTAGAATTAACTTGTGTGCATATTGCGGATGTAGCGGTTTATGTTGGAAATTAAACAGCACCAACAAATTATGTTGGTAAATGCATGCGACAGCCAAATCCCACCATCTCGGCTAGAAATAAGCCAAACTCATTAAAAGCACCTCGAAGTTGGATCAGTAGCTAGCCAGGAACTAATCTGTACTAGAGGAATTAACAAGTCCGGAGAGCTGTTAGAAGTTTTATGCGAAGATTACGCATCCCCACACCCCCGGGATACGCGGTGTTATGTCCAAAGTAATTTCGGTTAGGACAATTACGATTAAGTGCCATATCAGAATGACTCCTCGTAAGCATTTTTCTTCATGTTAGTTACCCAACCCCTCGTCCAAATTCGGCAGGGTCTTGATTTCGTGAGACATCTTGAGTATGGTCAAAGTTGGGTGATATTTCCATAATGTGGCCGACCAGAAGCCTGATAATGACCCAGGGTCCGACTATGGCGTGTCGCGTGTACCTTTTTTCTAGACGGAGAAGATACACTCTGGAGCATCATAACCAAATCCCATGTGGTCTCATTTAATTTATTACCAATTCATGGCTTCCGCAAAGGGGCTCCTCACGCCCACGCCAACGCTAAGAATTCTTTGGGACTCAGCAAGATCCCCGCAGTCGGGCAGGGTTTGATGGGTGTCATCGGAATTACATTTGTGGATGTTGCCAACATGAAGGCATCCCACTCCGCCCCGCCCCCGCCCCCGCCACCCAGAGCAATACGACACAGGGCATACGTGAATATAAAAGAAAGTACTTACGCATGCCGGACGAAAGGAGGCGCTGCCTTCGTCTTGGCGAGCCACCCTGTATAAGAAAAGACGAAATGAAGAGGAAAAGTGGATGACATTTTAGCCATTTATGGGTCCCCCTTTATAGACTTTCCATTCACATTAACGCCGGGAACGTGCCTCCTACCGGCCCGTGAACAAAACCAGGAAAAACGGGACTGTCGCGCGTTTTCGTATGCAGAGGAGCTCCTCTAGCTGGGGATGAAATGGAAGACACGCTAATTCCTGGCAACTTGGACATGACACGCTAGTCAAACACGTCTGAGGAACTACGTGAGTCCGACTGGACACTGTACAACGTCCAACTGACGTACGACTAAACCACATACACCATAAAACCATATACCGGAGTTGGTATTCATCTGGCTGCCCGGAAGTTCAGCTGCCAAATGATAATTAAAATTTAATCCAGAACCAATTATTGATTTGCCTTTTCAGGAATGCGGCTTGGAAACACACGCGTGCCCTTTTTAAGAAATAAGAAAACTACTGGCCATAGTTCAGGCCCCTTTGAGGATTTATCTGGCCTCTCCTGTAGGAAAAAACAAAAGGCGTATAGTACGTTTAGTACAACAAAATATTCTGGAAAGTATGTATATTACCTAATGAAAAATGCCACGACCTTGCGGCGGCAGCCAGAAGAAAGAGGTAGACTTCAATGTGGTAACAATTATTTTTACTTAAGGGAATGTAATGCTAAACTTTCCACATTCTTGACTGATTCATTGCGTTTACGAATATAGGAGATATTGGAGAATATTTTAACCAAATTTAATCAAAATCGATTAAATAATATACGGTCTAAATTTTCTTGTTAAATGATAAGAAATAAAATCTTTAGCCCCCTTTCCCTTCCGAAACTCCATAATTTTTTAACATGACCTAGATATTGAGACAATAAATGCATATGCAAAGTTGGATCATCCGTTTAGAAATACAGCAGCAGATGACTTTTAGAAACTGATATAACTTCCCATCCCTTTGACCGATCACCATCGTTTTGCATGTTGTCAATGTGTATGTTAAGTTTCGTCAATAGCAGCTGAGACGTACGAAAGATTTGGGGTCCAAACAATTAATTAATGATTCGCTATAATTTAAATCTATTATCTCTTAAATGAAAATGGAATGGAATTTATATACCAAAAAAGTAATTCAATATTTGTTCTCGCTGTAATTCAAACGTTTTTTCTAATTCTACTAACCGTTAAAAATCGGTATCATAAATTTAAAAACCCTAACTATCAATTTAGAATTGCAGTTGATTCTGTGTACTTCATGGGATTCGCAACAAATGAAGAATAATTTCATTTTTATCGAGACAAGTAATATATGTAGGCATTATTTAACTCCATAAGAAATTTGTTGACTTTGCAGGCTTACCATGTCTAACAACACTTTCTTATATCAGGTATAAAGGAATTAAAATAAATTCCTGAATCATAAATCCAAGTATATTAGACTTCTCAATCTCATCATCAATATTGTAAAGTAAGGTCGGTAAATTTTCTCTCTTCAAGTAAATGACCGAAATTGGAAGAAATCTGGACGAGTGTGTCGGGAATTGTTTGTGGCAGGAAGTCTGTACTGGCGAACTTAATTAAATTTCTAGTTACTTAAATGACTTGCAGTACTTGCTCTTTCAAAGTGTTGTTTCTTTATTTGTTGGTCAAGAAATTGCCCCAACCCGCATCTCTTCTGGATTTGATTTAACCTTTGGATGAATTTAAGAAAATTGTCTAACACCGGAGTTAATGCTTTTTTAATGAAGCAACCACAGACGTCTGCATTTTTAGATTTGTTGTTTGGTAGTGCCAAGCAGCAAAGTAAACAGTCTTTGTACATAAATATAATTCGAATTTGTTGCGTGAAGCTCAGTAGAATTTTTAATTTATCAAAATATTAGCTTGCTCTTTGTAAACTATGTCTAGGTTTGTTTAGCTACGCTATTATTAAAATTAAGTTGTCATTAAAAAAAACGATTTTTCAGATTACAAAGAGGATTCAACTCAGTAAAGTAATGAAATTTGATAGTTGACTGAATTCTGACTTGGTTATGAGTACTAATAAAATTAGTATAATTTTTTTAAAGTAATGTTACGATATATGTAATTCTACACATGTTTTGGCATATTTAATATGTAAAAAAATTAAAAATTATTCAATATTATCTCGATCCCTATAATGTATAATACATATAAAACAGAAAGCTTTGTTTGGCGTGATTGAGCGTCTAAACATTGGGTACGAGCAATTTCATTTTTTGAGTGAAGGTATTACGGTCTAATATATAGATTACTTTATATTCACAGATTTCAAAATGGCGGACCCAATATGGCGGCCAAAAATTGTAAATTTCAAGAAATTGCCATGAAAATTAGTATTTGGGGATTTCTGAAGGTTGGAAATTCAAGACTGCGGATCCAGTATGGCGAACAAAAATTGTCTAACTTCAACGGAATTCATTGAAAATAATTACTAATCTTATTTTGAAGCAGCTAATTTTCAAGATTTGAGAATTCAAAATGGGGTAACCAATATGGCGATCGATTTTTTGGATATTGAAAGGATTTTCATGTATTTATTGAGCACTTAATAATGGAAAAGTATAAGTTTAGAGTATGAGCCTATGAGTTGTATTTTTGATACACCGGGTAAAATCGAGTTACTCAGCTAGTAAAGTTAAGAATGAAAATTTATTTATTATGATTATTTAATTATTTATATTGATGACTGGGAATTTTTATGCATTTAAATAGTTATAGGTATCACCTATAAGTGACACTACCAAAATGTCATTCACCGATTGGAACCAAACTTTGCACCCGTAAAACGCCATGGATATGAAAGTGATTTTTAGATATTAATGCGAATTTCGACCCCCTAAACAAGGGTTAGTGTTTGTAGATTCTGGGCTCTGGAACTTCGTAACTGCTTTCGTAAATCAGTGTTCATGTAAAATAAATAAAGATTTCTGTAATTGTTGTTAAATTTGATAAGCCGTCCACTTTGGAAGTTTCATATCCATTAATTTTTATTCTCATCGGGGGTGGCCTCTACCCTTAGAAAGCGCATTCTGCTAAAATAAAAATACACGGATTCAGCATTTTTTTGTGTTTTATCGATATGCAAAGTTTGGTTTCAATCTGTGAATGACATTTAGGTAGTGTTACTTGTTAGAACGTTAGTATTATATACCACTTCTTATTTAACGCTTATCCGCAGTAAAGCAAACTATTCTGACGCAATTAACAGTGCATACTAAATATGTATGTAGTACTATATGCACAGTATTCCTTCAATATTTTTCTTCTACCATTGATATTTCAAAAGTCGATAACCCTGAGATAGACTATCAAAAAATGATACATCCTGACAGATCCTTCTTCAAAAGTACTTAGAAAAGAATATCTCAAAGCGATGTTGCAGCATTCAGCTCCACAAAATTATAATTTGATGCAAAATGAGTTCTACTCGTATACAATCTATTTTACGGTTTTCCTGTTAAATGGAGCAATACGAGAGGTAATTGATGGGGCGGAGTCCCATAAAATTTAAATTGGTATGATATTGACATTTTGTGGGAACCTGTTCTATCTCGGCTTGTTGCTCCCATTTTATTAGTGCGCTCGGTTGACCTGTAATAAATAAGACATTCCACAGGTCATATACATAAAATGGCGTTTGCTTTATGGCCGCCTGCATGTGTCGGTACTAAAAAAAAATTATCAACTCAGTCGGATGTCGCTCCAAAGCCAGGAGCCAGGAGCTAGGACCTTAGCCCTCTGCAGCTCCAGGATCACCGGCTGGAGCCGGAGACGGAGCCGGAGCCGTAGCCGGAGCCGGAGTCGTCTTATCCTCGAAGGAAGCGAAAGGAGCCCGCTGGAGCCGGGCTCAGCCAGCCAATATAGCCGCATTTTGCTCGTCTAGGTGCGCTAAGAACACGGCGATATTACAGGAAAATACTCGAGGGCGTACAACACTCAATAAATGAAGCAAATAAAAAAAATTTATAACTCCCTGTCCTGAGTGGATTTTCTGTCTGCGGTCGTGTTATTCGAGACACATTTGCAAGGTGCTTCCCCGGTGCGGTTTTATGTTGGCCTTGTTCGCTGGTTTTATGGTCGTGCCATGTTTGTGCGATGCTGTAGCGCCTTTTATTGTTTTTATCTTTCCTATCCTGTTGCAGCAAATTAAATTCTACAGTACTTAAGTGGAGCGCTCCTATAGAGCAGAGAGCACTTCGCCATTGCCACACTCGACATTTTTATTTAGATGAATAGAAAACTATGCGCTCGTCGCAGTGTGAATTTCAACGCTATCACACTCTAGAATTTACCCTTCCGGGAAAATGGATCGGAACAAGGTAACTGAAAATGAATTAATAATGATCCACCAGTTAACACCCGCTTCAACTGAATTTTTTCTTTCCTAATATGATAAAATAATGACCTTTAAAGACATAACATAACTAACAATAACAAACAAAAGAAAGAATTGTCTTATCCTTAGTACTTCAAATCAATGCAAGCAATTCCAAGTCCAATTTCTTTGCCTTACATAACACAGGTCTAACATCATATTTTATCTTAAAGAATTTGCAATCAATTCTAATTTTCCATACATTACGAATTCGTAAATGAAAATAGATACTCAATCAGTTCCCATTTTCGAGAAAAACAGGTTTTAAAAGTATAAAATACTATACATATTTTCGCCATTTACGAAAAATTACTACAAAATAAGGGATTAAGCCAGAAACTTGTAATGTTGTTCAAATCATAGCTAATATATAAAAATACAAAAGGAATTAAAACATTTCGAAATTATCCATGAATCTGATTTTTTTCCATAAACTGATTACTTTTAACATATAATAAATAGTGAATTCTTTATTCAACATGGCAAGTGTACACTCATGTAAAACTTCTTTGATAAGATGTTTAAAGAGCTGAGATAAATGGCACTCGATTTTCTTAGATTAGATAGCAATTAGGCTTGCATTTAAGCCAAGCAACAAAGTTCTATGATAAAGCATTATTTTTTAATAATGATACAAAAATGGTCAAAATACGGTCTTCAATATCAGTTTTATTACTACTACTACTACAAAAGCAAACTTTAAAGACATTGATTTTTTCATTACTTTGATACATGACAAATTTTAAAAAATCATAAATAAACCGAGACTCAAGAAATGTTTTTTTATAGATCGGAGTAATATCTGTAGGTACATATGTATGTATAATATATTGTACCTATGACAGCTTTTTCTAGTTTAATTAAAAAAGTCATTTGGCAATCTTCAATTTAGAAACTTAAACGGTGACTTATTATTTATACTATAATTACTTTTATTTTTGTCAATATGATATCTCCGGTTTTAGTTAAATATGTACATATGTCCATATGAAACAAAATCCTGAAATATTTGAAGTTTCTCAATTTAAATAGTGCAACAAGCTTTATCACTTTTTCGTCATATATTTTTTATAATATAGAAGTAATCATGTTTTTTTTCTTCAACAAATAGTCTTTATTTTAAGTTTATAAGTTCATTAATTTTACGCCAAAACAATTACAAGCTTCAAAACTTGTTAATTTTGGCTCGAAAAAAAAGTCAAGCTACCTCTTTATTTTTACGAGAAAACATTTTTAGCTTTAAAACTCCTTATTTTTGGCTCGTGAAAGTAAAAATCTAAGCCGGTTCATTTATTTTTGCCAGAAAGAAATCAATCGTATTTTAAGGAGAAATGCAGGCGCTGACATTTCACAACTATAAATAAATTGCTAATAATGTGTACAGACTTCATTTGTCAGCAAGTCAACCAAATGGTTTTTTGGTTTTGGTTTGTTCTGGTTTCTTATGGAGGTTAGACATTAATATCTTTCTACAAAACTCACAAGAACTTCATATGATAGGTAATGTCTGTCCCTTTTTATATGAAAGTGACTCTGATAGTCGTAATCCAATTAGCAACCGTCCCCAAACCCACAAAATCGCCACAAGGAAATTTTTATCTATTTCCCTGCTCGTCTAGCCCACTTTGATGCAGATATAAATAAATTTTGGTGTCAAGTGATTGCTGTGGGCCCACCGAATGACCCAAGTTCATATGTCAGAACCGAGAAAAAAAAAGGCAAAAGGCACAGCAGCGTCACCGACCTCAAAATGTGATCAATGACCCGTAATCGATAGCAAATGAAATGGAGTCACCAATTATAGTTAAATTTCCCGTGACCACAAATTTATTTTTGCGGCGGCGACATTACGTTCGCCGGATGTTGCGTTTTTGTGCAGAACGCGCGACAAAGTTGGGCGCCAGTCCGCACAATGCGCAATTACAGCCCTAATTTAGGGGACGGCAGCGCACCAAGAATTGTTGCCATTACTCCGATAAAATGTCCTCCGCATAGTCGAGCCAAAGGGAGGAAACGTGTCATTCGTCCCGTCCCCGGCAATTTCAACAATCTCCAACCACCAACGGCTGAAGAAATCAACGACTAACTAAAGAAGATCACGGAGAAAACAGAAAAACCCACTCAAGGACGGGCGCTTTATACCTGGGAAAGCAGTGAATTTGTCATAAAATTATCAATAGACAACTCGTAAAATCGTCGACAAATAGAGCCACAGGGCTGATTCATATCGGGGAACAAAGCCCTGCCAGCCTCTATTTTCCGGTCTTCTATTTTTTACGATTATTTTACTGCTCGCCCCGTCCTCGACTTCGAATAAATAGTAACCGCCCTAAGTCATAACAATTTTGAATGCCAAATAAGACCGAATGAACCGAAGGGCCAAATAAAAGGAAATAGACGCCTACGATTCCTGCGCTTCCACCGACAGATTTGTTCACCTCGGTAAACTTCAAAGGACAGCTAAGTTTTAGTAATTTTTGTATTAAGTTAATTGCTTTCTCAAGATTTTCAGTGCTCCAGAATACCCCAGCTGCAGGCTGTTAGACCTAATGGGGTACGACGCCTCTTGATGCCAAGACAGGTGCCAGGTGTATTGTTATAAATTTGATTTGAATTTTAAAGAGATGGAGCAATATTTTGTTTTATTTTATATTTCCTAATATACTATTAGCTAGTAGTCTACTACATTTTCATCTTAAGGAGGTTTTAAAGTTTTCTACTTTGAACTTTTTAGAGAATTAATTTTTTATATACCTACAATCTACATCGAAAAGTGTCATAAACACTCAATTGATTCTCAAACCGGTTTCACTTTTGGCTGCCACTTGTTGAAATATAAAAATTCTTCTTCGCCGCATTGAAATGTTAGACAAAATGCACGCATTTGATAACGCTCCAAATCAATTTTAACAAAACACAAATAAAATTGATTCACAACACCAAAGGTAAAACTATTTCACTGAAATCACAGCACAAAATTTTTGGTTTGGATCAACACTTAAACTGGTTTGAAAAAGCTTTCAATCCGGATGCAAAAGGTTATTAACGAGGTACATATGTGTATAACTCTCTATTTTGATGATATTTTTGATACAATCTATATCTCGAAGGAATTCATAGTCATTTTTGAGAAAGCGCAAAAAAATAATTGATAAAAACTGGATGTTAAATTTAAATTTCTTCAAGTGGGAGCAATGTATATGTATGTAGCTTCACCTAGAAAGTATAACAAAATTAAAAAATCTTACATTTTTAGCCACTGTCGAAGAACCTTAAGCGGCCTGAGCATGCGCAGTGTTAATCGGAAAAGGTTTCAGGAAAATACTAAATTCATTGACATGGAGTTGAACAATTTTGGACAACAACTTAGGCGCCTCAAGTTTTTGACTTTTTTCCGAAGTTTACACTAAAGTTAAAGTGTTAAAAGTGTTTCAGATTTAATATGTATAAGATATAATATTTATTAATTTCCGAGGGAGAAGCCAGAATACAGCTTGTGATACTATTTTTTCTTAATTTAATAGCCTATTTAATTTATGTTAGATACAATGATATGATTGATGATGATTGGTGATAAAAAATAATATTACAACTTTCGAAAAACATAACAAAGTCTTGCGCTTTTAACATCTTGTTATTGGAAAGATAAAAAGTTGTGACGATAGGTAATATTTCATTAAAGTGCAATTAATTTTTGGTGTAAATCAAATTGGCTGAACGCTTTTTCGGATGTTGAGTTAATTAGCAGATGCTCTGGATGAATTGCCCAATTAGAAGGCTGTAATTGATGTAATAAAGTTTATCCTCTCATCGTTTACTGCTTCATGATACTTTCCCAGATTTTTTCCCCTTCTATAAGTTGATACTATGTTTCAAAAAAAAACTCACTGCGGTTTTATTAAGGACGAGAAAAGAAAATTTCCCAAATCCTTCTTTTATCCAGAAGACCAGAAGTTGTTTTTTTCATCTACGTTAATAGCGCTCCTTGGCTTTCCAGAGCGCACCAGTGTTTATGGGTTATGAAGTAAACGATGTGTTCCTGTTTTATTCATCAAAAGACACTAAGTGCCGCTGACTTTGTTAGGGAGCTCCCAAGTTATTAAGGGCGGAAGGAGTGCGGAAACGGCGCTGCTCCGCGATGACACCTTGCGCTGATAAAATCTTTTTACGGCCCAACCAAATGACCTGCAGAAAACCTCATTACGCCGTAACGAGGAAGTAATCTGGGCGCGTGTTCTAGCCCCGAATCACGAGGATAACTCACGCATTTTAGGGCTGGTTTACGCGCTCAATCAGAGATCGCCATAAAATATGCAGTAAAACCAGAGTACGAATAATAAGGATGCGAACATGATATGACTGCTATTGCGCAATATTCATATCAAGTAATGCACTATCTTCAAAGTAAGTATATACACAGTAATACTGTTTTTATGTATGTAGCAAAAATTTACAATGAAATTATTTTTGTATAAAAATAAATAAAACCTACTACTCAAAGGTTGTTTTATTGTCTATATAGGAATTAAAACTCAAACGTATTTCTTTGTATCCAGTTAATTTTTTACTACATTATAAAATTAAAATAGTCAGGTATTTGGCGGATACTTCAGATCAATGATTAGCAGTTAAGCTAAATACCTAAAAATTGAAATGATAAAACTATTTTTGTTGAGCTACATAATTACGCGGCATAGGTGCACTTAATAGCAATTGAACAAATGGAGAATTAAAATGAATAAAGTTGATTGTTACATTGAATTAAAAAACTATTAATTGCTTCAAAATATATGTTATTAGGTATTCAAATAAATGAAAAATAGACTTTTTATATTTGGTGCGATTGAAAAAAGTAATTCGAAAAAACAAACCATACCGTTTAATTAAAATATTTTAACTTCGTCGAACGTAATTTAGCAATTACATCAAACAAATTATTATTTAAAGAAATATAATAGATATTTAATTAAATTTATTAAATATAATTAATTAATTCATTAAAATAACAATAGTGTTGATTGAAATATCACATTGATAAAAGCATGTATCTACTTAATGACACTTGACTCGTAGGTACTACAGTTGAGTTGAAGTTATCTTAAAAATTATTGTTTTATTCTGTATTGAAATTTATATTTTGATATTATTTTTGAATAATTATTTCGAGTTACTTGTATTTTATTGTACACTATTATTTAAGGGCTCGACGACGATAGGTTTTTCCAAAGTATAAATTGGGTATAGTACGTACGAACGCTAAGAATTTTTTTTTTAAATAGGTCTTTGTTGAATCACAACAATTGTTTGAAAACAACTCGTAATTCGGTGCAAAAAATGCATTTCCATTTGAAATAAAATGATCCACCCATCCATTGAAATATTTTTCCTTAATTTATTAATGTATATACTTTTTGAAAAAATGTATAAAAGTAGATTCATCAAAACATAAAGGTGATGATGGACATTCTTTAGTATACCTATGAGTTATTTATTTTGAAAGTGGCTTAAGTCCAAAATGTCATAAAGACAATTTTATTATATTCTTCTCATATAAATTAAAATTAACACGGAATGTTCGTTATCTCTTTGTTTATAGTGGCCGGCCATTGCAGGCATAAATACAATTTATAGAAAATAATTAGAGGACTATTTCAAAAATTAATAATAATAATAATTTTTATAAGATAATTCTAAAATAACGACAGCAAATGAAACAAAATCATAAAAAATTTAAGCCCATACTTAACATAAACTTCGTTCGTTCGTTATTTACCAACTGTTTGGCTCTAGTTAAGATTTTTAATGAAATTTTTGGGGAAGATACTTAAAAGTCTGTACTTTCAGAATATAACATATGATTACAAAATTTGTCTTCAATTATACTTCACACTTCGAATTTCAACCGCGCAAATATAAGGACTGGCGGTTGGTTCCCATGATCACAGCGTCTGTAGCAGGAACATCAAGCCGTAGACACACTGAAATGATCGGCTTGGTGTTCTGGATCGAAACAGAAGATTTTTTTTGATTCTTAGCAAAATTGCGTAAAATGTGAAGTGTAGGCCGGGTAAGTCAGGCCATCTGCTCGCCAGCTACTCGGCTGGCAAATATGGTTATAATATGTAGGGTAGATCGAAAAATTTCAAGCTGGATCGAAATGAGGACTAATCGATTCGGTTTGAAAGTCTCGATCCGGTTCGAAAAAGTGCTTTTGTAAGTAGTTTGATTCGATCTACATTGACTGGAACCGGTTTGAAAGAGGTCATAATAAAGACTTATGCATATATAAAAAATGATACTTCTATGGGATTAAATTAATTATTATCTACTGAATTAAAAAAACATCCAAAATATGTTTGAAAATCTAAGGGGTAACAAAAATGATTCTTGCCCTATAAGTGCAATTTGAGTTAGCGACGCCACTGAAGCTGACCCTAAATAATATCTACAAAGATTTTGATCCGAAAGACGTTATTTTATTACAAATCTGTGTAAAACGAGCAGATGTAGCTCCATGTGGCGCCAAAACCATTCCAAAAATAGCATACGACAGCAGGTGATAAAATATTAAAAACATTTTAAGCTTTCCACTGCGTCGCACTGCGTTTTCCCCCCGTTTATAGCACAGAGGCGTCCGATTCTCCGGTGTAATTCATTCGGGGGGCATTCGTCATTTTCATGTGAGGCATCGATCAAAGTTGGCTCTCGTCCACTCCCCCATTGGGGGCGCTATACGAATGGACAACTTTCATCGCAATTAATAACTTTCGCATGTTTCCACCGTTTAAACCGAAATTTTCATTTGAAATAAGTAATTGCAGCCAAAGGATAATTTATAGACGCCACGGAGGCACGGTGGGCACCCGGGGCATGCTGAAAACTGGCGCTGGCGGCGGCGTCGGCGGCGGCAGCGGCAGTGTAATTTTTGCAATTGCCCACGTCGTCGTCATCGTTGTCGGGACAACGTGGCCCCGTCGTCCGTGCGCCCCTTTTCGGTGGCGGAGCTCCGGTTTCAGGGCATTTAAATTGTGCCACTCTCTGCCGCCCGGGGCTGCATAGGGCTCACCCGGCGGCTGCCAGGGAGGGAAATTATTTCTGCGCCTGCCATGACCGCAACATAATTTTTAACGAATGCAATTCTAGCGCTTTTAAAATTAGTCACATTCTGGGGTGGCTCGCCGCGCCGTGCGACGAACTTTTGCGCATTGGAGGACGACAAAATGCAGCTCCCAGTGTCGATGTTTTGTTGTCAAATGACGACGACATCGGGCACACAGCCACACGATGAAGGACGAATTTTCTGGCTTCTTCCTCGCTCCGGGAAGCATCCTTGAGGAGAGGCGCACATTTAGCCATTTCCAGGACACCATTCATGGTGTCGGTAAATTCCGGCACGAAATGAATTGTCACCTTCCCGCAAAAAGAGCCATCCAATCAACATATTACGGATGGTCCCGGGCATGTTCCCGGCTCTCGAGATGGGTTTTATGGGCGTTTGTGTGCGGGAGGACGAAATAATTGGGAACCGCCTCCCTACGTGACACTCTGCCATGATGGGCGGGCACCCGAAAGCTCCATGTGGCCCTACTATTTTTATATAGTGCGCCTATCGAAGCCCTACACTATGAATTGGCATCCGGATCCGCATGCAGATAGTTGACCTATTTTAAACCTTTTAATGCGCCCCGCCATCAGTCGAAGGAATTTTTAATCCCTTTGATTTTATCTGCCAAATTTGTTGGCTTCATTTTTGCTTTTTCCTAGGGTAAACAGTTTTATTGCCCGTTCTGAAGCTCATTGTAAACAGAGCGAACCACTTTCGAAAAAAGTCATCAAAATAGATGAGTTATTTGCCCCATAGTTTTGGAAGGTCAACAAAATATTTTACCCTATTCATGATTAGTGCAGTTCAGTTCAATTTGATTGCCAACAGTAGAGCTTAAACAGAAAAATCATTTTTTTACCGAATAACAAATATGCTAATTCATAAAATTCAACAGATTGTTTAAAAAAATAGAAAATTTCTCTAACAACCTTTGTTAATTTTGTCTTACTCAAATATGTAGGTACATTAAAAACTTAAATTAATCATATATTTCATAGCCACTTACATATCTAATGTATTATTTGTAGCACTTATTCAATTTCTTCTTTATTGAATAAAGCTGGTTATACTTGCTTCACTTTATGATCAACTAAATTGCTGTGTAAACGATAAAGTTTCCAACATAAAAAAATTCAAATTCAAATACAAATGAAATAGAAAAAAATTGTTTATGTAGTTTCTTCCATTATTAACACCTTCGACGTACCAAAACCAAAACCCAAAATTTTCTGAATTCTTGTATTATCTTCAACTTCAAATGACATTTTCTAACAGATTTTATCCTAATATAATTGTTATATTTTGTTTCGCATTTTATATGTACATAAGCTTCCACAAAAATCCATTATTTCATAACGAATTTTTATTAACGAGTATTATATATAACATTTTTTCTCGAAAACGTGCCGTGACGTGATGTAACATTTCCATTTCTAAATTCGTATTCTAACGAAAAAATTCTTTATATAAATATGTATACATATGTATAAATGATATATCAATTTCTTGGAGTAAAAATTTATAATGATGACGAAAATGTTCAATGGTATTGTATCCTAAATTCTAGCGTATTCGCCTCAAAACACAAAATACCTCAAGCAATATGCTTCAGAAAACCTATCTTGCAATTTTATATTTGACTCAATCTTTAGGAAATAACGTATTTTAACATTGTTGTGTATGTTTTTATCAATCACCATTTAATCTTCTTATAAATCAACAATTTTGAAAAATATAATTTTATGTCGGTTTAAGAATAATTTCTAAAAAAAAAAATTTTTCCAGAAAGATAGTGGTTCGTTATCATCGATATTTTAAAAATCTCATATTAGGTACTTGAAGAATGAATTCAAATATTTGATTTTGATAATATGTCTATATTAAATAAAGTTACCTTCAAAATAATTACCTCCGTATATTTTTTATATCCGAAAACTGGAAGTTACCAAATTTTCAGAGTACTGTATTTGGTTATTTATTATTGATTTGATTTGTACAGAAAATTTCAAATTTGCAAAATATGCATCAAATTGCAATGTTTTTTATCCATCTAATCTTCAAAATTTGAATCGAAAAAATTTTTAACGCAAATGTGGTATAAATGAAATCAATTTGATTTCATTTTCACGATATTAAAATATTGTTTTATGTGGGTTATTTTTCCTTATTTAATCCAGATACCATTTTAAAGAAACACAGCTATTAATGCATGTCGCTCTTGTTTGTTATTCAAAAAATTCTCGATGTTGTTCATATATATTCTACCCCAAGGTGTGCGAAAATTGATAAAAATTAACGAGCAAAATTTAAAACCACCTCCGCAACCTCTATCTTTTTTAAGAAAATAAAAGTGGGGCTATTATGCATGCAAGTCTCCACTGTCCCCCTGGAGAGTGTGAAGAAATTGAATCTCGTTAACAGGCACGATAAAGGTCGCGTTAATAAGCGGGGGTGTCCCCTACACGTGTCAGGGAATTACACGTAGCTGCGTTGCGGCACCAACGATCAAAAATAATCGCAAGACGCTTAGAGAATTTGCTGTTTGAATAAAATTGGGTGGGAAAGTAAAGGAGCTAAGCGAAAAAAGTAAGAAAAAGTAGCACTCCCGCCGAGACCTGGCGAGAAGATTCCAATTTCCTGATAGCACTAGCAATTCCTTATCAGTCGAAAAAAAATTGAAGACGACACTGTAGCTATTATGTAGCTCCTTTAGTCCTTTGTGTGTGGAAGGTGGTAACGAGGCTCGGCATCCATTTCAAGATGCTTCCAAGAAATTGAGAAGATTCGGGGACAAGGTGCGTAAAGCGGCAACTCCCAAGTAGTAAAGTGATTGTCCTGATTTGATTTGAACTCCTCCTTGCAGCATTTCTAATTCCCTTTCAGGGAGCGGCGGTGCTCCTCAGCGATCCGTACGTGCGGAGAAATTATTTTCACGTGCTCATATCAATTGAGTTTAGAAGTTGCGCGCAAGATAGTATCAGTTCATGCATTTAGATATGGTCTGGGACTTGCCGCTAACTTGGGTATGCATAACACCGGATTATCCTTTTGTAATATCGCGAAACGGCGGGTGGAGCTCACCGCGCAACTTGGGGGCAAAATGCGAAAACTTTTCCATTATATCACCGAGAATTATTGAGCGGATACATTCGACTGTGGCTTTATTGTAGCAATCAACTGCGAACAACGGCGGATTGGTTTCCACCAGATTTTAACTCGGATAGCGAAATGTAAGATTTGGGCTCATTCTCTATTCGAATTCCTTAACTGCAGTGACCTTTATAAAAAAAAACCCCGCATGGAAATTAAGTTTTATTCAAATAGGCTGAAAAATTGGATTATAATAATTTAAGAGATCCTAATCAAAGGTTTATAAGAATACGACCTAATCCTATCAGCCGTTTTTGACCTATACAAATAGTCATAGTTGAAAAATGTTGAACATTTCAACTTAATCCATTGAATAGTTTTAGACATATCCTACAATAATCGTAGAACCTTCTTAATATTGACGGCAGATTCATTTTTTTAAAAATTAAATTTTGAAAAACAATGTACATATTTTAACATGTTAACCAGAGAACTTTTGTTCAACTGGTTTTTCTAAAGTAATCGGTTTTCAATTATTTATTGATTACATATATTTATTATACCGACTTTGGGCGAACAACTTTATCCGATTCAAGGTTTGAAGGTTGGATGGCTAAATTGATATTTTCTCAAATTATAAAATCTTCATGTACATAGGTACCTTCATAATGACTTTTAGAATTCATGCTAAATTTGCTATATAATCAGAAACTAAAGTAATAAACATAAATATATATTTAAAAAACCCAGCTATTATGTTTAAAAACCTCCATGACGAAAAATGTCGTCATGCAAATTGAAGTACTTTTCCGGGTATGACGAAATATTTCGTTAAGCCCAGTTAATAGAAGACACTAAAAGAAGTTTATAAATAGTAAATACTAGATTTAAAAAACGAGTGTTTCATCGAAGATTTGTTGGTCAAAATTTAGAATAAAAACTTCGATGAAGCACTAGATAAAATACTACACTGAAAATTTTTTTTATATTGATTTTGGACACACTATTTGTAAAGGCAGATAACTTTCTTCAGAATTAATACTTTATTTTGAGTTAGCCTCGAATTTAACTTTAAATATAACGTAAATATTTAGTATAATATTTAAAATAAGAAACTTCATAGAAATATTAAAGATCATTCAAAATAAATGTATAGTTTTAACGTACCTTAAAAACTTTCTATAACTGACAAGAAACAGCACTCCGCTGTAATTAAATTGAATTTCTCAGGTTTAAGTGATGATGCTTTCAATGTCAAAATGAGAAAAAGATTATTTATTGGATATATGTATGTATACATATTAGTATTATATAATTATAATTATTTTTGAAATAATAATAATACACCAGTGGACCCGTGCGAAATTTCGCAAAAAAACAGTCGTTTGTTCGTTACAACTAAAGACGTTGGCCTCTGTTGTTATTTCTTTTTTATTTAAACGCAAATTTTAAACAAATGGGGCATTTTAATGCTAAGTGAGTATGTGATGTCAGTTTATTCAGTTTGGTGAAGTATTAGTGGAGGAAAAGGGATGTTGACAGTAGAAATAATATATAAAACTGTACTAGTGTATTGCTACTAGCTATAAAAGAAGAAAATTCTTCTCCGGTTCATGATACAATTTAACCTGGATTTTGTTTGTTTGAAAATTCAGCAATTTACGCCAAACCATATCTTAATATAAAATTCACACAATAAGGTTGCTTACATGGCACACAGATATTTTAATATAACAAAATTACAAACACTCCACGCTGGATCCACATTCGTGTACACCCTGTGTGGAGGAGTTTTTCCTCTGTTACAACCAAGAAAAAAGGTAGAAATAAGTGGAAAAAGTGAACTGCTGCAACAGTTCAGGTTGATGGGATAAGGATGCAAACGAAACTTTTGAATTGAAACATCGCAGGTGTCTGTAACTCCTACCCCGAGTATCGTCGTCACATGTGAGCATCACGTTGGTATCTTCCATATATGCCCTGAGATTCTTCTTCGAGGGAGAGGGGACGAAGAAGAAATTTTTCTTAACTCCTTACATCAGCCCTCAAAGTATCTCCAGCATCACTTCATACCGGAGATGCTTTTCTCTGAATGATCTTCCATACGGGGGGTGTACGATGCACACCGAATAGATTTATCTGCGAAGGATGTGCACAGAGCCCCGAGATTTACAAAACTTTCCAGATAACATATTTTCCTTATTAGAATTTCTCGGGCCACGGCGCAACATATCAAGTGACGGAATTTAAAAGTTTGCGATTTTTGAGTCCTTTGCAAGTGAGGTAATACTCCTCTTAAAAATTTGTCATACGAACTCGAAGGAGTCGCTTCTTCTATTTTTATTGCAATATATGACGTCAAGTTAAGGTTATGCAAAATTGAATCCTTGCTGAAGTGGTTATCCTATATGCAAGTTATTGAAAATATTTTGTAGTATCAATATAAGTAAAAAAAGATGTATTGTGGGGTACACTGCAGTATGAACCAATTCGCCGATTAGAATTTTCTTTAGGCATACCTAAATACGAATGCGGTCGTAATGAGGAAACACTGCGGTAAAAAAAAAAAACATGGAAAGCCTAACTATTACCTCACTAGGTCCCCATAAGACAGGCTTAAAAATTGCGATAATAAGTATTCGAAAAGCCGGATTACTGCCTAACGAGGATCCTATTGGGCTAGCCAAAATAAGACAAGTCTAAAAATGCCAAATCAAATATTTTTGCAGAAAATTATAGAAGCACACCTAAGTTTGGCGTTGTTTCGGAATTATTAATGCGGAACTTACGCCTATAACTTAAACCTGGCTTAAGTTAGGCATATGCTCAACACTTTTTTAAATTAGGCCTAAGGAAAACAATTTAACATATGCCGAACTTTGATAATATAATAAGATATATTATTATCTACATATATATTATATAAAAAGAAAAGTCCTTGCTCATTCACTCACTGACTCATCAACGCCCATCCCAAACCCTTGGGCCTAGAAAGCTGTAATTTTGCACAGGATATTTCGAAATTAAACCCCTAAAGGGGTAAAATGAGAGTTCAAAGTTTGTATGGAGGAAAGGTATTAAAGAAAAATTTCGACTCGAAACTTCGTAGGAATACTCCTAAAAAAATAAGCAAATACGTATATTTCGCGATTTTTCAAAAATCAACCCTTTAGGGATAAAATGGAGTAAATAAACTTAAAAATCGATAGTCGATGTCGTTATTGAGGTTTCTTGGGACGTTGATTACAAAAATCCCATTAATTTTGGAATCTAGATGGTGACATGACATGAAATTAAAAGTAAATAGAGGTAAATTGGAGGTTGAAAGGTTTTACTAAAAAACATTATTAATTTCCAAGGGAAAAGGTTTCCTTCGGGAGTGAACCCACGGGCAAAAGCTAGTATACATATGTATACAGTAGGGTCACGCTAGTTTGACATAGGTATTATAGGGTCTTAAATTTTATACGGGTTTTTATTAAATCTTAGTCAAAAATGAGTTAATATTCCAGAAGAAGAAAAACATAGGTCAAACAACTGAGTGTAGTAGTAATATGTCAAAAAAAAAATAAGATACAGATCAATCCGCTGGGTGTAGTAGTTAAATTATAGAAGGAAAATCCAAATGAAAGCTACGTCAAACTACTGGATGCAACACATTGAGTGGTCAAACTACCGCGACCGTACTGTATATTATATAGTGACATTTGTATATTACATGAATGGTTTGATATTGAGGTTTCAAGGATCTCCAGAACCATGGATGCATTTTTATTTATTAATATCTAATCTCAAGAAAAATATTTATTTCTGTTTCGGTTAATGTAATTTTAAGTTAGTCTTCTTGAGTTACTCGTAGAGAACAGACACACTCCTCGAGTGTTTAGTTTTTAGAACGAAATAAATGTTAATAATTGATTGTTGATTGGCACGGTTTCCTCATTAGACCCTGATGCGAAATTAGGCATGCCTAATGCCAACCTCTTGACTGTCGAACTCTTAACTCTAGTGGGGTCATTGCAGCAAACTCTTTCATACAGCAGACGGTTTTAATTTTGACTATTACCGCCGAATTTATGCAAGGAAGTTTCCGTTGTCGGCAACAATAACTTGGTAAAGTTTTCGCGATAAAAAGTCCATCAGGGCCACGGGTCTGGGCTTCCCTCATTAACAGGTATTCAAGTTGGTTCTCGGTCGATTGCAATTAAAACTAACATAAGAGGCGTTCAGTGCTTCAGGTGTGCAGGTAGGTCGTTCAGCGGTAATTAAGGCCCAAAGAGGCTTTTGTGCAGATAACTAGAGAGTTTGCTTAATTGTGATTGTGCCCGTTGAACTTTTTACTGGTGTCAGCGTTTTGAATCTCTCATCTCTTCAAGGACCCTTCACTCGATGAACTTTTCAGTTGATTTAACTATTTCCCTCGGTGCGCCCTGCCCTCTTCATCTTATAACTACTTCTGGCTCGAAATACAAAAGCCATTGTGTTTCCTGAATATGCACAGGTACCAAACATTTTCTGGATTAAATTTCACGGTATGGTTCAAGAAAGCGGATCTGCATTGGATTAAGGAAAAAGAAAATATTTTCGACTATTGCTAAAATTAATTCGTTATTGTAAAATCAGAACTCCCACTATTAGGAATAATCTAACCCTATACTAACTATACAAAAACATAAAAAGACTTTGTGCAAACGTTCTCTAGATACTCCCAAGATAAAGATATCAAAGATGCCATTAACTCTTAAATTACCACTTTAGCAAAAAAAATTATTTCTCAAATAAAATTTTTAATTTGGATCAAATTAAACGTTATGCGAGTAATGACTCATCGTGCACTCCATTACAGGAATGCACACATATATTATGAGAATTATTGAACAAAAAATTTATTAGAAATACAAAACCAGCAAATATTCAAATTTCTTAATGAAACAAATGAAAATTTAGTAAGAACATTTGTAAATTTTATTCATTTACTTAATATTATAGATAATATGGAAAGAAGAATTATTAAGAAACAACATGTCATGTCAAACTCTACTTATAAAATATTGTATAATATTAAGCAAGAAAATAAAGAAGACTTGCATTACCAATATTAGTGATTATTAGTGAATCATGAAGAAGACCAAGCCAAAACCAATTAATAAAATATTAAAGTCGATGTATCGCAATTATTTGTTCCCAATCCCATCAAATGTTTGTGTAGGTGGCAGTTTTGAAATATTTCTACACAAAAATTAAGCTTTCGTAAATAGATATGTTTTACTTAATTCCGGATTTTGGTATTTGTTTTTCTTAAATGATTAGGAAATTTTTTATTTAAATTATAAGTGTGAGGTTTCGCCATCTCGTCACGGGTTTTGATTAAGCTTAGTATAGAAGTGTTCATTTAATTTTAAAAGAAGTACTGGTGAACCCTCCACAACGCGTGGAAATGCAACAATTCTATAGTGTAAATAAGTTATATTCACAAATATGCAATTTTGAAGAACTTTCCAATGAAAAACCAAAAACCAAAAGACTAGCAAACCTTCTCGGCCAACTATTATAAGTGACGAAGAGAAATAAAAATTGCTAGCATTTCATTTTCAATTTTAATTTCGATTATTATTAAACCTAAAATAATTATCGTTTGAATTTTATTCAAGTTGGTTATAAAATGTTTTTTCTAGTTAATTAAACAAAATGATTAGAATGTTACACCAATTAAAGGCAGTTTTCTTCTTTTTAGAACGGAATTCCTCTTACAACGCGATTATCCACAAGGCGTAATTTTCAAGGGACGTTTCTACAGCATTGTAGGAGGTTTATCTGTACTCAATTTTTAAATTTCCAAAACTGATATTTTTTTCTGCGATCTCCTGCATATTCCAACAAATATTTCATTAAAATTCTATAAGAAAAGATTTAAGACTGGCTGCAATTCCAAATTTCTAGTATGCTCCTTCTTATTCTAACCGCGATCTTACTCGATTTTTGTAACTTAAATTGTGTTCCATTTTTAAAAAATCTTTACCTCAGTAAATCAGCAGTAATGGGATTATCTGCATTAGCAATCTCGCCAAAATTAATCTTATCACGTGCATTCCTAAATTTTACGGGTATGGCGGCATGCAAAAGAGGGCACGTTTTATGTGATGAAAGCCGAGGAGGAGGAGGTTACATTAGACCCGCCCCAGTGGCGCATCGACTCTTTGCATATAAGTGCATTAAAGCATACGTGCCCGGGAGATCAAAGTAAATCAGGAAATATGCTCCTGCTATCATCAGCTAAATCTAATTTGACAAAATGAAGGAAAACATGAAATTTACAGCAAATAAATAAAAAGACGACACTTCAAGGATGAGGGCAAGAAGCTTAATGTGCTGCTGCTGTGCACAAGTATCAAAGAAAAGAAAACAAAAAGACAAAAAAATAAAGTAGGAAGAAGAAAAAAACACAACATAAAAATAGAGGAGAACTGGAAGCAAATTCTTTCATGTGTCTTGAAAAATCCCAAAGTCAATTACGAGCCATCCCTAACCCAATCTATTTATTCTAGAACATCCCGTGAGATGCCTTGGGCTCCTGCTAATGTCAGCATCGCCACCGCCGCCATCATCCCATCGGATGTGCTTTCGTGCTCTCTGGAAATCTTATCATGTTCCTCAATTTACACCTAGTTATACGTCTCGGATAACAATATTATTTGCTGTACATGTCGGGGTGGTACCGCACCCTGTCAGGCGGCATCTTCGCGCCCCACGTTCACCACCCCTACGCTACTTCAAACCGGTGACAGGCGCCGTGCCTTGCAAAAATTTTCTGAATCCATATAGTACAATAGAAAGATGTCAGTGGATGTATGCATTTTGTCAAAGCCAGGCAATATTTCAACACGACAATGACTACAAACTTTTTGCTTAACCGACAAATATATGTATCTATTATGAATCAATGCACGCATAGTTTAGTACAGTTAGGAAAATATTGATCAACCATATACATATGTACTTACTAGATTGTTCCATGTGGTATCACAATGGACCTAGCGATGGTCTAAGTGTGCCCGAGAGGCTGCCACACCACAATACCGTACCATACTAGTTTGTTAGTAAAATTCATAATTAACCCTTGGTACACTTACATTTTACCACGTTTCGGCCATATTAGGTATAGCATGCCCATTGCTCAAGCATTCTACAATTATTTGTACCTACAGTGATGACCAAAATAATAGGCACTACCAAATACCTCTACTTCACGAGTCCTTTAGAACCTTTATAAAGAAAGATGTTTGGTTCTGATGGTAGATCCTTCGTTTGTCGTCCTTCAGATAACGAATTTGATATCGGTTATGCTGTAAAGACAGTTAAAAACGGAGGCGTTTGTTGTAAAAATTGTTAAATTTTCGTTGGTGTGCCTATTATTTTGGCCACCACCGTATTATCTGATTATACTAGGTATAATTGTCTTATAAAAATGTTAAAAAGTTTCGAACATATTGAAGAAAATATGACATTTTTTTCAAAAATCCATTTATATCGTCTCAAGTCATAATTAAGTGATACAAAATAATTAAAATATAAGTTTTATAGCTATAGTTGAATCTGTCATTTAATACAAAATTTGATGAGATGAAGAAGAAAACTTCTAAGCCGGATCTAGGACCTAGCTAAAAGAAATATATTTTTTAGGTTAGGTTTTAACTTAACAACACCAGCAAAATAATAAATTATTTGAAATTAATCTGCATACTTATAATTCAAACTCAATTTTAAAATGGAGAATTTGGGACGGAATTTAGATTAATGTAATGATGAAAACGTGTGCAATTTTATATTTAAAGTTTACTTACCGCTCTTTAAACATACGAAACAGAATTTCTGGTCTTCAAATACACAAACTTTTATAACAACTTTTTTTATGCGAAATGATTTTCTACAACTGACGGATCGAATCAAATAAAGTTCCCAGTCAATCAGTCGGAATTTTTAACGTGTTTTTGTCGCTGGCTAAAATATTTTCACATTACATCTAAGATCTAAATACGCATTTTTGATTAGAGAGATTAGAAATGAAGTTGTACATTTTGACAGACGGTATGATAGTTACCCTTCTAAAAAAAGAGTGTTGAATTTCGACATATTAAAGAAAATGTTTACAATAATTTTATTGTTGAAATATATTCACTCTTAAAGACTTCATAAATAAAATTTATTTCAAAATTATGGTGTAAAATAATAAACTCTACCATACTATTATTTAAAGAGAAAATTCAGTTTAAAGCTTAAAGAATTTAATCTTACATTAAAATATGAGGTATGTATTTAGGAGTAAAAAATAAAAGATAGATCTATAAATACTGCAATGTTATATATATAAGCAACCATAAAAAAACCATAGAAGCTTAAGGTGACATGCAAAAGATCCTTTCCAGAACCTCATTAATCACAATTACTATGTTACTTGATTTAAAATAATGCGTTCATCCCCCATTTTCCTCATTTCCATTAATGCGACGAGGAATCAGAAATCTCGATATACCTTATACCGCCCAGGTTGACAGGGGATTCTGAAAAAATCCATTTCTCAGGATTAAACTAAACTTCTGTATTGTACCCTAGAATCAGAATCGAACATTCCGTGCCCTCCCCTCCATTGTCTTTTCCATCCTCAGCTTCTTTAGATCCAGGTGTGCTTCTTCTAAGACTTACACCACCCAACCCCACTTCTGATTTTCTGGTATAATGGTATAGGTACCTCTCACTTAGCATTGATGAGGACGTGCAACAAATAATTTGCATACAAAATTCGATTACGGTGGCAGCTAAGAAAATTTTCGGATGCGAGGGTGTCTCAGACATGTATCGAGTCATCGTCTATCGTAATGCTCATTGATTTCTCATGAAAATTCAGGGCGTAATGCAACAGGTTGATTTGTATGCATTATGCCAGAAAGACATTTGAATTCCTTAATTTCATTCCCTAGCAAATAATACGCATCCCAGACAGGGAATTAATATTAAGCTAATGGGACACAGCCTGCGTAGGCGAAGCGATGTTTTGCGAATTTTGTTTTTTCTTATTACAAAATGAATGAATAAATATTAATCCACATGACTAGCAAATTGCGAGTATAGCGTGCAGTTCTTGAAATAAAAAAAAAACTCTTTCTTTACTTACATCAAGGATTGCGTGTATACGGATAGAAATGGAAAAAAAATGTCGTAAGCCTTCCGTCTGAATTAGTCCCTTCCCTAATCCAGCCGAATATCCCCCCGGCTGTTCCTTCTTATTTATTAGGATAATCCTTTCCCCACTGTGCCGATCCCGGAGACGCCTTCAACCAGGAATGCGGGAACTCTATGAGAAAAAATATGTGAAATATTCTACACATGTCTCGCTTATACTCACACATATAATTTGCTCACTAAATTGTGTTTAATATTTTTGCATACGACCGGGAAGCGGACTAGGGGTTTCTCTATGGGGTTCTCTAAGGGTATGGGGATTTTTCGAGCAAGGCGGAAAATAACTTAAGCTACCATTGCAGACAGCCTTCCTTCTTCCAAAGGATTTTACGGGCAAGGAAAATAAATGTCAACTACTCGTTCTTCTTTATTTCATGGTACCAATTGGAAAAAATTTTTTCGCAAAGGGCTGCAGAAGTGCGGCGTATGTAGTGAGAAAACATGTTTTGAATAAAAATGTGAAAATGCCACCCATCGCGCACCGAGGCGAATGTATTTGTTCCCAGCCGGGGTGTATATTTGCGAGAATTTAAGCACATGTCCCTAGAAACAAATTCCTTGTTGTTCGAAGGAGCAGAAGTGCCTCAGTGGGAAAGTAGGGCCGTGATAGCTGCAAAAGACAGCAAACAGCTCTCCACCGTACATTTTTTTTTTCCCGGGTATTGTACATTATCGCAGTGGCGCACATTCAGGAGACCCCCATTTCGTTTCGGCGGCAAATAGCTTTGACGTAATGTCGTTTGCTGCTACCACTGTAAACAAATAACTTCTTTACATTCGACACGTGTCTACCGCTCAATCTTATTAGCCCTGCACGGGCTTAAGAGGATTTATTAAATTAGACGCACGAATATAAACTGTTGCATTTTACGCCGCCTCGAAAACGTGGCGCTGTATAGTCTTTACATATGTCCAAAAGAAGCTATATAGTATTATATGTATGTAGTTTACAATGCTGGTGTTGCTAAATAGGGCCTCTTTTCAAAACCACAATTTATTATTTAGTAATTCAGATACAATTGCACTTGTCAAGCTCTACGTATCAAATTATTGCAAACTACATAAAGAAAATTATAAAAAAGAAACTTATTTGTTGACCGGTCACGAGTTAACTCTTTTTTGCACTTGTATTACAATTTAAACTCTCTTCATCTATTAGTTAGTTCAAGTAATTTACTTTAGCTTAGCAAAGAAATTGATAAATGGGAAGTTCCAAACCTCACTTTTTCACTTAATTCATTCAATGTACAAACAGCAAACATTTTCACATAATGGACATACATATTTTGATTAGCAAAACACTTCTGTTTGCATTTCAAAATATTACAATATATGTGGGACCGAAATTACTTGTTACATTCTTTAATACCATAATAACGTTATTTATTTTTATTTTTATTGCAACGTTATTAATTATAACTAAAATTGAAATATTTAGTTTTGACTTATCAAGAATGTGTTGACAGATATATTTTTGATTGAATTAATGATTAATTTGCAATCTGCCGACTTACAGATGATAATTTCTATTGAAAATTTTCTTATCGAGCATCCAAATTAATTAATTATTAGGGATACCCATCATATATAAGTAATCAAGTATTATGAAATTTAAATCAAACTTTAGAGTAAAATCAAGATTTTCTTAATTTATTACGAGTATTATTGTATATAATCTCTATCATTATCAAGGACAGTTTACCAAATTTGCTGCATATTTTCATCTTATAGCAATCCAGGCACCGTGAAGCAAAATGTGATTCAATGTGCCTCCTTATACATCTTCTACAGAAATGAATGTTTTATTTCTTAAATAAATTCTCCAGAGATCTGAATAAATGATAGTCGGACGGAGCAATGTCTAGTGACTGGTTACTGTTGCATAAAATCCTGCATAAAAATTGAAAATTATGCAATGACGAATATGATCCTCGGAATGTACGAACGTCGCCATTTTATTACAGGGCAGTAAAAAATACTTTTTAGAATATTTATAACACAGGCTGCTTTACCGAAAACTGTATAAGAATACGTGTTTCGTCTTCAACTATAGGCAAAAAAATTATAAATAATTGATTACTTATCGGTACAACTAATATATTATTTCGACTGATAATATGGAAATTCTTCTCTCAATTTTGTTTACAATGTTCGATATGTTGCACCACAAATGAAAGCTTTATGCAGCATGTAATGAAAGCTTTCTTAAATTAGCCCTTTTAGAAATTAGAACGATAGCATAAATTTATAAATAGTCTGGATTAAAAATAAACAGTATAATTTTAATTTTTTTCTTGCTCGTCTGATTCATTCGTAAGGTAGCGTGGCCGAGCGGTCTAAGGCGCTGGTTTAAGGCACCAGTCTCTTCGGGGGCGTGGGTTCGAATCCCACCGCTGCCAACACTTCTTTTTTGGATTAGTCCCTTGAATTGAATGATTACCATCGTTCGTAAATCTCTTAAAAGTAGTTGAATTCATTTCCATAAAACGAGTAGGTACTTTATGTTCGGTAGATACTTTCACGTTGTCCAATCAATACTCTACTGATCCCTAGCCTGGGCAGATTTAATGGAAACTAAAGTTGGAAGTAATTTTAGACACATCGGAAACCTTTTACAGAAAATCCCAATCCGAAAAGAATTCACGTTTAGTGCCAGACTAATTTATTATAAATGTCCAGTACACGTGTTCACGCAAGACATCCTTACCCCAGTTGCAGTAGTCATTTGGGAAAGTGTATGGGACCCTTCTGGGGGCGGGAGCAAATATCCCGCTCAGGGCATCACATAAAGTTGTTTACTCGACATTCAGAAGTCGATCACGTACTCACCTTTCATTACACTAAATCGAAAAATCAAACCTTTTTGGGTTCACCACCTCATCGCTCCCCAATTCAATCGCTAAACTTCTTAACTTCTTGTTGCTGTTGATATTTTCCCTTAACATGGATTTTCCTCAGCCGATGATTCCCAATCCCATTGTAGGGAGCAGAACAGGAACGTAAAAGGATTTTCGGGAACGCTCCGAAACCTGCTCCGGGATACTAAGTCGATCTGATGGGTTTAATAGAGTTTCTGGACGGAGGAATTCGTTTAACATTATTTGTGTTCTACGAAACTGTTTCTCATTTCGCCGGGTTTTAGCTTTTGTAATTTCCAGCCCAAACACAATGGTCATTTGTAATACTTAAGCAGAGAATTGCCATGGGAAGACCAACTTCGTTCGAGGCGAACACGTCCGCACGCGTAAATTGTAATTCCAAAACGATTCCAATGATGAGAGTGTCTTACCATGAAAAATGCTCTGATCAATATGCAGGATCTCACCCGATAATTCCAATTCATATTAATCCAACTTGAATGGCTCGGTCAGTTGTGCGATTCTGGCTCCCATTCATAATTCCATTGATCTTAAAAAATGTCTTCAGACGCATCCCCATGCACGTACAGGATAATGGCAACTATATAACTTCTTATCCCAAAGAAGAGGTCACATCGAATTGCTTTTATATTGGAAGCTTGTACAAGAATGGTAACTACGGTCAAATAAAAATGTTGTAATTGTAATACTAACTGTATGTAGATACTTTGCTCTATTTTATGTTTTGATAATGTCAAAATAAAAAGCAACAATAATCCTACTATAGGGTAAATGTGAAAGTATGTATGGCTGGTTGTCCAACTAATACGCCTAACGTCCAACATATTCCGACCTACATTGAGGTTATTTTTTATTTGCGGTCTTCAAAATGGCGGCCAATGACTAGAAATTTCAAAAGATTTCTATGAAAACTGGTATTTGGGGGTTTTTGAAAATCCTAATTGCAAATCCGCTGCTACAATTGGTAAATTTTTTCACGATTTTAGCATCAAAATTTTGAATTCTAAAACAGTAGTTTCAATATAGCGAACTATGTAAGTACAATGTGTAACAAAATAATACAACATACAAAAACACTTTTCATTTCGTTTAAAATAAAAGGCTCTTTTGCTAGAAATTAATTTGATTGGTTTTGAAAATTGATGATTTTTTTTCACTTATTGTATTATTGTTATACAATGATTTATCTATCTTCTCATTGCCCGTTATTACAATCTCAGTTTGTAAAGAACATAACTTTCTAATTTCTAAATTATGAATTTTCGCTACTTATTATACAATGAAATTATTTATAAATAAATAATTTCACATCAAGATCACATCAATTTTTATGGAAAAAAACATATTTTATTAATAATTCGAGATTTATTATTTTTCGTTTATATAATGAAAGCAAAACTTGGGAAGTGGATTACGATTTTGGTATTCTAGACAACAAAGCTCTTTTCATTTTTCACAATACATAGTTTCAATGAATGATATTAAGATAGCTGATAACCAATATAGAATGTGGGTAGATAAGACTCTCTAGCTTATTTTGAACTATTTATATTATTTAATTTAGATAGTTTGAACTTAACTAGTGATAAAATTTTGAAACAATGTTTAGATCTTCTATAATATTTTTAAATACTCCTCAGAAAGAAATCAGTCACAGAACAAATCAGATTTTATAAGTATATTATCGAATCAGTTAAAATGTTAACAAAAAAATTTAAATAGGTACGAAGACTCTTAACACCTATGAACCGATTATTACAGGTCAAGTTCAAGTATCTACATCTACATATAATAAAAAGAATAAAATGTATATATTCTTTCCAATATATTCTTAGCCTTAGTCTCGTAAGGACTTACTCTCTTTTGAGGGCAAGGGTGTGATATCAATAGGAGTTTCTTGAAAAAGGTTCGCTTCAAGGATTTCTATTGATATACGTTATGTTAAATATTTCAGAAACACCCTGTATAAATGAGGTATAAAATTATGCATCTGAATAAGTAGATTTTAAACATATTTGTATATTATTAATACATTTTTGAATAAAAGAAACAATTTACTAAATCCCATTGGTTAAAAAAAAACATGTAAATGCAACAATATGTACGTATACATATTATTAATTATTGAACTATTTTAAAATGTTTAAAGAACACTTTTATATTACCTTTTACACTGTTGCTTCCATAGACAAATTAAATAAAATGAAGAAATAATTTAAAAAAAAATAATTTCCAAAGAAATTTATCTGTCAGAAGAAATACATTTTATAATTTAGATATATTAACAAATTCATTTTACAACATATACACATACCATGATTAACAATTCTTAACGACCGTATTTTAAATAAAACGTTATTTTCGTTAAATTTGGTATAAAATGTCGTTCAACGCTTTTTTTTATAAGTTGTATTGTAAAAAGATTGATTTTTTCTTCGGGTTCTCGAATTATGTATTTCAGAATGATTAGCATAGACCTTATTCTTTGAAAATCCTCAAAGAAAAGGCTATCTTCAAAGTTGTCTACATATATTTCAATTAAAAAACTACTAAATACGGCAGATTCAACAAGTGACAGACGAAATGGCAACCAATTCGAAATTCAAATTCTTGTTGAAGATCCCCATTTTACCTACTACTTACTTGTAGACTAGAGAATAAATAAGAAGGAATGAAATTTGTGATCTTCAGTTCTATGGTAAACAGTCAAAAAACAAAGTCTTAACTAGTTAGAGGAGGAGCTCAGCAGGAACATCTCTAGATATTTTCTAACAACGATGTCTTCAAATCCAGTAAAATTTGAAGCTGTCTAAAAGAAGGTACATATTCAGACGAAAGCGAACCACGGGTAATAATATTATGATGTATATGAAAAGGATTTTGGGTATTCACCCGGCATACACCGCTCTTGGGGACCTACTGTACTAAGGGCTGAACCCGCTCGAGAAAATTTTACTTCACGGCCTCGGAGAAACAGTCAAATTTGCGTTCAAATTGCCGATACGGGATTCTAAGTGAATGAAATATTTGCCGGGTTTTCGCCATTCCGACATACCCGATACAGCCGGGCCCTGTACCGCTTGAACATGTAAATGGAATCCTCTCAAATTTCACATCCAGCCGTAAATTTTTTATGCATTGCATGTCGAACTTTCTTCTCGGTCGTGAAAGGAGGGCACAGTCTGGGCGCAAGAAAAGTACGTAAGTTGGTATATAGTATATTGTATGAGACGAGATACCCGGAATGAATATGCAAAGGACCAAAGCACCAGAAATGCATGATGATTTTTACAGCAATAGCCCTTAAATTCTTCTGATCATAGGCTCAACATAGGTATGTTATTTTGGAGAATCTTCGTAAATATTTAATTGAGATATGTCTCGAACCGAAAATCTTATTCGCACCAGTCTGTTGAATTCTTTGAATTTATTCAGAAAATAAATTCTAAATCTTCGCCTTTTTTTCTTCTGATAAATTATAGGTTTTTGACGAAAGTAGAATAAAACGATTAACACAATTAAATTTTAATTTTCTAATTAATTAATAAATTAATTAATCCTAAGAGATTTATGATAGAGTTAGAAATTATAGTCCAGGACAGTAGGACACGAAAACATATCTCTGAAATCTATACTGAGTGGATCCTTTTTCAAATTTGTTTCTACATAGTTAAAACTGCAATCTCAAAATATCAAAAATTATTGCTAATTATACAAATGATTCTTAAAATTGAATAAATTTTGAAATTGTTAGCGATTTTAAAAGTTTTGTATTTATTTAAACAAATTGATTTGAAACTGAGTTTGCAAAATACACTTAACTATACTTACTTAGTCAAATCCTTTACTAAAGTTATATTTAGATCTACTCACAGACACAAACTGCTTTGTAACATTCTATGTATGCATTTTAGGTATTTGAAATAAACACACAAAGGCTGCTCGTATATGTAAAACAAATTTGTCGACCAATTGTATCTACTTCCTAATATATTAAAGTTTGAGGTTTCGAAAAGTCTAATTTTTCCATCGCAATTTTAATGATATAGTAATAAGTTAGTTTTATTATTATAAATTCTTTATGTTTTTATATACATTTTTATGTTTGTCTACTTACTTTATTCGTAAGTTAATTCTTGTATTAAAATTGTTAATCTCATATTTTAATTGTTAGATATAACTGTTGATACTATTGTAGTTTATTGAATTTAGAATTGTATAAAGATCGTAAATTCCATGTTAGATAAATATGGGATATAATCAATCCTGAATAAGTCTATGTAAAACATTGGTTAATTCGCATTTCTCGAATAGAATTTACTACATATAATTAATAATAAATGTTACTAGTCTTTCTCTCATTTATCCTTAAACTAGAGCTTTTCTGGTTTATATATATAAATAGAGAAAACGATATATTGCTTTTAAATTTCACTCCAAGTTTACGAAATAGGAAAACCATTAGAAACATCCTGGAACCCAAAACTGGCGACAGCTTACTCTCAAAATTAAACAATTAAAATCTACGACTGCAGTAGAAAAACGAACGCACGGTTTCTATCTGCAGAAATGCTTAAGTGAACTTTTCACCTAATTCCGGATTCATTTATCATGATGACACCGTTTAACGATAAAAGTAAAAAGCTTAATATCTGGCGCCTGTGAAGGCCGACAAGGAGTCGCCGAAACACTTTAAAATCTGCTGAATTTATTATTATTGTCCCGAATATCCTTGCTACAGGAGCTGACCTACAAAAGCGAATCCGGGCAATTAGTTTTCACTGGCCGATTAAGTGTTGGCGACACCGTGAGTCACGCATTTGCCGGAAAAACTCAACTGAGCAATTAATTATTGTAAGCCGTCAGGTGAGTTGTACCTTTAGCTTTATACCTACGTTACTAAAAGGTGTTAAATGGATGTGTTTGCATAACAGGAGAACTGATCGATTTATTCATGTTTGTTATTGGAAAAAGCTATTTTTCTAAATTGGATTGCGATTGCTTCAGTACTTTTTATAGTTTTACATATTCGTATCCATCCTTTCCCCCGATATGACACAAAAGATCAAAAGATGCCCGGAGGGAATTGAACACGATTCTTAGTATAATTAAAACTTGAAAGCCCTTCAGCATAAAGGGGAGTAAACCTTAGAGTGATGAAAGCTGAGAAATTATCCTTTTTTGACACATATGCATGAAAACGTATTCCCCAAGCATATTATACTTTGTCCGGACCCTCTCCAGAAGGCGATAAAGCGAAAATATTACAATTTTCATTTGCATTAAGGAAACATGTACACATATCGAAACTCAAATAAAACCAAGGATAAGATGAAGTGACCTTTAAATTTCTATCTAAGGCGAACAGGTCAATTGATATGAGGATTTCATTTCATGCTCCGTGGACATTGTTGGGGCAAGTGGATAATGCCGGTTATCCCTTAAGGACTAGGGAAGTGAATAAATCCATCAAATATTTATTTTATTCCTTTTGTGCTGCCAATGTAAAATATTTTTCGCAATTTTTTTAAAGAAATAATTCAATAATTCTTTGATAAGTTTATTCTTGTTTTGCTATAAATGGATAATCAGAAAATGTTTGCTTCCTTCATTGATTCTTAGATTTTTGAGCAGTTGGTTTTCATTAACAAATTACATTTTTAAGTTAAATGGGACTGATATTTACTAAAAAATTATTAAGAAATACGGAGCTATCGATGTTAATCAAATCGAATACGCAAAAACTTCCAAACCACCTTTCCTTTGCCAACCAATCCACCAATTTTCAATTTTATTTTAGATTTTAACCTAAGGAATTGAAAATTTAATTAATCCTTAATTAAGTCTACAAAAAGAGAACCACATGTATTAAACTCAACGAGATATTGAACCCAATATTATCATTGAAATACTAACAAATTACTCAACTTTGGAATATGACTCACACTGTGATGTGCCAATTTTGATCGAAATCGATTAAAAACTCCGGAATGACATAAACACGTGCGATATTCCGAAACTATGAATTTAAATAGAAATTAATACGAAAACTGTGCTTCAAGAATGCCATAAACCAACTAATTCGCACAATCTAATTACAATATGATTTTATAGGTAAATGTCTACAAATCAACCAATTAAATTAGGACAAAATGAAAACAGTAGGACATAAATTATCATTTAAGAAACTCTGCAATGTTTACAGTGGAATTGTGTAATTAGAAAAGCAAATTGAAACCAACTTTTAAGAGTGACCATGGGCTAAAACGTCGTAATTTTGGTAATTTGTTAAAAAACTTTATAATATTTAGATTTTAATAACTTATATGTATCCCATTTTAACCACATGGACATCAAATCTCCTTACATAGAATTTATGAAAAACTACCAGTGCAGTTAATGTACATATATGCAAAACTTAACGTAAAGTACAGATAGCTGATCCAGTCAGATATATGCCCCAAGTATCAAAACAAACACTCATGTGACACGTTAACGCTCAAGCAGCTCACATTCAAATACAACTCTCATTGCTTTAGTGTAAATCATTTAGTGACGCGAAAAGTTCCGTATTATTTATTTGCCGTCACAAAAATCTTTTTCAATACGCTACTGTATATCTGTACATCCAGAACACTTCCAAGACGATATTCTAAAAATGACACCAGAAAATTAACTCTCAGTTTATTTTATTTTAATAAGACATAATTATATTAAAATATGGAACCACAATTGTGGTGTTAATCATAAGGGCATTTACCCTAGTAGCGCATTGGGGTATCTAACCTACGCTTTAAACATCTATCCGTTTATACTATAGTGCTTTAAAAACATTATTTTACGCTTTGCTTCTAATTTATAACAAAATTTAAGTTATTACTATTTTTCACTGACTGAACTATAAGCTGCGTAAAACTCATCACTTAATTCCTAACTAGAATACTTCGCTAAAATACTAAAACTACAAAAAAAGTAGGGCATCTATCCGTACTTAAGATACCCTAATTACCAGTACCATTACAAATATTGGTACCTTAAAAAAATTAACTACCATTATAAAGTATTGGTATTGATACATCACCAGTATGGTCCTTCAGAAGCATTATTTAGGATTACTCAGCATTACAAGGCATTACTCAGAAATGCTCAGCTTTTACCTAGGATTACCTAAGTAATCTGATGTATAATACTGATGAAGTACCAATATACAATTACTTGGTAATAGTAATTAAATATTTTGATTTAATCATACTAACAATTTGTCCTGCTTGTATTACGTGTAGTAGTAAATTGTTCTGGTTGGGAAATACTAACAAAATTGTAGTGTTGATGTAAAACTTTATAATTGCTTACTTTAGGGGACATCTAATTATTAGAACCAGTGTATTTTCATCAGACTAGATTGGAAAATACTTAATTATAAACCACCTTTTGCAAGTATGCATATATATGTATGCGTGCGAAAGTAATTACGTTGTGCAGCCAAGAATGGAACAATCGCAGAATAAAACGCGACACCTCATTATCGCCGCAGTACATACATAGATTATGGCCCAAATTGATCCAATCATCGAGCTATTCACGAAAATGAGGAAACTATAGCGTAATTCGGGGATTCGTCCGCAGCGCCCATCGGGAGGCTCTTGAATTCCTAAAAATATATAAATAAAAGAAATAACACGGCACGGCGCGCTTCGTGCACGTTGCCGTTCACGCGGAGCACATTGGGCCCGGCATGAAAATCCCGAACATCGATGGGGAAAATTCTAAAGGAATTGAAAAGCCTGTGGGAGAATTAATTTCATCGCCCTTCCTCGATTTATTTTTATGGGAAAGCACTGTTGACACCCGGCCCGAGGGCTGTTCGCCGGGCGGGGGGCGTTGTGGAACGGGCGCTGTTCGACTCCCCAAATTCTTGATCTGAATTCGAAATGCGGTTGAGATGTCATCCATTATTTAATCCGGCAATAAAAAGAAAGATCAGAGGACGGCGGGTATTAATGACCCGATCCCTGTTGACTGTTGAACGAAAGGTGCCAGTGCGGCCCGACCCGCCCAGTTCGAAATTCGATAAAAGCAAAATGAGGACTTATCACTATAATCCAATTAGAGTTGATTGGTATTTCCCGCCGAACTAGATGATGGAACTCGAGAGGCTCTTTAAGGGTTTTAATAAGACTTTTTTCTTCATTTGGAACATTTGCAATTCATTTTTGCTCCCTGAGCAACATTGCTACTATGCTATCGAAGGACTTTGTCACGTACTTCAACAGAAATTTTTACTCGAAGTGTTTCTTCGAATTTTTGATTAAAGGTAACACTTCTAATGGGAAAACTTATTTCATCCTTCTTGATCCTTGCACTGAATTCTGGAAGTATTTTAAATTTTATTTCGAAAAACTTAACAACTCTGAGATATGTAGATCTTCAAGTCGATGCATATTATTATTTATGGAATTTATTGAATTGCTAAAAATCAATTCCACACTATTACTAGAAGTTTAAGAATACAATTTGGATCCTAGTCCTAGTCCTATGTAATTGTAGAAAAAATTATATCCGACTTTTTTATTCAATACTTCACAAAATAAATTTATTTAGTTTAAAATATTTAATAACTTTCCAATACAGAAACTATTTCTGGTATCACGCGGGATGACATCAGATGCCAAATTAGTTTATATAATTATTTACATATTAATTCAGTCTGCAGATTTAGATTTTCACAGAATCTTCACTAATATAAAATCTGTTCGTTGACGATCTACATATGTTAATCAGAAAAGAAAGATCACGAGATCCACGTTCGATCAAAGCTGTCACTACTGTTTTTTAATACACATAAATTGATCCTAATACCACAGCTTATAGGATCAGAAAAACTCAGAAAAGAGCTGTGACAGTTCTCACGTGCATCGCTTGATATTTTGTGATCTAGATCGACCTACATCAATCAACAAACAAACCTTTGTTCTGTGATAACATAATAAAATTTGTTTATAGCATACTTTTATATCATTTATAAGTATTGATATTCAAAGATACATAGGATGAACCAATGAAACGAAAACTTAATCATAAACATTGATTTTTCGCATATTAGGTGTACATTTTTAGTTTATATCCAATAATATAATTTTGACCATTATCAACAATAATTTTTCTTCGCTTTTGCAAATGTTGAAATCTCTTTGTGTAGTAATTTGGAGTCCAGAAAGCAAAAAAAAAATTAAGGTTAAGTGTGGTTGAAAGGTAAGCTTTGGTGATTGATTAAAGATAATGAAAACCATTATTTGGAGCGTTTTATTATTAGCTGTGTTCCATTGGGCTGTGTAAAGTACTCCCGAGTACTTTCTCTATGGAACGCTACTTTGATCGTCAGGAGTAAAATAGCAATTCAAATTTTGACATTTCATCGTATTATATTAGTTGCTTTGATTGTGCCTTATTTATTAAAATGGAAATATTTATATATATAAATATGTTTTGCTGCCTAAACTACTTAAATTTTATTATTTGAATCCTTGTGATAACTCCAGAATAGCTAAAGCTGCAACGAAAAATGAGGAAAAGCTTTCATTTCCATGCAAACCTAGTACAAAAACCACCATCCACCTGGCGGGAAAATGTGGCGTAACTACTCAGAACTTCTGCTCGCCAACTAGAGCTAGAGTAGTTGAGCGTAGCCAGAAGTACTTGGGAGTATTTTACACAGCCCAATGGAACACAGCTATTATTAACTATTTATTTTGTGTCTCAAGTTGCAATCCCGGATGGAAATTGACCTCTATGTAATCGGTGAGAAATAAAATTCTTCAAAAATCTTTGAGGATCTTTGAGGAACGTATTCCATATTCCTTATACATATGTATGTGAATTGCAAATTTAATATGCTAAAACCTTTGTTTAATTGACCATATATGTGTACCCAACCAGGTGTTTGAAAATGTTATTATCAAATTTAACTGATCGCTCATTAGTTTACTTTGCGGTCTTTCAGAACAATAAAAAACAATTCAGAAAAACTGTTGAACCAATCTGGTATTTTCCGACTTTGTTAAAAAATTTTAATTAAATTTAAGGAACGAACAGCAAATTTTTCTTGTCATGTCATGTGTAGTGTCTAGTGTATGTAAAAGTTTATACCTAATAAATTTATAAATATGAAAGTACTACTAATTGCTTTAAATATATATGTACGTCTTGCAAATAAAACACGAAATTTGTGAACAAATAACAATATTTTAATGAGCAACAGGACAGGTTGACAACATTGAACCACATTATTAATTTGTAGCATACCACGTAGTCCTAGGATTTGTCTCCTCCATGGGTGCCAAGGGAGCACTACAAATGGATCCAATGCCGCTGTCCGCACTTATTCTACTTGTATTTCGAAAAAGCGTAACACTTTCTGGCATCCTATAAATATCACTATTCCTCGAATATTTCTCTTTAAGTTTCCGTTTCTCCTCCATGGCAAACAGGGTGATCATTTCCCGGATCAATTCGACCCAGTGGTCAATTATATTTTGCTCAGCTGAAAAATCGCACTCCTGGATTTTTCGCTTTTGATAGTATAGCGTGAACGATTTCTGCTTGGCAATGAAGCCTACATGCTCTGAAGGGTAACATCCGCGAAACACGAGTCGTTTGTCTCGCATTTCAGCGTAAATTAAGGACTTATCGAAAATAAATGCCTTTGCCTTGTATGTCCTTCGCTGGATGTAGTCATAAACAGTGAACTCATTTGACTTTTTGAATTTTCCCTGATAAAATATCTCCACCTGTGGAAGAGGAATGATTTTAATATTTGAGATCATTTTAAGATTTTCCCAAATACTTCGTGGCATTCTTCTATGTCATTTAACTCCTCGGATTCATTGGTTACTGTCAATAGATTTCGCAACCTTTTCTCAACCTTACAGCACGACTCAATCGCAGGTTTGTGTTTTATATCACCACTTTTAAAACATGTCTGCAAGAAAAAAATATAATTCAATTAATTTCGGATAATTTTTAAATATGTAATTAAATAAGAGACAACAAAATGGGGAAAAGTTTAAATAACCTAAAGCTAGCTACCATAAAAAATAGCAGTTATAGAAAGTTTCAAATTGATTTCATTAAACTTTAGTTATAATAGTCCTTACAATTTAACGATTAAAAATTTTGAAGAATACGAAATGTAAAATAGATAATAAATAAATGCATATATAAATGAAATATAAAAATGTTGCCGGTTGTATTGTATAATTAGAATACAGTCTTTATACCGATAGATCGCAGTCTAAGTATAGATCACGTGTTTGAATTAATACAAAAAAACAAAATGTGTTCTAAAACTTATTCGAATTTCTGTCGGATATATGTACTCGTAGTAAACACATATGCATCCAAAATAATTCTTCTTCTAAATATTATATCCATACATGTGATGATTTTACGATTGGCATAAAAAATGTCTACGTGGGGTTTTTGAGGTCGATGATTCAAATACCTGCAAAATGTCTACAATTCAAAGTGGTGGTCTCTTTATCTTAATCGTTTTTATTTCATTGATATCGCAAAATTTAATAAAAATAAAGATGCAGCTTTTATAAGTTGTTAAACTCTGTCAAAAATATAGCGTTTTTCTAGGTCACTGATTTCAAATTAAGTTAATAATTTTAAATATTCCAGATAAGTCAAAATTAAATATAACAAGCTTTGTAAATAACAAAATGTATATTTTTAATTTGTCTTCATTTATGAATTAACAGACAAATTAGTGTTACTTAAGAGAGATTTCGTTTGCAATCCTGGCAGATGTTAAAAGTGTACGGTAACATCTCGAATTCGCAAACTCCCAGTGTCCGAATAGTTTAAATTTTAAACGAATGTTTAGTTATCTAGTGTTAAAAAATTCACTAAAGTTCTGTACGATGCATTCCAAGTGCTGAATGCAATTCGAATTTTAATGAAAAAGATAATATTCAAAGGTGTTTCACTAGAGTATTTTCAAGGTCTATGAACAGCCTGGATTCACTCCGTGGTTCAAACAAATGCATATGCAGTCTACTCTCGCACAGTTAAACGTTGTGAAAACTCTCGAATAACATCGAAAGTTATCTCTAAAAATGTATGAATTAAGTGGTATCGAATAACACGGTTTGAATAAAACAGTTCGTGTGCATCGATTACATGGCTAGGTCAATTTTTCTGAAAAATTAGAGTCTGATATCAGAATTGCACATACGTATTTTTATTAATGCCAATTTGATTTACTAGCAAAAAAATGTATACAATTTGAAATGCTATAAAAACTAAGGCTCCAAACCAGACTTTTCTTTTCAAAAGTTCGTTCAAAATGTACTAGATTAATTTGCCTGTGCCAAACAAGGAGAGTCTTTTCAAGTGACTTTTGTATCGACGTATAAGCACACTTTGATATTAATTAGCATATTTGATATTCAATCGGGAAATGGACGAAGAAGGTATCAAAGTTACAATTTTATTTCTTCAAATACTAATAAACTATGTATTTAAAATACTTAAAGGGGAAGAGGGGAAACTAAGAATTGCATGCAAAATAGGATAATCAATATGCGATATGCTCATAGCCTTCTATAAGGAAAAGGACTGATTTTTTATTTGAAAAGTCTACTCGCCAGCATGCTTTTCGTTGAATAGTCGACTTTTGAAAAGAAAAGTCTGGTTTGGCACACAGCCTAAATGTCAATATGAATTGCAAAGGATACGAAATTTATATAATAGTAGGTACAAGTAAAAACTTTTGTCCAATTATTTTCATATGGCCTAAGTGCCGAGGCCAAATAAGTCACCGGAAGGTGCACTACGCGAGAGCGTAGTAATTCAGAAGCAACAACAACCAATTATTTTGCAACAGAAAGCTGCTTCTTTCTTATCTTTAACCTTATCTTATTCAATATTTTAATTTTTAAAAAAATATCCCATGTTAAAATGTGCTTCATGTCAATATATTATATTATAATATTATTAGTTTGAAATAAATTACTTCAAATATACATAATTGTAAATATTAATAAAGCAATTATGAAATGATATAAAATTAAACTTTACACTTACTGTTATAAATTGTTGCAGAATTAATGGATACCGGGCCAGTCTTTGAATGGGTTGTACTAAGAAACTATTGATTCCTAACTTATCATTAATATCTTCCTGTACTGTCTGTAATTAAATGTCAATGAATATTAATCCTTAACAAAATAATTTATTTAACTTACCTTAAAGTACTCTTTATGTGTTTCACACAGCTTTAAGGAATTCTTTTTATTCATCGTATAGATGATGTACATGTAGAAGCAATTTGACTAAAATGTCAAATAATTTTCAATAAAAATATTAATATTATTTATGAAAGACACTTACATCAATGAATTTAGCAAATTCATCGAAAAGCTTTTTTGTATCACCGAAATTTTGTTGAAGCATTGGCAAGAATTCAGTCTCATGAAATTCAAGGATTTGTTCAATATTACCCAAAACCAAAAATTTCTTCCCCCTAAGACCATCGGGGATATCAGCTAGATCGAATATGCTGCCATAATTTTTAATACCAATTCTAAGATTATGGACGTAACTTTCTTCTGTTTTGACTAGTTCCTCAATTATTGGCGGAATATCTTTTTGGCCATTTGAGATCGCTGAAAGTTGTGACAGATTCACGTCTACGCAGGTATTTCTCCTATGTTTAGATCTACAATTAGAAGGTAAGTATTAACATCAATATTTTTTAACAATCTAAGTAAATTACTTTTTGTTGTGATTATGATCTTTTGATCCTTCATTTTCCTTTCCTTTTCTATGGGGCAGTGTTGAACATGATAATAGACGTACATGAAGATTTCGTGCCTCAACAATATTCTTAGGGGCTTCGGAAAGCCTGGAATGATAAAAACAAATTTATGTCAGTAAAATAGGGCACAGTTTAGTTTACTCTGCATGGAAATATAAACCATGAATCATCCGCAGAGGCAAGAATATCGAAACCGACATTCAGAAAATTAATTCTAAATATGTATGTAGACACTACGAACCTTATCTTACTTCTTAAATTACAATAAGTGACGAATTTTACACATACATATCACTAGACACTCTTCCTTATACATTTTGTTTTATTGAGATAAGAAAGAAGCATGTTTCAGCAACACGATATTTGTTGATTTTATTTAAACGCGTACCTACTTTAAAATAGAACATTTCTCTGAAATTAAAGAAGCATTTTAGCATACTTTATCTTAAAATAAGAAATCAAAATGTTTTTTTTTTTTTTTATGAAACAAGTTAAAACATGGTCGAAAAAGTATAATGCCGGAAATAAATTCCCCGAAACTTATCAGCCACTTTTATCAACAATTTTACTAGACTTTTTCAATGAAGATAACTTGTAGCAGTTGACCTTACAACGGGACAAAATAAAATTACTTACATTTTAATTAGTCAGTTTTGAAAGAGCTAGTGTTCTTTAAGGCTAATAGTTTACAAAATATTAATTTTTTAAGCCAACCTCAAGCTCTACAATACGAAATGAAACTATTTCGTTTTCTTTTTAGTTTGCAAATTTGTCTTTATCTTAGTATTGAACTGTTCAATTTAAAACTTTTACTAGTGCATGTAATTTTATTTTTATTACCCGTTTAGAAAATCTATTTGTTTTGAAAATTTACCAGTTTCATTCCAGTACAAAATACAATATGAATGCCATCTGAATCTGACTCGTAAATAAGCAACGTAATTTACACTTTTGTTTTCTTTAAAAATTTTGAAGAATTTATCGACTCTAATATACAGGGTGTCCCTAAACAAGAAAAACAGAAGGCATAGGGTGACATAATTCAAAAAGACAAAACAAATTGTATGACAGAAGGACAAGCTTGCTTTAGTTGAGTATTGTTACTTGTTGATATAATTAACGCAGCAACATCAAATTAGCTTAAACATTATTAATAATGTGCCCTTTAAAAAATATCGAGTATTCTTATCCCTAACGGGGGGGGAAGAGGGGGTAAGCCGATGGGTTCAATTTTTACTTTGAAAGCTTTATGACAGACGGACGGAATTTAAAAAAAATCTTAATCGATATTGAAATAAATTACATTGTAATTTTAACAAGATTAAAAGTGTATTAACTTATTTTTTAGTTTTATAAAATTCTCAAATAATTAGCTATCAATCAATATCACTATAAAACTGCGTGAAACAGTTTCTTTATTATTGTTATGATACCTTTTTGGAATGAATTCGGCCATATACTTACATATTATTATTAGTACGTAAACGAGCTCGAAAGCAATAGCATCGTTTAAATTTTAGGTCTTAGTCTGTTATTACTAAATCGTTGTTAAACAATGAGTATCCTGGAACTAAACAACTTATAATGTAATGATTTTAAACCTAAAGATATCTTTTACAGAAAGAAACACACAGCTGTTTTCAGAATCGTTCACCGATAAAATTGAAGTTTGGAATGAAAAATGTTTGGCCCCCATAATTAAATATCAGCTAAATGATAAATGTAAATTCTGTTTATAATGATCATCCTAAATGTATTTACTTATGCTGTAAAAACCGATACGAGTATCTGTTCCAACGGTCATGTTAATTACATTATAAAGCAGTCACTAAAAATCATCTCACGATTTTTACTCTAAAATAGTGTTAACATTTATACAATACACTTAAGTCATCACTATAAAAAGAGCTGATAACGGCCTTACAATAAATCACTAAAATAAATACATCAGAAAATACAAAATCACGGTTGTGGCCCTTCCCTCGAAAAAGAGCAAGGCCGTTCGATAAGTTGCTGATCGGATTTCCTCTATAAGGAACAGATTTACGTAATAATATGTGATCACTTGCAGAAACTCAAATATTTGCGAAAGATTATTTGAAGAGAGTAAGCATTTTAATAATAATGGAATTTGTAACCTTCAATATGAAAAGTGAACTTTATGATTTTAAGCGCGAAATCGTTAAACATGACTTGATAAGAATTCGCCTGTCGATGAAGTAAGACAATGACGCTTTTGATATTAGTCTGCTTATTTACTTTTTCAGACTCCAAATTTTGGAAGATATTTTACATCATCCGGCTAATTTTGCCTCCTACTCATTAAACTCCGTCTACTTGAAATTATTTATCCATGCTTCTCTCATCTGAGCATTGAGGTGTAGTTGATCTAGCCTGACAAAAAGTCAAATCGACATAATTTGCGCTCCAAGCGCATAGTTTTGAGTGGTGTTGAGCTCGAGGCAAATCTCCCGGATCAACGTACAACAAAAGCTTGACGTCGACCTTGAGCGAAATATTTCTCTGAGTTTCAGTCGAATAATTTATAACTTTTTTTGCGACTATTTAATTTAGTATTCAGCCTAAGTAGTGCTGCTCGAGCAAAACACATAAAATCACATCAGCAAATACGTGAATGCGTTGAGGTGTCACTGGGTCACTTTTGTGTAGGTGGATCTCAAATCACACCTTCACGATTATTTTTCTAATTACGTACCTGACGCCCATTAAACTGCTCTTCACCTCATCTTGATAAGGGTCACTAGAATTTTCCGTCTCCGCAAAAACCTCATCCTCATACTCGTCGATCAGTATATCAGGAACTGGTGACTTGGGAGTTTGTGGCGGCTCGATCGGCTGCATGTCATCACTTTGTTCAGTAACCTCTTCGCATTCAGAAATTTCTTCAACCTCGTCCTCCGATGGCACTTCGTTAATCTGTTTTGAGCGCGTCTTAAGATTTGTCCACGGAAATATGCCGACGCTAAACTTTGGCGAATTTTTCATACTCTCATCGCTCGATGAGATGTTTTCGAATTTCATCGTTAGCTGCTGAACATATGTGAGCTTCTTTCCCGACTTGGCGATCGATCGCTGCGTAAAGCCATATTCGCTCTGTGAATTTACAGAGTACGACAATGTGAACGATGAGCTCGGACTACTGCTGCTTTCGGTGCTTTCACGGTTGATCATCGGACGTCCATGATTTTCTTTTCGACGTACACGATCGAAACGATCACAAGACACACTATCTTCCGACATCGCACCGATTCCTGACGAACTGCTCCCCAGACGGGAAGAGAGCTTCTAATCTTAAAGTTCAACTTTTTGAATGCGTTGATCTTACCGCACATAAAAATTTACAAGAGATCAGTCGTCTTGGTGCAGAGACAATCGCGCCCGAATCTCACCTCTTTTTGGAACAACTGACTCTGTGCAGTGCCAACCTACAGAAATACTTATGTATGTAAAGACCAATAAAACACCTATCTAGAGGTGGAAACGAATCTAAGAGTGCTCGTGTCGTAATCAATAATCCGCTTCGTATTGTGCACGATCATTAGTCACACTCCAGAAGTGTGTTATCTTACAGCTGATAACATATTGTTTTGGCACCTTTTGATTACCTGTGTTATTTCTTTCATAGAAGATATACTAATTTAAACGATTTTGGAAGTCGATACTTATCCAAAAAACTTTCCATTTTCTTGTATTTTAAAAACTTAATGGAAGAAGTTTTCATAATTTGTTTGAATTTCCCTCTTAAAATTATTACAGTCACCCTCTAGTAGAAAATGTTTACAAACAGAGGCTGTAAATTTCTGGATTGGTTTCTTCGCTGAACTTTCATAAAGCTCAAAAATTGCAGTGTTCCCCAACATGTAAGGTACAATTTTATTTTTAAAACCATCAACCATTGTCCATTGCTTTTATGCAATAGATCCACCATAAATTTTATGATTGATAAATTTAATGGAATGTACCCTTAATGTTGCAATTAGCATTAATATTATTAATTGTTAAATAATTAGGTATAATTATAATAATATAAAAAATTCGATTACCATTAAATTATTGGCAATGCTCGAAACCATTGGTTAACTCATTAATAAGACCAATCATATTAGAACCGTTGCACTGTAGACCAATATAAATAATGCTTAAAAATATAATCAATCAAAACAGTCAACAATCAAAAGTCTTTGCCAAGTAAACATAAAATTTCACATTAGAATTTTTAAAAGTTTAAATAACTGAAGGCTAAAAAGCTAGTTATTTTACAGGGCTAAAGGGTGAGTTAAGGTTACAAAAGAATCAGTATTCCAAAATTCATACCTTTAGATACAATTTTCAAAAATCTCCACTTACTGACTTACTAATAGATCATCATAAATCTAGAGTAATTTCAATCGAGCCAAAGCTGTGAAATTTTGAACAAAGATAGCGTTTAAAGTAGTAGTTACTAAAAAAAAATAAAGATCAGTAAAAATACAGCATAGGTACGTAGTGAACTGATACATTTACAGGCCAAACTTGCCCAAACTTGGAATTGTGAAACAAATAAAAGAACAAACTACAAACAAACCGAAAATAACAAAAGATTTTAATAACTCATTACCAAGTGCATGTGACACCAACGTGGTGCCAACGGCTTTCATGATTGTTAATTACCATTTGTGTCTAAAAGTATATTCAAATCAAATTCAAATTTCTTTGACTGTTAACATATGTACGTTATTTAATATACCCTTAAACAAAGTTGCTAAAAAAGACTACGAATTATTTTGGTTCCACTTGAAAGAAATAAAGAATTCATATTACTTGAACTGCATTCCCCTGGAATGTTTTGCATTCATTAAAGCCCTTATCAATTTACTTGAAATAAACATTTGTATTCACTTTGATCCATACTTAAATTCATTTTAATTCACTTGAAGTTGAGGAAATAAATAATTTCTTAATTTTATTATTAATACATTGGCATTTTCACAAAAATAATGAAATGGGGTGCAAATAAACCCCGCTTATGAATTGAGCGACGATTGTGTGTGGTTGTTGTTGTTTGAAGGCAAAGGGTTAATTAAAGTATTTCAGAGGCATGAAGTTCGAGGAATGAATTCTTTTTGCTTCTACTTTATATTTATTTCCTTTTTCGAATTTATGAATGTATAGAGGCTCCTTCCACAATTACAGATGAACTATATAAAGTTGCAGCTACTGGATTTCATAAATTACATTAATTTTGGTCATACTGTTAGTTAGTCAATGGACTAAAATATTATTCACTTACTTATAGAGTATACATTGGAAATATTATTCACATTGATAAATAACCCTAATTCCTGGCTAAAAACTACAAATGTTCAATATATATGTACAAACCTATAAGATTTATAATTTTGCGATGATCAATGTTAAAAATCCCAAAACTTTTATTTGCGTTGACTCTTATATGTATTAGATTAGAAATCACTGTCGCGTAGTGATAGATTGAGTGTGTAAAAATTCTATTAAACATAAATATTTCAGTCAAGAAACTGCGTTATATTTGTTAACTCAAGGTCAGAGTTTTGGAAAAAAATTGAAACGCCTTAAAAATATAGATATCGACTCCAAATGACCAAGTTTACAATTTTATTTTGTTTTAAAGACAAATCGTAGAGATAAAGTATTTTTGAGATTGTTATATGACAAAAACAGAAATTGTATTATAGTTTTTAGAAAACCATAAATGTATCATAATTCATAAGCCTTCTTGCTCTTTTTTTATGCCGAAAATTATATAGTATTTATTTACAAATATCAAGTTTACAAATGTAGTCAACATATCAATATTTTTTTTTATAACAGTGGATGATAATTATTATCACAAACCTATATCTTCCTTCAGTCTTACAAGAACCCCAAAATGAGGCTATTTATTAGCAGACATTCTGATAAAAAAATAATGACTAATGTTAGCCCAGATAATTTAAGATAACGTAGAGAAAATTATCGCAGATAAAAACATCTCTCAAGAGCATTTAGCACTTAGTATTTAAACTTGCACAAAATGACTTTGAAAATTGTTGCAAAATTCCTCAGCCAATTGGAAAAAAACAGATCGGTTCGGCTTATCTTCTTCGTCATCTTACCTGAGAGCATAATTAAGTTATCACCTAATTAACAGAGCAATTTGCAGTTTCTAATTGTAAAATCAGTCACATGTTAGAACATGAATGCAGATCAGCCCATAGACAGCGCCTTCGCACTTTTTAAGCAAATAGAAAAATTGCCCCCAAGAAGTTGGCCAATGATAGAAATGACTTTCTTAGAGCTCTATCCTTTTTGAAAGGGAAGCGAATTGAATGGGTCAAGAGGTCCGCATAGCGTGAGCTCTCTTGTTTTGCCTAATTTACATATTTTGCGATCAAGGGGCATATAGACCAACTAACCTAATTGTTTGGAATGTAAATTTAGCTTCTAGCCACCGAAGCGATTTACTCATTTAGCATTGATCGCATTCTATCTCACCCCGATGTGCGTCTTGTCTTCCCCTAGGAGATTTATTTTTTTTAATTAAATTTGTTTTTTAGTTTAATTTTATTTTTGTTTTTTTTACTCGCAGAAAAAGCCAACTGATCGATCGCACGCAGATATATTCAATTGATTTTTTTTTTATCTTTATCTCTCCTCTGGCACCCTCGTCTGTCTCTGACGTGATCCTATTGATTTTATTTGAAATGCCGCGCGCTAATTTTAGACATGTTTCCTGAATGAGCCAGATAATATTAGCTAATAATGTTGGGACTGTTACCTTCCTCCCTTGTATAGCACTTATCAGACAGGTGTTTTCTATTTATATTAACTACTGTTCATAATCTATACTATTTTGTAATTATTTTGAATCTATTTGTAACAAAATTGAGATCATAAGATAATTATTTTTCAGTATATTTTAAATAATTTTGCAGTAAAAATATTAAGTCAAGTGAAAGTAATAGATAAAAAAAAATGATAAAGTTTATAGTGTTTTAAAATATAGTAATATGTCTTTTCTTTTCTAAATGATTGTCTAGATAAATTTTTAATAAATGAACAGTAATTTAAAAGTAAAAAGTAGTGTAAGAGGAGACTCATTTTTCAAATTTAAAATTTTTATTTTTGTTTGTGTGTTAAAACCCTTAATCAATTTAATTCTAAAAAAGAAACAGCAAGAATCCTTAAAAACCGTGTTGAATTACAAAAAGTAATTTCAAGGATATCATGGTTAACTTTTACACTAAATTTTTCAAATATTTTATTACCTATGCAGCAGAATATCTCAGTAAAAATATCAACATAATCAGCGAAGTAACATGCTTTAAAATGTTCGATAAATTAATTTTATATAAGTTGTCAAACATGCATTATACGTATATCTACATGATACTACACTTTTAAGAAATATTTAAGAATGTCGTAAAGAAATTTTCTCTGCTAGTAATTCGGTTTAATTTGCTTGATCTGTCCACCAGCACTTTTAAATTTCAATTGAAAAATCTTGTTTAGAAATACGATGAAGAAGGAAAATTTTTAAAATATCTTAAAAATCATATTGTAATCAATCAATTAAATTCTTTTCTTATTTTCTCGTTTCCTTATTTAGTTATTTTACATATAACACATTACATTTATATGTGTATTATAGTTTAATATACAACAAATCGGTTCTTTTTGTACATTTTTATCGGTCGAATTTTAAAATTACATTTAATAGAAAATCGAAATATCGCTTGAAAATACACAATCATTATGAAAAAGTATTGGTTCATGAATTTTCTAAAATTCACTTGCTGTAAATAATACATATTATCAGTCAAAGTTGATAAGATAACAGGTTCAGTAAACTTCTGCCGATAAGAAAACCGTGACTATTTATTTTGCGAATTTGTCCTTTACTTGTAGAAACATGTTTTTCAAGACAAAAATAGTTGCATGCGAATTCATCTGAAAAAGATGTTGTTAATAATTAGACTATTATTATAAGAAAACTCAAATAAAATGGATTTTGAAAAGTGATTAATGGTGTTGATTAGGTATTATTTAGTTTTTGTATGTAAGCTTTGACATAAACGAACCAAATAATCGAGAACGGTGGAACCTAAAAAAAGATTGGTTCGAGTAATTGTTAATTCTTTTGAATAGTTAAATTAATTTCTATCAAAACTAGACCTACCTTCCTCCTGTGTATGTTAGAAAGAGCATCTATATGTACATCTATACAAATTTGAATATTACCAAAACGACTAAATTATAATTAAATATTTTGTTTTTCAAGTAATTCATTGAAAATAGTTTCATGCAAGTTAAAACTTCATATTGGAACAAATTTAATTTAACTTGTAGAAACGTTCCTTTGAGGTTAGAAAAGATGAATGTTAAAAATTATTATGTCACATTTGTGAGGCTCTGGAGATACGTTTTTAAATAACCCCAAAAATGTTTTAGATAGTGCATGTCCTTGATATTGGGAATTTCTTCTTCCTTATATTAAATTGTAGTTTACTATAAGTCTACCATAAAATGGGTAAGTGAGCGAAGCGAAGAACAGCCAACGAGAAGATTTCGCTGGTGATTGTGGTTTTGGTTTAATGCAGTGTCGCCAACGAAACATAAGAGGAAATAATTTTCTAACATAAAAAATAATTATTATTATAGTACACAGGCATTTAAAATAGCAACAACAAAAGTTTCTTTGCTTAACATTTTCTAAATTATAGCTAAATTGAAATTTTCCGGAATTAAGAATAACTCTGAATGTGCAACTACACTAACCCTTCATTGAATTAGTGAAGCGAAAGTGTATCCTACAATCAGACTACTTAAATTGTCCATAAGTCTTTTAATTAAATTTTATTTCTTTTGAGGGCAATTCCGCATGCCCATTATAGAAGTTGTAAGGCTCTCAATAGATCCACCCACAAAAGCCATTTAAGCGCAACTATGCGGGTGCAGATTCACCTAGATTGAATGCATAGACGTTACCTCCAGACAACTTTAGATTAAACCACTTAACTGAAAAGTGCATTTAACTAGCAACGGAAGAACGAAATATAATGTTATAGGTTGCGGAAGAAAAGCAACCTCTAATTGCATTTATTTTTGTTATAAATAACTATCTTTTGATTATGAATAACTTCATAAGAAGTCTATAAAAGTCTATAACTGGATCTAAGAAGATCCTTATCGGTCAATAGCGTGCTGCAGTAATGAAACCGGATCGACTGACTTCCCTTCTAGGCTGTGATATCAATACCAATCGGCATCGTGCTGCACAGCAGCAAGTTAAAATTAAGAAGAACAAATAATTCATGGAAAAAAGGCATGCACCAAGATGTATGTAGGTCTCATTATTTTTGAAGTGAAAGTCGGGAACTGATCAGTGATCAGGTCATTCATCTCATTGCAATTGTCTGAAAACCACTTGTCTGTCTCTATTTGCGCTTCAAAACCACCGCCCATATGTAAGTTAACCATCGATTTGGATGGTGAAGTGAAGGCAATAGCCTGACATTTTTCTGGTAATTTTATACACCACCAAACCAAACCTAGCAGAAGTGGTATCCTCTACCACGCGAAGTGTAACAGTGGTGCCCTGTTACCGTCTGGTGCACAAAAACCGAAAACGATCCACATTCATATCGAAAAAGAAAATATCGCATTTCGTTGAAAAATCAATTGATCAGTGGAAATTATTTGAGCGCAAGCCCCAGAAGCTTTCGCAAGAATACAACAACCACTGATCGTTGTCGCCGCATTGACGTCGACATCATGTATATTATATGTATATTTTTAAAATTATTCTTTTTTTACCGGCCGGCAATGCGGACTGTTTCCTTAAATATGTTTTATTAAATATCGTGAAAATGAAAAACTGCCAAACAGTCGCGACTGGCGCAGTGTTTTCTTAGGAATGCCTCACGGCAAGATCGATCACCGGTAGAAGGCTGTGCATAAACCACATCCGCAAAAGATCTTTACGGAGGCATTGCTAATTCAGCGGTAGAGGTAGAGGTAGAGGTAGAATTTATTATAGCTGATAAGTGATAAGAAAACGCGAGACGGTAAATCGGCGATCCACTGCCACCGTTCGAACAATAGCTCGTGGCGGCCAACGATTCACCAAGAAGAAATCTTCGATAGGGGAAATCGAGAGAGAGGTCAAAGTCATTTTGCCGGTGGTAGTGTTGTATATAAAGTAAAACGGGAGCGTTCGGCAGACGTAGTCTACTATATTCAGATTCATTAAAAGGTTCAGTACTCAGCAGGTAAGAGCTCCGCACCCGCCCAAACCCACTGCAACAGGGCTAGTTAGACTGTACCTACAAAAATCTACAAAATACTTAAGTGTATATTGAAAAAATAATATTTCACCAGTTAGAGTTAATCTGTTAAGTACAGTGAGTGATATTTTTTTCAAAATTTTAATTCCATACATATCTTCAAAGTGCGTGATCTCCAAATTCAAACCTGGTAAAAAAACGCCGGTTCATCGTGACTCAATTAAATTTTGTGCGTTATCAAAAATGATCTTCATGATCGTGTTAATCTTGCGTAATATAAAAATTTATTTCGGTGTAAAAGCGATGGCTCTTTTTAATCGCGGCCGGCAAAGTGTGGTGCCAATATTCGACACTCCTTAACCAATCAGACCTAAGATTATATCACAAAAGAGCCATTTCAGGCTTCAGTGAAGTTCACAATTGATCGCGCATTGCACATCCAAATTGCATTCATTTTCAACCCCTTTCTTGATTTATGGAGTGCTCTAATGAGGCTTTTCATGGATTATTACTTGTTCGAATCGACCGTGAAGAAGTGCTTACCTTATTTTATCTTCGCGGACACCGCCCCGATTGTCGTCGTTGCAATAAAACCAAAAAATGTATAGTCACTATTTCACCGATTTTCATTTTTCTTCTCAACCGGTTCGCAGACAAGACGATCTTCCGATCTTCCAACACATTTTCTTCTTTTTAACTGTCCAGCTACCACCTACTGTACATTCTTTCTTCTTGTTGAAATTGTGGTCTGTAAGGAATGCAACCATTTTAAAAAGGGCTTTCGTACTCTTCAAGGTTGCTGCAGGATCGGAACGATGTTTTATCGTTGTCGGTTTTTTTTTCTTTTTCTTTTTTAAGAAACCAGATCGCGAAACATGGTGAAGATCGCGGGTTGTTCATCTGAGTAGGCGAGATCTGCAAAGAACTTCACAATGTTGCAGTTAATTTAAATTGGCCTGTTAATGGTTTGGACTCTACTCGTTGATTTATGTAGAGTATGCACGCATATCCGGATTTTTTAATTAATTGCTCTTCCTTTATGCGATCACCTATCATATCATGCTAATTTATTGCAATAACGAATATAAAATCAATTAAGCAATTAAATCGTTGAATTCCATTTTGATTACTCAACTTTTAATTTTCCAGAAAATTTTTAATTTCATTTAATTCCCCGTAATTTTTAATTATTGTAACATATAATTGTTTTCAGAATTCTATAGAATATTATAGAATATTAAAAAAAAAACTACGACGGCGGCTATGACCATTTTGATAGAGATCTAAACTGACCATAATTTTAATTCTATCACTTTTTTCTCTATTTAATTCACAAAAAATAACTTCTACAAAAATAGTCAGAATCATATTAAATTTATAGTAGGACAACAAAACTAAAATCTGCGTTTACATTTTAAGCAAATCTGTGCTACACTAACTTGGAGATAAAATCACGACATCCTTTCGAAAACTTTCATCAGAATGAAATAAATATATAAAAGAAAAAATCCAGATTCCAAATCTTTTCTGGGTATCTTTTTAATGTTATATACGAAATAAATTTAAAAGTCCAAAATTCAGTTCAATTCTGACCACACTAATAAAACACATTGGTTCAAGCATTATGTTTAACTTCCTTTACAAACCTGAATAATTTTTTCAAGAAACTTTTCTTATCATCTATTAAAATCTACGTAGTAGGCCTTATATTTTTGAAGTCCCCAAATCAAATAAATAAAAATAGATGTAAAAATATGTCGATTTCAAATAGTTGGTCTTTACTTGTGTTGTATAAGTAATATAAAAACTGTTCTTTTTTTATACCGGACTCCAGAAAAACAGTAAGTTGACATATAAAGTAATGTTTGTAACCTTTTTCTAATAGTTGAAAAACCAAAAACCACAAAAGTATTTGATATTTCTCCAAGATTTTCTGAATAGCAATGTTTCAGAATTCGAAATTAAGAAATCGTAAATGAACTTTATTAGTGGTTTGACGCAAATTTCTAAATAAGACTCTTTATAACACCGAAAAAAGAGCAAAGAGTTGGTTATACTTTAACCCTTAAGAAGGTCGTACAAACTTTTGTCTTAATGGATCGATCTAAAATCGCACATAGAAAATATTGTGAAAATTGAAAAATTAGTTCAAGTATAAAGGATTGAAAAATTCTCCACACTATAATACTAATGCAATAAAATTGTAATACATGTCTATCTTTTTGAGATAAATTAACCTGGAAACGGATGAAATTTTATTTCTGAAACATGAAATTGTAAAAGTAGACGCATCCAGTATTTCTCTCCACTTTTAAATTAGAAAGAATTAAGACGTTTAAGGGCCAGATATTTGCATGCAGACAATGAAAAATTATGATAACTAGCTTGCGGGTGTGCACGCAGACAATAGGTTTCCAATATCTTCTTCAAACGACTCAAGCTTTCTCATTTACGTTCATAAAAATGCAAATAATCGAAAAGCCGATTGAGCTTAATTTCTTGAGGCAACTTTTTGCAGAAGCAAAAGGGATCAGTCGTAGATTTTTAAACGCAGTGAAGAAACCTTTCAGTACACGCAACTCGCATCGAATACTATTGTGAAAATTAAATTATCTAATTGGAATTAAGAATATTAAGATTCTGGTATTTTGGGTGTTCTAAAGTGTATTTTAAATTTTCCTAAATAAGTAGTTTCCAATTTATTTAAACCAATATCAGGGAATGTCAGTAATATCGTTACGTAACGCAAATATTTTATAGCCGCAAAATATTAAATCGTTTAGGATGATATTAGGCTGAAGAATTTGTATATTTATTCCTGGAAAGCAAATCTCTAACATCCCCACCTACGTTGTATATTAAGAAATCAGCAGCATTAAATTTTTCACAGTTTCAAATTCTTATGAAGCATTCCAAATTTAAACTCTTTTAATGAAGATATAGCAGTTCTAATTTAGCGAAAATAGTTTCGAAGAAGCTAAAAACAGGATTATTTTTAATCCGCATAGTAAAGATTTCAATTCCAATAAATTGAATAGTGCATCAGCATTCTTGCAAACCCATTTTTTTAACTTATTATAGTCTGCTTTTATTGCAAGAAAACTAGTTCATTAAAAGTATAAATTTTTTTAAATTTTGAATTTATCAGTAATTTTCTTTTATATCATTAAGGAGAATAACAATAATCTACAGAATAATATATTAAAATTTCGGATTAAATAGTTAAGTTTTTTTTTTTTTGATTTAATACTTACGCAATGTTAGAAAAAATTGTTTCGAAAAACACTTTTAAAGTTTGAGGCGTTTGCAGATTGACTTTAGAATAGTCTGCGATTCGATGAATATAAAAAGTGAGATATTCGAATTTGCCACTTACAATTTTTACGATAGGTTCTTAAAAGAATATAGATTCGAAATTGTTTAGGATAATTATCAGTATTTAAAACATAAAGAAAATTTTGACTTTCAGTTGAAAAATGGCCGATGAAGCGAAACCAGCAGAGGAGGCGCCAGCAGAAGGAGCACCACCAGCAGAAGGAGAGGCACCTGCTGAATCAGGGAAACACAGCTACACACTTTTCTACTTCAATGTAAAAGCGCTGGCTGAACCTTTACGCTACCTTTTCGCCTACGGTGGTATTGAGTATGAAGACGTTCGAGTGACACGAGACGAATGGCCTGCCCTGAAGCCAAGTAAGTCACCAAAGGTATAAAATTTCAGCATGTGATGATGCATCCGGCTGAGGTATGCGACTACCTTAAATGAGAGCAGACGACAACGTACACAAAGTTCATGGGCAAAGCACCGAGAATTTAAAATTGTTCATCAAAGCGATTGATAGAACCCGTGTATCCATTTTCTCATCCCATCTATTTGTGGGACGATTGAGATCTATAAAAAAACAGTTGTATCTCTAAATTTAAAATCATACAAAATTAGGCCATTACCTATAATAGACGAGTCAAATGCAGAAACAGAAAAAAGCATCGCATCGTCAACAGCATAAAAATTTCACTTGTCTTATGTTTCAGCAATGCCAATGGGTCAAATGCCTGTCCTAGAAGTTGATGGCAAAAGAGTTCATCAGAGCATTTCTATGTGCCGATATATGGGAAGGCAGGTTGGTCTTGGTGGTGCAGACCCATGGGAGGATCTTCAGATCGATATCGCTGTAGATACGATCAATGATTTTCGGCTAAGTACTGAACAATGTGTGGATTGCATGATGAATGTCTTATTAATCAGACCTTTAATGATATAGAAATTGCAGTCGTATCATATGAACCAGAAGATGAGATCAAAGAGAAAAAGATGGTTACACTCACCACAGAAGTCATTCCATTCTACTTGGAAAAACTTGAACAGACCGTCAAGGATAACGATGGACATTTTGCCCTTAATAAGGTTATTATAATTTTTTATTTCTTTTTATTTAGAAGCGAAATCAAAATCAATCGAATTATATTTGAATAATTTATTAGGCACTGGAAAATGGGTGTCTAATAACCTTGACCTAGAGCCCTTTTGGCACTTTCTAAATTCACTATAAGAAAGTATAATACATAACAACCGATGACGACTATTGCTCCAACATACATACAGTCATACAAATGGTTCTTCTCTTCGCAAATTAAGCGATAATCATTCCTAAAAATATGGACTTTAATTAAGAATTATTTTCGATCAATGGAAATGTACTTGGAAATTCAGAATAGAATATATTTATTACAGTTGAGGTTTAACTAGATAGCAAAGTCTCTACTATATTCCATAAGCCAAACATCTGAAAACTTAGGCTTTGATTGAGACTTTTCAGATTTATGCTTTTTAATAATTATATTCTAAATAATTTTGAAGTTGTAAGCGCCAAAGTTAAATTCTAATCGAATTGGATTCAAGTAAAGAAAACGAATCCATTAGCAGTTTCATATAAATATATAATTAATATTTCCCTAATGGGGCCTACAATCAAAACAAGTTGCATGATTTCGCCAGCTTTAAATTTTTTAATTTTAAATTCTTTCAATAATTAAAATTTATTTATATTTTAGTTAACCTGGGCTGATGTATACTTCGCGGGCATTTTGGACTATATGAACTACATGTGTAAAAAAGACTTGATTGAAACCTATCCAGGACTGAAGGCACTTGTAGAATCAGTAAACGCCATTGAGAGTATCAAGGCTTGGATTGAAAAGCGGCCGGTCACGGAGGTCTAAACATGTTTTAAATTGTGTTTAAACTTTCACAACGTCAATTGGAAGATAACAAATTTTTTTATTTTTATTAAGAAAAAAAAATTGTTTACGACCGATTGCGTACGCATTATAATAACTATTACAATTACACACCCATCTAAGAAAAAAATATCGTATAACACTTGTAACAGATTGAAAGCACTAAATTCCCTGTGCAGGGAGATGTGGTCATTGAACTAATTAAACTTTATACCGACCTGGAGTAAAACATACAATGTCCATCCCCACAATCAATTATTTTTACATTATGTATTATTAAATAATTTAAAATAAAAAAGTAAATAAGGTGGTTTGATTCGAGAGCCTCTTGCATTTAACAATTATGAAGACAATCATTTTATTCGATGATGGGTAAATTCATAAACGAAATAATGAGGGATCGTTTTCGTGGATTAAACTGTCCTCAATCCAAGTAAATAACATGCTGTTGCTCTCTTGTAACATTTAAATCAACTAATCCAACAACTTGCCAAATGTGAAAAAAACTAAATCAATTAAATCGAAGGCTATTCAAAGGTGACGAAGTCTGGCATTAGAAAAAACCACAGAGAGCTTTAAGGTTTCAGTAAAATTATTCTAAAAATTATATTTTATTCATTATATTCAAATGACATCTTTTTATGAAAAATATTGTATATAAAAAATCCTTGTTACCGTTAAAATCGACTAAATATCACAGGCAGAAGCTTCTAATCTAAGACTTCCAATTTGGTTTCCTTTTTTCCACAAAACTTTTGATGCCTTCCATTCCATCATTCAGCGAAAGATTTTCTGCCATAATCTGTGTAAAAAGAATTCAGCTTCCTAAGAAATTATTTAACGAATTTTTAGAAAAACTACTTACATTAGCTCCACATTGATAAGCTTCGCTAATACCCATTTCTATTTGCTTATAATAAAATTCTTTTCCCAATTTTACAACCTCACGACTTTTTGCTGAAACTGCAGAACAAATTCGATCAACTTCGTTGTCTAATTTATTAGATGGAACCACTGAAGTCACCAGACCTATAAAAGACATTCAGAAGGTTAGTATTAAAAACTATATTTAAGTAATAATAGTTTTCGAAGCTTATAACTGGCGTAAAAAATGTTCCACTTTAAATTATTCCATGCAGTCTTTTTTTTTAAATTAAATCCGCGATGAAGATTTTGAAGGCAACCAATAACAATTTTTCATCAGTGAGAACCTCAACGAACTGGCAGCTAATTCTGAAAACCATTCAAATAATCTTGCACGAAAATTGCCTACAATCTCTTTCGAGATTTTCTTCACCACATTCGAATATAAAATCATATGAAAATTATCAAAAATGTCCCATTAAATTTGAAATCCATGAGGAGGCTTTTTCTGAAGCTTTGAAATAAGTTAAACTTTAAGCAAAATAAAAGCTAAACAGTTCCAGAACTGGATCTCAGAATTCTACCTGTGCAAAATTATTGTTCGTTCAAACAATTTTTAGACCATGTAGACCGAACATTTTTTGATTTTCTGTTAAGTTAAGTCGTATGATTTCACTTTCGTATCGCATTCCCCTTATTTTAATTTCGCTTGGATCTAGTTTGCTAGATAAAAGTTTGAAATATTCTCCAATACGCTAACGATGACTATTTTCGTTGTCTTTGAGCTGCGTTGATGGCTACGAAAACGACTGCTTCGCTACATCTAGAATGTGGTGAATGTTTGCTTCGATTTTAACTTTGAATTCGTCCATATATTCTGAATAACTTCCTCAAATGAAGTCTAAACGATTCTATAACTTACCTGAGATGTAGGCGTCTTGTGCAGTTATAGGTAGTCCTGTAAAAAGCATGTAAGCTGACTTCATGCGGGGCATCGTTCTTGCAATAGCTATTCCGGGTGTAGAACAAAATATACCGAAGTTTACCCTGATAATCATTGAATAATGCTACTGTAAGATTTAGAAGAACTCTTTAATTTAAATATAAACTACCCAGGTGTAGAAAAGGTGCTATTTTCACTACAAACGAGCATATCACAGGACGCAGCCATTTGAAGCCCGGCTGCAGCTGCAAGCCCGTCAACCTTTGCAATAACTGGGACTGGGGCTCTGTAGATGCTCAAGATAAGTTCATTGAATTTAAGGAAAACCTTTAGATGGGAGTCTTTTCCCTTTTCCGGCACCTGTACGAATTCTCTTTTTACAAAGTGCAAGCTCAGATTTAAATTTAAATTTACCAATTCCTTGAGATTGTGACCTGCCGAGAAAACAGTTGGTCCACAACTCGAGAGGACGATGCATCGGAGCTTCGCATCATCCCACCCCTTGGTCAGGTCCTCGAGCAAATTGTTTATCATTGCCATTGAGAGCGAATTCCTGGAATTTATGCAGCAAGCCGTGAACGATCCGAGCTATTTTCGCATGACAGTAAATAGAGCGAGGAGATTTTTCTTTGAGAATTTACCTAGTTTTTGGATCATTTAACATAATTTCGCGAATTCCATTGTGTTCGGTGGTCTTCGTCAGCTTTGGATGGCTAGAGCCCGAGGTATGTGCGCCCCTCGCACCCAACTGTTTTTAAAAATTGTTTGCATTCTTTATTTTGGCTTTTTTTTTCGGCTTAATTAAATTTTCTCACTGGTATTGTTATCCTCAAAAATTGTCGCAGCATTGCAAAGATAATAAAATAAAAGGGAAATTCGAAAAATAAGACACCGCAGCAACTGCAACCAAAATTTAAACACCGCTCCTCCTCCACAAAAAATGACGTTTCTGAAACGAAAATCAGCTGGTGGTGAACTGCTTTATCGACGATGATGTTGGAGGACGGTTCACTTCTTATCAGTTCTAAAGCAGAGGCTCTCAAAGCGTTCAGTTTCGCGCTCCAGCCAAATTTCGTGACAATTTCACTTTGAAAATTTCTATATTGTGCATTTCATTCACTGTTGCCGTAGTTTTTCTTTAATATCCTGGGAGAGTTAAACTTATTCAGCTTGGGCATTAATTTTATGTAAGTGTTTCCTTTAAATTCTTATTAATATTTTATTTAAATGCTACTCCCAAAATAAAACTATTCTTACCAAAAATGCAGAAGAACACTTTCCCAAACAGAAAATTTTTATGAAATATTGATCAGATATCGATTTTGAGAGATATAAGCATTCTATAGAATACCTAGTCATTCTGTGCAATGCAGGGTCCGTCTACGAGAGACAAATTAAATAACATCTTGTGTTCATTCAAAATTAATTTTTTTTAAATACCTATTGCCCAAGCAAATTTTCTTTGTGGAAAAGAAATTGGAAAAACCCTCAAAATATAACTCATTGACCTATTTATTCAAACTATCATAAAATAAGTCCTAGCAAATATCACGCACAATTTAGTTAGGAAATAATAAAAATACAAAAATAAAACTAAATCATCTTCTAATACTTAACTACATAGTTTCTCCTGAGTACTTCTTTGAAAAATGTGTACTTAATTAACCGAAGAAAAGCGTTACCACTTTTTTCCTCCATTTATATTTTAAATTCTGAAATCACATTTGTCTTATGTTTAATTATTTAAATCGTTCAAATGTTTTTATACATGCATATTTTATATTTGATTACCTCGAAAACAAAAATCGATAAGAGAAATGGTAATACATACAAGATACAACTAAAGCTTGGGAGGATTCCAAACCCATTCCTGAAATGAAATATCTAAATGCCTTTCCTGACTCATTGTAAAAATCATTAATGACCATTGTTTGCATCGAAGTTATGACTTCGGAAATAATAAAAGTACGGCAGATTAGTTGTTTTTAATTGTTCAGGAATCCTTTTTAAAATTTTAATTTTCTTATTAAATCCGAAAGTTCAATCCACTCATACCGGCGGTAACAACGAACATCTGGAAAACATAATAAAATAAATAAATTTCCAAGATGTCGTTACTCACCGATAAGGTATGCTATTCATGACCAAAAAGGTTCGTGCTAAACGCATCACTGGCTCCCACTCAAATTACATATTTATCTCAACTCGAAAAAGTTTTACCAGTTTTACTTTGTTCCCATTTTACAAGAGCAAAAAACACTGAGAAAGCTGCGCGAAACTTCTTCCCATTTTTGAAAATTATTTTAACTTAGTTAGTGATATTTCTCGGTTTCTGGCCTCACAGAGGAGACCTTTTTCGCAGCGTGGGTGTATCGTCGTTTATTGTCGTTTGCCGCGTCCAGATGTAGTTCAACAAAGTCAATAAATGAAAAAAAGTGAAGATGTGAAAATGTTATTTATTAGCCTTAAAAAGAAGCTTCCTCATTGATTGAGTCAACAGTCTCACTAGAGATGTTGAGTATGAGTATTTTCTAACGCCTTACATTCACCAGATGTAACTTATACACTCTTAATGTCATGTTTTACTTAATTAGTGTGGAACTTAACATATTTATGTGCTTTTGTTTAATGTTAAATAATTTTAAAAAAAACATTATATTGCAAAAAAAACACATTTAAATATTCGTTATCAGTTAACGAAACGAGTTACCACGCAATGTAATCCTCTTGTAATTCTTAATTTTTAAATTTCAAACACCAGTTTTCATGTCAATGATTTGAAGTTCAACAAATTCGATTGAAATCAGCAGTGAGGAAGTCGCCAATTTTTGTATTGAATTTTTGGGATATTACAATTTTTAAGAACCTTGATTTATTGTAATAGTGTAATCATCAATTTCGTTTTCACAAATATATTTTTATAAAATTTTATTAAAATCGGTTCAGTATTCGAGATTACTGGTTTAAAAATATGCAGTATTTCTTTATACAAGGTGGATATAGGGTGTCCCATAACTACCCCAACAATCTTAAGAAAAAGATAGATTGAGCGGTGAACTACAGCACAAAAAAATAAAATTTGGCCTTGATAAAAGTCTTACTATTTTCGAGATGTATTCATTTATTGTACATTTTATTTTCTTATAGTACTCTTAGGTAGCGTCTCTAATGTATTCATTAATAGTTTGACAAAAAAACGTTAAGAGAACCTACCAAAAAACATTATTTAAATTTTTTGATGAGAAAATTTGACTGGGCTACTATTTTACATTGTATTAATAAATTTTATCCATTGAATAGAGATTTCAAAAATATGCAACATGGCCTTATTTTTCTTTAAAAAAATAGTTATTGCTAGTTTTATACCCAATAGGCTGATTCTAATTTTGTCAATATCTCAAAAATAGGGAGACTTATCAACTTTTATTAGGTCTTTTTTTTTGTCTGGTAGGTCACGCTATATAACTAGTATAGATTAGCTAAATATTCTAACTCTCAATTGTTATCTACCCAGAAATGGAATGTCCTATATTAAATAAAATTTTTTATGGTATTGTATACCAGATTTAAGATAAAAAAAAAATACATAGATTAGAGGTTGAAACATAGACAAAAGCATTTTCTCCCTCTCCTCTGAGTTTATTCTCAAGAAATTAAAATAGTCACAAGAAAATCCAAGAGATTTCAGAAGGTCGCTTTTAAAAGTCGTTAAAACTCGACCACCAATTTGCAACTAACAAAGCTAAACGGTGTGGTGCAAGATTTCTCAGTAAATTTATCTTCTTTCTGTCTTGCTTTCATCGCGCCGAGATGAAAATTCTCACTCAGATCTTATCTTAATTAGGTTAACTTTTCGAGATATGCGAAAATGATCTGCACACGGCAGCAGCAACATCGCAGTAGTGCTTCTTTCACCTGGTCAGCGAATATGGCGCGAGGATGCATTTGAATTTCGCTGAATGCAATTGTGAATGCCACTTAAAGATAATCTGGGGGAATTTCACTTTTCTGCACGATACCAAAATTCGAGCGGAAATATTTTAGCGGCTAATTACCTGATATTAAAGCCCACCCTCGTTCGTCTGCGATTTCGAGACAACAATACCTTAAAATCGGCCATCCATTTCAGGGCGATCGTTCTCTGTAAAAATTTTTAAATTTGAAATGTTGTAAACAGTTCGTGGTATATCAATCAAGAAAGCGATTCCAGGGTTCGATTCACCAGGTAACTTGGAATTATGTGCATAACTAATTAGCACGTGGGTTCCGCTCACTGGCATGCAGAAGCCGCAGACCGAGCTGATTCAGAGATCCGCGCATTCCAATTATACCATCGTCGCGACGCGATATACGCGGTATACCGCCGCCGCGTCGCTCAATTACCTTGTAAAAGTGCACTGTCTTTTCGAAAAAAATAAGAAATACCAATGTCAGGTGTTTAGGCGTTTTGGGCACTATGACAACGAGGCCAAAGGTAGTCGTCTCACCTGGGAAATACCTGCGGGGGGTGCTAACCTAACTCGCGTTATACACGCAAAGTTTAAAGGTAAAGCTCTTCGAAGAAAACCTAAAGTCCAGGTTTAAGTAGTGGACTTATATTTGCTTATTCTACACAAAGCCAACCGTAGAAAAACTGGTGGGGGATTTAAAGAAGCAGTGGAGGTGGACGCCGGTATGTCGCTGAGAAACAGCAACTTTCGTGCCGGCGACAGGTAAAGGTGGTGAAGTCGCTTATCGACTTCACTCTGTCAACAAAACAGTCGCTAACTTTAAACCGAGCTTCTTAAAGTGCACAGCGTTGTGCGTCTTACATTCGAATCACCGGGCGTGAATTTATCACGAAAACCATTATTTCTTTTATAAAACTTCTTTAAAAAAATACATATACCTATAGAAGAAAATTTGTGATAACAATTGTTCTGTGATAAGGTTGCGGTGGAAAACCAGTTCCAAGTGATTGTGGCCGTGAAAGCCCAATTAGGAAAATTTACGTGGGAATAATCACAAAAGAAGTGAAGTTGTGTTATATTAAACCATCACTTCACCTGCGACATGTGATAAAACACCTTTTGTAAACTATGTTTAATCAATACAATTTTATACAAGCAACCTGCTTCGTTTATTCAATGTTACCAACAGATTCTTAGCTATTGTGAGAAAATTAGGTAAATATTGTAATTTTGTAATATTCATTCAGTTACTGCTATCGCTAGTTCACCTTCGATTTGCGCAACGAATATTTCAGTCAGACGTTTATAATGGTTGGAAAAAATGACATCATCTGTAGGCAAAAGTCCGATGTTAGAGAGATCAAGCAGTGGTTTATTGTCTTTCAAGCAAGTCCTCGTTTTTCGATGCTTTTTATTTTTCCTCCACGCCCGTGAGGTGCAGAATTTTTATTTTGTCACCTACTCCATCATGACCTTAATTTTAGCTGCTATGCAATCGCTCAGTCAAGGTAGAATTTTTGTCAGAATGTAAGAATTGGGAGAGGCTTATTGAAATCTTCTAATTTAAATTACGTAAATGTCTCCATATTCTTATAATTTTTATAAAGTCATATGATGCAAGATAGTTTTTTAGTAATTTTTTTCTCTAAATTTTTATAAAAACTTCACTCAAAACTTACGAACAAACCACTAAAGAATATTATTGAAACATAACTCCTTTGTTCTACCGACCTACATGTGCCTTAATACACATTCAGATTTTTAGAGGTCATCGTTTTTATTAATCTGAAATGTTTCGGACAGTGAGTGCTGACTAAACTGCGAGAATTTCATTCTTTGAGTTTACATTTTTGAGTAGCATTTTATTCTGTAAGCCGCCTATTGTACATGCAATGTAAACATATGCATTTGATATAACACTGCGCAAATAAAAACAAAAAAAAGGTAGCTTTCGATTGACTCATACTTAATTGAAAGCAATTAAGAAATATTGGATGATAGTCTTCAACTTGATATTTTGCAAACCAATTTAAATGCTCATCCTGCTAAAAATCCATTTTAAACATAAAACCAAAATTAGACATATCGTTCTTTGTGCCAACCACTTTAAAAAACAAGTTTAATAATTGATAATCATTCAGGGAAATGGGAGAGAATAGAATATAATTTTTTTGAATTGACTGATTTTTCTACCACACAATGGGTTGAAAAAAAGAAATTTATTTCATTTCAAATTACAACTCATATTTTATTGCTAAATTTTGAAATATGTACATATTGTACAATTTTAAATAACGTTTCTTTCTTGATTCTGTATTGAGTTATGTATTATTAAAGAAAACCAAAAATGCGCTAAAAACCGCTTCTATAATATTTTATTAGAAAATAGATTTTTACCAACCTTAAGTTAAAGTACCTAGCCGACAAAATGAAATAAAACTAAGAAATTTTCGCTATTGAAAATATGATATCTCGACTAGATCTACCTTCCGAACGAATTATAACAGATTTACTGAAATGCTGAATTATTTGAATTTGCGAGAATTCCATTTCTCACATAGCCTATTTTTACCACTTTGAATGCAGGTATCAACTGAAACTTGCGACGTAATGAAACCCCAAGTGTAAAAATACACGAATAAACTTAGCAGACATTTTGAGCACATATTAGCTTTTTCTAGATCAACGTTCACAATTTCCAACATTCACAATATATTTTCTTGAATTTGAAGCATCATAAAGAGAATAAATTTTTTTTGGTATATTTTGTAATTTTATGAAACGTTTTAAAATTTATAACACACTATAACATAAATTGAAGCTTCAACTGTAGAAACTATAGTTTCGCAGTCAACAAATATCAAGAAGATTTTTCATTATAGATTCTCTAATATAAGGATCAGAAATCTAATAAAGTTTAACATATTTTTTATTTTACAGAAGAAGTGTAAGGCATTTCGTAGGTACATTTATTAACCATTTCGGTTTCGGAATTTTGTCCGTTAATGCTTTCAAACAATTTGGTGAAAATCTCAAAACCATTATCGCATTAGGACAAATTCCGGATATATAGTCTCCACTCAATCAAGTTATTAATGTTAATCAACGCTTGCTTGATTAAAATCGTTTCAGCAAGCAAATCTTCAAACTTTCTGCTTCAATAAAATCAAATTATTTGCAAATTAGAGAAAAACAAGGACTTGCAATAGCGCCAGCGATCAGTTGCAACGTGATGTATTTCTTAAATGAAAGCGAAGTTGCCCGTATTTTTTCTTGGCTCATTAAAAAATTCCTTTTTTTTCTACTTACTTTATATATATAGAGTGATGACCTAATACAACAAATGCGGAGAAGTCTTACGTTTTTTTTTCTTACCATTATTGACAGTCTGTCCACAGTACGCTCTAACATAAAGCTCAGTGCTAACGACGGGCTTGTCGTGCCTGCTTTGACCCAAATGCGGTGCAGTGTGGTGCGCGAATAAAAATATTACAAATTATAAATCCAGCCATCGGGGCGGGGTATAATGCCCGGTTTATGGCGTTTCAGTGAATCAAGTGCATATCGAGATTTGTGATAAGACGAAACCATCTTCTTACATGAGCTTCCCCGTAAAGGAGTGTTAGAGAGTGCAATTAGTGCGGAATTTTAATTAGCGATCGTATAGGTCTGCCTGGCTGTTACTACAGTGTTTTACCACATAAATCCAACTAAACCCCGATGGAGACCGACCAGCAGCAGATTGTAATGGACGCAAGTAAGTATAATGATCTAAAGCCACGCTTAGACTGTTTTACGATCAGCAAATTTCTTAAAGAAAATTTGCCGACAAATTGGAATTTAACTCGAACCGATGGATGTCTTGACTCTCTCCTTACTGATACTTCATATAAGAGACCGGCTCATTAATTTCTGATGTTCTGTTGACAATTTCAATCGAAGCTCTGTAGAGGCTTGGCTTCACTTGGCGTGGCAACTTCAGCCACAAGTCGCTAAAGAGGCAGATTAAATAGAGAAAAATGTGAGTTAAAAACAAATTGCCTAGAAAATTACTGAATCGACCTTGAGTTGATTTTCTTCAGTCAGCAGAAGCTTCAATGAATTGCAAATATACAATCCAACACGATCCATGACGTCTTGGTTTTAGCATTAAAGTCTAACCATGTCTAATTAATGACTATGTGTTGTCGTTTTGTAACAGGTAAAAAGCGACATATTTTGCAATTCTAATGTACCGATTAATTTGCCTGAAAGTTTTTACACATATACTTTTTGTGATTTATGTGATTTAATGTAGACGCTGATAATGTACCATACGATGATGGGTAACCGCATCAAATAAGCCTTTTTTTAAAAATAATTACGATTTAGATCCTTAAGGTTTATTTTTAATTTGCTATAAAATGTTGAAAGGTTTTTTAGCAAGATCGTCTGTACAACTGCCACCGACCAAAATGACTATCTATTTAGTAACAAATTATTATCAGCACATAAATAAAAATCAAAGAGAGCGACTGTTTTAAAAATGATTGCATTCATTCTTGGGCAATAACTATACATATATGAACATTTAAGTGGTTTCTAAATTTAAGTTCAATTGTTGTTTAAAGTAAACCTTAAATTGCTACATCCGGCATTTAATAATCGATTTCCCGTGTAAAGCTTTGTCAATTCATCGATATAAATAATTGTAATTCTTAATATTTTGCGAAATAGTTAGCTTGCAATTTTTCAAGAAAATTGACTTCATTCCACATTTATTCACAAGATTTCAGCCTACATTTTATCACAATCGGATGCGTATCAGATTTAGCAGGACATTTTTAAAGAAATTGAATTTTATGAACCATACCAAAAAATTCTTATTTCGTATTCGAGTCTAATGCTGGAAACAAAAACGAATTGGGGCATTATTAAACAGAAAAAAAGCGGTTCCCTACGGTGACTGTTTTACGGACTTCTAGAGCAATTTTGTTTATGACTTGTAAACAAATAAATGAAATATTCTAATATTATAGAGAGTAAAAAATAGTCAATTAGAGAGTAAAAACGCTGTATATTAATTATCAGCTGCATTCTTTTCATACCTCCTTAACAATAGTTATAAATACTTCCTCAGAATAAGGATTATAAAATTGTATCAACAACGTACATATCAAATTGCCATTATTTTTATTCAAGCAAAACTTCAAATCTTGAACTAAACAATTTTCAGATTAATTTTGGACCTAAAAGTGAATAAAAGTCGTTGGAATTTGATTTTTTTAGAAAATTTTAAATTTGTTCAATAGGTTATTCATGATAAATTTCAAATTTAAACAAAATTTCCTTTTGTTCTGGATAGGCGAAAATAACACAGCTTTCATTGTACCTATACTTATGTAGTTTGCAACTAACAGCTAATTTGATTGGAAAATCTCCAAACGGTGCTAATTTTTGCACACTAGTGTATAAACATCGCATTAATACTGCAGAGAAAAACTTTTCAAACTATGTACGTCATAATTACGCTTAAATAGTATAGGGTAAATGCACCAATTTGCGGCCATTTAAGGAAGTACTTTAATAAGAATTAAGTGATTTAATAGAATTTATTAGATGTTTATATTCAAAATTTGGAAGTGCAATAATAAATATTGCATTGATATTTTGACACCAAGAACAAATTTATAATGCCTAAATAAATAAAATTCCTAGCGTATGCATATTACCATAGAGAAATAAATGTCTTATTTCTCTATGATGTTACGTCAACGAATGATCTGATTTGCGTCTGGTGTAGGGAGATGTCAATTTTCAAGAATAGATAATTATAAATTACTTTATTTTAGTAATATTTATGACAGAAAATATATTTATCATGTTATATAGAAAATGAAATGCTCTTAATAAAGGAGATTTTAAATTTTTATTTCAATAATACAAATTCTACTTATACATACTTACATGAGTACGTGTTTTAATTTCAAGTAATTTATAACAAAACTATTTTGAGTGGTTTTTAGTAATAGCATAAAATATTAGATTATTAGTTCAACATCTATAAAATATTAAAAAACAAAACAAAATTCCTTTCAAAATTATGATAATAAAAAAAAGTTCACTGAATTCATAAATAATTACTGACTGATTTAATTCCAAGTAGATATAACCTTAGAAATTGGATAAATCAAAAACATATGACGCTATAATTGCAGCGATTATCCGAACAATTGCTGAATTACAAATCATTGCGCAATAATTTCTTGTCTGACTCGTTCTTGTTCTGGGAAAGCTTTAACCATTCATTAAAAAAACTTCTCATTAGAACGAAAAGTGGAACTCAGCATTACAAAATTTTCCATGTTTCCCCAAAGACCAGTTGACTTGCATTTTACATTCTTCAAAGAAGCACCCACGCCTCCCTCACAATTGTTTGTTTCCTCAACAGGGTGCAGGGTGCATGCAGACTTCCTTATTTGATGCATATGGGACATTTGATCAATATTCAAGCGTTGTCCATCGTGGATTTACCGCAAGTGTATGCCCATATGTGTTCCGAAACACGACAAAAACCATTGATACATCGATAGACCTTGCTACCTGAGCGGCGTCATTACTTAATTAATCGATTACAAAAGGTGTCTCGTCGTCATCCTCACGCACCGCACCGCATGCACTTGCCGGCGACGCGCAGACTTCCACACCAAACATACAAAAAATAAATAAATAAATAAAAGGTCATGCGTCGTCACTGTGCAGTGATGCGTGCTTCGACTTTCGATTTCTGGCTCAGAAAACCATGAGAACCTAAAAATCAAAAAACCCACCGGAAGGTTCCCCCATTCATAATTTTTGGTTTCGGTCTCGACGGCATAATCGGCGACATAAAAACAGCCTCGGGCAGAAAACATGTTTAACGACAAACAATTGTCGGGGGAGCCGGTTCTTCGAGAGCATGCTCATAAAATGCGTCGGTGGGGGGCTTCTTCTGGCGGGTTTTTGCGTTTCCGCCGCCTTATTGGACGCTCATCGTCTTGGAAGAAGCTTGCAAATTGGAAGTGTCTCGACGTCTTTTCTTCATAGTCGCGCTTTTTCAGGGCAATAATGTGGGACTACCGACCTTCAGATGAACAATTTGCACATAAAAAGTTGATTAATAAACGTTTTTGGGTCAATTATTTCAATGCTTCTCCTCTGTAAACTGCACAATTTAAGGATTGTCGAACTCAAGCTATGAAATTTTATTTTTATAAGTTATTTACAGAGTTTCAGAAAATTCTTCAGCAATCTTCATTTAATTTATGTCGTTAAACTATCGAAAGCTCTTAAAATAGATACTTAAATTTATACCACAGCTTTACCTCTACCTCGACACAGGGTAGCGTGGCCGAGCGGTCTAAGGCGCTGGTTTAAGGCACCAGTCTCTTCGGAGGCGTGGGTTCGAATCCCACCGCTGCCAACGCTTTTTTATTAAATTTTTGATTATTTATTCATACTATAATGCGAAATAAACAGGAAGTAAAGATTTTATATCTGCATACTAATCACTTTTACTTTTGTGGTATATGCGCGTTAAATATTGCTCTAATCTCTAAATTATTTAAATCTTTTTAAAGGACATTCATTAAATTCCTCCACCATTTATAGTGTAGGTATGTAGTCCACACAGAAAAAAATAATAATAATTTGCTTAAAATAACGTGCGATACTCAACAAAAGCAAAATAATCAGGGAAAATTGTCGTATAGCCCTGTAATTTAGAAATTTCATGATGTACTCCAAACATGGTTTAAAATTTTACACTGTATTTTTTTAAAGTTTATGGATCGTTAAAAATAACAAAGGAGTTCTGAAAACATACATATGTGTATTCCAGGAAGTATACATTACAATCTCAGAAACACTATTGATTTCATTCTATAAATTTTAACTTGTTAGATTTGCATATTATAAATTAAGCTAAAGGAAATTATTGTTCGACAGTATTTCGCTTATTAATCAGGTAAAACAGGATAAAACTGTAATTATTACCGGGAATCCAATAAGTTCTAACAGTATATTTTTTCCGTAAACCACCCCATAATATGTATACCGGGTGTTCTATTTAACCTGACATATCAAAATAACTCGAAAAACACGAATTATACAAAAAACTTGTCTAGACAAAAAAACCAATATCTTCTTCATTGAGGCATCTACCTGTCCTAAAATGACCCCAAAGTAAACCAATTTTAGTAAGCCCGACAAAGTGCCAGTTTTCTCAATTAATTATGAATTTTCTACTTTACATACATATATATGTACCTTTCCCATTATTTGTTATTTTTGGAACCTATTTATGATATCAAAAATACTTGAATTTTCAAATGTAGAAAAGGTATTTCGTTTTGTCGCTATAGTTTATAGGAAACATTTGCACTGTTCCTTGGAAGCATTTTTAAGAAAAATCCAAATATTTTCAATATTATTAAATAAAACTTACCATCACTTTTTGGAATAGTAAAAATATTATATTATCCCTTCGTCGCCGCACATTTTATAAAAATTATAATTTACCACTGTTAAAAATATTTGAAATTTACTAATACGTATTTCAGTGTCCCGCATGAACGAAACTGCAGCCACATCTAGTAATAATAATAATATGAAATTTCCCTGACCATCAAGTTGTTGGGAAGCAAAAAAATTTTTAATTAAGCAAATTGCTTTAAACTGCTTCAAGAACATTCGTGACCATAAGATAAAAATAAACTCGTATCCCAATGCCCGTTGGTACGTTGTTAAGTACTCATATAATAAAAACCTTTTATCCTATTTTTTCGTTTTATATGTGTCTTATATATTATGTAGGTAGTGTATTTGTATTCCTTTTCTCTCATAATTGAAACTGAAGTTGATAATAAGCTCACCGTCAGTAGATACGCAGTACAAGCCGCTTTTATGTCGGGCAGTATAACTTCCAAAAATAGTCAGCCAACAGTCGTTTTCTTATCTGGAGGATTATCTCGTGTCATTGAATATTTTTGCTACTGTGATTTATGTTTTAGTGTAATCTTCTAATGTGTAAAGAGGGGATTGAACAAAAAGTGCAAGATGTTTACATTTTAAAGTGTTATTGATTTTAAAGCGTATCCATGCTAAATTGCAGTACCAGAAGAAATAGATTAGCGCAAAGTACGTGTTTTAGATCTGTTACGTGGATATGGCCATCTATGAATATTTTAACGAACAGATTAAATGGTAAAATAAAGATAATTTAATTTTTACTAACTTCATTTACAGTCTGACATGTAATTCGAATTTTCGAAATTATCTTTTAGACTATTGTAAATTAATAAATTGTAATTAATCAAATAATAATAGGAATAATTTGAATTTTAATTCTAAAAAACTCTTCAAATAAACTACATCTCATTAAAGCTTTTAAATAGTAGATCCCGTAGAAACACATTTTTCATTAAATTGCATTTTACATTAATGTAATTCAGTTGAATTGTGAATTTTCCGAGACCCAATTTTATTCGTTAAATAAAATCAACCCAAAAATCAACTAAACATATGATTTCGAATAATTTTTTTTTTAATGTATTTGCAGTGAAAACTAATTTGTCTTACAGCCAAATTGATAGTTATCTTAAATATAAAATAAAGTTATCTGCAGAAAAGCCAAAGTTTGCATTTGACGACTATAACTTTCTTTAAACATGGATTAAACTAAAACTAACTTTGTTTTTTTTTCCTATCTACTTCAGAATAGATAGCAAATTTGCATTGAATTGAATTTTAAAATCTGTCACTTACATACATATGTATGAATACCAAGATTGTGAAATCTGAGAAAAGTACGTCAAATTGCCAAAATATTTATATTCATCCCCATTTTTGATGTAAAGTGAGTCTAAGTCGAGGCAATTTTATTTTATTTTCACGAATTAAAAAAATGCTTGAAATGGACAAAACTTTAAAAATGTCAATTCAATGTATTATGTTTGAAATTATAATTATTTCTTGATTTAGATTTTAGAAAAACAATTTCAAATTATACATTCTTACTAGATTTTAAGTATGGTATATTGATTTGAATTATCAATAGAAAAATTTTACTTATTGTAAGTAACTCATAGTCTTTTTATTCAGCACAAAGTTAAACAAATATGGGCTAATATATGTGACAATGTACCTATTATTAATAAAATCCTAAGGTACTAGATGATTATTTTATTGTAAAAATTATGCACTAAACTCTGCGTACACATATGATTGCGAAATCATCGTCATAAATTCATTTTAAACAAAAGTGGGAATTGGTGTTTTACTTTGTATTCTCCTATTCTAATTCATTAAAGATTGTAAAATATTCGAATATGTGATAGAAATTAATACGTCCAAAATTTATTGGACAGCTGTCTTTGATGCTAATTGGTTGATTTCACCTTTTTCCAAAAACTTAAGATACCTTATGATCTCTAAAAAAATTGTCCATTGGCACTCACCCGGAAATATATGTCATTAAATCAGGACTATGGCCTTGTTGACATCTTTCATTCGCAGCATCCTTCTAAATTTTACGCAACAGGAAATGCGTTGCCGCAAGAGCAGACAAGACTTGCACGAGTAACGTAAATAATACAAAAATTTTGAGATCATCCCAAAAATCGAATCAGTGCCAACAGCTGGGATGTATTTTCAGAAATTTCCAGAGTACTACTGGTGCCCTGCGTGAAGTGCGTGCGCCAAGGAGACGTTAAGTCAATTTCAGTGGCCGTTCGTCGCATCTCTTTCGAAATCTTTGAATATCACGAAAATATCGTGTAAGCACTTCTCGAGAAGAAATAAAATGAAAACCAAAAATTAAAGAGGAAATAAATCGGAGCGACCGACGGTTGTCTATTTCGGGGCCATCTAAAGTGCAACAGTTGGGAAACCAACATAATGACGTGGAGGTGTTCGGTGCAATGTACTTATGAACTCCAGCCTTAATCCACCCCAGAAAAGAATCGATGGGGCTTAGATATGCGTTAATTTATTGTAGTCGGTCCTCCATACTAAAAAAATATTGAAACCCTGCCTGAAACTATTAAGACTTTCCCAAAAACCTTATGGAGATAGCAGTCTGCTTTTTTCTAGATCTACTTTTAGTTGCGATTACCTTTGGTGGTCTAGAATCCAGAAAGATTACTCTCAAGAGCCCTAATGCGCTTAAGGACAGACATGGTGGTGATTTGAACCTGCAGAAAGAGCTGAGCTTGAAAGTGTTTCGTTTTAAGAACAGCTCATTTATTCTGATAATAAATGGACGCACTCAGTTAGTCATTAAAGGAAACTCTTGAGATTTAACTATTAATTTGAAAAGTAGAAATTCATATTTCAGAACTCAATTTAAATGGGCTTATAATTCAAAAACAAACATCTAAAAGCTACGTAAAAGAGAAGGGTAAGGTAGGATAGAAAAAAAACTTTAAAACAGCATTTTTCAGAAAATAAGCTCTTAATAAAATAATTATAACTTTGGAATGCTCATTACTACTAACAATTTCTATCGAAAGATTTTGCAAAATATTTGAAATTTATATAAATACTTATAATTGCCCAAAATATATTAACTTCTTCTTTGCTTCCTAAATATTAATAAATAAAGTATACTTTATATTGTCGGTTATTAAGAAAAATTACGCCTGTTAACAACATTTGCAGGTATAATTACTAAAATTCAAACGAAATTTCTAAAATAGTTTAAACACTTCATTCGTCCGCTCTTGAACTTCACATTTTTTAAATCTAAAAAACCTTCGCGAATTTCAACAGATTTAAAGGCTTCAGCAAAAAAATATGATTAGCTACAAAATCGATCAAGTTTCTTACTTATCCAATCTTCGATGAACGGAACGGCAGAAATATAAATTGTTTCAGTGGCAGCAAGAACAAATCAAAAGGTCATAGGGTTGACGACTGTCAGTCATTCCATTTTGAGTCAAGTTATTTTCTTTCAACAAAAATTTCTAATCACTACTTAATTACTTTCTCTCACGTGTGATTATTTTCTGATAGTCACGGTGGAATTTTTATGATCGTCTCGCAATACTCGTTAAATATGATGGGATGGATGGTCACACATCTGAGGTGTGAAGTTTATTAATGGAAAAGTAATTTCATTTCCATACTAAATAGTGTCTTTCTACAGGTTGTGAGAATATTTATTGAATCAAGTTTTAATTGTTTTGGATTTTAAATATCTTCGACTGCTAGAGGATGGAATACAGTCAAAAGTACCAAACTTATCTAATATTTGTTTATAATCCATTTAAAGTAGTGGAATTTGCAAATTGATGTCAAAGTTTAAAATAAATCCTTCTAATTCTAATAATAACAAATAATCATACTGCGGAATTTGGTTAACAAGTTTATCCGTGTAAGAAATAAATAACGCTTATAATATAATTTATGTAAATATATAGGTACTTTGTATACAAACAAATAATCTTTTAATTAAACATTCTAGCTCAAATACCTGCTGAAAATGGTGGTCACCACAATTCAGAAAGGAAGCTTACATTAGTAGGCGAATAATATTTTTTTATATTATGTATATAGTGTTAAAACAAGGCTAAACCGTACTTGATCGACCACGAACTCGTTGAACCCCTGCTTTAATTTTAACATTAACTTTCTTTTAAAAAGAGGAAAAATTTGTTGTTTTGCTGTTAATATTATTTACTATAGTCGCTTAAAATCGAAAGAAAAATCGGCGGGAATCATTAGAATTCGCGGTATCAAAAATTCTTCAAAATTTGACTGTCCGCCATCTTGAATTCGTAAGTTTTGAAACTTGTTTTAAAATCAGTGATCCCGAAAACTCCCAAATACCAAATTGAGCGAAAATCATATAAACTCCAAAATTTGACAGTCCACCGTTAAAAAAGGCAACCTACTGCACTCCTTGTAATTTCAAAAATACGTGGTAAAAATTTCACGATGATCCGTTGAACAGTGTAGTAGTAGTCCATTTGTATCAAACACACAAATAAACTTTCGCTTATGTACAAATATAACTTCAACTTATTATTTTATTTTAATGTATACATATATTTCACTGACAATTTCTAAGCTCTTATTAACATTAAATTCTAAACTACAAACTTCAAAATAGTTATATAAATTACACAGGGGATATAGCCTCTTTGGATAAGTGCTGCTGCTGCTGTCCATACTTGATTTTACAGGTATCAAACAAATTTTTTAATTTGAACAAGTCACACCCAGAAAAAAAATACATTTCTAATAAACTATCAACATTTTAGTAGAACGAGTCTAGAAAATTATCTTCTACAATTTCAAAAATTAGAAGTTGTTAACTGGCATACATATGCCTCATTTGCGAAATCTGTTATATTGAAGCTTCTGTTCGTCCCACTTAATTTTCGGAGCTTTCCCCTTCAAGAGGTAGCGTGGCCGAGCGGTCTAAGGCGCTGGTTTAAGGCACCAGTCTCTTCGGAGGCGTGGGTTCGAATCCCACCGCTGCCACTAAAATCCTTTTTTATGAAATATAACTCATAAAAACTTATCTCTAAAAATAAATTTATCTGCTGCAATTTAGATTTAAAATTTTCTTCACATCTTTTTTGTATGTCAGAGATTGGTGCCAAAATTAATTAAATAATAGGAGCGCGCTACTAACATAAATCTGTCTTCTCTTAATTCAGCTTGAATAAAAATAATGGAAATATTTTCAAATAAATAGGTTGTTAATTAAATAAAAATGAATGTCTGATAAGCCAACAAACCAAACATTGTGTATTCTCTGCCATAAAACTACAGACGTGAACAGAATAAGATTAATTCAGGTGTAAATTCGTCGTGCTTACTCCCAGACATTGATAACATCGAGTTATTAAAAGCAAAGAAATCATGCACGAAATCCATTTGATGAAATGGCCCCCATACTCCACAGAGGTATCGTTCGTCTTCTTAGCCCTGTTCCAAATGTCAAGGCTAAGAATAGCAACGTGCACTGAAATTAAGTCGTAAATAAATCAAAACGCCCTTTCTCCCACGAACTGTTTTGTGCAAGGAACTGATATCTCTTCTGATTCACGTGTTATCATGACCTGGTTACGACCATTCTATAACCTTTTGGCACGACAAAATCAGTTGAATTGATATAAACTTCTTCATAAAATGGGGCATTTGCATCCACCGCAAAAATAAATATAGTATCTGATCGTGCCCCCGTCTATACAAATAGTAAAAATTTTTCCGGTTTCTCTGAGTTTTCTGGCTATTGTCGCCTCCGGGGAAAGTGAGAATATTAAAAAAAAATCCTCTTTCCTCAGTCCCATCGTTGATAAATCTGTGGACCACTGAAGATCATTTTAAGATACCTTTAGAGCAAGCCCTAGATCTAAGGCAAGATCATAGGCCATTATGTACGACATGACGGCAAGTGAGTTCATTTGTGGTATTTGGTGCGTGAGTGCATAAGTGAATTATGTGGATGGTTGTCAAACGTTGCGCTGCCGTGCAACCATGAAACAATAGAGCGTCGGCAAGACGTCTGGGAAGGGAAATACGACCAAAAGAGTGTCGGCGAGATCAACTCACGAGATCTCTAATGGGTCTGTAAGTTAGCATGTAACGTACTAGCGCTCAGGCTCAGATGTTACCCTATCAAATTCGCCCTGTTGGTGTCGTACCTATGCGAACAAACTGTATAATAAAAGATAGAAGCCTCTCCGACAGTCGCAGTAAAGAAGCATCGTCTTAAAGAAGTTCTCGTGTCTTATTTAGTCTGCCTGAGGCTCGGAAGCGTGATAGTGCGCATTTTGGCCGGCTTCCAAGCTGGAAAAGTTCATATCGATTCTTAAGACGATAGTTTCGCTGCGCCTTCTTTGGTTGTGGTGTTCCCAGTTATTATGCTAAATAAGCATAACTTAAGAGGGTCGGAAGTCGTGAAGAAGGAGTTACAGTGTTTGGATTTGTCTTAAAAAGAAATACCACAACGGATAGTCGCAAAACCGACTTATCTTGCAATTATCGGAGTACCGTCAGTTGTGCTCGATATGTGTTAAATGCTGTTTAACATTTTTTTTCCAAAACAAAATCTTGTTCCACCCACTCAAGATAATTTTTCTTGAGGAAATGTAGGTGGTTTCCGTGTTACAAAGTGTATGGTATAGTGTCATAGAAAAATTATATTGATAGTCTAAGTGCAATGTGGAGTAAAATTTTTAAAAATAAATCGTCAAAATCGACTTCTAAAAAGAATAATACAAGAGTCGATTGTAGTTCACCGTCTTCAACGCACAGGTCAAAACTTTCAAAAGTTGTCAACAGTTTTACCCTCAAGCGCTGTTCTAAGGAGAACGGCGGTCTTGAGACAAACGCAGTTGATTCAGCAAATTATGAAGTGACCAACGATGCAGATCCACCCACGAGTCCAGAGCCACCAAGCTCTATCCAGTCAGGTAGTTCCGTAAAATGGATACAACTCAGCGATTATTTACTTTATTTAAAGCATGCTTAAGTTTTGGGTTCCACATGGAAATTTAAATAATGCGCCAAAATTATCGTTTCAATTTGTGAAGAAGTTGAAGTATGTAGGTTGAATTTTACGTTGTAAGCATATTTGGAAATATCGTATGTTCGAAATATTTTGACGCTTTTTTGGAACTTAAAATCAGCATTTAGTATAAAACTCTACTTAATTAAAAATAAAACAAGAAAACTAAATTTTGTATATTTAACAAATATACAAAGACACCCAAGGTTATCAATTAATAATAATTTAATCTTTGGCGTAATTTGCGTTTCTCTGTAACCGATCGCTGAAATACAAAGTCGTTTGTTAGCAATACCCTGGAAACTGAAGGCCTGCTTTGGTCGATCAAGCATATCATATAATTACGTATCAAATTTCAAAGACATTAAATATTATTAGTTGATCCCAAAGGTATTTTCTCCCTGTCATTATGATCGATTTCTTAGAAAATATTTGAAAGCCTCCATTGATCTCACTTTTTATTACTATATTTATACTCTTATAATTTGATATACTCTTAGCTCAAGAGAAAGTCGACTAATTTAAGGGTAATGTGAATGTTCCATTACTGGTTTTTCACCCTTTTTGTTTATATACTTAAAGGGTGTTTCGTAACTAAGTTTTCAAACAAATAGAAATTAATTAATCAAAAAATCGCAATCGATATAAATTTTAATTTTGGGCGATAATTCATTAACAATATTTTTTATATAAAATATTTGTTGGTACTACAAGAATGTTAATTTTGATTTCCTCGTATGTTTCATTCGCTTTCCATAAGAAACGCAAAAAGTTTTCAGATTTTTTTTTTCACGTAAGGAAATAAACATGGCACTCAGGATTTTTGCTACAATAATTTTTTAAGTAAAAATAATGTCTTCAGAGCCTGTTTTGGTTTAAGTGAAGAACACCGACATCGCTCGGATTTCAATGAAATTGAGACCGACCGCCGCAAAATTCTTTCAGACTCTTCCGTTTTAGGGCAAACGGAAAGCCCCTGCAAAATTTCATTGAAATCCGATCGATGTCCGTGCTCTTCAGTTGTTCCCCTATTTTACTTGCAAGTGTTCAAAAAATTATATTTTATTTAATTTAATGCTGTAGCACTTCGTAAAAATTGTTTAACAGCAAATTTCAAACATTTTCCTAAAATTTTGAGAGAAAAAAAATCCTTTTTTCCAGTTCCAATTGACTATAAAGTCTATTTTCAAATGAAACCAAAACGTATGTCGATACTTATTTCGTTCAGAAGTTATAGCTTATCTTAGTTCGAATATGTGGTTTAAAGAAAATAACCTTTTTAAGTTTCAGTAAACCATATGCATATGGTTTCACCAACGAAAGCTTGTTTATAAGTAGGTACTAATAACTTTTCCAACTGACAAAAAATAAATCGATTTTTTCTTTAATTCCTGATGGAATACCCCCTTAATGTATATAACAAAAGAGTTAGGCGATATTCACTATGAGTTAATAGATAATGAAGTTGATTCGTATTGATGTTTGCGTATATATACGATATATATTGGTATGTAAATATTCTTCTACAAACAAATTGAATTACTTTATTAGCACATTATTTTCAATGCAAAGTTGAAATTCCATCACTTAGCACCTATGGTAAACTTTCGTAAATTTTAACGACTACGTATAACGAAAAGTATCTCACATCTTAAGTAATATGATATAAGATTTTCTATCAACGTATTGACTAATCGCAACCGGAAGTCGGTATATTCAAAGAAAAATAAGAAAGGAGATCCAGTTTCACAAAGTGCTTTCTAAAATTAAATCTACCTAACACACCGCGACAACAAACAATATAAAGGTCTTTAACAAATCAGGTCCAATCTTTAAACTTTACAAAATTCATTTTTAAGTAGTGCTTATATAGTACAACTTTAATATTAAAAACATGGAAAAGTAAATAGTGCCTTCATATTCATAGATATTGTATTTTTTGTATATTTAATTTATCACATTAGAAATTATCAATAATCTCACAATAATCTCATAAATTATAATTAGAGATATTCATTTAAAATACAGTTCCCAATTTTTAAAATTCAAAATAAAAGATCTCAACAACATTTACTAAAATTTTACAACAATTTAGTCCAAAAGAGGATGAATGGAATCGATAATTTTATATATTTGAATCCAAAATAATATCTTTTTAACTTTTAACTTCGTGTTATGTCGAATTTGATTCATTCAAAAATAAATTTTAAAAAGTGTGAAAAGATTATTTACAATAAGTTTGGTTTTCGGGCTAACTTAAAACATTTAGTAAAATTTTAAGATGTTATTGTATATTTTATTTAGCAATGTAACCTTCCAAAGTAAGCTTTTAATGTGTTTAAGGCGATTTTATTTTTTTAAGAATTCGTTTTATTATTGCCATCTATAAATAGATTGGTAATAGACTGGCTAGACCACTTACCACTAACAATTCGATATTTTCCTTTTTTGAAGAATTCTATCCAATTCAGCGACCCATGGGTTAATGGTTGAATGCAAGGTAATGGAAGTGTTCAATTTTCCCTTAATTGTCGACAACTGTTTGTTTTCTTTTAGACTTCCATAATTAGTAGAGTTCGAATTGAATGACCGGAAAACGGTGCAATCGATGAATAGCACAAACATATTGCACGTCTTCGACATGAAGATAACAAACGAATACCTAAAGCAAGATCTCTCTTTTCTGACCCGAAACTAAATGATCTGGAAATATTTTGGTTTCACTTAATTGGCTTCGATTTTTCTCCCCCGATCTGTTTTATCTCATTCAAGAAGGCCAATGACAAATAATGGGGAAATCGTGCTGCAAGAAAATTGAAAAAATACACAGAGGATGAGATACAAAATGTGACATCCGTATAAATCGATACGAGGTTTTCTCGAAGGGTGGTCATATCTCTTATTGATAAATAGATCATGACGGCATTCGATTTCACGTCTAAGAGCAATATTACATTAATCTTCAGGTATTTTTCAATTTCACTCTCCTCGTCATGTGGAATATAGAGAAAATGTGTTAGGATCTAATTACATGCACATGTAGGTTTTTTCTCATCTATCTAAAATTCGAAAATATAAATAAATCTTCTGTTCTCTAAAGCATTCAAACTATATGTTGTCAGATAAGCCACAACAAAGTTCTTGTTCAGCAAACGATAAATTTTAATTTCCTCAATTCAATTTCCCACAGCTGCTGTGCTGCTGCCCCATTTGGCGGTTTTAGTCAAATAGTTGTCCCCAATTAGTATCGTCTTCGTCCAATTGAGATCTCAAGTTTTTTGCCTTGAAGACTTAACTAAGAAGCGATTGTCTGAAACTGGCATCCATCTATTCAGTACTTTCGTGACTTCTACTTTCAGTTTAGTTTTCCCACTCTTAACAAATAGCCAGCAGCATAGCCACCATAAGTCGGCATTGGCGTCTCCGATTTCATAGGTCTGGTGCAAATATTTGCTGAACAAATTGAGATTATCAACTAAGCATCAGGCATTAACGTTTGCGCAACTTTTGAGGCATATATGTAAACCCATTTGGCAAAAAAAGAAAAACAGCTTGCCTTTTGCCGTCTTTTCGAATACCAACTTCTATCTTTTTATCTAAATGTTTCTTCTGAAATATAAACACACCATTTCAAGTATTCTTGAGAAGGAGGCGGCGGCATTTCTTCTTGTTAGTGGAATAATGTTGATCGAAAACGTTTACGCTAATTACATTCTTATGATATCTTGCGTTCGTAAAATATGAGCCCTTTATAAACAAACAATTTTTCTATTTTTAGATTACAGCACCGCATCTGAGACTATTGCCGAGCCCGTGAATCTTGAACTGGAGCCATGCCCAATTTGTACGAGAACTTTTGTTCCAGTCACTCTTGCAAAACATGTAAAAATTTGCGAGAAAATGGCTATGAAAAAAAGAAAAATATTCGATTCATCACGACAACGACGGGAAGGCACTGATTTAGCATCATTTCTACCAAAAAATTATGGCCTTCCAGCTACTAAACAAGAACCAAAGACATCACCTAAGGCAGTGCAGGTAAATAACATTTTTCGCACTATATTTACACGTGGCTTTTACAGTGTCCGCAGATTTTATATTTAAAATTACAGAAATCCCAAACATTATCTTTTTATACGATAGTAAAAAAGAAAGATTTTAAAATTTTTTGTTTATAGAGGTTGCACTTTCACTTTAGGTTGTCATTTGTAAATAAAAGGCAGTTACCTGATTTCCCAGTTTCCCGTTTTTTGCAGAAAGTCCACTTGGAGAAATTATTTGTCATTATATTTCCTTTACAGTCTAATTAAGCCTCGCCTAATGGATTGCAACGAAATTTAGATTTTAAAGTTGATGGAAATGTTTAAAAAGTTTAGTAAATGCCGACAATTGACACAGTCCCAATCTCCTATTTTGGAACGTTAAATTTTGTTACGGAGAGCTTGGTGTAAAGAAATGAAATTTGACTATATCTTAATCTTATGGAATGTTACAAAATGTTTAGACTTCTCTGTATTCGATTAAAAGAAAATAATGTGTAGAGTTAAAAGAGCTTAAATTAATGAGTACGGAAAATTGTAATGAAGAGTTATTGTAATTTTAACTTTTATTTTATCAAGATAAAATTTTAACGGAAATATAATAATTGAAAACAATTGTAAACTAATAAAATTATTATTAATAACCAATAATATCTTTATAAAAACATTCTCTTCCAGAATACAACTATTCTTTCTCCAAAAAGACAGGAAGAAGTTACAAAACAAGCTCCTCTTCTACAAAAAAAATTAATTAATACTGCAACAACACCGCCTTCTTCGCACACACCCCTTTCTACACAATCTGCTCCACCAAAAGAGAGAGAAAAACCTAAGATAGCATCAAAACGAAGCTTAGGTCCGCCTTCAGAACAATGTCCCTACTGTGAACGATGCTTTGGTATTAAGGCTTACGATCGGCATGTCGAATGGTGCAAAGAAAAATCAAGAATTGCAAACATTCAGAACAATACAACTCTAACTGCAGCGAAAGAAAGACTTCAAGCCCGAACAAAATATAGAGCACCGTGTCTCAAGTAAGTTAACAAAATTAATCATGACTACGTATTTTTTTAATATTTAGACCCTTCGCAAACTAAGTTTACTAACGCCTAGTAAAGATGGCGCTAGCATAAATAAAATTTAATTTAATTTTATATTTCCTATAAATTGCTTTTTGGTCGCTAATAAAACGAATTCGGCGTAATTTTTTCAGTATGCTCATAGCTGAAATGTTTATATATATTGATGGGTGTTAGACTTCCTTAAGCCTTTAAAAGAAAGGTCTTAAAATATGCAATAAACTGTGGTTTTTTAATAATTAATATGTTGTATTGGTTATTTTGACAAACTTGAACATAGTATCAAAAATATGTACATCGACGGCACAAGTTTATTTATTCTGATCTTTATACATACAAAAGTTAGCTATACATATTTCATTTGGTTGAGTACAGCAATTAAAATAGCCTCAATCGCAAACTTGAGTTTTAAATTTCATAGTGAATCCCCTGGTTGTACTTAATATGTTTAAAATATGAGACAAATTACAACTACTGCTAAAATTACTTTGATGCACATTATTTTTCTATTTGAAGAACAAAACGCCAAGTAAATAGAGAGAAATACTCAGGCTTTACAAGTGAGGATCTAGCCAATAGCCTTTTCGATGCAGGAGATGTATGTGGAACAAAAGCCGACGATCAAAAGATGTCTATGTCAACTTCCCTGAACTCTTCAATTATGAGCGAAGGGTAAGAGCTATGAAAATTTTAAACTCTACCTATGCAATAACCACGTTACTAACAGTTGCTTTTATTCGGTTTCCTTATTTACGAAATAATATTTTCACGCAACAAATGCTAATATTTAGGAATGCTTCACTCATTTTAATTTTCTTTTCTAAATTACGCTATTTGATTTTCGTGAATGTTAATAACGAATTTATCAAAATTATTACTATTAATTAAAGCTTTTCTTTAATGCTATGCTTAAATTTAACACGCTTATGCCTTAACCCTTCATTTTTCAACGAAGACTGAAATGATCAAAAATTGTTAAACATTTTGTTATGTTTCCCAGAGATTTACTATAAAAAAGCATGCATACCTACAAATCACGCATAATTAAGAAATAGTTTTAATAAATGGCAACGTACAAACAAAACAAGTATTAAAACTTCTCAATATATTTGAGTACAACTCCTTTCAAATGCGAAATAATTACTGGAACTAACCAACTCAAAAAAAAACGATATTGCTAAGAAAAATTAATTAATTATTTAATAAACTGCCCGGATACGGGTTTTACAGGATATTTACGTATATAAAGATTTTAAAATTTTCGGAGAGCGCATCAAATTGCCAATTGCCATGATATTTACCTATCCAAACATGAAACTTTAATCCAGATAAATTTTTGTACTACGTTTTTTACGTAAAGTGGGTATATAAACCCAGGTGATTTGATTTTATTTTCGTTTAATAAAAATTGTTTGATATTGGTAACTCTTCGTAAATATAAATTCAATGGGAAATGTCCTGCAAATTCTAGAATCCGACAAAACACGGCTACTATATTATCTACTATAAAGTATATAACACCATTCACATTTTCGTTTTATCCTCCTAACAGAGGAAGCAAAGCCCTTCTATACACCTTTCTGATGGAAGGCCTTTTTCAATTTTCAACTGAGCTTAAAACTACATACATACATATGTCTTAATATACATATGTGAAATTCATATACGATTTTTCTTTTCTACTTTGAAGACTATCAATTAACTGTTATTTTCGTCCAATTCGCAGACTTAAACCATCTGCAATTCTTATGGAACTATTAAAAAAGAAATCTGAAGAAGTTTCACTATGCCCTTCTCCTAGACCTAAGAGTGCAAAAAAATCCATAGGTTCCTTGAAAAAGCAACGTCTCTCAAAAGCTACACCTGAAACAACAGATTCTACTCCAGGAAAAGGCATAAGAACAAAAGGAGCCAAATTACCGAAAAACAGAAAACTCTTTGATGATTATGTTCCTATACTTGAAGATATGTCTAAAACTCCATTACAAGATGAACCCAAAAAGTTGGTCGACAACGAACAACTTTTAAACAGCATTAGTGTTAAGCAAGCAAAACTAGAGCTGATTGAGGAGTCGTCATGCACTCTCTTAGAAGAAGATGAGGACGTATTTTTTGACGCAAACGAAAATCAAATTAGCAACCGGTAAACAACAATAAACCTAAACCTTTTCGTTTCTATTCATGAAACGAACTTAAGTCTCTTTTCCGTTCAAACAGAACTCGACGACTTTACCTTAGCGACAGTGAAAATGAAAATCCTGAGAAAAAACTAATTGCCACTGATGACCTAAGCAGCAATTGTATCACGCGAGGAGTTTCATTCGGTTAGTTCGCAATTCAAATCATACCTGTCGATGTTGACTTTACCTTATAACATAAATGGCCTATATGTAGTATGTTGTGTGACATGATAGCCGTTTGCCAAGCGAACGTTACGTTGCTCTCAAGCCATGTGAAGTTGTTGAATCGATTATGTCTTTCGCATGGCATCACGTTCTATTCAGGAGTGGGATGAATGAATGCTTGTCACGATAGGACCCAAGTTTGTGTTCAGAATGTCACTGAAGTCTATTTAAAGCTGAATTCACTGTCAGTGGAACAATAAGTAATAACTAATCGCTGGTTTGAGGTCGATTCTCGTAATTATTAAATTGTTGCCGCATTAAAATTTGTGGCAATTACATAAATATTTGATTTGAAAACAACGTTTTTCACTTAGTTTTCTTGTGAGATATTATGCAACCATTGAGGAGAAACATAAAACTATGAAATGCAGTACCGGAAGCAGAATCTCTAAAACATGTAGTAATCTATCCAACTTTATTAGTTAAAATTTATTACTGCATCGTAACTATATTTATTATCTTCTACGGATATTCTATATTACTTTACACCCTAATTTCTAGCTCACAAATTTTTCAACACCTAATTAACTACGTTTCTTTTTCTTATTTCTAAGAAAACAAACGTTGAAAGTCACTATTCTCATGCTGACCATTCATCTTACTCAAAAACCCTAAGATGCTTTAATCATGACCAGAAATTATTTCAACTTAAAATTACAATTAAAAAAAAAATTACAATTTTTTATTTTAAAAAGTATTAAATTTTAGATGCGTTTTAAAATTCAACTTTTTCTATTTCATAATAAATTATTTTTAGTATCTATTTGTTATTTAAGTAAAGGGTATATTAAGGTAAGGTAATATTGTACATAACTGACCATCATTACGCGTTCTACGTGAAGGAATCTAAATTTAATAAAAAATAATAAGGGCGAGATAAAATTAATAAGAAATTATGTTCAAATCAAGGGAAAATGGCACATTCAAATTGCTAATGTGGGAACATGGCACTCAGTTTTCTTAATAGCTTATGAACAGTCTGAATATAATAAACAGAATTCATGCAATAGGAACATCCTAGAAATTTCTAGTTTTATCATGAACCGCCTAATGTGCTGAATATGTTCTTTATGAGGCTATAAAGCTTCTTATATCCATGATACCCTAAATAATTCTCAATGTTTATTTTGAAAGAAAATATTTATAAAAGTTCGTGACAATAGCCAATAACAACGTTGATATGTATTTTTAAATTGGCAGATGAAACAACATCATCGCCTTCTTACATAGATTATGATGAAATTCCAGTTGGTGGAATCAAAGCTCTTCAAAATTTCTTAAATCGAAAAAATGATTCAGTATCACAAATTGAAAATACAATGAACAAAACAGAAAATGCACAGCAAATGCAATCTCCATATAAGAGAGAAGAAAATGAGATTTCCGATTTTCTATCTTCAGGAGATACTGTTGAATTATCGTCTAATATAGTTGGTAACCAAGATAATATTATTCAAAAATATGAAAATATGGGATCCTTACCCACTGAAAATTTAGATTCAAATTTAACTGAATTGTATAGTAACACTTCTTTTACTAAAAAGAACATTAAACGGACCGAAATAGAAAGAGTTAAATCGGCAATGTTCAAGCTCACCAGGGGAAAAACTGAGATTTCTAATAGTAGTGCAAACGATTCTGCAGTTTCATGGGATTTTCCTGAAGAAGATGAAGATGTAGCTATAGAAAAAGAAATTAAAAACCTTCCTAGTCCCGCAAAATCAGTCACTATGAAGCTTAATCGGTAATTTGAGTTATGAGAATAATAATTTTGCTTTGCTTTGCTTTGCTTTGCTTTGCTTCTCTTAAATTTTCTAATTTTCTTTATTTTATTATCTTTTTTATGGCCCCTTTATTTTAAATGCATTTATAACATCGAGATAACACGCTTTATTCAGATATTGAATTTTTGACACCAAATGTTAATAAAAATAAAAATTTCATGAGCTCGATACTCCTTTATTAAGAAAAATTTAACAGCCATAGGAATAAAAATTTTGTTAATTAAAATTAAAAGTTTTCCTATTTTTTTCAAAGTAAAGACATGATTAATATAAAGTTGAATGAGTGTAAATCAAAATCTTTAAAGTGTTGCTTATATCACATTTATTACTACTACTACTACTAACATTTTTTAAAATCATATAAAATATTTTCTTTTTCAAGAAATAAATATAATAAACAACAAAATTCCAGTGGCTTTTCGGACAAATACGATCCATTTCTATCAGCAAAACGCCAACTCGAAGAGTTGTGTTCACCAAGTTCACCAACAAAGCCGGTATTATCACCAACAACACCACAGCCAAAACAAAGAACATCAAGCCTTTCCTCTTCATTGTCCTCATCTTCCAATCCTCGAAATACTCTCAATACAGTGAAATCTAATTTCCGTAGAACATCATCCCTAAGAGCACCTCGAAAACCATCCGCTCGTCCATTATTTATTACCCCAACACTTCAAAGACCAACCATCCAAAGAGGTTTATCCGATGAAGGTCCAATTTCATCGAAATTCCTTAAACCTGAAGAGTATGATGAAATGCCAGTTAAATCTGTTTGCATGAATGATTTTGCTGTCATGCATCATCATAGTCCTAAAGTTGTTAAACGTGATGCAAACTCAAATTTAAATCGAAGAAATTTGCGACTTAATTTGAATAAAAGTTCCGATAAGTCAAGTAATCCTCTTGCTAAAACAGATTCTTTAGCCGTATTTCTTAAATATGAAAATGAGGCCAAGCAGCAGGCTGCCAGTCCATCTGATTTAACGGAAAAGGATTTGAAAGATAAAACGAATATTTTGAATAAACAAACATATCAGAAAAATCCAACGAATGTAACGACTCCTTTGAGTGATAAGGAGAATATATCTTCCATTCAAGATAAAATGTCGAATATAATCGAAAATAAAAGTAGTTTTGGTGATATTTCCAAATCTGTAGATCGTGTAGATCAACCATCTAAACCGCTTGTTTCCAGTAAAATATACCCCATTCGACTCGAGCCCCTTTCTAAGCCTTTATCCCCTCCTAAACGATCTTCTTCTAATGAAGATACAGGTAATATAAACCTTTCTTCAATACTCAATTTTAAGGATGATGATTTCATCGATCCTAAACTTATCAATGATTGTGATAATCTTCCAATGAATGTTTCCAAGCTCTCTGATTCAGATCTAACATCAAGTAGCACTGAATCGGCGTGTACTGCTAAAATTGCTGCTGAGCCTGAAATTCAAATTCAGCGTCAGCAGCAATTCCAGCAGTTCCACCAAAATTCTAATTCAAATCGCAACTCAACCGAGAAAAGAAATCTTCTTAAAAGGCAGATGCGATTAGGGAAAAATCATTTCCTCTATGACATGTCGCCTGATAGTGATCCCTATAGTGAGGAGTGTGATAAAACCATTTCCATGATTGAATCAAATGCAAAACTTTTCGATACCTCCCTTAATGAGCCTTCCTTCGATGATTTCGATTTTGAGGAATTCCTCTCATCATTCGAACATGATGAAGATCAATTTCCAATTTTTAAAGACTGCAAAGAGTTTCTGCTAAATCGATCATTTAATAAGCGATGTAATAATTTAAGTGATCCCTCTGTTAGGTCTCCAATGGGCCTTAATTTGGATGGTTTTGAAAATGAAGAACAGAAAAGAGAAATTTTTATTAGTATTGAAACAAGTCAAAATGATAATTCTCCAAGCCCAACAGATCCTAGACCTATCCTTCCAGATATTGAAGAGGTCGACAAAAATGCAAATATGTTACAAAAAACGGATAGTGATAGAAATTCAAGCCATGACGAAAAGCAGGATGTCTTTCAAGATATTCCAGATGTGAATAGAAATAATGCAAGAAATATCATGAAAAAGATGGAACATGACTTCAATCAGAATGAAACGTCTGTGGCGCATGGTTGTGACACTGTAAATAGTATTTATCCTCTGGACTCGGATGAGATCAGTAGTGTAGAATATTTTGTTGTTCCAAGGAATACTATGTCCAAGCAGAGCGCCGATTCAGCGTATGGAAGGTGGGTATCCTTGCTGCATATTATCATTATCTTTACAGCCCTTCATGCTTTTAGTCTTTCTCGACACAGCCCCACCGACCAGAGATCTCTACGTCGAAATCCTTCAAGAACCCGTCAGCAGAGCGCAACTTCTATACCAGAACAGCAGCAACCCTCGAAACCAAAATACCTTCAAAAAACCGATAGTAAGCAACAGCGAAACCGTGATCTTAGCAGCGCTAGTTCTAGTGGATCTGACACGTCTCTACCACCAATCCGGCCACAAATGATGGATTTCCTTGGGAAGGAAATGTCTCATCAGCGAACCACAGAACCCCGAATGTCGAAATTTTGTCATGAGTGCGGCAACAAGTTTCTTATTACGCACGCCAAATTCTGCATGGAATGCGGTGTAAGGCGCGTTGTTCTAGAATAGAACTTTTTCGTGTCTGTTTTTTTTGCATTTTCAAATTTTTTTTCTCCTTAAACGTTTCGAGCACTTTATGAATTTATTATAAAGGAAACTTATTTCAAATTCCTTGACATGTCGAATGCACTGATTTTGAGTGTCGAGTGTATTTTAACTTTATTCCGCCGCCCAAAACTAGGCCGCAGCTTCTACTGCAAAAGGGTATCATAAACCGCAAAAAGTTCTAGTAGGGAACTGCGGAATTAGATACTCCTTGAAAAATGCTAAATATTTTTATTCAAGCACGTCATCAAGAATTAACAGCATGTTGCTGAGAAAACGGAATTGTTCTTTGTCAATGTTTTTTTGTTTATTTTTTATTTCCTTGAGATCATTAAAATCTTTAAGTTTAAAAAAAATAATAAAAAACTTTTCTCTCACTTTAAAATTGTAAAATAATCTCTTCTTCTGATTTTCAATGCTTTTTAAACTATTTATTAACAAAGACTGAGTAATAGTAACCAATGAATCTAATAAACCTAATTTATCGCTAATTGTTTTTTTGTAATTTTATAATTTTTGTTAGAACCAGGTGTCAAAGCAATCAGCGCAGTAAATTCTACGAGGCAGGTTTCGATTGGGAACTCAAATACAATAAAATAATGCACAAAATATACACAGATCAATATGTAAAATTTGAAAGAGAAGACATATTTATGAAAAATTAAAGCGTTTACTAAAAAAAGAGAGGCCTTCACTCTATTTTTCTTACAATTTTGTAACAATCGCTAGTATACAGTGTCACTAAATTTTAAGTCACAAGCATGTTCTATTTAAGAAATAAATTCAATAAAATATATGCTCGTTTTAATTATTTCCTCCCAATTTTTCTAATTATTTTTTAAATGCATTTTATTTATCTACTTTTTCGTTCGAAAATAATCACTCTATCCAGACAATTTTAAACTCACGAATTGTTGTATCTAATGCTAAAAAACTTAAAAATAAAGTTTTCATTTTTTGATCTACAACATTTCAAAATTGTTTTCCAATTTTTTTATTTATTTATTTATTTATTTTTTTTTTTTGAAAACGAAATGTTAAATACTTACGAAATTTATTTGATTTGAATATCAAAGAAAATCGATAAAATTAAAAACGACTTGACCTTTTTAATTTCGATCGAATAGAAAAATTCATGTTCACGAATTCGATCGAATCTCAAATGGAGCTCAGAGAAAAGTGGGAATTTGGTCTGAAAACTACTTTTTATTGAAGAACTTCGTAATAACTAAATGAAAACTAATCTCGAATGAAGGGATACGAAACAGAAATGTCACCGCGAAATGCATTTCCGATAAACATCAAGCGGCATTTCAACAAGTATCAAATTCATGAAATGAATACCATGAAGTCTGGTTCAAGTGGAATTTCTAACGAATCGAATTACAAATCTTGGATTGAATATTGCAAAAGGATAAGAGAAAAACAATAATTTTAAAAGCGATCATTGCGGCTTTATTTAATTAACAATTTTTGTTAAATTAAACACTTTAATTTCTCTATCGATGGATGATGTACTTCTTTGAGCTTCAGTAAAATTCTTTAAATCAATCTCGCAAAGTTACCCCAGGATAGGTTGAAATAATCGAGTCCCAGTTTAGAGAGCTCCTGCCGAAGGGAAATTTGTTATAGAAGTCTCGGAAGTACTATATACAGGCGATCGAGTTAAATAAATATACATATATAGGTTTATCTCTAAGTAAAATAAAATTAAGCAAATCATTTTCTTTGATACATTAGCACAAGTTTTCTTGGATCTTCGTTTCTTTTGCGGTTATCTCCAACCTCCGTGGTGAGATAAATCTTATTGTGATAATTCTCTGTAGCGCTCATTTTCGTTGACAGAGAAGATTTAATATCATGTTTTGTTAATGGACGAGTTTTAAACACGTTCGATGAGTCTGAATACGAGCCAGTCATTTTCCCATACCTGCCTAATTTTCTTTCTAACTCCTCCCGCCTTTGTTCAAAATTTTTGCGCCGTCTCGAAATAGAGCCAGTTTCTAAGTACTCCTTCAAATTGTCCAAATGAGTCTCTTCTTTTTCTTCGTGGCTTGCAAAAACCCGCTTTGGAGGAATAAATTTCGGTTTTGATGTCTCCGTCTTTTTATTCTCCTTAATTTCAGCAAGAATATGTGGTGAAGGCTCCAAAACTTTTGCATTTCTCATAAATGATTCAGTAGCAGTGTTATGTGATTGCACTGATTGATTCTTTTTTTCAACACTTGGTATTTTATTTCGATTCTTTGAGATTCCCTTTGCATTTCTGGTAATTTCTCTTGAACTTTTTGGCAATGAATTTTTTTTCTTGTCTTCTCCAGCTAGAAAACGAATTGCTGATGAAGTCGATGTTTTTCTAACATTGCTCTCATTAGCAAAATTCCCCTTTCTAACAGACCTTAGTGGCTTAAGACTTTTTAATGTAGAATATCTTGGACTTAAATCCCTTTTTCGAATTGCATTTTCATTTGAAAGCTTTTGTAATCGTAATTTATTCAATAGCAGAAAATTCTTCTTCGTTTTGTTCATTGACATTGATTCCAGATTATCGGATTTCGGAGTATTTGTTTCAGCCATATTAAAGGGATATTTTTCGAAAAGGCTATGGCAAAATTTGTTTACAAAGTTAAGACCACAATTAAAATAAATTTTGCCGAAACTTTCAAATCAAATCCATTGGAAAGCCTGCTGATTTGAAATTATTTTTGAAGTGAATTTACGAACTAAGTATATGGTCCAAATTTGTAACCGTCACTGGATTAATATGAGCTTGTGTCCATGTGTATGTTCTAAGCATATTCCGTAAACGTTTAATTGGAAATTTATAAGCTTTAAAATTTGAACATTTGGATTTTTTCGTCCACCTTCATATAAGTCACAGTCTTCCCATCCAATCCCATCCATCAAATTTGGTATTTGATAACCCAAAAAACAGAAAATTAAGACATTTGTTTAAAAAGTCGTTATTAAAGTGATCCCTCCTCTACCCTCTCTAATTTTTGTAGTATCGATGCACAATAAATAAAAAATTTTCTGAATATAGCCTTTGTTAGTATGTACTTAGAATACCAATTAGAACGAACAATTTAACAAAATTAAATCAAAATCTGCGAAACCGTTTTTGACATGTTTCGACGCACAATCGATTAGTATTTTTAAAAATTCAAAGACGAAATTTCATTTCTTACCATATGAGGTTTTGAGGAATCGAGGAACCAAAACTGAAATATTTCATAGAGATACTTTTTTGGCGATTTTGATTTTTCCTAATATAATCACGCATGAGGCAAGAAATTTCGAAAATTAAAAATGTTTGGTCAAAGATAGATTGCCCGATAAACAAGAAATTTGTCGCTGAACTGCCTATATGCGGTTAACATGAATTCTGCAAGGTGGAAACCAAACTGGCAAAATTAAATTGTCTTAACTTTAAGTGTTTTTATTGAAACTGAGTATATAACGATTTTCACAATTAATGATGATTACGATTTTACAATCAGAGTTTAAAATTTCAGCATTGGTGACTAAAATTGCAGATTGTAGGATCTTCGGCAAAAATTACCAGTTGTTCGTTTTATTGCATATTTATGTAGTACATCATCGATATACATATGTATGTACCTATATTTACATATATTCTAGAAGCAAATTATATAAGGAATATATAGTCTAAGCCAAGTTTTTTAAGTATCCTAGCCTAGCTCAAGCCCGAAAAAAACAAGTTCGACAATTTTTTGTATTTCGTAATATATTATAGCTGCGTTCTTTTCGTCTATCCAGAACAAAAGGCGATTTTATATTGAACGGAAACTTTACTAAGAGGTTCTCTGAATAAGGATTTGGAATTTGCATCAGTATTGCATCAAATTGCCATGATTTTAATGATGCAATAGTTCAAAATTTAAACTGAACATTTTACAGAGTAATTTTTTACTTCAAAGTGGAAACAAATCAGTGCAACTTGATGCGATTTTTAGGATTTTAAATCTTTGCTTTAGGAAATTCATATGATAAAGTTCAAATCAATGTAAAATATCCTGTTGTTCTGGATAGATGAGAAGAACACAGCTAATATTAGGTAAGTCACAGTAAAATAATAAAAGGTACATAAAACGGTTTTTCATTTAAATATACTGTTTCGTTGTATCTTCAATCCAGTTTTTGTAGAAGCCAACATTTGTGTATATTCCAGGTAACCCTTTCTGACCACATCCTACTCCAGCTGAAATAACTCCGATTAATTTATCATCCTGCACAAGTGGTCCTCCAGAATCTCTATTACAAGCGTCGGCACCTCCATTCACCTCTCCAGCACAAATCATATGATCAGAGAATTCGCTGTAGGTAATTTTGCACAGATTTGGAGTCAAAATATTTACAAAAGCAAACATCAAATCTTCAGCTAGGTAAGCACTTCCCTCAGCCTCGTAACCCCAGCCACTAATTACTGATTTCCTTCCAAGATGAGGCTTCGAGTTTGCATCGGCCAGCGAAATAGCACTCACATTTCGATTGAAGGTGAATGGTGTTTCAAGGACAATTACGCCAATGTCGTTATCAACAAAACCTAATTTGAATTTGGGATGCACCAAAAAGTTCTTCACTTTCTTTAATTGTCCACCTTCTTGTCTTTTATTGGTACCGGCTCGGACTGAGTAATCACTTTTGCAATTAACATCCAAACAATGTGCGGCTGTAAGAACTAAATTTTCGGATATAATACTTCCACCGCACAGGTGGAAGTCGTTTAGTGCTATAGAGACTTGATATGGAATTCTTTCAGCACGCTGTCCGTTCACAATTCTTTTAACACGAATTTTTGCATACTGTTGTGATAGGCACGAATTCAGTAAAAGAGTTGAAAAAATAAGATTTATTAAAAACATTGTCTAGTTATTTAAAATAAAACTAGTCCCACAAGCTTTTAATCAAGACTGTTTCTGTTCAAGTACCGCTTCAATATGTTTAAACAGCCGGAATCATTTTTCTCTGCTCACTTTGTAGGATGGTGTAACTAATTAGTGACGCAATAATATTCACATTTTTAATAATGTTTTAACTCATATTTTTCAGATAAGAGGAGAAAATAAATAACAGCAGCCTAACAATTTAAAAAATGTAGTCAAATTCGAGTGGAATTTAAAGAAAATATAAAATAAATAGTATTCCTCAAGGGGCAGGTTTTCTTCCATATGATCTTTACTAAATTCTTTGTTAGTATAGAATTAAGAATTTTATCAGAGCATTATTTCAATGGGTGATCGTAAGATGGTTTTTCCTTAGTCTTCATCATTACTTCATCAAAGGATCTCAATGAATTATTCCAAAATATTCTTGTAATACAATGTTATAGCAACGTTAATGTTTTTTTTAAAATATATTATAGGTACACCTAAAAACATTTCTTTCCTGATTGAATCTATAGAAAGTTCTCGCATTCTTTGAGTTTTAGTCAATGTTTAGTTTTGTATATAAATTTGAATTTCTTTTCAGTTTCTAGAGATTAAATACAATACAATATATTGGTTTTCTTTTCTTTTAAATAAATCTAAATAAATGATGTTACGAATTTCATATTCTTTCAATTGTTTCAGTTGTGTTATTTTTCAAGGCTCTATCTATTTTGGCTCACAAAACTATGAAAGTCATAATTATAAAGCGGTTTAACCAGATTCAAGAAGACAAATAATAAGGGCAAACTTCTTTATTGTAAAATACACGTTTTTACACCTGAAATTATGTGCGTTTTATTCAACTTACAATTTTATTTTTCTTCAAAATTTTATCCAAAAAACGCATAATCTCCTTAAGCAGTTAAGTGTATTAAATAAAAATCCTTAAGAAAATGCAACAAAAAACATAAAACAGTTTCACCTAAAAGAGCTTGAATACTTTTCTACAAGAATTTCAAATTTCACCACGTGACGTAAAACGTAACAATGGCAGCACTTGAAATATTTGACATTTTTGTTCCATTTCCGTTTCATCTTCAAGAGAACCGGTATGGCATTAAAAAAAACATTGAAGTTGAAACACTGACGTCCGATTGTTTGTGGTGTCGACCGGCAGCCGAATTACCGGTGTTTTTTTATTTATTCTGAATAAAATGTTAGCAAAAGTACTCATCACAACTTTTCTAATAACGTTAGCACACTGCAGAGATGTTGATCCACAGGGTTATTTAACTTACTGCCCATGCATGGGTAAAAACATGAAAGTGACCGGCATTTTTTTCTAGCTAATCTAATTAATGAATTTGTTTTGTAGGTCGCTTTGGAAACCAGGCAGATCATTTCCTTGGAGTTTTTGGCTTCGCAAAAGCACTCAATCGCACTTTGATCCTGCCACCCTGGGTCGAATACAGAAAGGGTGAAATGCGCTCGATTCAAGTTCCCTTCGACACTTATTTCGATGTAGGCGCTCTAGAAGATTATCACCGCGTTATTTTAATGGAGGATTTCATGAACACTTTTGCGGCCGAGATTTGGCCTCCAGAAAAGCGAATATCATTTTGTTATGTGGAGCGGCAGAGTTTAAATAAGGCGAATAAGAAAAAGGATTGCCATGCAAAGGACGGGAATCCATTTGGTCCTTTCTGGGACACTTTTGGCGTAGATTTTGTTAAATCCGAGTTCTTTAAGCCTCTGCATTTCGATGTCCACCACAGCGAAGTCGCCAAAAGTTGGGGTGTTAATTATCCTCCATCCGAATGGCCAGTGTTGGCCTTCACTGGAGCTCCTGCAAGTTTCCCGATACAAATCGAAAATAGACCGCTTCATAAATACCTCGTTTGGAACGAAAAATACGTAAGTCTTGCTAAAGAATTCATTAAAAAGTATCTGCCCAAAGGAGCCTTCATTGGGGTTCACCTAAGAAATGGCATTGATTGGGTTCGGGCGTGCGAGCACACGAAAACCAGCCAGAATTTGTTCGCATCGCCACAGTGTTTGGGGTACAACAACGAACATGGTACCCTCTTTCAAGAGCTGTGCATGCCAACAAAAGATCAAGTCTTAAAGCAAATTAAGCGACTAATAAAGAAGGTGAAATCTTCAAACAAATCGAACCCTATTCGATCTATTTTTGTTGCGTCGGACAATAATCACATGATTGAAGAGCTCAATACAGCCCTATCACGTCTGGACGTCTCAGCCCACAAATTGTCGAAGGAGGATCCCCATTTAGATTTAGCTGTTTTAGCCCTTTCTAACTATTTTATTGGCAACTGTGTATCGTCCTATTCAGCGTTTGTTAAGAGGGAAAGAGATGTTAAGGGCTTTCCATCGTATTTTTGGGCATATCCAAAAGATAGTTTAATGGGTAAATATGATATACACGAGGAATTATGATTATATCTTTTTTAAATTTATTTATATGAATAAAGTATTCAAACATACATTTTATGTGGTTAATGGTTAATGGTTCTTTCTGGTTTACATGCAAACATATAAACTGGATAAAGTCCTTTTGGGAAGTTTGTTTGGCGAGTTAATTTAACAATTTTAAAATTAGCAACTTTGATGAGATGTTTAAACGTTTTCAGGGGTCTAGTTACAGATGAGTCTACATCATCTACCTCTAGACTGTTGGAAGAAGTTACATTTTCTTTAATCACAAGCATACCAAGTTTTGTAAGGCTTCTTCTAATTTTACTAAAGAATTCCACTAAGTCAGCGTCCGTAAGGTGACCAAGAACCCATTGGCACCAAACTACGTCATATGTATCGTTTTCCGGATTGAACTTTTGCAATCCAACGTTGAAAACTTCCCCTAGCCTCCTGTCGTTGCTCAAAAGTTCTTTGGCCTTCTCGGAGAACGCTCGGTCTTGTTCGACTAGATCAACTTTGTTGAACACCGGCAAAAGTAGACCTTTCGTAATCCTTCCTATTCCTGCACCGCAGTCAAGGGCTCGATTCTTTTCTGGCGGTGACTTAAGCCGAAATATTTCTCCTAGAAACTCGCGAGAGCCCTCAATGTCTGTGTTGGTAATAACTCCAAATCCTCCTAGCATACCGTCTACCGTCGCTGGAACTGAAGACCAGTACCTTTCTGCGTCCTCATAGAATTTATTTTTGCCTTCATTCTTGTCTTCATCATTTTCCGAATCTACAACATCGTCAATATCATTTTGAACTGGCGAGACAGCCATTTTTTGCTTAATTTCATTTATTTTTGAAGATGGTTGGTTGTTCATATTAGCCCCAATAGAGTCTTATATACGGTGCTTGTTGTTCTCCTAAAAAACGTAGGGTTTATGTTATTTATTTATTTTTTTTTTACCTTTATAGCCATAAGTCATAGAATACTAGATTGTATTTACTTAAGTTAACAATGTACATAGTTTAATACTAGCTGAATAACTCGGTTACAGTGTTTGCTTTTGGAAAACATATTTTGGAAAGTTTGTGAGACCGTCAGCAAGATGTATTTGGAGACAAGGAGAGCTTATTTTATTTTAAAAGGATAGGGTGGGTTTCCAAAGGCAATAAAAATACCTTAATGGACCTTTTTCAATACTTTATTTTATTTTGAATTGAGCCAATTGAATTATAGAATTTGATGAAGTTTTGCCAGCTTGCAAAACTTTTCAAATTCAAGAACATTTGATCAGCATGATGGAACTGTTGGATAACTGGTTCAGTTTAAGCGATCAGCATTGTATTAATGCAAAGGCTTTATATTATGATTGTGCTTTTTTCATTAACAAATAAAAAATCGTTTTGCTCTCTCACAAGTACTACTAGTTTTACCTCGGCCTTTAGTTATCAAGTCAATATAATTGAATTAATTAGCTGTATTCGAATAGAGTTAAGTCTGGTGAAAAATCGGCTCTAAATTTTTATTTTAAATTCTGGAAAATGCCTTAAGATTCTTTTTGTTAATACAGAGAATAAATGTGTTTCGCACGCTAAAGTACCAACAAAAATGCATGCTATAAAGAGGCTAATTTTAAAGAAAATTTATAAAATGTTAAAAGAAATTTCCATAAGCACCCAAAATAATCGAATGCATGATGAAGCCAAACAACAAAACTGAAGACCTATTCTATGGCCAATAAAAGAATTTAGGTTTTTCACACAAACTTACCTTGGTTAACTGAAATTAAATCGTTGCTGATTTATAAAATAAAAAGATATTTGGCATAATCTCTCCTCCCAGCCGTCTTCAACCAAAACACGCATGTTTATTTACAGAAATGTCAAAAAATACTTTTGACAATTCGAAATTCCATTCCTTGTTCCAAATCCATTCGTTTCGTACTTCCAACTCGGCGTCTTCAGAATTGTTGGGAGAGTTGTCAAAAAATCCCAAATGTAAATTGTCACTTCAGTGTTACTTTTTATAGTTAATTGCTTGCTTTTCTTAGGTGTATACGCGAAAGTCAATGCGAAATTGTAAATAATGTCGGATAAAGCGAAAGCTAAAAAACTTGCGGCTGCCAAAAGGAAGGTAAATAAATACTTTCGAGTTGATGAAATCAAAATTAATCGGTGACACGTCAAGTGTTTTTTAGTGCGGATGTTTAACATATTTTTAATTTTTAGCTGAAGGAGTATCACCAGCTAAAAGGGAAGCAGCAAAATAATTCAGATGGTTACGATGATGCTTGTACAATTACCGAAAGTAAAGCTGATAATATGTCGGAAAGTGGAAAAAGCGAAGATGCGGAGAAGGGATCGATCTTTCCTAGCTCTAACGAAAAATTGGATTTTAATTCGGAACCGGAAGTCAATCAGAAGGAATTTAAAAGTATTAACTCTTTTCGAGAAGTCAATGGTACTGAAGGAAATACACAATTAGAGGCAATCGAATTAATAATCGCCGAAAAGGCCTCACTATCTACTCAGGTCGGGAAATTGCAAACATCCTGTAAGCAAAAAGACCTAGAGATTGAAGAGTTGAACACGATGCTAAAGTCTGCTAGAAATCGTATCGAGAGCCTTGAAAAATCTACAACTGACCAAAATTCGGAGATTTCAAACCTCCGGAGTAGTATAGAGGAAATGCGTAATCATTTGAGCAATCAAGAAAACAATAGTCACAAGTTTAAGACACAATGCGGCGAACAAGCTGATTATATTGAAGAGTTGAAACATGAACTCTCTTTAAGCCGCACAAAAATCGATGAACTGGAAGCCGAACTTAAGGAGAAGTCGTGCAAACTGGAACTCTATAATATTCGAATTAATCAGATATCGGAAGAAGCCAGTGTCGCAACTGATAACCGTATTGAGGATTTGACTCAAGCAAAGTTTGTACATGAACAGCAAATTAGAGATCTAGAGGTAAGGAGTTAAATAAAAACAACTCTTCAGCTTAAGCATTGTTAACAAGCCGGCTAAAATAGGGTTTTGTAGGTGTTATACAAATAGATATCTTACATACATATATGTATATATTTTTTAATTGCACTGTTTTTGAGATGCATGAAATTTTCAGAATTGGATCAATAACACCAACTTTTTTTCCAAAGAATTGGAAAATCATTTCTATAGGATTTTTCTGGGGAAAAATTTAAGTAGAAATTTTTTTAGAATTATTTAAAAATATAAATTTTCCACTTTAACTTAATTACGGTACTACAAATCCTGACTTCAGAAATCTGATTTTTCTTAGAAATTGTTTTAAAAAATATAGAGAAAGGAAAACTATTTTTTAAAAGAAAAATATAAAATTTATTGAATAGTTGTGTTATACAGATTGATATTTGAAATTAATCACCTCCTGGTGAGTACATTGTTAACGAAGATTGATGAATAATTGCGTGAAGCGTAAAAATTGTACGTATAATTTCGTGGGGGCTGTAACATTACGTAAATTCATTATTAATAACTTCTACTTTATTCACATAAGACGTTGTTTTGGCGCAGGTAACAGCTAACCACGAGCCCGCGTACACATTAGTTATAAAGCTCCACTTTACCATTATTCAAAAACTTTACTGTCAGCTGAATCGAGACTATTTGCGTCGCCCATCCGGCCTTTGCCGTGAACCCCCAATCGCCATAAAACTTCTTGTAGTTTCCATCTGCTTGGTAATTTTTAAGAGGTATAGATGGGACATTGTTATCCACAGCGCCTGTGTGGCCCCTGAGGTCTCCATAAGCTAAAACCATGCTGTGTCCATTGATGTCTTCATATTTGAGCCCTACAGTGTCTAAGGTCCCAATACCGTACACGTAGCTCTGCTCAGCTGCGCCTCCGCTCGCACACTTTTTAATTTCATCCTTCCATTCGTAGCCGGAGAAAATGTAGGATTTACATTCTACGGATGTTATTATGGAAAAACAAAAGATTGCGCAATATATTAGGTGAAGGTGCATTTTTGCGGTAGATATGTCCAATTCTTATTCACCGGTGACTATACAATAACTGAGCTGAGTCGCTGAAAAATGTAGAGCTTGGTACAGAACTGATTCAAATGACATCATTTCCTCAATTAATTATATCAAATTTATTTCGTCGCAGTAATTGAAGCCATCAGCATTATAATGCCGAAATTACCTATATATGCATGCGGAGTGTCTATTCAAAAATTTCTATATCTCCCCAAACAATTTCCAAACTTCATAATGTATGTATTCTAGGAATGAGCGAAAAAGCATTTAATTTTTTAATAACCATCATTAAAAAAATGTTCCTTGAAGTCTCCCCAATAATTCGAAATTCTTCCAGTTAAACATTTTCTTCTTTAAATATACATTTGCAAACAAAAGATATAAAAGTATAGTGTTATAAAATTGTTTATGTTAACTTGCTCCCGGACAGCTTTTCCGGAATAAGTAATAAAATAAAATAAAAAAATTATAATTAATTAGATAAAACTAGATCTTCGTTTTTCAAATCCTAATAATTGCTTCCTCAAACTCAACAATTGTTTCATTCATTTCATATATTTAACAAACTGTTTTTCCAAATAAAAATATAAAATTATTGTCGAATATTTCGTGAAATAACCAGTTTTCGAAAAATTTGTTGATGCAAACAAATAAATTTTGAAACGTTTCTTTGAAATAAAATTTAATTTAAAATGAAAAATTTCAGGGTTTGGTAAAGCAATTAAATGTAGAGAAAGAACAGGCAAGCCAGCAATATCAAAATTACACCCAATACCTTAATAAGGAGGTAACTACCCTAAGAGATAAAAATCTAGAGTTGATGAATGAGAAGAGCAAATTGTTGGACAGAGAAAAAACAATGGTGGATCACATTGCCCAACTTGAAAAGCAGATACAAGACAATATTGTGCGGCAAGAAGTTCTCAAAAGCAATGGAAGTTCGGTTAGATATTTTCTTAAGTGTTATTTAGTAGCGTTTTGAACTGACTTCCTTTACAGGAAGCTAATGCGGAACTAGAGACGACCAATTCAGAACTAAAACAGAAAATCGAAGTTTTACAGCAGCAATGCGATAATCTGGATGCAACTATCAAACTACAAGACAGTAAAATTCAAGAGTTAAATTTAGAAGTTGAAGAAAAACAGTTGTGCATCGAAGACTTGGAAAAACTTAATGATCAACTGAAGCAATCCCAGCCGGATAGTGCTAAACTTCTAGCTTCTATTGAAAGCGATAAAGTTGCTGCATCTCGCGCTGTTGCACAAAATGAAGAGTTAAAAAAACAATTAGAAGAGATACAATTAAAGCTAATACAGGTGACTAACGAAAAAGTGGAGTTGGTAGAACTCTTGCATTCTGAACAACATGCAAACAAAGAAGTTCGAGCTAATTACGAAAAAATGTGTGAAGATCTTAAACAAAACACAGAGAAGCTACATTTTAAGGACGAAGAAATGATCCGACTCACTCATGAGAATAACGAACTAAATAAAAAAATTCTTCAGCTCAACCAACAAGTAGATAGACTTATGCATTATGAAGCGAAGGAATACACGGAAAAATATGTAGAAAATAGTGAAACTAATAATAACATTCAACATGCTCAGGATTGTTCACATTCTCACAGCCACGATTGCGAAGAGGACCCAAAACATGAACACAATATTATGGAAAAAGCTATGGAAGCGCTAGAGGCGGATTGTAAGTACTGCTTCAAAGATACATTATTATTTATTTTTGGTACCAATATTTAATATTTTCAACAGCTGTGTCTTCCCATTCAAACCAGAATTCAAGGAGCCTTAATGATAGGAAAATATCAACGGATCTCCCAACGGGTGAAGCAATGGTTAAGTTACAGGAGCGTTTTAAGACGTTAATAAGTGAAGTTGCTGATTTGACCGATGAGAAACAGCGTCTAGAACACCTTGTTCTTCAGCTCCAAGGTGAAACTGAGACAATTGGAGAATATATTGCATTGTATCAGACCCAGCGACGTATGCTAAAGCAGAAGGAAATCGAAAAGAACACTCACCTGCAACGACTTCTAGCTGAACGGGAGGAGATGAAAGAAAAGATAATCGAGTTGACGCAGCTCATTACTAGCCTTGAAGTTAAATCTGAAAATCCGAAAAAGATTGTGATCCAGGAGAAAATTCATAATATAATTACTGAAATTAAGGAAAAAGATAATCTTGAGCCACCGTCTGCTGGATGCGTTGATCATTGTGCTTGCTGTTCGGGTAAATTCGAAACAATTTAATAATTTATTTTTTAAATTGAATAAATTTATACTTGAAAATGTTTTCTTTTATTGTATACCACATCAAATTTTTATCCTCAAAAGTTATTCAATGGTAGATTAATTTTTTAATTAAAAAAATCTTTTCTTCGTTATTTAAATAACGCTGCTTTTTAAAATTCTCTATATGATGGTGAAACTCTCTTTTTCATAACTTTACTTAATTATTCCTGATTCTTAACTTATCAAAATTTGAAAATTTACAAAGTTGTTTTTTTAAACAATTTGATATTTTTATAGCTGGCAACAACTTGCAAAGTTTCTATTTTTATGTATGTCCCCTTTAACAGTTATAAAACATATAAACATAAATATGTACACTTGAAATTACATATTTATTTTATATTTGTAGAAGATGTAAATAAATATACAATACAAAAATTTTTTTTCTTAATTGAACAAAGATTTTGCAGATGCTTTTGATACGTGATTTCATGACATACAAATAATTCTTATATAAAAACTTTTTTTTTATCCTATGTGATTAAGATAGAGTTTTTGGTATTCTTCCACCGTCAAATCGGCAAATTTATTAACTCCCATTTTAAAAGATATTTCTCCAGCTTCATATTTCTTATTGTTGGCTTCTATTTTATCTAGATTATCCTTAAATACTTTTTTACGATATTCTTCGTCTGCGGGGTCGTAAGTTTTACCAAATTTCGACTGAAATATGAAAAGTGTTAAATAATTTTCAGGAATAATACATTACATCTTACCTTGAATAAGCCCCATTCAGATTCTAAGTCATAACAACTAGCATACATAACTAAAAATATCAAGGTAATAACAAATATTGGCTTCATTATCTGAAAAATAAGAGTACGTTTTTAAATTTTAATATTTAAAAGGACATAAAGGTTTTTATAATTTGCTTCGTAAATTATTAAAATAAAGCGTTTAATAAATTAGTACAACATGATTAGTCTAGTGCAACTATGGCTAAATTCCAATACTCCTCAACTTCAATTCAAAAAGTCCTCACTTTCTTTATGTTAAAGCGACACTGTTATATTGTAAATAAAATAACATTTACCAGTTTAAATAACTTCCCTTTTTACTTTTATTAAAAATGAGTAGTATTTTATTATAAAAACTTACATAAGAGCTATTTAAAAACAATCCTTTTAATAATTAAACTCGTAGCTCTGGATGAAACTCAATATGAAGTAGAACTTCACTGGTGAAGCAGATAGAATAATTTTTGAGATAGTGCAATATTCACTGAATGTTCTCAAATAAGGTCAATCATGTCAACATTTTTGAGATAAACGCAGTCTTTATAAAACCTGACAACAAATAATTTCATGCATAAATTGATGGCCGGCCGTTATCGATGTAAGTTAACGACCTTGATGAAGATTAAATTTTCATTACCAAAGTTTTTGACTCATACTTTATTAGTTGGTTTGCAAAAGTTGCCTTACTTATTTTGTCATATTATATAAGAAAACAATGAATCTTCAAAACCCAAAATTAGTCCAAAAGTTTTTGAAATATCATGGGCACAAGACATAAAACCATAGTTTCGAGTGAAAATTTAACTACAATATTTAACGTTTTGTTGTGAAAAATTTATTTTTGACGAATATACTCAACTGCGTCAAATTGGCAAAAAAAAGGGCATCTTCATTTCAGACAGTCTTTAGTTTATATTCTAACCTACCACTTACTCTTTCACTTTATAGACAACGAAATGAAAATTGCCATATGGGGTTTTTATTTTCATAGCGATGAGTAAAAGAGTGTGTTTCCGTGATTACGTTTTGAGGTCAACGAACAACATTTGATTGGTTATTTTGATATGATTAAGACACGTAAAAAATGATCTGAATTAGATTTTGCAGTGAAATTTGTGGTGTGTTCGAATTTATAAATATTTTAATGGCATTGAAAAATTTTAACGGTTTAACACCTTTGAATAAAAAAAAATGAACCCTATCAAATACATAATTGTACCGACACTTAGGAATTAACTACTCATTGAAATTTTTGGTATCTTAGAAATATGTATTATGAAGTTTTTTGAATCGCTGATTACGAATCCAATGTTAAGTTAAATTTTTAAGTTCCAACATAGTGGGTTAAAACTGATCAAGTGCTAGTCGAACTCGAGAATTGAGGGTTCCGCGGTAAGGAAAAACCCTAAAAAGGATTTAGTAAGAAGTTTTAATCATAATCAGAATTTGTCTCAATGATAATTTAAAACTTCAATTCTTTATTTTAAAGGGAAAATTGAAATGCGTTCCTATATTTACTACAACTGTTTTTTTTTTTCTAATGTATGCAACTAACTAATTCTCTGTGGGAACAAAAGTAAGGGCGTTTTTAGAAATTCATGGTTGCTTGCATGCATTTCGTCAAACTTTCAGTCGGTTTACTTTCACGCAAGTCAACTGCGCAACTGCATATTTGAACAAAATCCGCCATTTTAATTGCATTCATAAATGTCCTCTCTCTCGCACCTCTAGCCCTACTTGATAAAACCGTTAGAACATTTGACAGCTCTCAATCTTCTTCTTTTTAGTCAGCGAAGTCAGGTTCTTATTTTGGTTGCAAAGATGCCTAAAACCTGCGTGGTCAGATTGCATTTGTGAACATGAAAGTTGAATTATCGAACACTATGCAAAAGCAAGTTTTACGCAACTATGCATTTCTAAAAACGCCCTAAGTCATAAATCATCGAGTCGTCCATATAAACGAACCACTTTCAGACTGGCCCGTTTCAAATTTGTTTCTTCCTCGAAGAGCGTGACGACAACTGCGAAGTGTCAACTTCAAGCCTCGGTCAGTAATAAAAAATCATCTGGGTGGAAGTCATTTGATTGGTGGTGAGGTGATGTTATCGTTTTGCTGCTGAGCGAAGATTCCTTTAAAATGGCTGAGAAATTGTACAATTTGGCTGAGGTAGCTGCCCATAACACGAACAAGAGCGCGTGGTTGGTAATTCACAACAGGGTATTCGATTTGACGGCGTTTCTGAACGAGGTAAAATTTCATAAAATTTTCTTAATAAATTTTTTCGACGTGGGGACTCAAATCATGTTCTTTGGCAAAACTGCTTGTAATCATTGAAAACATTGTCTTAACTATCGGTTGGCGAACTGTGATATAACAACGCACTTTATAATCACGATGACACGCCAAGTTTTCGACTTTGGTCACAGTGTGTTAGTTAGAGCACATCAAAAACTTTTAATTTCTGGAATAAATTCATAAACTCTGTGTATTCAAGAAGAAAAAACTATCGGATCATTTGCATTTTTGTCAACGCTTTATTGGAGTCTCTTTTAGCATATTAATGAGAGAAAAGTTTTTCTATCAATTAAATTGGTGGGGGCTAACTTAAATTTTAACTAAACAAAGCTTGTAGTTGATGAAATAAAATGGATCTATTGCACAAAAAGCGAGATCGGATGCAAGTTGACCATGAATTTTTGACTATTAAAAGATTATTCACTTTGATAGTGCAAAGGGGCTGATAGCAGCAATCATTTAGCATTTTGCTTAATCATAGGATTAACCTATCTATGCTTTAATACAGGAAATTGCTTTTAAAATAGAATGATTTGCAAGATTTTCTTCTATAAAAAAAATATTAATGACCAATTTTCCCAAGCAAGAAATCTCCAAGCGTTTTAGTTCAATCTGAAGGTCGCAAAGAAATATTTTAAATAATTAAATCGTTACATTTTACATACAAGTTTTTGTATACAGAAATGTACCTCTATACAAAAACTTAAGTCACTTTCTCCTCCATTCACTCTTTTTCGTAACCATATTATGATTGCATCCACTTTATTTTTATTTTTAAGCTGTCTGCATGATCATAATTCACAATATCAAACTATTCTTCTTTATCCGTCAATTGATGCGTAGTTATTTACTCAATCTTTCTACATTAGCTTGTGTATACAAAACTGCGTAGCATTTTATAAATATATGTACATACCTTGACCGATTCCAAGATTGTCTTCTACTGACTGCACTTGCAGTGCGAGCTTGGTAATTAAATCGATTTAAGAAACCATTGATTAATTCTATTAATCGACAATTAAAATGTGTTCCATCCTTTTCATTCTTCCTATTGTTTTTCACTCTTATTTTTTGTTTAAAATTTTCCGATGTTTTTTAAAAGTGCATTATATCCTTATAATTTGTTTTTTTTTTCTTATTAATTATGAACTTTTTCTTATGTGTCAAGGACTCATTTGAAAGAAAGCTTAAAACAAGTTCTAGAACCAATGTTTTTTTCCGCAAGTCCCTGAAATACAACTATTATTACTCTTTTTTATGATTTTCAACTGGCTCTAATATTTGTGTTTTTGTGGACATTGTTATGTCTACTTATCATACAAATAAAAATTAAATTAACTTAATACTTAGCATGCGAGATAAAAATGAAAATTTTAAGTAAATTACTGCTTATCTTAAGAATACGTTCCAGGCTGTTTGTGCGAGAGCTTTTTGTCGGCATATTTTAAGTTTTTCGACTCCATTGTATTACTTTACAAAAATAGTTTCTTCATTTATACACAGTAGGTCTATTGTTGACTAATCTCGATCGATATGCCATTTTCTGATCTAAGCTGTGCTGCTTCATGTACCTTAAGCCTGATTTAGGTTGAGAATTATCAATCTAAAACTGTTTATAGATCAAGTTAGATCCGGTCATTTAACAATTTTCATTTTACGGCAGTTAACTATAAAAAAGTAATTTTAAAAGTTTTAAAAACGTTTTAAGTAGCAAAGTAATTACTATATGCAGAACAAATAAATACCTCTTATTTTAAATGAAAAAGTTTTAATTAGTTTCATCTACTGGAAATAATCAGATTATCGTGGAATGTTTTCCAATTTTCCATTTATGTGTAATTTCAAATAACATATAATATTTTCTCCGAACTTCACTTATTCATTTGTATTCATTGACTCTGATCTTTTATGATTTGATCTAATTTAACAATTATGAATGATCTAAATTGATTGAAAAACAATAGCAATAAATATGAATTTGTTAAAACGAGCTTAATTTTGAAAAAAAAAAACTATTTCATGAATGTCGCTGGGCACTATTTCTTGTAAATAAGTGCTAAACTTAAAATTTTTGTTTTGTTTTTAGTTTTCATTATACTTATAGTGGATAGAGATGAAAGTTTATCAAAAACTAAAAATTGTTTTCTTTTGTCAAAATTAAAATAACGCTCACAATGTTAGAATTCCACTTCCACTGAAGACTCGAATTTTTGATTTTTAAAATTGTTAAAGTAGTTAAGGTAGATTCGAGCTGCCCCACAAGTATTTTATAAATATTAATATACCATTACAAAATTTTCACTAAAAATATATATTATTTTTAATAGCACCCTGGAGGAGAAGAAGTTCTCATTGAACATGCTGGAAAGGATGCAACTGAAGCTTTCGAAGATGTTGGTCACAGTTCTGATGCACGAGAAATGATGGCAAGATTTAAAATTGGTGAAATCATTGAAGAGGAGAGAAGAGTAGTACCTGAAAAATCTGAACCGAATTGGAGCAGTGAAAAGCAGGATGATTCTTCTATGAAATCTTGGATGATTCCGATTTTGCTAGGCATACTCGTCACCATTTTTTACAAATACTTTTTTGTGCAATAATATTGTTTAAACATTAACATTCCCTTAATATCTATTGCCAATGTAGCATTCTCCCGTTTTTCATTTCCTAAGGAATTTCTACATTGTATAAACGGAAGTCATAAGTAAAATAATATTCATATTTGGTCAATATAAATCGATTTTGCTGATGAACCTATGAGAATGTGTACAACTGCTGCTATTTTCATACTATTTTACTATATCTGTTTTAGAACGTTTTATTTCGGATAGTTTTTTTAGGCACAAAAGTAGTTAAGGTAAGAATTGCCTTATGATTATTACCTTTGTTAGTTTCCTTACCATAAAAAATGATGTGCTATTTCCATGGTGATAAGATATGAAAGCGAATTTGTTTTTAAAAGTGTTGTGTTTTATTTCTTCGACTCATGTTGGAATTTGAACGATCAAAAACGATCAGAATTTATTTTCCACTGTAATAAATTTTTTCTATTCAATAATAAAAAACTTAAAACACATTGAATTTTTGTTAAATACCTCAAAGATCTTTTTTATTCCAACAGTTCTATATTAAAAAAAATGTTTTCTTGTACTGTAAATGTCTTTTTGTGCTGTTTGTGCTCTAAGTAACTATTTAATAGTTGTGCCTCTTTTTCCCATTTTTTCATGTACCCAAGAAAAACAAATCGGGAGATACTTTCCTTAACAAAGTAACACAAAGGACCCCGCACAGATTGTATGGAAATCCGGTTTCCGTCAAATTGGCAGATTTTTCAGTATGTTGTGTATTTTAGCTCCCTAATCAAAAGTCTCTATGGCCGCTAAGTCCTAGAAGCCCAGGATTTTGAGATACAGGGTGTAACAAAAGTTCCGAAACGGTCGAATATTTCGGAAAGATCACATCGCAACGGAAAACAAAAAATAGGGGTACAATATTTTTAAAAGAAGTACTTATTCAATTCTACTAAGCCTTACCCCCACCCCTACCCCTGAGGGCGGCAGAGGGGGTAACTTTTTTTCAACCCATTTTTTCTGCAGATTTGGTTTCTACATTAAAAAATTGGTAATTTTTGTCCAAAACATTTTTCCGCATTTGCTAAACATGGCGTTGTTTGCGAAAAAATTAGAATTCGGGCAAAAAATATGGGTTGTCTTATTTCAAGAAAAAAGTTACATTCACTTCTCCTTCCGCTCACAGCGAGTGGAGGGGGTGAAGGGGTGAGTATTGATACAGTTGAATACTTCTTTGAAAAATATTCGACCCCTATTTTTTCGTTTTTTGGTGCGACATTTCCCATTCGAAATATTCGTGCATATCAGGGTTTTCTTCTTTTTTACGAATATACAGCGCCACCTACGCCGAATACAAAAAAGTGTTTCAGACAAAAATTACGTATTTTTTCATGAAGAATCCGAATCTGCAAAAAAAATGTGTTGAAAAAAAAGTTACCCCCACCCCCGCCCTCAGGGGTGGGGGTGGTGGTAAGGGTTGGTAGAATTGAATACTTCTTTTAAAGATATTGTACCCCTATTTTTTTGTTTTCCGTTGCGATGTGTTCTTTCCGAAATACTCGATCGTTTCGGAACTTTTGTTACACCCTGTATCTCAAAATCCTGGGCTTCTAGGACTTAGCGGCCATAGAGACTTTTGATTAGGGAGCTAAAATACACAACATACTGAAAAATCAGCCAATTTGACGGAAACCGGATTTCCATACAATCTGTGCGGGGTCCTTTATGAAAATCTTCGAAGACATTCCAAAAAGTGAATAGGAATAAACTTGTTCGAAAACCCAACACCACTGACTTAATGGAACAAGAGATCTTGAAATTATTAAACGTTTTTTTTAATAAGTCAATTTTCAAATTTTGAAGAATTGTAAAATCGTTCATCAAATGCATTAAGAAAATATGAAAAATTTGCTCGAATCTCATTTTATTTTCTTTAGTATTAATCTTGTCCTATAACATTGTAAACCACAGGACATACGTAACACAAAAGCACTAAGCTAAGAAATAAATTAAAGTTCGTAAACTGCGGAATCAATTTGCAAGAATGAATACTTTCGTTAGAAATTGATTTTGAAGAGATTAACATTGCTGCCGGATAGGTACTTAGGCAATCTTATTTTAATTTAAATGAGTCGGTCTAAAAAGAAAAACAAATTTGATGAAACATACGTATATTATTGTAACATAAACATGTTTTAATTTTTTCTACAACAAAAGGCGTTACATTTATTTTTGGTTAAAAATTTCTTGTTGGTAAAAATAATAAACAAGCAACAATGAAAAGCTTTAGACATTCAAAACATATATTTGTCTTAGACTAGCTAAAATATACAATTTTTGGTTCCACTAGATGAAATGCTTTGGTTTTAAAAAGAATGTTTATGGCAAAAATAAAATCGTATTATTTTAGTTTTTGTTAAAGCTTTGAAAATCCACTTGGATTTAGGCTCTGCCAGCGCCAAGTGTCTTCGCACATTTCCTTCAATCCAAGCTTAGCTTTCCAGTTGAGCTCTTTTTTGGCCAGATTTGCATCTGCATAGCTAGTTGCAATATCACCGGGTCGTCTTGGACAAATTTCATATTTTATTTTCTGACCAGATGCTTCCTCAAAAGCTTTAACCATATCTAAAACTGAATAGCCACATCCGGTGCCTAAATTGTAAGCGGCAAAACCCTTAAGAGTACCGGATTTTAGTTTTTCTAATGCTTTTACGTGACCTTCAGCTAAATCGACGATATGGATGTAATCTCGAACGCCGGTTCCGTCTTTGGTTGGATAGTCGGCCCCAAAAATATTTAGATGTGGACGACGACCTATGGCCACTTGAGAAATGTATGGCATCAAATTGTTTGGTTCTCCGTTCGGATCTTCCCCTATTTTTCCTGTTGGGTGTGCACCAACGGGGTTGAAGTAGCGAAGAGATATTACACACCATCGCTAAAAATAGAGAATTATTTTAAGATGGTTTTAAAGTACACTAAATTTATTTTAATTACATTATCTGACGAACAGAGATCCTTGAGGATTTCTTCAGTGAAGAATTTGCTTTTGCCGTATGGGTTGGTGCAGTTACCCGTAGGGTGCGACTCGGTGATTGGTAGATTCTTTGGCTCTCCGTAAACAGTAGCACTGGAGCTGTAGACAAAGTTGAATACTTTCGATTCAGCCATCACTTCTAGGAGAATACTAGTTCCAGTGATGTTGTTTTGGTAGTATTGAAGTGGGTTTTTGCACGACTCTCCAACTGCTTTAAGCGCGGCAAAGTGTGCGACACAGTCGATTTTATGCTGGATAAAAAAGTATAATTGGGTAAAGTTAGATGAGAATTTAAAATTAAGGTGTTCTTATACTATATTTGGTGACATTTTCATTTACGTTCAATTTTGAAATTACCTTATTATCTTGATCAAAGTAAAATCAAAGCCATTATTAAGTTTATTTGAAAACAAAAAAGGTTCACTATGAGAGATAACAACTTACGACTGAAATATTTCAATTGTTTGAAAAAGGAGGACAAACATTTTATTTTAAGCGATATAATTGGTTTAATCTTAATGTGATTACGTTAATGATATGCTAGGCATATTTTCCGAGCAAGAAATGCAAAATTTACACATTTAAAAACTGCCATAATTGAGCCATGAAGTGGAAAGAACGATTTTCGGGGATTCAGTATTCATCGCTCATAGGTTTTTAAAGAAAACCCTGTAATATCAAATATTAATTGTAAATGCTATGGTAATCCTCCATAGTGTAGAAGCTAAATTGAAAACCATAACACATTTTAACCTACTTCGAAAGGTGGAGGTTATCAATATGACCCATATGTTAGAAAATCACGATCGATTTGGTTTTCACGCCAAGCCGAAGGCTACAAAAATTAGTTAAATTAATTCATGCCTGTGACAATGGGTCTTCATAACAAACGTAGCTAAATATTTTTCAAAATTCGTAACAAAATACTGAGTAACAATTGAGCTATTCTGAACAATGAAATTTCAGCCGGAGATTATCAGCACAGAATGCAATGAATACTGATAACAGTTGCGTAATGAAATTGGAAGTCAAAGTAGTGGTTTAGCAAAACAATATATTATATAGTTCGAAGTTAAACGATCAATTACCATTCCATTTGCGGGGGACCTCAAATAACTAACCTTTTTGAAAACATTCTTGAGAGTCTCCTTATCTCTGATGTCGACTTGGTAGAAAATCACTTTTTTTCCGGTGATCCCCTCGACTCTCTGGAGGGCTTCTGGGAGCTTCGCTCCGTCTTCGCTGTACGCGTTGCACAAATTGTCGACGCAAATCACGCTGTATCCAGCGTTCAAGAGCTCAATCGCGGTGTGGGAACCGACGTAACCAGCTCCTCCCGTGACTAACACCGTCCAGGCCATCTGAAATGAGACTGACTCAGCCGAACTGTGACGAATGATCTTATGAATGAATACCTTATTTTATCTTAAACTAAGTGCTCTGACTAGTGAATATTTAGGAAGTTTTCTTTTTACTTAGCACGTAGTCTCCGCAAACCAGCAAAACGTGTATTTATTAAGCAAACATAACTCACGGCGGCCACCCAGCAGCTGTGCAATCGACCAAATTTCTCGGATACTGCAGAGTTTTGGGGGCCTTCACACTTTGAGCCCCAGAGACGAGTGCGAGGAATCTCAAAATTGATAAAGTGGCTCCGGGCAACCGCTCGCAGCTCAGAATCTTATCAGCCCCCAGTCGCTCAGTCGGCCTAACACCAGCACCGGCACCAATTAAATTTCACTGCAAAAGGCGAACTGCTGATGTGACTCTTTTCGGCGTCATTTTTCACGGCCTGTTCGCATTTCTCACTTCAAAATTAAGATTTGCGGCGACGAGGGCAGATGAATTGCCCCGCCACAAGGTTCTGAGCGAAATGTAAACAAATAAAATCAACGGTGACGTTTGTTTGACTGCACCACTGACATATATATGCTATGGGGATAGATTAGGGTAGGTTCTGAAAATGAACTTGTCCACCAAAACTAATTTAAATTTTAATTTTTGAAAGTGTTTAAAGTCTACATTTTTTATATATCATTTTATCAATATCTCCAGTGTAATAATAGATAATAGTCCTCGTGCAAATATTTATGTTTCAACAAATCTTGGTATGAGAAAAATGATACTATGGAAAATTACTAATTAAATTAAAAAAATTATTATTTTAAAAAGTTAAGTTGCAATTCTATTAATATTAAACATTAATTTTAATATTTATGCATAAATAATAAGTGTTTCTACTCCATGCACACCCTATTTTTTTTCCGATTAGAGCAAAACAAAATGTTGGGCATTTATGATTTTAACGCATATACATATGTATATATGTATTTGAGCAAATTTCACAATGTAGGTATCTCCTATTTTGTCACAGCTTATTTCATTAATAAGCCAATATATTAGTTAGTTTTATGAGGTAAAAAAATGTGAGGATGGCAAGATGGATCAATAAAATCTTTTGAAACAACATATATGTATTATGTGTGCGAATCGGCATACATACATATGTAATTCTTCATTTATCAGATCAACCTGTGTCTACTTTTATCATAAATAATATGAAGTATTTTTTGCATTTTTTCTATATATATATATATATATTTTTTTAATTGCGAACAAAACTGGAAGTTATACTTGGAAAGTTGTAGTTAATGTTCGTAATTTTTTTCTAATTGTTCTGATTTATATCTTTGGAGGTAGGGTGGGCAGATAAATTTTAAATAAGTTTATAATAAATTATGAATCCATTCTGATTTTTATTACTATTTGTGTAAGTCTATAGTTGTATGTACCCCGCTAGCTTTGTGAGAAGTATTTTTGTCGAAAAACAATAAATAAAATAATCGTATGAAACTAACCCCCGAATCAAAATTAAATTTTTTTACTACCACACTCTAGCTCTGTAGTATTATAAATTTCAATTTTGTATGTTGTATTGTTTTAGAGAAAATTAATTAAATTTAAGTAGGTACTAGTATTTGACAATTGTAAGGGCTAGTCAGTATAATAGATATTTATGATATGTACAGTACATACTAAATATGATAATATGTAATTTAGTTTTTTCATTTTGACTTAAATTACCTTAATTAGCAAACTATTATCATTAGCTTTTTTCTTCATGATCAATATGCAAAATTTTTAAGTTTGAAGGAAATTTAGCGCATTTTATACAACATTTTATATACTTAAGATTGCATAATTTTACTAGTACGTAACGAAGAATCTTTAAAAGTTATGAAGATAATATACTTTAAAGTACATTTATAAAATAATCAGATTTTGATAAATATACATACATATATGTTTATGAACAAATGCTAATTAAATGTCGATTTAGATAGGAACTCTTGTTTTTGCGATCTTTCTACAAAGTAAGAATTTTTGTTATCATAAAATATAATACAAAGTTGGCGAATCTTCACATATTTCCTATCAGGGGTCAACTTTGCTTAATATGTATGTTCTCACTTGGGAATAAGATATCGCGATTCCTTTCATTTCCAGCGGCTTGCTTATTACTTGAGATAATCTTATCGCTTCGTGTTTATTATTAACGTCGAATAGTTTTATAGTAAACAAACAGAATAAGCTGATGAAGATTCTTCAGAATGTATGATACGCAATATTGCATCGAACTATCTAAAATATCTAATCGATCTGGATCCAAATAAGGAGTATGCCTCGAGTTGCACTGTCCAGAAAAGAGCATGGCGAAGAGAAGAGACATTCTAGCGGTCGAAGCAGAAAATTGATGGAAATTTTTCTCGGTAGCCGGATGCGTTATCATTTGATAATGCCGTGCCTTTCGAAAAGAACCAGCTCAGTTCCAGTGTCGGACAGCAATTTTAGTATATCAGCCAGCGGCAGTATTCACCGGCTGGGATAATCTGGTCTTCCCTGTCTTATTGGCTGGAATTTGAACGGTTTCACAAATTTTGTTTTGGCAATTAAATGTTCGTTTAGTCTGGTTAGTTCCTATTTAAGGGGTCAAATCACGTAAGCCGGGTCGGGTTTAAAATATTTTGAGGGATTTAATTAGACGACGCCAGTGTTATCGCGTGCTGTGGTCAAACCAAAGTGACTCCGACTCCGACTGTCGATCATTTTAGTCTGCAGTGTCTTCAGTCTAGAGAGTGTAAGAAAACTCTGAAAGAGCCATCATCATGGTTACGAAGATCTTGGTACTGCTTTCCCAAAGGTGAGTATCATTGTGGATAATTTCTTTGAGTAAAAATCATTCCATCTTAAGAGCGGAACAATTACGTATATCTGGTCACATAGTGAATTAAAAGCTTTCGTTGAGAATTTGATAAGCGAAAATGATGCCAATTTTGAATATTGAAGACGTGTATATCAGTGACGCGTATTTAACTCATTAATACTTTATCGTTACGCCAAATCTCATCGGTGCATTCATGATTGACTTCTACGTGCACTTGAAACTGAAATTAATAACGTCCGAGACAAATCGCACTGATGACTACCGAGGACGAAGTAATTTAAGTGCTCTATCAAAGTGGTGAATGGGTGCTCTATGTCGCTCGGTATTGAATTACCTGGTTAAGGGTGGTAATCTTAAACAGACTTTGAACCCCGAACATGCATTCTTCCAGACTATCTCACTTCTTAGTGCACTTTCTTGGCGGTTTTTGCATTTTTAATTTCTTATTTCGTCTGTTTATATGGTAGAAGTGTGGTAGAAGGTTTATTCTTCAATTTATTTTTAGATATTTTAATCACACCTTTGAAAAAAAGAAATAAACCAGTAGTCAGTCAGTCAGTCTTTCTAACCATCGATTGACCACGTTTTAAAACAAATCACGATCAAAAGGAATAAGAAAGTATCTGTTGTATCGTTTATAGGTTTTTGAATTGTGGTTCGAGCACTTCCCTCTTTGAAACCAGTTTTTCGCTGCTTCTCTTGCGATTTTTTCTTTGCTCATTTGCTTTTTCTTTATAAAGCGAATGTCTAGGAAGTCTGCATATTTATTCGCTGAGTGTTGGATATACCTTCTGTCTGCAAAGCAGGATTTCTTGCCCACGTTAACGTTGATAAGGAAATTGTTCACAATGTTGTTTTTTTTTTAAAAACAATAAATGAAAGTTAAACAACGAAAACCCGATCATATAAGAAACATTTTAAGAACAGAGTGTAAATAAAAACCATGGATTTTGTTAGAAATTCATTAATTAGTCTGGAGGATTGATCACTTTCATTACTATCATATTATGTATAATTTTAAATTATTTTTCTTATTGTCGCCACTATTGATATTTTAGTCTGACTTTCATCAATTTGAAAAATTTCGTCGATTTCTTGATGGTAATGATTACTGACCCATTTCTTAGATTTAATGGTAGTGTTACAAAACGATTAGACATAATATACAATGTTTTTAATAATTTTTATTATTAACCGTGTTTTTAGAATTTAAATAAAATATTTACTTATTTTTACTTTTATTTGGGGTAGTTTATCGACTACACTAACACTTATACGTTGGTCTTCGGCTTAAGTTAAATGAAATTATAAAAATAAAATCTTTCAATCTATTATTTTTTCAACATCTCTGACATAATCAAGTTTAAATTTAAGCCCATTTGAAAACTATCAAAATTTAATTTAATTTTCGATTTAAATGAAACACTTGGCCATTTATAATAATGTATATAATAAAACATTCCCGACGAAGCTAGGTACCATGTATATAATCTTCGTAGTTTAACTAAGAGAAATTTAGAAGCAAACCTCTATTCTTTTAGATGAAAATTCCCAGTTTTGATGAAATTATTAAATGAAGTCGACAACTGAATATAACGTGTTCAGTGAGACTGTACAATTTTTTAGGAATGAGAAATATATATTAGTACACAAGTTATTTCTTCCGTAATTAATTTTTAAATCCTATGTATTTTTTTTTATTGGAAATTTTATAAAATTTTTAATTTCTTTAATGAAAGAAGAAGTTGAAAATGGGCGATGCGAGGTTTGTTATATTATCTACTAGTATGACTTGAAATTATTGATGAATTTGGACTCAAAATTAGAGGAACTTGTTAATATAAAACAGAAACGAGTTCCTCACATTGTTTTGCCTCAAAATAAGCATTGAGCTTTCATTCCACATTCAAGATAAAAGCTTTTAAACTCTAGAACTCGCAAGCTTTAATAGGTCTGTAATTTCGGTAATTTTACGAGGTTCATAATTGTTAGAAATAGACAAAGCTTTAAAGTTTAGTGCGATCGTATTTGATGGATGTGGCACAAATTAAAATTATATTATAATGGATTCGCTTATTTTCTTTGCATTTTAAAAATTAAGGATTCTGAAAACGTGTCCTTGATTGAAATTAAAAAGGATGAGAGCTTAGAATAGTTTAGCTAAATAAACAAAACATGGTTAGAGATAACATTTTCCTACTCTTTCTCGTAAGTACCTACGAGCCATGAATTAAAAGTTTAGCTTCAGTCAGAATTTCCCTATAGTATAGTATTTTTAATTTTATTTTTGGCGAAATGGCACATGAGAACTGAAATTGACTATGTATGAACTTTTTAATTTTTCGCTCAATGTTAAACCTAATCTTGAAGGCCAGCAATATCGCCGATTAATAATAAGTATTATTTATTAACTGATTTTATATTAAAACAAAGGCTCTTTAATACTATACATATTTTGATTAAAGGTAAATATGAGATTTAGATTAACTATTTATTTGAAAAAAGAAAAGACAAGAACAAACTATTTAATTACAATCAATACAATATAAAGCCGACATTAAATATTTCACATAACACATTGGTATTGTTATGGGTATAATATAAATTATGATGTTGTTATTTTTTAAGGATATAAATGTACGTGTTTGATTTATAGTTACATCTTCTTGGGTCTGTTCGTAAGTCAACTTAATAGTATCTCTACAAAATTAATACATAATTACATAAGGAACATAGCATCGGTTCAAAATTAAAACGCATTTAGCCAGTGCTTTCTAAAATGACTACCTAAACTAAACAAAAACTATTAATTTTGTATGATTGTTTGTTATGAAAGGAACGGTTTTTGATTTAGGTTAATATTTTTTTTTTATTGTTAGAAAACCAAATACATCGAAAAACGAACATTTCGCTAAATATTTTACAAGTGTTTCGAAAATAGTAATTTTAAGAAAAACTTCTTTTAAGCCCTTCACAAGGTTATAATACAGCTTAATCTACTTGGATTTTGATTTCAGGTAAGCGTCGTTAAAACGAAATAATTTTATTAAAAATCCTAACGAACGCTATTAAAATTGCCCAAATAATTGTATCGGGACCTACTCTCGAATCCGACAGAAATCAAATCCGATTGAAATGTAGGTGATTCGCAAAAAAGCTGGCAATGTCAGAGAACTCGACTCATTCAATTATTTTTAAATGTTCCAGTTTACTTACAAATCTTCTACATTCCGATCGGATTTCATTTTCGTATTTTCAGTATTTTCGTTTTCATTATTAAAATTATTAGAAGAAATTTATCCTTTCGCAAAAACTCTTCATTTTGTGCTAAATGGACCTGTGGTTAAACGTTAGAAGAATTTTATTGAACCCTGCTGTAAATAATTCAGTTTGTTCGCGCATCCAATGATTTATATTTAAAATTAAATTTATTATACGGGGAGACGAATTTCTGCTTTAAATACTATAAAATAATTTGAAATGTTATTGCAGCGCTAGTATAAATTTCACTATCCAGTAATAATATTATTAAGCTCTAAATGCAGAAGATCCGAGTTTATTTTGAAGGTATCATTGTTATTACCGGCTGTGTGTAAAAAAACATGTTTAATCTAATACGCTGGCCGATGTGGCGCCAAAAACAAGCTTTGTCAGAAAATGTAAGAAGTCAGAAATATTTCTTGTTTTCTTCAAAATTAGAAATTTCGTGATAAAAGAGAGAAAGCCGGTAGAACCCATGGGGTGATTCGATGAGGTGATTTCTAGTGGGAGTGCTTCCATCTGCTTTAAAGAAATTTTTATAAACAAAGCTATAAAAATGTTATGCAATCACTACAGAGTTTTATTTAGAGTTCTTATCACATCCTTTAAGACCCTGGTAACAAAGATGGTTTCGCCCAAATGCTAAAAACAAAAATACAATTTTCAGAGTATTTTGTAATTGTTTTATTATTTTGAAAGCCTCGTGCTATAGGCAGCATAATAATAAACCTCTTAAAAATCAACTTGAAAATTGAAAATGATCTTAATTTGCTGATACCAGTCGCACTCTCGCATTATTGTATTTTGAATTTTCCTTTCAAAGCATGGTATAAGATAACATAACCAATTAAAATTCGATTAAACCAGACGACAGTGGGACTGGTAGCAAAACAGCTGCCGCTGTTGCTATGCTAAATGCCCTCAGCCGACACTCCTCCAAGATCGCGTGTTTATTTCTTCTTTTACGTTTTCTTCGCGACAGAAACAAGTGTTTCGTATAGGTTGACGTCGACAACGACTTGTTTTGATAGAATTTGTTTTTGGATTATCATCGGCACATGGCCGGGATTCCAATTGACACCTGAATGTTGGGATTGTTACGTGGATTTTGCTTATTAGAGGCTTTCGGCTGGTTTAAGATAATATGTAAGGTATAAGTTTACTGAAGTCGATAAAGACTCTAATTTTATTAACCTATTGCAAAAATCATGGATTGTCAGTGGGCGCAGTATGGTTTAAATTATTCTGATCTATCCTTGAAAACCGTTCTTAAGAACATTCATTTCTTCCTTATTTCATAAATTAAATCAATTTCTGCAGTCTCCAATTAGAATCTAGATTGTCACCTAGAATGGAGTTATTGCTCTCTGTCGCCAGAAAGTCGCCCGACAACGTAAACCAGTTCAGGCGAGCTTCAGACTAACCTCAGACCATGTTGTTACGCCCCTCCAGTGACGTCATATCGCGCCCAGAGAAGCGGTTCAAGCTGACGACGCTGGCGGCCAGCTGATCGCGCCACATGCTGCGGCAATAAAAGCTTTTTTGAAGCGATCATTTCACCCGGCGATTGGGGGCTCGCCTCGTCACGGGGTTATCTGATTGGCTGCCCTGAGGTTTGCTATGCTGCTGATGCGCATGTTGCTGCGATCACTCCTTTCAGCAGCTTCGGTGATCGTTGTGACGAAACCTCAAGCTTGTGAGTGTTGTCAACCGGAAATTCTGAAAAATTTGTAGATCCAGTTAGAAAAGCGAGATTGGCAATAATTGTAAGGTCAGGGGATGTTTTCGAAAATTCTTTTAAATATTTACGTCTTAACAGTTTAAATAGTCTTGTTGATTTCGTATTTGCAGTATAATTGAGTAAATATTTTTGTTTACGAGTTACATGCGTGTTGCATTCAACATTTCAAACGTATATGTTTTATTATAATTTAATAAAAAAGAAACTATGCATACGTACGTATACATACGTATCTTTTAAGTCTGCGTCAACTTTGTTTGTTGTTTATGTAATTTGCTCTGTCAGAGTTCGGTTTATGTCACACCGATCGCGATCGATACTTTTTTTTGGAGTATATTAATATACACAAAGAGTTATTTTTAGTTTTGTAGAAAATACTATATTAGCTATGTAAAAACGAATTATAATTAAAATTCGATTAACTATTATGTTATACGTATGCTATAATTGTTTTTTACGTTATGGCGTTAGGAGTCTATGTTTAAGTAGTACATTAATCCTTTGATTTACACGGCAGATATGTACGTCCAAAAGAAAATAGTGTTAACCAAAGCCATTAAAATGCGTTCAACTATGAACCTTAAACTTAAGTCCCTTAAATTGAAACAAAATAATTAAAATGTATAAAAAGTTTTGTAATTATTCATGATAATCGTGTAAAATGAGGCAATTATTCTATGAAACTGAACTGAATACATACAAAATGGAAATATGTAGAACCTTTTGTTCATTTAACCTGGAAATATGAAGTACCCTTTTGATCGGTATCTTCACCAATAATAATAGTGGAAACACACAAAAACATAGAGAAATTAAACCTTCTTTTTCCATAGAAATTGTTTAAAATGTTCCATAACTGTCCCCTCTCCCTTCCCCTCCTTATGCATTCAATTTTTAATGAAAAATATAAAACGTTAAAAAATTAAAGACAGTTTTATATAGGATCTTTGATTAGTATTGGAATTATTAAAAAAAACCTAAATTGATCACAAAGTGAAAATAGTTCTTTTGAGCAGTCACTGAAAAACATCAACACATCAAATAATCAAATAAAAACTAAATTATTTTCTTGTACTGCATCAAAAAGTCTCATAGCTTTATAAAAGGACAAGGCATTCTTGTTATATAATATTCTAAAAATTATGAAATCGAATTGTATGATTATGAATTTTCTGGTTTTACCTCGTGATAATTTTCGTGCAGCTGCTTGAAAATTATAGGTGACTACAATATAAAAAAATGTATGCTAAGTATAGATTGCATAATCAAAGTATCACATATTTTTTGAGTGGTAAAAATTACAATAGGTATTTCAAATAATAATAAATACTGTTTAAAAGACGATGATTAGAAATTATTTAACAAAAAACTGATTTCAATCTGCAAGTACCAACTTAAAATTTTGTTTTTTAAAAGTAGCATAAGATTGGTAATAAATTGAAGTAGTGAAAGAAAAGTGCGCTTTCATAAACATTAAACAGCAAGATTTTAATATCTTTCTGATGAATACGGTTTTAGGGTAAATAATGTCAAAACGTACGTAAGAGGAATAAAATTTGCAGAATAAATTTAATTGTCTTTTCTGGATCCCAGAATTGTAATTCTAAGATTAATTAACGGAGGCAATGTGCATGCATAAACAAACAATGCATTTATCAACGCTGTTAATAAATAAAAAAAAACAACCACTTCTTTATGGCACATTAAAATTTTACAATCTTTTGGTTTATTGAGATAAATTGGTAATAATTACTATTTTCAACTGAGCGTTAACTTTTAAAGACATGGTTAAAAATAAGATAAGAGTTGAAAATAGTTTTACTGTATTGCATAAAGTTTCGTAGGTATACCCCATTTATCACTTTGAATACGCAATTTTTATTTGGGATATTGGAAATCAGTTGGTAATTGTAACATAAAAATGTATATATTGTAGTTATGCACCTGATATCAATTTTACGTCAATTAAGAAAATTAAAGTTTATCAGGAGAGGCTTGGCTTGATCCCATTTTCTTCTGCTCGAGTTGTGTAACTACCCCAAAGTAAGTGAACTTTAAAATGAGACCCCTCATTGCGATAAGGATTTTCCATAACAACTACGAGTAGATGGTGGAAAAACATCGCAGCGATAGATCGCGTTTCTATTGGGGGTATTGTCGTTAAAGGGGATCTTTTGAGGTCATAGTATGAAGCAATATTGTTACTAAGCAGCTGATAACACTTCGCTGGTGGTATATTTCTACTGAACTTTACTCTTGTCGCCAATCAGTTTTTTATTTAATTTCAAGATAGTGCAATACTTATTGTAAACAAAGTAATAATTGCAAAATTTTTTAACCTTGAGGTCTAAGAAAGTGGACAAATATGAAACTGGAAAATCATGATCTCCGCAAAGTGAATCGGTTTCAACCGGTTTGTCTAGATTGAAGATTTCTTGGGAGTTGTTCTTATGAAAATTTAACAGAAATTTATAAGGTGTAGCATAATGTAAAATGTCATGTTTTCCAGATGCGCTAAAAATATCCGAAATTAACAGACTAGCCATTCATCTTTTTGTCGTCTTTTAATGGACGTTTTGAGTTTAAGGCCAGGGCTAATACTTCGAGGCTATTTCCGATTTTATTGCTGCATTAACTTATATAACTACTATATGACGATCTATACAAAATTAATATTTGTTATTAATGTTCTAAACATCAATAGTAGACTCCAATTTAAAAAAAGTTATAATCGTTTTTGTTCTAATCTACCTATAAACTACTTAAAACAAATATAGGAAAATCAGATAAGATTTTTGTTATTACAGTTCAAATACTCGTGCATATACCTATACAAGCAAGGAAATGTTTTAAAGGGAAATTAAAATATGTATTACATATAACAACTAAGTAACAACTTGGTTTCTATAAACAAAACTCTCTACTGCACAATTGACAAAGTGTGTTTTTAAAAGGTGGAACAAATCTACAATTAAGATCGGCTTATATTCAGAACTTTAATATCACAGCGCTTCGAAATATGAATTATTATATTTTCTATTAATAAAATGAAGTTTAAGAAATTTAAAGACTTAGGAAACAAATTGGGAAAAGTTATGCTGTCTTTTATTTGAAACGCATCGCCTTGTTTCCTTCGAAATTTTTTTACCCATATACAATAATAACTTAAAATTATAATATAATACAAAAATCTACATATAAATACATTCCACGGAATACGGAAACTGAGATGATATAAAATGTATCACAAAAGTGAGGTAGCAACCCAGAAAAATATTTATTTTTGTAATGTCCAAAAATAAATTGGGTAATTTTATTATTAAAAAAACGATTCTTAAAATTTCTAATCTTATGCCGTCTTGTTATCGTGAGTCATGGGTAATGCTTGCAATCGAATTATTATTGATTGCAATTCACTTCAAAGTTTATAACTACTTAAAAACAGGAAACCCAAGTATATTAGCAGACATTTTTTTCGTAGAATTTGCATTTTAGTTCCAAAAACATCGGAAGCATTTTATCGATAGATAAGAGTGTTTCATCGAGTTTCTTATCAGTAAAAAACTGAAAATGAGTTCAATTAAACTTTGTACTCTCCGAACAGTAACGAAGAGACCTGCCCCCTTTGAGACAAAAGTGATTTTTTTAGCAAGTGGCCGGTTAGACATAACACAAGGAAACGTGCCGAGTCGATCGAAATATGAGTTCATGGCCCACGATAAGATCGCTCCAATTATTTTAAATATAGGAACTCCTTTTTACCATAGTGCCACACCTTTGACTTAATCGATAATCAAAATGCATCGGGGTATTGCATTTGGTGCATGAAATTTTAATCAAAAAACGCAATGCCACATTATTGCAGCATCTTGCAGGTGCTATTGAACTGCAATTTAAAAAAAATAAAGTTTTGGTACCGCAGTGCGGTCACCGCCAAGAAAACGTTTTGCGTATCTTGCAAAACAAGAAAAGATTAAATAAAATTTTGTTGAAAAGTAAATATTTTTTTGGGAGCAAATTCCACCCTCGACTGAAAGCGGCGGCAGCAAATGCGCCGTACGGCGTACGTCGCGACGGAACGCCTCCGATCGCACTGCTCGAAACCTGATTTCAATGACCGACTAACAAAACAGAAAAACCAAAACAGCGGGAACAGCTGTTGGATTATGATGGCGTGGCGTGGCGTTGCTTTTGCCTTTTCTTAAGTTTTGTCTCAAGACGGTGTTCGACTAGAGAAATTGTGATGCAAGATTTCATCATAAATTTTGAAGGCACGACCGGGGCTCTGCTCGATTGGCGTGGCGTGGTGTGGCGGCGTCTTCTGGATGATGAAATTGCAATTTTTGCCCTTCAAGAATAGCACATGGGGATCAGTTTGACTTTCTTTAGTTTTGCAGACGTAATTCTAAGAAAAAATTATTCTTTGTCTGGTATGTGAATCGATTGTGGAATGTCTAAAAGCTCTGTAAAAAAGGAAATCTAGTTGAGACGGGTTTTCATTTGAAATCACATTGGACTTTGAACCTCTTTAGCTTTAATTTTAGAGTTATCATTTTACTTCGGTGCAATTCAGTAGACCGTGGTCATGTCGATGATTGTTTTTTCGTTTTGTAATTACAATTTTGGTAAAAGTTGCCAATCTTGTTATTTTCTGTTTATATACAATAGCAAAAAACCTTGACATTCGCAACCAATTTTCAGTGTAAAATTCTTGCATAACAAGAACAATTGCTTGTTTTTCAATGTCTTTTGTTTATGGTTTTTTAGTAGGACTAATGCTGAGGCGAAAAAAGTACCTATTAAAAGAAACTTATTCTATTTTAGTTTTGAAAAATACAAACATACATAATACTTTCGGAGTATTGTATATATGGATAAATATTTGGTTCACGATCGAAGAACTTTAAAAATAACAAAACTGCACCAAAAACTGATATGATGAACAAATGTCGAGGTTACAAGCCTAACATTTACATATTACATACAAAAGAACTTTAAGGACAAGATTTAAAAGACACATTAATTATAGTGCAAAAACATCAAATTTTACTTCTAATTTTGCAAAACACCTAAGCTCCACGAGACATACATAAAGCAGATCCGAACAATATTTATTTATTGCACAATCTGTCATAATTCATAAATCATAATAAAATAAACAAGTAATTTCTCTTTTAAAACAAAATGATACGAAACGTAACATATTCCACCAAGAGATAATTACAAATTATACAAATTATAATTTTTTTTTCATATATTTTAGTCTTAAAATTTATAAATTTTATGGAACAATATATTTTAAAAATTAATATCTTGATATGTATTTCTTAATGATTTATCAAAACATTTACTCAAATGTAACTCCCCTTTTAGGTAATTCCCCTCGAATTGTTTAATTCACTGTATAAACAATAATTCAAAAGAAAATATTTGCGTGCTTAAGTATTTCTAAGAGGTCAATAATAAATTATTCCCATTGCTTTGTTTTTATTCTTATTCAAAACTTTCCTAAAATATACATTTCTCTTTAATTAAGTAATTACTTTAAAAAAAATATATCAACGATTTGTGGACTTACATATTGTCAACTGATGGGCTGTTCGAATTCGGACTATTTTTACTATATTTTTGGTCACAAAAAATAATAAGGTCACACATAAAATTAATAGGTCAAACTCTTGCTTGTTTCGAAAGCTTTATTTATATAAGAATTAAGTGGAAAATATGTTTACACTCATAAAGTCGTTAAACCTACATATAATTAATGAAGAAAATGAAGAATAATAGTAATTTGATTCAATACTTTTCGAGGTTGTGGAAAGCTGCGGAATTTTCAACCAATTACTCATTGAACTCTTTTCAGTTTTATATCAAAAAAGAAAAAGTTTTATTTGGAATAATATTTTGCAGACTAGAAACCGCTAAAAACTTCAACGTCTCAGCTTTTTATGATAAGCCGGGTGCAGTATCTACAATCTGAAAATTTACTGAACTCTTAAAATGACTTGGCGGTTTGTGGTCTCTCGTATAATGGTTACTTATTGCGACAAGAATTAAAATATAAATACATAAATAAAATAAATGATGACTTCTGTTTGAATGATTTGATGACAATATTTTTCTTTAAACAAATTAATGATGCTAAGAAAAATAATATAGTAAATAAACTGAGATATAAAAATGTGTAAAAGCGTGGGACCGAATTTAAATTTTATATTTTTTTAACAATAAAGTAGATATGATATTTATCCATCTAATTAACTTTGTATTATTTTTTTGACTTTACACTAGAAATACAATACAATACAATAGAAATTAAAAATGCCTTTTTTATTTATTTTTTCAGAACATCTACAAAATCTGCCTACGGTCTTTTAAAACCACATATTCGTGGTTTATCTTCGATATCCGGCGCTCTTTCAAAACTTACGCCAAAGGTAAAAAATTTTGTAGAAGAATCTGTAGATTTATGTCAACCAGACAATGTCCACGTATGCGATGGAACGGAGAGGGAGAATCGCATGCTGTTGAAACTATTGCAAGATAAGGGCACAATCCAACCCTTGTCGAAGTATGAAAATTGTTGGCTTGCAAGAACCAATCCAGCAGATGTTGCACGAGTTGAATCCAAAACATTTGTTTGCACCGATAAACGAGAGGAGACTATTCCAACTCCAAAAGATGGTATTAAGGGAACTTTGGGAAATTGGATGTCACCGAATCAAATGGAGATTGCAGTTCAAGAAAGGTTTCCAGGATGTATGAAGGGCAGAACTATGTATATCGTACCTTTCTCAATGGGTCCCGTAGGATCACCGCTTTCAAAAATTGGCATTGAAATTACCGATTCTCCATATGTTGTGGGGTCTATGAGAATCATGACTCGAATGGGAGAACCTGTCCTTGAACATTTAAAAAGAAATGAAGATTTTGTAAAATGTCTTCATTCTGTTGGAACACCTGCTAATGGAAAAATTGATTTCCCGTCATGGCCTTGCGATCCAGAACGAACCATTATTCTTCATAAACCATCAGAGAATTTGATTGTTTCTTATGGTTCAGGATATGGTGGCAATTCTTTATTAGGTAAAAAATGTTTTGCCCTTCGAATAGGCAGTACAATTGCAAAAAGAGAAGGTTGGCTAGCCGAACATATGCTGATTCTTGGAATTACAAATCCAAAAGGCGAAAAAAAATATATCGCTGCTGCTTTTCCTTCAGCTTGTGGTAAAACGAATTTAGCAATGATGACACCAACTCTACCTGGATATAAAGTTGAATGTGTTGGAGATGATATTGCATGGATGAAATTCGATAAAAATGGTCAATTGCGGGCTATTAATCCTGAAAATGGATTTTTCGGAGTAGCACCAGGCACTTCCAACAATACCAATCCAATTGCAATGAAAACGATTTTTAGAAATACAATTTTTACAAATGTTGCATCAACTTCTGACGGCGGAGTGTATTGGGAAGGAATGGAAGATAGTTTAAAATCTGATATTAAAGTCACCGATTGGCTGGGTAAACCCTGGGTAAAAGGTTCATCAAAAACGCCGGCAGCTCATCCAAATTCGAGATTTTGTACACCAGCATCTCAATGTCCAATCATCGATCCTGCGTGGGAGGATCCTGAGGGCGTTCCAATTAGCGCAATTTTATTTGGAGGACGACGTCCAGTTGGCGTTCCTCTTGTCTATGAGGCAAAATCCTGGTCACATGGAGTTTTAATTGGAGCTGCGATGAGGAGCGAAGCAACTGCAGCCGCAGAGCATAAAGGTAAAATTATTATGCACGATCCTTTTGCCATGCGGCCATTCTTCGGCTACAATTTCGGCGACTATCTTAAGCATTGGTTAAGTATGGAAGGAAAAGGTCAAGTCCCAAAAATATTCCATGTAAATTGGTTCAGAAAAGATCAAAATGGGAAATTTATATGGCCTGGATTCGGAGAAAATTCACGTGTCTTAGACTGGGTATTGAGAAGGGTTAACGGAGAAAATTGCTACGAAGACACACCGATTGGATATTTACCTGCATCAGGAGCCTTGAGAACAGACGGATTAAAGGATAAGGTTAATTTTAAAGAATTATTTGCAATTCAAAAAGATTTTTGGTCCGGAGAAGTTCAGGAAATTGAGAAGTATTTTGATAACCAAGTTGGAAGTGATTTACCTAAAGAAATTTCTAGAGAACTAGCAGAACTGAAAGCACGCATACAATCTATGTAATCGATCAAAATTTTCTATCACACTTTCTAGAACAAACTTTGTATATGTTTAACTTAAGAAATATTAGTAAAAGGAAGATACAATTGCCGATTTTAAGCACTTGCATGTGATGATTGTTTTTGTTTGTATAAATAAATTTTAGATTTTATATTCAAATTATTGTCTTTGATTTATTTCACAATATTCCTTTATAGGTACTATAATATTTTCCTTGCTTATATCGATTTTTATTATTTGATTTTTTAATATTATGTTACGTACCATACTTCTTCGAAGTTTTAAAAACAAGAATAATAATTTCGATTGTGAAGCTGGTAAGTGCAAAAATTATTATGATTCGAATTTTTTTGGGTTATTTCCGTCAACCATTTCATATTCACAAACGGCTGCAATTTGGTCGATATCGTGTTACCAAATGCGAATTTGTCGATATTGATAGTCGACATCGAGTTGAGTTACCAAATATGACCCCTGATTTTAAATGTAGCTATGGATTACTGGATTTCCTTTGAAAACAAACATTTTAAATTTTGGTATTGCCAATTTCGAATCTGTTTTTATTTAAAAGTCCAGTCTATAAGGTATTTTTATAAAATTAATAATATTCAAAATAGGCTTAAGTGTGGCAAAATATTTAGGTGGAAGTCATTTTTCTTTGTTTTAGGTTTTATTTTATTTGACATGTACATATGTAAGTATGGAAGAGATAGGATAAGTAAATATTTATTTATTTTTTATAGAATCATATGTATAGTTTTGTGGAATTTTAAAGAAACAATTTCAGACACAGGATTTAACATTTCATTAATTGCAGGAAGTGAAGAAGACCTTGACACCTTTTGTGATACTTTAAGCATCAGAAGTACCTTTTCATTGTAATATAATACATGTATTGCATAAAACAATTTAAAGGAAAACCTAAAAAGCATCATTGAAGTGTTTAATTAATTAATATTTACTGTACGTGGTGAAATGGAAATGCTTCAAACTCTCGAGGGTACAACAATATTAAATTATTGAACGAGTGAAGCAATTTTATATAATTTTTTTTTATGGTGACAATAAAAAACAACGTTGCAAATACCTATTTTACAGGAAAAAAAAATGAGAAAAAATTTCAAAGTCCTTTCCATTCTACTACAAAATGGTATCGTACTCAATCAACGAGAAGACCCTCCCATTGGGACGCGGTTGAAGAATAGACCTTATTCGCATGAAGCACCAGCCCAAGAGAATAAAAGGACCAGAACGCCGGTTGTGTACTCTTCCAGAACCAATCAATATCACTTTCATTCGAGTCCCAATTGACCACAAAAGATGATAATAAATCAGATTCCATTCATCAAATTTAACAGTCCTTGTCCAGTTGCTATTACAAACTAAGACCTGCGACCATAATAACATCGCACATTTATTAATTAATTTTTTTTCGATTTTTCTGAGAATATTTCGCCCACACTCAATATTCGATGTTAATCTAAATTTCGCGGGTATTGATAGAAGAGCATCAGAACTCAGGAGGAAATCAATGGGAAAAAAATAGGATCGATGGGTGCTGTTAATAAGAATAGAGGCGAATATTGTTGTGGGAGTTGTTCTTGATTAGTCGTTTTGGGCGATGGATACTATTAGATTACCAAAGGAATAAATACCACCGAGCAGAGTCCAGTAGTTGATAAATCTTGGGATTTTGAGGTTCAATTTCTTACTAAATCCTTGACATGGATATGTTGATTAGCTTTCAGAGTCTTACAAATAATTTCCACGAGATTAACGTTTCGTTTTCGCTTCGTAAAATTGAGAGCCACTTGAAGTCTATCAAGATATCTGCTATCAATTCCCAAATGAATTGGAATGGATTAATCATAAATCGTGCGATAGACTGTAAACCCAGCTGGCAAATGCGGCGTGCTTACCGCGATTTTGGAATGGGCAGGTACTAAAATGGGTTCGTTCGTGGGCGCACTTTGCTCCTGGAGTCAGTTTTGATACTAAAACAAGATTGTGGGCAAAACGCTGGACTCTGTTTTCCTCGGTCGCCCTCACAGCCACAGGTTTTAAGTGCTTTTGGCTTGTTTTAAAACGATGCGATAAAACTTTTGTGAAACAACAAAAATTTGAGAAAATTTCGATTTAATTGACGCACTATTATCTGCAGATGGTACAAAGTACTCCAAGCTTGCTCAATGTGACTTGGGGTGGTAAATTTGGATGTTATTATGTTTTCCTTAATAGGGCGTTAATCCACTTGGGCAAGAAAAACCAAATATAAGATTTAAAATTTTTACCATATTTCTAAATAGTTTCGTTGAAATTTTTAACAAATTCATAAGTTAAAAAAATTGCCTACTTCTTCTTAAAAAAATGTCCAGGAAAATCCTTAAAATAGTTCAATTATAATAAAATTATAATATTCAACTTATCGATGATGACAAACATGCATATGCTGGAAAGAAAAATCGAAAAAATTTAATTATTTTCTGAATCACATAAATTTTAATAAATATAATTTAAATTGTTTAAGCATAAAAATTCTGATGAATCATTTGGGGCATATTAATATATTTAGAGTCAGCGCTTTAAAATTATGTAGCTAGATTAATAATAAAAGTTAATTTAACAAGAAAAAATATAGAACAACTATAGAATTCATTAAATGTGTAGTTATAGCATTTAAATATTTTCATTTTATTTGTAAAAATAATGGCACTATCAGTAGCTTCTGGGCGGAGGAAAGGGGTTGCAGATTCTCTTTTTCAATTAAATTTTACATTTATGTATATGTATATGTTTATTGTACATTGGATTACTCATTTTAAAAATAGGGCTCCAAAAATTATTTTATTTTATTAGATTTTTTGCCCCACTCTTATTAACTAATGTAATGTAAATGTAAGCTAAGTTTCAATGTAAAATTTTTGTACATAACATTTGACTTCGTCTAAATACACTAGGGAAAAAATATATTCCATTATAAAAAATTACGTCTGTTTCATTTTTATAGATATTGCCTTTTCCATCTGTGAGTTTTGTAAAGTAAATAAAAAGTTATTACATTTGGAATTGCAAAACTAAAAGCTCATAAAAATCGCACCTGCCCATAATCATATTCATTTAAGAAAAAATAAATATTTCCTTTCAAATATCGTAAAATCCAGAAGTTGTACGGTGGTAGAAAGGTGGTCTAGAATCAAAACGTTGATTTCATCAGAATGTAAAAAATAAAAGATTTTAAGTTTGTTTTGCATAACACGTTGATGGCTTGTTGTTATATCGTAATGAAACAGAAACATAAGCCACAAGGACAGCAGAGGTGATGGCGTGCAATTTCTGATACTTACATACTTTTCTGTTGATGCAACATGCCAGTAATTATGGTTAAGAAATTTTACAACAAACCGCCGATCAAGTGCAAATCAACTGTTTTATTCGAACAAAGGCTGAGTTAAGATCATATCAAAATTACGTCAACTCTTTAGAAATTTGCTTGTTTAAATAGTACAAATTTTAGTAGGACATGCTGTGTCCCTGTCTAAACAGAAAGAAAGGAAAAAATATGTTTTCCTATAGCGAATTGCAAGAAATCTTTCTGATAAGGCCAGGGAACCCAGTTCTATTGAAGGTCAAAGATGAAAGCTTTCGCAAAAATGTGACTCAAATAGTTCAAGTAACTTTTAAAAAAATTCTCGAGAAAAGGCCCAATAATTTAGTCGTCTTTGAATTGTGAAAAAAATTGTTCTGAAAAATATATGAAGAAATAAAAGTGGTCACAGTTTCTTAAAATACCTGAAGTGGCAAGAATGTAAACAAAAAAAATGCTAATAATAAAAAACATCTCTGATCGTCGGGTGACGGAAAAATACTTGAGCTGAAGTCAGGCTAACTTACTTAGTATCTGGAAGTTATTCGCTAGCGATAAAGCGATCAGTCGGGCCCCCTACGCTAGCCAATCGTAAGAAGGGACAGAGTGCTCAACAGAGACAAAAGACAAGCTCATGTGAGACACTGCGCATATAAAAGGAGCTGAATTCTAGCCGATCACCAACAGTCACTGACTGACCAGATCTTGAGACAGAGTATGGGACTCGAGACGTTTTAAGTAAACTTTAAATTTTTGCTGAAGACGGCGAGGTTGAAAGTTGTTAGAGAGTTTGTGTTAACATTTGCTGTTTGATTACATAGTATGAATTAATCGTGATCTTTTGATCGTTCCGTTTGTGTTACTTTCAAGTGTATACCATATACCTGATTTTTATTTACTTTGACGTATTATAAAGAGAATTTGTGAAAATGCCAGAAATCATCGAAAAATCGCAAACTTTGTAAGTATCTTATAGTTCTTTGTTGTATCACAGTAAATATAAGTGTTTTAATTCAAAATAATTAAACGTTTTATTTTAAAACGTTTCAGTGTTTAAATCTATGTGTCCAATTTTAAAATGTTGTATTGTTTTATATACGCTTCTCCAAATAAATTTATGTATTGATTGAATTTCATATTTCGTTTCGCGTTAAATTGTTTTATAAACCTTATCATCAACAAATATACTAATTATGAGCTTTTCTCGTTAAATATTTCTAATTTTGATATCTGTATAATTAAAAGTAGTTTACAATAAAATTTTAGAAATATTTTGTAGTAAATTTCTACTTATTTTGAGTTCTTAAAAAATCAGAAAACAAATTAAAAATGTTATGATAAAATATTTTAATATTAAAAATTAGTGAAAAAACGCTTAAAATATTTTAATTCGACAAAGTTAGCCAAATAAAATACTTTAACATTTTAGAATAACACAGTAAGAAGTTTTGACTTAAAACATTCCGATTTATAGTGATATTAATAAAAATCTTTATCTTTCTATGAGGAGAAATTTGAATAATTAAAATATATTAAATTAATATTTTTCTCTTAATATTACAGGCAACAATTATCCTCCGCCAAGGCATCGAAAGTTCAGTCGAACAACTGTGGACTCTATAATCACATTCGAGGCATCACTGTAACTAATGGGGACGTCACCAGTTTAACTCCTAAAGTTCGGGCATTTATTGAAGAGGCTGTAAAGTTATGTCAACCAGAACATATCCACATTTGTGATGGAAGTGATCGTGAAAATAAAATGCTGCTTAAACTCCTCTGCGATCAAGGAACGATAGTTCCATTGCCTAAATATGATAATTGTTGGTTGGCTCGCACCAATCCAGCTGATGTCGCTAGAGTTGAGTCAAAAACGTTTATCTGCACTGAAAATAAGGAAGATACAATTCCAACTCCGGTAGAAGGTGAAAAAGGACTTTTGGGAAACTGGATTTCACCTGATGGTATGATGAAGGCTATTGAAGATCGTTTTCCTGGATGCATGAAAGGAAGAACTATGTACATTGTCCCATTTTCTATGGGTCCTGTCGGTTCTCCTCTATCCAAGATCGGAATAGAGATTACTGATTCAGCTTATGTTGTGGCTTCAATGAGAATAATGACCAGAATGGGTGCTGATGTTTTGGACTACTTAAGAAAAAATGAAGATTTTGTTCGATGTCTTCATTCTGTAGGAATGCCAGATAGTGGAATTGTTGAAAAATCATCTTGGCCATGTGATCCTGAACGTACGATAATTTTGCATAAACCAGCTGATAATTTGATCGTTTCATATGGATCTGGTTATGGTGGAAATTCACTCTTGGGTAAAAAATGTTTTGCTTTACGTATTGGAAGTACTATCGCTAAAAGAGAAGGTTGGCTAGCCGAACATATGCTAATTCTTGGTATCACCAATCCAAAAGGTGAAAAGAAGTACATCACAGCAGCGTTCCCGTCAGCATGCGGAAAAACTAATTTAGCAATGTTGAACCCATCTATTCCTGGTTTTAAAGTTGAATGCGTTGGAGATGATATTGCATGGATGAAATTTGATTCAAATGGACAGCTTCGTGCTATAAATCCTGAAAATGGATTTTTCGGTGTTGCACCGGGTACATCAAATGAAACGAATCCAATTGCCATGCAGACAATATTTAAAAATACAATTTTCACAAATGTTGCATCCACATCTGATGGTGGTGTCTTCTGGGAAGGAATGGAAAGTAGTTTGGCTCCAGGAGTAAAAATAACCGATTGGTTGGGTCGTCCATGGGAAATGGGAGTAACCAAAACTCCAGCAGCTCATCCAAATTCAAGATTTTGTACACCAGCATCACAGTGCCCGATCATTGATGCATCCTGGGAGGATCCTGAAGGTGTTCCAATCAGTGCTATCCTTTTTGGTGGACGTCGACCAGCTGGAGTTCCACTTATTTACGAAGCCAATTCCTGGATTCATGGAGTTTTCATGGGAGCAGCAATGAGAAGCGAAGCAACTGCAGCTGCAGAACATAAGGGTAAAATTATTATGCATGATCCCTTCGCAATGCGACCATTCTTTGGATATAATTTTGGACATTATATTAAACATTGGTTGAGCATGGAAACTCGTGGACAAGTACCAAAAATTTTCCATGTAAATTGGTTCCGTAAAGATGAAAATGGAAAATTCATGTGGCCTGGATATGGAGAAAATGTACGAGTTTTAGAGTGGGTACTGAAACGGATTGATAACGAGCCAGTTTACAAGAATACTGCAATTGGCCGAATTCCATCTGATGACGGTTTAAATCTGGAAAACATGAAGGAGTCTGTTAATCTAGCAGAAATTTTCTCAATTCCTAAAGACTTCTGGATTAAAGAGACGGAAGATATTGCAAAATATTTCAAAAATCAAATTGGAAATGACATGCCATCGGAGATAGTGAACGAGTTGCTTAAGCTGAAAGAGCGTATTATGACAATTTAAATTTGTTTTGTTATAATTTTTGTTACTTAGATATAAGTATGCTTGTGATTATTAACGTATTAGAAAGGGACTATATTGCCCTTATAGGGCATGCCTTCTTCACGATTTTAGTATGTGTGTGCCAATCAAAGTTTTAGTTTAGATGCAAACATTTCTTAAAAATTTATGATGAGAAAACAAAAATAATAGACATAAATGTCAAATCCTAATAAAAGGAATATTTAAATGAACTTAAAACGTTTCTTATTTTCTTCATCCGAATCATGCAGAATTGCATTTAATATAATACTAAATAATGCTTTTCCCTAATTTTATGATAACTTTTAATATTGGAATGAATTAGGTCCCTAATTTAAAGCTTTACATTGAAAACCAAGTTTAAACTGAAAACAAATTTTTTAGGAAAAATTCAACTGATAATAAAATGAAATTATGGAAAATGTTCCTTCAACGAAAGGCCTGATTTAAAGAACTGTGAAGTTATCGTTCAAAAAAAAATTATATTGGTATAAAAAATTAAATAAATCGTTTAAGACATTCAAACCTTTTCTGAGTAGGACCAAAACTATTTAACACCTACATATGAACAACAGAAAGTGTTTCTTTTATGATAATGTTTGAATGTAAGGTAAATTACCTTACCTACATTTCTTATATTTTTTCTTGGAAAGAAAGGAGTCAGACCCTTTGAAACCTAATAGGGATTAGCCCTTTCAACCTTTTCGGTACTCAATATCGTGAGGGTTACTTTACTTATGCATTGTATATAGATTTAAAATTCGTAGAATATGATTAGACTGCAGCAAAATATCAATTGTGGTAAAAATCGTGCTTTACTATAATATACAGGAGCCTATATCTACCGCGCCAAATTTATGTTAGGAATTTTTTCAAATAAAATTGTCCCTTAAAATGGCTTCTCATAGTCAAACATTATGCGAGTTAAAAAATCAATATTCAATTCGATATCACATTTGCGTACAAAAGATTATTGAAACATGAACAAATATTGAAAAGGATAATATTTCGATAAACGATTTAGTTAAAGTAATGTTCAATATATTAAGATGTTCAATCACGGCGCATTCTAGAAGGATAAAACAATTTGACTAAAAGCAATTGGGAACACAAGTGCGGTAAAGGTACAAACAACTTAAACAAACAATAAATCCGGAAATATTTCAAAATATATCCTTATTACATATTTTGCAGATAAAATAAATATAGCTTATATGTTCATTCCTTTATTTTATTTCAAATAATTTAATAACATACATATTCTGCTTAAAAATTAAAGTTTCTAAAGGTCCATATAGAACTAGTTGATTTTGAATTGAAAGGAAGAAAATGTTATCGGCTTATGAGTTAATAGTGATTAATCGAAACTTTTTAAATCTCGTATATTGATGGAATTTAGTAGATATGCAAATCACACTTGTCTTTCCTCAGATATTTAAATTTGAAATGTCAAAAATTGGCATTTAAGTTATATAAATAGGTACCACAAATTAAGGACATTACCACCTTTTCCCTTTCAATAAAAGGTTTTATAAAATCTTTTTAAATTAACGAATTAAAGGTAAATTTTTTTGTCGACTTATTGACAGTGACGACGATTTGCCTTGTTAAATGATAAATCGAAGTAAAATACAATTTTTCTTATTTTCAGCATACGTGTATACAGAAATCATCATTATCATCAAGAAATTGTGGGAGGTGAAGAAATTGTGACGGAAAACTATCACTTTTCAAAATTTTAAAATAAAATATTTTATTATTATGACAAATTTTGCTTTGTTTATCGGTCAATTTTGGCCATAAATGGACACAAATTTCATTAAAATCGGTGAGGAGAACTTAAACTCAATTTTTACCGAACATTGTTAACATTTCAGAATGAAATTTGAAATATTTTACAGGTGCCATTTGAGGTTATGGGATGAGTGTAAGTTTGATCATTTAAGCACGTTTTTCTCGAATCATTTTTTGGAGTTTGCACATACAAAAAATAATATAAATAAATTGTTTGAAAGCGTTCTTGGTTTCTTGTGTAAATGATTTCTTTTTATGTAAGCATTTTTAAAAATGACAGGTATTTTGTAAATTAATGATTATAGAATTTAAAAACTTTAGAGAAATCGATTTTTTCAAAACTACTTTCTACGTAATTATAACCCTTTAATTGAATAAACCTTGCCTTTATATTCATCCACTTAATACCAAAGTCTCGTCGCAAATAATTCCAAAACAGGGTTTCTCTTTAGGGTGAAACTTTAAAAAAAACAATGGCATCTCTTTGGTTAAGAAAATAAAATCCCCTCTTGGTTTCCGAGAATGAAAAAAAAAATCATTTCTTTTAAAGTTTTATCGTCTCTTTAATTTCGATTGTGTCTTACTTGTTTTAGCTCATCCTGTCACGGCCAAATTCCAGCAAAAACAAACCGTCCCTCATCCAGTAGTTGAAGCAACAGGAGCGGAAGAGGGTTGCATAAAACTCATATTTTAAAAATGTTTGAAGTTTTGACGAGTTCTAGAACGTCCTGACAACCCCCCGAACTCTGGAGCTGGAAAAAAAATTTTCCCTCTTAATCTGCGTAATGGAAAGGTCCCGCCGGTCGGCATTGTGCAGAAAACTTGGTAATGGAAGAGAAAGTTTTTGGGCAGCGATAAGTAGGGACAAATGAATAAAATTCGAGGCAGTCTGGTCTCGAGTGTGATGCGAACAAGGTACCCACACTGTCTATAGAGAAAGCTCATTACTTTCTAGTGACATACGACAAAAATAGAAACATCATCGTAGTAAGATCTTCTTTCAATTTCAATTCTTAAGGCTGGGTAACAATGGACCCGACGCGTTTTCGTTGCGCCGCAAAATGAATTCGATTATTAATTTAAAATGTCAATTTTATAAATACTTAAACATTTTGCAATGTAAAAACTTGAATGTTTAAATTAACATTGATTCGATATGATTTTACACTTCCATTTTTCTCTGGGTGCATCAGAACCAGCCGCCGTGATATTGCATGCGTAGCGATATTGCCGCGCCGTAAAATCTTCGGTACTTTGAACTTTGCGGTGCGGCATTTCAATTACGAGTACATTTTCTGGTTTTTGTTTAATTCTAGGGAAGATATAAAGAAGAATTGGTATTTGAAATCAAAAAAGTTGTTATTGTTTTTTCTTATTAAATTTAAGCTTGTTTTTAAATCCTGATGTGCTTTTAAAGCCAAATAGCCGACATGCATGACTTTGATTAATTTTAGCGCATTCAGTTTAAAATTTGTTGGTCCTATTGGCAGTCCAGTAAAAATGTAGCCCGACGCGGCGCAACAAAAGCGAGTCCATTGTATCCCAGCCCTTATCATTTTGTTTCTGATATCTCTTAAAACAAGAAACGGTTTTTCTTAATTCAATTAAAACTTTAATCTGAATAAGAAAAAAAGTTGAAAATTCAGGATATACAATAGTTTGAACGCTCTAAGATATTTAGGTATAATTTCCTTTAACTAAGAAAACCCAACGGGCTGTCCTTGAAACATTTCCTGGAATAGGTTGCCCTTAACGATTTCGGCTAAGAAAGCAATTTCCCTCTGAGGCGTATATTGGCTGTTTGTGGATAGTCGTTTAATGAAAGTGTCCAATAAAATGTTCCTTTCCCGCTGAGATATGCAACAGGCTTTAAAAAGCTTTACGAGGACTATAATCTGTCAACTCCTCTACGCAAATGTTACGCCTTTAATTATATCATTCGCCCAACCCTTAAAGTGCTGGTTATGAGTGAATTCTGAAATTCGCTGCGGAGGTAGTAAACTTTGCGCCCATCATTTTGGTAGAGCAATACTGTTTTAAAGGCAGCTTACGAGAATATTTAAGAAATTATCCAACTCAAGAGGTTTCTTGCTGAAGTTGAATAAATGGTTAATTTGACATGATGACTGTGGAATTGCTGGCGCCTAACAAAGTCTTCTGTAATGGTGCTACAACAGAGTATTTCATTAATTAGTTTTGGGGAACCTAAAATGTCTTGACTATTTAGTATTTGAACTATAAGAGTTGAAGGAGTCGGCATGATAAAAAATAATTAATTGGACATACAAAATATTAAGATATAAACAAATTACAAAAGTATTCCTCAAATGATTCTTAGAAGCTAACAATCAGTTAAATTAATAAAAAAAAATTAATTAAAATACATTATTCATAGATATTATATATTCAAAAAAAGAATAAAATTAAATTATATAGTATTGCTTTCATTACATCTCCTTGTATGGAAAAATTGCGATAACTTTTTAAGAATCAATATTTGGGGCAAATAAAAATTAATGCTTATTTAATTAAGTACCTACTCATAAGAAAATTTGAACATTTATTATGTATTCAATGCTTAATATTTCGATATATCTATCTATCTATTTATATAGGTATAAAAAATGGACGTGTGTGTGCCTATATTTCACTCTACAGCCAAAACTACACATCATAGACGAAAAGTGTTTGTGTGTAGTAGCCCCAAGCTTCCCATCGTGCAATGTGGTGGTTGCGAGTCGATATAGCTATAAGGGTGTAAAAGATATGGGGGTTGAAAAAAGTTAACTTCGAAAATGTGTGACTCTAATTGAGCCGTTGAGAATCATAGTGGCGTAGAAGAGAAATTTCTCGAAAGTTCGATTATTTTCTGGAACTATCTAAAAGATTTGAGAAATTTCTTCAAAGTTCAATAATTTTCTGGAACTCTCTAGAAGCTTTGAGAAATTCCTCGAAAGTTCAATAATTTTCGGGAACTATCTAGAAGATTCCAGAAATTTCTCGAAAGTTCGATAACTTTCTGGAACTTTCTAGAAGATTCGAGAAATTTGTCGAAAGTTCGACAACTTTCTGGAATTATCTAGAAGATTTAAGAAATTTCTCGAAAGTTCAATAACTTTCTGGAACTGACTAGAAGATTCGAGAAATTTCTCAAAAGTTCGATAACTTAGTGGAACATTTTAGAAGATTTTAGAAATTTCTCGAAGGTTCGATAACTTTCTGGAACTTTCTAGAAGATTTGAGAAATTTCTCGAAAGTTCGATAACTTTCTGGAACATTTTAGAAGATTTTAGAAATTTCTCGAAAGTTCGATAATTTTCTGGAACTTTCCAGAAGATTTGAGAAATTTCTCGAAAGTTATTGAACTTTCTGGAACTGACTAGAAAAGTCGAGAAGTTCGATAACTTTCTTTTAAAAATGATTCCAATTGGTCTAGAATGTTCTGGATTGCTCTACAAACTGTGGAAAATTCTTTTTTCTCAAATTATTTGTGCTTCAATCATCAGTTTAAAATAAATTTTAGAATTTAACAAAGTTATGGATAGAGTAACTCTTGATAGGTGCTTTAATTGTAATTCATCAAAAATAAAAAAAAAATTAAAAAAAAGAACAAAAAAAATTGTTTTTTCTTTTACACTGCCCGAACATTATTTTTGCGTTTGACCCACCTATACAAGGCTAAGAATTTATCAGATAAATAATCGTTTTCAAATTTTAATTATTGAGATGAGTTGAAGTTTACATAGAGCTGCAATTGGACACCCTTAGTATTTTTGACGAAAGTTTGCATATTTGTAGGCACTTTAATAATAATCTCTGAATTTGAACGCTTTGTAGGCGAGATAGGTATATTATAAATTATGAAAGTTTTTTTTCGATCCATACGTTCAATCGTTTTTCCACGAAATTTTAATTATAAGTATGTACATCCAGTATTATTTTAATGAAGCAGACTACGGATCCTTTTTGATCTAATCTGATCCGACAATTATTTGACAGTTGTTCTAAGTCGATCTAATTGGGTCTGTTCTGATCGAGATCAGGGATTATTAAACAGACCTATTATTAATGAAAATATTAAATCAATATTTTGATAAGGAAATGAAAGTTCAAAATGCTTCCAATTTCACCATAATGATTTCATGTAAAATTAGTTAACAATAAATACACCTATTTGATATTATAAACATTTACAGTTAAGTAGGAACTTTAAGTATTATAATGTAGATAATAAATGTTGATTAAAGATATGTATATTATTTGCTTTGGTTTTATCTTAACGCTAAATCATGAAAAATATTAATTAAATATTATTTCATTCCTTTTTGTTTCCTTTTTTCATATTTTTTATATGAATTCGAAAGCAGAGGTGTCGTAGAAATGTCGCTCCAGAGCGCGGGTATTGTAAAAACCATGAAATGACCTAGAAATGCTACTTTAGGTAGAAAAATATTATGAAAGAATATAATTCCCATATGACTTATTCTGCTACGACAAAAAGAATAAGCAACTCAAGGTGATGGGTAAATTTTCAGCGAAATAGGAATTTTGGGTGGGGTACATACTTAAGAGACCGGAGAGGTACTTTTAAAAGGCAGTCAGAAACCAATAAAAAATTAAGTGGAACGCTCCCCTGGGAAACACTTTCGATTTTAGAGCTTAAAAATTTCCACTGAGGTGTAATAAATCCTGCCGTTAAGACAAATCGCTATCTTTGAAGAACCCCAGCCAACATGCGGAATCGACTCTCGAACTTATCGAAAATAAAATTTATTTCGGTTTGCTTCCCAGAAATTCGCAATGTTTCTAATTTCATCAGATCCAGGATCCCCGGATCAATTTTCGCGAAAAAGTATTTTGTTTTTGCCCCGGATTGAATTTGGGAGCAGGCAGTTCAAATAATCGTGGCCCTGCAAAAATACCAGGATATTCCTCCTGCAGGAGTTTGGGTCGGGAATGAATTGGGGTAAGGTGTATGGATATTATCCTTCCTGGAGGAGGAGGATTCATCCGGAGTCCCTGATGCAAGAATGTGTTCGTTTTACCCAAAAAGATGAAAAGATTTGATTTATGGACACATTTTTGTTTGCCGTGACTGCGCAGTGATGCGCGGCATGATGATGATGAAGAGAACGACGACGGAGACATACTTTCACCTGTTGATTGAGTCTAAGTAGATACCTGCAGGGTTTTCTTTCGAGGCAAAATTAATGTAATTTTTGATTGTGTTTGATGGCAGGAAGACCTTTACATTATTTTATCTCAAGCCGCAACTTTCCGAGTGATTTGTTTATGGTAAGAAAGCTGTAAGACGTACCTAACCTAATGCATATGAGGGATTATTAAGGGGTTAGGTTAGGGGTAGTCAGCGACGTGAAAAAATGAGTATTTTTAATAATTTTTTTACAGTAGTTTAATTTATTTTATAAAACAAATAATATGAAAGGATTCTATTATGTTTTAACTTTACTCGACCGTAACTTAAAAAACTTTATTTATTGTAAGTAGACCAAGTTATCGCCATATTTGTTTGACCCCATCTTACAAGACGGTGACCATCATTCAATTTTACTGGTTATTCTAAAATCAATCATACGAAGAAAATCATTAGTTTAATAGATAATTTAGTGTCTGATCGATTTCCTTGAAAATCTGCTAGTAAATTTTCAGAGGTCACCATTTTGATTCTTTTAAGACAAAAAAGTTTCGATTAGGCACTAGATTAACTATTAAACGAATGATGTTTTGTGATTGATTAATTTTAGATGAATCAGTAAAATGGTATGATGGTCACCACAAAGCACCATCACTTGGGACGGGGTTCAACAAATATGGCGATAACTTAGTCTATATCTAATAAATATTTTGTTTTAAAATAAAGTGGAAACATAATATAATATATATATAAAATATAAATATTATTACAAATAAAAGTAAAGACGAAACTTGTCTGGATGAAAATGTATTTAAAACTTATTAATTAGTATGATCAATATATTACTTAACGTTTTTATAAGCATATGTACATAACGCATTCATAGGACATACAAAGGTAACATATAATTCGACTTTTTGACTTCACTGACTTCACTTCAAATAGGTACTTTTTCGAAAGTTTCGAAGTTGAAATTCGACATATGTATGTTTAAAACTTAGTGACCTGTATATTGTATCATAGTAAGTTAATACTATTTTTTGAGTCTTTTAAAAAGTAAGTAGATAATTGAAACAAGCAATATGCAAAAACAACTTTTTTAAAAACAAGCTTTTGATGCTCCATGTCATCATAATATTACATTGTCACGCAATATACAAATGCATACAAAATTTCAGCTCAATCGGCAACCGGGAAGTGGGTCAAACTTAACTTGCAAGATTCCATTACAGACACCGGGACAGGTGAAACTAAATAAAAGCTTGTAAAATGTAATTTCTTTTTTCTTATTGAAAGGTTAAAATCTAGTAGAATTTTGTGTACTACAGTGCAAAATAAATTTTTTCAAAAAAGTGTTATATTATAAATATTCCCAAGCCTTCTTATATCGGGTAGTACTGCAATCGGTAATCGGTGCAACACCAATTATTTTTTAATTATGAAGCGCAATGTCGTTAGTACATTGCAGGTACTGATCTTAATTTAGAACTGATTTTCACAGAATTTTTGTTGTCTCCAAGTGAAAAAAAAAAACACAAAACACCTTTAGCCTCGATTGAAAATATGTCACGGTTCTCAACTTAAAAGTAATTGCAAATCTTCAAATTTTATCAAATTTCGTCATATGTACCTACCCCGTCAAACTGATAAAGCCTTTCAAACTCGTTCAAATATTTTTAAATTATACTACTCACTACTACCATATTTTACTTGAACTTTACTGCATGAACGAAATTCGTAAATATCGCTACTGGAGTAGATACTTTTGGTAAGAAATATTTGGAAGGATTTATTTTATTTATTTTTGGGAATTAAAATCATTTTTTTTTAAATTATTTTATTAGTTGCTTGACCGTAAAATTGTTCTCAGTAAGCTTTAAATTATGTTATTGAATAGGTGGACAATTTTTTCTATTTAAAATGGTAATTGTTTCCTTATTTCTGGAGATACATAAAATGCAATATTAATGGTAAGGTTTATCTCCGGTAAAGTGTTTTTATGTATACTCTAACACTGAATCTCTTAGAAATTTCCTTTCACTTTTCTTTCCGACAAAGTAAATCCATTGCAATACATTTGAAGTAAATCTAACTGATTGAGTGTAGGCAGGTAAAATCAATCGATCAATTGCTTGTTCCTTCGAAACATTCTTGAACATGGTTTCTGATACAGCAGGAGGATTTATTTGGATCCTCCAAGTTTACTTAAAAGATGTGGAATGGTTAAAGTGGTTATTTAAATCTTGATGATATTACGCGAACTTGCAATGAGGTTTGACTGTTTATGTAAATGAAGACTAACGTATGCACACAGGGTGAAAAGTGTGGTATAAGAACTAGGTACTTAATTAAAGACTTTTCTAAAATACTAACTTTCATAACTTATTCGAGCCTAAGTTATATACCACATTTGTGTTATTTTTCATTCATCATCTTTAATTTCGGTATTTCGAAAGTAGATTTAAAATCACTGGTCTCAAAATACCTTTAGTACTACTTTGCATTCAAATGTTTTCATCCTGAACTTTCAAATTTAGAATGCAGATTTACAATCAGCAAGTCAGTAACTATTGTATTAAGCACCAATTTTCATGGTTATGCCTTGAATTTCAAAAGTTTTGGTGACTGTTTTATATGAACACCATCAAATTATGTATTTTTGCTCCATAATTTGGCGCCAATTAGTCTTTAAAAGTACCTACCTAAGGAAGGAAATACGTTAAAACTATAAATGATTTTGATTTTGTTAAATCAACTTACTTTTGTAAATATGAAGACAATATTTTTATTAGTGCAAGTATTTTTTTCTAGAAAAACGGGGAAAATTTTACTAAAGCAGCATTAATTTACAAACAATTTATTTATTATTTAAGTAGTATCCCCATTTATGTATCTATAAGAAATATTGCACTACCTTTAATTCTCAGTTTTTAACGCTGGTCTCCCTACTTTTTTTTCTAATGTTAAGAGTAAAAGTATGTTGAGCATAATGTATAAATAAAATCATTATTTAATATTATTTAGTATAGTTTTTATAATAGGTACTGCTAAAGTTTATAAATTTAAGCAAAGAAATTAAGTGACTTTATGCCAAACCAAAAACATATCCACTTTTATTATGGTTTAAAAATTGCGAAAATGTTAATTATTTTAAAGGAATTCTCTTATTTGAATCAATGGAAGAACATCAATTTGCAATAATTCTTTTAGTCGTTTTTTTTTCTAAGATTACCTAAGAATAAAAACTTTTTCTTTTAGGGTAATTAAAGGATATATTTTTTTTTTATCGCAAGGAAAATGATTACAGTAATAAGAAAATAATGTTCTTTTAAAGTTAATATTTTACTTGAAATAGAAAAAATGTCCTTTAGATTAATGACAATTCGTAGAAATAATGTTAAAAGTTCTTTAAATCAAATAAATTTTAGTAGATTTAGAACGAGAGGTGATCGAATTGAAGGCATTACTTTTTCTGAGTATAAGTAAAATATTTATAAAGATTATTCAAAATAACCCCAAGACAGTTCTACTCATAAAAATAATAATGTTGCATATGCAATTAAGTTCTAGGCATGAAAGGCGACAGACTGTTAATAAACATGAAACCACTGTTGTGGTTGAGTCTATCCCTTCTCAGCACTCATGCTATACAAGCTACTTGTTTCAATCTCCAGAGAAAATCAAATATTTCGAAAACATCTTTAATTTATTGCCATTGCAGTAAACTTAGGCAAGCATTGAAACGACTTTGGATAGTGGAAAACAACATTTCATGGTAATGTATACATTGAACCCACACCAAATTCGGCAGTGTTTATCAGGAATACACAAGACGATGTACTAAAGATAGAAAATTTGGATCGTGTACCCCCACATCCGTAGCCAATGGTATTTAGCCAAAATTTAGTAGGCGCAAAGTCATCGGGCGTACCAACATTATTAGAGGAACTCGTCTCACATCAGGTCTCATCTATTAAGAGGCCAGGAACGCGGTCTGTGGGAACTTCAAAGGGTCTCCCAGATTAAAAGCAAATTTGCTGTGTACCCTCGCCGGCTAGGAAAGACAATTTAAGAGAAGGTATTTCTGGAAAGGCCGAGAGCATTAAAAAAATAAATAAACATTTTAATAGCCCAATTTAAGCGTCAAAGAAAATTGCGGTTTATGATGTCTAGAGTCCATCCTTTCCTTAAACGAGCATATCTAAGCAATATTCCCCCCCTCCTTTAATCGGAAGAGAAATTTTCCTAATTGATCTTAAGCCAATTTTAAGCCGGGCTAAATTGATTGTGACGAATTCAATTACAAAACTTTTTAAACATCTCCCAAATTTCAAACAGCCGAAATCCGTGAAGGCGAAATTTGATAAAAAACAATTTCTCTGTGGTGGCTCACGTGCGCGAAGTTCATGCACGAATGAGCTCGCGTTTAAGTGTCCTTAAGGTTGTCGGATTTTGGATATCAAATTCTGGCTGTAAATAAATAAAGCACATTTTCCGCATGGTTTAAAATTTAGAAAATTCGTTAATCCCAAGGATTATCCACTTCAAATAATTTGGTGGTAAACGTGGTGCTATAGTATTAATTTTTATATGGGTTTCTAACTGTAAAAAGATTACGAAAATCTGACCGATTTGACCTATTTTGCAGTAGGAGCTTAAGTTTAACTTTAATTTAGTTAAATTTTAAAGTGATAATTTGACCCCAATTCAAGTGTTAGTTAACATATTAATTTTAAGCATTTTATTTAACTTTAGAAAGTAATAAGTAATCATCACTGTTTTTTGGTTTACCGTATGTCTTAAAAAATTTTTAGAATCTGACAAAAATAGAAGATTATTGTGCCCGAATTTAGGCGTTTATTTTTAAAATTTAAATTTATAATGATTTTAATTTTAAATATACAGACATGTTCGGAAAAATCACAGTGCATAGAAATTTATATTTAATTTTAAGTATAGTATATGAATGAAAGCTGTTTGTGGTCAATATTCTTCTTATTTTGTTTACTTAAATTGCAAAGAAAAGTATTTTGGTAAATGAGAATAAAGAAATGTTGTTTTTGTACTTAAAACTATGTACATAATAAAATATGTGGGTACATACATGCATATGTATAATATACAGATATGAGCTCTTTATAAGTCATAATATACGTAGTTTAAGCTATCTTCCTCAGTATTCCTAAACTCGACATAAGACCAAGATAAGTGATATTTAATAAGTATGTTCAGTTAATATTATTATTGTTTTTTTTTCAATCGAAGAAATGATTCCTGCAATTGTAATCTTATTTCTTAACAATTGTTTTAGTTTTAATAATAATCATTTTTTAAAACACGCTTTATAAATATTCAAATTATATTCGACTCGCCGTACGAAATTTCAGATGCATGTACTTATACGTAATAAATTCAGCAAAGGATATTCAATTCAAATTTCCGAAAGGCTTTTAAGCAACACCATAAGTGAACCTCAATTATACTGGTAAAATAAATACATCTGAAATTATGCCATTAATTAATGTTTGGGCTAAAATATTTGCTTTTTCATTTCATGTAACGAAATTATTATTGTTAATTCACTAATAAACAATAATAATTTAATATAATTAAGAATAATTTAAATAGGAGATATTGCAGGTTCATTAACTTGAAAATGTGAAATATGTAAGATCACGATATTTAATTAAAAATATATTATTAAGGATTTTATTTTATTAAACTGGATGAACAGATTGTGTTTTAAGGTTTTCAATAATCTAATATTTCGTTTGACTCTAATTCGAGGAGCTAAGTGAAATTGAACCTGATAGGTAATACCTTTGCAAAATTTTAAAAAATTGCGGGTATAAAAAAAAAATTACTTAATTTTATAATAAAATTAATTGGGTCTTGTCGAAGTGGAAGCAAAATAATTTTGTTGTTGTCAAGAAAAAGCCTTAATATATTATGTATAAGTCTGAACAGATGTGGTCTTGAGATAACCAGCTACGTAGATATATAAAGTAAAGTACCAGAGGAAAGAGCTTAAGTCAATTATAGGAGCAATGAAAACCTCTTAAGAAAACCTTTTTTCTAAACCCCATTTGCAGCTGTTAATGCGGGCTGGCAACTTTGTAGAGCAATAAATGTTTCATTATGCACTATAGCCAAATAGGGCTCAGCCTACCTTGACTTAACTACTACTTGTTGCCGTTGTAAGAACAATTTATTGCCACTGCCATTACCTTAAGCTTTATGCCACAACCCGAAGGTAAGGGGTTCCTTAACGACATCAATCGGCTTAAGGGTATTTGCCAATTGCCGTTCCGGCATCACATCGCCAAAGGAGCCAAATGAATCAATAGCATAATAATTCTGCAGTATATTGCATGGGGATACGCAAATATTTTATTCGATACTAAATTAATTAATATTTGCTTCCAACCAAAATAACAATAGGCATTATTGAACATTACTTCAAGGCAAGGAGTGTTGAAAATTAAAATACTCGTAAGTTAATTGAATCGAAATGAAAATTAAATTTAAATAAAAGAGGTGTGTAGTGACGTAATCGAAAACTTTGGAAATGATTGTAGGTTTTCATATCCATATTGAAATGTACCTACAATACACGCAGATTATTTGAAGTTTTGAAATGAAGGAAGCCTCAATGTAAGAAATTTAGAGTCATTTTTGGAACATACACTATGCATTTTTCGCGCACAAACTCGCACGCATTTGTCGAGTATATATGTATGTAGGTAAATATATAATATTTTTAAAATGACATATGGCTTTTTACGCGGACATTTTGTTTTCTTTAAAACACAAATGACTTTGAGATGACAAGTGGTACAAGAAGACTTTGGTTTACATTAATATTATCATTTCTTTTCAAGTTTTTCACAATTTTGAACTTCATACAGACCTGATGTGTTTGTACAACTGATTGTCACTTTGAAAAAAGTATTATAATTAGTTACGAGAAAAAGTCAATGAAGAATAGCAGACGAAAAAAATTAGACACTGATTGTATAATACTTATATGAGCTATTATTTTTGAAAGATTCACATGAGGGGTACCTATCTACACGATAAAATTAAATTAGAAAACTTGTTAAAATGCTACGTTAAAAAACTGGACATATACCAATTTTAAAACCACAGCTCATATGTAATACATATGTTTTGATTTTATTTTGAGCTAGCTCTGAGTAAGGTTTGAACCAGCCTTGAATAAACATATAAGCTAACTTTGCAGGGTTAAGTTTGATTTGAATTAAATTAAGCTTCAACCAGACTTACATACATAGATAAGTGACTTGAACTTAAGCTTAAGCTCAAACTTAATTTGGATCGGTTTCTAATTAATTTTCAACATTGAGAGTTAAAGAACCGGATATTTTCAGTTTTGAATCATTTCCCATATAGTTAGAAAAATTCGGGTATATTTTTGCATGACCTTTCATCCGATTTTGGGTTAGATACTAATTTATTTAATGACTAAACACATTTGGTCATACATATTATCATATGTATATAAATACATAAGTATGTATATTGTTCTGTAAAAGACTCCCCTGGAATAAATATAGCCCACATAACGACCGCACACGGGTGTTGCATTGTAGAAAAGGTAATAAATGGGCTTAATAGAGAAACATGACCAGAAAACAATTACAGGATGACGCGACGGGTATGAGATGGGTCGTGGCAAATTGTCTGTTCAGCTACAGATGTCGTTTTGGGGGGAAAACCCCAGGTGTTGTTGGAAGAAAGTAATTTTCGCTTTCAGGTAAAATTATTACTGGCGGTCTTAAAGTAAGAGCCTCCCAACGACTGGCTAATGTCCCAAAGGGGTACGATGGACGGTGCGGGACTAACCCCGGTGTTATTAAGTTCAGATCTAATTAGGGAGGCTGTGGTAACCGCAGAATAATTAAAGCTCATTATTGATCAACCTCGTCCGCTGTTAATCACATCGCTGCCCTGCAAGGTCCGGAAAGTGAAGGGCACAAGTTTAATTCCATTCGCCAAGTACGGGGTTATAAACCAATGCAAATGTTCCAAGGACTAATTACCCGCTCCCGCAACAATTTCCTGGACATTAAAAAATAATGCAAAATAAATGAAACCTTATCCCCGGACTATTTTTGAATTTCATGAAAATTCATCTTTCAGAATCCAACAGTTTTCAGATCATGTAAGAATGTTCAATGTTAAATCTCTAACGTTTGTTAGTTGGACACCTTCTAACCTCAATCAAATGTTGTGCAAGAGTATAGCATCTACCTTTTTTATATTCATCATTTATTGGAAATTTTTATTTCTTACCATTTTGGGGTTGACAACCCGAGTAGAAATACATATATAATTTTTTAACACGCCTGCAATGCGCCCGATGTTATAGGTACACCCAAATATTTAGCATTTTTAAACCCGCATCAGGCACAGTTGTCGGACAATCACGCCTATGACGCCCGCCAGCCCGCATTTCTTAAAGCACGCCTTTAACAGACCCAAAACAAGCCAGCAATAGGCTCGAAATGCGCCCGCAGCATGTCCGAAACGCGCTCGCAACAGACTCAAAACATGCCTGCTAGAGGCCCGCGTGATCTTATTTCTCTTCAAAACTGATATGGGCCTGATTCGGGCCTTTTTGCAGACGCGTTTCGGGCCTGTTGTGGGCTTGAAAAATGGAAAATGCTTGGGTGTACATCGGGTGCGTTATGGGCGTGCTAAAGAATTAGATATTTTTGCTCGGGATACACATGCGCGTTGCGGGCATGTTATATGCAATCTCTATAATACCTATTATTTTTCTTCAAAAAAGCTACGGAGCCGATTCGGGCGTATATCGGGCGCTTCTTCAACTGTGGGCTCGTTTTTGGCTTATATATTTTTACTCGAGAAGTTCCAGTTAATTACAACGACGGTTATAACTAAAAAATATTGTATTGCAATCACTGGAAATATGTTATGCATGCATATGATTCTGCTGCTATTGGTTGAACCAACGGATAGCTTATTTAATTTGTGTGCATTTAAACAGCAGTACAATATGTATTATATCTAATCTATGCATTTATCGTATTTTCCGGTCTATCTCTCTTGCAATTTGATATGTGAATTATTTTTTGATAAAATTTAACGAATTTATTTTTGGCTCCCGACTGTAACTATTTTTAAACCAACACCTTTGTTACTGAATAAATCTATAACATGTTATGCTTGGATTCAACCTTTACGTAGGCGAGTAAGGGAATCATTAAATCACTATTCTTAAATATATATTTAGAATGTGTTTATCAAGGTCTTTCATTTGATACCAGACGCGATACATTCATCTTAAATTTTCTTTTTTAGAGCTGTGAAATGAAAGGACCCGCAAATAATAATATAAAAAAATAAAAACCGACTTCAAAACTTTTCGTATATGTAGAAGCTTAAACAAAAAAGTTAAAAATAATATTTTTTATTACTAAAATTGTTGAAACTTAATATCTAATCAATTATTTTTGGAGTCGGTGCCAGCCAAGGAAAGAAAAACAAAGAAATAATCTTAAGTTTTGAAGTTGGTTTTTATTTGTTAGCAAAAGTTATATTTTGAGATTTTTAATTCCTTGTTATAAAGGCTAGAGCTAGACTAAGTGCATTGTGAAGAACTAGCGACCACTTAGTTGCGCCAATGCTTTCAGGATGTCGCGTCGCGTCGCGTCATAGAGTCTAACTTATGAAAGGGACATTTCCCGATAAAATTTCTTTTACCGCCGACGAGTGGATTGCCCTCGGAAAGGAGTTTTATTGATTTTTTAAGGGCGCCTTGTGGTCTATCAGATGCTTGTCAAAGATGTGAACGACTTCTGTTACATCCGCCCGCCAGATTTTTTGACTTTGCCTCAGTTCAACCCCCATGGCTTTGTTCTTTGAAGACGTCGACCTCGTTCGCTGCTGCGCGCAGTGGGTGAAATATTAAAATCCTTCGCGAAATGACTCTGACGGTGACGGTCTGCTCAAAAATTGATGAGGATCTGAAAGCATCGTGCTTAGGACGACGTATTTCATTTCAATTCATGCTGTATGTGTAAAGGAGGTAATTTTCAATAAACAGAAACCGAGATTTTTGGATGGGAATTCGTAATGCGATTCTTATGTCGTTGTATGTATAGTTTTCCTTTTTTTTCCAAGAAAATGGCATATCGTATGCAATTTTATCTTTTGTCTGAACATAAAAGGAAGATTTTTATATTTGGATTGTAGGCAGGTAAGGTAATGTCCTTTTATGTTCAAAGTTTAATGGCATCAATTTTTTAAATTGAAGTTCGTGCGTCGATCTTTAATTTTTAGCAATTTTTTCTTATTTTACTAACTCTTAATTAATAACGGGGGTAGAGGAAAGCCTGACAGAGGTCGGACAAATCATAATAGATATATATAATTTTAGGACCACAAAAAAAATATATTAATAGGTACCAATTTTCATATAACAGAAAACTTTTCAAGAAAAAGTTGTCTCTTATTTCAAAATGCTTTCAAATGTAAAAGGGAGACGAAAAATTTTCGCGCGTTCTTACAGTAAGTACATCTTAAATTTTATCGCAGTTTTGTTATATGTTTTGTCATTTAAGACAACCAGCAAACCCACTGTGTTTTTGTGATTTGAGAGATTACGGATTCAATCATCGTGTTGCGTATAAAGAGAATGGAATTTTTGATCGATTGTTCTCACCATTTTAAGTACCTAACAACTATTTTGTTTTCGATTGCTCACTGCGAGGTAATTAGGATCGGCCAAGAAGCAGGGAATTGGGGACGTTCCTAATTACCCCGAAATTTGTGGTTCTGCAGAAAAGTTGGTTTAATTTAAAAAATATATTTATTTTAGATGCCCCGAAATTATACAAAGAAGACCGACGGTAGAAAACCTAATATTAACAACTTAAGTTAAAGTAAATAGGAACGATTATATTTTCGTTTTCTTTTAGATTTTTATTAAAAAAAAGAATTGCTAATACTTTTGTTATGGTTATATCGTAAGTAGATTACCAAAGTTTATTTTTGTATAAAATTTGATTTTATTTATGATCTCCTTTTTTCATTTTTGGTACTTTTATATTAGTTGGTCCCAATTACCCCACGCTCCCTTACATAAATTAATATTTTAAAAATTTCTGGAATATATGTATGTACATTATCAAAATCAATGAAATAATTGTCCTGATTTAATGCATTTACCACTTTAGTTCCTAATTGCAGTTAACAAATTCAGAATCTAATAAAATGACAATTTTTTCCACGAGATTTAAAAACATTTAAATATTCTTAATATAACTAATTACTATAGCTCTTTTTGCTTGTACAAAGGGAAAGTAATAAACCGTCATGCTTTTTGCTAAAAGTCAAAAATATTTGTCTAGATATAAATTGTAAATTCACCTATTTGTGGTAGAAAATTCGATTGTGTCGCAACGTACTTTCATATGCCAAATTCGATAAAGAGAAATAGAATTTCAATTTTGCAGTTTCGAAACAAGCAATCGTAATCTATAGAAAATGAAGATTTTACTTTCATATTGGATCCGTCTTAGATTTTGCAAATTTTTTCGAAATCAGACGCCGTATCATAGAATGTGACTCGAATTTCAAGTCGATACGAATCTTATTCAACAATGCGGTGACGCCAATAAGATCGCTTCGAACAAAATGTGTTACTCCACGAAAATTGGAAAAATCGTGAGTTTTCAGGCTTAATGCGATTTGTCAGTTTGATGAGGTTATTTATGCTTTGTTTTCAAAATGTTCTGTGTGAGTTTCCAGTTTTCTTCGGATAATGACAACGAGAGAGACTTGAGCTGTAACATGAGTAAAATTTTGAGGTAGTATGTTTTATTTGAGTCTTATTAAAGGTATAAAAGGATGAAAGGAAGAAATTATGGTTTCAATTGTTTTTTTAACGAAGTCACCATTGTTGAAAAAGAAATATAAACTATGCCAGTTCTTTAGCCGCTTTTGTAAAGGAACTCTGCGGTAACAAACATTGCTGGAAATTAGATAATTTTAATATAACTAAAATAAATAAAATTAAAATCAACAATCAATAAGAAATAATTTAACACTTTATAAAAGTTATATAAATAAAAGAACATAATAAATTATCAAAAAATAGATATTAAAATATTTGTTTTAAGAATTTATAGGAACAAGATACCTATAGTAAGAATCAATTTTATTATTTATTTAAAAATAGTTAATTTATCCGTAAATGCCAAAAAATTGGGAAAATTACAGTAGCAAATAAAAGAAAAGTATTTAATGAAATCAAAACCTCTTCAGCTACATATTTACATGAGAAAGGCTTATACCTGCGAAATTTTATGATAATTGCTTCAGTAGTTCTTGAGATTTCGTGATCATATAATTTGATACAACGAGCAATTTTACAAAAAGCACATTTAAAGTTTTAGGTTTGATATGACACCTGATCTATTTTGGGCCCATTTTTATGAAACGTTTGTACGACCTTAGTATTGTATTATATTTTACAATGGTACAACTCAAGAGTATTTTCTAAGTCAAAATTTTCCATCAGACGATTTTCATTAGAATCAAAACTATCATAATACCAAACCTGATGCTCAGCCCTTTATTTCGAAAGCGAAATCTAATATCCAGCTAAAAAATATGGATATAAGTAATATAAATAATATAATATGACAATAAAATACAAATTTTTCTTTTATTTTTAGTTAAATTTATTTAATTCACAGTATACATCAAACAGGAAAACATTTTTTGGGTTTTATTTAACCCTGAAAGGAAATTGTTATAATGTTCAGCTTGATTGTCAGTCACTTGAAGAATTCTCAAAGGAAACGCATTTTCATCAGAGAGATGTCCATTTGCAAACCGAAAAAAAAATATATTTATATATAATTAATATTTAATTAAATAAACTCGGACAGGACTGCACCTCAGTCTAATACTTATGGAGGCTGAAACATTCGGTAAGGCACAGTCGCATCCTCTATGCTAATTTTAAATATAACTATGTATGTATTTCTTTTTCTTAGCGTTAAGCTAGAGTTTGTTCGAATCCGTAGAAATCCCAAGACCCGAAACAGAACGCAAAAGATTCCTCCTCTACGTCGCTACATAGTTAGGCCGATATTCTACTCATTTTATTTAATCATCATACGCTGGGGTTACATACAAAAAATATATACTTTTAATTCAGTTCCCTCTTCTGCTTGATTTAACTATTTTATTCAACGAGAATCGGGAAGTCCACTTAAGTTTCTTAGTAATTATACGTGATTAAGCCTAAGCACAAAAATTAGAAAAGTCCACAGTCAGATTTACGGAAGAGTGCCAAAGCACTTTCTTTTGAAGTATAAAATTGACACAGATTCCCCTTTTGGGCTTTATTATTATTTTTTTAGATCAGGATAGCCGGGAAGTATGTACTAATGCTTGATGGTGATATTTAGAAATCAAACGACCTATTTTGGCATTTTCGCAAATTGTGGTCGTCTTGAAAGTGTCTATTAGAGGACATGCAAATTTTCACAGCTCTTCGACTTGCTGATGTCACTTAGGCATATTTTTTGGAGAATTTCTTTGGCTAGATGTAGCGATATGTGGGTCCGGGAATTTTTCATTTTAGATGAATTTAAAGCTGCCTTCTTGTCGCGTTTCTCCTTTAATCGCATCTATGCAATAAAGTATTTATTGAGATCATTTTCGACTTAGTAGCAGAACACTTTACCTGTTTGAGAATTCCCACCAGAAGCTCGTCAACATTGTGCTGAATACCACTAGACGTCTCAATGAATTTCGCATCGCGGGAAGCCGCCAGGGCTTTTCCTTCTATAAGAAAAAAAAAAAAATAAAATAAAAGTAAATATTTCCTGTTTAGCCTGATTTATCCCGAAAAAAAAGGTAAATATCTGCGCCGTGCGAGAGTCCCTCACCTTGCCTCGCGATAAATAATTCATTTCAACAGGCAAATACCTCCGAGCAACTGGCGGTTTTGCGAAATTCGATACGATTCAGCACTGAAACGCTCCCGGCGCTCCCATAAATTTAATATTGAAATTCCACACGGATACTCTATGACCACGGAGATTTACCAAATTTGAAGTAATTTCATTACGCATAATGCCCGGCCGAACTTTTGGCAGGGCCCTATTAAATCCGTATCACCTTCATGGGTTCATCCCTCAGCGATTCGGGAAAACCAAGGGAATACACGTCCCAACATCAATCTTTTTTTTTCAGAATAAATCATTTTTGAGAATCTTCCGGAGTAAAAAACAGGTGGGAAGTTTTACGAAATTTTATTTCCTGACATTGAACCTGAGGGAGAGTATATAAATCAATCAAGATAGGCACAAGTTTGGCGGGTTGATAGAGTTAGAAATTGGCAGTGGTGAGGGATCTTCGATTTTCTCCCTGAAACATCGAAGACAATCAATTACCTGCTGTCGTTATTACACGAGATCTAGCTAAATCGGCTTTATTCCCCACGAGAATCACAGCCTTCTCCTTGGTTACGTTCTCCTTCCAAAGGTAGTTCATCACTTCCTCAGCTATTCGAAAAGAATTTCTATCGACAACTGAGTACACCAGGACGCATGAATGGGGCTCATACGTTGAAAGAGAATTTTCCACCTATTTTCGGAGTAATAATTAATTATAATTTAATCAATTTTGCGATATTAGGCCTGAAGTATAATAGTTAGTTCATAAAAAGGAGCATTCATTTGGCTGCATGGTGAAAACTTAAAGAGTTTCATAATTTTTTGAAATCATAATGCTAATGTATGTACACATACAGTGGCAGAAAGATAAATAGCACACTTACATACCTCAAAATACTTTGCTCGAAAGAATACAACTTAACTATAACTAGGTGATACCGTGTTCTGAAATGTAATCTCTACAGTGTCTAAATTCTAACTATATACTTACTGCTGCTTAATAAAATTCTGTACAACAAGCTATTAGCATTTCAGTTGTACAATTTCCTCCAGTGGTCGCAAATATAAATAGCACATCTTGCTATTTTTTTATTTGTAATAATTTATGGCGAGAAATCGGATTACAGTTAAAGTTAGTTATAATGGAAAACCATCGCTATTATTTAAGACTTAAGCATTATTATTATCTTCAATCGCACAGCAATATGGGACGAAAACTTCATGCGACAGCAGTTTCCAGGGTACACGTGGTCGAAAAAGTAAAAGAAGGTCTTTCGAATACCGAAATAGGAAAAAATTTGGGTTGCTCAAGGAAGACAGTCACTAACGCTATTCGCCAATATAAAGTAACTGGGTCTCTTCAAAATAAAATACGCAAAATTCGCACTCGAAAGACTACTCCCAGGATCGACGCTTCAATTGTTTGGACATTTAAAGCAGACTACATCGCAAATAAAAGAAAAAAATTAAAAGGGAATTAAACGTAGTCGTATCCATAAGTATAATTAAAAACATTTACGTGAAAATAATTTGTTCGGGCGCGTTGCAAGAAAGAAGCCGCTCTATTATCGAAACGCAATATCGTAAGACGTTTAAATTTACTAAGTAACATGTGCGTAAAGATATTTATTGGTGGAAAAATATCTTATGGAGCAATGAATCCAATTGGATAGGATATTTTTCCACCAATAAATATCTTTATGCACATTTCTTTGGAAAATTTGCAGTATCTTAATATTTATTATATCTAGTTTTAAAATACAACTCTTGCAGTTTTAGTAGTTTGCAAGTTTATGTGTTTAGTAGTAGAGAATTTCGATTTTAGTTGCAAATATTTTCTACGCCACTGTATATGTATGTTTTGCTTCGTTACTAAGGCGGGCGAAATATTTTGATTTATGTTTTTGATTTTTAATGAATTTGGTTTTTAATTATGAGTGATTGTAATTTTTTTCTCGCCCATTATAAAGTAATTCTTATAAGGGTAAAACTAGGTATAAAGTTTTGTTCTTCGTTATCTCCAATAATACAAAATGGTTTTGTTTTTTTACAAATTCTCATTTGAAAAGCGGGTAGGTGAACTATTTTACGTCGAAGTATTACCTAAAAGTAAGTAATCCCTCGAAGGTAAATTTTGTAAAAGTTTTTGAAATATTGTTAAACGACACTCGTAAATTCAAAGTATAATATAAAATTGAAAAGGCCCCATATGGTTCTCCCTGTTATACCTGTCTATTAAAACTCCTATCCGGCAACAAGTGGCTGTACTTACGCTCATCTCGACGCTGGGGTGATCGATGAAAACCAGCTCCGACTCCTCGTCGTCAAGCAGCACACTGACGGTTTTCTCGCCGAATTCGTCATCTACAACTCAAGTGGGAAAGTTAAGTAAAAAACAACAAATCGCACCTGATGGGTAGTAAACTTAAATCGAAGGTAAACTCGAGAGTTTGCTTTTTTCGCGGGAGTCATCTTCAAAAGGTGGGACAGGGTCAGTAACATACCTAAGCTCGCGTCGTACGTGTGCATATATTCGGATGTCATGAACTGAGACACCAAAGCCGTTTTTCCAACTCCAGCATCTCCCAGCATCACTACCCGATATCTGGAGGAGTGGAAAAGGGATTAGCCTCATCAGTTATTTTATATATGCGATTAACGTAATTGATTAGGGAATTACCTCGGTGGAGGAGGCGGTTCACTGTCTGTTGGCGACGGCGGCATTGAGTCCACGTTCGCGTATCCGCCTCCGCAACAAGATCCGTCGAAGGGAGACCTTTCGCTGGCCCTGCAACGAGTTAAGGAAAATGTGATTTCAAAAGGGCCAGGAAATCACGTAAAACGTAGTCTTTAGATTCATTACACGTTCTTCTCAACGAGCTCTCTTGAGGACACGCCGTCTGTCCACATTCGGTGCTTATGTAGTTAGTCAATTACTGCATTTGTTAGTTATATAGAAAATATCCTCATAGCTACTCCTTCTACATTCTTTAAAAATATGTGTAATATTCCAAAGTGTTTTCATTATATGTATGTAGGTACATATATGTATGTATAGAAATACATATTTCGCCTTAAAAAGTAAGTAATGATATGTACAAAAAGTTGTAAACTCGCAATTTTCTAGTTTTGTACGATTTAACTTACAATATTCAATACACTTTACGGCGTTTTGCAAAAATACATCAAAGTGGTAAAATTCAGCGCGTAATCACAGTAAAATTTGATGCCGATAGTTACATAAAGAATTTATCAGTGTATTTTCCACTATAATTATAACAAAAAGAAATATGTAACATGTGTTAGGAACAAGTATTTGTGATATTACTGATGTCATTAGTTATGGAATTATTTTGTTATTGCTTCATTGACGTAAATAGTTATGATTATTTTTTAAATTAATGAAGTTTAATATTCTTAATTAAAGCTTAGCATAGGATCACAAATTAGTGAAAATATTGTTCGCAGTAGTAAATAATAAATCAGTGAAAATAGTTCAATATTTATTTGTATATGTAAGGTGAAAGCTTCTTTTTTAATAAAGTTTATTTCTTTTTTTTCTCTGCTTTAATATTGAACAATTCAACTCAACTTAAAAGTTTACAGGAAAAAAGAATAACGAGTAGCAATGTTATAATCAACTCAAAAATCCAGTAAGAATTCACGGAAGAGTTTAGATATATGTATGTAAGATCTTTTTAGGAAATGTCCTCACACTATCCAAATTTAGCCTTAAATGCAAAAAACCGAACCGAAAAACGACATTCTTCTATTGCAGCGGATAGTGTACATAGATTTTAGCAGAGGAACGGTTTAGGTTTAAAATCTTTTAAAAAAATAGCCTCATGCTATCCAAAATTAGTAATTAACTTCTATCAATTCGACATTTTTCTACCGCAGGAGCGGTACAGATTTAAAATCTTGTTTAAAAAATGCCTTCTTCATTCTACTTAAAAATGCGAGTTAAAATTAACCAATATGTTTTCACTTCAAAATCCATTTTTAGGGTTTTATTGGAGTAACTTTTAGTTTTGGTTACTGCAACCTAATTTGGATTGTACTGAACTACATTTTTGGAATATAAAAGTGAAATAAGCCAGTTTTGTTAAAATTACCAGCACTTATTTTCTCAGTGTAAGGCTAATAATATAATTGTATTTATATCTAATGTTATATACATATTATAAGCAAAATCTTGGTTAAATTGGCATTGGCAGGTAATTCGATCACCTCAGCAATGATTTTCTGCAGTTCTGGTTAATTCAACCTTCATTAGACCGGTGTACCCCAGATTCGAGTGTTCTCCCACGCTTCCTTGCCCAATTGAGTGCTATGTTGGAGCTGAATAGCTTCATTATGCCCTAATTACCCACAGTTACTGCTCAGGGAATTCTGATTTTGGTAATTCCTCCTTGGGGGTGGGCCAGCTAACTTAAGAATTTAATTACACTCCCAATTCGAGACATCAAGTAGTCGAAGCCACTTTCCCTTATTCTATAAATTTTTTTTGAGAATTTTGCGTCTTTTCCCTACAAAATATACCAAGCTGATTAATGCCTGATTTACGGGGTGCTACCAGGCCTTGGGCCTCAATTTTAGGGATAATTTTCCTTTTAATTTAGTGTTTACTCAACGTTTTGTTTCGCTAATAATTTTCTACCCATTCCATTTTCAGTGTACAACAAATGGCGAAAATGAAACTGTGGCTTCTCTCAGTCACGATGGCGTCCGCCAAGGAAATTTAATTTCCAAGTAAGGGGAAAGGCAAATTAATATTGACGACGGAAATGATTTTTAATTGATGTCGTATTTTTGTGGCTTCTAATACTTAGAACTTGTTGCGACAGTATAGCAGGTATTCTTTTTGGAAAAATTTTTATACTTAGGCAATCTAGTCGCGAAGTCAGGTAGCCAGCCATGGTATAGGACCATTTTTTGATGAATTAGTGGAGCAGCCTAATGGACTCATTTAATGGTAAAGAAATAATTGAAATTAAGAAGAGAGCTCGCGTGTCAGGACATTGTTTAACTTAAACTATTTATAATTATAGTTCTTTATTATAATAATGAAACCAAACTATACAGATGAACTCTGCAGTTGTCGACCTACACCGAATCGTATTATTTTGATTTAACAAAAATTAATTATTACTTTTAATAAATTTTAATGTTTCATTATTAATATTATTCCAAGGCCAAAGAGTTCCGCCTTACCGCTTTTTCAATAAAAGAAAACCAAAATATATCATAAAAGTCAGATCCTAATTTGTTGAATGAACGCTTACAACTGTTGGCAGAAATTTTCTTTCCAATCAATTCAATTCACAGTTTTTTTTTTTTTTAATTTAAGGATATTTAAAGATTTAAGATTTTACAAGATGTAGTCTCATTATTTTTCTTCGAACTGTAGAATCTTATATTATTATGTCTTAAGTCGTATACTGCGAAATGGCCGTAACTGCAATCTGCGAACTAATTTGCTTAATTTGTACTTTTGGTTTTTTACGAATTTGATTGAAAACGATAATTAATTTTTAGTTTTTATCAACCATTGCTAATCGAATTGTGACAATGGATTTGCATTTAAGAAATCATTTAAAAATTTGCATATTATATTCACCCAAAGAGTATGGGCCCATATATTTATAACTAAAGGTAAAAATATTTAATGCATTAAACAATATTCTGTTCCTATTTTGTAGAAAACGTGATGATGATTTGCGTAGCATATTGGTATAAAAATTTAAAAATAATTAACATATTAGAGTAATTTTTATATTATTCGAGATAAAATACATAGGTTTTCAATGCACTCTGCACTACCTAATATCTCACGGTTTGATCGATAGATTTTCTACAAATTTTGAACATACCTATATAAGTCGAATAAGGTAGTATAATCGATTACGTATTAGTCTTTTTCTAATGAATTTATTTGTTTGAAAAATTTATAATTATAACACACAAATTTCTTAAATTATTTTTGAAATAATAAAATAATAATTATATAATAAAATTATGTTTTCAGTCCAATTTACACTTATGTACACGTCGTATATTTCAGGCAGAGCTTTAATAATTTTTAATCGTTTGTGAAATTTAAAACTATTTACTATTAAATTAAACTAAAGTATTTTTTGAGAAAAAATTTATCTACAGAACTTTGATTTTTACTAGTTGTTATAATTTTACGGACCCGTACTGTATATGGCTATATGTATATGGCCAAGAAAAATTTTTTTCGATGAACTTAATTGATTTTGATGAAAACGTGTTTATATTTTAATATCGGGTATATGGTATGTTATATTAAGATTAAGCGGGAAATGAACATGTGGTGCTTGAATTATAACGAACGCTTTATTAAATATGAGAGACAGAGATTAGATGCAAAAAAATGACTTAATGCAAACAGATTATATTTCAATGATATAAATTTAATCCAAATACGTTCCCAATATTCAATAACATTTAGTAAATTGGAAACGAAATTCATTTATTCTTATAGTTATCAGTTTTGAGGCGATTGGAGGAAAACGTAATTTTAAGGAGCATCGAGGATTATAAAAATGCCATAAATATCTCGTTACAGCCGAAAGGCGACACGTTCATTTCATATCCAACAATTCTAGTGACGGGACAGATCATACATTCGTCCGGGTCCATTTTAACATTCACTTCCCTTTTATCGAAGGTATTATATTCCCGCCCGGAGCAAATCCGAGTTATACACGACATAAAAAGGATTTTCATACCAACTCCTTCAGCGGCTGTACTTTCATAAATTTTTCACTCAACGGCCATACAAACGTGCACAAGTGCTCTTCACCTCATCCTGGAAAAGTCCTGAATGCCTGGTAGCGATTTTCATACATATAAACAGGTATGGCGTCACATATATACATATATATAATATTTATTCCAGTTTTTATTGAAAAGAGCAAGTCCAATACAGGCACACGCCAACATCGTTGGCGGCTCAGCCATTCATAAAAGAAGCATTACAAATCCTGATTCCGTGCAGAAAGGCTGCAAGTGGGTAAAATTGCTCCTTTTGTCACAGACTCGACAGCATGATAAGGCAAGAATGATAAATCTAAAGAGTATCTCTGCCCTAATTTATTGCACTACATGTTCGTAATCGGTAGGAAATTTTCATGGAATGCTTTCTACCCTCCAAAAACTGATGACGTCAAGTGATGCACAGTCTTCTAGCACAGCGATTTATACAGGTATAAGAGAATGAGTTCCTGTTGCTATATGAATTTCAGCGAAAGAGTCCTCGAAATTCGAATATAATTGCTATTTTCTACAGAGTGCCATAATCCTCTTTTTCGCCTACATTGAGACATTCCTAGGTAGAATCTGATCACTGGCCTGGAAATTCAGGTATACTTGGGCCATTTGCAGGTAATGCTCTTATGGAACATACACCTGTTTTAGGCAGATTAAACGAAATACCTTCGAAGCAAAAGATTTAAAGCCTTCCCATCAAATTGTTGGGATTGCCTTTACAAAGACTTCAAGATAATACAGGACCCTAGAAGTAAAAGGAGTAATTGTTAGAGTAACAAATAAGAATTATATATAGCTAGTCATAAAGTACATAAATACAACAGTCGGCTATTATATTCCTAAAAAAATTTTTTTTTCAATAAGGTACATGACCCTTCTTACCCCACAACAGCTACTGTCTTTTGTTGAGTCATAAGAAAAATTTCTACTATACATAATTACCTCTTTTGTGTATTCTTTCCAAGATAAAAATCGTTAAATTCATACAATTCCTTTATTATAACTTCAATAAATGACGTAACGATGACAATACAACATCTAAAAAATCTCCTTCAATTGTTTTGGCCAAGGTACAATCGGAGCAAGGACTATGTAGGCGCAGCGATTAGAAATTCTAAACGATATGCAAATTTGGTCGTATTCAAATTGCATTGCACTCGTTGTACTCGTTGCAAGGACAAAAGGAGTCTCAAAATCAACGTCTATAGCATTTCAATTGGAGCTCAGTTCTATCGGATGCCCTGCATTTTCGGATTAAAGGACTCTCAGGTATTAGGACGAATAGCAAAATGTAAATTTAGTTAAATGAATTATTGTCACAGTCATTCTGATTGAAACAATAAACTTTTAGATGAGCTGAAGGTATATTAAATACGAAAAATATTCCTTAATACCCACAATTGTCCTTCAATCCAACTGGCATTCGACAGAAATAGATCCACAGACCGCATGAGTGGAATCCAGGAAAACTTTGTCTTAAGCTTTGGAATACATTTAGTAGAAATTCATCTAAATGGCTTAAGTGTCTTTCAATATTTCATTCTGAAGTTAGTTGTTTTATGTCATTCTGCTGTAAGCAATTGCATTGAAAGTGCAAATCCCTTTATAAAGTGTGTTCCGAATTAAGGATATTAATGGAGGAAATAATTTTGAAATTATAAATACAATAAACCAAAACTGCTTTGAAAGTATCACACATGAAAATATTAAAGTAAGCTTTTATCGAGTTCTCAAGCATCATTCATTATGTAAATTAAATTAATATGCTATTGATCTTTTAGAGTTTTCAAAGAAATCGGGTAAGCTAATTCTTAGCTTATCCTAGAAAATTGTCTAAAATTTTATATTGATAAATTAAAGATATTTAAATTAATTTTATCAAGAATCCATACATTACTGGGCTTATTCAGAACTATTTAGAACGTTTTCCTTATCTTATCGTCGGTATGTACCTACGTATATTGCTGAGAAATGGTTAAGATAAAATTTATGATTTTCCTGAATCCTGCACACCTAAGATAATGTTTTAGAATCAGTTTCAAGGTATTATAATAATATGTGTTCAGATTCAAGTTCCTATATGCTATAGTATCCAAATCGCAGATTTCCAAGAAGGGTATTTTCGATATGATCAGATCAATTTGCACTATCATTATCTTTGTTATAGAAATGATAATCATATAAAATATTTGTTGACTAATTTGCTATCATAAAATCTGCTTAGTTAAAAACCTCAAAAATTAAATTAAACTTTTCCTTCAATGAAATAAGTTGGATATAATAGTTTTGTAATAGCATTCATCTAATTTAAAAGGTCGCTAATAATTTTGATTTCGAAACTAAGAAATTTAAAATGAGGCTATAAAATTTAGTATTTTCAGCAATCGTAAAGTTTAGATATGTATTTGTAGTATAAAATGATTGGTTTAAGAATTCAAGTAAAGGCTTGAGAGATCTGTTATAAGCAATTTATTAAGCTAAGTTAAAAAACAAAAAACAACTAGCCAAATGCCATTCGGACTTGCGCACCATACCTTGGAAAGAAACGTAAAAAAATTTATCTATAGTTATAAACATAGTGCCAATTTTAAAAATAATCTAGGCATATACATAATATTTTACTTCCATATATGTGATTTATTAAACTATACTCTATAAGCATTTATATGTATTTATTACCACGCAATAAAGTTCGTATTTGGGATCGCATATAATTAATTTTCTTTGGAAACGATTTTTGCTGATTTCTAAAAAGCTGTGCTGGTTAAAGACATCGTTTTATTTCTCCTGTATTATTTACATGAAACTCAATCAATTCTAATTATTTAAGATTTTTTGCTTTGCAAACTTCAGAGATAAGGGGGAATGCTATTCATTTATGACATTTTTCATCATAACATATGTAAGTCGAAAAGTATGCGGCAAAAAAGAAAATTAATTCTTGCAATGAAGATAAAAATACTTTTTATAATCTGCCATTTGCAATAAAGATGGGCAAGCATTATATAAAACTCCAAATTTCAAATGGGTACCGAGAGACGGTGCTTAATTAATTATTGTATTTGGATGGTTAATTACAAAAATTACTCATTAAATATTCATACGTAGGTATGACGCAACTAAAAATTCGTTTTCTACTCTGCTTTTCAAAAATGGTTTTATATCATATTTACACTGGGCATTATTATCTGGCTCATTAAACATTGCTTTAGGTAAATATATAATTTCAGCTATTACCATCGATTCTTATCACTTATACCTAAAGTAGTAAATTAACATCTACGTTGTTCCCTCTTTGGGTAAGGGTCAAAGGACACAACGAGCTATAGGCATGTTTATGACCAATAATGGGATAATTCAATTTTTGTGTAGTCCTCGCATTTACCTAATATCACTATAAATAAATCACTCGCCCGCCACGCGGCCACCACAATCTTTCTAGCTGAGCTTGATATTCGAATCCTTTCTTTTATATTCCCTAGGGCAAAGCCCTAAAATTTATTTTCAACTTACCCGAACTGTGACTGTTTTAGTATTGAAACAAGTCGGGCTAATTTTAGGTAGGTTTATACAGCAGCTGATGGGGTAGTTTTGTTGTTCCGTTTTGATAAAGTTATAAATCACTGAAGTCCGGAAAGTTATCCAACCACTACTGATTTCAATGTTTTCGCGAAAAAGGGTGGATATGAAAAACTTTATCTTAATTACAACTTAATCCTGTTTTCACGGAAGTTTTTCGTTCATTCTTGTATGTAAAAAGTTTTAATTGAATTCTTTGGTTTTTGTGAAATTAACCTACACCTTAACCATCCCTTAAAAGATATGTGTGAAAGTATCACCTTTTTTTTGGGAAGCGAATGGTTTTTAGATTGATTGATGATCAAAAGGTTCATGCAAAATGTTGTTTGTAATGGAGAAGGTCACGGAAAAAAAATAACTTCGATGTAACCTTATCCTACACGAATATTATGAAAGTGTGTCTACGTGTTAGCTATACTTTGAGGAAGCACAAAAACTTTCTGGCATAGTCCGAAACAAATTTTGGGTGGTATATAACTAACATAACAAACGCGACCTTTATTTGCCTTTTTTAATTGAAAACTTCCTGATTGAAAACTTTTCTGACAAAGGTCAAATTGATTTTTAGTTTGAACTATGAAGGTCAACTAAATGAAAACATGACAAAATAACCATAAATTTTAAAAGAAACCTACAAAAATAGAATTTTCTTGCTTAGAAAATTAATCATTTGCAATTAAAAAGAAAATAGAAGAGTCCTTCAACTTTCTTCTATATATCATTCGGAGGAAAAGGAGGGTCCTTTCATCTTCAAGAACTCCCCTGCAGACAATGTCAAGGATCCATTTGTCTTACCATCAAAGTACCCAAAATGACTCCCCTTTAAGTAATCGAAGGAAGCTTCATTATGTCCACATTTATCTTTATTTTTTTCATATTTTTCCGTCCTGAAAGCCAGTAGAATTTCGTATTGGAGTGATAGAAAACACTTACCTGCTTGTTGTTGAATTGACACTAGTGTTGCTCCTGGACCGCCTCGATATGATGGAATCTCCACAATTTACGACAGTTCCTTTACTAATAGAAAAGTGTCGCAGTCGATATAAATCATCACTGACACGAGGGTTGTAGGGACGGTCCGGTAGCGAGCACACACGTGGCCTAATGTGATCTGGAACTGGGTGAAAAAGAAAAAAAAAACATGTTGCGAAAACTTCAGTAATAAATGGAAATCTTATAGAGATGAATGTGCGGAAAATTTTTACAAGATTTTATTGTATCTTTAATGCTGTAGTCATGTTGAGGTTAGTTTTCCCTGCTGTGAAAGTGGATGAAAAATAGGTGGCCGACTCAGAGATGAATGAGGAAAAAAACACACATGTTAAATGTGTTATTAACATACAACCATTATTCCTTATGGCTTATTAAAGTGTCATGTATCTACATGATTAAATACATATATAAAATGAACACTAAGAAAAATTACTGATTATAAAAATGAAGAAAAAATACAGTGGGAATCAAAAAAATTGTTTTATTTTTCAAGTTAGAATTAAGAACAAAACTAAACTACCAAATCTGGTACTGATGAATAAAAATTAAACCTTTCTTCATTTGTGATGAAATAAAAAAATAATCACTTCAAACAACCAAGAGCGACAAATTTCGTAACAGAATAAAACAAAACGATGCAAACGATTTGAAATGATCATAAATGAATAAAGGTTTAATTTTTATGAATCATTGCCAGATTTGTCTGTATAATTTTGTTCTTAATTTTAACTTGAACAGAATTTTTTGTAGTATAGGTACTCTCACTTTTGACTGCCACTATATCTATTGTATAATAGTTTCTACATTTTTGCGTTAAATACTCATTATTTGTTTTGAAAGTTTTTTAGCGCGGGATATTCGATACTCGAAATCAGGGTTCTTAAACCTAATAATCTGACAAATTGAACCCATTTTCTCTAAAAGTAATCAGTAATCACCTTTTATTTCCCAAATTGCTTTCATAAATAAAAAAGTAAATAAGATAGCTTTTCAAAAAAGTTTTTACATTTTTTTAACTCATCGCCTATCTTGTTAGTTAAATCTAATAATATCTAATAATATTAATCTCTAGAATAGTTTGATTGCAATCGGACGAACGAGTCAGTCAAATTATTCACAACCACTAATAAAAGTTGCCTTTTTGGTTTTTTCGATATTCGGATTTGAACTTTTGAAGAATGGGTTTTTGCTTTTTATTTATTTTTTTTCAACAAATTTGAACTTTCTAAAATATGCTATTAAAATTTGGCGTCAAAATTTGTGCTAGGTCGAATGTTTCAAGCGTTTTGAGAACCCTTATTAAAATGTTTTTGGAACAAATTGAAATTTATTTTTATTTTAAATTATTGGAATACGGTTAAACACGTTTATCTAGGGATATTGCTAACTTAATTACTTTACAAAACATACATAATTTTTACAAATTGATTGAAGTATAAAAATAATATATGACGAATTTTAGATATAAAGGAAACCTTAATTTTTAAATTTTTAATTTTGTAGATAAACTTTAAGTGCAAAAGTCTGATTGCGTCACTTTTCAGCTCAAGTAGATCAAACTGAATGGAAACTGTGGAACCACTGCAATTTCTTTTAGAAGAGCTTAAAATATTTAGAGCCAAAATGATTTATATCTGTCACTAGTTTATGGATTCCCGAGGATGAAACGACGATCCCATTCGTCAGAACTTCACAAAGTAGCACAACGATGTACATGCAACGAAAACTATCTCTCGATTTATCTTTCTGAACGAGCTCTTTTTAAAGTGCTACTCTTAATGTTTTTTTTAAAGATATTTTGTAACAATTTAGTAAAAAAATATCACGAAAACTACCTAAATATCAAACCTGCTGTCGTAAATTCTAAAATAAACGTTTTGTAAATAATTAAATCAATCTTTTCAATTGAAGTAGACGCTAGTTGATGTAATATTTATAGAATTCACTAAGGCTTTAGATAGAACCTCTACTCTAGTCAATATATTGAGTTTAAGTTTTAAAATAGAATCGCTTGGCTGAAATCATATTTACGAAATCGTGCTCAATATTATAAGAACTAAAAATATTCTGTAATAAAAAATAAATTACTGTGAACTCTGGCGGAATCATTTAGATGACTTTCAATTATTTATAAGGATCAAAAAAGGTCGTAACAATAATGGATATAAATAAATAAACACATATATATTGACCGGGAAAGTCTGTTTATTGATGAGTTCTTTTGTGCACTTAGTTCCAGAACAACCCATCAGCAGAATATCGAATGAATGGGATTTTTCTGGACATAGGGTGCAGCTTAAGCATCCAGCCCAAAAAATATAGAAATTTTCGTTATTCAGAACTGAGCGGATATGTTGCAAAATTTCGGGTAGGTATAGGGTAACCTATTTTGGATTGATACGAGTTTCCGAAAGTCAATATTTTAAAATTTGATTAAACAGTTTGCACAACCCTATTCATCAATTCTTACAAAATATTCGATTCCTAAGAGGCCTTGAAAATCCATTTCCATGGGAATGAATGATGAAACCACGGGGCAAAACCAAACTGAACTCCACAAACCTAAGGCAAATACAATATCAGCCTTACACTAATGGCTTTTGGGGCTACCCGCCAGATATATCCGACGAATTATCGGATTCATTCAAAATGTACAACGGAGCAGAAATATTCGGAGTTTGTGAAGATAATACGTTCTGGTCAGTGCCTGCAACAGACGGCAATCTATCTGCAATAAGGTTACTAGAGTTGCATTTTGTACTGTCTGCCATTGCAAATTTCGCCAAAAGCTCGTTCCTTGTGTTCTCCGGATAAAAGCCTTTTCCTTCAAAACTCATGTGCTTCTAATGCAATAGAGGCGAATTTGATTTTTGTTTTCATTGAAGTTTTTTTTACGTGAGGACAGAAAGTTGCACTTATAATTAATCCCGATTCTTTTAACAGAAATCGTTTTAAGTCCCCTTTTTTAATGGACGATAATTTAAGCTCACCAATGGTTCTGAAAATAATCTCCTCCATACAATTAGTCTTGAAATAAGCAGGCCATCTAGTTTATAAGCGGATTTACAATACCTCTGTTAGGGATTTGGATTTGTGTTTTCTGTAGATTAATGAACAAAAATAGCTCTACGAATATTTAAAACACCTAAATGCTCTATTTGAGTATTATTGGTATGTAACCGAAAAAATATATACTTAGCAATTATTTAAAAAATACTATTAATTAGTCCGAATCTTCATGTTGGTGCGATTGACGTACATATATACACGCCGTGTAAAATAAAAATTTACCATTCGATATACAAACTCAAAATTTCAGTTAGATGTAATACAAATATCATTTAGTGGAATGGTTTCTTTATAAAACCAGTAAGCCTGCTATAAATTATTAAAAAAAAATTAGGTTAAATTCTTTGGTATATGTATACCTACATATTTATATACATACAATTAAAGGAGATAATATCCTCTTGAGTTGGCTTCATTTATTAGATATTTGTTAACATTTTAAATTAAAATCACGGAAAACTCTATATTTTGTTAGTAAGCACAATATGAACTCACTTTTAAAACTGTTGGGCTAAAGCTAAAGTAGCACAGTATGTTAACAAAACTTAAAGTAAAGTAAATATTTAACAAATGATTCTAAAATAAATCTAAATATTGAATTATTTTAAAGTCAGGCTGCTGATTTGATAGGGTTTGATTCAAAGAACTTAAGAAAGAGGTCATAACGATTCATAGGAAAGCAACCTTGATGAAACAAAAATTATACTAACGTAAGACGTTTTTAATAAATCGACTATAAAATTTTAGGGATATATTTTAGCTTTAGAATTGTATATATGTTACACTTAATGACATTCGGATTAAGAAATTATTTCAACAAACAAACTATGAAATTGGTCACCCCTTTTTAATAAATATTTGCGACTTCCTTAAACATAAATTCAGCTTGTGGAGGTACTTATTAAAACAAGGTGGTCAGGAAAGTTACGTCTCAAAAAGAAAGTGTTAACGTTAGCAAGGGAAACCAGTTAATAGCCAGACAATTTACCATTAATCAAAATTCCACAGGATCCATACACTAGACCCCTGGCCAAGTTTTATGTCAACCCAAAAATTTATCCTTTCCTTAAATTTGTATTGCGGCAAAATTATAAGGACAAGACCGAAACAAAAACTTCCGGTAAACGATTCCTTTTCAAAGTCACGATGCCTTTCTTGTGGTTTTAATTAAAGTTTTTTGCTTAATCACTTTACGCTGATGTTGCTTTAAGTGAGATGAAAAAAGTTTCTACAGATAATTATTTCTCGGACTAGGGTAAATTTCTTAAATTTGATATACACATACATCATCTTAACATTTTCAGGGGACCGAAAAGTTAGTAATTAAATTATAAGATTAACGCCTTAACATTTTGAGGGGAAAAAAAAGATTGATGTGTTGGAAAAAACAAATAACTTTAAGATATGGTCGAAAAGCCGAAACGCCAATCATTTCCTGCACCTAGAAAATTCATGGATTTTCCTTAAAGTAGCCACCTACCTCGTCAGCATAATATATACATAATTTCCTTTGAAATACAACCCGAATGGACGCCGATTTTCAAAGCAATCAAATCCCCGAAAATGTTTTCCTCTGCCCCTGCCCTGGAGTTATTTCCATTTCCATAGCTAAGGTCTTCCGTGATAACGCCCACGTCCTTCGAAATAGCCACGCGAGTCCAGGCGAACGATAACTTATGGAAATTGATTCGGTCATAGTCGCCAGTCTTGGGTTTCGCGATTTTCTAGATTTTCTTAATATCTAGACTTACCTGGAAGTTCAAGAAAGTTGGATGTCCTTCTTTGGCGGCCGCGTGATGAGGCCTGAAACGCCAGTGGGCCGATGTCCTCATTTGAAAAAATTGATGTATTTGAACAAGCACTTTTGATTGATTCCCGGGAGCTCCTCCTGCTGGCTAAGTAGGCTAGACCGCCCTTGGAACTGCCTCGGCGTCTGGGTTTCGATACCACGGGTGCAGCCCCGTCTCCCATGTCAGTTAAGTCACTCGTGGATTTCCGGCATCTCAAGGACACAATGCTGTCAGAGCAGGTCCTGTCAAGGGTCGAATGGGAGCTATGGAGGACTTGCTGTAAAGTAAAATGCAGTTAATATAAAATTTAAAACATTTCTTAGATGCAGAGAACCTTGCGACATCAAATACATTTTAACATTTTAGACAAAATTAAAAATTCTATTGCTAAGTAATATACAACCCTGTGTCGGCTTTAAGTCAACCTGAATCTAAATTCTTGTCATTTAGCTATTTATATACTATACAATACTATATTATATTTCCCCAACAGAAATTAATTTAATTTTATTTCTCATTTTTTATTTAGAATCTGCTAAAATTTGGACATTAACAGATGCCTACTAAATTATTTGAAATCAAATCGATAAATAAATTAGCTAAATTTCAGGGGTCTTCCGACCAAACTAAATTGTAGAAAGCTTTCAGAGAAACTCTACTCTTAAAATTAAATTAACCTTGGTAATCAGATTGACCCTTGATGATTACTATTTTGATTAAAGATTATCCTCCATTTTTATAAAAACTTTTTCCTTTTTGTTTTAATATTTAAACCGATTCTATTTCGTTTTATTTATTTATTTTTCGGAATAACATTCTTTTAAAATGTAAAAATTTTAAAGAAACTTTGTAAAAGCGTTCATTATCATTCAAACGTAACTAATATGTTAGAATTTTTTTCGGTGGCTCAAACTTATTAAACTCTTCGATAGTACAAACACACAGTTGAGCTGTCCCTTAAATACACCGACAGAGGAAATTATAATTTATGTGTTTTCAAGATTCGCGCAGAAATTTTTAGATAAAGGGGGTAGAAATATTTTAAATTTTTATCGGTAGTTTTCATTAAACTTTGTGGAGTACCTAAATGCTGAATACTGTAACTCCCCAAAATGTTATTTCTCGAAATTTCAAAACAAATCTTGAAAAATATATGTAGGTATGTAGTGGTATAAACTGTAGTTATTTTCCAATACAAAAACAGCTAAATAGCAGTAGTAGTAGTAGTTTGGTATTTTTCGAAATTCTTGTAGTGTAATAGGTTGCATCTAAAATGAAATATATGAACTTTGATCCGTTTATAATGACTTCGGTTATTTACACACATACTTATACCTATTGTTGAATTCTTCAATAAATTAGTTCGGTTATTATGATCGTATGTAGGTATTTGATTAGATGCCACCCCTTAATTTAAGCGTTCGCTTAGAATGAACTGATTGCCCATTTTATAACCAAGTTTTCAATGTAAAGATAAATTTGTTTTATTTATTTTTTCTCTACGCCTGATTATAATGTTTTCCAAAGACGAAATCCTAAAAGACATGGAGTGTTTAATGTTTGGTTTTATTCATCTGAAGTCAACAAATTTTAATTCCATACATTAATATCGACTGATTGTATGTGTAAATTTTGTAATTGATCCGGGGTTTTGTGACCCGTGTGCGAAAAATGCGTTGGTAGCACACAAATAGGGTTTAAAATCTTAATTAATTCTAATTTCGACATAAACTTTGCACAAAGTATTATATTTTTAAAATATGTATACATACATATATAAATCTATTGATATTGGTTTTTGTTATAGAAAATAGACATATTAATCTCAGATTGTCTACAAATATTTCATATTTTCATCAGCTTTTTTTTTGTCGACGGAAGAAAAATGCCTCATAATTAATTATCTTAATTGCATATATTTTGCCACACATGGCACAGAAACTCAGGCCGACCAACGATTTCTTATTACTCACCAGAAAATCTTTCAATTCTTCGTAAAATAAAGAAGATGTTCAATGATGGAAGAAATCTTTGCGAAATTAAATATATCAAAAACTATTTTACCTGATACCCCGGATTTGAGGTTATGTTGATTGCGTGCCGGCGTCCCCGCTGATCCCGCCGTCCCGAGGAGCCCTTCGCTCCCCCGACGGCCCCGCTGCCCGGGATGCAATTCGTCACCCCGCCAGCCCCACTTTCCCTATCACAGCCGTTACTAGCGGACGCCGTCGAATTCAAAATGCCCGCCGAGTTGGGGGCTGACCCCGGGCCGCCCTCGTGCTCCTCGACGCTCGAGCTCAGGGTGGTGGTGGCCGTCATGGCGGTGGTCGTCGTCTCGCAGGAGTCCCCCGAAAGTTGGGTGGAGGCGGTCATGCAGGAGTCCCGTTTCACGAACAGGTTGCTCCGGGAGCCACCCGGGAACTCGTCCAGCAGGTGGCGCTCCTGCTTGTAGTGCAGCGTTGCCGTCGTGGTGACCACCATCTCCTGGATCTCGACCACGTCGAATTCCTTCCCGTTCCTGCTGGAAGAGGGCGCGTCGGGCGGGGAGTGCCGGGACTTGAAATTCTTTGAGCCTCGCCGCTTCTGGATCTGTTGGCTGGTCGCCGCCTGGTGGGACGTGGAGGCCCCTGGCGGCGCGTGGTGGTGGTGGGGTTCACCGTAGCCTGACATCCTGTGGGAACTGCTGCCACCTTCAGCGCTCTCATCTTCCGGTGTTAGAGGATCGTAATACTCGAACTTTTTACCTGTTGGTTGTTGGTTCAAGAAATTAATAACTTTGCAATCCATAAAGGCGAGAAGGGTAAACCCAGGGGAGATCCGGGGATTAAACAAAGGAGGAAAATGGTATTACATAAAGAAATTTCTTCTCCTAAGTCGCGAAGAAAAAATTAATTTTTTTCTCTTCCCTTCTCATGTGTACATACCTACATATGTATTTATATGCTACATTCCTTTCTAAGTCGGAAATCTCAAAAATTCACGGAATTTATAATCAATCAAATCAAGACACTATCATTGACCGATTCTATACACTCTAGACAATAATTAAGTAATTAAACGTTGGCACAAAATTTTCCAACGTTTAACCAGTTGTAATTTTAAAACGCAGTGTAATAATGATGCAGCAATGTTTAAAATTACATACTATAAGATAATTTAAATATTCACCAGGTGATTTACATTCAGGATTTGAAAAAGAGTAAAATTACACAGTAAGACAGTAAAAAAGTAAAATTAATTTTTATATGTGTTGCCAGTTTTTATTTCACTAAATTATGTTTTTTTTTTTTTATATATAACTACACGTTTAAAATGATAAACTTTTTTTTTTAAACTGAGTTACACTGGTCAACAAATTTTTTGTTTTTTATTTCTTCCACTGAAAGCATAATAGATGTTTTTGATAGATCGGTTCGGTTCGGTAGATTACGAATGCTAAAATAAAAATTTTGCAGCACATTAGGTTTTTGAGTAATAATAGTAACAAAATTGAAAAAATGCTTATTTTGGCCATTTTTGAAAATTTATTAAAAAATAATGGAATAACGTAGAAGCTCGAAACATATCTCCAAAGACAAAATTAAATGCTTAACTGCACTTTTAAAATATCAGTTAATTGAAAGGTCTATCAAGATTTGTTCAGAAGATACATTTTTGCATGGAAGTCCTCCTCCTATTTCCGCAGTTCATTTAATTCATAGGGCCTAAGCAAAGGTTCATGAAAAACTCATTCTGTAAGAAAATTTTAAAAAAGTTTACAAATAACTGATTTTATATATGTATGTAGATAGTTAAGGATCTAATCTTTTATTAGTGGTGTGTTTCACAATCGTGCGAAAACCCTTTACTTTTGGAGCAGTTTTCAAAAGTGTCTAATATATGACTTTTTTTCACTTTTCAACCTCATACTCGTATTTCTGGAAAATGTGAGCTATTGGAACATTTTCGTTAATGAATTCGTAATTAGCAGAAAACGTCTTATAGAAATAATATACCTACTTATCATTTGTTCTGTCGCAAAATGTCGTTGACCAGTGTTATGATTGTTAAGGGCAATGTTTTATTTTAGGATATGCATTCTTCATTAAAGTTTAAAAAAAGCACATTAAAGACGATGAGTTTGCATACTTTAATCACATTACTTTAGCTAATTTTTCAAACGCCGAACCAGTCACCTGCTTTTCTATGGATATTGTATATTTTTTATGCGAATTTATTAACAACGTATCTCTCGCGTAAAAACAGAATTGAGGTATTCGAAAATAGGTATGAAGGTATAATTTACAATTTTAAGGCAGATAAACATGAAATCGCAAACATTTTTTCTTTGGGAACTAAAAAGATTCTGAGTTTTAAGAAGATTCTTACTCGATTTCAAGTTCCTAGAGTTCTTGTAGGAAATCGCTCCGCTTTTGCTAAAAACTCTTAAAAACAAAACATCTACTGAGACTTTCTTTGTAAAAAGTTAAAATTAAAGTATTTTCAACATTTTCTTTCTTTCTGATAATTTCATACATGATGCGCCCTTCCAGAAATTTTGCTATTGCGGGACCAAAAATAACAATTTATGTTTAATTTTACTTGTGGAATGATGAGAAATGATTATGCATTATACACATTTTTTTCATTCATTCAACTTTTCCTCATAATTTTTCCAAACTCCTTCTCATTAAAATGCCTGATACTAGCTCTGGGGTATGTTTAAAATGCTTTAAATCCATAGGGAGGCCTCAGTCAATTACTTGGAAAAATGGAAAATAAGCTTAAAGTGATTAAAATAAATTCCTTGAAACAGATCTAAAGGAACCTCAATTTTCTTAGAGCTGTTGTCTATTTGCATTGGTTTAAACAGGCGGAACACCACCTGCGAATAGAGCAGGGCAGGATTCCAGGAATATTTGAACGTATTAATGATGTAATCGATACAATGAGTTTAGTTGGGCGGGATACGGTTCATTATTTCCTAAATGAAGCTCCCGCACTTAATGAAAATTAATACGACTAATTGCTGCGAAGTTTAAACAGAACAAACATCGGTTACTGAAGCAGGAAAGGGTACACGAGAGTTATTCGCTTTATGTCGGTTGAACCTTTAAAGGCTATCATGGGTTGAATTTCACCCCATGCAAAATTAGTTTTAATATAAACGCACAACGGGCAATAATTTTGTAACCAACCAACCAACGTAATATTATTGTACATTAAGACAGTGTTACAAAATCCATGAAAGTGTTAAAATTGGGTATATTTGGTTCGGTATTTCACATCTGTAGTTTTTATACGAAAATGTAATTATATATGTAGATATGTATGTATGACAGTCGATTCCATAATGAAATACCTATTCGTTTACATAAATTATTTTGAGATTAAATTTTGCTTCATCAAGCAATTTATTTTAAAGTGATGGTAAAATGAAAAACCATAACTGAAGAAAATCTCTTAATCTATTAATCTATTAAGAAGGATCTATTTTATAGGAAATATGTGGGCTTTATTCTTGCATCACATTTGAAACTATAAAGCAGTTTACAACAACCCTTTTTGGATAAACATTCCTTAAAATTTCGTTTTTTCACACAAATTGTCTAAATAATTCAATTGGAACTTTCTCTGAAATTATTTGAACCACTCTGAATGAAAAAACTAATTGAAGTCGAATGTACTATAAATGAATTTGTTAAAAATTTTAGAATAAGGGATTTAGCTTTAAAAAATCACAAGATCTCGCAAATTTTCCGGACGACCCCAAAACTTTCTTAAATGAAGAAAGGGTTTAGACTTATGTTTATGCATATAATATTTTGAAAAATTATTAATTCCACCATCGCTACATTGCATTGCTCAAAAATAATAATTAAATTTATTTTATCACTACTAAACTTCATCCATTTAGGTTTATCTTTTAATTTTCTATAACAATGATTTTCCGAAAGTAACCGGATTTTCAGGTTGATATAAGATAGGAATCCCCCTTAAATTGATTAAGATTACTTTGAAATGTCCTCTTTTATGTAGCGTTGTCAGATTTATTCATTTAATCATGTCTTGTGTGAATAAATCATGAATTTGAAACTTTAAACGCGACTTATCTGGAAGACTTTTTTCGACGATTTCTCAACTTCAAAAAGTTAAAGGTACACGAAGTTTTGTCGGATTTTGTTCTAATTACCACCAAAATGTTCGGAAACTACTTAATATAGAACAAATCGGTGAGACATAAATTTGATACTTTGATTGATACTTTGGCGGCAATTAGATAGAACTCTGATAAAAATTCGTGTATCTTTAGTAAATATAAATATTTGTATACAAAATTTCATTAAAATTAGTCGAGTTGATTAAATTTTAGCCATGTTACTGAACGGTCCCCTTAATTTTCACAGGATTAAGAATTTGTTTAACAGGTACCTATGTATGTATTTCGGAACAAGTGCAGTGCTGCAGATTGTAGAATAAACAAGCCTATCCTCTTATCTGTTGTTTAAGAACAAAGATTTGCTAACTTTTCCTGTTTGGAACTTTTAAGTATACCTATACCTGCTATACCCAAAAGTTCTAAAGTTAACAAAAATATACCTGAAAAGCCATTTTGCTTGCGTAATTAATTAAATCGGGAAGCACCTCTGAGTATTTTGAAATAAGTTCCATTTGTTAATTACTCCGTGGTTGAAAGCGGCTGCAGTTTTGATTGGCTCACCGCTGGCGAATTTCATTTGCGCCAGAACCGTAACCATTACTTTTATGCGATTAATGAGAGTACTTTCCACCACTTATGCAAATTAAAGCTAATAGAGAATTTTCGCAAGCAAACATCGGCTTTGATGTGGGCCTCGAATCTCGAGTGCATACCATAAACTATGCTCGCCACATGCACATAGATTTTTCCAGGGGAGCGTTCAGCATCCAGAATCCAGGAAAAGCCAGATTTTTAGGCATTCCGATCCAAGAGCCAAGGGAGGCCCACTTTATTTGGCTTCAACGAGGTCAGTCGTAATTTCTGGACTTTTCCCCGGAATGTAAATTTAAAATTGCCCATATTTCAAAAAAATACGAAATGAAATACGTAGCTGCAAATTAAATATTCAGCTCAGGGAGAAAATAATGAATCCTGGTTTAAGGGCTGTTTATTGAAAATTGTTGGTCCAGCAGAAGATGTTGCGTGTTTTAATTAATCAAATGGATCTTACCTTTTTGCTCATAAGTTGGACTGATGGCATCAAATACAAATTTTCTCGGTGATTTCGGACTGCGTCGAGGCGACTGATGGTTCTCGTAGTAATAGGGCGTCGTGGACGATGGCTTTGGGCTGCGACTGCCTGGTGGACTTTGATAAAACGACGTTGAGGAGCACTGGTTTCCATCGTCATCGTCGTCATCATCATCATTCGCGTAAGTTGTTGTAATTTTAGGACTGCGAGGAGGATTTTCATATTTCGGACTTCGGGGATTACTGCCGTAGGAGAAAGATCGCGATGACACAGATGGGCTGCGAGACTCGTAGTAATTCACGTTTATAGGCTTGTTGAATTTTCTGTAAAAATATACCATTTGGGTAAGTGGGATGTAAACTGCATATGTGTCTTATACAAAGTATCTTCAATATATTTTTTTTTATCAAATTATAAAAGCTCTGCTGTTCGTTTTTAATACGCCTTTGATTTTTTTTTTGAAAAGTTAGACAAACTAAATAATATACCTAAGGATATAGTTCAGACACAGCTGAACGCAATTAAGATTCGAAAGTTAATAATTTCTCTAACTGACGGTATATTATACTATCAAAAAATACAAAAAGGTTAGTGCAAAAATCTAAATATTGTATTTTAAAATTTCCAACCTTGAGAGCAAGTGTATACGTATCCAATTTGTATTTCCGAATTCTGTAGTGCTCTAATTCTTGTAGATTATACACATAAAGTTTTATAGTGGGACTTTTAATAGTTGACTAACAAAAGAAACTTTAAACGTATTTTTTTCTGAATCACATTTTCAAAATATGTCTGAAATAATGAAAGATCTTTATGAACTCTTGTTGTTTTTTTAATAATCCAACAAAAAGGAATCATTTTGCTATCAAAAATATATCATTTAGGTACTTTGAGCTTAGGTTATTTTTCTACAAGTAAATTTTTCGTAAATTCCTTCGTTCAAAGACTAAAGTTTATGATATATCACGCACATCTAAATGTTCAATATTTGAATGATAAATCAACAAACTTTTTCGGTATTTCAATAGGTATATTTTCTTCTGATATTACTATTGAATCATGGAAAATTGCTAAATTGCTAAATTGCTTTTGCCAATTTTAGGTTTCAAATTTTTATATCAAATACGAAAGCCCTTTTATAATTGTCGAATTATAATATTCGAAAAGCTGGTTCTCCACAAATAAATCTATAGATTACTTCTCTTTATGGTAGGTGAGCACTATGAAATTATGTATATTTAAAAATTCATTCCCTAAGGGGCTTAAATAAGGGATGGAAGTTTGTATGGAAGTTTATAATTTTTGAATCAGATTGGGCACAGAGCTAGTACTACATCTTAAAGAACTAAATTCGTTTAATTGTTTCGATATATGTATGTAACTCTTATTTTACTCCGAGGCAAAATTTTTCGTCCACCCGCTTCTCGAATGAGTACCTACTTGTAATAAACAAAACCATATTGTCTTTTTTGAGATAATGAAGAACAAAACTTTATACTCAGTTATAAACTTATTATATTTACTTGTTCATGGTTAAGAAAAAAATTACAATAACTCATAATTAACAACCTCATTCGTTCAAAGCCAAAAACATAAACAAATTAAAATAGCTCGGCCGCCTCAAATATTAAGTAAAACAAATATGGAAATTTACTTCATAGCGTCACCTTAATTTTTTCTTATCGCTTTAATTTTATCTGGAATAGCACTTAATAACTGTTGAATATTTTTTGGCTCTATTCTCTATAGAGTTCCAAGTATTTTGTTTTTGAGAGCACAATTCCTGCCTATTCCTAGCAAGTTATTGAAGCATCTCTTTTTTTCATTTTCAGCCCATAAGGACTCAATGGATGGTAGGTCTGCAGGGCTATTTGAAGACCAAAATATATAATTTATCCTGCTGGTTACAGTATAATATCACCTAAACACACAAAATTAAATATTAAACAACAAGGCATTTTCAGTCATCATTAGCTCATCTCCCATATACAATAGGTACAACATCCTTATTTCGCAACTTGTAAAAATTTAAATCTTAATAACAAAAATCAAAGAACAATGTGCAAATCAGAGGTAAAGAAATTTTAGGTAGTTCATTATTATACATTCATCGTTTGCTTCTTCTTTATTTATTGATGTTGAAAAGATGGGTTTAAAATGTGCGTAAATAACATAGTATGTACATATACATATATATATTGTTAATAATTCTCATTGTTGGAATTTTATATGCTTCAATTACTATAAACTTGTTCTCAATTATTTACAAAGAAAACAAATTGACAATATTTTTCATGATGGAGTTTTTTGAAGCATAAAGCCGAGTTTATTTTAATTTTTTTAACATGTATCTGGTTACATAGAAAATTTTGCATTGAATTCTAAAAGCTGTTATTTAGTTATATATATGAAAATTTTCAAATATGAGTAAAGTGCATCAAAATGCCATGATATTGAGCCATCTAAATTTCAAACCTTGAACCAGATAACGTTTTTGGACCAAAGTCGGTATATATTTATATCTAGGAATTTTAATTTTATTTCCGCGAAATAAAAATTTATATAGGTAATTTCAATTTAGGGCAAAATTTTCTGCTAAACATACAACCGGAACCAATTTGAAAAAAATCTAACGCCTTATGTTTTAGATCGTTCTTATTAATTTAAATCCTAGCGTGGTCATATGCTAATGTATTGCTGTCGAAATAAATATAATTAGTAATTGAAAACAAATTACTTTAGGTGTAAAGAAAAAGTCCCCATTTTGAAGCGAATTAAACAAAAGTTAATTTCCTGATTAATTTAATTTGCATAATAAGAATTTAATCAAAATCTCAGAACTTACCTTGAAGATCTTGGACTTTTTCCTGCTGCTTGAGCTCTTAATGGTGATCTTGGCGGACTATCATGACTAGGATCAAAAAGGTCGATAGGAGGAGTTCCGCAATCATCCCATGATTCTTGTTGAATTTTTGGAGCTCTCGGACTGGCTGGAGGACTTCTCTGGCAAGCCATTTGTCTTCACATTCGGCTGACTTTCCCACCAACTACACAAAATGATTTTTTGTCACTCTTTAGTCACCTGTATTTAATCCATTGAATTTATTTATTAAATCCCAATCGTATCAAATGTATGGGCGATTTAATCGGATAGTAAAGCACCTTGTCGACAGTCTGCCATGATGGCCTGTCTGCAATTGCTTTATCAGTGCCGCCCCTTAATTAGTTCAGCTCAGTATTTTCCGGCGATTTCAGTTGGTGATAACCGGATTACATGACGAGACGACCCAACTCGATAGAACTCTGAATGGAAGGGAAAATTATTGATTTCTCGAGGAGCTCGGTGCAAAAGTGAAATAAAGATAGGAAAGGGTCAAAGTTTGTTGCGTGGTTTCTTAAAGCACGAACACAATTATTAAGTTCGCCAGTGGTTTTCTTCAAAATAAAGAATGATATGCATTCAAACGATTTTACGATAATTTCATTCCAAAATCTTGATTTCTTTTATGACTTCTTGAGAATTACATTGAACTTTCCTGCATAGTATTATAATGGACATTTCGTTTTTCCACTTTTACCATGTCATGGGGTAATATTTTAGTGATACACTGTTATGCAATTGCAATTGCTTCCATTCCAGTATAAAAATGTAATATAGTTTTTTCCTCGTTTTATTTAGTGCAGAATTAAAAGCTATATCCTATTCTTCTCTTTTCGTGAAACATTACAAATAGTTGACCTCACAACAAATTCACAACTCAATTTAATAAAAATATAGTAATAAAAATAACGAAATTGGGTACATGTTAGTATGTAAAACTAAAGCAATCTTTTAATTGCGTTCCTAGCACTGCGTATGGTAGTTTTATTTTGAATAAACTCCGTCTGTACCATTGCTATTAAATTCAATTAAATTGAGGTATGCTTTCACATATTCCTTTTTTTTCAGTGCTTTCATTAGTTCTAAATTGAGACTCGTTGTTTAAGGATCCTTAAGTGATTTTCAATAGGATTCAAATCTGAACTTAAAGCCCATTCTCATTTACCAGCTTCGATGTGTGCTTTGGGTCGCTATCTGAAATTATCTTAAACAGCCATCAAAGTGGCGTTTCTCTTTCAGCATATAGAAACATTTGAGTCTTCAAAATATGTTTGTAAATTATTCATTTAAAAAAAGACCCACAATAATAATTTAAAAAAATATTAATATAAATAAATATTTTTAGATTCATTGGAATACTTATTTTTTGTTTAAATTTATATATTAACGCAAGGATGTTTTGAATCTGGATAACGTCAGTGAGCACGCTTGTTCAGTAGTTATAATATCACAGTGTAAGATGTTAAATTAGTTGAGTAGAGTTTTTGTAAGAAAAAATGGCCACTAAATAATTTCAACTTAGTGCATTTATTTTTTTTGTCCATTAAGTTTAAATCTGCATTGCATTTATGTACTTTTCAATCTTACAATATGTCATCATGATGTTGACTTATAGCCTTATACAACTTTAGGGTAAATTTATATTTACATTATGTATTATTATAAAATGGATTCTTGAACTCTTTAGTTCTTATGTCGTGTAAGGTAAAAGGTTTAGTCATTTACTTTATAATAGATTTGATAATGTTTTTTAATATAGTATTCCAAAAACGATAAGTTAGTATTTTATGTTACAACGAATAAAAATAATAATATCTTATAATAAATTTGTAGAAATAAAATGTTGAATCCGGAATCCCGCCTAAATACATATTAAATTTTAATGATTATGATGTTTCAATCGATTCTTATTGACGTCATAATTATAATTAGCCAGCGCCTCAAAAAATTTTAGAAATACACTTTTCAATAAGATAGTTTTCGTTTTTGAAGCTAAAGAGTAAGATTCTATTAGCTATTAAGAACAGCCAACTTTCAAATCTTTATTCTGAGGAACTGTTAATAAACTTCTATATTGATTTAGATATCTAGATATCTACATATTTCTGAATAATAAAGATATGGGGTTTAGATAAGCAGTAAATATTTATATAAATACCTACGTTTTATTATAAATTTTCACGTTTTTCGTTTAGGTACCTACTTATGTCTCGTATATTTTTAAATTGTCTTTTGAAGTTCTTGTCAAGGGTTTTATGAAAAATATTCGTTTCATCTATAATAATATGGCGACCCACATTGCTATTTTGAATTTTCATACAACCTTGCAACCTACGACTGGCAGACAATGAATCAGAACACAATTTTTTGAAGCCAACCAAGAAGATACATACACATATAATGACATAAAACCAAAAATATATCTCTCTTCTTGGTTTTGTAGGCGTTGGATAAAAAATAATGATAAAGGTAAAATAAACCTACAAAATATATTTCAAGTCTCATTTATTTCTCTCTCAGAAGAGTTTTTGTAAATTCGCTGTTATTAAATTTAAAGGAACTCTTTTAATATGGCTAAGTAAGTGAAAATCCTTGTGAAGGATTCAGTTTCGTGATTCAATTTTCTTCTTTTCCCTTCTTTTAAATTAATTAAAAATTTTAATTATCTCGCAAGGTTCTTACAATGTCAAGGAACTCATCTGAACTGGCAAGCAGAGATGAGGGGATATTTCTTATAACGCTATAATAAGCAATCATATTTTCCTTTCTAAGACGCACTCACTCAGGAAATGAATTAACGTTGTTAAGAATGACATGGTACCAACTGACCAGAAAGAAAACGACCACGTCGACAGTCTACCCTTAGAATTCGAGTAAATACTCGTAGCAGACTACTTAGCAGGCCTAACATTTTCAGCATTTTGATATCTTTTCAATATTAAATTAGGAAACGTTATCATGTTGATGTGCAGAAAGTCGTCTCATTAAAATTTAATCAAAAAAGAAGAAGAACCCTCCATTGTACGGATTGTTGCGTGTACTCGTATAAGAATTTAGGTGATGTGAATAGGAGAATTTTGAAAGAAACCACTCATTTTTTGCCTTCCAAGATCTCCTTCTAATTCGACTTAAAAATAGGAGCCGTTCCTTTTGTAATATATTATTCAGCGAAATTAAATCTTGTATTTTGAAAATTTCAAACATCCATTTCATATCCATTGAAGTATTTTACAAGAATGGCAGCGAATACTGCTGGAGTAGTACAAAGAAATAAATTCATTAACTTTTGTTTGTTTACCCTAAGGATTATGCCTATATTCTTTCTTTAAATATGTACTTTCTTCATAATGATTTCAAGTCACGTCTCAGGGAAAGAACAAAGGGTTCAGCAATATTAATGAGAACAGTGAGGTTAAGGGTGCAACTACTTTAAAAAGAAGGTTATGTTTAGGTTAATGTCTAACCTAAAAATGAGTAATTTTTACTTTGTTGTATTATATTTTGTTTTTCATGTTTTTATAGGTGTCAGCTGTTTAGGTTTAGGAATGACAATAATTTTTTTATTCAGCTTTTTTCGAAAAAGGGGAATAAAAATTGGTCAAAATATGGTTATGATTGAATAATTTTGCTGCAAAAGACAACAAGAATAGCCTTAGTATAGTGATGATTAACCTCCGTAACCATTTTTTTAAAATGATTAAAAAAAAACCATAACAGGCGGGCTCTCATTAAAAAAATATTTAGCAAAATGTGCAAAAGATCTATAGATGATTATACACAGTGCTTCATTAAGTACGATTCTGGTTTTCAAGATCCTAAGGTAAACCTTTATATTTTAATTATATTTCATTTAATATGATTTTTAACTCCACTATTAGCTATTTATGAATTCTTATTCTATGAAAAAAGAATCTTAAAGAAATAGTCTTTCGCATTTGGACAGAAAAACTTATGAAATTTATTGGCTAATGTTCTAAGAAATTTAGTAATTTTAACATTTAATTACTGAAAAGATATATATTTTTCGATCACATAAATGTATTTAAATTATCCAGCGTTAACAAAACTTCCACATCTCCTTAATATATTTCTGGTAATTTTAATTTTTTATATATTTTTATTTTATTTACTTATTGGAGAAGTTTTTGGAAGTTTGGTCTAATTTCGTTTAAAATCACTGCGAAATCCTTTACCATTCCTTAGATTAGAGATATGTATATAAAAAGTTATCTCTACCACATGGAGAAAGTTTTATAATTATTGAATTTTTTGAATATTTCTCCTTGAAAGTCTAACTTTTAATTATATACTTTCATAGATACCACATGCTAAATCATTTCAGTTTGACTTGTAAAAATAAACTTGGAAATTTACCCTTCGTAATACCATCTGAACTCATTAAAACTTATAACTTTTTGATACCGAAGTAACCTTAAGATATATTTTCATGAATTAACGTGTAAGGGTTAATAATTACGTAACGAACGAAGAAAACTAACCTGAAGGTATATGTTTCTTCTTGAAAGTTATTTTTTCTTATTAAGCCTCTTAGCTAGTTGAAGAAAATTCTATGCCGCTGAAATAAAATTACTATTTGATGACTTAAACTGCCGCTACGGACACAACAAGTGAAAAACATCGTCAAAGTTTAAATGCATCATCTATCCTCGGTGATTCTAATTGGCCTTAGTCGTAGTCGTAGAAGGAAATTATTTAACCATAAAATGAAGTAACTTTGATCCATTCAAGAAACACTAATTGCCTTCATAAGGAAACTTGGAAGGTTCCAATAATTAGTTAAGCAGCCAAATTACTTTCTAACTATTTGTTTGTTGGTCTGGCGATGCACAATCATTAAAATTGTATTACTTGCGATGCAAAATGCCACATGTCATTTAGCATTCTGAGTGTTAGGATTAGTATTAAGTAAGGATAATCAGATATAGGTAACGTCCTATAGGTGCATTAAAATAGTATATAGTTTAAAAATACAAGTAAACTAAGTAATGTCATTGGTGATAGTGCGACAACTTTGAAGATTTATATTACGTTTAAGCAAAGGTCGAACAGAACACAACTTAAGCCAGACTTTTAATCAGGCTTAAGCTATGATTAAACAAAGTTTGAACCAAGTATATGTCAGTTTCAAGATAATATAAAATGGACTCTCCCACTTTACCGAGTATAAGGTTCCGATTATCAGCAGTTTTTCGGAACTCCGCAGGCTATTTATTTGGAAAAATGTGCTAGTTAATGTCAAGTTAGACTTTTTTTTCTTTATAAATATTTGAGTTTGTATTTCTTAATGTTTTCATTATTATTGCTTATATTATATAAAATGAAGCTAATATTTTAAGCTATAACATTGTTCGGTGCTCGTTATAGTGTCAATGAGCTATTAGTCATATAAAAAATAAACTATAGAAAATAAAATATTTTAAATAAATCTAGATTTGCCGAATTTGGTAAACCTTGAAAATTTAAAGTTTTTTATTTAAAGTTTTATTCGTCATTTAAGTGACTCAGCGCATTTTGTGAATTATTTTTCTTATAATTTCGATATGGATATAAAATGTAGCCGCCAAAGCAATGAAGTACCTATACCAAATTTTAATTCTTATGGCCTACCATGTAACTTTAAATTTAGAATATTATATAACTTTAAAGGTGGGCTCTTATTACATAAATTACATAGATATGTATATCATCTTTGAAAATATGATCAATCAATGCTGTTTTTATTGTTTAAGAAATTAAATTTTAACAGTGTTGCTTAATATTACTGCGTTTTTTCGACTATTTCCTATTTTCATTGCTTTTTAACAAATTCAGCGTAGAAATTTTAACAATAAGAAAATTGGCTTCATGCCCTTTGGCAATTCCGGCATAGGCCTTTTCAGCGTAAAATGCATGTAATAAGCTTGGTAGCAATAGCTTTTGGCAAATGTCTGTGTAATTGGCTTCCGGGTACCAGCAGCGAATAGCTTTCCCGGGTGATTTTAGATGGAATTCATAAAAAACAAGAATTTTATTAAAAACCCGCTGGTGATTTTATTTTTTGCTCCTTAAATTTGTTCTTTAATCAATAGCATCAGATAGTAGCTACCGTCTTTAGTATAGGGGGGTTTGTAACAAAAACCAAAAGTCGAAGCACTAAAACCACAGAAAAGAGATATGCAATTTTGGTACAGAGGATAGTCGAATTTTGTAGCCAATTAGGATTGATGAAAAGCTGGAAAATTTCTGCTTTATCTTGCTGGAAATGTGGCGCATCTGACTGAAACTCGCTAGCCACGGCTAATTGTTATGAAGTTTTGTGCATCGCTGAGCTCTTTTTAACTACTGAAACCAGCAATAGAAGAGCTTTAGAGCACTTTTATTGATTTCTTGTCTTTCATGTGCCAGCTGCTCTTTCACTAGGAAAATTGTTTGATATTGCAAAGAAACGCTTTAAGCAATATTCTGACCTTAATCAGAGCAAAAGAGCACTTGGCACAATTCGAACACTAAAGTGGTGATTTGTGCTGAATAAGTAGACAACTAAATAAGAAATAAAGGTTAAGTGTGAGCTATAATCCAATAAAATATGAGGCCTTGTACATATTTGCTTACAAACAGTTTCAAAACCTTATCTATCAAGCAAATAGTGACCTTAAAAATAAACCAAATCTAGCCTGATTGATGGATCCTCAATTTTTAACCAAATTGTGTCCGAAATAAAAATTTATGATGAAATACTACTCTCAGAGAAATTTCAAAATAAACATCTGTTTCAATTTTGAAAAATGAAGCGTCAAATTTGACTAATCGAGTTGAATAATGAGCGGTATAAGGGTTGATTTCGAGGAGCTAATGTCTATGAAAACGAACCAAAAATATTTGATAGTTACTATTTAAATGATCGGCTTAATCTAAAATTCATGGACACAATCATTTTTGGATACTTTATAATTTATCTTCGTTTTTCATACTTGGGGGTAGTTTTACAACAATGTTTATATAGTTTTTTATGCTACTGACATTTCGGATAACTCCTTTTTATCTCTTTTCATTCTGAGATATGTATTAGAGATTAAAAATCAAAACTCTTAGTCAACTGGATTTAATCAACTTTAACCCTTCATTTTTCAAAATTGAATCCGAAATTGAAAGTTCTCTGAAAGCATAGTTTTTGGCAAATTTTAGGATCACTCTTTATCAATAATATTTCAGTAAACAATTTAAAAACTATGTTTCTAAAAACCCTCCTGATCTCAATTAAAGTTCAAAATTTTTCAGTTCTATCTTGAATATATCGATTTGGCCTGTGAGCGGGCAATAACCTATCTATTATTCAAAAACAAATAAAAAACTTATGATTTTTAATTTATGTTATATGAAAGCATTTGACATCACCAAAATCTTCGTAATAAAAACTGAACAGAAATTTTAAAATAATTTTAAAAAAACGAGCAAATAGTAGATAATTTTACCAACAAGTTCAAAATATCGCCAATTATTCAATCATCAAATAGAAAATTTTGGATTTAGGTTTTGTGAAGAATTTACCTATATTTTTTAAACATTAAAGCCATTCACATCGAAAAGTATCATACATATAACGTGTAATTAAAGAGTTGAGAATCAATTTTTTATAAGATATTAAATAAAAGAATAATGTATACATATGTAAATGCAGAACTTTTCAAAAATTTTGAATAGCAAATAACAGTATGACTATACTATTCAATTTAAATTTAAAAGTGTGGTGATGATTGAGGCAAGATTGAGACTAAGATATAGGTATCGTTAAACCATAATTTTCAAAGCAATATAATATACGTTGAAAAATGTAAATGCAAACATTTCGACATTTAATAAACACGTCTTCCTTTTCAATGAAATCATTTTTTAAAAAATAAGCCCGTTTCCCGATCTTCATTAAATATAATTTTTTGAATTTCAGAAAAGTTTTTACATAATTGTATAAAAATGAAAAGTAGTCTGACTAATATGTATAAGGCAATAATTACGATATTATGTAGTTTCGGCAAAATCAAATAAACTTTGATCAAATTTAAAGAAAATAAGGAAAAAAGGAAATTACTTCAATAGCTATGTACTTCGATCGAAAAACTCAGTATTTTCTCTAATAAATATTAAATAAATAACTTCTAATTTTAAGGTTTTCATATTTATGGACCCTCTCAATGTCAAAAATATTCTTTAAATTCCTTCCGCCAACTTTGGGTTCATACTTTTTATTTCAGTTATTAAAACTTACGAACGGAACTCTATAATTAAGTCATAAGTTACATTTATGTATAAATGCGACCTGTATATTTTAACAAAAATGTGTTATAAGAAATTGTATGTTTTCGATGTAACAAATGAAATAGGTACCTTTATAAAATTTTCATTCTTGTTCTCTGTTTTGGTACAAACTTTCAAGGCCGTAGGTCCTTTTAGAAACAATTCTCCAAAATAATCTTACCTTCAAAGGTGAGCAAAATATACCTTAAAATCCCTAAAAGGTCGCTTGTAAATCGATGCTCACGAAGACGAAAGTAAATATATATGAAAACAAATTAAAATGTTTTGAGTGAGCCGCAAAGTGCTCCATGACCCGAACCTAATGGACAACTACATTTTGATTGACGTGATTGATTGAGAGTTTCGGTTTGTGTATGCTTGGGCTCCGAGGGAACTTTTCTTTGCGTGTCAATACATTTTAAAATAAAAAATATTGAAGTCAATAGATAGAATTTAGAAAGGGCAGGAAAAAATATATACCTACTTTCTAAAACCAAAGTAATTTCTGTAATTTGTTAGATTTTTACCATAAAGTTCCACTGGGGCCATTTCCAACTGGATTGGTAAAACCATCAAGGTCGTTTGATGCTTATTTATGTGCCAATATCCCCGCAGACTTATTACTCGAATTTCCCTTAAAGACCGACCCCTAGTTTAGCTGGTCCACCCGGGAAAAGAATTGACTTCGGAAGATGTTTGGACTTGAGTTGAGCATAAGACGTTGGATGGAAACGAGGAGAGAGATGAAATAACTTGGACAAAATGTGTCTTTTACGGCGCGGCTTTATGGCAAGGAACCGTCTAATTATATTAAGATGAATAACGAGCAGAACGATTGGTGGAAGAAATTGCCTGGCGGTTTTCTTATCGGGAAAAATACAAGGGAGAAACGACCACAAACAAATTATCCCCTTCAAGGAAGTAGCCTTCTTAAGTTGCGCCTTTTTTCTTTATGGAAAAACAATTTCTTATTTTGGTTATGATTATTATTTTTTTCACAGAGTTCGAAGGCTTCCAGGGTCCCTGATCCCAATAAATTATCCATTTAGTTTATAAGTGGGTCAATTTTTTTTCCAATATAAGCTGATTTTGTTAAGGCTCTTAGTAATCGGTTTGGGTAACCTATCCAAACTAGAAACAATTCTAGCCAAAAAGCATTTCATAGGACCGAACCACAAGTGTTTCATAGGATCAAAATTTGATACCCTTGAGTGGGGGCGGTTCGTCTCTAGACAAATTGAAAGGAAACAGATTAAGGACGACAACATTCGTATTCCGTCCAGCCGGGTCAACCGTACAAGGAGTAAACAAATATCGATTAGATTTAAGCAATTTTATTTATTTTTATTTTTATGTACATTTCGCAATAGGAATTTTGTATAAGGAGGGCTTAGATTAAGATTAGAGATATGCAACCCGGAGAAATTAAGCTATCTTTAAAGGTCACTGAGGCTATTCAAGCCAAAAGAAAAAAAAATCGGAAATCTGCCTTCAATGTCCGAAAATACTGACCTCTCCGTTTAGCTCGTTAACCTGTCGTGTCTGGAACTAATTAGGAGGGATCCAAAACCAATTTAACTAGTTCACGAAAAACTGAACTTCTAAAAAAAAAAAATGAATGTGATAACTCACTTTCCACTTGGATTTTCACTTTTATTCACTCTAAACCACTTTCACTGCACTAAATGCAAAGGCTGGCTCATGAAAAATTGAAAAAAATTTTCGTAGCCATACCAGCCAACGTTCGGACATGCAACAAGTTGAAAAGACCTTGTCTGTGGTGCACACTTCTTCCAGTGTGGTGCTAATTGGAGGCCCTTTACAGTTATGTGGCAGGGACTGGTCCCCATCTAAAACCGACCCGAACTCATCTCAAACACGAACTGAACTGAGCTTCTCGAAGCTTTGCGCCCTGTTCTTATTCGCCAGGTTTTTCGTAGGGCTTGGAAGGCCCCGAGGGTGGTCGGGATTGGGGTTGCTTTTCCAGTTCCAGAATGTAGACTAGCGGAGATTTTCTACCTTTGATTTTGTTTAGAGAAAGTTCTACAGGTGCTATTCCAGTGAAAATAGTTGGAGAGTCTGGCTGCCAGCCGGGGGGTGGATTCGGCAGCCCTTTTTCGAGGGCTTATGGTATATTGTTATTTTGGTATATACCAATCTATGTTTTGGGTATGAATCTCAAGATTTTTATTGCGCTGCAAACTCCCCAGCTTCATTCAGATATTTGCCTATCCTTCAGGCTCTAGAATCTAGATATTATACCTGAAAAGGATGCGTCTTTCACTCAGATTTGCTTTGTTTTCGTTTGAGCCAACATAATCCAAAATCAGTCCGACGAAGTGACGTGCCCAACAGGTGTGTGCTCATCTAAATTCGATTTGATTTCTGCAAGGACGTGCCAATGGCTTTTCCCTTCGGGATATAACATGTGGCTATGACACTAAAAGGATAAGAGAAAACTTCAACTCCCTTTGAAAATTGGTAAATTGCTTTACTGAGTTTCCAGGCAAGATGGGAAAGGGCTCACAACGTGTACATTCATGTATTTGACTCAACATGAAGATGTCAGCCACATCAGAGAATCATAAAATTTAAATTTGAATAGGATGAGGGTGGAACATGTAATTTATGTTTTATTTACATATCTATACTTAGTGGAGGTATTATAGTCATGAATTTTAAATCTGTATTTCTTAATGAGTACACTGTAAATCTAGTTGTTTTAAAATAAATCATCGATGGTTTTTAATTGAGTAATGTACTATGTACTTCAAAACAAAACAGAACAATTAAATTATTATACTACATGATATGTTATTATCATTAATATAAAGTCTGTGCTACTAGTTTTCACGTATTTTAATTTTAATTTACCCTTTAAAATTTACTATAGTTTCCATATAGTGAAGTATCCATTATTTTCATGCACTGCCACTAATTTCTGTATTAAAAGAAAAAATTTTAGATAGAACCATAAAAAATATATTATCATTTAATTTAAAGTAAATTTTATTAATACCCTTGTATTTAAATGTTTTTAATTTTCAATTTTCAAAATGCTTTATAGAGTCACATGGGCAAACTAATCCTAAACCTTACTCTTACCCCGCACCATGTTTTCTTACATTTATATGAAAGCTATAAACATCTTGTAATCTTCTTAATTAACAGGTAGAATAGATGATTTTATAAAGACAAAGAGGACACAAAATATTAATAAATTTTATTTACAATGTTTCATTGTGTATTTCTACAACTTAATTTCAGTTCCATCCTTGAAATTTTCTAAACAAAGCTGAATACCTTTGGCTAAAGTTATATGTATATTGGGTTGTATTTGTATAAGAAATGAGAAATTTATTGTCAGTCCAAGTTTTCTGGCTTTGTTTATGTTTTTTTACAAAGCAACCTAAACCATTTTTCATGCCAGGTATAAAAGTTAATAGACTTTGACTTCTAACTGATCCAAATACCAAAGTTCATTAACTAATTAGGAATCCTATTAGATTAAATCATTATTCCATTCGACAAAAATCAGAAGCCTAATTAGACCTGTTAATTTATTAGAGTGTACATCAGCGGCACCGTCCTTTGAGGTGAAAAAGCCTGTTTCTGAGTCCAGCCTTTGAACATTTTTTCATATAATCCTTTGATGATGCTAAGCTGCTTTAATTCCTCCAGCAGCTGAAGTACCGATCTCACAAAAATTTCTGTTGCAACATCTAAGGCACGTGTTTCTGCAGGTCAAGCAAAAATGTTTTGTTCGAGAAATGATTCGCACATTTTGTAGCTTATGATGATGAATAAGTAAAAGGTAGGTGACCCGAAGATGCTCCTGCTGAGGAAAAAAGTATGAAGCCTCCGATAAACTGATGCTGCTATTTTTTCATCTTCTAAGAGCCTCTTGCCGTAGAAAAAAAGTTTTTAACTTTATTTAGTTGGGATAGAGATGCCATGTCGGTGGATAAGAGATGCTGCGGGGGCTAAAAGGACGCTTCCAAACAAGCTGAAGATGAGGAATGGTTTTTCCACAGCTTGAGCTTCGGGTATTCAATGAATGAGTATAGAATTTTATATCAAATTTGTTTCAGAGAGAGGCACAAAAATATTTACCTTATGGGAATAGAGGCTTTTGCCTTTCGCTTTAAAAAAATATCATAATTAAATAAACGTGTATTTTAGATAAAAATGTTGCTTAGGCGGTATAAATGGATGTCTAAGAGTTTTAAAGAATGAGATTGACTTTCTTCTTCGTCTCACATAAAACTTTACCATAGAAACTCAATTCGGACATTGTAAGAACAAAATTGGCCATATCTCGAAAACCATTGAAGGCACAGAACAGTGGTTGGGCTTAAATTGTTGCAAATTTAATGTACTTTAAAAACGGTAACAAGATCTAATATCAACAAATGCACAGTTTATGAGTTATAAGGCAACTGATAAAAAAGCTGCAGATTTTCACGTATTACGCAGGAAGCACAGGTTTTTCGAAGCTGCAAATTTGAGTTTACACTACTCTAACTGGTCCTAACAATATATCAAAAAATTAGAACTACATCACGCTTTGCAGTTTTAGCCTGTTTTTATGTACGATTTGACTGGGTTAAATCTAAAAAACTCACTGCGATAGATAAGATAAAAATATAGAATCTGATACAAAATCTCTAACCCAAAAAGTGTCTATTAAAATGGTTCTATATTTGGCATAATTTAATGTGTGTAAGTGAAATAAATTTTCATTACCATTATCTTTTCAAATGAAATTGTAATACAATAATTACAATTGCAATTAAATTTAAGTTTTCATTAGAATTTCAATTCCAATAAATAATGATAATGGGAGATTACTAATTGATTTACATTGACATAATTGAATATGCATTACAATTACAGTATGAACACTGAGAAAAGAGTTTGTTTGTAGCAAAAAAAAAATGCTTCTTTGAATATGGCCAAATAAATATTTGGTTACTGGAAATAAGCCACATTTATCTCAATTATAAGTGCTGTCGAGTTAACTACGCCTATGATTATGATAAAAGGAGGAGGAGCTTGTTTTAAATAACAAAATATTTATTTGGCCATATTCAAACATGAATTTGTTTGCTGCAAACAAACTCTTTTCTCAATGAACAATTAGTTTTAAGTAATCGCTATGCTCAGCAGCCTTGGTTATTTCGAATCAATTATTTCCCTGAAAACATCTACAATATTTAGTTACGTTATATCTAATTTATACCGAGTTACGTAAACTCATCGCTGCACTTCTTTCATCAAAATAAAGTCATACCTGCTATCATTTTTGTTTTTCATTTCATTTCATTTTAATTTATCAATATGTTTTCCTATAAAAAACCATTGAAAACAATTTGAATAATCGCAAAGAGTTTTAAGCAGCTCACAAACTTCATAATAAATTCAGAGAGGAATCGATCTAAACTTCGCAAAACCTTAAGCACCAAAACAACATCATAAGAACAATGTATTGAAGTTTTGTTGATTGAATTTTTAGATAGCCGTATTTCTCCGAATTTTATAGCTTAAAGGATAATCAAAGATTCGCCTGTACCCGCATCGGTGCTTGTTTTAAGTACATTAAACGTACTCCAAAAACCCATTTTCGAAAAATTTTACCTTACCTCTCTTTCTTCTTAAGGTTTTCAACAGATCTTTTTTTTTATATCACAGATTTCATCGAGACAAACCCATTGTTTCCCAGAGCGCGGAGCTAAGCAATTACTTATGTAAATTTAATTCACTTTGGAATCTAATCTTTAAAGGTGCCTTTCTGCCTAAAAATCTCAAAAAGAGTTTTTTCCACATGAAGATTTAAGAAATTCAGGCTCACACCCTTCTATGACTGGAATCGTACTTTTTTATGCCTCACTTTAGATACTTCGCGAATTGTGAAGAATTTTAATATCGAAACACCTCTTCAGCAATGATAACGCTTTTGTTTGACTGAAATTTTTATGAATGTTGAATTTTAGAGCGGTTGGATATAATTCCTTTTGTGGACATTTTTTAAACTCGTATAGGTTTATTTTTGTGATAATATTTGGACTTTTATAGCCAGAAAAACTCTTTAAACACATGTTTCCTTTTTTATGATTATAAAGTTAAATCCAGTAATATAAACCAAAATTGTAGAATCAAAGATAGTAAAATAAAGAAAATGTAACACCCGAGCTTTTCTTTCGCGTTGGTTGGAATTTGAGCAGAAAAGGTTTTCTAAATAAGAGGGCATTAAAAAGCAAAACGCGAAAAAATTATAAAGCACGAGTTTAATATACATTTAACGATCTAAAAGGCGCAGCTGAAACCGATGGTTGAGCAAAGAAAATTATACAGAGAAAAGTTAAATAAAATATCAAATATCAATTTCTGAACTCTCTATAGATATTTTCAAATAAATTTTCTTATAAAATATAAATTTTATTTCCTCTGCCTGGTTACATGATATATAAGCTCGTGGCCTTTTCAATAAGAGTGGTATGAGTGACCCATCTTGGTTTTAACCCTCAGGATAGGATGATATTTCTGCTGCCTTAACCCACTCTGACCTGACCGCACTTATGTTGGAATTTGTCCCTTATTCTAGGAAACTTTCCAATGTGCTCTACGACCTTCCCACAACAACATACCATTAAAATAATTTTGAATTTACAACAATTTTGATAAGATTCAAAATCGCCGCCAGGTGCAAAAAGGCCTTCTAATCTTTTTCGGGGGATAAATTACCTTTCTATTTTACTTTGCGTGTTAAGCGGATTATTAGATTGAAATTATTAAAATTTTCAGACATTTACTTTTTTTGGTTTTACTGTGATGTTAAGTACTTCTCCTCATCTTCATAATATTTTTAGCTATGTTAAGGCTTATATGTACCTCCAACCAGGATCTTTTATCTCTATCAAAGTTCGGTTTTATATGTTTTAATTTAATGAGGTTATAGAAACTTCCAAAATAGTACCTATTCGACTAGAAGAGGATGAGTCTGATTTAGACGGGAATCGCTAAATAATTTAAATTAATAATAATGATTATAATACGAATAATCAAAATATGAGCTACAAGAGTTAAGGGAAATTTTACTATGCTAACTTTAATAATACTTATCAAATAATACTTGTATTAAGTGAAACTGCTCTGCTAGTAAATAAGTAAATACCGAATTTGTTTATTCATACTAGACTAATTTAATCATGTTTATATGTATCTAACCCCGAACTCGAAGTCTTAATTAAATTTAATTAAAATTAATATTGAATTTTCATATTGTAATAATTATTATAATATGACGTATTTCAATTAACTTAAAAGAAATGAAATAGTTGAGTTTTAGAGAAAAATGTTTCAACAAAAATGTTAAAACTTCTTATTGGGGAATCCTCTCCTTTATATAAGTCTATTAAAAAAAATTTTAAAAACCAAGGTGCATGCATCAAATTATTGGTTTGAATTGTGAATATATGCAAATTCTTATTTCGTAATATTTACTAATAAATTATTTTTATTATACAATATTACGTTACCCCATAATTTATAACGAGTTTGGCAGCATTTACACTTTTGAACTTGTTCTACTAAAACAGGTGAAATGCTTCTAATGATAGAGTCAAACCTGATTCAATTGAAGAGTATCAATCATTAGCATTTTGTCACTTCAAAGCTAAGAAAAGTTTTACATTATTATTCATATCTATTATTTAGGTTACAAAAATGCAAAATCGTTGCGTCTTGGTCTTAGTCATCGCATAGACCCAGTCTAAGTCTTGATCCTCGGTCTTACAACAGGAAAACTGAGCAGCTAGTCCAACACCGACTACGTTCATAAATTTATGATATAGTTTTTTTTTTAAACAATTCATAGTATTCTATTTCCAACAAACTTAATTTCTCGCAGGCAAATCTGTTTCGTTTAAGATTAAGAGCACCTAAAATGTTGGACAGGGATATTTAAAATTAAGTTTAAAAATTGTTCAATAATAGTAATTGTCCTATATATTCCTTCACAGAAAAAAAAAATTGGATAGCAAAGTAGTCCCCAACCAATTAACGAACGTTTGTCATAAAATCCACAATATATATTGAAAAAGCAGCAGATCTCCTTAAAAGCTACAGGAAATAATATCAACATTTTAAGCTGGTCCTTAAATTTTAGTTAAAATCCCTGTCTTTTTCACAAAATATTACCAAAATAATGCACTCTCTCTCAAAATCCATCGGAAAATACAGGGATATTTCCCACAATTTTTTTCCGTGTTTAGTATCCGTATATTATAGTGTGTAGTTTTAAAAGAAAAAGGTATATTATTGTACGAACGTTTGTATTAAATGTATACTATACAAGGTTCAGAGGTGGGAGGGAAATATTGCAGGAGGTGAAAGGTCAGGGGTTTCGAAATAGCGATTTTTTAGATCGGTTTGGGGTCGCTGCGATGCGTAGAAAAAAAGATAAAAATACAAGAGGATTCCCATATAAGGCAACATCCTGATTTACGAATCACCCTGTAACTGCCAAACGCTGCGAGATGCCCCACCCATACGATTTTTTGCTTATCTCGGTCTGACCTTTCACCTCCTGCAATATTTCCCTCCCACCTCTGAACACCCTGTATATGTACGTAGAGAGCTACAATTAGGTATGATCTGATTCAACGATTTACATATGTGCATTTTAAAAAATCTGATTTAACGAGAAGTAAAATGTACAATATGTAATTGTCCCATTCCTTTAAAATCCTTTAGTTATTCATACTCCCATGCAAATATTTTGGGTTAAAGGAAAATTTTAGTTTCGAAACATCTCTAAAAACAAAGTTTAATTAGTTTGCCACATATGTTCTTTCAGCACTCAAAAATGGCTTAGACTTTAAACGTGTCTGTTACGACCAAAGTAAAACGTGTAATTAACGTTTACTGCCCGGCTGGAGCTCCATACCCAAAATAGTCACATTCTCGACAATCAAAAAGAATAGTTCAACGTTGGCAAGGCGGTTGGGTATTAAATCTGAAAATAAAGCTATGCCGGGCTCTTGTCGAATTTTGTTCTTTTTCACGGAAATATATCTAAGGCTAATTTATGTAATGGATTCCTAGCTTTCTGGAACGTGTTCCAATTTTCCATGCTGTACTGTACATGCCATACTGTAGAAGGCAATTCTGAAATTGTTAAGTTTCTGAATTCTTCCCAGTTCTTGGAAATTCCCATATTTTTGCTCAACAAGTGTATCTAAATGCTATCAAACTATTTTACAGAGCCCGAGGGAGCTGAAAGAATGATGGTTCTGATCACAGTCATAGCTGACTGTATAATTTCTTGGAATTCAGGCTCAAGAAGTCAAAATTATTCATTTAAGTTTGATTAGCTTTTTAGCAGTTTAACATGTTAAAGAAAGATATATTTGAACTCTAAACAAACATTTCTAGGTAAAGGAACTTTTAGTAATTTTACAGAGTATGTAAAAGTTTTTCTGTCATTAATGAAATTTGCACAAATGTTTACAGGAGGATTATACACGAATAAAGCTACCTGTCTCAAAAAATCGAGCAAGATTAAATATGTGCATAATAGGATGCTTTTTAAAGACAAAATCGGGGATTTATAAATACGACTAAAATGTTTTTCTTATCTCCGACGTTCTATAAATCGAATCGATAGATCGGTAGATTAGATACGAACCCGAAAATAAAAGTTTGCCAGCACGTCAGGCTTTTAAGTAATAACAGTAAGAAAAGTAAAAAAACCCTTATTTTAGCCATTTTTGTAAATTTATTAGAAAATTATGGAATGACGTAGAAGCTCGAAACATATCTCCAAAGACAAATTAAATGCTTTACTGCACTTATAAAATGTCAGTTATTTGAAAGGTCTATCCCGATTTGTTCAGAATATACATTTTTTCATGGAAGTTCTCCTCCTATGTCCGCAGTTCATTTATTTTCATAGGGCCTAAGCAAATATGAACAAATTTTAAGAAAGTTTATAAATAACTGATTTTATATAGATAGTTAAGGATCTAATCTTTTATTAGAGGTATTATCTGTCGTGCAATAACCCGTTATTTTTGAAGAAGTTTTCAAATGTGACTAATATATCATTTTTTCACTTTTCAACCCCATATTTCTCGAAAACGAGACGTGTTGGAAAATTTTCGTTAATGAATTCGTAATTTACGGAAAAGGTCTAATAGAAATTGTATAGGTACCTATATAATTTGTTCTGTGGCAAAATTTTGTTGACCAGTGATATTATTAGGTAGACCATAAATTACCAACGGCAATACATAGATATTGGTGTTGTAAATCAATAGACTCTTTATTTCTGGTAGTATGTAGTTGTTCGCTTCCATAACTTCTTTAATATTATAGCTTAATTTTCTTTAAGTCTAAAACTAACATATAAATTATTTATGGGTCAAATCAGCTCAATAGAATTTTTTTCGTTATAGATACATTTAACACATTTCATAATGTAGCAGACTAATAAACAAACATTAATGGGACCAATAAAAAACTGTTTATGTCAAGATGTGAGGAAAAGCCACTAAATTATGGGCTGTCATGCATGAATTATTATAGGTCAGATTTCTATGAAGTACAAGTTGGGCAATTTTGACCCATAAACACAGGAAAAGGGTTAATACTTTATAAGTTTTTCTTGAGAAAGTATAGGAACTGAATGCACCACCGCAAAGACGGTAAAGTGGACACGAAGGAATAAACGAGTAAATGTTTGCGGACGTTGATTGTATCTCCAAAAGAAAAATCCTTTGGCTGAGAATGTTTGTCAATATTTACTAATTCTAGATCCAAGCACGAGCACGTTGATGTGTTTAGCAGCCAAACAAAAACGAAAATCACCAAATAAAACAGCGAACAAAGTTCTGAGATTAAGTGGATGAAAGCGTCTAGAACCACTTTCCTTCCTACATTATTTTGTTTGCAAACGACCGAAAAATTACAGCGCTACTTTAGACAAAGTTGTGCTGGGGTATCGTAAAAAACCCATTTGCTGGACCGATGTAGTTTGCTTTTTTTTTTAAAGTAACCTTTGCATAACAATCTAATTTCCTGGTTGAAAATTCTACGCAGAATTTGTAATAAAAATGTTTCTTAAAAGTATAAGAAACAAAATTCGAGGGGGATCATATCATTAACAGCTAGTACCTTCATTTTTCCTTTCATTAGCGAAAAAAGGAAACTTAATCCGACTCTTACCCCCGAATTCCCTTGAAGTGAACTTCGTTAATTACCAACTCACCGTCCAATTCTTTTGTCTAATTTCTTCGAGTTGACCCCACTTTTAGCATCATCGGACCGTGTCAATAATGCAAGATTAATGGGTGCGAGGGTGTTGGATTGAAGAGCGCTTATTTTGTAATATGAAACTGCGACTTTCCTTATTTATGAGCCAAGGACCGGGAACTCGCAATTAAACTTTTCAGAAAAGAACCAATACTAAAAACTTTTCCATTAGAGGATTCTTTTTTTTTTATAAGCCGCATCCTAATTAGCAGCTGTTTACCTTTGTCTCAAAGATTTAAGAAGCACCCACATTTTTGGGAAGATTATGTCACTCACTTGGATGGTTCTTTGCATAAAACATATGCCAGCATATAATCAATTATATGAAAGAATAAGTAGACTTGACATATGTAGTTTTAGTACATCCATAGGTAGTTAGAATTTATAAACATAACAAGGATAAAAAACAATTCTTGTAGGAAAGTCGTATGAAATGATAAACTCTTTATTATTAGCTAAACTTTAGCTTATTTAAAAATCTATAGTTATTATTGATTTGAGAAAATGCATCAAACCTGTGTGGAATACAACGATCTAAACATTAGCTGAGCTGTTTATAATAAATAATTAAATGAAACCATTTAAATTACCTATAGAGGATTTAATACGAGACCAATTAGATTCGGGAAGGCTGTACTGATGAATTAAAATTATTAAAAAGATGTTTTAAATACTCAAAATGAAAATGTAAACATTAAATACATGGTTTTGGACAAAATGAATTCGAAGCCTTTTGAATCTGTTAATGAAAGTTTACTTTTACTTAAATTGGAAGATCTATTTCAAATTTTATTTGAAGGTTTTCGGAATCATTTATTTTAAATATTTTATAAAATTTTGGATATTTAAAGGGGTATTCCCATTTAAAAATTGTAAAAAAATTAATTAATCCTCTAAGAAAACGAGAGTGAAAATTATTTTCGAAAATTTCAATAAGTGTATAAGTTACAGAGTCGTTATTTATGTCCTCAAAGCCTTTATCACCAAATTTTCAATATTTATGGTAAGGTTTGCAAGATATTGACAACTTTCCTTATTACAATAAAATGGTTGATAAATTTTGGTAACCTTGACTTGGACGCAAATATCAATGTTTTTCTACAGAAGTTCTAAGGTACCTATACTTAATTTTTAATAAGTTTAAATGTGCAAAAGCTTCTTTTAGATATTCGGGAAGGAAATTAATATTTAATTAACAAATGTAGTATACAGGATGTTCAAAAGTACCGGACCGGTTGAATAACTTGAAAAGTATGCGTCGCTCAAAAAAATGGTTCAGACAAAAGTTTTAGGTAATTTCCCTGGCTATGCGACGGCGACCTCGGTCGTGACCTTGACCTTCAAGGTTATTTCAAGGTCAAACCCATTTTTTAAATGGCCAGGGAAATTCCCTACAACTTTTACTTCAACCATTTTTTTGAGAGACTCATACTTTTCAAGTTATTCAACCGTTCCGGTACTTTTTGAACACCCTGTATATAAATTGCAACATATAACAATTTGTATATGTTTATGTTGTATGTATATTGACTGAACTAATCGACCATTCACCAAGACTAGCTAGGTTTTTATCAATATGACTTTAAAGTACAAACATTTACTTTTTTGTTTCCGCATTCAGTTGATAAAGTAAACTTATACCTAAATTTTTATACAAGTCAAACATTTATTTTAGAGAAGTATCAAAATAATTTTATTCTTTAATTTTAGTAGCACGTGGATAACATTTTATGATATTTTGCTTACGCATATTGGGGTCCAAAAGGTTTAAACTTCAATCTGTTTCAATGCAACTGAATACATAGAAATTTTCCTTTTTATTAATTTCAACGAAAATTAATTCCTACATACGATTTTTTCAGTTCCCCGCGTATTTTAAATTTCAAAACGCATTTTCTTAAAATTTTCTTTCATATTTAATACCTACCAGTCTTTCCATGAAATTTGATTGAATTCCGAAAAAAACCGACCAAGTACATAAATCGGACACACAGCAAAAACCTTTTAACATATTTTGTTCAAATTAATGTTACTACTTATCTTGTTTTTCCAGATTTTTTAATCATATATGGTTAAAGAGGAAGGAAGGATAAATTGTTAACCCATAAAGGTCACTTAAAAATCCTTATTGCATTTTTAAAGACCTGTACAACAAACAATGGGGTGTGTGAAAAAACAATTTTCATCTCTCAGTTGTATGTATGAAGAGCAACCCCTGAATTATTTATTTTCGTAATTTCACTCACTATACAATTGTACCTATACCTGTTCACATAAAACACTTACCTGTAAAATTTCATCAGAACCGAACTGAAAAGCTGTCGGAATTATGACATACGGACGAACGAAATTAAAAAGATTCCGTTTTGCCATTTGGCTACGGAAAACCCTAAAAAGTCTATAAAAAAGTAATTTACAAAATAAATAAGGGAAGTTAAGAGAAAGAGTTTTTTAAATTAATGCGCTCAAAATAATAAATTAATAGGTCTGCAAAGTTTGCAAAGGAAAAAATAAGGCCGATTAATTAATTCATTTTTAAATTGAAATATCAAACGAGCTCGAGGCTCTCTAGAAATTTTCATTTTTTTCTACGGAAATTTTAGTCTTCTTGGCAGAAAAGACATTTTCAAGGTGAAATCCGCCATCAGATATAAAAGTGCACGTTGAGAAGGGTTGAGAATGGCGTTGCAATAAATTTTCTTACCTTCTCTAAAAGGTATCAGAAGAAGGTATAGCCAGCCACAACCGGTGAGTCTTCTGCTGTTGACTCCATTTAAACCTCCCAGAATTATCCACTATTCCACCGGAGGACATTGCTTAAAAGGGGTGACAAATTGCGACATTTTACGATATTATATAAACTCAGAGATGGAACTTTAGCAGAAGGAAGCCTCACAGAAAATCCCGGCTAACAATAAGTCTGGTCCTATCCTCGATAATGGATACTCACATCAATATTCCGTGGCATTAAAAGGATTTTCAAATTCGTTACATAGGAAACAGGCGATATGATTTAAGAGAATTTGAATTTATTTGGGTATTATAGTGAAAGGTCACATTGTTCTAAGTTATGCATCTTATTATTTTTGAATTAATACAACAACGAGACGAGCGAGACGTAATAATACCTACGCATTTTCGACCTGCATACCATTTTATTGTTAAAAAATTGAACGCTTTTGGATCGCATGGTAAACAGGAATGTCGCTGTGATGTTTGAAGACGAATTAAACCCAATGCCTGACCTCATTCTTCCGGAATACCTTGGAGTCACCGGAGATGAAGATTTATTGCGGCATTCCAACATCCCTAATTCACGGCCCAGCTAATTTATTTATGGGCAAAAATTTCAACATGTTTACTCTCGCACCGGAAATTCCAATAAATTAACTTTACATTGGAGGTAATATCATGTTTTATATGGAATGGAGTTGCTACCGGATTAAATGTTTTAAAATAATAAACCTTTTAAGCTCTTCATATACCAGCTCCTATTAAGAGGACCGACAAAGGTAAATCTCATTGCGGCCGACCATATTAAAAACATATGATATTAAATTAAACCCTTTGGACCTCACGAGTCCTCGCAAACCTTTTGGCCATTGTCCGTCAACCAGGATCCTTTTGTATATAATTAATTTTCCAAATACCACTCTCTGCTGCGGATGCAAATCCAATTAGAGGAGTTGAATGAGGGCTCGCATGCATAAAGTCTGCAAACACCCTCAAAGCACTCGCCAAATTGCTGCTTCATTGTTCTCAGTTCCACCGCAGCTTGCTCAGATAATTGACTTTACCCTCCATAACCCCTAAAAGGAAAATGAGTTCCTTTCAGTTCCGTTCTTGAAAAAATAAAATAAAATTAATAAGCGCAAAACAGCGGCCTAAATTTTATTGTTTTCTTTGAATAATAAACATGAAAAATCAACAACATTTTAATACTCCTATACAAATTACATCGAATACCAAAACCTTCGCAGTTAAATAAGAACTGAAAAGTTTTTCAAAATATGAAATTAATCATAACAATAAGGCTTTCTTTTTTATAATTGAAATTTACAAAAGAATTAGACGACAGGATCATTTTGATTTGAATTCTCTTCATACAAAAGGAAAATGAGATCCTCTTACATTTACTTTGACTTTATTGAACAACAATTAGAAAACTCTAGAGTACCGCCTGTGATCGAAATTCGACCAACCAATTAATAGCCACGAACGATCAAAATGTTTTCATTTAATTGGTTAGTTAAAAATATTAATATTTTATTCTTAAAATGTTTAAAAAAGTACCTACATAATTATGTAATGAAAAATCCAATTGTACTTTTAAATTGAGAAAATGGGAAGAATTTGTCATAAAATCAATTAACTTGACCCAACTGATTTTAAATTTTTTTAATTTAAATGTATTTCTTTCAATTGTTAATTTATCGACCTATAGGACATTTTTTGTTTCATCAAGATAACTTTTATGATGGTTTTAGTCAAAACGTGTAAAAAGTGAGGAATTATAGACAGAACAGCGTTTTTAGGTAATAATAGTATACCCTATATTATTTAAAACAGCTTGGTATTTTTTAATTCCTGGTTAAAAATATATAGGCCCGAAACGAATCCGCACCGCTATACGCCCAAACCGGGCCCGTAGCATTCTTGAAGTAAAATAAGATCATAAAGACGTCTGCAACATGTCCGATGCCTGTTTAAGATAAAAATAAAAATTTAAAGTTTGGATATTTTGAATATTCTATATTGCTGTCTTTCTTTTATTGTGGGCCTATTGCGGGCGTATTTTGTAACAATTCGGCCCAGGCGGCAGTTTATAAAACTTTGGGCCTGTTGCAGGCGTGTTTCATACAAATTCGTGGCGTTGCGGGCGTATTTTAGGGAAATGTGGTTCTGTTGCAAGCACAATGCAATTGTGATTTTTCGATAATCGTGCCTATTGCGAGCTTGAAAAATAAAAAAATTATTGTACATTATTGTATTATCGTACATCGGGCAGTACGAATTAAAAATTATAGATGTTAGAATTTCCGACAAAAAACAAACTGAAACTGAACTTTAGCATAGATGTTTGGAAAAATATTGACGACGATATTCAATGAAAAGGTCGTTATTTTGAATCTTCAGAATAAGACTATCGAATATAAAATCAGCGACTCTGAAACCTTTAAATATATACGTATGTATACGGATTGAATTACATTTGTTTTTATACACATATGTGCCTAAATCGGTTCAAAAGTCAATAATTTTATAATTTCAAGAATGGTTTTTTACGCTTTGAAAGTGTACCTACCTGAAAAATATATAATATTTTTCAATTTAATACGAGATAAGCTTTAATTTCGATCTCGAAAATTTTCCGTAATTCCAACTACATTAATTTTGCACAGAAAGAGTTCGATTGTCGCATATTTCTTTCCTACTCTATTATTCTTAATTTTATTAAGACAGTAACTTTGATGAACAGTGTCTTATTAAGACCCGAAACTTTAGTCTGCTAAGTAGGAGAAACTTTTTATCCTTGAATACAATTTATTTAATTTTTAATTGAAGTTTGCATAATTTGATACACTTTTCAAGTATAAGCCTTTCGATTTCAAAACTCCTCAAAGTAAATGAATATTTTAATGAAATGAACATTAAAGGTAAATAGATACAGGTGGGTCGGCTACTCGATCCTAGTCATCTTAACAGAAATTTATAAGTCCTTTGATACCCATTTTATCGGAAATTTGACGAGTAGCACTCATGTTTTGCATTCTCCGTCTATACTTAAGTCCGAAAAAATAAAACAAAATCCACTTATTTCTCTGTCTGTCCAGGGATTCTGTTCTTAATGAATCGAGTCCTTCTTAATTCCTCCTTAGTCCACCGTGCTCCTTAAGACTTCTATGAAAATATAATTCGAACCGGAGCCGTAACTGAGGAAGGCGCCTTCTTGAATTCACCTCTAATTGAACCCACCTATTTCTCATCGTTATCCTCTTATCAACCGGCCATTGGAAGGGGAATCCCCCGGACCTGGTCCATATAAATGGCCTTTTTTCCCAATAAAAATTCATGGAGCCCAGGTTCGCCGTTCTAAGGACAATGAGAACATCGACCGCGATGACAATAATTTTAGACGCCCAGAACGAGTCCTGGTCCCAATACCTGTCGAGGAGGTTCTTATGACCTTTTTGCTTCAGTGAGCTTTTTGAAAGGTAGGCAAAGAGCCCTCCGAATATTTCAAATGGGGCAATTTGGGGCTGGTAGAAGAAGGTGACCTGTCAACGTCCTGCAGTTATGGGGTTGAAGTTGAAGACAACCTGAAAGTGGACGATGCCACGTACTAATTAAGGGTAATGTGGTAGATTTATATGTCAAGATTTTATGAAGAACCTCTTAAGACACAGCGCACCCGGAGAAAAATGGAAGTGTAAAATCATATCGAAATAAATGTTAATTTAAACATTCAAGATTTTACATTGCAAAATGTTAATTTATACACTGAAAGAAAAGATTAGTAAAATATCAGCCAACTATTTAAATTAGTTAATAGAACTAAAACAGTGGGGAAAAACATTTACAAAATTAGTTAGTTCTCAACTATTTTAGTTGATTTCACTACTTTACATTGATTATTATAACAACTAATTCAATTAATTGGCTGATAATCAACAAAAAATTAGTTAGTACCTACTGCTAATTTGTTTTTCAGTGTAAGTAAGATTCACATTTTAAATTAATCAATACGAAATAAGTAAGTTATCTATTCAGATCTATGAATTAATAATTTGCTACGCATTTTTAAAATATCAGAATCAAAATCATAGAGCGACATACACATATTTAGGTACATTGAGATGAAACTGACGTCTAATAATTCTTTATAAATTCGTTAAATTTAATTCATTCAATTAAATTCACATGTAAAATTTTAAGTGGCAATTTATTAGCAATATATTTTGTTAACTAATTCCTAAGTCGAACATTGACATTGGCCTATAAATATAAAATCATTTAAATCTATCTCTATTTCTGCAGTTCCTTTTGTTATTTTATAGTATTTTACTATATATTTTTATTACTAACAATTTTGAAATGTACATAGATATGTATATGCTCTTTTTTTTAATTCACCAAATATTGCCAATTGTATTTCTACATTTCTTTATGTCATTTTATAGTATTTTAGTAGTAAATTTCTAAGGATGATCTTGTAGAATTAGAATATTTGCTTTTTATTTTGTGGAGCTTTTCATTTGATTATAAAATTTGTAAAGTGGCTATTACGAAATATCTCTGACTCCATTTCGTACTGCAAAATATGTAGTAAAATTTTCCAAAAATACAATAACCTTTCTCTCAGTGTGGATAAAAAGAGGGAAGCTAATCCATTGATTGGAAAATTCTAATGTTTCAAAAATCTCATTGTAGAATTTCTGTTTATTTTCATCGCAATTACATACATTTCCTTAAGCCTTATGGCGGGGGTGGAAAGAAAATGTTTAAATTGATTGTTGTCGTCGACCCTGTTTTCCCCGAAGGCCTCACTTTATGACTCTTCCCTTTCCGGATCTCAATTTGTGCAGTACTCTGCAAAAAGAAAAGAAGGTGCCATGACTTTCGGCGTCCTTCGACTCTTGGGAAATTGAAAATTTAAATTCACGCAAATATCACCTGGAAAAGGTGTTGTCTCCCTTGGGTACCTCAGGGGCTCGTTCACGTCATTCAGGTCGCTTCATAAAATTTATCTGAGGGATATTCTCCCCTGTCATGCCATTGAGGCAGTTTCAAGACTTGTTTCCACTCGATGCGTTCCTTATGATCGCAAGACAATAGAAGGAAAACCAATCGGAAAATGTTCCATTTCTGGAAGATGTGCCCTTTTCTCAAGATACTGTGCAACAGCAGAAGCATCGGGAGTAGGAGGAAAAGGGTTTGTTTGTAGGAAATTGCACGGATGGTACAAATATTTACTTCAAAGTTATAAAACTCAATTTTCATTCCAACTCTATTCGTTGAAAGTTTTGAATTCCATTCCTTAATAATTAGCAACTTAAAGTAGCAAGGTAATTTCGCTTTAAAAAATATAGTTTCTTTTCTTGAGCATTATTAATACATATAATAAACAAACAAAGATTAATCTAATCCCGTGAAAATTAACTATAGATTTTAAAATCCATTTTTGCAATTCTATATAAAATAAAGTGAATTTTACAAGCCTTTCAAGTTCCAAAATTCTTTAATGAGTGTTTACTGAAAAAGGCCGTGCTGACTTCTTTGAATTTCAATATGTATCTTTATAATGTTTTTCTCAGTTTTTTAGTGAATGGAACTTTTTTCCATTTTCTTTTTTGGCTATTTAAACTTTGTCCAACGTATAAAAATCAAATTGAGATATCCTGACAGTATAAAATGTATTGAAATGAATATGAAAAAATTAACACTTTAATCGCTACTTAAGATGAATAAAGCAAGTTTGTTGAAATCAATAACAATTTTCGGCCCTATTCTTGTATATCAGTCCGAATCGGATCGAGAAAAAACCTTGAAAAATGCCTTTTGAAATTCCTTAATACAGTCCCTAAATTAGTAAATTGATTTTAGTTACCTTTGAACTTTGACCTCAATTAATGTTTTCGTTCAAATACCAATTTGAAAATAGTACGACAAAAGAAATCGACTGGATTATTTTTACGTTATGTGCGAAAAAATTAATTGAAGTCAAAAGTAACTAAAATGAATTTGTGAGAAGAGAACATTAACAAATTTATTAAGAATTTGTTGTCTAGAAAGCACTTTTGTAAGCTTTTTCAGATTTGATTCGAACTGATATAAGAATAGAACCGGCTGAAGTGGCATACTTTCACTTTGAAATTTATATTAATTTATATTGATTGGGGGCAGTTTCTCACATATATATATTTTCAAAACTAATTGTTGTCACCTGCTTTCAAGATTCTTTTATTAAAGTAAGTCGCGCTTTCGGGATTAACATCTACTAATTTTTATTATGGAACTTTACAAAAATTACAAAGTCATAAATAAAGTTCCAAGAATAAAGAGAAAGTGGAATCGCCAGCATCGGTAATTGAAACTTTAATTATATTTTTCTCGAATCTATATATTCTGGATTAAAGCCAAAAACAAATTTTGTTGAACACATTTTGATTAAAAAAGTGAAGCTTATTTATTCATCTAAAATATTTGTTAGCAATTAACATGGGAAATGTAACTTTTGTCAATATTCAAGTTGCCTTAAAAATATAAATTTTCAAAATAAAGCAATGACGGGTACACTTGAACTTGGATGTGTTTCATTTAGATTAGGTACGTACTTTATATTTTGATTCCACCCATTATATACTAATTTAAAAAGAATGAAATTAATAATTCGCAAGACCATCAAATAGTACAATCACGTATGTAGAAATTACTTATAAAACGGACGAATAATTTGAATACCTTAGTGATAACAAGATAGTTACTTAATAAAACAATACCTTAAAATTTGAATAAAGTTTATTACAAAATCTAACATTTTTACTACTATAATTATAAGTAATTACATACATATTTCTGGAGGTTAAACGGCTTTTGCTTTCTCTTTAAGTATGTTTTTTATGGTCTCTTCTCTTTGTTCGAGTCGTTTTTGCAGCTTACCCACCTCTTCAAGGTGAAGAGTCTGCAAACCTCGAATTTGTGCTTCTTTATGTCGAACTAGCGCTTCAAGTTCTTTCAATTCATCCCAAGTATTTTTCACCTTTTCTCGGCCTTCTTCTAATTTCTGAGCCCATTGCAGAGCTATTCGAAGTCGACTTTTTAATCGATCCCTAGACTCTTTTATCCGTCGGCCATGTTGCTTCAAAGAACCATTTTTCCTCTTCAATTCATCGCAAAGATCGTTGAACTTCTCATTGGACCGTTTAAGGGTTCCATTTTCCTCCTTTAACTTTTCTAATTTTTCTTCGAGCTCTGCTACTTGCTTTTGAGCAATTCCAAGTTCAGTGGTAATTTTTGTCTTTTCACTCCCATGTTGTGACTTGAGTTCTTCAAAAAGTCGCTGACACTCTTTTAAACTTTCAACAACTGTTTCCGGTTGGGCGTTGAAATTTCTAACAGATACTAACTCGGCTTTAGCTCGAGAATATGCGTCTTGTAGGCGTTCCAGGTCTAAAGATTGGGCCTGAACTTTCTGCTCGTAGCAGCGAAGCACTTCAACTAACTTCTCCTTAGCCAAATCAGCCCGCCTTGTTTGTAGCTCAGCTTTACTTCTACAAATTTCAAGCTGTGCTTGAAGACGGGTTCTTTCTTCTCGCCAACCCTCGTTGCTTCGACGCAACTCATCCATCTCCTGCTGAAGGCGGTCATTGTCTTCAACAATTTCTTTCAAATAACCGGTGAAGCGATTTATCTCTTTTTCGTGCTGCACTATTAAATCTTCTTTTTCTTTTACCATTTCTTCATAAGCGTTCAGTAGAGGAGCAAGAGTGTGGCTATTCACAGTGCCCCAATTCAACCCCCCGTCTTTATCTTGACCCGAAATTGGTGAGTCTGTGTGGTACCGCAGCGGAGGTTCTATTTCTTGGCCATCTAAATCTGAGGTAGATTTTCTTAACTTGTCCTGGTATCTTTCCAGTTGGACGTTCAGGCGATAGACCAAAGTCTTCATCATTTGAAGATCATCTTTAAGAGTGCGGTTGGCTTTAAGAATGCCTTCTTTATCTTTTTCCCATTCTGTACAAGAAGAACAAATCCTGTTCTCTTTTTCTTCCAGTCTTTGGTTTGCTGTTCGGAGGTTTTCAGAAACAGTGGCCAGCTCTGTTTGGAGGCGACTGTTCTCCTGAGCGAATTGACCATTGTATGTATGAAGATCTGAGATTTTTTCGACAAGTCTTTCAATTTGTTCGTCTTTGGTTTGGATCTGAAAAAAATAAAAAGTATTTTTTAATTTTTTTCAACTTTAATATGTTGAAATTGACGCCATTAGCCAAGAAATAGACGCAATAAAAATAATTGGTTTTATTATTTTAGGTACAGCAACAGATTTGACGGATACAAAATCCGGAAATTGCGGAAATTTATAATTTAACTAAGAGTTAATATTGCACGGAAAAAAAAATGTATTGCTAAATGAGCTATATTTGTTGCGGAGCAAATATGGGAGTGAATGCTATGCAAATTATCCGCCATGGTCATCCTTAAAGGAAAAGCTACATAATATAAAGCAGATAAAGCTATTTACATAGCTAAAAAATTGCAACATAAATTAAAGCGGAGGTCGCAAACCCAATTGTTGTTCCCGCTAGTAAAATGGCACGTTTTGCTCAACCTTCAATTTTGATATTTATATAACTTTTGTTCTAACAATCTTAGCGCCATAAGTTCTAAAAATAAGCGGTTGTACCATTCCCATTACCAACTGATCCTATGACGATTGCGCGTAGTGCCATATAATTTGTTGGAAAAAATTCACTGAATCCATGCAGCCAAGCTTTATGAAGGTTAAATCGCTCAGAAAGGATAGATAAACAGATGGCTCAGTGCTAGAGCAATCGGAGTGGAAATCCGAAGGTTCGCGGTTCAAGACCCAATCGGGATATCAACTTTAAAAAGGCAGCGGCTAGGGCGTAACTCAGATGGCAGCCGCAAATTCTCTCGCAGAGATGGCAGTTCAATCGCCAGCCAGGGGGATGTCACGAGCACTTTTTATGCTTGGTTTAAAAAAAGGTCCGTGATCCGACGAGGCTCGAACCGCGAACCGTGGCGGCTCTTCCAACTACCAAGACCAAAATTTCCGGCAGTGCAGCAACTAATATAGGGTACATAGCCATATTTATGGTATATAAGCCCAAAACACTATGGTACAATTTTTATTGCTGTAAGTGCTATAAAATATTGCAGACCCAAAAACTCCTATAATAATGGTGCTGTGCATACAAAAAAAATGACATATCGGGCTAATATTTTTTTCCGTGTGCACCGCATGCATCGAAAATGAATTATTTTTTAGAATATTTATTGAAAGGTATTCCAATTCATCAATTGAATAAAATAATAATGGTATGTTTATTGATTTTTAATGTTTGATGTTTGAAAACAATTCAACACAATTTTTATAAAACTTTACCTTAACTAAGTTCTGTTTCTCAACTTCTATGTATGTCATAGTATAGTCAATATTAATAAATAGTGAAATAATGGTTAACTATAAAAAAACATAATAAATAATTCTTATAAGAAACTAAAATCATAAAATAAATAACTCTTTCTTGTGCTGTGAAAAAAAAAATTTGCAATTTGTGTTTAATTGGTTATACTTCTTGAATTTATATTTGATATCTTGTCCAAACAAACAATTAATAAAATTCTTTGATAAATGCTAATTTTCCAGAGCCTCACAGCTATTTTTATTCGACTCTTAAATTCTTGCAAAAATCCGGACAATGAAGTATAGTAGCCAAATGTTGCGTTTAATGTTGCATACTCTTTCTATTGTTGCATTATTCAGTTTCGAATCCAAGATTGTTTCTCTTCAATTCTATCACAACCAGAATTATCGTTAGTTCTCTTATATCTGTTGCAATAAACTCAAAGCCATTTATTTTAATACCACTGTATTTCTGTGATAGAGCTTCCGCTAAAATCTGCTCCTCCTACTCTTTTCCATCAATTAAGTAATGATTAATCGACTAAAATGTAATTCAGATTGTAAAACCTTTTCGTAATCATGATTAATTTGAGTATTGCTAACATTGATTAGAAATATAAATGAAATAAAATGAAAATGTAAGTAGGTTACAAATGTCATAAGTCAATTCATGATAAATCACGTTTCTGAAAATAAAAAGCGTTAATCATAATTTAATACTTAATAATAATGGAATTTGCCTCGTATTTGTAAGCCGCGATTTAAGAAAAAGGATTTAAAAGATCCATGAATGAAAAAAGACTCGATCAATTTAATTTTTTTTATTTAACTTCAATGAATTTCGTACGTAGTAGTAGTAGTAATGTAAATAGAAGAAGCAGAACATGTTTGTTGTTATATTTTATAGGAGCGTTGTTTAGGTACCCCTCTGACCGTTTCTGGGTTACACATGATTTAGTATTATTTTTAAAGTCAAGAAAATTACCATTTTTTCCTCATGTGCGGATTATAAAATCAGAAGTTCGTTAATTAATACAAATATAATAGAAGAAATATTTTAAAAGGGTATAGAAAAACTAATTTAAAATATAAAGTAATAATGTTTTATTTAAGAAATGTATTTAAAAGTAGGTACCATGCAGAGATAATTAGAGGGTAGTTGTTTTAATTTAATTTGATAGAAAGTTATAGTGTAGTACATAGACCGTTTATGAGCCGACTTTAATCCCCCTTTCATTAAACACAGTAAATTTATCAAAGAATCCTATGTTATTTTCCCTTTTGGTTAATCAGCGATTAATTGATTATTTCGAAAAATAACAAATGAATATTTGTATTTATAATTTCAGCTTTGAACAACATTGAAAAAACTCTGGAATCAATCCGTTATACACCCATTCTTTTTTATCCTATTTTTTCTGAAAATTAGGGCTGATTGAGAATATTCATTTTCGAATTCGTAATCAACGGAAAAAAATTGTTGACTAGCGTAATTTCATTACGATGACCGTTTCATCGATTATTCTCAAATATTTGCCATCTCTAATATGTTTCAGTACTAAGTATCTAGAAAAAAGCAGCCCCATGAATTAGAGTTAGATAAAATGTCCTTTTTATAAAGTTCTCGAAGCTTAGGAGTTACGAAGTTAGATTTTAATCGTTAAGTCAGGTTGATTTTTTCCTCTAATATGGAGTTTATTTTTGTAGTGGTCGGGAGCAGTGGATACTCACAAGCACCTTAAGATAGCCCAAATCATCTTTTGAGCCTGATTTCATCGCTCTTGCATCGGCGCTCCTGCTCCGGCTGTCGCCGAAATTTCCCGCCAAATTTCGAATCTCCTTCTTGTCCCGATGTCGATGCGGAGCCTTTCTACTTTTATGGGGTTTTATCTTCGATTCGTCAGGGTGGTCCAAATCGGTGATGATCTTCGCTACCGGTTCAACATGGTGACGAATCGGCAGTCTGGAAGCCATGATCACAACCGATTTTCTACCCCGTCATGTCTCGCCCGGAAGAGGTGGGAACTTTCACTGGGCGGGGGCTCCGAAACCGAACTTGAGATTTTCGGGCATAATTCACTCAATTGCTAAACATTTTTCAATTTCTAATCATTTACTTGATTCTTTAAAACGTTCAAAGTCTTTTTAAAGCACCAAATTGCAGGAAATCTTCACGGGCGGGAATAAGCTGAGATTGTTTACTAACAAGACGCACACAAAACCGCCATATGTAAACAGAAGTTGCTGACATTGTTGTCTTGGCAACGGCGAGGCAACGTAGGCCAACGAGGTCAAATTTTACTAATTTCTTTAAGCACTATTAAGTTTTCAACTCCTTTTCCCAGAAACATGCATTAATAAATTATGATGTTAATTAATAAAAAATTTCAAAATCGATGCCTTAGGGCAGTTAAATTTTTAATTGTAAAGCGACATCTACCGTAAATTACAAGTTGACCTTAATTAACCATTGTGAATTTTTTGATACGTCAACAAACAAATCTCCGGAACTGTCACGTCTCTTTCATCAGATTAAACTGTTGATTTTATAAGTGAAGGAAATCATGCTAAAAGCGATAATTTTAATAGGAGGTCCGCAGAAAGGTAAGCAGAATTGACACAGAATCAAATTTTGAAATAAAATTGGGTTTTTATTAAAAAGGGACACGATTCCGGCCACTATCTCTGGACGTCCCTAAGCCACTTTTTCCAGTTGCTGGGCGCCCCATAATCCAGCACCACATCGAAGCTTGCGTTCAACTTCCAGATCTTAAAGAAATCTTGATCATAGGATATTATCCTTGCAGCGAAATGGAGCAGTTTGTGAGCGATATGCATAACTTATACAACGTAAACATCAGGTTTAGTCCTAGTTTTTTTGGCTCTTGCTAAACCGGTTATGAATCAATTTTTCTCAAATGAAAACAGGTATCTTCAGGAATTCACCCCACTGGGAACGGCTGGCGGTATGTACCACTTTAGGGACCAAATCCGGAGCGGTAACCCGAAGGCGTTCTTCATCCTCAACGGTGACGTGTGCTCCGAATTCCCGCTAAAGGAGCTCTACAGCTTCCACGACTCCCGAGGGGGTGATGCAATGATAACAATAATGAGCACTGAGGCCACCAGGCAACAAGCGCTGCATTACGGGTGCTTAGTCTTCGACAAGCACACGGGAGCCGTTTCGCACTACGTCGAAAAGCCCAGCTCTTACGTGTCCACCTTCATCAACTGCGGCGTCTACGTCTGCTCCACCGAAGTTTTCACCAAAATGGCATCTGTTTTCCATTCGAAGGAGCTCGAATTTGGAGGAACTGTGAACGGGACGAACGGAAAAGATCAGGGGCACATAAGGTGGGAACAGGAAATTCTTACGCCTTTAGCAGGGACCGGGAAACTTTTTGCGCTGCCAGTAAGAGTTAAGGAGGATAAGTTTTTTAAACACTCTAAATTGACTACTTTTTACCTAGGTTAACAACTGGTGGTCTCAGCTTAAGACGGCTGGATCGGCTATTTATGCAAATCGCCACTATTTAGGTAAGTTATATTTAATTTGTACAGAATATCAACTCCAAGATCTTACATTTTACGAACAAATTGGTTAAGTACGAATTGGACTCGAAAATTGAGGTCTTCTCTCTATAAAATACCCTGAAAAATATATAGTAAGAAGTCTCAGAAATTATCTCAATTTAGTGGTCGATAATATAAAATTTAAATTCTTTGTTTTGAAAGGGCATTTTAAATGCGTTTGCAGTTTGTTTTTTTACAACTTCCTTTGTCTTGTATATAATGGGTCCAATTGTCGAATCCGACGGAAATCAAATCCGATCGGAATGTAGGAAAATTCTAAGCAGAATGGAACATTTAAGATGATTTTTAAGAATCGCCCTCTCTGAAAAGTGTCAGCTTAATTAATTAATTAGGTCCTTTTTCATAAACGAAGATTTTGTTTCCAATAATAAAACGAACGGCAACTTTACCCACTTCGCTTACACACATGTTTCTTAATTTTCAGAACTATATCGCATTACTCATCCTGAAAGACTTGCAAATGCAGGGATTAAAACGGAGCAAGATGACGGAACTTTAATTTGCAGCATAATTCCCGATGTTTACATTCATCCAACAGCTTCAGTCCATCCCACGGCTACGGTAAGTATTTTAGGAATATATTTTTTTATTTTTTTATTTTTCCTTATTTTAAAATTGCAGCTAGGTCCCAATGTGTCTGTTGGTCCAGGTGTAACCATTGGTCCAGGAGTACGAATTCGAGAATCAATTGTCCTTGAAAACGCTGTAATTCAGGATCATACGCTGATTTTGCACAGCATAAGTATATTATCTAAATATTATTTATATTTTAACAATAATACAAATAATATTTTCTTACAGTTGGCAGAGGTTCTATAATTGGTTGTTGGGCTCGTGTTGAAGGAACTCCAAGCGATCCCGACCCTAATAAACCTTTTGCAAAAATGGAAAATCCTCCATTGTTCAATAACGAGGGAAAACTAAATCCATCGATAACTATATTAGGTAAGATTTAATTTGCTCGTTAAATTATCATTTTGGTTTTATCGGTTAATTGTACTTGAGAGTTTAAATTATCATTCTTATTTTTTTTATTACCTACAGGTTGTTTCGTCAATGTGCCATCGGAGAAAATCCTTCTCAACTCTATTGTGCTTCCCCATAAAGAACTGAGTCGCAATTTCAAAAATGAAATAATTCTTTAATACGAAAACATGCATATCTATTTCGGCTAAGATATTGTTGCTCTTGTTAAAGTGTCCATGAATTGGCGGTATATGTTTATTTTCCAAAGATATTTTAAGATAATAAAATTTCCCGAAATATGTTGTTGTCAATTTATTTTTACATTTAACCAAAGAAAATATAAACATGTTATATTTTCTTTGATCTAACACGTTTCTTTTAACCTTTTGTTGTTCGGTTAGAAAAATATTATTATCTTTCAGGCTTGGGTGGTTGACTTGTGGCACAGACTTTATAATATATAGTTATACAGTCTGTACTTGTGGGCAACAAATTTGAAGGTTTTTACTTTTCTATATTCGAGATCTTGCACAAACTGACTAAGCAAAATAACAATGGCAGTATTTCATTTGTAATTTGTAGACTTATGAATTGTTCCAACGAGCTGTTAGCAATTCTTGGATAAATTATTTTATTATTAAGTTATATTATTTCAAAATTGCTTTTACCTGTTTCAATTGCATTTTACGAGTTACATCTGCTTAAAAACTTGACAAAGAAGGTAAGTTTTTATGGGTGGGTGTTCAGCAGCTTTTCGGTTCGGTGAAATGTTTGTCTAGTTACAGGCAGCGAATTTGCGCTACCATGCACAATGGAAATTAGATTCGAAAATTTTAAAAAAGTTTACGAAAATGAATCAATCAATTTGGCCTGAGAATGGTGGTCTAAACTTTAACCCAAAACGACGATATTATTACTATGAAACCATGAGTAAGGAGCTACTTAATGATTCCTAGGCCACTGATTGTAAAATTAAAAAACACAAAAGAATGTAATTTCTACGTATTTTAACCACTGATTTTCCTTGAATTTTAGGTAAAAGTCTGGTTTTTTTTTCAACATAATTTTATTTAATGGTCTGCCTTCGTACTTTCCCAAAAGGGGATCCGGATTCATAGCGCAATATCAGTAAAAAGAAAAGGCATACTCATAATCAAACCTTCGAATAAATTTGGGAATTTCCATTACTAGCTCTACTTGTCAGCAGCCTATAATCAGGGTACCTAAATCAGCATCACCAAGAAATTGCAACGGTCCAAGTCGCTGGGGCATACCCCAAATTGTTTCGTGACCCAAGAGGCTATTGACATCGGACGCTTTCACTTCTCGGCCGCGAAAAGAGATTTTTGTCTAATTGGAGACCTCCAACATTTTCCGCAAAGACGTGTCAAAGAAAATAAATTAAAGTTTTAAAAAATCCTACAATATGCTATCACAATAATTCACTGAAACGATGTCACCGAAACAAATGGGGACCAGAGCGGCGGACCAGTTTAAAACCGGCCCTTGCTTGATAGAAAATTTGAATAAAGCGCCTGTGGTTGCGTTGTGCTTCTATAGAACTTCCAAAAAAGTGCATTGCCATCGCATTCGCATCGCCCATCTAACTCATTCAAATGGCGAAAAATTTGGCGGTTATATCACTCACAATCAGTTTTGCCTAACAAGTGGTACACCATACAATGAAATGTTTTAGACTTTTTCTCCGCCTCGATTTTAGATAGTATCTTTCAGATTTAGGTAGGTATATGTAGATGAAGAAAAAACATACGCGATTTTTCTCTAATAAAAATTTTTGGTCTATTTGGGTGCGATGAACCCGCGCATCACGTGAAGATTTGCGAGGCCGCTGTATTGCGGATTGTCTTTTGCGAAAGTGAAAGCAACAGGGCTTCTAAAAATACTTTGTTTCGCTAGATAAACCAAATTTAATTTATAGTCTCATTTATTTTGTCAATGATAACGTCCCACATCCGCATTGAAAGTATGTTCTATAGACTATCATGAACATTTTATGATTTTTTTGATATTATAAGTGCCTACCATTCTTCAAATTCATATTAAGGGTATAAAAACGACAAAACCGACTGTGTATACCGACATACTTTTTGGAAAGTGCAAAATCAAAAATTTGAAAATAAATTTTGAGTTAAAAGTGAGCTTTTTACATAGCCTTCTAAAAGTCAATATTAATTTCTTGGAAATTCTACATTATATTGTTCTTTTGATTTTAACCGGCTTTGCTAGAAATTTATTTTTTTTTAATCCATTTATTTGCAATCTATGTATCTTCAGAAATTAACTGACATCAATTTTTAGGTTCACTGCAAAAACATAATTGTCCAAGACCGGATTATATTAGACAACAAAAAAATCAGTAAAATATGCAACGAAAAGCAGAAAATATGCAAGAAATTGGCAAAACTATGCTGAAATATCATATATACAACGAGTATATTCCATATTAAAGCATATGCATAGAGAGAAATTAATTTAGGATTTCATCCAAAAATTTGGCAATAAGATTTTGGTTTTGGTGCATTATATAAACGTGTGTGTTCACAGGTTACAGACAGGTTTAAATAAAAAAATTTCTTAGGAATTAAAAAGTAAAAATTATGATTTAAGGCAGTTTAACTAAGTAAACAAGTATTTATTTTTACTAGATTTATTTTCAGTTCTTATGTATTGAGAAATTGTTTTAACACTTTGATTTGAAAACTCAACTTAAAACATATACCTATGTACTCACTGAAAGACTTATCAGACTTATACATATGGGCAGACCAAAAATACTTGGCTTTTGGACTATGAAGAAAAAATTACTAAGTTGAATGTTTTCAGAATTCTCATATGTAACGAAAATCGAATATATTACAAATGTACACGATAAAATGTTGTAAAGATAGGTACTGAAGTCGAAATATTAACATCCGGAAATAAGCTAAGTTTTTAATTTTTTTAATTTATCAACTGTCCCCATAACTCCTCCAAATACCTATACACTATGTTTTACAATTTCAAATTTGAATGATTGTGAAGACTTTAGTCAGCAATTACTGACTTTATGACAAAGGGGCTTATCGTTGTAGCTTATAAAGATTACAACATTAAAATTACGAGAATATTTCCAGAGGCGAGTATGGCACAACATGATCTAATAGTCCTGATTGATTTTTTTAGGAAATAAGGGCAATATTTTAAAGAACTCAGAACAAGTTATGGACAATAATTAAAAGAGAAAGCTTTCTTATTTAAGATGATATAAAAAATTCAAAGTCATTTTAATTTAAAATAATCGTTTTCAGTAAAGAATAATATAGTGAAGAATTGTATAGAAATATCGCTTTTCAAACACTAATTTTTAATAACTCTGAAGGGAATTGAGGTTATAAATGTGAATAATAAGTAAGCCATGATATAAGAAAGATTATTTACTAAAAGGAAGTATGTTGCAATCGTAAGACGCATAAAATTAAATAAAAGCATCCTGTGCGAATGAAAATTAAGAGTTTTCAAAGCCTTGGCAAATTATTTAATTTAAAGCGACAACCGTATAATGGCCGTTTTAATTTGTTTACATGTCCACGTATATTTTAAGTGACTTGACTGCATACATAAATATTTATTACTTAGCATATTTATACGTTTATCCGGCTCATTTGCTCCGAGTCATATTTTAAATAAACATGCTCAATGACTTTCCTCAATAGGCGCCTAATAGAAATTATTATTTCCTTGATTTAACTCATTCATTTTTTTCCGTTTGAGAGTTCATTTTCTTCCTGGTTTGCTGCTTTTCCCCGAATTGACCATAATTTTTATGGTTAAACACACAATTTCGAAAATCCATTTGACCATGTTTAGCAACGTTAGTTAGTTTTTAAAAATTTTAATCTGTGGGGCTCCTTTTTTCTGCGAGTTTCGTAAGTCTTTGTTTTTTTTATACATGGTCTTAATTTCCGCAATAATGTTTTACGCAGAAAGACAGGTTTAATTTTATATAATTTCTCATTGAATTTTATGCATATGTATGTCTATTCGAGGGACGCAAATCTTTATTCGAACACTATAATTTGCGCAATTATGACCTTTTTAAATTTTGTTTGTAGTAAGAATAAGATACCTATACATAATTGATTTACATTTTTATTGGATTTGTGATGGTTCAGGCGACTGAGACGTTGAATAAAAATAGCCACAATAATAATAATAATAATTTTTTTTTTGACGTTAAGAATAAGAATTTTGATTACCGTTTTCACTATGGTTTAACTTAATTTTTACAAAGACGGCAACACTATATAATAACTTTTAATATAAAATCATAATTATAAAAACAATCATAATGTATTGGATTGACCTGGAATTATAAAATAAGTGTATTTCTAATATATTGTATAACACACTTTCATGAATGTACGGTTTAATTCTAAAATTAATTGTTAACTTTTAAAAAAAATGGACGTTCCATTAAAGGTTAAACAATGATTATCAGAAAAATAGGTAATAAGTTACATAATTTCTTAAGTCATTCATTACTCTCCTGGACTGGCGAAAAGACAAATTTCTATAGCACTATGTATAACTTCTAAGTAATTTGAAAAATTTCAGCCAGTTATCGGTTTCTTTTCAGTTTCTTTCTAGTCATCATTAAAGATAAATTGATATTTTTGTTTTCCAAGTCATTTTTCAGAGTCAATATGAAATTAAATATGTTCTTAAATATAACTTCCAAGTCAGAATAATTGAAAATAAAATCAGACAAGTAGTAACTACAAAAAAAAAAAAAAAAAAAAAAAATATGTAGTTGAATTTGCTGTTTTTAAATCTGTGTTTTAGATTTCAAAAAGGATTCAACTCAGAAAAATAGTAAAATTTGATAGCTGACTTAGCTACGTTTTGTAATTTCAATATCAATATTTTAAATAATACATATATATCTCAAAGTAAATTCACGTACTACATATTTAATCAGCCAACAACGCCAGTTGAGGCTCCTGAAATCTTTTATGGAAACAAAAACTGTCACATATGGTATTATTAAATTCAACTTTGAAAATAAGTAGAAGAATAGAAATCATATGTTATTTTTACTGATGACTAGGAAGTGTACATTTAAATAGTTAGATTAGAAGTATGTATCAAATTTTACTAAAATAATAATTGTTGCAACTAAATATTTCAATTTTTAATAGCGAAAATAGTTGGAGTAATCGCTCAATTTTTTCTCAGTATAATTAGAATTATTATGCTTTTGGGAATAACTACGTTAAAGAATTTTTTCAATATTACATTATTATAATATGCAGTAAATATTTACAGTGGTATTGCATAAGCATATGTATACGAAAGTACTTAACAGTAGAGCAAAAGTTATAATGTAGGTATATGAATTCCTTTAAACTATTGAAATCAAAATCGACATTATGCATGACTTCAGCAAAACGCATATCATTATTCGCCTGTTTTGCTTTTCTGTATTGATACAGAGTCAACCCATAATCATGGCGTGCACGATAATCACCGAATAAGTGAATAATAGCAAAGTGCTCGGCAGGAAGCAAAAACCATACCACTTCTTGTCTTAAGAAAACGAACAGAAAACTGCACCGTCACTTTGCAGTAGCGCAGAAAAAATAAAGTAAACTAAATGTAAAATAAAATTTCCCTCCCTCGTCATATCGCGTTAATAAAGTCGAGCAATCAAAATGCGCGAGGTGAAATTTCCCGCGAGTGGTGCCACCCATTAGATTTTCGCGTCCTCCCCGGTTTGCTCGCGTAAAGTCCGGAAAAAGGCAGCGACACGCGACTTAATTGCTTCATCGGCGAGTCGCCCGCGATGGTGTGGCTGTGCAGCTCCTCCTACAAGTTGGCGCTGAAGCTGGGAAAATCGTCCGGGGAGGCCCCATGGAGCCCCATTCGATTAAATCGTTCGGGCTCGTCGCATGCGGCCCCATTGGAAATTCACGCGCAAACGACGAAAAAAATCGCCGCACCGCGCCGCGCCGCGGTGAAATGGGAGCCCCTCGAGAACGAGTTCGCGTTCCCCGGGACAGAAGGCGCCCGTTGGCCCAGTTATTTACGTTTTTTCGAAATGCCCGTTCAAACTCTTCGATTGGTGCACTAATTGCGGCCGCCACAGATTTTCCCAGATATTCGCGGCGCGGCGTGCACCTGGCCGCGCCGAGATTTTCTCGGAATGAATGTAATTAGAATCAAAGCGAGTAATTACGCCAGCGAGGACCGGACACCGCTCCGCGCAATGCGGCACATGTGCTCGGTAATGACGACAACAAAACTGGATCGTCCACATTATTCTCCTGATTTCTAATCCACACTTATCGCACGCCATTGAATTTCATCTTGCAAATTAACTCTGCAAATGAACAGGTGTAAAACTGGATGAAAAGTGCTCGCATTGTGTTTGCACTACCTAAAACACCCCAGCAATTCAGCTACATTCTCTAAACTTCAATAGCTGCGTTTTTTAATGAACCATTTACCACCTACAGTATACAGCTCTTAGGATGTTTTCTAAATCAGATAACCAAGGTTTTATCCTTTTATCCAGGTTACGAGAAGTTTGCCACATTCTAAAAAGTGGGGAATTTTAGAAATTTCCCCGTAACCTGGAATCTGGATAGAAATCCAGGTAAAACATGGGTTTTCAGATTTGCCTACATATGTATGTTTGTATATAGGGAGAAAACGTACTAAGAACTGCAGTTCATTTAAAAAATGCAGCTAGGTTTATCTGCGAAAAACTTCTGTAATAACAAACAAATTCTCAAATCTAGTTTTTATATATTAGTCTAATGACTAATCTAAATTATCCTATGGTCATAACGAACTTTTAGTGTACCTGTTACTGTAGAGGCCCGAATATCCGGACACATACGGGACGGTTTTTGGCGTACAAACAAAAGATTGATCGTGTGTGGAAAACTTGGCGTACAAACTTAAAACCGTCACAAAAACGTCTTAAAAAATTCTCTCCTTTGATATTTCCATGGTTTTACTTTATTTATCATTTGTCAAGACGAATTGCTCCGTTATTAGATTGTAAAGTCGCAATATTTTTCTTGAATTTTAATGTCAATCTAGAAATGAAAACCAACACTATTTGTAGGTAAAATGGTGTACAAACAGAGTTTGTCAGAAAGATTGTTACAAATTTGTGAGCCAAAAAATATTGTTGCGTGTGGCCAGCTAATATACGTAGTGATAAATTTTAAGATTTACCAATATGAGTTGGTAAATTGTAAAGATTAACATAAAAACTGCTCAAATGCGTGTGGGATTCGCGTACGTAGGGTTACGTATTGCGGATAACCTTGAGAAGTATATAATAAGAAGTTTTAATAATGATCTGAAATTATCTCAACTTAATGTAAAATTTGAACTCTTCATTTTTCAGACAAATTTTAGATGTGTTTTTATTTATACTTACAACTTTTTTTCTATTGTAATAAAATATTTTTAGTACATAGAGTTTAAGTACAGGTTATGAATAATATTTGTAAATAGTTTAGAGCTTATTAAATGCAGTAATTTTTGACCTAGTAAAAAATTGTGCCTAAAAACAGCAACTTTGATAGGGCATCATCAATTTATGGCAATTATGTCGCATCACAACCTTCTGCCACAATAGCCGGCCACACACGGGACGGTTTTTGGCGTACAAGCACGCGTACAAACATAAGATTGATCGTGTGTGGGAAATTTGGCGTACAAACTTAAAACCGTCCCAAAACCGTCCCAAATATTTCTCGCCTTTGATTTTTCCATGGTTTTATTTATTTATCATCTGTCAAGATGAATTGCCCGACATTAGATTGTGGAGTCGCGATTTCGTTCTTTAAATTTGTTATATCGCTTTAGGAATGAAAACCATCACCGTTTGTGGGCAAAATGGCGTACAAACAAAGTTTGTCATAAAGATTGTCACAAGTTTGTACGCCAAAAACCATCCCGTGTGTGGCCGGCTAATGAGACAAAATTATAAGTATCAAAAAGTCACAGACCAACACTCAAGGTTTTTTTTGTTATTAAGCTAATGTCGGCAGTTTCGGACAAGTTGAACTTGGAAATCAAATATTAAAAATAAAAACACATTTATAATCTACTCAAAAGTCCCTTTTCAATGATACCCCACAAGAATAGGCGCACATAAGCCTATCATACACAACTAAAATGGCTATTATTTAAAGCGGCGATAATTTGCAGACAGTCCCAAAACTCAAAATTCAATCGAAAACCAATGACGACCTAAGTCATGAGTCATGACTGTTCAAATCTTTTAGTTTTCGAGATAATTGGACTTCTTTGAAATGTAGGAAATTCGTCAACTTTTCGAGCAATTTATTATTATTATTATTATTAAAATTTAGGAGCCTCCTATATCAAATGTAAGAAAAGATATTTCTATTATGGACATATACATATGCCTCACGTTTTCTCACAACGAAGAAATTTTGTTTTCAATTTTATGTTAATCAACATTTCTTCCTTCAAAAATATACTGATAGCTTGACTGGCCAATTGTCCTAAAACTTGGAATATGTAAGCCTAGATTTCAAAAAGGTATTTCATCTACCATTTTTTTTTATTTTACTTAGGAAAAGAAATAAGTAGTATAAGTACTCGAGTATTCGAGTACTTTAGAAAACCCAGAGGGATTTCTGGGGAACATATAAATACATGGAGAATAAACGAAATCTCCTCATTCTGGTAGTTTATACCATGAAAGTCTTTATGTACTTACATAAATTACAATTAATTAGCTTGAGTAGGTACTCTAGTATTCGAGTAATTCAAGAAATTTTCATAAATTGTTGTATATATACAGATACAGGGATCTAAAATAACGTTACAATAACGGAAATAAGTAAGGTTTGGTAAGGACCAAACTTTATTAAATAAAAATTTGTAATTTCGATACCACGTCGCTATAACATTATATTATTATTATTATATGTATATTATCTAACTCAAATCAAAAGAGTTTCGTTTTTATAACTATTTTGATAAATTTGAAGTCGTTTGTTATTTAAATCACGTAACTTTAATTAAAATAGCAAACGACTTACAAAAAGGAGATATGTTTCAATTGCATATTGCAAATAGTAATCTCTGCAATTGATGAACTGATGCAATCATTTAGCAATATTTTAACTTTAAGAGTTACGAACTAGCTATTACGTCCAAATTTCAAATTGACGTGTGTATAGTAAACCCTTATACGCAGATCCATAAACTATAGTGAGAATGGAAGGATTTCAAAATGTAACCTTTAACATTACTGATTCCTACTGCTGAGTACTGATTTCGAATCAAATCAGAAAAATCTATTTCAGATCCAATATGTATTAGGGCTATTAAATTCTGACCAACCATTCTTATGAAATAAAACAGCTTAAGTCTCTAAACCATGCGAATTAGAAGATTTATTAATTCATTTTAATAAGATAAAAACATAACAATCTCAACAGTTTAGAGGTTTGATGTTATATAATTTTTCGGTCAGACACAGAAATTATGTTTTGTCTACAAAAATTTGTGGAACTTCATAAATGAGCTGCAACTGCAATTAAAACTTCAAACTTGAGTTACATAAAATAGCTTAAAACAAGCACACATATATTTTATTTGTAATTGATGAATTCTTCAATAAGAAGTACATGTTATGATGATATTATTTTATTCAATAAACAATTTATTAGTTATATATTTAACGATAGTTCCATAAGTTCTTATGTTGTAGGTCTGATTGTAAAATTTATAACATTAGGTATAACTTATTTTTTCAGTTTTTTTACAAGCACAGAGCTAAGAGCAATTTAAAAGATTTAAACTAACAAATATTGGTTATCATATTAATTTCAATGGAATCAACTCAAGAAATAGTTATACATGTACCGAAAAGTAGTAATTAATTGTTTTGATATTCTTCTCTCTCGAAGTGCAAAGATGTAGTTATTTGTAATACGAGAAAATTAAAAAATATGCCTGTTTCGCAGGCACTTAAGCCCCCAAAACAGGTACGAATATCAAAAAATACACCCGTTTTGCAAGCACTCAGGATGTACGATCATATGTTCATTGCACGAAGGTTGCTACGAAACTAAAGAAAATTGGTATACAGAGTGTTTTTTAATTAACAGAAACCTCTTCTTTTAGAGAAGTTATAAAACTACTTAATCCAATATTTTAGCGGACCGATTTTGATTTAGTTATTGCTTAACGCGTTACTGCCCAATCATTCATTTCACTGCCCAATTAAATTTGTACGTAGTTATTCCATTTTTTTATTGATCATATTTTATTGCCCAATATGTTATGGAACATTTAATTTGTATTTTAATATGAACCGAAACTGCAATAACATTACCGCCGCTTTAAGTCATATAGTCTTAAATATTTGACAACATTTTAAAACTCAAAAAAAATATTGATTTCATATTGAATTATCGCAAGAGGTTGTTATTCAAAAATTACTTCTTATTCGTTCTTATCAGGAACCTTAATGGCTATATTAAGTTTTATAATAAGAATAAGCAATAAGTAAGTTAATAAGACTATGGCACTTTTTCTAGTTTTATTGATTATCATTTAACCATTATTCAATTGAAGCTTGCAAGTTTTGCAGAAGAAACGCCATAAGTAATTTTGTGGCAACAACATTTAAATTGATAACTAAATATTGTTGATAAGAGTTATTAATCTTGATCGATAGGATAGTTCTTCATCGGAAAATAACTCTTATTAGAGATGAACATTATATAAATAATAATTGAGAAGAGTAATTACGAAATAATAATTAAAAGAATACCAATTAATTTTAATCGAAATCTGTAGTTAACTTGATGGCAATAGGTTTATTGATACACTAGGAAATATAACGTTGTAAAATCAATAGAAACAATTGTATCAATAATTTTTAAATATGATTTTGAGACAATGCCGAAAAATATAAATAACAACGTTTTCTATTTAAGTTTGAAATTATTATTTTCATATGGTTTTGATAAGAAAACATTTTGAAACAATGTTGCTAGCATATTTAAAAGAAAATGTTTTTTTCTTTACTTTTTAATTATATGTACATATGTATTGTAGCGAATTAAAATTTTATTTTTCATAAAATTAAGCTGTTATTAATTCAACTAACTAAGTGATATGTGTGCATTACGAAATATTTAAATTCAAAAATGTTTTAATGTGCATATTTCTTTAACTTTTTAACTTTTAAATATATATTTATACATAAGGAAAAATAGCTATTTACATGTACTTCAAAGGATTTACTATAAATAGTATAAATTTCGCTATGAAATGATAGTGATTGCACGATCAGACAATTCTTTATAGGAATTTTTTTTAGATATGTTATACAAAATAATCGTTATTTTAAGTCATTGGTTCGTATTATTTTGGCTGTGTAAAAACTAACCACGTTTAATTGGTTCTTAAGTTTTTTATTTTTCAAGTAATATTGATAAGGTGTTTTTATGTGTGTGCTCCAAAATTTATTTTAAACAGACTCCTATCTGTGAACTTTCATGGTAGGCAGGTCTATTTTACTATAAACGCGATCAGATAAATGAATAATAATTAATTTTTAATTACCGTGTAATTGCTTACTATAAGGCTACACAGGATCGGTAAAGACGCCAAAACTCCGCGATATATGTACCTGCTGATTTACAACTTCAATAAATTACACTTGATCACTTAATAGTCGTAAGTGGAGCGGAAACAGGAGGCGCTTGTAATTCCCCAAGCGGCCACCTCACCCGACAGTGCAACGCGTGGAAAATTGATTATCTTCATCCGATCTGCGACTGAAGGCTCAAGTTCATAAATATTTAAATTAGCCCAGTCGAGGAAAGGATCTCATCCTTCAATTGTAAGCCATTCAAAAGCCATTGAGGCAGGTATGAAGTCAATCAGCAGGTGTAATTTAATTTGTTAATAGTGCAAAAAACAAAAATATTGCCTTGAGGCAAAAAACTACTTTCTGACGAGAGTGTCGTCTGATGCTGGATACTGTTTGTAGCCAACTGTAAGTGATGAACTCCAGCTGATTATCATTTCAAATCAGTGCCAGTCACTTTACGTAATCGCAGAAACCCTTCGAAGGTAAACTTTATCGTTGCAATCGATGCAATAAAGTTTATAATCGAAAAGGTCATAGTGAAAAAAATGTCTGAGATACTGCGACGACAGGAAAGGCTCAGTGGTCGACGGAAACAAATTAAAATTTTAAAAGTGATCGAAATTCCCCACGTTAGAAAACTGAAAACCCATCGGTGCATAGGCAATTTGTGCCGTCAGGTAAAACTCACCACGATCACCGTTATAGAGGGGAGAAAAGCGCCTTTTCATACCTGTAAAGTGGGAAATTTTGGTTGTGTATGCAGACAGGTAAGTTTTATTTAAGTCCAAGAAATAAGACTGAGACAATATGCGAACCTTGTGGTAGACCAGAGAGGGATAGAACCAAGTAAACGGGCAGGTAACTTGAGATTGTGGTGGGTATTCACATATAAACGGAATCCATGTTTTTATCTCACCTGGATTTTTCAAGGTATTTTATCATTGCGATTGTATACCATCGCTACATTGGCTCGATCAATGTATGGCCCCCTGTCGGACGAGTCGAAAACACCGAAATGGATGACTGAGAAATTATTTTTCAACGTCCGCAAAGCAGTCGTCGCTTTGCTACCTTTCCGATACGGACGTGTCCTAGATAGTCGCAGTGCCGTTGCCAGAATAAAAGTTATCAACAAAACTCAGTTGGTTTTAGGCATATAAACAATATTCGGAAATCTAGCGATCGAGACTGTAGCGGAACAATCGCGAACTTGTTTACGGTGGAAAAGCCCACTTTGGACCTGTGTTGATACGGTTTTACTGTGTACAGTGAAGAAAAAATAGTATAGTATAAAAAAGAAAAGAAACAACAGAAAATATCGCGCTGCTTTGAGGTTAGAAAATTTTTACTAGATACTAATAGGAATTCGTGTGATCATAATCGATCAAATTAGGTATATTTCGTGAAGTTTCTGTGAAAAACTGTGTATATTTTACCAGTCTCGATCGTATGCAGTGCCAGGGAATTTTCTTTAATATTTTGGTGGAAGCAGTGTCGTTCCCCAGCCCAAGAAATAATTTCTGCAAAAGAGAGAGATTTTTTTTCTTTTACCTTCCCCAGAGTGAGTTTCTTTGCCTACGCGCTTCGATGATTTCAGCGAAAAGGCAAAAACATAGTTTCAAACCGGACATCGTTGGTATTTCTGTTTGTTACTGCGGTGATTTTCTTGACTATAAAACTAAAAATAATAAAAAAAAAAAAACATTCACCTTACCGGCTCGGAAATGAAACCACCTGCGAGCACCTTAAAATGGCCTTTGCAAGGACTTTCGGTGAAAACCCTCAAACCAACCTGTTGCTGGTGTTCCGAAAAATCCAAAGTGACACGTGTTAGCGTGTAGTTGTTGGTGCAGGCCACCAAAAGAAGACACCAACACTAATCCACCGAAAAAATGCCATCAACAAAAGCGAACCAGGGAAAAATGATGGAAATATATTTTTTTTTATTTTTGTCACTCCTCACCCCGCAGCGCGCTTTTTACCTGTTGCATTGGCGCGAGCGAGTCCGTCCGTGTTCGGCGGTATGTCGGTGCGTCGACGATCTTGTTCTTCCTTAGATATCTAGCCCGGCTAGCTAGCTAGCTGGACGGATGGATGTTGGTGTTATTGGACTCTTCGTCTTCAATGAGAAATCGCTTTGGAGAGAAATCGATAGAGCTTTTTCACCTGCCGCAATCCGGTGATAAATAGATAAAGTCGAACCGTGATAGGGGCAACTTTCATGTTGAAAAATTTATACACGCACCTGTCTTTTTGGCATGTCGAACCGTCAACGGCTCACTATGTCCACACGGTGGTTGGTCGGCATTTGATTCCACACTTTTGCAAAGTTGACGTCACATTGCGTAATTTTGGGGTATGGCAAAAGCGATTATAAATAATATCAAACCTTCGAGGAGTTCTCATTACTTGAAGGAATCATTTTGATATTATACTTTTTCTTTTAACACTCATGCCCAACACCTGACTCAAGTTCAATCACTCGTTTAAATTCGTCCAGACAAACCATCGAACTATGCTCATTGTTTCGGCGCCTTTTTATACCCCAAATATATATTTTTTTAAAACAAAAATTCGAAAAAAGAAGCCCAAGTAAATTGCATTTTTTCCGCCAAGTTCGTAAACCTTGCACAATGACAAGAAAGCGATTCGGAGACGTTCCAGGTATGTGCAGATCACACCTGAGGATCGCGCTCTTGTGAAAAGGAGTTCATTTTCTTTTTGAGCGTTACAATAACCCCAGACAGATTGCTGTTCCAGCAACTGCTGCATAAATGCTGACGCTTCTTGGGGTCATTGCATTGTTTATTTAGATCACGGAAGTGGTCGCTTCCAAGTGTTATTTCGCACTGGCACGAATATCGTTGTAATGCACTCGCTATTCGCGATCGTTGCATAAGCGCTTCAAGATCTATGTAAACGGCTGCAATTATTACCACTTTGTATTGAATTGGATATTGCGTGCCGTCATGCTGGATTATGAATTTCTGAAGTATTTTCGTTGTAACAAGTGACTTACCTACTGGAAAATAAATTTCATTTTGTTTTTGTAGTTTTTTTTTAATTCTAAAAATGTGCAACATTTAAGTAATATTCTAGTTATAATAACTATTAGGTTAGTTATTTAGGAGGTTAGATCACCTTAACCTCTTACTTTATTCTAAAGCGTAAAGTTTTAGCAATTTAAGCCTAAATATCCGTTTATGATATCAATAACTAATGCTTAGGTATTTTATTTTTCTAACTCCACCATTTGCGTGTATCATAAAGACCCTTTATAATATCTCGAATAAGCGAGGCAAACAGACAAACTATTAAATAAATAAAAAATAAACTAAAAGTAAAAATGTTATGTATGGGAACATAAATGTGTTAATACATATCTTTATAAAACCCCTAAATTTCCTTAGCAATGTATTCCAACGTGTTTTGTGAACAAAAAGAAAACGTCCACTTTTCATTGGAACAAGTGAATATGTCAGTTTAAAGGACGTTGAAATAATTATATTTGTAAACAAGTACCTCGTTACATACGTATATAACATAACATTTTAAAAAATTTTGTTTATACCCAAAAAAGCGTACTCCTGTAGGCAGACAACTAACAATGACAATTTTATATCCGAAACTGATAGAAGAGCTTGACTTATTCGCAATTATGACATTAATTAATATTGTTTCTTTAAAAAATCGAACCGTCTTCAAAATACAATATAAGCATCCTTGGATTTTATTCGATTTTTGAGGTAGATAAGAAAAATGTCTTATTTTCTTAATTAAATTAACGTACATACTAAATATATAAAGTCTTCATATACTTAATTTTATGAGATATCAATGAACCACCATTTTGGACCCACTTTAAGTGTTCAAAATCGAACATCAAATTTCGAAATTACTGTCTATAAAAACCCCCATACTGTGTAAACAATTCGCAGGATTTTTATACCTAACATTGTACCTTCCGACGAATTCTAAGAATTCCAGTAAAAAAACCGAAAATCGTTGTAATATGCCCACACGTTCTAAAGTTATACGTGAGCATATGTATATTTATAAAATAAAAATGCACAGCCGAATTAAAAACTTTTTCTTCTAAGTCAATTAAAAATGCTATGTAATGCCTCTTATTTACACACAAAAAAAAAGAAGAAGAAGAAGACTAAGAAAATTGCCGCCTTTTAAAATCAAATATGCTTATTGAGATATCGTTTAAATTTAGAACAAGGTGGATGTTACTATTTTAAATAAAATCGCTATAAAATAAAGTTATGGGCCACTAAACAAGAACCAAGTAGGTACATGATTTTAATTTGAATTAAAATGATTTCATTATTCCTCGAAGAAAACATCGAAATACAAGTTTTTAAATTAAATGAGTTTAAATGAGAAAATCGATTTTGTATTTTAAAGATAACTGACTTGTATATATGTATATTTTGAAGTAAACTCATATACGTGACTTTAAAGCAATCTGTCTGTGGTTTTTGAATACCATAAGCAATGCAATATTGTAAGTTCGAACAAATTATAGATTAAATAAACAAGTAAATGTCTTTTATTCATAAGTGTTAAGTCAAACGTAGACTAATTATGCTAAGCATAAGCACATATAAAATTTTCTAAAACCTGCATAATATTCATAAATTGTTCGTTGTGCCTATCATTTTGTAAACTACTGTACAGCCCATAAATATACCGTAACACAACATAAAATAACATAATAGTAGACCAAAATAGAAATAAAAGTTCAATAATCGAAGGCGGGTATTTATTATGTCAGCGGAAGGTGATAGACGCTGTTTACCAAAAACTATAATATAAATTCCTCATAAAATTTCGTATGAAAATTAGCAAATTAATTAACATATATATGTATGTATGTCTTCAAACAATGCTTTGAATAGTAATTCCGTCACCCACATGCTTTGTGCGGTAACATAAGAGAACATTGCATTTTATTTTTGATAAAATTTTTGCAAATTTTGTAATCAGGGACACAAAAATATCTTCTAATAGGTTTTAGGCAATTTTTTCAGATAGAAACTAAATAATAAAAAAATGTTATTCCTTTGCCATCATTTAACTGGGCTAGTATTATAATTTTGTATTCATGTGACACATACATACATGTTTGTATTATGTATATTTCGAAATTTAACTTTCTAATCTGACGATGTCGGCAACCTCTATAAAGTTGCTGTAAAGTTGTAAAATTTCAAGACATCACTCAAATATGTAGGGAAAAAAACATGTATGCTTTCGACGGTCATCTTATTCGGCACCTGGTCAAAACCTGGCCTGGTCGTGAAATTACAGATAGCTCAAATGCCACTGAGATTTTGTTTTTTTAACTGTCATAACAATAACTGATAGTATCTACATATTTTAATTGAAAGTTGAAGAAAAATCAATCTTTTTGATGTCATTGAAGTTAAACGAGCTATTGTACTATAAGGAAGTAATGAGTGTATTAAAAAAATATATTTCAAGATTACTTATTACAAGCCTGAAAAATAATCGGGAATACCTTAAGAATTTTTTTTAAGAAACATTAACTAGTATTTCTTATGTTACATACACACGTCTATGTAGTAAAAAAAAGATTTGAATTGACGGTAAAGAAGGTCTAGTAGATCATTATTTTAATTTGATGATAAATATTTGTATATGTTACGTTATTGCGGTTTTATGTTCATGACAAACGAAGTCATCAATATGAAATATATGTAGATCTAATAAAAGAATTCATTATGTTTAAAATGCAGAATTTGATTTAAACAATTTCACTGGTTTACAAAATTCAACTTTTATTTTTGTACTTTGTATAAGCTTTATTTTTTTGATTTGTTTAATGATAACTCGCCACTGACGTGAAATGCTTTTGTTTCCATCACCACACATTTTTGAAAAAAATAGGATGAAAAATGAAACATCGCACGGGAGAAGTGCTCATAACATGCCTCAAATGAAAGTCTAAATCCTTATTTAGATATGAAATACTAAAATTCTATAGGTCTTACTACACATATTGGGGAAGTAATTCTTCAAGAGCATACTTACTTATGATTCTCATTCACTATCAATATTGTATGTAATTGGTTAACAGAGAAAACTAAAGTTCATAAAGTATTTTGGACAGTTTTAAAGACTACAGTATTTTAATATAATAGCTAAAGATTTAAACTTTTATTTGAGCTAGATTAAGAGCTCCTACAATAATCCGATTTTTGTAACGAACTTTTAAAAATGTTCAAAATACGGTTTGTACTCTTCAAACCTATTTTTTTTTTTTTTTTGTTTTAAATTTAAACAGACGTAATGTTAGGACATTTTCGTTTATGAATTCGTAATCTACGGAAACATTGCTAAAGAAATTATATATTACTTGTTTAGGAACAAAATAATTTTAATCCAGTGTTTTTCATTTAGTAATTTTTCTATGTGGAAAATTTGAAAAACCAATAGCTCTGAATGTCACTCCATAACTATATAACTATAACTATATAACGTCTATCTCTCTGTTATTATCTTTTAGCTCCAACATATGAAACCTATATATTTGCATATTTTGTTTTACATAATATATTTTAAAACATAAATTTTATTAGCGTAGTTCCTAGAATGTAACCAAAAAAATATAAAATTTATAATATTTTGGACAATCTTTTTGAATTGTAGAAACGTTGATCGCAAATATTTTGTAGTCCAATATTTATCGTATAACAAAATTAGCTGTTATCAAACTCGATGAGAAAACTTCCTTCAACAATATTTTCTAACATTTTGTTCACCTTAGGACCTTTTAGCTTATATAAATTTTAATCCAAGTTACAATAAAAACGTTTCAAGTTCCACTATTTTCTCTACTTTACCTACTTAAATCCTGTTTTTTTTTCTAATTATCCAAATGTTGTGCAAAACAATAGCAACCTTAATGTAGTTTTTCCCTTATTTTATTCGGTGGGGAATAAAAAGTTATATCATGTTTTAACAAATACCACAATTCAATTTAATTTTAATAATTTTAAAAAGTAACAAGCTTGGGTGCGTGTGTAAAACGAAAGCAAACTTTTCGTTGTTTTCCTAGTACCTACTTCGTATGGTGATCCTTATTTTGAATAGCCTCAGCATACTTTCGTGGCATAAACGTTATTAAATTCATAATAGTAGATTGAGATATGCTTTCCTATTCTTTTTCTTAGTTCTGTTTTATTTCGGAAACGCTGAATTGAGACTTACCGTTTAAGTATCCCTAAAAAATTTAGCCCATTCTCATTTATCAGCTTTAATGTGTGTTTCGGATAATTAACATGCTGAAACGCCCATCCAAGCGGTGTTTTCCATTCGAAATATGGCAACATTTGCATCTCAAAAAAATATGTTTGCATATCCTTTATTTCAAAAAAGGACACAGGTTCAGAAAAGATTTAATTTCAATAAATATTTTAAGGTACGTTACATTGTATTTACTTTTTGTCCACTGAAAAATGCATCATTTGTAGAATTTTATTTAAATTTTTATATTAACGCAGGGATGTTTTGTATTTGGATGACATAAGTAGTTATCACAGTGTGACTTGTGAAATTAGTTGAGTAGAGTTTCTGAAAGCAAAAGTGGCCACTAAATAATATCACCTTAATGTTTTTATTGTTTTGTCCACAAGTGTATATAAAGAAATAGATACTTGATTTCCAAAAGAAGAAAAACTGAACATAATGGCAACATGTGTCTATAAAAGTGAGAAATTTAAAAGTTTTTCAATACTCACTACACTAGGGGATGCCCTGACGGGGAATCCCCGATGTTATGTATCATAAAAAAATATTTAAAGATGTTTGTAACTAAAAGTTCCGCTCACCATTACTAAGTACATTTAGTAGGTTTCTGTGCCGTCAATATGATTTTCTGTTTACACCTCGAAGTGGGTATAATTTGGTAATAACAAAAAAAAAATTATTATCACGTGAGCAAAAATTGTGGAGAAGTGTTGTTCCCGCTGACCATCTTAAAAGCGGTTTATCTCACCTTGAAGGTGGCCATCGGCCATTTTTCTTTCATTTCAACCGATTAAATTTAAGTATATTGCAGCCGTATGCAATTCCCAAACATTCGAATTAAACCGTCTGACTAGAGAAAGAAGAGATCTTTTTCTGGCATCGACGGGCACCAAATAATCTTCCTCCGGTGGACCTCCGGTGGAGGTCACATCAAAAGTGATTTCCCAAGAAATATGTTCAACAAACGCAAAACCACACAAAAAAGGAAACATTTTCTGTCGACGAATGATGGATGATTACCAATTAACAGGTGTCGTGTTGGCGCGAGCTTATAATTTTTAATGTTTCCCAACGCGCAATTCTGGCTTCTAAAATGATTTCCTCCTGTCTCTGAGAAAAAATATTTTAAACTGTTGGTACCTACCAAGTTATATAAATTGTGCAAGAAGCAGACTGACGTCGGCATAAATTCATTTTTGCCACAAAATACAATAAAGAGGTGATTTCCACCTGAACGGGGCTAAAAAGGCTAATTGTTTTGGTCTATTTGTCGCGAACCACTTGTACCATAGAAACACATAATTTCGGTCAGCTTAAAATGTCTTGATGAAAAAGTGGCCGATTATCGTCAAAAGGATTTCTTACGTCGATCGCCTCTGTTTTGTTAAGAAGACCTATTGGCCAACTTTCCGGTCTTTTTCACGAAAAAAAAGCAACACTTTTGCAATAAATCTTAACTCTTGAACGGATTGTGTCGTGAAAACCACAACAATTTTCTCTGTTTATAGAATTCAATAGAAAAACTACCTACTAGACATGCATTCCAGACCCTGGAAGAGTGCAAAATTTTGTACTGTCATTGACTAATCTAGCGATTTATTAAGATTTTGCATGATTTGCATCCCCGATGAGATCTTATGCCGGGATTAAAAAACAATACAAATAATATCGATGGACTTTACGAGACATGTGGACAGAGATTAGTCCTTTAAGTGAATGGAACCTGAATTTGTCGGCCTAGTTTCGAGTTAAATGGTAAACAGCAGAAGCTGTTCAAGGATTAAGAAGACAATGGAGCTTCATACATATATCTGGTTACTAAACATATTTCATTTCACTGAAGAGATAATTTAAAATTCAATAGAATTAGGTATATTTAACAGTAGAAATGTGGTTGCCTAGATTAATTTTGACCCAAATATATATTTAAACATAATAACTATTTTGGATTTATGTTTATCCAACTTTACAAGGAGGAATATAGTCAAAACCAGAAGTTTAGCCAATAGTAAAATTGACTTATCACTGCTTAGAGTTAAGAGTAATGGGTTCAGCAAATCGTAATTTATTTATTTATTTTATTTATTTGCCACATTGATTTTTGGGACAATTTTATCGTTCGGAAGCTATAAATTAGATAACTTGTACTTGTGTCCGCCATTCTGGATTCGCCATCTTGGAAACGACCGTGTTTTCTAGCATTCTGCTAGTTTGAGCATACTGTATTGTACAGATAACTGACATGGAGAATTTTTGCAGTTTACGAGCTTTTTTAAGTAAAAAATATTATAATATTCTTTTATTCTGTAAATCATATATTGAAGACTATAAAACTAAAATTGATATGAATTCCATCTACACTGTATGGCAATGCAAAAACAAGAATACCAACCCCATACGATCAATTTATTATTAAAAACAACGAAAAACAATCTCTCTAATCAATGTTTCTTCCTCAGGTCTTAACGCCTCTAGAAATCCGGACAGTCAGCGGCGCCTGCTAATTGGCGGAGAGAAATGTGCCTAAAAAGCTAATTAAGCCCAGCATACTGAAAGAGTGCATTAAAAAAAAATTAACTTGTCTCATAATTTCCGCGAATAACCGGCAAAGTGTTTTTAGTGCCGTCATCTTAAGAACGAGCCAACAGAGAACGTGTGCGTGCGCAGCTTAAATCCTCTCATCTTCTGGTTTCTTTAGATTGCTGCTGTCGTCACAGAAAAAGACATTGTCGCATTCTTAATCGCAGTTCTGGGAGCTTTTGTTATCTTATTTAAAAGATATATATATATATAATATAAAAATAATAATAAAGGGGAATTCTTAGCGTAGATACTACCAAAAAGTAAATTTTTCTACCGCAAAAAATCGCGGAGCGAATGAAACTCTACAGCTAAAAAAAGGCGGTGCGCGCATGCTTCAATCAAACAGTAAAACACAAACAAAATGCAAGTTCCGGGACATGTTGTCTCAATGTATGTAGCCACCTGCGGACAAAATGGATCCGCTCTTGGCTCCGACGAGAAGGAGATCATCTTGCTCGTCTACGTCATCATTGATGCTGCCACGACTAAGGTGAGTACAATCTTAAGACATTTAAGACCACTTTGATCTTCTTCATCGCAATCCAATTTTTTTGCCTCCTTCCGAAAGAATTTTTATTTCCTTCGGTATGCTCGTGATCAGTTCCTTGTTTTGATCCGCGAGAAGAGGAACTTTTATCTGACGCAGAGCACCTGTTCTTCGGGCTCTATACAGATTCACCCGATCGCGATCGTAAGAGAAGTGGACTACGAGAATTTCACCCGAAAGCAGGTTTTTCCAGAATTAAATCGTTTGCTAAACAATGTTTTTTTAAGAAGAGTCTAATCGAGTTTGCTTTTATTTATTTTATATTAAGGCTGTGTGCCAAACCAGACTTTTCTTTTCAAAAGTTTGTTCAAAATGTACTAGATTAATTTGGCTGTGCCAAACAAGGGGAGTCTTTTCAAGTGACTTTTGTATCGACGTATAAGCACACTTTGATATTAATTAGCATATTGGATATAAAATGGGGAAATGGACGAAGAAGGTATCGAAGTTATAATTTTATTTCTTCAAATACTAATAAACTATGTATTAAATACATAAAGGGGAAGAGGGAAAACTAAAAATTGTATGCAAAATAGGATAATCAATATGCGATATGCTCATAGCCTTCTATAAGGAAAAGTACTGATTTATTATTTGAAAAGTCTACTCGCCAGCATACTTTTCGTTGAAAAGTCGACTTTTGAAAAGAAAAGTCTGGTTTGGCACACAGCCTAAGTATAATTGCGACAACTTTTCAATGAACAGTCACTTTTATCAATTGATCCTTAAATTTGCAATTATTAATTTCTTTACAATTAGCTTTTAGTTAATTAACAAAAATTAAGTTTGTCCCGACCCAGAATGCTATTCATGAACTATAGATCCTATAACCTATATTTTAACTTATTTGTTTTTTGGCTTCCTGATAATAGGTATTTGAAATAACAAATAAAAAAATTTGTTTTATTACGCATAGGCAGAGCAAAACATCAGCTGAAAACGAATAGTCTGGTTTTCGTAAATTATGCATGCACTACCTATTTGAGTTCATAAAACTCATCATAATATTGGAATCAATTTGGCATCAATTTATGTGATTTTAAAACGTGTTATTTTAAAACACTTTTAGTATTTTTTTTTTCATGTAGTTTAGTTTGAAACATTGGAGGATGCTTAAAAATCAAAAACACTGAAAATGTTTTATATAAAAACTGAATAAATGTTTTATTAGTAAACACTTTGATGGATTAATATATTGAAGTCGTTTACGTTTACATATTTTTTTTTGTATGTATGTATACATGCAAGATAATTATAAGCAATATTAGGTACTCAAAAATAATAATAAATGATTATATTATAGAGCTAATGGTATATGTATAAAGAACATCGTAAATTAATAAAATGTTTGAAGAACAAATTTCACTTCCTCTTCGTATAGTAAAGTTCATACACTTTTTTCCATATTATTTCCCTCGGAAATAATAAAAATGTATTACATTAAAATATTATGTTGGGGGTAATATTTTATGTGTTTTGTTTTAAAACCTTTAAATTCGTTAAACGGTGTGTTTTTCGATATAAAATATTCAGTATACACTATGATTTTCAGTGTTTACGTCAATTAAAAAAAAATTAAACAAATATTATTCCTTAAATTTTAAGTAGCGATGAAGAGTTCCAAAATTGAAGCCATTTTGTATATTTGAGGGCTCCTAATTTTATTGATGGGGGTTCAACTTTTTTGTTGGTTAAGGTTGGACAATATGCATGCTATCAAAAATTCATGTGAGCAATTCCTTTACGTGCTCGAACGAAGATTCCTTGAAAAAAACTTGGAAAACGCAAGCAGTGCTTATAAAGCGTGGGTTTTAGTTTAATTTCCATATGTAATTTTTGCACTGACAGCTATTTCGCCCTCAAAATATTGAAAAAAATTAAGTATCATATCTCCGTAGTACAAAATGAATTATTACTTTTAAAAAGCTTTTATGAATTATCTCCTTAATTTTTCAACCTTCCAAAAAAATTGGTATGTTATACTATGAAAAATGAACACATCACAAGGTTTTCTTCCAATAAATTTCAACAAGATAAATGCTAGTACGATATTTTTTAGTATTCTACCGAAAAATTTGAAAATTGTATAAAACGTATGCTTTTAATATCCAACTTTTATTGATTTTCGAGTCATTTTAAAATACAACTAGAATTAGTGTAACATTTTACAATAGAAAAAAAGGACATTGAGATAAAATAAGCAGAAATGAAATACAAAATTAGTCTTTTACTTATATTACACGAACATTTGCAAAAAAAAAAAGAATGTCTTTTATTCTTCTTGTGTCTAGAAGTCGATTTAAACATTTCTTAGCTAGATTTTTAGGAATTTTCAGTCTACTAGATCTTAAGGAAAAATAAGGAGCTCAATTCTAGTTGCGTTTTACTATATTCTAACTAAACAAAAGTTTACAGCAAAAATTTTGTAAAATTTAATAAAGTTCCTGGGATAATTTTCGAGCTAGAATTTCTACGACAGCTAGATTTGTAAGTTTATTCGTGTCTGAGAAATATGTAAATACCTACCTATTTCTCCGATTTTTTAATTGACATCTGTCTAACGAATATTGTAAAAATATTTTTTAAATTAGCAAAATACGTTATAGAAATCTGAACGTTTAGCACAGAAACCGTCTTCTTAAAACAACGAAATCTTACAATAATCTGTGAAAGTTAACCAATCTCAAGACGTTTATTTATCCTAAGTCTAAGTTCCTTGTGGTTAGAACAAAAAATACATTTTTTAATTTAAAACATGGAATCTGATTATTGTAATTAGTAGGTATATAATTTATTTATAAATATGTCCACGAGAAAATAAAGTGTAAACAAAATACAATATTGTAGATAAATTCGTCGATCACCTCCTTGACCCTGGTTTGGTTTCCACCCAGTCTGACTGAATTTAAAACGTCTCAAACGACAATGCTTACTGAAAATAACACAATTTTCAAAATACCTTCTTAGTTGTGCCAGAAATGCTTTAAAAAACCAGAAAGCATCTTCAAGGCCATCATGTGGTTTTCAGAGACATACCGCGACATGAAAGCAACAAATCAAATTGTTTTTTGACTTTTTTTTGCTTTGTTTTTGTTTTGTATCAAATTAATTATGCTGAGAATCGTTAATTTAAAACTACAAAATTGCATTTGAATAGTTGCCTGTAGGCTTCTGAAAGCTCTGAACATCTTACATAATTGTGGCAGACATCTACGAGTATCATCAATTAAAAGCTTCGATAAAACATTACGATCGAATGGACGCATTGATCGCTCACTAAGGAAAGGAATATTTTAAACAAATCGACTAAAATAAGTGAGGAAGTTGAAAGAGTTGAAAAAATTAAAATTGGAAAACACTTAAGCTATTAAAGAGTCGCGTTTAAACAGCGACGCACCTTTGACCTTCATGAATTTTTAATTATTGTTTCAATCGTGTCGCCCCGGTAAATTTTCTTCGAATTAAATTAGAGTCCTGCCTGACGCATTTTATGGGTCGATCGTCAGAGCAATGAACGTCCGAAATTTTCGGGTCCCAGGTGTATGGTGGCAACGACCAAAATTTACCTTTTTTTTTTAGCGGAAATGAGGTCCCATTGAACGCCATTAGTCCGTCTGAGCTGGCAGAATTGTCTAAATTTAGCTGCACTTGGCCAAGGCATTTTTATTCGGACTGTCTATTTGTATCAAGAAATATTTATGTAGAAAGTAATCAGTTTGAACGAAAAAAAAAATTGTTTCTGCTATGATAGCGATGAAGTTGAACTCTCTGAATATCGAATTTCGTAAGTGCTGCGAGCAGTTTTTGGCTGCTCTCAGGTTTTCCCACGCGGAAAGGTCTGCTTACAGAGCGCGTACTTTTTATTAGTAAAACCGCTAGTGCAAGTGGCTAGCAAAAAGTATGGGGGCCAAAAATAAAGGCAACTCCGCAGTAGATCAGAACAAGATCGTTAACTTTTGTCTTAAACGAAAGTCTCAAGACGGAATTTGGGCAAATTAAGCGGACGCCGCTCGCTGGCTACAGTAATTAGCCCATTGCCCACAATTTCAACCTTTTCCTTTCGCCGATGTGCTTTTATTTTGATTTACCGACATAAATAGTGTTAGAAATGAAATGACGTCAATTGGTTTTTCTTTAACCTTAAGTTAGTTCACTGCACCTTACCCGCTTCATGAGAGTTGTTAGAAAGGTTTGAAGCAAAAATGAACTTCCTGTGTTAGACACGGAAAATTGTCACTTAATTGGACCGTAGCCTCCTGAGGGGTAATTGCAATATTTCTTAACTATGATTGCAATTTTATGTGACGTTCTATAATCCGTCGACTGATTTTCTTCCCCAGTGTGAATGCACAAATTACCAGGTAAACAAACAAATGGCGAAAAATGAAAACACCGTTTTCTGTTGAGGATCGCAGGTTCAGTGGATCGTGGAAATTTCGTGGAAATTTAATGAATACTTGTGTTCAACTCATAGCGGAAATCTCGAGGGGGTGTGTCAGATAGCTGCGATATAAGCCACAACGTTCCAATTTCGATAGAGATCAATGCGACAATCGCAAAAGGAAGTGAAACAGTACATAAATTATTATCTTCTATATGAAAGATAACATGAATTTGTAATGTTCAAAACATTTTATATAATATAGGTACTACATATTTCCTAATTAAGTAGTTACCACATTTTTCCAGTTAAGTAAAACCTGAACTCGTTTAAATAGACAGTTTCTTAATTAAGATGTTTCCCATTAACTTGTCAATTAATAAAGCTATGATTAACAAATTAAAAATATATGTATTAAATAATCGATATATTAATGGGCATTTTCCTTCTGCACCTTTTTGGCTTCTTTGAAAAAATATAATTTATTTTAGTCATTTATTACTAGATATATAAATTTCTTTCGTACGATTATTTTAACTATAGTTTAGCCAAAATTTAAATAAATTTTATATTTAGTACATTTCCATTCTCCATATTACTACTTTTATCCTTCTCGAAACATTAATAGTGTGGTGACAATGGACAATGGACTGTAGTTTTCCTTAAAAGGAGAATCGGAACCTGTCTGTCACAGAAGTGTATTCTCGAAAACTATGTAATGTATATAAAAATTTGAAAGTTGACAGAATGTAAACTGTATTTTTTTTACATTGATTTTTTTTTTGCCTGGATTTACTTTGCGTCAAAAACTTAACTTAATTTATCTGGTTCAAAGCTTGCAGTTTAGATGGGTAAATATCATTGCAATCTGATGTGCTTTTTGTAAATTCTAAAATCTTTATAAACATGACGGTTAATAAAATTTCAATTCAAATCAAACCTGGAACCGAATCCGAAGTAGAAAAGCTAATGTTATAATGTAGATCTAATAGTTTTGAAGTTCACTGCCTCTCAAATTAAAGTTAGCTACAGTTAATTTCTTAACCTGAAAATAGTAAACTGATGATTAATTATATCGCAAGAATGAATTAAACTTATTAAACTTAATTTTATCGAAGTTTTAAAGACGCTCAACTAAGTAAGTTTGAAATTAATTAATAATAAATAATATAAGGTAAGGTTTTTAGTTACTGTATTAAAAATGTTATGTTCTTGTTTCACTGAGTTTTTTTTTTCTAAGCAAGAGGTTTTTTTTAAATAATAATGTTTTTCCCACTGTTTTAGTTCTATTAACTAATTTAAAAAGTTGGCTGATATTTTACTAATATTTTCTTTTAGTGTACATATTTGCATAAAGGTATTCGCATATAGTTTATATTTAAAAGTAATGCTGCATAAAACACTCTTTTCTTCTTTTTGTGCAAAGGAAGTGTTAGATCAACCTTTTTACTCATTTATTTTACCAGTATGAGAGTAGGCGATGAATAATCAACCATAGCTAAACTCTCTAGGAGGTCTCAATGCATAAAATGTTATGCAAATGATCTGGTTGAGTCGAGCATTCCACCTGTTGCACTGAATGGTTTTAACTTACCAGGTTTGAATAAAGTAAGTAAGCACCTATGGTGGAAACGATATTACTGTGACTTATGCCTTTGGAAAACCATGCGAGCTTAATAAATTTCCTGATTCTGCTCATTTCTTATACGGTCGCATTATTTTCCCTAATTAAGCAGTAGTACCTACATATTTACCTATGAGTGTATTGAAATTTAATGGCTGCAGTTTTTTGGTATACATTGTATGACGAACAGACAACGTTTTACCATTTTAATTACTCCGTAACTTAATAAACAAAGTTTCGAAAAACTAGGATAGAATATCCTTATACCTTCTACTACTACTTTTCCATTGTCTATTCGTACTCTCAAATAAAACTTTTAGGCTTTTTAACGTTATATTTTATTTTGATTTAGTATTTTCCATTCTTATTTTGCTTTTTATCTAACAAATAGGTACTCTCTAATAGTTGCTTTTATAATTCTGAATCTAATTTCTACAACAAGTCATTTTAAGTAATATTTTAGATTTTCTTATTTTTAAATTAGTAATTTGACATTCTGAATTTTTAAGAAAGTTAGTCAAATGTGAACTTAAGTTCCTAATTCCAATTTAAAAGGATTTCGCCTTTTATTTATAAAGAAGTACCTGATTTATTTGATTGATTGTTGATTAATTTCATTTAATTGATGGAGCTCCAGATCTTTTTTCCAAATTTTATTGAAACTTCTTAAAGAGGTATTGAAGTTTGCCTATTTATTATTTTAATAATTTTCTGAAAATTTTTGACAGTTTGGTAACATACAAATTATCATGACGATAAAGTAATTTCTGGTAAACTGAGAAAAAGCAAAGGAATTGGTCCATAAAAAATTACTGAACTCAATCATAATGATACATCATTTTACATAATGTACTTTTTTTTTAAAGAAAGGTTCATTCCTGGTGAAATGTTCTATTTTGGTTTTGAAGGGGTATGATTAAGGAATGGATTAATTGAAAATAAATATGAGTATACATAGTTTCAAATGTTTTGTACGACAATTAATCCATTGCTGATGGCAATTTTTGTCGAAGAAGATATATTCAAATATTTAAAAGCAAATCTATCCCTATGCAAACTGCTGTATACTAATCTTGATGAAACATTTGAATGAATTAAAATAAAGTTCTTGTTTAGAAATTTTCTAATTAATAATTGTAAATCGGCCTATTCCTCTAACAATCAGTCGGCTTTAGCACCTCGATACAAATCTCCTTATAATCTGATCTTTCTTTTATTTAATACTATACGTGAAATTCTGCAATTAATTTTTCATTGACCTAATTTTGGACCACAAGAGTCGTGATACCTATCAGGAGTCGTTATACTGAGTACAGACCTTAGCCAAAAAAAAGTACTTACAAGCTTTCTTCACCTTTCATCTTTCTTGGGACAATACGAGGGACAAGACCTGCTCGGCCTACAATCTCCGTAGTCAACATATACAGTGGTGGCCACGAATTTAGCACAACTTGTTCAGGTCGAAATAACAAAGTAAATTTCGGTTCAAAATCAAACTTAATTATATTTTTTCATATTTTTAGATTAAATGTGTAACTAAGTTTTATTTAAAAGAAGAAATTCACATTTGGGTAGCATCTGTAAGAAAAAATATAAAAAATATTGATTTGTTGCTTGGACAAGATTTTAGCACACTTTTTAATTTAAGATAAAATAATTAGATTTTAAGAATTTACCTTAACATTTTGTGAATTAGTATTAGTATTTGGTGGGATATCCTTTGTTTTTCAAAACTGCGGCACATCTTCGAGGTAAACTTTTCACTAATGCCTCACATCGTTTTGTCGGTATAGCGTTCCAAGCATTTTTAATTTCCTCCCACAAATCTTCGAAATTCTTAGGTTTTTTTTGTTTAACATGCTGCTCAACGTCATTCCACAGGTTTTCGATCGGGTTAAGATCGGGAGACTGAGCAGGCCACTTTAAAACATTAACCCGATTGTCCTCTAAGGAAATCTTAACTAACCGAGAAGTGTGCTTAGGGTCATTATCGTGCATGAAGCGCCAAAGAACCGGTAAATTGTTGTCAGCAAATGGTATCATATGGTTCTCAATAATATTTTTATACACATGTTGGTCCATTTTTGTGTCGATTTTTATTATCGGACCGATACCGTGCCAGGAAAAGGCACCCCAGACCATTATGTTACCTCCTCCATGCTTGACCGTTTTGATAGTGTACTTTGGGTTATGTTCTTGGTTTTGAGGACGCCACACATAACGCTTTCCATCTGAACCGAATCTACGGAACTTTGATTCGTCACTCGAAAGTACATTTTTCCAGAAATTTAACGGTTTATTTAAGTGTTCTTTGGCAAATTGTAGCCTTGCCTTAAGACTTTTTTTTGACACAAGTGGTTTTCTTTGTGCAATGCATCCACGTAAATTTTTTTCATTCAGGCGACGCCTTATGGTTCTTGAGGACACATCAATACTATATTCCGATGATAACTCGGCTTTGATCTCATTGGAGCTCTTAAAAGGATCTTTAGCCGAAATTCGAAAAATTATTTGGTCTTCTCTCGGCGTTGTTTTCCGTGCTCGAGGACCTTTTTTTACATTTTGTGTTACTCCATAACATTCAAAATGCTTAATTGCGTTGTAAACCATCTTTCTCGAGCACCCTAAGATTTGAGAAATTTCTGCAACGGTTCGTCCATTTGCTTTTAATTGCAAAATAAGTGCTCTTTTTTCCTCAGAGCACCAGCGTCCTTTAGCCATACCTAATTTTATGTTTTATTGATTAGACGTAGGCTAAATATTTCCAAGAGTTAATTTACCTCCAAATCTAACAAAAATTTTATGGAAAAACTACAAAGAGAGCTGTAAATAAGAGATGTGCTAACCTCGTGTCCAGGACCAAATACAAACGACTGACAACAAATCACGCTGCTTTATTAACAAAGGCAATAATGAATCGTCGGATTAACGGAATATATTTTATTTGTTTGCAGTCATCGTTTACAGAAAATTACACTGTTAAATTACAAAGCAAATGGCGGAGAAATTTAAAAATAAGAAGACCAATGTGATGTGTGCTAAATTCGTGGCCACCACTGTATGTACCAACATAATATATGCTGGTGTGTTACATAAGCGGCACAATTAAGGCTCGAATGCTCCATACATTGAGCAGCTGCCACAGACATATGCCAGAAAAATTGAAGGAAAATAAAAATAAAATGCAAAAATACAGAGGAATATGCTCTAGATTTGCGAGTTCTTCCTCGCCGCCACAATAGCCGGTGTCGACTTCTTCAGGGCCCTTGTCAGACGAGCTACTTTATCGCTTAATCGAGCTCGAGACCTTGCAGCGCGCGGTTTCTTTGGAAATATGCTTTTTTGTTATTATCATTGTACAATGACAAAAATACGAGTATATTTCTCGCAGAGTTTAAGTTGACTTGCATTTTGAAATTGTCTTGTTTCCTTCCTTTCTGGGCTTACTCGACTAATGACGACAGCGAATTTTTGTACAATGTTGGAAAAAAAATGCCACGCAGTACAATACAAGACCATCTTTGAAGTTATACAGCGAAAGACGGCATTCTCTGGAACTCACGGAAATTAATGACCTGCAATCACTCGCACGCAATGTTCCTTGATTTGTAAAGCGAAAAAAAAAATATGAAAAAGCCCAGGTAGCCAGTGGCGGATTTACCAGGAAGCAAAGGAAGCAATTGCTTGGGGCCCCGCTTGAACAGGGGCCCCAAAAATTGAAAAATTTAGAAAGCACATTCGAAAAAAAAAATAGAAAATGCAAAATGAAAAAATCCATGTAAACAATATCGATTATTCATTGTCCCCAAACAATTTGAACATAGTTCAAAACAGTATTTCGCGCGTATAGTTGGCGCTTCGGTCGCTCGTGTTTGTGTCTTCGTCTGAACAGCTATAATTCTAAAAGCATCATCGTCTCTAACACACAGAGTATTAGGTAATTATATTGTATCTCAGATTTTAATAACGCAAAAAAACTCACTTCAATTTTAAATCAAAACAAGTTCAACGAACAGAATTGTACTATAATTGATTAAAAAATAAAGACACTTTTATTTCATTGTTATCGCATAACCTCCATGATTTAACAATGTTTATGTTTTTGCAGACAAGTGAACAGGCGAGTTTTTTATCTCACTGAAATCTCTTTGACAAACTAGGGACTAAATTTTATTACTTTTGTTTTGACTTCATAGGTGAGTTGAACTGGAAAAATAAAACCTTAAATAAAAATGCAGCATAATTGTCGTTTGTTTTTTTTCCATTTTTGTTTTTTTTTTTTAACAAAATACTAACATTATTTGATTGTTTCAACATAACGTATAAATGATTTTAAAAAATTTTTGTAGAAAAGTAGAAAAAAGTTGTAATTTAGTTAGTAAATTTTAAGTAAACTGAATAATATATTGATTTTGCAAAATTAACTGGTTATTTATTATTTTAAAAAAATGGGGGGGGGGGAGATTCATTTTGGAATGAGGGTCCCAAAAACCTGAGGTGGCTTGGGGCCCCGTCATAGGTAAATCCGGCACTGCAGGTAGCTGCCGTGGGCGACTTATAAGTCAAGCCGAACTTGAGTCAGATTGACATAGATCGCCCATCCATGATCTAGCCTGAAGTCTAGACCTATCGAACCGAGAACTGATGCACTGATTATGGGTCCACAGTGCATTCAGACGTGAAATAGCTAACAAAGAGCCTTGGAATAGTGCAAACAAGACATACCTCACAGGTTGACCGATTTTCAAAATATATGCTACCGGTTTTGGTATAGTAACCATTTACATACTTGGATGGTTCTACTCAGGAGGGACGAAAATTATGTTATTTTCGGCACGACTTTTTTTTTTTGCCTTTATGATCAGAGAAGTAGCTTAAAGTTTTAGCTTAAATCGTTCTTTTACTGATCTACAAGAATTGTATACTCGTTTTAAGAAATAATATGTCCAAAAGACTTAGACTATGAACAGGATTACTGATAATCAAAACAAAAGAATATCATAAACTGCTGTTTATTACTTAACTATTTGAACCCTTACTATCCAATAACATCTATTATATCAATATTATTATTAGCAAAATTGGAAAAACCCTATAAGTTTACAGGAGACTGAGACCAGGATATAGGTATTATTTTGGTTTTAGCCAACAGAATACGTCAATCAGTACAACATTTAATGCTGAAATTATACAATTTCTCATTACAATCTTAAAGTATTTTTATTAATGCAAAAAAACAAATACTTAATAGGATCCTTAAAAGGCTGACTGACCATGACATAAAATTACTCACGTATGTATTTTTTAATTGAATCTATCATTTAGACAAAATAAGACAAGTATAGTACATTGAAATTATATCTATTATGAATTTATATTTTAGTACCAGATTCTGGCACTTTAAAATACAATTTTCGGAAAAAAATGTTATATATTTAGGAACGAGTTTATTTTTAAGAGTCTTTCTACCTTTGAGAATGAAAAACATTTTTTGTTTAAACATTGTTTTTTTTTACAGAATGAATCAAGATATCGTTTTGAAATTTATATATGGATATGTTTTTTTTTTTTTGATTCTTATATTGGTTTTTTTGGTCACACGAATTTTTTTCAAAAAAACATCAGAAAATGATGGTTAACTTGATTTCGGCCGTCTCGAACTTTAAAATAACAAAAACAAAATAAATAAGTGAACCGTATTTCAAAAGGAACTCTTTTGACTGAAAAATAAGAAAAGGCCGGTGGCCGTTTAAAAAAAACACATTTGAGATCGAAAAAACGACTTAAAATCGGAAAATTTGTTACCTTTCTTTTTGATTTTGGTTTAGGATATATTATAGCTATAAATGTGTGCAATTACATATTAAAAACCGGAGCAATCGGTTGAGTACCTATTTTTTTTTTAAATCGTGTCAAATAGGTCAAAAACCATGGTTTCGAGGAATTCGAGTTTTAAGTTTTTAGAAGTTTATTTTTTATGCAAGCTATTCGTTTTTTTTTTCAAAATAGAAAGATCCCCTTAGTGACACACTATGTAAAAACATTTTAGATGTAAAATTTTTATCGTAAATTAATGTTATATGTTTAAAAAAATATAGGTACAAATTATAAGGTCAGCCGCAGAAAACTCCCTCGTGAGTAAAATCACCCATCTATAAAATCAAAATTAAACGTTCAGATATACTGGCGTAGTTCAAAACGGCAATTTCACGGTTCGATATTCTTTCGGCGGATAGCAACAAAAATTTCAATATTTGCCTGGTTGTCTGTTAAGCGCCCCCTAATTACGCGGGTCAATAAGGCGTTCGGTCCAATGGAACCGAACATCTTTAACTTCAGCATCTTATGACTAGTGTCGGAAATACCTGTCGAAGGTGTATAATTACCATAGTTCGATATTAATTGCGGTCTTACAAAGTAGACAGACCTACGCAACTAGACACCTAGGGACCGTACGCGCGTTGCAATTAGCGCAACAGAACGACGCGACCGCCGCCGGACCGCGCTAACGAGATGTGCCCGTGCGGCCAATCGGGGCCAAAATGATCTCGCCAGGTGATCTTAATAGCCAGGTATATCAGGGGTTATCAGAGCCGCATGGTACTCCTGATTTACGAGCTGAGCTTAAGACACCTGATGATGATTACTACTAAGACATGTCCCAAATGACCGCCCGTGATTAGCCGGAAGTTTGTTTAAAATGTACGTACCTACAATTCCGCGTCGCTGCCTCATGGAATGCGACTGCCACTGGTCGGTTGCGCAAATGACTTTGTTATTTTGATTGATATCTCATTCGGAGCGCCATGTCGGGAGCAAATGAGTGTCTACTCCATTTAAAATTGACTATTTTACAAAAACCTTTAATAAGATGATGATTGACCGTAGGCTTAGCGAAATTGAAGAAAATTAAATTGAAAAACATGGTGGTAAATACTAGAGCAAGAAACAAATTGCTCTGTCATTGCTTACTATCGATTATACCATTCGTGCACTTACTTTACTCCAATTAGAAGAAAAAATCTCTATGAAGATCTGATTTAAATGTTTTACCATTAAAACAAACTAATCTTTGCGTTGAAGGAGAATTGACATATTAGTAGAAATTACTGATTAACTGAGTGTTAATTGCTTTTAATTAATTTATTTTATATTATATTAAATTCTTGAAGATATTTATAAAAAAGGCAAATTTATTAAGGTTACCAATTTTTTCGGGTTTGCCTTAGATTTAGTTATTACTTTTATTTACATATGTATCTTCACAATTTTCAATATAGTTAATTAAATGATGAATAGTAATGAACAGATTAAACATATTAAACATATTTATAAGGGCTAAATTTTTATAATTCTTTAGTCAATCGGTTTTTTGTATTCAATTAGATTTTAAAAAAAATTGTTAAAAGTTTAAAAATTTTAATCATGGCTTTTAATCATAAATATAATAATGTGTTAACGACGTTTTTATTATAGTACTAAATCAGCTTGATTTTATTGCACATTTATTATTAATAAACAACTGAAATGTTTAGGCAATTTCATTTAACGGTCTGATAAATCTAATAATTATTTTCAACAAATTGATTCCTGTATAAAGGCCATATTAATTAAATGTTTGTGTTGTGAATTAGGAGCCCTGAAACGCGTTATAATAAAATTACTGATAAACGTTTATATATGCATTTCTTTGTAAACTAAAAGATATTGTTTGTTTTACTGTAAATAAAAGTTTTATGGAAAATAAATAAGAATAATTGCTTCAATTTAATTTAATATAATAATTAAATTACGTTTAGGATAAATTTGTTCATGTAATTTAAATTTTTCGATGTTTGAGTTTTGAAATCACGTATTTTGAGAAAAAAACGAGCTGTCTGATAAATAATAGAATAACAACTATCATCGGGTCTGCTTCGTCGAAGCTAATTTCGGCTTCAGCCTTACTAACAAATCTACTTCGATATTCTGCGCAAATGGGTTAATTGGGTCGTGACTTGCTCGATGCAAGCACCTTTAGAACCCAACTAACTAGCTTCAATTTTGCTTCGAAATTCGTAAGGAGATATGCGCCTAGCCAGTCGAACGGATGGAAAAGTTGTTAAAACTTGAAACGATTTTTTTTTTTAGTTATAGTAAAATTATTTAGAAAACATAAAGCATATCAACCATGGATTTAAGCATATTTCCTTTAAATTTGAAACAAATCGCGACTCTTACGGTATTATAGGATTAAATTTCTTCAAAAAGTATGTTTTAATAAAAAAAGAAGATTAAAATTTAAAGTATAATTCTATTGCATCTGATATCAACCTCTGTAAAGGTAAATTACTTAAATGGCCTCTTTATAGGTTTTCGGCAAAAATAAAAAATATCCACCTTTCTAGACTCTGGCAACTTCATGACTCGACTCATAATTTCAGGTGCTTAATTAATTTTTCATGAGTAACCGTGCTTTACAATAATTCAAAAATTCCAGTTCTTGATTTAAGACTTTAATCTATAGAAAAATTAGAAAACTTTGCCCCAATATATCAATTTATGGAAATACATATATTAAAATGTCTATATAACAGAAGAAATTGTTTCTTTATAAATATGAAGGTATCTCCTGCTCTTGCTCCGTACTTAAGAGCAAGAGGAACAGTCTAAAGCAACAAAAATTCAAGGCATTCAGAGTATCTATGTACCTATATTATAAAATGGATCTATCATTTTAAAGCATAAAATAATAAATCAGTTATAATGTTGAAGATACTTTTAATAAGAACCTATAACATTATAGAACACTGGACAAGAATGAACCACGTGCGGCATCTCAAACTAAATCATTTCATAATTTTCTTTTAACAGTTGAAAAAATAATAATAAGACAAAAAGCAGGAGATATGCAGTATATTTCCTGCAACAATTACGAAGGTACCCCTTTACCGTGGAACAATTATCACAGCCAACCTCTGCATTCATGTTTCATTCATGAAAAATAGTTGGGTACAACGCGTGTCCGAACAACCTGATGGCACGTAGTATAGTCGTCCGATCTTTCCTAGAGTGAATGAATTTTCGCAGGAAAAACATTCTTGAACGATCCAGAAAAATATCGAATTCATTAAATGTTCCAGTTCGAATACAGAGAACGAACTAGATTAATTTATGCATAACAATTAAACTTAATTATTAAAAAAAATTAATTAAAAGTGGAGTTTGGTTAATAGCGATCTTAGTCTAATTTCTAATCCTACAAATTTAGAAGATAGTTCCCACAGTTACTCTAAGATAGTAAGATATATGAAGAGAGTGGGCGAAATAAACAAATAATAATAAAAATTATGAAAAAAAACTCGTATCTTACGTGTTAATTTTGTGGGCGTGTCACTGAATTTTGCGGTCAGTGCTGAATTAGTTCTTTGGAATTTGTCACCTCGCCCAGAAACTCTGAACTTTTTCTTTAACTGATTGAAAACGTTAATTGCTGACTTTTTGTGAGCTAAGGGCGAAGAAACTGGGTTACTTTAGCTTCAGTTTTAAACAAGTATTCATTTGGTGAACTGACACCGAAGGAAATCTTACAACGCTATTGTACTGGACTGGCAAAACAAAGATAACCAAGAAAATCCAATAAAGCCAAAAAACATTATAAAACTTTCGAAAAACTCAGTTTTTGTGAGAATCTGGCAGGGCACAGGAAAAACCAGTTTCAGGTGAGAGCTGTCCGGTGCGTCGATCTTTTCAGGGTTTATCCAAAAGATCGCCTCCAATCAGGCATTGACCACGTGAATGGACCTCTTCCAGATGTCTTTGCTAGTGACGAACCATCCTCTGGATCCAAATGATCAACGCCACTTTGGCTGCGATTTGTCCGAAAGGTCTATGAACGGCGAATCTCTCGAAATCATAATACATAATAAAAAAAAAATGCGAAGAGACAAACGCCTATGCAATGAGGTTCGCATAACTTAATCGATCGTCACACATTTTTGTGCCATTCAAAAGTATAGCCACATTGACTTTTGCTCTGAAAAAAATTGCATTCCTCTTTGAGCTGCGAGAAAATGGTGCGTGGGCGCCGTAGTGAGCGTGAATAATGAAAACAGACCGTGTCAGATTGCTGCTGCTGCCGTCTTGACACGATCGAGCCGCTCATTTTATGTAAACAAACTCAAACAATATGCCAATCTGCAGCGGTCAGTGGACAGAGCTAGAAACTTGACCAGTTAAAAAGCAGCGATGGCGATCTGGGCGGTCGACGGGAAAATTGCACTATGACCGATCGACACGTGTTATCTTGAGTAGGTTACCCCCTTCTAAGATGGCGATCGCAAAGAACTTTATCCCGTTGTGTGTCAGAATTTGACATAATCTTAATAAAGATACATAAATAGATCTGCTTTTTCGGGTCCTCAATTTTCTTCTTTGGTAGGTAGAATGTAGGTGATAGTAATCAAAATGATCTGCGATGATATACCTTAAATATTCTACCTTTCTTTATCGTAACGTATTGGAAAAATATTATCTCATTTTAAAAATATTTTGCTATTTATCATACGAAGGCAAAATATAAAAGTCTATGCCAATTTTTGTACGGGTAGTGGGAAGCTAGTTTCTGTCAAATACACACAAAATTCTAAAAATAAAAACTCTATATGCGTGTTTCTTTTCAAAAGTATATTTTCGCAATAAAATACATATGTACCTTTAATCGATTGTTATTTTTCATTGAAAATGTAAGATTACGTCTTTAAGTTTACGCCATAACTAACAAAAATTATAGAGATTTAAAATTAAAAAAATAGTAATAATTCGTTCAACATTACATTATTATCCACCAAATATCTCACCTTAAAACTCTATGTTAACATCCATAGGAAGAGTTTTTGTATTTTCCCTATACCTTAATTTGCCTTTCAAAAGAGAAATCAAATGAATTAATATAATTCTTCTCACTGTATCAATTTTTTGAATTATTGTGTCTACATTTATTATTATCTTAATAAACTTATAAACTGAAAAATCAATTCTTTTAACATCCTAGTCTTCTAGAAACATTTACAGGACAAACATAAAAAAATGTATGCCCTTAATAACTGTGTAAAATTATACAGAAAACAAAGTTGCCTCAATATAAGAAGATTTATGTAAAGTAAAATCAACCAATATCACATTAGATTATTTAGATGAATATCAGATAATTTGTCAAATTGATAATAAATAATAAAATATTGAATAATTTGAGCTTTATTTGTGCCACAAATGCTTAAAAATATGAAAATCAAAAATAAATACTAAATTCAACTGTGTAATTTACATAAATAACAAGTAATAAATGTAAATAACAACATTGAAAAAACTGAGTTATAGACATTGTAGACAAAGTTGTTCAGAGAATAATTGGTACAAACAGAATATTTGATTTAAACATGTGCATAAATGTACGGGCGAGTGTAAATAAACATACCCAACAATTTAAAAACCGTGTATAACGAGGGATTACTATACATAAATTACATATTCATATGTGTATATACATAAATAAATGTCTTCACCACCAAATTAATAAAAACTATCTACTTAACCTTTAAAATTGTTGGACCAGTCTTCGAAAATACGAGTATTCATATAAGGTATGTTTATTTTAATTTTATATGATTTCAAGTGACTAACTAAACAGTAAAGTCAGTAGGTATGACAGGCCCTTAACATTTTAATTAACTATATGATATTATTAAAATAATTGGGCCTTTAAAAATTCTATTTTCAAATAATGTTATATTCAGTTTAAGTCGAGTAAATCAAAAATTTAATAAATTTAATTCATCTATCATTGGTTGATTGGATGATTAATCCAAAATTCGTATTAAAATTTTGGTTTCATGAAATTGTTTTATAAAAATAACTTAGTCATTCAATTAAATTAAATTAAATTTAGTTCAATAAACCTAATGAATTTGTTATTCACATCTATTCTATGATACATTGTTTTTTTTTTTAATATGTCAATTTTCACAGGATAGTGTTAGGTTAACTTGAATATTTTATTACTTCGATGTAGGCAATTGTGAAGTTTGGTGTGACAAAAAAGGTAACAAACAAACAATAAAATGTATTGTTAATGGCTACTTTCCGTTCAAGCGTAGATCGTTTTTGTTATGTTTACGTTTAATAATATTATTTGGTAAGGTATTCTGTCTAATATTACTCGGATAACATTATTTTTTTAGAAATAAGAAAACTGGTTTTTAATTTGTGGAAATAAAAGAATACCACTTTATTTTAAGCAAAATGATTTTAATTTAAAAAAAAATGTTTTACATGAAAGCAAAGTTATACCTATACCATTTTAAAATGAAAAACTACAAGTTCTCCATGGCCAAAATCCGTACATCTTACCCAAGTAAAAATATCTAATTCTTTAAAGCCCGATTTATACCCAAACATTTTCCAGTTTTAAGCCCGCAATAGGCGCAGTTATCAAACAATCAATCCTATATCACTCCTGCATCGATCCTACAAGCTCGCATTTATTAAGCACGCCCTTAACAGGCCCGAAACGCGCCGGTAATAGGCCCGAAACGCGCCCTAAACAGGCCCGAAATGCGATCGCAACAGGCCCGAAATGCGATCGAAACAGCCCCGCAACGCCTCCATGATCTTATTTCTCTTCAAAAATGCGATGGGCCTGATTCGGATTCATTCATAAGGTTTATAGATTTGTGATCGCCGTACATAAATATACGTTGCAGGCGTGATTTATAAAAATTTGGGCCTGTTGCGGGTGCATTCCGACCTTGCTACAGGCGCGTTTCGTCCCTGTTGCGGCCTTGAAAAATTAAAAATATTTTGATGTGTATAAGGCGTGTTGCGGACATGGTAAAGAATTAAAAATTTTTGCTCGGGTAAACAGGCGTGTTGTGGGCGTGTTATAGGCGTCTTTGTGATCTTATTTTTCTTCAAAAATACTACAGGCCCGATTCGGGTGTATATCGTGCACTTCTTCACTACCGGACGTGTTGCGGGCTCGCTTTGGGCTTATCTATTTTTAATCGGGTAATCTTCTTTCAGATATTATAAACGTGTTGAATGTATTTCCGATCTCGGATGTAATTTTTTTTTATGCTAAAGGGGTGGAAATAAGGTGTAAAATTGCTCCAAAAATAAATATTTTTCTTTAGTTGCTACCAATGCCAACCAGAAATAAAGTCATCATATATATTTATGGAACGCGCCAGTCCTTTTACATCCCCATTAATTGTGTAGGCCTTTTAGTGATACTCAACGGCATGTTTGCGAAAACTAGTAAAATTTGCTCAAAAATTAATCTGCGCTTTGCATATGTCCATCGGTAATTTATTTACTCCAAAGCAAATATTTTCACAAAATTTTGTCAATGAAAGAATCGTACATTTGCAGAAATTACCGCGCCAAAGTCGCAAGCAATATTTTTACATCTATCATTGAAACGCGTGCAAATATTAGCGGCTCTAAAATGAGTTTTGAAAACACTTCATTAAGCCAACTCGGATTACTTGCCCTCCTTGTGTAGCCGCTGACCTGTTGACATGCGACATCAATTACAGTCCGCGACCGCCCGAAGACAACAAGGTCCATGATTTATGCCGACCAGACAGAATCCAACATTTTGACGTGATGCTCATCACCTGTTGCCATGATCGATCACCTCAAGTGTGTAAACAAGTCTTGATTAGCCAAACAAATGGCTGTGACGGATTTATCTCGAGCTGTGTGTGGCTTTGGGGCTTTTTCAGAGTTTTAAGAAATCTTAAATCTTAGTTAAGTAAGTGGCTTGGCTCTGCCATGAACCCCTCGGCGATGTATGGTGCAACCGAGCCTACCGACTTAACCTCGATTTAAAATCGTTTTTTCCTACTAAACGGAGGCTGACCAATGATCCATAAAATTCTCCAGGAAAAGATTAAAAGCAAAAAGGCGACGTGTTAGGCCTCCGCACTTCGCACTCATAAAGAACCGGACACGGTCAATGGCTAATTACCATCGCATGTGTGCTCTAACAAAAAGACATTTAAGCAAATTCTTGATTTAGTCTCGGAATGAACAGGTTATTTTATGATTATCTGAAATAGGACTCTAAAATGTACCCCTTTAAAGGGTGCGGTATACCAAATCACAAAATAGAAATTTTTAAAATACACCTTTCATACAGCAAAGTCTTTTATAAAATATCTAGAGTACTTTCTCAAATTGGATTTCTTCACTGTGATGGAGAAAATTGGGATAGTTTCATTAGTATTATTTTTTTCTGTCTGTTTGTCCGGACATCAGGAAGAAATTTTCAGAGAGTGAAATAGACTGAAAAGAAAAAGAAAAAAATATAAGCTTGTTTTAAATTCATTTAACATTAGCACGTGGTGTAAAAGAAGGTAAAAAATAATTTTTTCTCAATTATGACTGCAAACTGAGTTTTTCTCCAAATTTTCAATCTTGCTTTTATTGCAAAAATAAAGTTTAAGTCCTCAAGAAATTCTCATGTATAACTTTTAAGACTAGGTTCACTGATCAAAAATTTTTATTTTTATTTTATTTTTGGTATCACAGAACCAAAAATAAATTGATAGGATATTTTCCATATATGTACATATTTCAAATTCAATAGCAATTAAATTATCTTTTAACTTTTGCAATTTTATAGTCACTTTTGAATTTATTTTTAAAATTTAAAATTGTATCATTAACACATTAAATTTTCATAATTTTTATTCCAACCTGGAACAGAAATTTTTGTATATTAATTTTTGACTTTAAAAAATCTCCTTTTGTTCTGGATAGATGAAAAAAAAAGCGGCTAATTCCTGAGATCCTGAACAAATAATAACATTTATTAGTTATTTTAACTGCACATTAGGAGTATTTTTACTTTCAGATTCGTAATATGCGCAAAATAGGCTATCCAAATGAATTGTGACAAATCAAACAATTATTTCAAAAACCAAATATGAAGGCTATTCTCCCGGGAGCTGCACAATGTACCTTCTTTAATTTTACAGATTAGAGCTTTTTAAAAAAATATTTTATTGTTCATTTATCCCGCCAGCTGTACTTGTAATAACTAATATTATTAATCTTTCAATAGCATTAGAAAGGAAGAAAATTTTTTAGAGACTTGGCTTTAGAGCCATTAAGTGTAAAGGCTACATTTTTCTTATTCCATTATAAAATTAATCGATATTAGGATTTTAATTCTAAAGAACTTCAATACTAAAAGGTAAAAATGAGTATTTTACTATATTTAAATTAAATAGTCCATATATCTATAATTTTTACTAACTTTAAAAAAAGAGGACATCAACTCGAGTTATAAAAACGATAGCTTAAAAGTTCTTAATCTAGTATTATATTAACACATACAAACATCCCCAAAAATGTTTTAAAGCGTTGTGTGAATTGGCGTCTTGTCGCAAAACAACCAAATTTCTTTGCTGGGACGCTTTGATGAGTCAGTATCAGACATGGTCAACTTATCTGATATTAATTAGATGCTAAAAAATCACCGATAATCAGGTTTTAGCGCTATCTTCAAAATATTTAGTATATGTATGTAATTAAGTTTTAGGATTTTTATATTGTAAGTAGAAGCGGAAAATTCCTACATGAAACTTATTTTGTGATTGTCGGTATTACATCTACTGTATTATAAAAAAAACATTTTTGTATTGTTTGTCTGTCTTGTTTCTTGCTTTTTTATTAATTTCGGATGGCATTCCTTTTAGTATATCAATAGAAAGATAGCGAAACTGGGTAATGTATAGTAAAAAATTTCAGTCCGCTAATTTTATGTAGGTTTAAACGAAATCCAGATTTCTTCTTAGCATGCGAAAAGCCAATCGTGCAATTGGTAACTAAACTCAAAGCGAACCGGCGAGAAGCAATAACTGATCTAACGTTGTGCTAGCCATTAAGTCTAGAAATGGCTAGAATGTCGGTGTGGCTTAGCGATCCGGTGATTTTGTGCTGGGTTTCAGGAGATCAAACTTACCTGTTGCCGCACCTGCTGAATGTTTATAGTCCTGCACAATGGCAAGCCGACTTATTCGACTCTATGGTGTTACTATGATAAATAGATAGACTAAAGATTACACGTTCACCGGCTCGGCCTTGCAGTTCGTGACTATGCAATCGACTCGATGGATAGAGGCCGTTTAAAGAACTCTCGGACAGGTAAAAACTAACCGGAATATAATATAATAAGCGAAGAAGTGCGCCGATTTGAACGCGGCCAGGAGCACTCTCGCAAAATCATGAACAAATCCACAATTTACAGACATTTGTGCCACTTCGGTTAAATCAAATCGGTTTTGCTTGTGGCTAATCTCCCAGTATCGTTCTCTTTGGTTTTAGCCATCGATTAATACAATTAGCAAAGTGAAGGCCGATTTTATTTTACTTAATTCACCGCTCATCAGATATCACCTATAAATTGATGGTGTTTTGTTTAAAAACAAGAAGGCAAAATTACTGTTTTTTCAATCAATCTTTTCTGATTTGTTATAGACCATGACGAAAAACAGTTTAGTAGAGTTGTGAAGGTCTTTAGAATAACCAAAAATTTGCATACTAAAGTGTTCTTTTCATCTATCTTCATATTATGATATTACCGCTTTTGCAACAGTCAGAGTGAAAATGTCAATATAAGTAAACATCTCTTTCAAATTTGGCAAGTTCGGCACCATCATTAAAAGGATCAATGGGAAGCACTTTCCCAAAAAACAAAAAAGAAACATTAAATATTCATGCAGTGCTCATATCACACGAATATTTTTTTGTATTACAGCTTATAACTTTTTGCAAAAATATCGCGGTTTTAAGAACTAAATATGTATGTTATTGCATATATCATCCCGGTGTTAAATTTGAATTTTAAACGCCATTTAATCATAGGTTTTCTTAACATCTTTGTTAAATATTTGTAGTCAAAATTACAAAATATTTTTAAATAAATTCTTATCCATTCATACTCTGGTTGTAATATGTACACACATATGTATATAATGTTACATACATTTAGTTCAATCTAGTTTTGCACTTTTTACTTAAATTGAATGCATTTATTAATTAAAAGTACAAACGCGTGCTTGTCAGCAATTCACTATGTGCTGTGATTGAGCTGTTAGCTGGTTGTAATATACATACAAACATATTATAAGTCGATAATATTGATCTTTTATTTTAGAATCAAAATTACAATTTAGGATATATGTAATTTCTAATCTAATGCTATAGAAGTAGTACATCATTCATCTAAGTCATCTAGGGTATTTATTTTTAAGGGACGAAGTCGAATGCACAATTACATTTATAAGTGTACAGGATGTATGTATATCTCAGCAGAAAAAAAAAAGAAATTTTAATTTACTACTACTACTACTTTGTTATACTACCTTGCTTACAAGTTACTATTTTCTACTTAATTACTAATATCGGTAATTTAGCATCAAATCTAGGTTCTTATTAATTGATTGAACTTTTATACAATTACAGGATATAATTGCGATGTATAAATCAAGAATTCTGCAGAACATAGCCTTTACATACATATATCTTATTGTTTTCATAATGCACAATAAAATATAATTATATGGGCCCCTAATTTAATACACGGTACTTGATTCGTATGATTTTACCTTTTACATGATTTTCAAGTTTATTATTCTTTTAAAACATTTGCGGGTTACGACGAACGCATACGTTTTAAAAATAAGAATCCTTTCTTTTGGAAAACGAAAACGATGGTGTTAATATTTTTAATTTATTTTTATATAATTTAATTGATTTTGTTTTTATGGTTGGTCATTTATGTTTATTTTTTAGTAAATCAATTACAGGAAATTTTGGAAAAGAAATTATAAATGTATATGATATAGGTACAATATAATTTTTTGTTACACAAGTTTAGAATAGATAGAAAAACGCTTTTTCCATATTTTTGCCTGTCTTTGCCAATTTTGAAATCGATATGGCATTCTTTTAGGTTCAGAACTTTAAAAACGTTTCCTTGGCTTATTTTAATACGGAGGTTGCACTTAAGCCACTCAATTTTGTTGGAAAGATAACACCAAATAAATTTGTCTCTGCATCCTCTATTGAATTAACTCATTTATCAATCAGTCCATTTTATCATAAAGGTGACTTTTTCTACAGAAATTCTAAAAATTTCAGAAAGAATTGATCAAAGCCAAACCTTAATCCAATGAATATTCATGAGATTTTTAATAGTGTGCTGCGATGTGACTAAAAGAGTTTTACAAATTCCAAAGTCAATGGAAAAGAGCGTTTGGCACCTATGCGCATCAATCAGCAAAAATTTCGCTTGATTCTCTTATGTTGGAGTTATCATCGCCTTCGCAAACAGGTCTTGTCGTCCGCAGCATAGCATTTATGTTTTTAAAAAAATATTCATATCGAGCAAAATCGCCGGTTGTATCGCGTGTGGATCTTCGGCGAAAAGAATCCCACTCGATGTGTGTTTAATATAGCGGAGTTTGCTCTCTTCGTCGCGTTTTGCCCATCTTTTCTGGTTTTTTATGATCAGGATTAAGAATCTGAGAAATCTGGAAAAACTTGAATTACGTAAGTCTGAAGCATAAATCTCCGGATAGAGTAAAAAGAGTAAGCGGAATGGATAATCGCATCTGCGCTTAAAATCAATGGATCGCCGCTGTCAAATCTTTTGGAACCGTGTCACGATCACTACGATCAAAACAAAGAGGTGGTAGTTTTTTACCCTATATTACAAGAAAAACTATCGTAATTGCTGAGAACAAGTTCAGGCCTGCAAGACATTTCCGGTGAGCCCACTGAAGATGCACTTTTTTTTCTTTGTTATGCATACGATCCAGTTTTAATCCCAGACCCAATCAAGTTCACTTTTTGCTTATACAGTTTAATTTTAAAAATGCATATTTAAATTGCTCCATCCTGCAATGTTTCAATTAAAGAAAATCGTAAACCTACTAATGGACTAAATATATAACTTGTTTTCTTCATTAATGTTTTGTTACTCTTCTCCTCCAAAACCACTGAATGCATAATCATCAACATAAACATCATAAAAATACACTTTTCATCTCGGAATCGCATCCACACTAAAAGATTAATAAAATTAAATAGTATATGATTTTATAAGCTCACAAACATACATGATATAAAAACCTATATAGAATTATTTTTACAATTTTAAAATTTTTGTACAGGGCCCTATTTCATAAGCCTTACAAGCCCAACAATATTCAGCTAACTGAATTTGTATCTCATTATTCGACAGAAACGGAAACTTGTAAAATCTGTACAATATTATCATATATTTGTTGTATTTGTAAAATTGTCACACTTGTTAGTTTTATGATATAGGACCCAGGGTAATCTCGGAACGACTAAACCGATTTCGATGGCAGATGGAGAATTTTGTGTTAAGATTATGTTTAATTTGTCTGTCTATCTGGGTTTTTTTCTGTCTATCTTGTCTGTCCCTCTGTAAAATATGCTTTTTTCAGAAACTGTTAATTCTATCGATTTGCAATAATTTTAAATAATGCTTCCCCAATTTTATTGCAAATGACAGAAGCTTCATTTGTTCATTCTAAAATAGACTCTCATTTCTCATTATGCCGCATAGTTTTCGATCTGTGATAAAGAATGTCTAAAAAAGGACCATTCCAATTATTTTCAGTTTTTAATATTGAAAATTTAGGACAAATCAATATGCAAAGAAAACGCATTGCGAAAAATCTGAAAGATTTGATAGACATTTATATAAATATAAATAACGATGTCTCTAGCTAATAGAGCTATTTAGAAATGACATATAGTACATATATAAACTTAGTTATGCGGTCCCAAAAACTAACTTCATTGCGTGCTTATAAACACCTGTAAATATTCATAGAGCAGTATTCATAGTTATAATGAAAAGCGTTAGTCCTAAGTCTTATTATTTTTAATGCTGTCGATGCATTTAACTAAATAACCCTCGATATACGAGTCCGATTCGCACTTGACCACTGACACTTTTAGATTATACATATATGTACATAGTAAGATTCGAGTTCGTTATAAACATGTTTCATATAATCTTTCATTCAAAATGTATTGGGGGATATTAAATAAAATTTACTACTCAATAAGTGCCCTTTGGACGTGATAACCATTACTAGTTTCAATTAACATTACTCACTATGCCGCCAATTCCCACAGAATTAGCATAAAAACGACATCCAAATTATCTGCATGCTTGTAAAAATGCTGCTAATCATACAAATTAGCATGATCATAATTATACCTTTTGTAGATCACCTCGGGAGTGTCAATTGATACCCTATGTGCTGGTCTGATCCTAACTCACTTTATCGCCTGACTGTGACCTTAATTTTCCGGATGTTTAACCCGTCCAATCTGAGCACGAATAATCCCATCATCCTGTACCTATGGCTGCCGGTGTCGATAAAACGAAACGCAATCATATTAAGATGTTATAGGAAATTATCTTTCCCATAGTGATAATCTATGATTTTGTCGGTCATTCCGAATCTTTTAGGTTTAAGACTGATCTTTGGCGCGCAAAATGTCCATGTGTCTCAGCTTTCAGCCGAGGTGAGCTGCAATTACGAGTAATTATCCAGGCTTAGATAATTTGCAATAATTATACGACATATCGAAAAACGTCGATAATTAATTTTCTATTAGAGCTTAGATTAGACTAATTTCTAGAAGAGAAAAGGCAAAGACGTAACGTAAAAGAGTTTTAATGCTTTATGTGATCATGCGATTTAGATGCAAGTCAGTGATTCGGAAGTATAAATTTTCCTTCTGGACATTGATTTTAATGAGGGAAAGGAATTATGCGACTTTCTTCAATACATATTGTGGGAATACATAAATACCCGTAATAATGACCTTTATCGTAAGGATCTGGAGATAATCCAAACGTATTTCCCACGCTTAAATTAAAACTATTTACTTACATATTTTGATGTGTTGCTTTAAACACCTTTGATATAGTCATAAGCAACATCAACTTTAAACTCGAAATTCATTTCATTCATTGCGATGCAATTAAAGACGTGAAGAAAATATTGTTTTTTGCCGCAATGCAGGTGTAGTTAGAATTATTAAAAAGAAAAAGTAAAATAATATAAAAAACAATGTGATAATTTCAAAATATTACTTACATATTCTGCAGTTCATTAACAATTATTTATATTAGGTATTAAGAATGATGTGTATTTTTTAAATAAAGGAAAATAGTAACTTAGTCTTATTAAAGTTTAGTTTGCATAGTGATGAGTAGAATAGATCTCGGTTTTGCAGTGTTCGTCTCGGTCTACCAGAAATATCAAGACCAAAACCAAGATCAATCAGCATCTGCATTTCCACATTTAATAAACACGTTTTACATTTAAATTAAAACATTTTTTAAGGCCAAAATAATGAACAGTTGAAAAACGATCATTCCCGTTCCATCTCTTGACGATTCGTTACATTTAAAATTTTGTGAATTTGAAAAACGATTTTAATTATAAAAAACCAATTCAAAAACGTGAATTTTACTTCCTTTTTATAACGTTTTTATTAGTTCGGTTTCCGTCATGTCTGTCTGTCTGTCCGAGTCAAACTTTGCAAGCGAGTTTAAACTAACTTCCCGATCAGCTAGAGACTTGAAATTTTAACCATAGCTCAGATGTGGGTGACAATGCATTATTAGCTATAAATCAACTGTCAGAATTTTTCGAATTCAAAATGGCGGACTGTCAAACTTTTTATTATTCTGACTCAAAAAGGACATATCGAAGATTTGACATGATTATTGTATTATATAAATTTTTTGGAAGAATCGAATCATGCTGTTTAATTTTTTTTTAATTTAAATTGAACTCCAGAAACTTTTTAAATTCTACACATGTTATATATGTTATAGCGTATTAAATCTTATCAAAATTGGAAACAATGAATTTTGCATCGATAAATTTTTTCAGAAAAGAACAAGGAAATAAGAAAATTACTTCAATAAGTACCTAGTTCAATCGAAAACTTTGTCAATTTCTTAAAAATTTGTTTTATTTCTGTCCGCTTAAATAGTGAACCTAAGTAGCTGAAAGTCGGTTACTCGTTTTACTTATAAAATCTAAAAGGTAGGAGTAAATAAGTACTTCAAAATAGTTGAGTATCAGAATACAAGACTGCAGGAGTGTATGCAAGATCCAAGATGAATAATAATACTAAGACTATCATAATAATAATACCAATAATACCAAGGCTATCATAGCCTTAGTCCGGAGTTAGAGTCGCTGCAATTTATTTATTTTTTTATTTTTTCATGAATCTGTTCACGCAAATTATACGCGTTAACATTATTTCTAGATTCTAGCCGTTTAAAATTATACAACTTGATTTCTTAAAGTTCTGTTCTTTCCCTTCAATTCTAAAACTTATCTTTGTATCAAATGGACCTAAAAAATGTTTTTGTTCTCTATAACCGTATCAGGCTTACAGACAACAAACCAACAAAACATAAAACGAGGAAAAACAAATTTAGTACTGCAGATCACTCTCAGACAAGGTTAATGGGATAGAGGATCACTGCATGTCGAAAAAAAAATGAATTTATGAAATACTGAGAAAGTCAAAATGTCACGTTGCTTCAACGTCTGAGACTGGTGCGTTAAAAGGCTAATTAACATCACCAGGCCAAGTGTCTGGCAGCTCTGTATAATTTTGCTTGACAAAAATTTCAACGGCAATGGAAATTCTTTAGTCGTCAGAGAAGCCTATTAACAAAACCGTCGAGGCTTAACCTCCTGTGACCCCTTTCTGTTTCTACTGAATTTTGCATGAATGTCCAAGTCAATTTGAAGTATATTTAATTGCGTGATCAAGCAAGTCTTATTATACATTTTTATTTTATTCTTTTTAATTTCAGATTGTTGGAGTGCAACAGTATTTGGTTAGGCCGCTTGGACAATTTGGCAAGGATCGGATTGCAGAACCATCGTCACCAACATCAAATCCACCAGAAACCCAACAGATTAACTCAGAACTTCCAATTGCTGTGGCCCAAGCAGCTGGAAAACCGCTTAATGAGGTTATTGAACAGGTGAGTTAATTTTATTGATATTCTTCTATCCCAGGCTAATTTTCGTTTATAAAATGCCAGTCATCATGACATAAACCACTTGACGTGCAGGTGGGCAGTCTTTGGACACCTCTGTTGTAATCAAAGCTTCTATTACGGCAATTTGCCGCGAGTGGTGAATGCGCTTCTGGGTATATCTTATCAGGAGATTCCAATCACCCTGTTAATATCGTGGCTGTGGCTTAGTCCTTGGCTAGCACCTTATCAACTTTCAGTGCCACTATAATCCACGATTATTCTACGGAAATTGTCTCTGTCGAGTGAGAAGATGCGAGGATGATAATTTTGACTGATTATCGTCATGAATCGCAGAGGTGTGCAACGTCATTAGTCTTATCTTCCGAAGTGATGTTGTACTTGACAGATAGACTTTACGGCTAGATCATAAGAGAATTTAATTCATTTTATCCTTTAACGTGTTATTCGCACCAAGAAATTTTATAAACACAAACCGCATGCCTTTCACCTAATCTTCGATATGTATTCAAAATCCTTTATAACAGACAAACAACAATCAAATTTCTTTATAACAATAGCATATATCATTTATTTTGGTTCAGTACTAATAGAACATTGGTTCTCTAAAACACGACAAGACAAGACAACATCCTAACCAAGGATTACATGGGGGGCTATTGGTATTCTGTAATATCAAGGTTTATTGCCAATGGAATTACTTCTTTAAATATATTAAACCAGCCACAAAAATTGTAATCCCTATTTCTATATTTCACAGAAGCACTTCCATACAACTAAAAGTAACTATAGTAGTGATTTTTAGTTTTATTTTTACTTGCATATTTGTGACATATATTGCAATTGAGGATACAAAAAGTGCAGATAGGATAAAAATCAAATACTATTTAGCGAATAATTATAATAATTTGTCCAATCTTATATCTTATTGCTCCTAAGTAACAAAAAAGTTTAAAGAGCACATTAATTTTGGGTTATGCTGAACGGAAGCAATTGATTCTTTATTATGACAATTCTAAAATAAATGAACGCATTGTTTCATGCATTAGAATCTAAAAAGGATATACTTAATTATTTCAAAAAATTAAATTGACAATAAAGTAATTGTTTTCCTACTGAATAATTTCGCAACCAATACCTACAAATTGTTTGGTGTGAATGACACTTTCACAAATATTTTTGTAGAAACTAGATAAACTTAATAAACTAATTGTCATTTCTCATCAAACCTACACATAAAGAAAAAGGAATAAAATTACTTTTAATTTAAAGAAAATATATTTCGGGTTTAGGGTAAAATAGTTCAGAAATAAAAATAATACTTGGAAGTGTCTAAAATATACTTTATGACGATTTCTTCATATGAAAATTTCCTTAAAAATCTATCGGATATCGATATATTCAGAACCAGAAAAACAATTACCAGAATAGATAATATATTGTATATTGTAGTATATTACGCATTAAGAAAATTTTAATAAGATATAACGAAATATCTGAAAAAATGGTAAATAGGTACATACATGCGAAAACTATTTCATATTTTTATCAAAATTCTGAAAATTTATGATATCTAGTATTTAATTTCAATCAAATTTTGACCTGCGGTTTAAACATGGAGTTAGTAAAAGTTGTAGAATATAAAGAAATAATCGGAATTTTAGTCGCTACACTACACCTATAAAAATGCATCCAGTCGATGTGTCACTGTCACACAATCACCGCATCATTTGAAGAATTTTTTTTAACTTTAAAAATTTTTCGCTTATTATGCATATATTAAGATTACGCTTTCTCCATTTTAAATCACAATTCCTGCCGGATAACCATCCAAACTTGCGCTAAATCACGTATTATAAGCGATTACTACAATACTTAGTTCAATTCCGAAGAAATTCCAATTAGAGGTAAGAAAATTCTAAGAAGTCTACAGGCATTATTCCACCGATTTTCTTGGCTTAGAATTTCTGAATTACGAGTAATAAATGCGATGATTTCAACGCTAACCTCCAGCGAGAACTTTGATCGGCGTCGCGTTATTGCAAGCATGTAAAAAACATGTTGGATGGTTTATAGACTTACATTACATATTTATTTGTTCAATTACTCAGTCCTCAATTCAAGCAAACACGAACTGAAAATTTGCTTTATATTACACGTATATCTTCTAAATATACATATATTGTACTCTACTCTACCTTATCCTTTAAAACATTTTTTCTTGTTAAAAAAACACAAAGGCATTTCAATTGACTAAGAATATTGTTGACTGACTTAATAGTATTGTTTGAATAACGAGATTTACACGAGAAGTTAGAATTTTCGTTGTTAAAAATGCAAATTGTCTACCAAAAAATGCATGACTCGAGGTGAAGTTATGATTGTCTTCTAGTCCACTGTATACAAAAAAAAAAATTGATGAGCTCTATGAGCAGATAAAAATACGATAATATCTATGAAATAACTGCTATTAAAAATTTGGCATTTTTCATTTTAACTTCAGTTATAAATTGAAAAACAAATTTGTATCTGTTTTGTTTCTGTGACTTTGATGCATTCTAAAATAAGAAATAATGTTGATGGCGACGATAAAATTAAGTATAAATTAAATTTTTTGTTTTATTTATATAAACAAATCTGAGTTTATACATTAATTTTTATCCGTATGCGGATTAATTTGTCCCAGTTTTTGTTAAAATAGGTTTTATCACAAAATTATGCAAATTTATTATATGTATGTACATATAAACCAAATATAACATTTATCTAATTTTTATGTTTGTGTTCAATAAATTTAGTAGTTTAGTAGTATGTAAACAAAAGCAAAATAGCGAAAATAACTAAGTTTCAGATGCAATTAAGCCTTAAAGTGCTTCTAAAAGGAGTTGAAAATTGAAATGTTTATAGATAAGAAAAAAGTAAAACTTGATAGGTACCATATTATTATTTTTTAATTTAATGAGAAGGCATTGCACAAGGTGACTGAAGACTTATGATGAATAAAAAACTCTTTATTTAATGGCACTTTAATTTATTTCATAGGGCACATGTTTAGAAACTGATTAAATAAGAGTGTTAAGTGAAGAAAGTACCCAAAATATGTAACTAATTATGTTCATATTCATATTTTTCCTTTCAATGCTAAATCGCCAAATATGTTTTCACGGTCATACAAACTCTGTACAAGATTTAAAACCATATCTGAGATGGGTTAAGGAACTTAAGGTAAGTTCCATCTTTTCTTTACTTCCACCCAATCAAAATTTCATTAAAATCACACAAATCGCAAAACCATAACTCGTATGCCAATAAATTAGCATTTAACTACTCCTTTCTATTACTATTACCGTGAAGTTGTTTGCCATTTTCTAATTAACAAAATGAACTAATTTGTCGGTGAGTAATTGCTATTTTTATTATGAGTTGTATATATCCTCAATTTACCTATCATAAATATGTAATTTACTGAATGCATCGTCGGATGTTGTTTTCTTGTCTTACTTCCTTGCAATTGGTGGCAATTCTTGCGATTACGGCAGGAAGACATCTATAACTTCCAATTTTGTAGATTTCCCATTAGCACCTATGAATATGACATATATTGTCAAGGACTCTTTTTACTAATATGACTTTTAAGCTGTAGCTGGAAGCGATTGCTTGTCGTTCAGCGAGTCTTTTAAAAGTACTCAAACCCTTTTCGAATGGGCAAATTACATGTGTACATGGGAAAAATTGCCTCAATATGTCGTCCTTCTTATGCCAGAAACATGAATGTGAAAATTTGAAATGTTTGCCTTCATATTTGTTGTTTTGACACAAGTTGGCATTCAGAAAGACATCATTATTCAAAAACAGAAAATGTTCACATTCATGTTTCTGGCATAAGATAGACGAGTCAGGCACATTTCTTTCATTAAGTAACTTTGATCAATTTCAAAATTAAAATTGTATTTATTTATTTTCTTGAAATTAGATATAAAAAAATAAAAAAAAAAGTTTTGAATTTCTTCGTGATTCGTAATTTTCTTAGAGCAAAGTCATGCCTCCAAATGAGAAATCTATTCTATCATAGTTGAAGATTTTTTGTATCTTAAAAAACTAAACCCTACTGGATAGAAATAGAGAATTGAAATTGTTTATAAAGTCATTTCTAACTGGTATATAATCTAAGTATAAATACATATAATATATTATTTCAGAGCTAAACTACTTTTTATTTTGTATCGGAATTTGAATTAATTTTGATTCCATAAAAATAAAAGGATCGATCTTAATTTTTCCGCTGCTGGCGCTGAGATTAAAAAAGGTATACCTTAAGTTTGAATTAGTTAGGTGTGAATTTTTTAACCAAATAAACATTGGGACATTTTAGTGGGCTGTGTAATTTAATTTGTTTGATTTTTAACACAAATTCAAAGTGACCTAATGCTCTATCTTTGGCCTTTTTAACCCGTTTTTTTTTAAGTGTGACGTTTTAGTAAAGTATTTTCCCTTTTTAAAACCCGCAATAGGATCGATTTTTTATGAAATTACGCCTGCAACTGGCCCGAATTGTTATAAAATACGCATAAAATAGTCCCAGAGTTTCTACTTATTCATATTCGCCTAAACAGGAGTGCTCTAAAATGCTATGGACCCGATATACGGCGTTTCTTAAATTCCGAGTGTATCTTTGTCTTGTTTCGGGCCTATATATTTTAACGTTTTCCTAATATTTAACACATACATGTTCACGAATGCATATACTACTGAAAAAATTAATGTTTACATAAAAATAATTTACAAAAAAACGATAAGTCACATAATGCTTAGCTGATTCATTATTTTCATGGATTTAGAAATTTTAAATCAAACAGTTGAAATTTTTCAAAGTTCAATATTTGGAAATATTTCTAAGTGCCATAGCAAAGAAAAGACTCTGAGTCCAAATGTTGTCTGTCCATCTGTTCTAAAGTTTCTTTATCGGTCTAATTTCTTCACTAATTTTGCCTGTTTATAGGAATTTTTATCGAATAACTTGACAAAATATCAATCTAACGATAAATATTTTTTTATTGTGAGCGATAAAAAGAGGAATATGTTTTTTCACTGTAGTCTTTCCATTCGTGCTTCAAAGATGAGATACTATCGCATGGTGCGTCTTTGACTTTGGAGTTTATCTTACAACTTTAAGATTGTTTTATATAGGTACATAGTTATATAAAAGACGTAAAAACTAAACGATTTCAAAATTAGCCATAAAAATGTTTTCATTGTCAAGAAATTTTATCACTTTTATATCTTCTCAAGTGAAAAAACGAATTGCTTCTGTCCAACCACACGACATGGAATGTCCAAGAATAGTGTTGTTGTCATTTTATTGAAAATATTTCTTAATAGTTTACCACAAACTTTGAGACCGTAAGACTGAGCAAGTAGAGCCAATTTTATCGTTTTTTGCAATTCCATTCAGAAATTTCCATCGTCTCGAGTTGATTCCAAGAAGATGAAGCGATCTACTTGCGGCGACGCACCAGAATCAGGGAGCTCCTTGTTGAAGCCCATCGACGTCGTCGTCAGCGTCGTCGTCGTCGGCGTCGTCGCAATTTGCAGCCGCCCTCAACTTGACCTAGTAAACGTGTCTGCATGGCTGATTGGCTCTATCGCGTGTTTTCTGCTCTTTCTGCTTAATATGCAGTCACTTTTTGTTTTTGCGGCAGGTAAGTGGCATCACCTGCAATTTGCATTCAGGCACTGTCCAAGCGGGCGGCGGCCTTCCAACTACAGCTCGAAGACGGATAGAAACGCGTCTGACCTGTGGACACAAGCGGAATGGCATTTGCCGGAGTAATTCTGAGATTGCAGCGACGAAACACGACGGCAAAAAGCCAGAAATATACAAGAGAAATCATCGCGTCATCACTGATCAATTGATAAAGTGCAACACCTCCGCAATTTTTGAAATGTCCACAAACTAGGGGACCAATGGTCGTTTTTAAATATTTTTTAACCCCAAAAAGAAATCTTGGAGATATTTTCGCCAAAAACTAATTTTATTGGTCGTCATGAACCATAATCAGCGGTGAGATGTTAAGCGGAAAAAGAAAGGTGTGCTGATCACGTGCCTTACCTTCCTGCGCGTACACTGAAAACTTTTCAAATATTTTCTTAATTGGCTCAGCGTCTCAGCAACTATACAATAGCTGAAGTTTGAGATGCCACGGTGATGGCAATTTGGGACATTTTCGCATTAACGAAGCCCACTAACAAGATAAACAAAGGAAGTCCGGTTTTAAATCTTTACAACTTCATCAGGAAGCCCCAGATATCTTCCACTCATGGTATTTTTTCATGTAATTGCAAAAAAATAACAACCATCTGCCCACATTACCCACTGGGTGAGCTTAATTGACGGTAATTCAGTGGATTCTTCTATTTTTTCTCGTAATATTACTTTACTTCAGTGCTGTAAGGTATTACTATTCTTCTATATATGTACAATGGGAATTTTCTGACTACAATCAACTTAATCGAGTGAATCACCTGCGAAAATTCTTGCAGAGATACCTGCTGACCGCTACAAGTTGTCTCGGCACAGGTAGCCCAGGTACTATCATCTCTTTATGTCAGACTGAACTGGCTTAACTTGCATGAAATGTTGTGTGATTACACCGATTACACCGCAAATTTTATTGGAATCTGCGAAAAATTGATTTCCTTCCTTTGAGCCAATTCGCGACGTACAGGTGGAAAAATACTGAGGAAATCTTCCTCCGGCGTTTTATTTTAATATCATGTATGTCTAGGGAAAGACTTAATTGGCATTTGAAAAATAAGTACAAGATTTAGTGACAGGTTAACTAGTTATTGAAGTCTAAATGGTATTTAACTATTTTAAATGTGCCGTCCGTCTGTCAAGCTACTGAGCTGAAGGCAAATAAATACAATTGAATCCTACCTTTTATTTTTTGCATATAAGCTAATATGTACTTTTAACACTTTGATTTTTAATCAACCCGAACACTTTACATAATAAGAATTTTCATTATATGTTTCAGAATAAATACTTTCACAATTATTTTGTAATCTCCTTAATAAATTATGAATTCGTTGACTTTTATCTTTTTTCTTGTTTGCCTTTTATACATAATTTTCATTGATAGTACTTGCTGAAGGTTTCTACTCCTAATTTTTTTCAATGGTACTTAAAATTTAAAGGGAAATGATACATCTTGAAAGTGACTTTGAAAATGAATATTCCGCCAATAAAAGATTAAACTTAAGGGATAAACAAAATGGCAACGTTTAAGGCATTATTCTAAAATTTTTATTTAAAGAGGAAAACGATATGCAGTTTCTCTGCAAACGGATAGGTTTTCAGCCTACTGTGTTTTTGCTTATACTTAGCAAATTAATTTTGTTAGTTTAAACTCAACTAAGTTAACTGGACAAATCAAAAAGCTTTTTTAAATTATATACATATTATATTTCAAACCCGTTTTTATTTAAATGTAAACCAAATACCTTAGTACTTTAAACAAAATTGAAAACCTTTCGGCCAGTTTTTCAGGTATAAATAAATACTTAACTAGACCTTCAGTTCGTTCGAATGTTTACCCATATATGTATGTACATGGATAATATATTAAAAAAACAAAAGTTAAAAATTATATTCTACACTTATACTAACTAAATTTTAAGTTTAAGTTATAATATTTGAATTTCTTAAATCTTTCTTTACATTTTCAGCAAGAAAAGATTTTGATATTAATTGCACTTTCAAAACAGTGCGATAATTCTTAATTGCGTCCAAGGAACAAATATCTAGCCTCAGTTACTTTTTTACAAATCTTATTCTCCGGAACTTTAGCCTCTGAGACTACTCACCTTTTCAGTATTAGTTATTTTTAACAAAATGTTAAGGATGCATAAATCAAGTTAGCTATTTTAGCTTAGTTGTTAAATTTACCAGTATTTTTTTCTCAGTGTTGTATTAGCTATAGAAATATAATTTTAAAGAAGTCATTAGAAGATTTAATTTTTATATGAAGAAATCTGTATAAAAATGGCTATAACTATAACCTCCTTAGAAGGTTACGCACAGTAATTTAGGAATTTTTTATATGGCTGATTTTCATAAAATATAGTTAAAAAATGTAGAATTTAAAATAGTGAATACAATGTGGTGGAGTAAATGTTTTAGATTTTTGATGTTTTGTTGAATTGAATTGAATTCATTTCCAAAAAATCAAAAGTAAGAGATGTTTCGAATAACTTCTTTCACCTAAGAAATTGTATTTATGTAGGTCTCCAATTTCATTTAAAGTAGTCATTAACATTCTCAAAATATTGAAATCAGTTAAAAAGGTTAAATATAGTAAACACTTTCTAGATTTCCAATAATTCAATATTTCGAAATATGTTTTTACAATATTTGCCATATACACTCTAGGAATACAAAATTTTTACTTACATACATCCGTCGGTTACTAAAGAAATATATTTTATGGGACAAGTCTTGACTGTTTTGATAAATGGAATTGCGGAAGAATTTTACGCGGGGATAGAAAGTAGACGCTGCCGTTGAAATATGAGTTATTCAATGATTGACACCCTGACGGAACAGGGGAAAAGTATAAAAACTGCAATTAGAGCCCATCAAATTGAAGGATTTCGATGTAAAAACTTGTCTAATTTGCCGTCACGTTACATAACATAATAACAATTAGGTACAGCCTAAAATTTTTTATTTAAAAAAATCTATATTCCGTCAAGTTCAACCAGTTCTCAAGTTGGTAAGAGGTGTGTGAAAGTAAGTTTTTGTAAATATTCTAAAATTACAGGGCCTGAAAAGTTTAACTGGAAATCTCAGTGATTAAAGTACGAAATGCCCCAGTTTAAAATTTTTCCATTTACGTCTGAGAAAATTCCCTGATACCGCCTATTTGCATCCGTCGTCTGGCATGGATCAATTTTTTTCTTGATTCTCATTAAAACGAAAAGTTGTCTTGCCACTCGTTTTTATTGATATTACATTAAACACAATTAGTATGTATTAATAAAATTATAGAGATTAGTGTGCCATCCGGGGAATATTTTTGGAACTTTTATTTTACCTAAAAACTAGCTCTGATTAGGCTACAAAAAATATACGCACCACTTTCCCGTATTAATTATTTCGTACTTGATTTAGATTGTTTTCCTTTTTTTTCCTATTTAAAATTCCACCTGGAATATTTTTAACGTAACTCAACGCATTTAGCTGCAAATATATTACCGAACTCATTGAACACAAAAGGTGTTACGGCGGGCCTGCAAAATTTTCCAGATTTAGTAATCTGATGAAAAGCGAAAATAGAGTTCCCATGAATAGTAAACAAGTCTCCATAGTATGGTATCGTAGAGAAATGGTCAAATATAAATAGAAACAAAATTTCATTTTTAATGCAATTCTTTTGTAGTTTAAAATTTGATTAATATCTGGTTCGCATAAAGCAAATGATTTATTAAAGCGTCTAATTTCTTGAATGGTATTTATATTATAGTCATGTAATATCACGAATTTTTTATTTATTATTATTTGTTTATTTTGCGAAATAATCAGAGACAATATAGTACAGGACCTAATTTTCCACGATTACAGCGCCATCTTTCAAGAATCGAACAGACATTTTTTAGACAAGTGACGAATTTTTAGGCATCGTTTTCGAACCTGTACCTCACACGTTCAGTTTTAAAGTTAGTCATTGCTATCTACATTTAATGTTTATTAAAAATAAATTATTAATTTTATCAATTAAAAATGTTTTCTGTTTTTTTTTCTATTTTCAGTTTGACACATACGTACGCTCTCTTTCAATTGATCCAGATTCCCCAATTTTCCGTATTGTAACAGATGGACAATTGCCAATTCGTCAATGTTTACTTCCGGAAGCATGTGCCAAAGATATAGATCTACCTTCATACTACTGCAGATTTAGTGATCTTCGTAAAGAGTTTGTTAGATTTAAGTCAGCCGATTTATCGAGAGCGTTAGTTCCTGTTAAAGATATTAAAAAATTGCCACAAATGCCCTCACTACCACCATTGCCACTAAGTATAGCAGATATGGTAAAAGGTAAGATTTTAAATTATATTTTATATTTATTTTTTAAGTTCATAATAATGGGTATTTTTGAAAATTTTTCCATTCCAAATTTACTATTAGATAAAGTTTAACGTAAATTTATAATGAAAAAGATATTAAACAGAAAAATTCAACTTTCGAAGTTCCAAAATTATTTAGTACAATTACATCTTAATTGTGCTATTTTTTTATAAATAAATAACTTAATTAAGTATTTTCTATAAATTAACTACGATACGATTGAGCAAGAGTATATGATTTTGGATTTTCTAGAAAAAATAGGCCTTGTCAATAAAAATCTTTAGTGTCGCTACGAAATTGGCCGTTTTCGAATTCGCATACAGGTGCACTTGTAATTCTTCGAACTACACTTACTTTTGACAACTTTCGCCGCGCTTATAAACTGTTTTAATTGAACTGCTCAATTTATTTCGATCACAATAACAACTTTTAATGTACGTTAGAGAATATTTCCAATTTCCAAAGCAATATACATACATATATTTTCAAACGCATTATTCGAAATTTTTCGGAGATCATTTAGTGCGGTAAATAGATTTAAGTATTGTCACAAAAATAGCTTTCTTTACGAAAATCATCATTGGTACGATTTTTTAGTTAGTAGGACATTTTTACTTAGTTGGCAGTTAAGTAGAGCTTTATTAATAAGGCCCAATGGGTCTTAGTTTGATGAAAATAATATTGAAAATTTCCAACAGCATGGTAGCAATCAATAGAAATAACTTAAGCTTTAGGTAAAATTAATCTTTCAAGAATCTATAGAGTCTAAAGATATAATTAAGAACAATCAGATTCTTGTGAGGGACATTAATGTGCGATAGCGCTTATTTGGTTCCTTGACTTAACAATTACCATTTTGGATTTATAAAAGTCTATCAAACTGACCATGAACATATTTAGGCGTTAGGTATGAAAGATTGAATCAAATGAATGCACTTATACTATCTTTTAAGCCTGGTAACACTCTAAGTGTTACTTAAATCGACAAACAGATGTCCTAGCAGTCAACAGTTTTCTGAATTTCTTTTAAATATATTTAAAAGCGATAAATATATTAATTTTTCGTTGTTGGTACCCTAACCCAAGCACTAGCGATGAATTCAGGAGAACAAGATCTTATCTAGAATGAATTAATTAGTATAATCTAATCAACATCGTGTACAGATCAATTAGAATTTGCCACGGATTCCAGCATGCCGATACTTCTCCGTTTCTTACATCTCTTCTTTTCTTCGCACCTTCTTCCTCCGCCAACATAATTTCAAAGGGTTGAGTACAAAACAAAGCCCAGAAACTGCCGCGCGATCACATTTCCGATCGGTCTGGAGCCTTTAAGATCGTCCAGCATACTTGCTGCTATAAGGCTAGCATATAAAATGTTTACTTATGGTCGCCGCTTAGACCACTTTTGCTTCTCTACCTCGTTTATTTTGTGCTTAGGTCGTGAAGTCAGCGACTGATCGGTGATCGATTCAGTTTTGTAATGATTTTGTTGTGGTTAATTTGATTAACGTGGTACAAAACCACTTTTAAGCTGTTAGTATTATAATTTTTCAATTCGGATCTATCATTAAAATAAAATATAAATAAGTGAACTCCCTGAAATTGGAATGATCATTCTTAGACACGCCAGGAAACAGGTGATTAAAAGTGTTTACGTCTACACTTTGCTAATTAATATTGCAGGGATTGCTATCGTCAGCGGTAAAAAGGCGCTGAATTTGCGAATTGATTCAACATTATGTAGATGCTAAATAGTGTATTATTCCAAACATTATCACTTTTACAGCGCTTTTTGATTCTAAATAAATTCAGATAAGTAATAAAATGTCTAAAGGAATATAAAAGCTCATATACATATACGTATTAAATTAATAATGTTAATTTTCCTAATGGTTCCTTATTAGGTTATTACTTACTTCCTCTAACCGGTATTATAATAAATGGTGTTCCTGTATAATTGCTTTCATTATTATAAAAAATCTAACAGAAATTATAGATATGTTCGAAACTAAACAAGATCCATTTTAATATAAACACCTTTATAATAGCATAGAAGTGTTCAAAAAAAACTTTCTGAAAGTGTTAAATTAATTGGGTATTTTAATAAATGATTATTTAATTTATTTAAATATATATAAGTATATTTTGTTATCTTTATAAGCACGATTACTTACAATACAATTAAACATTTTATTGCATGATTAAATAATTATACAATTCAATGAGGATGCCTCCATATATATTTCAGTTGTTTTTGGGAATGTAAAATAATTAACAAATACTAAATATAGTGTCTACATTTTATTTATCTCCCAATTTTATTTTGCAATCTCTATTAATATTTCTTATTTTCATTTATTAATTTACAGAACTCGAACTTACGACCTACGATGATCCAGAATTTTATGTGAAAGAATCTCGTGATATGGTGACAATCATTCAAACACTTTTAGCTGCAGGTAATATTTCTTTAAAATTTAACTTCAAAGACACACAGGATACGATTTAATATTGTTGAAGTGTATCACTCCCAAATTTGTTTTGTTTTATAAAACAAAAATTGTCCTCGAAGTATTAATTTATTATTTAATTTATTAATAATTAAGGTACTAATCACGATTTTTGTATCAAGTCTTTAGTTGGGCTTTGTGTTACTTTTGAATTGTATGTTATTTTAAGAGAGTCTTTTTAAAAATTGCAGGACATAAATTCGAGGCCAATGAGATTGTAAACTTAAGTTTGGAACCTGGTATTTGGTAAGTTTGTATACTTTATTTAATCCGTATTTGAGTAAACATTTAATATTTAGGCATAGGCCTGACCTAAATTTGTGAAATTTTCGTACATATTTAGATAACCCAATCGCTTTTTATAGAGCTATTTATTTCTATAAAACCAAAAATAAATGATAATGATTTTAATCAGCAAAATAAGATCACTTACTTTTTACCTCAAATGCACATATTGCAATTTTATTGCATTTTTAATACTTTTGGAGAGCTGCCAATAAACTTTTTAGAATTGCTAAGTAATATAATTTTTCAAAGCATTTATTATCAATGTTCATTTTTCTGTAATGAGTGATATCTTTACGCAATTTCGTGTACATACAACCTAATCTTCAAAAATGTCTTGTATATACAAACATGCGAATTTTTTTGGACTTAAGAACCACGCAACGTTATTTTTGTTTCCACTATCACCGGAAAAAATATTGGATAAGACCTAAAACACTTATCAATTGCTACCATTAAGCTTTCACTTGAAAATGATAGCATCAATTTTATGGCTTTTGTTTATAACAACAATAATCATGTTTTGATTAGTAAGAGGTTGAAATCGAGAATTCTTTAGCACATAAAAAATTTAATATACAGTATTTAATAAAAATCATGAGAGAGAGCATTATCATTATTAAGATCAAGAATCTAACCTTTAATCAATGGATACCATGTATGAAATTTAATGTTCGAAAAAAATATTGCAATGTAGAAATTTGCTGTATGTAGGAAGAAAAAACTCGTAACATCCATTTATTTATCTAGATAAAATCAATAATACCATTAATCCTTTTTATAATAGTGATACAAAAATAATGAATGACAGTAGCAATGCACAAAATTGACACTTAAAAGGTGCTATCATGATAATGATGATGATGATAGTAATATTAAGAGAAGCAATCAAGCCATCTTGAATCACGTCTGATCTGAAGAATTTATGTACGTTCGGAATAGTTTTCCTCTTTTTCTGCGCTCATTTTCAATTGAGTATGTCGTAATTTAGAAAATAACCAGAAATGAAAAGTGCTGGAAAAAACAAAACGCATATAAGTTCAAGACATGAAGTGTTGCGTAATATGGCGCACTGCAACTCACATGCAAACGCAATTCTGCAGGTGAGGCGAATTATGAAAATGTAGCATGCATAGGAATACAGGACATAAATCAATTTTAATTTGGAAAAAACAATAAAGCAATATTAAATCTATTTTAGTCATTAAAGTGCAAAGATTATTTCGTTGGCGTTTTATGGTTATTATTTTAAGATAAAAAGTTATTTAATTAAATTTAAGTTTATACAGATGGTTACCCTCTGAATTAAACAAGAAATCAAATCTGAGTAACTTTTTCTGTACGAGTATAATAAAATATGTGTTAATAACCTATAAAAAAATACGTTAAAAACCTCAAAAAGATATTGCTTTTCAATATTGGTACTTGGTATAAGTATAATTACATTATATATGTACTATGTTGTATATTGTAAAAGTTACATAGTTCATACTTTAACCATTACTAGAAAAGACAAATTTATCTTCTCGCACATTATACTAACAAAACTCTTGAGTAAAAAATTATACAAATTGTTGATTCCATTTTTTCTTAAACGTATGTATACATATTGTTTAGAAAATAGTTTTGTGACATAATTTAGTAAATACACTGGTTATTTTGTGATGCCAAATAAATGATTTCATATTCAAATTCGAGCGCGACTAAAAATTTGAATATTAATTTAGAGTTTTGAAATATCAATTACTTGTAACTATTAAAACGATTTCAACGGAATGTATCCTACGTAACTACATACATATATTGATTTTGATGTTATTTTATCAATACGAAAATACCCTTTGAAAGGCTGTATCTTTTTATATTGCATTGAGTTAGAAACTTGAATTTTTTACGCAGGGTTTTAGTAGAGACTTTAGTATTTGGTATTAATTTCAACTGATTACCTCTACCTCTAGCCGTTTCTGAGAAAAATAATCTTGACCTTGACAGAAAGACAGAAAACATAAGGGTTCCCGGAATCCTAAAAATACCTTATTTTTAATAGTATTGTGTGCGGGTTGATAATAAAAATGTGTATATGACATAAAAGAGCATTTCTAAATTAATTAAAAAATGTTTTACTTGTCCAGCTCCAAATGTATATATTATATGAGATTTACGACCGAAAAGAGTCCTGACCCAAGTTTTAAAAACACTGCTGAATACATTATATATGTATATGAAATCAATATAATTGACCCGACGTCATTGTTGCCGGATATCTAATACCCGACGGTCTTTAAAACCCTATTAACTCAGGAGTAAAATGTTTAGTATTTTAAATTTTTAATGATTATATGCTCATTTTATAAAAAATAAATGTTTAATTTTCATAAATAATATAGGTAATACCTATCTCCCTAATATAGAAAACTAATATTGACATACATATAAGATTGATTCAGTGTACAATAATGTAGGTACATGGGTAAAATATACCCGGCCACAACGGCTGTGTTCTGTTTGGTGATCACAATGACGCCGGGTTAATTATAATTATACTTATTTGAACCTAATCAACTTTAACACTGATAATACTTGATTTGTATGAATGCAGAATCCAAAAATCATCCAGGAATTACGTTGACATTGAAATAAATTTGTACAGTGACCAAATGCCATTAAAAAAAACTGCGCGGCTTGGTATAAAAGCCTAGCGATCTTATCAGAATCAAAAAAACAACAAAAGACTTGTCAAAACTGGAACATCTCTGAACGTGATTCCTCACAAAAACTACCAAATATTGTCGTCTTATGGAGATGAGTCCGCGGACTTACCGCTACGAAAAACTGATAAGAACTTCAAACGGTTTCTTAGTAGTCAACAACCGCTGATCTGTCTTAAAGTCTTAAAAGTCGAATACGGAGAGACCCCAGGTATAACATTTTACTACCACTTGGTATTGGTAATTGGTACCTTTTCCTCGTGGAAGAGTCTCTCATATATGACAAGCCCGCCGATTTTCGTGTTTTCTTGATAAAACACGGAAAGTAAACGTTGTGTGGCAGACTGACTGAAGGCATTGTATAAGAAATTTATTGTCGTCGCTTTTTCTATGCGAAGCAATGCGACACTCTTCAGACTTTTCTCTGGAAGCGCGGTAAAATCGTCCCAATTCAGCTCAGTCCGCTCTAGAACTCAGCCGATTCGTGATCGATAATACATACTCCGCGTATTTGTATAATTTCCGAACGCAGATAAAATCGACACTGAATATTTAATAGTCTAGGGGGTGAAAATCAGATCTTTTGTGTAACTTATAAAGTATAGTCGAAATTCAAGTTATAACGACCACTTTTCATCAACAATAAGTGATTGTGAAGTGCTTGATCATTGTGCAAAATATGAACTAAAATTTTATCTACATATCTAGTCTAGACTCTAGACTGAAACGATCTACTTTTGAGACGAAATAAAACCAACAAATTAAGGAAACAGATTTTAAGTTCTGAATAATCAATCTTACAGGTAATGAAAGATTCTAATTTATAAATCCAGGAGGAATACTTATGAAACTTAATAGCTATATATTTTAATAATAAATGGAGCAGTGGTGATTTTATCACAGCTCAGAGAAAAACAAAACGCCAAATCTTAAGAAACTTGACTTGAGTTGCTCCTTATCTACGTCTCCGTCCGTCCCTCCGAGTTCTTCTCTGTGACCAAGACTTGTGAAAAATTCATTGGAGATAAAGAAAGCGTTCGGCACGATCGAATGGAAACCTCATGATGAACGGAGGCGATACGATTCTAATCCTTATCGCGATATTTTATACATATATGGTATATATATTATATTGTATATTTCTGTGTTGTTCAAAACCTCAATTTTTCCCCGAATATGTTTTTAACATAAACGTCTCACAAATTTCTTATGTGGGCTTTTCTCGGAAGTAGTGTTGGGACAGTTGCTTTGGAGGGAAGCAGAAATGTGTTTGTTTGTTCAGGTGATCTGGCAATTATAGCACTCGGTCGGATTTTAATTGAATAGGTGCATACTCTGCATTTACAAATTTTATGTCAACCGACCGGACTGTAAATGTATAAATGAAATATAAATATACCTTCTCTCTGTACATAAATATGTTATTTTATCATTTAAATAAGGTACAAAATAAACGTGTCTATTTATATTATATTGTATTACTTTGATGTTTAACTACATTATTTTGCAAGTCAAAATCCATAAGGACGTTACTTACATGGTGGTACAAAATAAAAACACACCTCAGTTCAATTTCAAACATGTGAATAAATAAAGTTATAACAAATTATTATTAATGCATAAAGTTCAGATTCTTTACAAAATTGTGAAAAGTAGTATTTAGCTATAATTCAGCCTCTACATTTCAAATATTCTCTTTCTTTTTCTATCTTTAGATCTATATAAATCCATCAACCCACATCTAATGGTTTAAAAAAGGATAAAAAGTCAAATAAAATGGCCATTCCTGGAAATATGAACATGACTTTAAGACAATTTTTTTTTAAAATAAAATCAGCTTATAGATGAAGAATTAAAGTGCCTAAACTGAAGAAATTTTAACAATAGTTTAGACTTTATAGAGAATGGCTAAAATGTCTCCAAATGTTTGACCACTGTCGATATTGCGACTTTTTTTTTTTTTTTTTGTTCCAGCAGATAAAGCTATGGTGGCAATATAATTTCGATTCTTTTCTTCTAAGTATTATACCTTCTGCCAGGAAATTGGTTAAAAAATAATTTTCTTGATTAACTTAAGCTTTAACATTAATTTTCTCAAGATGAGTATTTTTTTTGTAACTATAAACTATATATATTTAACTTGTAGAGTTCGTGCGGTTTTAACTTTAGACCAATCAAATTTAGTTTAAGGAGAATGTTGATGATACATTAAACCATTCCCAGAGTGTAACATAAATATTTTTTCTAATTACAGCCTTTTGTTTAAGTAAAATTTAGGCAAAAATTATAGTTATGCCGTTGGGACCTATGTATACAAATTCAATGTCTTCAACCTCATAATTAGCAAGTCGAGGATTTAAGATCTTCCACCAATATTGTCAATTTTTTCCATGTATTTTTGCATTGTCATTCATCACCCTTATTGAAAATATAAGACTTCTCCAGAAGCTTTCTGAAGGTCAAATTGTCATACGTTTTCTGGGTAGTAGTATTCCACCATATTTTGATTTAACGTGAGCTTTTCAAAGATCTATAAAAAAGTGATATTTTAAACATCCAAACATGGTTTTAGGGTTTGCATATGTTAGCTATGTTCGTAGCTCTAATAACACGTTATTTGTCTGTGTTCAACTCTTAAAAAAAAATAGGGATATTTTAGTGCACAAATTCGTCTTTTACGAAAAACTAGATACTGTAGAGATGATGTCAATATCAATTTTGTGGCTGCAGAAAAATACATTAAATATATTTTCTGGTCTTTTTTGCCATAAGTTTTCATAAACTCTAAACTCCACACAATTGGCAAACTATACCAGTTAATGGATTTCATTTCTGCATAGGTAGGTATTTGCTCCCAATAACCTTAGTGCAAATATTTCTTATGCTGGCAACTGCTCTAAATTGTATGTGATTAATTTGCACCTGCGTCGGCATATACATAACTCTTGTGTTAAAATAAATTTCAATTATTTTCTGGAGCTGCGCTGAAATCAAGCCAATCGTGGATAAGATCACTGAAAGATATCTAAACGCGCACCAATTAAGTGTAGCGCGCAGCCGCAGCAGTTTTCCGACAAATAGAAGCCGTTCTATCGACATGCAAATTGGCAGAAAGTATTTCCCGCCCCTGGGATATAACAGTTGGAGCTTCAACAAACACCTGAACAGCAAAATCGGTAGCAAAACATCATAAACACGTTGCCGCGCTTATTTGTCCGAGCCAATCGCTACCGACGCCCTTTGGGAACACGCGCGCAGCAATTTTTATTTATTGCATTTTTTTCCCCGATTTTATAGACCGCCTTCTTGCATATTTGCAATGGAAATTATTTTCGCATTTTACACGTTTATGCATTTTACGAATAGATCTAAAGCCCCGAAGCAATCAGCGGATATTGCCGCAATTCTAAGACGCTAACCTATTAACTAGCACGCGGCGATTAGACTGTCTAAGAAATCTAGCTCTAGTGTGCTTACTTCGCTGCTTACTTTTTTAATTCTAATCAAATGATCTTTCTGCTTTCAGCTCAATTGATGACGAAATAGACGGCTCCTGCATAGTACGGGCTAGAGGACTTCCTTGGCAGAGCAGTGATCAGGACATAGCCAAATTTTTCCGTGGTCTTAATGTGGCAAAGTGAGTTATGTTGCATTATGGCCAAATTACTTATTCTTATAAAATCTCAGAAACTATCATTCAAAAGTTCTCACCTATGTAGGATATGTTTCCGTTTTTTTAAATATTTTTAAATAAAAAGGGCATAAGTAACTAATACCAATAGATTAATATGGCGCATTATTCAAAAATAGAGCGTGTTGTCTATCCAATCGTTCAAATTCTCTACTCTACTAACTTGCTTCGTCCAATAAATCTGCTCAGGCACGTTGTATAAAAATAGAACATTTTTTTCAGTTATGTCTTATCATCACAATAATTAATATGAAATCGGATATTAAAAGATAATTGGTTAATGGAACTTTCATTTAATGTTGAAACATTTTGCAAAATTTCATGCACATTGGTCAAAGCTTGTATAATAAACGGGTGACGAACAAAATGTCCTTTCGAAATAATTTTTTTTATAAAATTTCAGAAAAACTATAATTTTCTTGTGAACCACCCTGTAGAATTCCACTCTAAATAGTATCGGGCGCAAATTACACGGGATCCAAAAGAAATAGTTTTCAATGGATTACATTTTTATTGAAATAATTTAATACCGATTTAATTTCGAAGTCAATTTCGCTACCTCCCGACACATTGAACTTCTTCATTTCAATTGTCAATTTCAGATTTCTCGAAAATTTTCAAGTAAATTAAGATGACTTCAAAAATAAATATATTGATTTCTTTAAATCATGAGGCAAATAATATTTCTATTTTTGCAAATAAGAAAATTTGAATTGTTTGATATTTCGAAGCAGGAATTAAGTAGTAAGCGCGCCATCTGTCGCTAAATGTATATACTATTTTCTCAATTTCGCAAGAAATTGGGCTGTAATATCTCCATTACGAAATCCAGTTGAAATGTGGGTCGAAATTGAGAACAGAGCCGAAATTGTCAATTTCGCCGCGGTGTGTCAGGGGTATAAACAAAATTTAATTGAAAAGTAGAATTAACTTCTACAATTAGTAAATTTATACGTACAATTTTATTCAAATTTTATTAGTAAAAAATATGGGCGTTATCGTTCAGGGCCACAGGAACCTCGTGTCATTCTGTAACTAAGTAACCACATATAAGACAACTCAATTCCAAATCTTTAAAATTTGTGTAACCTATTAATGTGACGGTTATGTGCTCGAATAAAAATATTCGTACGATTACATCAAAATCAAGGGAACTTTCAATAAATTAAATCATGAATGTCAAAATTGTATTCGTTCCGAATCATTTCTTTATTCATTCTTTACCAGATATTCCATAAAAATTCCATTCATTCTATCCGTTCCACGGAATGAATAAAGAAACACACCCCTAATGATTTGGAAGCTGGAATTTTGTAAGTTTTTCATCCAGTTCCAAAAGCTCATTTAATGTTCGGCAATCCTCTGATAGCTGTGGGCTTTGTGTTTCGAATCACTATCTTGCTGGACTATATCATCTGACTGTTTCTGGTCCTATTCCTAATGCTTTAAGAGTAGAAGTATGATTAAAATTAATTTTGTGTTATACATATTTCAACTGTTAAGAATATTTTCTGTAAATTTCATGAAAATCGGCCCGATGGATTTCGAAATACGGTCTCTGTTTTAAAGATTCCTTATTTCGGTCTACAATCGGTAGATTTTTATAAGAATTGTTTTAAATTAATAATAATACTAATATACATATAATCTAATAGGTAGTATTAAGGTAGAAGGTCTTGACAGATGGTTTCGTTCGGAGTTCGAAATCCTAAATGAGTTCAGTATCTTAAAGATGACAATTTCATTAAGTCGACCAGCAATTCCTGTCTTTATTTCATTAAAAATGAAAATCTACAAATGTTTTTGTCATAATTAACGCCATAAAAATCTACTGGCAGCGCATAAACCCATTCCACTATCTCTCGAGCAGAGCTGAAATATAGGAAGTAAGAAACACTGACTTCTGGCTAGATTCACACAGGCAGCATGAGGCACTTAAGTGATCCCCATAAGAAGTGATCCCACATTAAATCAGTAGAGGATCATCATCAGTGGCGAGTCTTATCGCGAGCTCAGTAAGAAAAAGGCATAAAACAACTTCTTTGGGTCCAAAACTAATCTTCCTTAGAGATATGTGTCGCGATCGCGACGCGTCTTAGCTAACTGTTGAGAAACGTGAGCGGCTGTCTTAAGAATGTCGCTAGCGGGTCTCTCTTTGGACTTTAGCAGCTAGCGTCTAGACTTGCGCATCGTGCGCTGGATGACATAGACTACGAAATCAGAGCATTATTTTATAGTGGCAAGCTTGAAGTGGAAGGCGCCGCTTATGTTTGTTTGGGGCTTCTATTCTCAGTTTTTTTGATAACTGCTCGCCTAAGCGACCTTTTCTACTCAAAACGCGAAACGCACATTTTTTTCCAGCCATCGCTCTGATTATGGACTCAGCAAATTGTTGCCCCTGTCTTTTGCGTTAGTCAATGAAATATAGTTTTTTTGCTCTCTCAGCGAAATTGCATTGACGGGAAATGGATTTCATTATAAATTTTTTTTTTTTAATTTAATATGCAAATTTGGCAATTTTTAACATGTTTTTGCTTCTTTCTTATGTTTTTTACAGAGGAGGTGTAGCGCTTTGTTTATCAGCATTAGGTCGCCGAAACGGCGAAGCTTTAATCCGTTTTGTATCTCAAGAGCATCGTGATATGGCTCTTAAAAGACATAAGCACCACATCGGAAATCGATACATTGAGGTGTATCGGGCAACAGGGGAAGATTTCCTAGCTGTTGCAGGAGGTGCTTCAAATGAAGCACAAGCATTTTTATCAAAAGGAGCACAAGTTATAATTCGTATGCGTGGATTACCCTACGATTGTACTGCTAAACAAGTTGTAAGTAAAAACGCCATTTTTATATTTTTAATTAACTAATTAATTAATTAAATAATTATATTAATAAAAACTTATTATTATATTGTAAATTTTTAAGTTGGACTTCTTTACAACGGGCGAAAATCCATGCAATGTTCTTGACGGAGCTGATGGTGTGCTATTTGTTAAAAAACCTGATGGTCGAGCAACTGGTGACGCTTTTGTGCTATTTGCAAATGAATCTGATGCGCCCAAGGCGCTTTCAAGACATAGAGAATCTATCGGACAAAGATACATTGAACTGTTTCGTTCTACAACAGCTGAAGTGCAACAAGTAATTTTGCCTGTTTATAAATAATTAAATAATATGCTTATTATAAATTAAATTTTTCCCATTTTTCACCAGGTACTTAATAGATCATTAGATCCAAAGACATATGAACCTCCACAACCTCCTTTAATAGCCCAGTTGCCAACGGTTCAAATGCCACTTTTGCCACAGGTAAACTAATATTTATTATTATTTATTTTATTACAATCAATTATTACTTATTTTTGCAGCATGTTATTACATCTGGCACAACGAAAAATTGCATAAGACTAAGAGGCCTCCCTTATGAAGCCCGTGTTGAACACATTTTGCATTTTCTTGATGATTTTGCAAAAAATATTATGTACCAAGGTGTGCATATGGTTTTTAATGCACAGGTAAATATATCCTCATTATATTCTTGCAGATTTAAACTAATAATGCAGCTTATTTATAAATATACATGTCTAAAAAACTATCAATTTAATGAGGTTATTAATTTTCTTTTTAAATCCTATCTCAATATGATTTGCAATGTAGGATATTTTTAGTACAAAAATGATAGTCAAAATGTCTTTATGCAATCTTTTCCTGGTAACTATCAACTGATATAAAAAGTAGAGCTTTCGGTAGTGACTTGAAAAACGTTTATCGTAATGAAGACCTTATTTTATGAGATAGTTTCAAAAAGGATTAAAACCCTCAAAAAAGATCATCATCACTATAATTTGCGATTTCTGACAAAAACAATAGAAAATTAGTAAGTTGAATGGAGAAAAATCAAGTTCATTAAAAAAATCTTTCAGATTATCTGCGATCAGCTTTTAGCTGGTTGAATTTGAATACGAAAACTAGTACAATGAACAAAATTTCAAATCTTTCCTAATTATTATGATAAAAAATCCCCAATAGAACCAGATTTTAAGTTATCACTTTTTTTTCACAAAATGACACTCAAATTTATTGTTTGGAAGGTTTCCCCGGTAGTGGAAAAAAAGTATTAGTTACCTAAGTCTCCTCTATTAGTTATTAGCATAAATGACATCAAATATTGTTTAGAATTATTTACGACAGTAGTAGCTTCAAATACTTTTATTTTGGTTGTACTAATTTACATTCGTATATGTACATGCAACGTTGCCATTAATAGGTTTTATGATAATTGTGGTTTCTCTTCTCTCTTTTAAAAATATCACATCAATTAAAATTTCTTTTACTATTTCATTTTTCATACATTGTCAAATTTATTTAGTCACATTTAAATTTATAGGGGTATAAACACTAAAATTTGTTTGTATATAGAATTTGGATGTATATTAAAGAATTGTTTTACATTATTCATACATTTTTACTGCTGCTTATTGATATCGATACATTTCACCAAATATTTCTCATTGATTTGATATCGAATTTATCGATATCGACAGAAAGAAAAATAGTTCTAAAATAATATATTTAATATTTAATTCAGAGGATATTTATGTGTATGGGATATTGTGAAGTCGAATGGTCGAGTTAGACAACGTTTAGAACTAGTAACGATATAGTTTGATAAACGTGTTTAACATTTGTTAAATATTCAACTTTTCCTTAAACAGGGCCAACCAAGCGGTGAAGCCTTTATTCAAATGGACTCAGAGGAAGCAGCGCGTCAGTGTGCTCAACAAAAACATAATCAATTTATGGTTTTTGGTAAAAAATATCGTTACATCGAAGTTTTTCAATGTTCGGGGGATGATATGAATCTAGTGCTAAACGGAGGACTTCAATCACCTGTAAATCCAGCAAAGCCGCCACTACTTTCACCTGGTATGTTACCACAAGCACAACAGGCGACACCACAAACTGTAACACAACTCCCACCTGCCGTATCCGTTGCACATCCACAATTTTCAATTTCCAATCCACACACAATGTCTCCCTATATAACAACACATCCAAGTTCAGCAGCTACCAATACTGTCGGTGCGACTGGGCATATTCCGTCAATGATACCAATACCTTCGGCGGCAGCTATGGCAGCAGCAGGTCCTTTAACCCTTTCAATTCCACCACCCAATCCTGCATTATTGGCCCAACAGCAAGCGCAATTAATTGCACAACATAATTTAATTGCTAGACAAAATGCCGCTGCTGCAGCTGCAGCTGCTCACAATGAGCATCTTTTTTATCCCCAAATGGGCCTTTTACACCCTTCTTCACCGCATTCTCTAGGGCTAGCGCAGACTGCTAATTCGGCTAGTCCATATGTCATAATGCAACGCCCCTATCTTCCCCACCACATGCCTCTAAGTTTCTTACATTCTCCAATTCAACAATTTCAGCTAGCTGCTGCCCCCACTGCAACGTCTGTTAGCCACGCCCTTTCAAATAGTTTGTCAGCTCCGATTAAAAGGACCTATGACAGTGCCTTTCAACAAGAGCCACCTTCTGTAAGCGCTAAGCGCCAACTTACACGTCCAGCAACCAACGTTTATGCCCCTTTTTATCCCCCTAGCATGTAATTTATTCGTACATCGTACTACAGGGTGTCAAAAAAAAATTTCAAACGATTAAATACCCAGTTTTTAAGTTTCAGGCATTTGACCTTGTGATGACCTTGAAAAGGTTCGTCAGTGTCAAATTTTGGTTGTAGCAAATAACTATATTTTTTTTATATAATTTTATTTTATTTAAATTTTGAAAAAGATATTATGTATTGAATTTAAAACCATTCCAATAATTCACAACTATCACATTTTAGGGAAACTCTTTCCCTAATTTGTTTTTTATTGTGTTTTTACCAATAACAAATTTTAAAAGAAAACCAGTTATGATGTTGAAATTGTGTTACTTCGAATGTAACAAGAAAACGAAATAATAGGGCTCTACTATCTAAAATTTTTAAGTTGACCTTGATCGAACATTTCAAGATCATTTAAATACATATTCTTTAAATTATGAAATATTTGTTCTAGCAGAAATCCAAACTTTTGAAATATTTCCCCGTTTCAGAAATTTATAGACACCCTGTACAAATGTCTTTAAGGCAGCTCACGATATACCTGAGACTATTTTGTCTTTTTTTTTTTTTGTAAATATATATAATTTTTACCGGATATTGCATGGTAATGCAGCAAATGACATTCCAGTACTTAGTCGTTAAGTACTTAATATAAAAAAGACAGAGGGAGACTGTGTTGTCCATCCCTTCTCTTCCCGATCATTGATCCGGACTATACTCTCTATTCCATCCTTTTATACCTTGCAATATATTTTTTAACTTTCTACTTTTATGAAGTAAACTTCTAGTTCTTAAGGGATTCTTGGATTAATGTTTTTTTTTTACTTTTATTAGAAAGCTACTGTTAGAACATAAATACCTGAATGAATTAATGTGGTCACTTTGCTGAGTTGTGTTAGATCCTAGGGCTTAGCTGGGGTGTAGTTGGTATTTTTCTATGTTTTTTCGACTTTTTTTCCGAATAGACATTAATTTTTGTAGTAAAATATTATAAGTAAACTAATTATTTTACTCAGTTTACATGTCAAAATTTCAAAAAATAGAATATCAACAACATCCCAATATAATAGATTAATGAAACTGAATCACGACTTAATTTAATTGGGTTATCATCAAGCTAGAAAGGTGTTTTTACACTATAAAAGTTAAAAAATAAACAAACTAAAATTCATAATGTCTATAAAACAAACATTTAATTATCATGCACCTTTCCAGCTTTTCAGTGGGGAGCTAGCTAATTGGAACAGAAAAACTAAAGAGGCTAGCAAAATTAGTTGCAGGAAAATAACGATATATAAATATATACATATAATTTTCTTTGAAATTAACATTTAATCACATAACATTCCAATATCAGCAGCTATTGAAATACATAATGTATTACAGACTGAAGTCTCATGCACATTCCATATAAAATATTTTCCTGCTGTTAATTTTGTCAGGTGTTGGGATCGTTGAATTTAAAGCAAAACAAAGTAAATCAGTCATTTGATCAATGTTAAATTCTCAATTGAATTAAAAGTTTTAATAAAATACTAAAGCTTACTTTTTCACAACTGCAAAATATAAATCAGGCAGAAAAAGGTAAATGAAAGGACTTGAAACCGATGAAAATCGAAACTGATATTAATTATTGTTTGTTTCTAGTTATATCTTGTTTAAGAGAATTAATATATTTTTTTTCCGCACTCTTATTATTAATTATTATTCTTATTACTATTAATCAAAACATTTGTTCGTTTTATGCTGGTGTAAGTCGCAAAATCAACTTTGTCTGTCTGTGCTTCAATCTAGAATAGAATTTAGTAGATATAATGCAATATGCCTCAATTGATATATTAAAAATCGATTAATATAATCGTGAATTTAAAGTATATTTTGGTTCGGTTACAATTTTGCGTATACATTTTCATTAAATGCCGCTTGCCTTTCTAGAGATTGCTTAAGTTGTTTTTAGCTACCAAAAAAAGGCATTTCTAGTCTGTGGCTCCAGGTTATGTTTTAGTCTTTCATTTCACTCACTATTAACTATCTAAAAACTACATATATTTTTCAATACTCGTATGTGACTTTGTCAAGTGTTTATTAATATTGTGGGATTAAGGGGCACTTTAATACTAACATTAAATACTGAGTCATGACAAAGTTGTTATAATTATTAAGAATTTTTCTCTTATTGTGTTTGAAAAATTAATATGCCAACTACGTATTACAGGTTAATTTAACATTTGACATATAAACTAGCTAGTAAAAGATTTTCTACTATTTCTCATTGTGACTAAAAAACTAAACTATAAGTACAATGAAATAATGAATGTATTCATTTTGAAACATCGTGTTTTTGGAAAATTTTCATAGACAAAAAATGAGATAAAGATACAATGAACCAAGCAAAGTTTCTTCTTTATTAGGGTTGAAATTAAACAATACTAAATTTTATTGTCTTATATTTAATAATTCTTGTATTGAATACTTCTTAAAATTGTCTAGTTTTCAACTCCATTAAAGTAGAGGCGTTGAGTTGAAATCTCATATTTTTCGTTGCCATACATTTGAAGAAGAAACACGTGAACACAGTTCCGGAAAACGAAATTTTCTTCCAATGAAATGTAAATTCATTTAAATATTTATCTATTGCTTTTCATATGTATGTGCACATTTACAATTTGGCTTTTTTTTCAAGCCACATAGCTAAATTAGTTTGGGAACTTTAAAAAAAATTTATGTACCCAGTGGCAGCAATAGTTAAGAAATTAATGATATTGAAATATTTCAATAGTGTATAGTACAAATTGAACTTTTACACTATCAGAGACAAAATTAAATGTCATAATCACTGAGTAATATAAGATCAATTTAATAGTACAGATAGTAAACACAAAAGAAAAATTAGTGGCAACATGAATTGAGTCGGGATGCAATTGTATTTTCCTATATTTTCTACGGCAGAGTACACTTTTACAACAAGTAGGTACTTTTAGCTTATTCGAAAAACAGAAGAAGAGTTTTTAATTTTACCTTAGCAATTTGCCGTACAAGGGTTTAATTCTTTATCGGATGTACCATTCTAGAGTAGATTCTGAAATTTTAAAGATTTTTTATTTTTTTAATAGCTACGTCTAGCAAAAGACAACAACTGATCATAAGAAGAATTGCTGCATACTTTTGAATTTGCACTTTCTTAACATTTTCCAAGAATTATTTTAATTACATAGTTCTTTAAAAACTGGTCCACAAAAGTAAAAAATTCTTATTTTTTTAGAATCAAACTAACCTTGCCTACCTTGCATGATAGTTCTAAATTATTATTATTTTTTTTCACAGTCTAACTATATTAAATGAAAGTACTTTACGACATCAAGAAAAACGCGTTCAAACTGATTTTTCCAAAGTTTGTTATACCTTCGAATTTTGAGAATTTTGACTTAAAAAAACAATACACTAGTCTAAATCAATAAGAATTTTACAATGAAATTATTGAATTTTTAGATTGGAGTGTTTTCAAAATTTCCGAAGGTTTATTCAAAATCGAATAAACTAAATAAAAACACCAAAAGATGGACCTAATTGATTTTGCGGCTTGCGATATTATTTTTGATTACTGGGCTAGTAAGACTAGCAATAAAAAAAAAATGGAATCGTTGCAAGACTGAATCGAGAATAATTCTCGTTCAGTCATATATTTAGGTTGACTATACAATTTTATTGTCGTACTTAGAACATTTTATTTTCTTGCTATATATATTTTACTTTTAGTCGTACTTTTATGTGTTTTAAGTATCTTCTTTAAGGTGTTTGGATTCATTTTTTTTATTATACATACCGTATGTATGGACTTTTAGAAATACTTTTTATATTATATCAATGTTTAAAAGTTTTTGTTATACATACACACAGTCATCTTCATAACCTTTAACTTCATTCAATTATTAATTGGGCTTTTATTTTCAATAATAAATTAATGGCAGCTGAAATGCAAACAAAAATAAATTGGGCTTCCTTAGAAATAGCTAGATGTGAATTTGTATGTTGGTCACTTCTCTTCTTAACTTTGCCTTTAGAATTTTTTTGGGTTGTAGAAAAGTATTGCAATTTTTTTACCAGCTTTAAACTTCATACCCGAATTGACCAGCAAAGAAAGCACTAATTAATAATTAAAGGAAGTTAAAACTTTAAGATTCGTTAAAAAGTCATTGCGACCCAAGAAATCGCAATAAAAATTGCGCTATCTTGAGTAACATTTTTTAAGAATTCACATTTTACAGAAGTGCATTATATTTTCATTTCTAGCATTTAATACTTCATAATAGTTAAACAAATAAAACGAAATAAATAATACAAAAAAAAATTCCTGGCGCTTATTCTTACCAAGTTTTGTGCATTTGTGTGTCACTGGGTGTTTCGGGTGTTGCGGAGTCAAATTATTTTGCATCCCTTCGATGATTAGTACTTCTTACGTTCTGGCTAAGTAATCGGGAACAGCGTGTTGCTTTATTTAATTTCTTTCTTTTATTTCTACTTAAATAAAATATACAATAATTTGTTTATTAGCTGTGCAAATATTATAAACTGTATTGTCGAGGTATTTCAAGGGCTGTCGCATCCATCACACGTTAGCGCTCGATGTATAGCAAATATAAAACAAATCTATTTGTTGTGCAAGTTTTTTATGTAATTTGTTTTTTTCTAAATTGTGGCTAACATCACCAAAACAAATCTTAGATTATGTGCATTTCAATCTTACTATTACTATCTAACTTTCTTTTATAATACAACCCCATCATCATCAATTCATTTCTTTCGGTCATTACAAGTGATTTAGTCGTATTTTATAATTACCATTTATTTTTTTTATTATCTTCGCCTTAATTGTGTTGCCTAATCATTAATTTTATTTATTTATTACTACTATACTTTTATTTTATAAATTAATTGCACATGGAAAATCATTTCATATACATATTAGAAAGTACACCAAAACTAATCGAGAAAAATAATCATTTATTTATTATATTTCAAGATTTCAAATTCATGTTTAACAAATTTTTAACTTTTTATCGATTAATTTTGGTATAATTTCTGGTAACTGTGTGCTTCATTTATTAAAATTGTTTTCTATATTATGATTTTTTAGTTGAAGTGAAATATAAATTCTACTTCTTTGAACAGTGATCATAATTTTTATGTATTTACGATTGTAAATAGTATACTATAATATCTATCAATCTTTTTATTCTATTTTATATGTACATATACCACTTTCCTCCTTATTTTGTAACGTGTAAATAATACTAAAAGTTCTAGTTCAATATTAAAAATCGCTTGAAATTTAAATTGTTTAACTAACATTTCTCCAATAAATCTTTTAGACTCTTCATTTATTAAGTTTCTGAAGAATAAACAAAACAAACATTTTTTTATATTAATTAAATTGTAAAAAATTGTAATCGTAAATATGTAGCTGCTTTTGTGCTTTCTTTATTGATTATTTTTCATTGTCTAAACATTTAAAATAGCAAACTCAATAAGATTTAACAATTTATTTTTGAATTTTCACAAATAAGTACATATGTACGTGTTCGAATTTCATATCATTTCTAAAAATTTGCCAGCATAATCACGCACAAATTCATTTCGCGAACACTTTTTAAAATAAAATAAATAATTTAATGCAGAAAATAAACAAACGTGAATACTCTGTTTGATAAATTTCAATTGACATGATTGATTTCTAGTGCTATTAAACTATAAATATGTAATATTAAGATCTAAAGTACAAATTTTGATATATGGTACAATTTTGTTAATAAATATTGCTAATTATAATTATCTATCTTAAAAATTATGAAGATATAAGCAAAACAAAGTTTAACTAGTTTCAAAATCGTTATGAATACACTTATATTTAAATTTAAATTGCTCCAAAGATTTTTGTCAACGCTATACAATCGAGTCCTTGGGGTGTCCTGAGCAAATTTTTGTCTTGAACCTCACAAAATCAAGATTTATCGAAATTTCGTTTTTTGAAATTGGAAACAATGAAAATTTTAATAAATTTTGAATTCGAACCTTAACTCCTACACGTGGAAACAGATTCTAACAAGTAAGGTATTGTTAGAAAGGTACTTTTCTCCTCTTTTGAATAAATTTCTCACTTAATTAAGCGCATTACCTAAAAAATGTGCGTCTTGATTTTGAGGGGAAGTAGTGATTAAGGGGGATCAGGATAAAACGTTTGCTCAGGACATCCCAAGGAATCGATTTATACAGCGTTTCCTACGTAGAATTCGAAAGCCCTGTATGAAATGATATTTAATCGACACTTCTCTTTAATTTTTTAAACAAAACTAACCATAAAACACTATTATCTATTTTACTAATACTGTCTGTCTCCGTTAATTAATTTATATTTATTGACTTTGTTTTCACGACTAAATCACGCTTAATCTATCAGTAAATAATATTTTAACAGTAGTACGTTTAAAAATGCAATTGCTATATGTCTGCGTCTAGCACTTCAGCCCTAAAATAATCTCAAGAAGAGAAAATGTTGTGGTAAACGGGTCGCCAAGCAAGCAACAAACTATCTTCATCATTTGTGGTTCAACTTTAATATAATAATTAAAAAAAGAAAAATAAAATGTCGCAAAACAGAACTAAGGTGGAAAAAAATATTTTCTTGGTGGTGTGTGTGGTTTTATATATTTTTGGGAAGTGGTTAAAAACATATCTTACAAATTTTATATGGCTAAAACGGTGAGTGTTTCCATTTATTTTATATAATTTTTTTTTTTAATTAATATACTTAATGTTAACTTTATTTAATGATCTTGTCCTCGATTAATTTTTGATTTATATATTTTCAAAAATATAAAATAAAACTATTTTGTGTCTGTCAATATCATTCTTTTGTAAAAGTAGTAGGCCTTAAGTATTAGATAATAGTCTTACAATGCTTTTGGAAAGGTAAACAATCCTTCTTCTCATTCATTTGCATGCTCCCTTCTTCTATCGAATTTATTACCGATTTTGGATTTTAAAATTGCTTAAGTGGTTAATAAGCAGAGAATTTTATTTATAAATTATATTAAGCTACTTTGGATTGGTTTTTTTTTTCTCCTTAAAAAAAAATTAATTAAGTTATTTTTAATTGCAATATTTTTAAGATATTTTTTATCAGATGCCGGGCATATAAAAAATGTAATTATGTTTTTGTTTAGGTGGAACTTTGGTAGCTCCTCCCTTTGGTGGGTATACGCCATTTGCACCACCGGCAACTTTGCTGCCACCACCTCATAGAGCGCATCCGGCTTTTTATCAACCATTCGTCTATTGGCCGTATCCAAGCCCACCAGTTTCACCTACAACTTATTTTGGACCTGCTCCACCTCCACATGTAGCTCCAAGCATACCACCGCAACATCAGGCCGCGGCTTTGGTAAGTTGAATGATTAGTTAAAATTTATTAACCTTTAAACATTGCTTTAATTATGGGTGAGGCTTTGAAGGATGAAAGTATATTTAGATTTTAGAAAGTAGGTACATATATTTAATTTAGAATGTTCATAATTCATAACTTATTTTCGGTCAATTTCATTTCTCACATACTTCATATTTCTACTTAATTTCTTATACTAATCTAATATCTCTTTATGTTTTCATTCTTATGAATATGCCTTAAAATTTGTGAATTTGAATTCACCACTTTAAGATTCAAAATTCAATAACAAAATATTGAAAATCTGTTAGGTACTCCGAAAATCCCTAATTGTAGGTATTCATATTTATTAAAATCACTTTCCTCATTCTCCTCACCAAAAATATTAGACATTTTTAATTCATCTTACGAGTACCTACATACAAATACATTTTTGTTATACTATAAATTTTTTCAAATTTAAGATTTTGTTAAAATATACAACATTAAAATATATGTACGTTATCATGACTTTTTTACGTTTAAAACATTTTTCAAATTTTTGCAAAAATTAACCTTAAAAAATATTTCAAATATTAGATGTGTTTTTTTTTTATTATATTTCTATCTCGGATTATGCATTTTATTTTTTGCGAAATAAAAATTATTTGATATAGATAACTAACTATTAATAAATTTCTTAAAACTCTTAACTGATTTTTGTTTGTTGAGACGTCGGATGTAACCATGGGCTGACCATACTCAAGGAGTATGGTTAAAATTAAACTATGCCATAGTTAATTATGAAGAGTTTATGAACGGCAAATAGTTATGCTCGTAGTTATGATGTGGTTAACCACCGAGTTTTTGAACGACAAATGTTAACCATAGTTAACTAACTGATCTTACAATTATTTGACAGATGATCTAAGTTGATCTAATTGGATCTGATCTGATCGAGATGAGAACTCAACGAGCAAGCCTAGTTACTACTTGTCATAACCGACGTGCAAAGTTTGTTCACGAGCATTGGCGTTATTTTCATCAGCTCAAGAGCTTAGAGAAAAAATGTGTAATTGTTTAAAATTGTTATTAATGTACATTTATCCTTCAATGCTTGCTTGATGCATTTTCTGTTTGATTCTGCCTTTTTTCATTATTTATAAATTCCCTCCCTGTACTAATTGCATGTTAAAGAAGTGCTCGTTTAATTACTACCCTGCTTATTCCTCTATCCTCACTTAGCTCATGAATTTCAGACAAGTCATGAATTTTTCTCTTTCTATCACTTCTGCAGGTCTCACTAGAAAGTTTTTATTAAAAAAAAAAATCTTAGAAAAAGCAAAACAAAAATGAAACCAAACAAACCTTTCACATAGTTTCCGGTTGATTTTATACCTTCAACCTACCAGCCATCGCCGACGTCACCGTCGCAGCCGACCGTGGTGACGACAACCGCGACTCCATCCCACCCGTACCCTCACCCAACGCAGTATCACCCGATTGCGAACGCACCCCCGCCCCCGACGGGTCCAGCCACAGCGCCGCCACCCCCGCAGCCGCAGCCCTTAAACGGGACCTACGCGGGTACTCAGCACCTCCTTACCATTGACACGAACACGTCACCGCTGCCGGGTCACGATAAGTTGGGGACCCCCAGGGTCCTAACTCCGGCCGCGTCGACGACCTTCGCCCTGGCCGCGGCCGCAGCAGCCGTTGGACCCCCGACCCTCACCCTGCAGAGCAGCCCCGTCCCGGCGACGGGGCCCGCGATGGCCGCCAATCAATACGTCGAACTTTACATCGCTTGACCATAGGACCTATGTTTTTATTTTTCATTACTTTTTCCACAGTGTGGGTAAGTAAAATTTTGTTGTGTTTTATTAGTGTTTTTCAATGTTAGGATAGAAAACTAAAAAATCTCGTTAGTGTTACAATAACCAAAATGAGTAACCGAACAAAATCATTCCAATGAAACTGAAGGAAGGAACCAATTTTAAAATATAATTGGAAATACTCATAAATGAATAAAATGATATTGAGGGAACCAGAAGTATTTACACACCCAACTATTTAAAAAAAAAAAAAAGGTTTTTTCAATGATTTTTAATGGATACGTTTTGGAATAAAAGTCAAAATCCATATATGTATCGATTACACCCCTCTTGAGGATTAAAAAAAGAAATTATTTGCTTTTATACAAAATAGCAGTTGCAAGCCCACAAATACAAAACAATATTTTTCAAAGCACCTCCGCGGCAAGCAGTTGAAGTCTCCTCTATCGCCACCTGGAATCATACATTTTTTTTTCATAATCTACATGAGTTTAGATAATGAAGTACCCATGATCTTAATTTTAAGAACTTTTTTCGCGAAATAGTGTGTTTAAAAAAAATGTCGTGTTTTTGGCAAAAAAAAATCGACTTCATAATTTTTAAAATTAAATCGTTTCAATCAATAGTTATAATCGTGTGTTTTTCACTAGATAATTGAATGAAGATTGAAGAAGTTACAATAAAAATTTTAAGTTAATCGGATGAAAACTGTTTGAGTTCTACTGCTTGACAATTTTCAAAACAGGATTTCGAGAAAAACGCATTTGAAATTTGAAAATGCTATAACTTTTCATCGGAGTAGCTCTAGAAAATCAGTCATCATACATGGACATTAAATAAAAACAAAAATAAATTAAAAACATTCAAACAGATATAAGCCTTCAGCGGTCTTGCGTAATTTCCATGTACATTAACGCTAAAATTGCATTATCAGTGAAAAAAAAATTATAGTGAAAATATCATCAAACTAGCACCGATCCCCCACAGTCACGGATAGTGAAAATAAAATTAACTATCACGAATAGGTCAGGGATAGTTCAAATGAATGTATTCGCTAATCAATGAAAATGCAAATATCACTACACTATCACTTATTTTATATTCACTGAAACAGCAAGACTAAGTTGATTGAATTTTACCTACTATGAGAAATTTCATGAATTACATTAACTTAATTCAGTGCCTATATTGTATTTAAAAAAAGTAATATGAAATTATTTAATTAGATAACTATGCATTCATATGTGATCACTGACCGACTCACGGTATCACTTATTCGGACAGTGCTAGTGTAATAATATTACACTAGACATTTACATTTGTTGTTTGTTGGCATTTGTTGTTTTTAATAATTAAACAAGTTAGTAAGCAAAATCCGATAATGAGTCGATGAAATAAATTTGCTGTTCTATTAATGTGAAGATCAGTTTCATCAGTCTTTTAACCATTTATCAAAATCATAATTGTTATAAAAAAAATCAAAACTACATTGTTTGTATTTAGCTATGGACAAATTTTAAAGAAACATACACATTTTCTTTTATCCTTAAAACATTATTGTTATTGGTGTTTGGGATTTTAATTTCTCAAATAAAAATAACGAAGTATTATTTTTCGGAAAAGTTGATTACATAATTTTAATTTAAAAACCGACCGTACGAATACTTTTATCCATTCTGACCATATTTGGATTTTTCAAATAAGATTATCATTTTGATAAAAGACATTTATTCAAATTCATTTAAAAACTGTGTGTGCACAAATACTTCTATCCCTTTATAAATTCGTATATGTACTTTGCATAAAATAAAATTACTCGACTTGTGAACGCATATCGAACAAAATTATTCAAAAGTGGTAATACTTGATCTCTAATTGTAAGAAGAACAAAAAAATAATAATAAAAATGAGTACTTAAATAGCATGATCATATTTGTTTTACCATTTTCTTATTAGAAAAAGAAACTTTCGAATAAAATTAAAAAACAATAAGATCCTTCTATTCGGACCTTGGAATGATTTATGAAATTTAATGATATCGAAAAACGTGACGTTTTATATATATTTCTTTTAAGTTTTTCTCTTAAATTAAGTGCAATATTCAAATGTAGGTTTGCCACATTATATATTTACTGTGTTTTTTTTCTTCGTTTTTAAGAGATATGTATATTTAGAGTGTTTATCAAGTGTTATTTACTGTATATTTTTTCATTGTTGACGTCAGCAGTTCTTTACGAAGGTTTTGTTAAATATATGTTGAATACTAAGTCCGTTTCACGATTAAGTGTAAACGAAAGAAAACATTTGATATTACTTCTAAGATTTAGGAAAGCAAAGCGTTTATATACATTACAGTTTGCTGACAATAATATTGTACATAAAATTTTTTTAGAAAAAAAAAACATGCTAAGAAAAGTAGGAAATATAGACAAATATATTAAATAAAGATTTCTTTTAAATGTAAATGTTTTTAGAAAATTCTTGCCACAGGCTGCTATCTCTTCTTAATTTATTTATTCGACGCAAAGAACGTAATAAGAATTTTAATTGAATTTCATTATTGGAAACGATACTTACCGAAGATTTTGTTATTTGTAAAGTATATAATGGGTAACTTTTTATGTGGGCACAAATAGAAACGGAACATTTCTACTTTATATTTTGTACTCAAAAATTTTCGAGAATGCTAAACTTTTTAATAAATTTATTATAAAATAACCATATTTAAGTAAAATATTTATCGGCAACAATCACCAAAATTATGTAAAGAACCATTAAATCCCACTTTCTTCTGTTTCCACATCAAAGTATGTACCTATAAATTATACAAACATTGTACCAATCTAGACGTAGCTATAAGTAGTCAAAATACATAATGATAATTTATAGACGTAATACACATATCATAGTCAAATGTAAAACAATTTGATAAAATCAAAGACAATTGTAGAACTTAGTCACCTAAACTAGTTATAGAGCAACGAAAAGCAACAACGTGCAACAGGCAAAATTTAAAAAAGCAATTCATATAACTCGGCAATTACAGCAAACAGTTGCAATAGGAAAGCGAAATGTGTTAAACGATCTATTATATTTAAAAAAATCAAAAAGTACCTTAAGCGTATCGTCTAAAATCATTTTGATAGTCTTTAAAAATCCTGAATAGTGTTAAATGTTACTTTTATTTTTTTTAAAACAGGAGCAAATTTCTTTACATTATTTTTTACTATACGCAAAGCGAATCGACAACATGTCACAAGAGTCTTCCAATCCACATGGAGTTTAGTTAAAAGTTTCATTTATTTTTTTTAATACTATCCTTAGTATTTAGAGTAAAAAATGTTTACAAAACAGGTTATACCACAAGGATATTACTCTCAAAATTGAAAATTAGTTTGAACAAAGCCTAATGCGGCACTGTGCTTCAGAAGTAACGAAATTATGAGAAAAATTCATCATAGTGCATACTTAAATATTTTTAAACTTAAATTATAAATTAAACAATTAGATATATTGTCGCAAATAAATTGTTAAAAATGAGCTTAATTATTTTCTTTTTTAAATCCAATTCCTTCATCCTTTTAAAAATTAAAAAAGACAAAGAAAAATTCTAAGAGTTGATTTGATTCCGCACCCATTTTTACGCAGTTTCCCTGTGAAAAACAACAAAAACGAAAAATTGAGATCGACTTGGTTTATTCCTACTTTATCATACAAAATATTTTCTATGATTAAAAGTTAAAATTTTCACTTAGGCAAATACTTAACGAGTTTTAGCTCATGAGTTAGCCACACAGCCAGTGAGAGCAAAACTAATGACCCAGACTGATGAGCAGCAGCCAAGGAAACAGGCACATAATTTAGGAGTGTAAGAATTCCGAGTCCGACCTGTGTCCAGCCCATCAGAGCCACTGCATTTGCCGCAAAGTGTGCCCTTCGTGGCAGAACTCTTCGCTTCGACAATAGCCACAATCCAGAAATTAATGAAAGAGTTGTAATTCCTAAAATTCGATGATCCAACTGAACAGTCGTTGGATTTTCAGTAAAATTTCTAATTGCAGGAGTGATCGCCAAAACATCGTTGGGAATCCAGTCATCGCCCATTTTGGGGAATGAATTATAAACTAGTCCAGCGTCTAAACCAGCGACAAAGGCTCCTGAAAAGGCGGTAAGGAAAATCATACCTTTCGTCACGTGTGCTAATTTTCGAAATCCTATCGCTCCTCTGGTGACCTGCGACAGTCTCTCTGCAGGCAGAAGGTGGCTTAATGACGACCATAAAAAGAGGGTATAGAGGGCAAATGCGAATGTTAAATGCGTTGCTAAGCGATACTGAGATACCCTCGGTACATCGCTTTCACCGTGGAACCGATCTTCCAAACCCGACTTAACCATGTACCAGCCCATCAACCCTTGAATACCAATCAAAGCGCCAAATATTAAAATCCGTGGCTTCATCGCCTTTGAAAAGTAACCCCTGGTCCAAAAGTAAATAGCAGGAAGTGCGTAGAAAGCTCCAATGGCCCGGCCCCACATACGATGGCCGTATTCCATCCAGTAGATCCATTTGAACTCATCCAGCGTCATGCTTGAGTTTTTCCTTAAAAAATAATCCACAAATTAAATACATTGCTAAATTATTGATAAATTTAAAATTATTGCTACTTTGATACAGAATTCTGCACAATATTAAAAAGAAAATGTATACTCTTGGAAACAATCAACAATTTTAGTTTCTAAATTCGCCGCACACTCTAAATATTGAGAATTGTATAGACTACCTTAAAAGACGGCTTTAATTAAATAGATACGAATAGTTCAAACTTCGGGTTAGTTACGATCAGTTATCAAAATCGTGAAATATCAAAATCTCAACAACTGGTTAAGATGATTGACTACTTAAGAGTAATTTTAATTTTTTATTGCAACATACCTTAAAATTTGAGAATTTTAGAAATTATCAAAATAGGCCGTTTAAAGAAAAATAATATATCTTAGGGCCGATTATTTAATAAACCAATAGCATTATTCTTTGAATAAAAACTCAACCTGGCTTTTATTTGAAAATTGGTTATTTTTCATTCAGATATGAAAACAAAAACGTAGTTTCTAAGAACTAAAATATTTTCTATATTTCCTGAACAAAATTAAAAGTCATATTCGTTAATTTTGAAGAATCGATACGTTTCATTCGATACTTTAATTATGAAAAATGTGAAACCTGCGCAATTAGTGGTAACTAATGCTTCTATTTTCTACGCTAGGAAAAATAGAAAGATAAATTTTAACCAATTGTATTTAAAAATAGGTTTAGCTGAAGGGTCACTGAATTCACATCTTTCGATAATATTTACGAATTAAGGATGGAATGTTGTCATGTACATTGTATATAGCGAATAAAAATATGAATAAAAATAAAACAAAATAAAATAGTACATACAGTTTAAATTCAGGATATTGTTTGTATCTTTCAAATTCCTCATGCCACTCTTCAGGGGTAGTTGGCCTCTTCTCCCCGAGAAGTTTCCAAGTGACCATAGACAGACCAGACTCGGTTAGTCGCGTAACACCGCCTATAATAAAGAAATATGACATCTTTTAGTCCAGAGACTCTTTTATTCATCTATTAAGGTTTAAATATAAATAATTTAAAAGAAATCACAGTGCATCCTCTAAAACCTACTGAAGGAGTTTCTAAAGCTCCTATAGAATGGTTAATTACTGTCCCTTGGCTACAGTTTCTAAAATAATCCCAACCACGGACAAAACGCTGTAAAGAAGGGCCAAATACCCAAGAGTCGCACCTAAAACCACCGCGACGAAGACCATCCCGCTGCATCCCAAGAGCCACCCTCCGACCAATTTCCTGCCTTTTTCTGGTAGCGAAGTATTCATGCATCTTATTACAGCTGCATTTGGAACAATTCGCTTTGGAATAATTAAAATATTCTACAAAAATACAAATAAATTAGAAGACGTGACCAAAGTCAGAGAAGCGGTGGGGAATTACCCGGTTGCCACTTTGCAAGAGATTACGACGGGCTGGCGTTGACGAAATATTTCGGATTATTGAGAAATGCGATTTTGTTGCATTTCTACATGTGCACTGTGCTGCTTTAAGGATGTTTGCTGATAATTTAATTGAAGTAAACATTTTTTTCTCAAGTGGTTGAAAGACAGCTCGTAGTTTTTAATTTCACGTACTTCTTGTCTTTGACAAATTTGAACAATAGGTTTCTAATGTAGAGAAAAAAAAATTAAAGTGTAATTTAATGTGATTTTCATTATAATAGAAGCAAATTTACCAAAGCATTAAGAAAGAAATGCTGGAAAAATCTCACTTTATAAACTACGTCCCTGTAAAGGAAAAACAACTGACAACTGTCATCCTGGGAACAGGGCTGTCCATTTTGAATTCTAGTACAAATAAGGAACGAAAGAAAATGGAAAGAAGATGTACAAAAATAGTTGCCAACTGACAGTTGGTTGTTAAAGTTGGGGGGAGGATAAATTTCGTCGATTTAAAGTAGAAAAAGCACACTAACTGTAAAAATAAATTACATTCAACTAAATACAAATATTAACTGCATGATTATCTCGATAAAGAATAGTATTGCTAATTTTTTAACCAGCTGGAAGGACTTTGCGGTTACCGCTGTCAACAGCTGTTGAATAATCAACTCTTGGAGAAACAAATTTTTAGCTCAAAACCACTTTAAAAAGCCACCGCTTTCTTGTTGAAACCTTCACGATAACTGAAAGTATGATAAAACAATTTTTAATATACTTTCTTGTGCTTCCCCTCGTAAGTTTACCAATCAAAACTTAGTGAAATATTTTTATTTATCCTTCCTGCTTACAAGAATTAAAACTGAAGAAAATCCTGCAGGAGGCTAAAAGTGGAAGAGAAGTCGGTGTTCGCAGTATAATTTAATGTTTCGTATTATAAATAATGCTCAATATTCATCGATTTCTCAGTGGAACTTCCAATATCAACAGTTTTTTAGAAGTGCACCAGATTAGGTCGATTGGGGCAAATTGTGCTGCACTGTCGAAATCCAGCAATAAATCGAACCGAATAAAAGGCTCCCGAATATTTAAGAAGCCGCTAAATGTTAAAATGGATCCACAGAAAAACCATGCTGGAGCAGCAGCTTGTGGAGCGGGCTCTTCTAAGTTTGTGCAGAATGGCTTAAGAAGTGACGCACTTAAGAAACAATTCAACTCTTCTCAAAATTCGGTAATTAAAAATATTAACTACATAACATAAATAGGTAGTAACAATCAAGTCTCCGTAGCAAACTTATTTTAGGCTCATCTAACGTTTCTGGTTGGGAAGTTTGTTTAAATTTTTATTTTTATAAAAATTACAAACATTTTAATATAGCAAAATTAAATTTAAAGTACATAAATAGATAAACAGGAAATCGGAGGTTTTAAAATTTTGAGCTTGTGTCGCTCCTTTTCTGGATTTCGACAAGCACAGACAGTGACTTTTGTAGGGAACTTTTAATGTAAGATCTTTATTTTAATTAACATTTTCGGCTACGCGCCGCGTATATCAAGCTCAATTTCTATAACTCTGCAAGAGTTCTAAAAATGCATAAATTATAGAAAACTTTTTTTTTCCTTACATTTGTAATTTAACACGATAAATGCAAACTTGCCACTATCGAAGAACCGAATAAGATATTTGTTTTTAAATCGTTATTTTCAAATAATAACGCTTTCACCTAGAATTTGAAGCATTAATGATGATCCAGATTTTTTAAGAGATTTGAAATCAGGGAGGATAACTATTTTACGACAATCGGATTTTTGATTAGGAGCTTGTAGTCATTACTTGATAGGTTGTACTATGTACATAATTGCTTGAATTAATTTTTAATTCTCATTCAAAGGACACTACAAAAAGTGGCTTCCGCCAATGGGAGGATATTGAGCCATCCTCCGGTGGCCAAAGTGCCTTCTCTGAAGCTATTGGTGGGAATGTTTTCACTGTGATGTCGTACAACATTCTTTCCCAGAATTTGCTGGAAACCCATTCGTACCTATATACGAATCATGACCGTAATTCTCTCAACTGGGAGTTTCGACTATCTCGGCTTAAAAACGAGATTTTACATATTAAACCGGACATCCTCTGTCTGCAGGAAGTTCAAGCAGATCACCTTCAAATGATCTTAGACAGCTTAAAGGAGTTAAAATTTAATCATATTTTTAAGAAGAAAACTGGAAACCGGACCGATGGTTGTGCTATTTTCTACAATAAAAATCAATTTACCCTGCTAGAGCGTCACTCTGTTGAGTATTATCAGCCCCAAATCGAGGTAAGAGTCATCAATCACTACCATCAAACAAATCATTAGAAAATCTACACTCGAAGCAATTAAACAGGGACAACGTTGCCATAATAGCGAAGATGTGCTTGAATTCTGATCCATCCGCATGTTTCGTAGTAGCGACTACGCATTTATTGTACAACCCCCGGCGTCAGGATGTAAGACTCGCGCAGATACAAGTTCTTCTAGCTGAACTAGACAAAATCTCTTACAATGGGTATAATACGAAAAGTAGGCAAGGTCGACCAAAGCGGCTCCCCATTATTCTTACTGGCGACTTCAATCTGAAACCTTGGTCTGCCCCACACCGCCTGATCACTTATGGAAATTTGTACTACTACAATTTGACGGCGCGCCAGTTGGAGAATCCAATGGATCAATTAAGCCAACTAACAGGCTACAAATTTCTACCACCTAGACTAGGGATCACCGACAATTGCCAGCATGTTGCTAATTCTCGGGTAAGCTGCTGCGTTTTAATTTTAACAGGTTTCTATTAACTAATACTTGCAGTTGGTCAACACCGAAGTACCAAATCAAAATGCGACAGGTTTTGATGCTCTTGAACAAGGAAACTTTGTGAATCAACATCCCGAACTTTTTGAGTCTGGCCGTCTAACCCACAGCCTGAATTTCACCTCAGTTTATCCGCATAAGAAGTCCAACGGTCAACGGGAGGCTACCACTTTCCAAGAGAGGTGGATTACAGTGGACTATATGTTTTACAGTCAGAATTTTGGAACTTCTGTGACAAATTTAAAGCTCCTTTCACGGTATTCTTTGCCCTCCGTGGACGACTGCCATGCTATGGGATTGATACCAAATTTGCAGTTGGGCTCAGATCACTTGTCGCTTTCGGCAAGGTTTATTTTGTTTTCTCCGAACAGTTAGCTTTAGCTTTAAGGCTCAATTCTTTGTAAATAATAATGAGAGGACTTATATTTTAAAAATTGTGTTCGTTATTTATCTCCAAGAATCCTTTTATTTATTTATTATTATACCCCAAACGACTTTATGCCCTTATACAAGAAATAAAATACTAAACAGCAGTATTAATTTGCCAAAGAAGTTGATTGTCGATCATCTACTAGCCTCGCAATTATGTTTCTAGGTCCAATTAGTACGCAGTTCTTTGTAGCTTTAGTTGTATCAAAAAGACCGTCCAAACTGGGATTATTTCGATGTTAATTTTCCGAGTGTGTTATAAATTTAAAAAGCGAAAGATTTCGCAGGTTCTAAGAGACTGCCATGAAAATTCGTATATAGATTGGAGACGATGTATTCCAATTTTCGAATTTAAAGGATAAAAATTAGTACAAAGAGAATTTCGAGTTCAATGATTTTGTACACATTTTTATATAACAAGGTTAAAAACAGCGCATAGATACTTTAAAGAAAACTTAAAGGGAGGCAATTTGCGCATACTGAATTTTTTAAACGAAGAATATTTTGTTAATTTATGAACATTGCAATTTAAAAAGTTCAGTAAAATTGTTACGTATGTATGATATTAAATTGAGTTATGTTGATCACATAATACATATTTTTAAAATGAATTTTATATGTTATGTTGAAATATGCATTAAAACGTTTATTAATATAGATTAAATAAAAGCGAATTTTAGTTAAATGTGTTTTATTTCACGTTGTGGCCAAAACAAACTGAAATTAGAGTGCACCTTTAGATTTTAAAAAATCACTCAATGCGAACAAAGTTCTTATAAAAGGCAAAATTTAAATAATATGAGGCCAGTGTTCATTTACCGCATGAAATTAAGCTTTAAATAAAAACCCAAAATAATTTTAACAAGAAGTTGAACAGGATACGCTTAAGAAATAAATAGGAATAAAAAGTACGAAAACTAATTTCATCTCTATAGAAAAATAAGACTGTTGGATTAATCCGTGGGATTTTGGATAACAATGAGGATAAATTCTTTGTCTGGTGCCACCATGATCTCGTGCTTCTTCGACCGGACCCTGAGGAAGGTGAGGTCGTTGGACGGGTCCAAGTCTCTGACCACGCTGCGGGCCTTGTCCGCCAGCTGACTCATCAGACCCGCGTATTGCACGGTCGTCGTGTTGTCGAGGGTGCTCTTCACCGGAATGCCTGCAAGGGAGCGAAGGGTGAGAACTGCGAATCTTTGGGAAAACGACAAAATAATCAAGCTCAATGTTTGACTTAGTTAAGAATTTGCATAAATATTTGGATAGGGAGTCAATAGCATGACATCATACGGCAACAATGGGATTTTTTAGTTTTTAAAATCGACAATAATTACAAGTCAAAGAGTTTATTTTTTTAAGACTGCTAGAGCAAAACAACAGGAAGAATTCCTGAAGAAAACTCTCAAGAATCTTTGTTAAATCAATAAAACCATGTCAGTAGAGAACTTCCTAGAAAGCGGCATTAACAAATATTAAGAAATTGTGTTACTGATTCGTTAATCCTTTTCCGCTTTATCTTATACGATTCAACTATTATTAAAAGTGGTTTGATTTAAATTTAGATTCAATTTTAACTTAACTCACCTTCGTTGTTGACGACGATGGTCCCGACAACACCTTTGTGAGACTGGATTCGTTTCAAAGTTTCTTCAACTTCTTGAGACTAAAACGTAAAATTGTAAATGTTATCCCACAATTTCCAATTATACTTTAAAAATTACCATTTTTCCGCTTTTACAAAAGGAGCACCAGATGAGTGAAAATTAACAGGCCCGAAAATTCAGTTGTCTTGTCAACAACTGAAATGAACTTGCGATAAATGCTGTCAAAAATTCATTTCAGTGACCATAGTTCATTCATTCAATTCACTACCAGGGACGTACTCAGTGATCCTTTTGCACTAGGCAAGTTGAGCGCCTTCAAGAGGCGATAAATTTAAAAATTGCACTTAATTTTTGATTGCATCCTGCATTTAAATTAAAAACAAATCAATTTCTATTTATTTTACATTACATACAGAGTTAAGGGGGAGAACTCATTAGGAGGCGGATTTTGAAACTTTTTTATGAATGTTTTTAAGCTGATAAAATTATTAGAAATTGTCTAAATATGATTATTTTTTTAATGCTTTCAAGTACAATTCGAATTGCTTTCAAATCGTTTCCAACGGAAATGGCCTCATAATTAGATATCGTCCATCGAAAATCGTTGTCAGAGTTGATCCTCTGCGAGAATCTGAAAAAAATAGCTGCGTTTTTTTCACAATCGGATTTGGCTCAGAGGAAATTTTTCATTGAATTGAAATTGAACCGTCTCCAATAAAAAAATTTTAAAATTTGCTAAAAGCACATCTAATTGCCATGATCTTGAACCGAACAAATTTTTGGATTAACTTTTTGACGCAAAGTGGGTATAAATCCAAGTAATTTTATTTTATTTTCACGACGGGTAAGTTTATAAATTTCAATTCAATGGACAATTTCCTGTTAAATCCTGGAGAGAACTAATATTTAAATTACTTACTTTATTAAAATATTTTCTAAAATAAAAAACGCGTCACTTGCTTTTGCGAAAAAAATACAATATGCATGTAATTTTGCTGTACTTGGTCCTTTTGGACTCTACCAGGACTCACATGAAATCTTAAGAGGTCAACTTGAAGACACTGCTGCGGCACCATGTTTGAAATTAAGTGGTCCGTGTTGAGTTTTCTAAACGTTTTTCAATGTTAGAATTGTGGTTTAAGTTTTTCACAACAATTTTTCTCCGGGGTTGGTCTTCATCCGATGAGAGGCAAAGAAGCTATGGTTGTTTAAAAAAAGGGCTATTTTCCCCTATTTCCGGGCATGAATTCCATGTTGATTGGGAGGAAAAATTTAAACCCGTGTTGAATTTACCCAACCTCTCGTTTTTGAAGACTTTTTCACTTTAAAAGACAATGGCTCATACATAAATATTATTTTAGGATTAAGAAACTAAGAAATTAACTGAAACTAGTTTCAAGTTGGCCTAATTTTACCTAAAATATAACCTGAGTATCCTTCCACTTTTTCGAAATATGTAGTAATTAAAATCACTTCCTTTTCGTTAATTACACTTAATATACATTAAAAGTGTGTATCACTTACATTTTTCAGTTAATTTCAGGATAGGAATAGGAAATCTAAAAATGAAATGACAATTTTTGTTGATAGTTATTGTTTTCATTTATTTATATAATTTTTATAATTTTACTTTAGTTTACGTTTAATTATGTTTGTTTTGTTTATAATATCCTCAAAAAGTGTATTAACGTGAATTCTATTATATTTGTCTTCATTATTAGTATTATGCGATCAAAAAATATTTATCTCTCGTCCTTTCTCCATACATATAACTATAGCCGAACGGCGCACCACCCAGGCAGCTCGAACGGCAGCAAGAAAAAAACCGGGAAAGAGTGTGTGTTTGTTATTACAGAAACTGCACAGGCAAAAATGGTAATTTACTGACGTGAAGCGAAGGATTTGTTGGTCTGCAAACAGAAACAATTCAGTGTAATCTGTGTTATATTGATTAAAAATTATATAATACATATGTTCAGACCCTAGCCATATCATAGAAATTTGAGTATAATATGTATAAAATTCGATTCCAATTTATAGGAACTATTTTCTAAAGTTTGAATTTATTTTAATTCTCTTTGGTTTTTTTAGCCAAATTATATCGTATATGAGATATTTCACAAAATGTTTTTTTAATCTTAAAATAGCACCATATAAAATTCTGAAAATAATTTGGCCACTATGTACATTTATTTTTTTGGTTTATTTTCTTTTTAATTAAGTTTCTAATATTTTATATACATAGGTGATCACAATATGGCTAGGCAGTGTATATGTATGCAGGTTAGTTCGTAAGTAATGGATTTAAATGAATAAGCAGATAAAAGAGAATATTTCTAATAAAACTTATGTTATTTCCGCGACCCAATGCTATATCATGTCGTTTTTAGAAAATTTAGTTGACTTCTTTTGTAAAATATTCAATAATTAAAATTGTTGTACCCACACATTCACATCCAGAATTTTGAAATGGTCAGGTTTATCATTGTCTATTTCTAGCATGGGAGCTTAATTAAACTGATTTTTTTTGCTAATGAATTGCACTTTTAATTAATTTATTTTCAAACACACACTAGGACATGTGAGCTTCCAAAATTAACTTGAATTTTTTTATTCCGAAATCCGAGGTAAAAATAAGGTTAAAGCCCTTATATTTTTTATTGGTAATATTCTCTTCTTTCTCTTTTTTTATACATTAATTACTCTATTAAGTCTTTCGCTTAACACAAAGACAGAAGGTAAATAGGTATTTTCTGATTATTATTTCAGGGCGGACGAATATTGTTGTAATTAAATTGGCGAATACCTTACAAATAATAAATTAGTTGCTGGACCCTGAATCCGGTTGTTATTGGCTTGCACCTTCGGGTTTGCAGTCTCCGGGGCTGTAGTTGCATTTGCTATACCACCATTTGTGGTGTTAACATTTGTTTTACCCAAATTATTGCTGTGTCCAGCTGGAAGTAAATTTCACCTGTTGACATGCATCCGATTGTGATTGGTGCTAGATGTTGAATTTGTTGGCGCTACACCAGATCCTTGATTCACTTTGAAAGAGAAAAAAGAAAAGAAAACAAAAAAAATATTGTTTTTGTTCGATTTTAGTTAAAATTCATGAAATAAAAATAAATTTGATGTAATTAGGGCCAATAAGGTTTTATTAAGCTAGTATTGACCTCAGGTGTTTTATGCTATTGTTTTGAATCTATTTCTATTACAAATTTTTAAAATTATATTTAGATTATTGCCGTCTTGATTTATATGGTAATTTATTACTTAGCTTTCTTTATCTTGAAATGCCCAGCAGCTTTATTCATTTATGTGTTATACCTAAACACATTCACATAGAATGCATTTATTTATCATAACAATGCGTCAGTTAAAAATAAAATATCAAATAAAAAAGTAATACTCGTAAATAAATTGTGTTAAAACTAGCTTATCCTTGCGATTTAATAGAGTGTGTATAGGTTAAGATAGATTTCGGCCAACTTGGGTTTCATTCGCACTTGACTTGTAGTTTGCCATCAGTTAACCACTTCATTTACACTTTATTACCTAATTTATTTTTTGACTTTGTAAGATTATGACTGCTATAAATATAATTATTTGAATCCAAAATTAATGCTTTTGAGTTAACACGCATTTGAAGTTAACACGTTGAAGACGGCGCTGCGCAGATTCAGTCTTGTGTGAGCCACCGGTGGTACACGCCGTCCTCAATGTATTAAACAAATATAAAAACAATCCCCACTCCTCTACAATTATAATAAAAATAAACATTCATTTCCATTTAAAAAATCGGTTATCTCTTTATTGTAGTTTTCTGTTCCATACAGCCCAAAATTGTATATTGTGATTAAACTCCGTTTTTCGTTTTCACCTGTAACTTTAAGTCTTTAAAGTGGCCAACAAATTTTTGAAATTCAAATAGCAAATTAAGTACCTTGAGTTGTCTGATGAGAAAGCAAAAGTCAAGAACGAATAAAGCCTAAGTTGGACATATCCGTAATATATTTAAAGACGACACTTTACTTACGCTGCACGTTCGGTCTTGGTACAGGTACTCCTCTTCCTTCTCGTTTCCTTGCCTTGCCCGCGCTCCCCGCTTAAACAGAAGATAAACATACAAATATTACCCCACCGTGTAGGCATATCTTGCACCGGAATGCCGAAACGGACAATTACACTTATTTCGGCATTTGGGTGTAAGATACACATCGCGAAAATAATATTAAAATTAAGATTTTCGAAAACAAATTTTACAAAAACTAAAATTTAATTTGTTTCTATAGCGAAATGCAAAACTTTTAAGTGTACTGTGTAATTCCTTTGCTGTCCGACTTTTATTTCTCATTTTAGATATACAATTACTATGTATAATTAAATTAGATAACATTAGATGCTTTTTTACCAACTTTCATTAGCCAGTATAGACCTTGTGTCTTATATTTTATTGTTTTTCTACTTTCTATTATTTTAGTCCTTTAATGGTTTAGTTTTGGAAGAATTTATACTTTTCGGGATATTTTAATTCTAACGTTTATGATTCATCTGGTAAACAATAATTGTTTTAAATTAAAATATAATAGTGAATTATTATAATAGCAAAAAAAAAAAATAATAAATTAAATGTTCGTTTCCGAAACAAAAACATGTGTGTGTTCTTTAGCAGAAATGATACAAAAGATTTGGAGCCGAATAAACTTGTGTAGAACATTTCTTTATTAAAGGGATCCTAATCGAGGACGTACATATTTCTTAAAATCACTTTTTACAACTCATGGAAACAATTTAAAATCAGCTGTTAAAATTTCAGTTTTTGAAAAGAAAAACAAAATTAATAACAACGAATAGAGCTCGAGTCAAAAACGATTGTAAGTTTTGAGAGAGTTTGAGTTTGAGGTTTTGGTACAACACCACTTATTTAAAAACTATTAAATCACAGTTAATCGACAGTATTCTGTATGAAGGTTTCAGTCCCATAGAAAATCTTTAGGAAGGCTAATAAATGTTTTGGGTTTGGAATTTTATTATCCAATATACTGAACACATTTAGAATGAATTCTATTTGGCAAGTTCCTCAGTTGGCTGTATTTCTTTCCTTAAATTGTAGGAACTAACTGCAGTTACGGTTATTGTTTTATCGCCAGTTCGCCCTAATCAACAATTTTGGAGCAGAACACTATGTTATCACCTGATATTTAAAAACAGCGAATTAAAACGGAAACTGAATTTAAAATTCGGTATAATTAAATACAAAATCTATTTTGTAGCAACTTATTGTTAATAATTTGTTTAATTCATTTTAGTTGTCTATTAGAGAGCATTTCAAGTAAGTATCCGAGTGTCTAGAATATTTAATAAAGAAAACGTATATGAAAAATGTAATAATAAAAATGGGAAAAAATAACTCAATATAAACTGGCCAATGACAAAAAAAAATAATGCATAAAACTCCTGTTGGTCAATTACAGATACAAGTTTGTGCATGAAGCAGTGATATGGTATTTTATGTAATTTGGAAATGTTTTAACAAACAATTGGTCTCTAATATTTTAATTAATCATTACTTGTATGGAATACGACCGATATTTGTGCTTTTAAGCTTTTAATAGATAAAATCAAAAAGTAAAAATTATATTGAATTTTACAAAATTAAGTCATGTTAGACGTTAAAGGATTTTTTAATTCAATTTTATTTGCTCATTAATAAAATATTGATTTAATTTTAGCTGCCGTATTATTTCACACTTTATTTTTCGACATAAAGTACGCTCTTTGTAGAAAAAAAATTGCTTATTATATATCAATAAATGAATTACCTGGTAAATATTTGAAGATTTTTATGTTTTTCAGATTTTGTTTTGATATTTTGCGGTTTTTGTAATCGTTTTGATTTGATTTTACGGGTACATATTTTTGCTGATTTGGTTGTTGGTTTTGTCACGCACAGCACAACACCTCACATAAACAAGACCACGATCTGCACCATTGTTTTATTTTTTATTTTTATAATATTTTTTTCCTGCAAATAAACCTTTGTATCTTGTTCGTTTTATATAAAAGGGATAATTTTAGTTATGAAGAGAGGGAAGTTTTTGAGGTACACCAAAATATTTATTTTAAGATACGATTGTTTTTTTTTAGTTTTATAATAAAGAGTTTCATAAAACGTAAGGTAATGAAAACAATTGTTGTTTTGCATGAACATTTTATTAGTTTTTTGTTTTCTTTTTATTCATTTTATCAGTAGTTGTTTGGAATATTTTATAATTGTTTATTTTTGAGTTTATAATATCATTTGTGTTAAAATTACATATTCGTATTGTTTATGTCTTATACTTTACTGTTGTTTATAACACTTTTATTTTTATAGGTATTACACATCGAATGATGTTATTACAAATTATTTTGTTTAAGTTAAGTAGACAGAGCCTGTATGAAATTTCTTGTTGAATTGGTTCAGTGTTGAGGAGACTTTATAAAATAAAATATAATAAAAGATGAGGACTTCTTGTGATTTATTTTTAGGAGATAGCGCATTTTAACAATATTAAAATACGTTATTATATCCTTAACTATATTTGTTCTACTGTTTTATTAAAATATTGGCTTTTCTATAATTTTTGCTGTACTTATTTTTCCCCTTTTGCAATTAATACTGCATATATTTTCCTTTATAAACTATTGCTACATTCAAAATCAAGTCGGTACCTTACGAGAAAGTAATACGAAATCGATAAAATATAATGCGAGAATTAAAAGGAAAATAATCTTGTTTAGTTTTCTTTTCAATTTTTACTTTGGAGTTTTGGAATGCTACATTAAAAGTCCACTCCACCAGAACTGAGATTTGCATTCAAAGATAGCAGCGTTCTCCATTCATTAACATGGTTAACGCGTTTTCAATAATCTCCTTTTTCCTTTTTCCTAAACAATGCAGTAAAACAGTAGAGCAAATAATACCATTTAAATTATTACTTCAGTATGCTGATGTAATTTCATGACCTTTTGTTTTGCGAAAAAGCATTAACTATTAAATGCGATTGCATTTTGATAAAAGTAGTAAGTAGTGCAACATTTGTAATCATTAGTTACACAAAAACTTACTTAAATAAAAGCACAATGCTATACTACATTCTCGTTTTACTATTGTTATAATAATCAATGTAAAAAACAAAAAGTGATATGCGGCCGGGAACATTTCTTTTTGATAATGCGGTTGCACGAAAAGATAATTTCCTAATATGCCATAATTTTACGCTCCAGTTCCCTGAACCAATATTTACGTTTAAACCCACATAAAAAACGTAAATGTGATATATTGATTTTATCCCAGAACTGTTTACGTTTCGTAACAAATCTTTAAACATATTTATGTTGATAAAAATTTATTTAAATTTACATTTTATTTCTTTTTATTTGTTACCTCAAATTAAAATAAGAACCTTTTTATAAGGCGCTGTCTTAAAATTTCATTGGTTTTATTAATAGCTAACAATGTGAATTAGTTTTCCATTTTCCTTTTTTTATATTTTTTATATTCCTTTATTGGTTTTGTTTCTATCTCATTATTATGTTTTTAACATTTACGCGGTTATATAATTTATAATTGTGAATTATAATTGTTATAGAAGATACATATTTTCTTGTTATTGATTAATTTATAATTGTTATTTTTTTTAAATCTTTTATTTTCATTATTTCTACATCTACTATTTTGTAATATAGGTTGTAATGCATTATATTTGTATTCTTAAGAAAATATACCGAAAAAATATTCTTAACTGATTAAATACAATATTATTTCTTGTTTTTATTAGTTATTGAAAATATTTGCTTTTATGAGAATTGGAAAATAAATGGAAAAAATTATTTAAATAGGTTGTACTAGTTTTTTTTTGTAGGCTTTGCGAGAAACGATATTTTGACAAATTCGATTAGTGCATAATGTTTATAAAGTTATTTTACGGTTTGCTTCTAAATAAATCAAAAGTATCTAATTGGGAGCAGTAGAGTTTTATTAATATACATATTACAGTCGCCATGATTCAGAGTGAAAAACTTACTTATCAGAAATATGAAAAAAGCCGACGTTATTCCATGGCACTTAAAATGTCTTCGAAAAACACATGTATATTTGAGTCTGGTGTAAACGTTTAGCTAGTACCAATTTATGGCAATTTGTTTTTTTCATTAGACAGAAAACAAACGACATCAATAAAAATTATGAATCGGACATAATGTGCCTTTAATCCACGACCAGAGAATTCTAAGAAAGATAATATCTTCAAAGACAGTCGTTGAGTGATAATAACAAATATTTAAAATATCAATCGCTTAAATGCTTCAATGGAAAAAATTTATCAGTGTCACACTAACAAATATGTTAATATCGCTCATATCGAATTTGTCAAAAAGCAAATTTTTTCAAAATGTTGATTTGTCTTTTTTAAATAATAAAAACCGGTGTGTAGATGTATGTCACATTTTTTTATTATTATATTGGAATCAATCATATTTCAATAAAAATTCAGTTTATGCATCATTGCATCTGTTTTAAAATTTTATAAAATGTATTTTTTTCCTTTTCCCGTACATTCGGAAAATTTCATTTGTAAAAATTTATTTTGGTCTTGAGTATGGTGCATTTTTGTAGCGTGCCTCGCGGCTACTGTGTAAATGTTTTGAGCCTGACGATGACATTGAGGGCGGTGGCAAATCGTCGTGTCGTCTAGATGATGACGTGGAGTGGTAGTTACCACCGGCACTATTTGATGTCTGTTTCCAAGACGGATGGTGGACACTCGATGAACTTGATTTCACTATAATTTTCGGTTGATTTTAAAATGGTTTTTATTTAGATTTTTAATCATGAAATTTATTTTATTATTATTTCGAAATTATTAAGATGAACTGTTTTTATAATAGAGTGATTTTAGACCTGTTTCGGCAAATATTGTTTTAATTTTTCATTACAAATTTTAGGAATTAATACCGTTTTAGATTTTATAGAAATTTAGAGATTTTAGAGATGTGCATTAAAAACATTTTCAAATTGAAAAATGCTCGCATTCTCTTTTTGGGATCATTATTTTTTTATATATATTGTTTTGAATCTTTTATGCGAAAAGCGCTTTGCATGGTAGGGGGACTATATCTAAAAAACTGAAAATTACTAAAGATACTTACCAGGTGGATGATAGTTGGGCGAGTGTTGATAGTATTCACGGCGATATTCTGTAGGCTCGTATTCGGGTGGTTCATAGGGGATGCGACTTGAAACAGTCGGAGGATGGCTATACGAATAACTGTCATAAGTTGGGGGTTCATATGGAATTGGTTCCTCATAGTGTCTGCTTTTTGTGTTTATAAAATGTTTTACTATTTTTTGTTTCTTGTTTGGTTCTTCTAAGAATATTTAAGTTACCTGTACGATTCGTCCATTGCTGTACGAGCTTTATCCAGTATAGATAAGACTTTCTGTTTTGGAGGCATCGCAATCCTTGAGGGTGGCCCCGATGACGGATGTGATGATGCTACCTGCTGTGGTGGTCTGTCGATGATGTGTTTGATTTTCTTTAGATTTAGCACAGCATTGACTCTATAAAAACTTATATTTAACTCAAAACTATCATAATTTCCCTTAGACCTATTTATTTTTTCCTAAAAGGCTGATGTGGTATGAAGAGATTATTAAAATAATTAAACAAATCCAGAACTTTGTCTTTGACTTGCAATACTTTATTCATTTTAAAGCTTTAATTATAATATAAGAATAGCAAATGAAATTTACACCTAGGATCAGCATATTATCCTTATTTTACTTCACTTGATTTTTATTCATGCTCCATGTCGTGTTAAAAGAAATAGTTTGGAATGTAATATGAGATGTATTCATTTTCTTTACTTTTAATCAAGAAGCAATCGCTACTTTCTAGACAACACATTAAATTAAATTTAATTGTACTACTGAAATTATATTCGGCTTGCAGAAATAAAAAGACGGAAGCATAACATCTCAATTTGAGAAATTCTTTATTTTATTTTATTCGTATTATACATTGGGCTAGAAAATTAGGTGTAGGCTTAGATTTTCCATTTATCTGTGATTTATATATTTGCTTTGCATGCAAAAACCACTAGAACCACTAGCCAACAGCCAGCTTGATTGAGTAAAAAAGCTTAATTTATAGAATAATAACTTACCTGTATCCATATGATGGTTTTGGTGGTATAGAAGGACCAGGCTTCTTGTATGGCAATGGCTTTCCCTCATTTTCTGGCTGATCCATTAATTCCCTCAATTGTTCCTGTCTTATAACATCATTACTGTCTGGTATCAAATATTTTCTCAACTCAGCCATAGCATAAGCAATTCGGGCGTGCGCTTCAGCTGGCGGAGCAATTGTTGATACTTCAACATGTAAATCTTCATTTAAGTGGGCATATTTAGGATCCATGGAGGCTCGCAATTCCTCTTCTTTGGCGCGATCTTTCATTGAATTCCTTCCAAGAACTGTCATTTTACAAAGTGTCTCCTCTTGAAGACGACGTAACGAGTTACCCTTAGGTCCAAGAAGTTTTCCAACAAAATTGAACTGTGAAAATTTACATTTTAATTATCCTTTTTTAGCTTACGGCAAAGCGAAAAATATATTTACTTTTGGATGTTCTCTAACAGGCACACGAACTTTTTGAGATACTTTTATTGGTTTCTCTCTGTATACATCAACGTATTTTGGGTCTCTTGTGGGAATTCTGCCAGTAGTTTGGACTTTTTCAATTTCTATTAAAGAGGGGAGGATAAATTTGTTAACTGAAGTCTAAAATTTTGTTTGTAGTCTAAATATGAAGAAAAGAAAGAATGAAATACAAAGGATTTTAATTTCTGATTGGTGTCAAGAGAATCTAAAACATAAACAAAAGTTATTAAATTCATATGTATAATATGTAGTTTCTGTATTTAATAACCTATTTAATAGATACACCGGGAAAAATATATGTATAACTTTGAATTTCACTCCCCATGAAAATTAATCTTATTTTTTATGAAGTTTCACATCTGCCGAGGGCCCCAAAACCCACACATTTGTTTTTATTTCGTGATACGAAACCGCAAAAATTAAATTTCGTCAGCCTGCCAAACAGATGATGTTTTGTAAATTATTTAAGTACCTTTCAAGATAAATAAGTCGAATTTAATGAAAAGTCTATAAGCGTTTATTAAAGAAGAAATTATGGTGCATTTGAAAATGTGGTGTCTCCATTGCTGTCTAAAACAAGAATTTCCTGATATAAGTATATTCGGATTTTATTACGTTTAGAGTGATATTAGATTTAAGAGAAAATTTTCCTACAATTTTTGACGTTATTCATTCAAGGTTTTTGCAAAAAAAAAAAAGTGAAGATTAATCGATTTTCTTGGGGATTATTTTGTATGTTTTTTGAGAAAATGCAATTATTATTTTTTGAAATCATTATTCCGTCGAGTTTAACTAAATAACTGATTAATCGATCGATCTTTTTTCTGGCTGATTATCATGGAAAGGATTGCTACGAATAACAATTTGAGTTCTTATAATTTCCATCAAATATACCTACCTCTCTCCCCGATGTTCAGATCAGAGACAGATTTGACAGGAAGCAATAGAACTCTTTAAATAAATTTCTTAATTTAAAATATATTTTTCGTAATATTCAGCCGTTACGGCCCTGATCTAAATAGTATAGAAGTTAAAATTATCTTGTTTTTGAATGTACGAAAGCTGGTTGGTATATAGAAGAATAAGTTTGTCGAACAATTGAAAATCGCTTATCAGTAGATTTTCTGCTACGATAAGTTCGTTGTTTCGGATACTCAAAGCTGGAGCAGAGAAAATCAATTTAAAGGCTAATGGGGACGACATGTAGGAGGAACTGAGTTTCCAAAGTACAAAACAAAATTGTTTGTTTACAGTATCCGTGCCCCCGAAAGAAGCCTTCAACTAAATTTCGACTTGACCACGCTCCGCTATTGATCTCTATAAAAGCAATAGTTTTAAGTAGAAATTCTATCTAGGAATTTTAATCAAGATATTTTTGGAGCGCGAATTATTGCAGTTTTCCCGTCGGTGGTTGGCATCATATTGCGGGGGACGGGGAGCATCATCCTGTCCTGTTACATCACTTGGCAGACATCCGCGAAACAAATTGTTTGGTGTCAAACAAAATGCGATGACAAATTCAGTGTTTACCTCAGAATTTCTATTCGGTTATTTCAAAGTGGAGCAGATGCCGGACGGGGCTCCGCAGTATCGAAATCTGTTCTTTAATACCGCCCAAGATAAATATTAAATTTAGCCGGATGCGGGGTGGGTTTAGTTTGGTTGCTGGGGACGGTTCTGTCGTGGGCGTTGGGAAATTAACCCAAATAATAGGAAATCGTGAGCCTAGACCTTAAAATAAAATAGCGCAACATATGCGAGGCGCTTTCACTGGCCCATTTACTCGAGTGTTTCCTGGTGAAAATTGAAAGCTGTTTGGTTGTAAAAATAGCCAGTGGCATTGAGGCGGCCTCCGAAGTGCTGTCAGGCCAGGTAATTGGGGCAACCACCTGTCCGGCGGTGATCCTTTGTTTGCCCAGCCACGGTCGGTGCATGCTGCGGCCCGGTGTTACGCAACGCACAGAAAGAGAAATTTTAAACAAATTTTCAATTGAAAAAATCACTTCCCACCGCAGACAGAGCTCGCCGAGAAAAAACATTCCACTCTGGACAAAATGGCCGCAAGCATCATGATAATGGCCAGGAAGAGGGATCCGCCGACATTGATTTTGTTTAGAGTTTATTTTCTACCTGTAAACTAAAAATGAAGGCACCTCACCTGACTCAAGGAGGCGTTCCGCAATCGGAAATTTCTTTTCAAGCTTGCTCTTCTCGAGCAAGCAATCTCGCAGATATTCGTTTGCCTTTTCGTTCAGCGTCGAACCCTCTTCGTTTTGCTGCTCCTTATTTTCATGATTATCGCCGCTTCCTTTGCGTTTGAAATCTGAGTTAAATTGGTCAATATCTTCGTCATTATACGAATAATCACCATTCCCATCAAATGTCTCCGTCATTTTTTCGGTTTTTTACCCGGTCAACTACTTTTTAACTAGCTTAATTTCTCCGATAAACTTGTTCAGAAAACACAACTTTTTGGACCACACTTCGCTGTCCTTCGCCGTCGTCTAGCTTTTAAGAAGTGTTGTACTAAACGCCGAAAAAACACGCAGGCCGCCGACTAGTACAGCACATGGAAACTTTGAATGTACTAGATTCGGTTATCATTTGACAGATAACAGTACTAGATGATAGTTACATTGCGGTAATAGACTTCCGCCTCTTGATATATTTCCTGATTAATAATTGGGCGGGAATTTCAAATCGTAATGCTAAAATTTTTAGATCAAATTTTGCTTAAAATAAAATTGATTGAATGGAAACAACTTTTATCGAAAAGATGTGCAATGCAGTATCCATAAGTTTAGAGATATGGCTATCTATATATTAATACGTGAAGGGAAATCTTTGGACCCCTTTTTAAGCAAAATTGCTCGCACTGAGGAGTTTGAGATTTTGCATGGTTAAAGTTTATATAGAGAAGAAGTGCACAAAGCTAAAATTTATATATAATATGTGTTATAAATACATTAAATAAAATAAAATAAATTCGTTATTTACGTTCATACTGTCTATGTCGAACGCATAGTAGTCTGTGGTCAAACTGTCGTAATTTTATTATTGAAAGTGCCAATTTCAAACACATAGTAGGCTGTGTACAGTCGTAATTTTCGTAGTAACCTCGGCAGGTCGAATTTCGACCACAGGGCGACCACTAGTTTTTCTAAATCTACGATGAAGTTTTAATTGACTTCTTTCTGGGCACTGAAAATCAGATTGCTCTGAAAAATATTTTTTGGACAAAAATACTTCCGAATAATCAAAATTCATGTTGCTTTATTTAGTGATGGAAATTGTGATGAAAATATGGATTTATGAAATAATTATTTAAATTACAGCAAAGTTGAAGTAATCGTTGTATGTGAATACATTTCAATAGAACTTTAAGAACCTGGGCAGTTAGCGAATAACACAGGCTATTAATAAAACGAGTGCGGGTGCTAAAGGGAAACATCAGTACACTTAGTCTTAGAAAAGCTTTATTATTTTCCACCAGAAAATTGTCTTCTTACAAAACAGATATGCGCGGCGCGTCTAAACGGTGAGCTCCTTGAGTGACAAGTGGTGGTGAGTGGCGTTTGTCCCACACACTCAAGCAAAAATCAGGCTCGGCAACTTTGACATAACAAAGACCCGGTGCAGCTGTTCGTCTCGCTGTTCCTCCAGATGGCGGGCAGCCGGTTGCCTTCGAATAGAGCCGAGCTGGTAAACGTTTCGAGGTGCCAAAACCTGCTTGCGCCGAGAACGGGGCGCAGAGGGCGCGGTCGACGGAAGCGCCACAGCCACTCTCCCCCCAGTGACCTTCGCCTCTTGTGAAGGGAGCGAGAACGTGACCCTTTTGGTGACTGGTCGATCTGGAGCGTCCGGCGTAGGTTGCTCCGAGGCTGACTGCATTGTTGTTGGCTCAGAAGATGACTTATGCTGATGCTCGTCAGCTGATTCCATGTATGCTGGTTTAAGTTGGTCTGTGGAAAGCGCCTTGATTGAACCGTTGACGTCGACAACGAAGGTACGACCGTCAATGCGTTTGACCACTCGGTGGGGACCGGTGTAAGGAGGCTCCAATGGCTTGCGCACCGCATCGATTCGACGAAATACGTATTCGCAGGTGTCCAAATCTTTAAACACGAATGGATGATGCTTAGAATGTCTGGAGGCTGGAACCGGGCGTAATGCTGCAAAAAGCCGACGTAGCTTGGCGACAAAATCAGTCGGATCGACGCAAGGGTCGGTCTGCGGGGCAAAGAACTCCTTGAACGTGGTTCGGAGGCCGAGCAAAACCGTAGGAAGCGCTTGGGTCCATGGAACTTCTGGACAGCATTTCAGTGCGGCCTTCAGCGTGCGGTGCATCCTTTCGACCATCCCGTTGGCCTGTGGGTGGTAAGGCGTGGTGTGAACATGCTTTGCGCCGACGATGTTCCCAAGATGCATGAAAAGCTCCGACTCGAACTGTCGCCCCTGGTCTGAGGTGATGATGGTTGGCGTGCCGAAGGAGCTGATCCAACCGTCGACGAGAGCTCGTGCTACCGTTAACGCAATTATGCCGCGAAGTGGAATTGCCTGAGGCCAGCGGGTGTATCTGTCAATTATGGTCAGACAATTCGAATATCCGTCACATTCGGGTAGTTTTATCAAGTCTAAGTTGATATGATCAAATCTGCTGTCGGGTGTGTCAAAATTACCCAGTTCCGCACGATTGTGTCGATGTACCTTAGAGCGTTGGCACGGCACACATTGTTTTGCGCAGCGGAGCACATCCTTACGAAGACCAGGCCAGAAAAATTTAAGTGCAACTCGCTTGGCAGTGGCCCTTCCACTTGGGTGAGACATGTTCTGGGCCGTGTCAAATGCCTGACGGCGCAGAGACTCGGGCAAGTAAGGCTTAACAGTCCCATTGCGCTCAGCGCAAGCAAGTGAATGTCCGTCAATTTCGTGATGGTCAAGCTTAACGGGTTGGCTGGAGAGTAGATGTGGCAACTGCTTATCCTTGGATTGTTCCGCAGCGATTGTGCCCAAGTCCATCGCGACAGGCATGGAGATGGTCTCCACCCGAGAGAGGGCATCGGCCACACAGTTTTCTTCTCCTGGCTGGTACTTAATATTGGTGTCGAATTGTGCAATAAAATCCAGCTGCCTGGATTGCCTTGGCGAGTACTTATCAGACGAGAACAAACGAAAGAGGTTTATGATCAGAGTACGTGGTGAAAGGTCTTCCCTCCACAATTCTTTGGAAGTGTTTAATCGCAGCATGAATTGCGAGTAGCTCTCGGTCGAAAGTTGAGTAGCGCTGCTCTGTAGGCGATAGCTTCCTTGAAAAAAATCCAAGGGGAACCCACGTTCCGTCTGAACGTTGTTGGTTTAGGGCTGCTCCAATAGCCGAGTTGGATGCATCAGTGTGCAGCGCAAGGGGTTCCGAAGGCGACAGGAAGGCAGAAGCAACTGCGGCAGAAATGCTGTCCTTGGTGCGCCTGAACGCTTCCTCAGCCGCGGCGGACCAAGTCAGTGTGGCCTTTTTAGTAACGTTGCCCTTGAGCAAGTCCGTGAGCGGTGCCTGGAGCTCTGAAGCGTGCGGAATACATCTACGATAAAAATTGGCCATCCCGATGAATCGACGTAGTTGCGACGAATCAGTTGGCTTTGGAAAATCAACAATCCCCTGCTTCATCGAGACCGGCGGTTGAAAACCGTTCCTGGAAACCAGATAACCAGCGAATACGACTTCAGGTTGGCCTATCTGACATTTGCTCCAGTTTACGTGGAGCTTAGCTTCGTGAAAAGCTGAGAGCAGCTGATTGAGGTGCTCCAAGTGTTCCTCGTGGCTGTTTGAGAACACAAGATTGTCGTCCTGATAAGTTCACACGAAATCGAACTTCCTCAGCAGGTGATTGATCGTCCTCTGGAACGTCTGAGCTGAATTTCGCAGGCCGAGTGGCATGCCGACAAATTCAAATAATCCGAATGGTGTTGTGACTGCGGTCTTCTGAATGTCCTCCGGCGCCATGGGTATCTGATAGAAAGCTCGGTGAAGGTCGATGACAGAAAATACCTTACCTCCGACTTCCTGCAGCAAATCTTCGATTATCGGCAAAGGGTGACGGTCGGGCTGAGTGCGCATATTCAGAAGACGATAATCTCCGGTGATGCGCCAGCCTCCATCGGATTTGGGCACCAAGTGAATGGGGCTGGCCCACTGGCTGGACGATGGTCGTATAACGCCTCTGTCTAAGAGGTTTTTAAATTCTTTTTTAGGTCGCCTGGCTTGGCGACCTCCCAAGTGTACTTGGTGATGAGCCTTTCGTAGGCCTGACCGACAGGACCCTCAGGCAGAGTAAAAGGCAGCGAAACGGAATGCACTTCGGGCGTTGGGCCTATGGTGCAGCCAGTGGATAGGCTGGTTAGACCGTTGATCAAACGACAGCCACGAAGGTCAATGACAAGACCATATCGGCTAATGACGTCTGCGCCCAGAATGGCCGTTTGTGCGTCGGCAACGATGAACTCACACGTGAGTGGCCGGCGTATCCCTAGGTCCAGGGTTAAGGCATATGTACCAAAAGTGGAAATTGGTGTTGAATTGGCTGCCTGTAGTACAAGGGCACGTCTGGTAAGCTGCTTACGAATGAAATGTTTTGGTAGTATGGAGACTGCCGAGCCGGAGTCGACTACAAATCGGATGCTGGTGCAACGATCCGTAACATATAAGCGGCGCTCTGGGGCGAGGCCGGCGACGAGCGCCACATGCGTCGCCGGGCTCTTTAGTTTTCCTGACTAGGTCACGAGCCACGCGAGACATATGAGCATGGCTGTTTACAATGAACTGCTAGGGAACCATACCTGCTATGATACCAGCACAGGTCCGAGTTGGTATTCCCTCCAGGAGTGGCTGAGCGCTCTCTGGCACTGTGGCTGCTGCGAGATTCGGAACGACCTCGCCGGCTGCGCTGACCGGGCTGTATTTGGAGAGCCCCCCGTGTGATGGCCGTAAGCTGAACGATGGTAAGGCGTAAAGCAGCAAGCTCCTGAGCCACGTGGTCTGCTGATGACGGCGATGGCGAGCAACCTGATGAAGATGTTGAAGGCCGTGATGAGTAAACTGAGGTCGCCATAACAGAGGGCCCCATCTGATGCGCCTCATCTGCCACTGCCGCTAGCTCCTCGAGGGTTTGGCCTTTAATTAAAAGGAGCATGCGGCGAGTCTGCTGTGGCAGCAGGTCAAGCCACTTAACCCGCAGAACATCATTGCTGACTCGGGTTCCCGCAAGAGAACGCATGTGGCGAAGAAGTTGTGACGGGCGTTTGTCACCCAACTCCACTCCCGTGAGGAGCTTATTTAGCTGCGCATCCGGTGAATCGGTGAGCCTCGCAAGCAAGGCTGCTTTGATGGCCCGATACCTCTCAATTTCCGGAGGTGACCGAATGATGTCTGAGACATCAGCAATAGTGTCGTGGTCCAGAGCAAAAACAACCATGTGATAATTTGTTGAGTCACTGGATACATGATGCACCTGGAATTGAGACTCAATTTGAAAGAACCACAGCTCTGGGCTAGTACGCCAGAAAATAGGCAATTTGCACTGGCTCACCGCATTTACGCTGCGTGTATCATGTTGTGCGACCGGTGCGTTACCACGCTCAGCCGCCTCGCGTTCGGCCGCCTGATGCTCCACCGCCTGCCGCTCGGCCTCAGCCGCTGCCGAGCGCATAGGCTCCTCGTCCTCAACCATGAACATGGCAATTGATGGGGAAGCAGGGAGGTGCGGAGATGATTGACGAGAGATCCACGCAGCGATCCCGGATCCGGTGGAAGATGATGGATGATGCCAGGAAAGCAAGAAATCGCTGTGTCCGACGCCGAGTTTCACGTTCTTTGAAGCGCACTTTTTTTTGTTTTTTGTTTTCTTGTTTTTGTTTTTCAGCACTATTTGTCTAAACCGCACTGGCTAAGTCGAACGGGGTCACCACTTTAAGAACCTGGTCAGTTAGCGAATAACACAGGCTATTAATAAAACGAGTGCGGGTGCTAAAGGGAAACATCAGTACACTTAGTCTTAGAAAAGCTTTATTATTTTCCACCAGAAAAGTGTTTTCTTACAAAACAGATATGCGCGGCGCGTCTAAACGGTGGGCTCCTTGAGTGACAAGTGGTGGTGAGTGGCGTCTGTCCCACACACTCAAGCAAAAATCAGGCTCGGCAACTTTGACATAACAAAGACCCGGTGCAGCTGTTCGTCTCGCTGTTCCTCCAGATGGCGGGCAGCCGGTTGCCTTCGAATAAAGAGCCGAGCTGGTAAACGTCTCGAGGCGCCAAAACCTGCTTGCGCCGAGAACGGGGCGCAGAGGGCGCGGTCGACGGAAGCGCCACAGAACTTTCGATTACATTTGCACTTCTCTGTGCACTGAAAAAAATATTAGAAATATTAATTATTCTTTAATGATATGTTGGACTTTAAGCAGTTGAAAAAGCATTTACAAAATTCCATATAGCTAATAGTTGGTTTAGCAACAATTTTAGTTCTAACAACGAAACTAATTACTTAGCTAAAAATCATCACAGTATACTTAATCTTAAATCATTCACACTTTTTCATGCCAAAATTCGAAAAAAGACTTATTCCTTCGTTAATAGACTAGACTCAAACTTACTTTGTTATTTCAACCATGGCTAACTTTCGCTTTGTTTTCCTCAACACAATTGACTTTATTCTATCTAAATTTTTCACTTAATAATATGCGATTTAATTTATTCTACTTAAGTTACAACTTTAATTAAAACTAGAACTGTTATACTGTAAAATAATAAATGACATGACAAAAACACTTAAAACACACAAGGTAGTCCAGTAAAATTAACCTTTTCAGCGATGATTTTTTAAAGTTAATTTCATGTTTTATTTGCTTACTTTTGACCAAAAGCTAAGTAAAAAAATTTGGAAAAGCAATTAATATAAAAAATGATACTAAGTTCGAAAATTTGACAAAAAAATTATTATTAGTAACAAAATGAAAACCTCATTTTAATATTATATTTTTAAAATAAAACAATCATTAAAATTGATCAAATTTTATTTTTTATACATTGAGTAACTTATTTTTCAAAGTTTTACGATATTTCTTCAATAAACTAAAAAAAAACCTAGCGGTAATCAGATATATTTTGGAAGCAATTAATTTCAAGTAAAATAAAATGCTCTGCGTGGTACTATACTAAAGTCTTTTAATTTTTTATTGTTAAAGTATAATCTAGTCAATAGTTCCTTAACAGACTTCAAGCTCCATAATGCAAAATTTCTAAGCAAGTTCTTTATGGTATGTGGTATTTAGTAGTTTAATCAAAGTAAATAAATGTATTTAGTAATTCAACGCGCTTTTGCATAAAGTGGCGACATTTGTCTTTCTGTAATTCGTAAACTATTAGCCCTACAATAAAAATACATAATAAAATAAAATGTTATAGATAAGTAATTGTATACGCTCTACTTATAAGAGGTAAGAACATTTTTTTCTTAAAATCAATATTTTGTGAACTATGCATTTCGGAAAAAAAATATTGCAAAAAAACTTTAAGAGGCTGTGATTTCAAAATTATGAATTTTATAAAAGAAAAAGTAAGAAATATAATAGGAAATTTATTTCTGAATAAAAAAGGTTCGTAATAATTTGAACATGGGATCAAAGGTTTCCGAGATAATACAAAGTTAAATTTTTGATTTTAAAATCCGGAAGCACCTCCTTATGAATATCGTATGCTACGCTAGAATTTTTGCAAGAAAATTTATTAATTGGACCGGAAGGTGGTGGCAAATTCAAGGTTAGGTTAGCGGTAACAGTCTAAAATTTGTAAAAAAAATATGTTTTTCTATTAAATGGGACCCAGATGGAGATTGTTTTTCGTTCATCAAAAAAATATGAAATGCGAGATTTCATTCTTTCAATTTCCTAGTGTAACGCTTTAAAGGTCAGCAACCTGCACCACTTGCTCGAATGCAACACACCTATTTTTGCCAGTTGTGTTTTTTTAATGATGGCGCATTAGAGCGATTCTTCCGTACCTCTGCGTCCGTAAAATGTCACCTTTTGGGATAAACGCCGTTACAGTTGCACTTAGGCTTAATTACAGCCAGGCCGTGCGATTGCATGCGGCATGAATATGCAGTCAAAAAGAGCAGAGACGCCATTGTTCTGCAGCACCAACCCGGATGGTGTGTCCCATCAAGTCTGTGATTAAAATTTTAAATGTTAATGAGTTTGCTAAAAAGTCATTGCCAAGCTGTTTACGACCTAATTTACGAAGAGATAAACAACTTTGTAAGACGAAAGTTTACCCGGGTTACCATCGGCGGAGTTCCAATGTGAGTCCCAACCCAAGTACCATGTTCTATCAACTGCACCGCCACCACCGGCTCGAAGGACCAAGTCGCACGGGTGTAAACGGGTTCACATTAAAATTAATTGGAAAATAGAAAAGCAGCGAGCGGACGTCCACCCTGTTTGGCTTGTAATGCATTTAAAGCACTTTTGAGACATTCGGGTAAATTATCGCTATCTTCGTTACAGAGGAATCAAAAGCAGCTGGTATGAATTAAATTACAAATTCAGGGTACCTTTACCTGTACAGGCGAATATTCAACCCAAGCTGCTTTGAGTTTAATTGAAAAATAAACTAAACTAGATTGCCAATATTCTATATCAGATTCGACCTAAAAGTGCATTCATATTAATGAAATTGGGTAGCATACGTTTGCAGTTGTTAGGAAGCAGAGAAGCTCAGAAAATCACAATATCAGAGTTTAATTCTCCCTTTATGTATACTAATACCGTAAAAGATAAAATAGTGGAGCAACAACGCCAGCTAGTTGGCCGATACTACCTTCAGGTAAATTATTAGCACTTAAGACAAATAACTAAAAATTGAAATAATGAAAACAGTTTTATTGATCTAACTACATATGTGTCGTAGTTGTATGTCATTATTCAAATATAAATAAAACAATAATTCTTTTTGATGCGATAGAAAAAAGTAATCCGAAAAAACAAATCGTACTGTTCAATTCAAATATGTTAGCTTCATCGAGCTTAATTTAGCAATAACATCAAACAAATTATTATTTAATTATTTAAAGAACATTGAATAGAATAGAATATTTATTTTATTTGAAAATATATACAGTAGTTAATTAAAATAGAACCGATTAGACTGAAATATCACTACATACATATGTCTAATTTCAATTTACCCAATTTTTTTACAGTGTAATTTTCATGGATATACTTTAATTTAGAAATCGGAAAATTTTGGGTTGCCAAATTGGATCCGCCACTATAAATTTCAAAAGTTTTATAGTTAATTCTTAAAATTATCATCAATTGCCTTTACAGTGTTTTTTTTTTAAGATCCCTTGAGTTTTACTATTTTAAACTTCTAAATTTGGGCAGTTTTAAATGAGTGGCCTCCAAATACCCTTGGTACCAATTTTCACTAAAATTCAATAAATCCTAAAGCTAAATTTTTTGGTTTTGAGTAATTTATTGTATTTTATAATTACATACTTAAATAAGCAAGATACACACTTTGGGCCTCATTAACAAATATTTAAATAAGTATAATTATAAATATAAGCATTTGCTTTATGGAATATCGATGAAGCGCTACCATTTGTCTCAATTCGTTATTTTAAGAGGAAGTAAACCGCGGTGACAAGTCAAAACTATTCCTGCAGGACTATAGTATGCATCGGCTCGTTTCCAAAATTTCTAGCCACTTAGCTGTTGATTTATCTCTAGTGAGTTATGGCAGGATAATTACGAGCAGAGAAATCTGGTCATCCTGCGGGATCAATGAGGCCATAATTTACGGCCAGACGAGGTTTATTAAAGTGTCATAACTCATTGTTGGGGTTAAAATATCCCAACATTTTGCCAGAGTGGGCGGATTCCTGCTAATTATCGGTTCAGGCGCAGATATCCGATTCGATAACCTATCGAGAATGCCCCAGCTTCATTCCCCAAAAATTTTTCAAGCAGGTCATATGCTCCCAAATCCCAGGAAGTCGGTTGATTCCCCACAAAAAGTTGTTTAATGAGTTCAATTTTGTTTTAAAACACGATTAATTGGAAAATCAAAACTTTTGTTTGTTTTGAACATTTTACTTTTTGTTTTGTAGGTAAAGCGTGCCATAATTTTAGTGAAAAGCAATTAGTTACGATCAACGCCATTTCGATTTATTGATACGAACAGAAAGGTTAAATTATTGAAAATTCGAAAAACATAAATATTTTTTTAGGCACCCCACTGTAGATTGATTCGTAATTGAATAACAAATAGGAATTTTAAAATGCTATACAAAAATGTATGATGTATGTATATTGATCTGGTAATTTTTCTGATGGTGTTAATTTAATTTTCGTTTGCAGCTCATATGATAGATGAGTACCTCCGTAAAAAAAGAATTCTGCGCAAAAATTAATTAAAGTGTCATCTAAAATCGCCCGATATAAGAGTCCCACAGACTAAGTTGTAAAAAAAAAAAGCTTTTATAATATCTTTACTATAAATTAATTTCTGGGGCAATAACATTTATTAAACTTTTGAAGGCACGCATTAAGAAATTAAAAAACTTATAATTATTTATATGGCTATAGGAACTATCAACACGGAAAAAAATTTTTCAGGAATAGCCCTGTATTTTCCGACGGATTTTGGGATAGTGCATTATTTCGGTAGCATTTGTGAAAAAACAAAGGGATTTTAACTAAAATTTAAGGGCCAGCGTAAAATGTTGACATTATTTTCTATACTGTTAAGGAGTCTGCTGCTTTTTCAATATATGATGTGGATTATTGATTCTAAAGTTTACCCCTCACTGAAAACCAAAATCTAAATAAGTATGTATGTACATATGTGATGTATTAGAAAACCCGAATTCAAGTTGTTTAAACAAATTTAGCAATATATGTTTTGAACAAATATAATAACATAAGATCTATGTCAATTGGATTTAACTTTCCTCACTGTAATATTAAAAATTCTTTCGCAATGAATTAATCAATAAAGTACTATATATATTTAACTAACTTCAATACAGCACCATTGCATCAAATATAAATACAAATGTTCTTAAATGACCGTGATCCATTATTGATTTATTATATTTTTGGAAGTAAAGATAAAGAGGTTCGGTCGTACGGAGAGGCGGAAATGGTCAAATTCGTTGTCATAACCATCAAACCCTAAGGGCTTCATTCCTTATTTTTGTGAGGCATGTATGTCCTTTCAGCAAGAAATGAAACATATTAAAACTCAATTTACTCAAGTTAATTGCTTTTAGTTCTTTAACCTTCTAAAATGTTATGAAGCCTACAAGAAAATAATTTAGTAATTGTCTATAGGTATCAAGAATTCCAAGAAGTTCTTTAATATTTGAAGTTAAATACAATATGTTGGTCCAGGTGATATCAAACCAACAAGCTAAATTGTTTTTGACAGGGTACAGAATTAAATCTATGAATTTTTTGGTGAAGTATTCTACTCTTTGATTAAGTATTCTATTCATCTATTCTTTGGGATAGTTTAGTTTGATAAATTCTTTAAGATTTTGTTAGAAAGCAACATCTGGACGTGACAATGTTAATATTATAGTCTCATTTTCACTTTTCGAAAGTGTCGCCCCACATACAGCAAGATACTTTGTCAAATCGAATAGACGACAAAGGCAGGGCCATTCGAGCGCCAAAGAGTTCTACACGTGCTTTTGCCCCACTCCTTCACCTCTCAATTTAAATGTCAATTCGAGTAGATCCCTCCACTTCCGGCGATGGTCGTGAAGCTCAAAGGAAACCCATCATCTACTTTGTTGCGAAGCCTCAAATACATTCAGGGATACAAAGTTCGTTACGTCAACGGCAGCTCAAAGGAGTTGGTTTGTTTCCACTTTTTGTCTTATTTGAGGGGATATTTGGCCTTTCTGGAAACCTGCCAACATTCCGTAGAAGGTGCAGTGATTTGTGAATTGTTTTCACTGCATAAATACAAGCATTTCTTGTAAAAAAACAAAAAAACAAAAAGAAAACATTCACCGATTCTTCCTCCAGTAATATGTAGAGATTGGTAATGGAACCCTTCACGGCATGAGTAATAAATTTTGTCCATTGACAATTCCATCGAAAGAACTTTGAAAATAAAATATTTGTGATGCTTGAGCTCTTCTTAGTTTTGGAAAACATCAAAGAGCGCAGGACTGTTGCCCTTCAACATTTCACTTTCTAGACAAGATATTTTCTTGTTCTGTCGTAAAGAAAGTTATTGCTTTACTGCTTTTCTTTTTCATTTTTTATTATAGAGGGCAAATACCTTACTTGGCTGGAAAATATATCGTTGTTTTATATATGTTGAAAGATTAATATTTTATCCCAAAAGCTTTTGAAAAATATATAGTTACCTATACTTAGAATTCTTTTTAGTACGCGGTGTAAAGGAGACCATTCAGGTTTCATGGAAAGTTGGGCCCAAAATCGAAAGTGTCGCCCAACGGAAAAGGATGTTTATAATCCGTTTGGAACATCATCCTATGTATTTGGTACTATGACATCAAGGCGGTAGAACTAACATAATGGAAGCTGCGTAAAATCAAAAATCTGGTTTCCCATACATTTGACCAAAAATAAATACTATCATGGATTCTTCAGGCATAAATTAATCTATTCATTTATTTAAAATATAAGCTTATCAAGCAGCATAGACCTTATATTTTTAATAGATATGTTTTAGTTGTTTCTGACTTTTCACATACCCTTCAATCCTTACACATAAAAACAACTATTTTAATATCAGAGCCGGATAAGCTCAAATAGGGCATTTGGTTTCTATACTATGGTTCAAATCAAATAAGGTATTGAATTTAGGTTTGAATGGCATTCTATACTAGAGATCAAATATGTACTAACTATTGGCGAAGCATCTAGAACATCTATAGTATGATGGTGCCTAAATTATTCCTCCTGTGTAATTTCAGGATTAAGTTAAAAATGGGCATTCTACATATTACTTCCCAGTTTTTTCGATTTAAGAACTGGTTTGAAAGCACTTTGTAGTAGGGAAGAAAAATATTCAAAATAGTGTGCAATTTACAACAACAACGACGTACAAATCAAATGTTATTTGAATTAGATTTACCTTTTACAAAATATTTCTGTTGGCTGAGAATTTTCCTTATACCAAAGGTCGTAAATATGTGATAATAAGTAGTTTAAATGCATTTTCGTATTATTTTTGTTTTAAAAACGGACTATTCTCAAATCGTAAAAACCTCGGATATAATATGACGTTCCTTAAAAATGAATAAGAGATGTTCATAACATTTTATCGAATCAATTTAGTATTTATAGAAAATATTTTTTCGAAATATGATATTACTTAAAAAAACAATAAACTTGACTAAAATTACAACTGATTATGATACCCTCATAAATAATATAACCCAAGTAGGTAATTTTCAACTAATGGAAGCACCTTCAATTTTTCTTATCAACTTTCTTGTTCGGTTTATAATTAAGATTGCAGTCACATCTGCTGCATTAGCACGTAATTATGATTATGCAAAACTCAAAGAAGGTCTACAATCTTCTATCGTACGCCTAAGTAATCTACAAATAAATCCACAACTTGTTCCAGCGAAGAATTACAATGAAAAAGCCCAGAGGGCATCATCCAAGACCCGGGCGTCATTACGTCTCACTTGTAAAACGTGACTGACACGGTGGCGAGTCCTTTTCTTCTTTATTTAATCGCACGTCCATTGCTATGGTCTGTAGAGTTTCGCATCTCAAGGACTAAGTTTTATTACTGACTTGCAAAAATTGACTGAATTTAATGACTAAAGAAAAGCTTGAGAATTTCTTGGAGTGCAAGAGTTCCGGTAATATCGGTAAGATTTATACAGAACGGGAAGATGAGGCTAGGGATTTTTTTTCCCGATTTGTTCCCTTCAAATTTTACCTTAAGCGGCACAATAAAATTCTAATGAATCCTTTCCCTTTTGTACGACCTTGTCTGATAAAAGAGAGCCCACTCGATGGCTTTCTTAAACAAATAAGGCAAAGGACCTTCATTAGTATTCGCCTCAGATTGTTCCGCTTCATGTAATCCTCACGACGGTCTACTGTTAAAAGGTTTAAGTCTACCCAGAAATTTTACCAAGGAGAAAAAAGACTTTGAGCCCTACATGACCTTTATTACAACCAAAAGCGGCCCTTTTCAACCAAATCCGTTCCGCAGTGAACATTCCTTTGATCAACTCTAATCCTCATTGTTAGGGGTGCGGGACAGCAGCTTACCCACCCTCAAACCCTTTCCTTCGATTTTCTTCTCAGATCAAATCTAAGACAGGTTTAGGCCAAGCCCTAGTTTGTTTTGATGACGAAATACAGATAAATCGCTCAGTTGAATGACGATAGACGGGCTTTTCCGTCACCTCTATGATTTTCATTTAATTTCGGTTAAAAGAAGGAATTTAGTCACGTACAATTTCCTGCGTCCATTACACAATCAGCCTAGTGACGTAATTCCATCGACAGGAAGACGACGACGACGACGTCGTCGACGTGGCACCACGCCCGCATTCACTAGAAGAGACAAAGCCTCTTTAATATGACCATAATCAGGTGACGGTGGTTCACCTGTGACGAAAACTGTGTGCTTTGAATTCAAATAATGATTCAAAAGGATTTTCGGATTTTGCGACTTTATCTTAATGAGGTCCCTTTATTTTGATATGAAAAGGGTTGTAATTAAGAAGCTGTATATGCCAAGAATCCTTACATTCCTGTTTTATATCCCATTTGTAGAGTGCAAAAAGAAATGTGTTATGAAATTTAAAAAACACAAAGCAATAACCGGAGGAAGTTGTTTTACTACAGTAAATAATAATTAAGCTTAAATATACAAACCGATTTTTTTTAAATAATACATATAAAGTTCCACATATATAACTCAAAACTTGCCTACAAAATTACAAATATCTAACAGCCACGAATACTACATACATGTCATACATTTTTCAAAGTTATTAAACTCAATGATTGAACATCTTCACCGCTTTGGATTCTTTCTGAACATCAGGAAGTAAACAATACTTTTATAAAGTAGCATATTGAAAATCTGAAAAAATGCGAGGATAGTCTCAAAAATTTTGAGCGTAACATATATAGAAACAAGTATTTTTTGGTCAAATGTAATTTTATTTTTCAACATACATATAGTCGTCTCGTTCGATGAAAATGTCTATTCTCCAAATCGCTGGGTGATTTCTCAATTCAAAATACAATTCGTGAATTTTGGCCACAGTGACTATCCTTGTACATGTGCCTAATGATACTGAGACAGTGATATGAAAAATGATAGGTTTTTATATCTAAATTAAAAATGAAAATTACAACTATAGGATTGTAACTGTTTCCATTATTGTTATAAGTATCATACATTTTCTTTTGTTTATACATATTTGATTAATATTGATTTCAAGTTTCGGAAAATTGAATAGAGGTAAATAAAAGTCAATGAAAAAACCATGGATATAATTTATTTTAGTATAAAACGTGTAACAACATTGCTAATGAAAAGTAAAAATAATGAAGGACTAAGATTATCACCTTGTGGTATGCCTGTCACTGTTTTTCACAAAATTTATTTACATATTTCAATTCGCTTTACAATTTTCAATGGAATGAATCTTCTTCTTACATCAACATGATTTCCATATTCTTCATGCCACACCAACAAACCGGTCAAGTAGGAGTAAAAGAGGCTTAAAATCTTAAATTAATAATAAATAAAATAATGACATTCCATTAAAGAAATTATTTTGTCAATAATTTAATCCACTTTACTTTATATAGCAATTCTATAAAAGACCAACATGCATGAATTATTATAGGAAACTCACAATATAAGGTCCCTCAGATAATTTCTGCCTTATCTATTTTTATTTTCCAATTAAATACCTGTGCTTTCCCGAATACAAATTGTATTTTCAGAATTTCCTCGCAATAACTTTCAGTACACACAATGTATATTTCCTGGCAAAATACTTTCCATTATCACAAACAAAAAGAACAAATCGTCCCAAACTTTCTATAGTTTTATTCTCAAAGAAGTTCAGAAGTTTACGTAGGTATATCATCCGTCGGAGAAGGAGGGATGCTATCGATTCGAAGTTAAACATAATGAGAACAGTAATAACAATTTGCTCGCTTATCTGAACAAAGTTTTACACTTTTCCCAAAGTTGTTTTTCTGAGCAGAAGAAAAAAAAAAATAATCCAGAATAATCGAAGGATTCGAGTTATAATCGAAAAGATTCCAGTTTAATTCACCGATTGGGAAAACTTTACAGAAAATGTATCCATTCAATATTCAATCGAGCCGAAAGGGAAGGCGCAAGGTGAGAAACGTAATTGAGAAAATTTCTGATAGTCATACAATCTAATTGGCTATTAGAAAAATCATTTTTGCGTAAAATTCGGTAAAGATGATCTGTATAAGTTAAAATTTGAATTTTGTTTTCTATACATATTTCAGATATTTTTAGATTATATAAAATAGATTTTAACACTTCTTATTGTGACAATTTTTTGATGTGTATTGGGTATTGAGTTATTATTTGATATGCAAAAATCGTTATCGATTTTTCAAAGTAGACCTAATATAGTTATCCAAATTTTATTGAAAACAAAAAAAAAAAAACAGTATTGAAATTTTTCTTCCTGAGAATTATAAAATCTTAAAGGACTATGCTGATCACACTATGTCAACATTTAATTGAGACCTTGTTTTCCAAAAAATTTAAAAAATAATAACTTGGTATGGTTTTCAGGTTATGTTATTAAAATAATAGGAATTAAAAATTAAACAAAACTATAGAAAAGATTAAATATTAAATTCAGACGTCCGAGGTATTTACAATTATAAAAAAAATTAACTCCGGCTCTAGCAGAATAAATCCGCTATAATTTTCTACGCGTGCGCGTGGTTTAAAACAATTTGGTAATTAATATAAAATTTCAAATTATATTTTACAGAATGTTTTTCACCAATTATCAAAATTGCATTTTTATTTAGTAAATTAAAACTTCAAATAAAGTATTCCTATTAAGCAGCAAACAATTGTGCTGTTGATAATTTTTGTTCTATGTAGAACTCAAATCTTTTCTTAGAAGTTTTGTTGCTAAAGATTCAACAAGTACAGGGGGTTGTATATTGATTGCTATAGAATTTAACGAATTTTTAAAATAAAAGTTCTATAAAAGTAAAAATATCTGGTTTGAGTATTTTTGCTATTATATGTATATAAATATATGTATATTTCGTTCGGTCTGTTTTTGACTATTATGTATGTGTGTAGATGTATATTTTATATATATGGAATGTAATTTCTATAGGAAAGTTAATTTAAATTTTGATCAAAGGAGTTTGAGTGTAAAAATATGCCGTTGATTGTGGTTTTAAGGCAATTTTCTTTGACTTTGCTAATTGGAAAATTTTCCTATATAAGGAAGAAAAGATAAATAACTTCGTCGACTTATTAAGAAAATAGTGAGACAATTTAATATAAAATTTCTTAAGTAGCAGTCTTATTACAGCGAGGAAATTACAGCTGGAATGTTTGATGAGGCTCAAGGCAGAAGCCCGAAGTTAATTGAATATTAGCTCGGTGGATGATGGCTTTATTGATCGTTTGTTGAGCCATAAATGAAGCCATTTTTTTTTCCTTAATGGAATAAAAATCAGAGAGCATCAGTGGGGTGATTGTAACTAATAAATATTTCATAATTCTCTGCAACAAGGTGCAACAAGAAGGACAACATTTTGGAAGAGCCAAGAATCGGTCATGGTCAGCTAGCCGTATGACAATGTAACAATGAATAATGACCTCAGGTGAAAAATGTTTGCGTCAAACTGCATGAAACACGGCCCGAGGGCCTCTTTACTATGCAACTGAAAAGGACTTATGGTTTTGACCCAGCGGCACCATAAACTGAAAATTTCCCACACACCCTGTTTTACATGTTGCGTGGGAGTAAACTTTTTGTGGTTTCAACCCACCCAATTAATGTTGGGTGCAGGAGGTCAGGCAGAAAGTTTGATTTATTCAAACAAAAATGCATCGCCCTTGTGCTCATAAATCGTAAAGAGTTAATGTAGCTAATCGGCCCGTAAGGATGAATTAAGTGCAGGCAGATGTGTTCCATAATCCATCTGAAGTTTTTATAATAAATAAAAAAAATAAAAGTAAAAAATAATTCGAAAAGCACCACCACTGCCAGATATTTCACGAAAGTACTCGCCTCTGTGAGCAATGATGATGGCATCTGATGGATTTTCGCTAATGCAAATTTTACGTAATTTCCAAGCGGAACTGGGCTGGCACCCTGTAGCTTCTACTCCTTCGTCCGCTGTAGGACGGGCGCGGTTGCTCCAGTTCAGGTGAGCACCCTGTGAATTTTTAACTTTGCTCAGAAGGTGGGAACGCACTCAATTTCAGATTAAATCGCGACGCTCCAAATTAGGTTTGTAACGTGAATTGCGTTGAAAATGTAAATGTCCTTTGTGGGGAGTGACGCTAAAAAGGACGAGGGAGTCACTTTTGGGGTGAATTGTAAGGATTGCTAATTTGGCATTTCGTAATTAAATAAATCAGCAACTGAGTGCAGTACAAGCATTCACAGGTGCCAATTACTTGACGAGGCAAAATAGGAATTCCGGCTACGTTGGGGAGCTCAGTTTTAAGACATAGTGTATACCTAAGCCTATTTAAAAATATTTCTTTTTTGTAGAACTACGATGGTTTTAAATAGATTTAATAAAAATACTACTTGTTGCATGTTACAAAAACTGTAATGATACGACTTTGAAAAATGAAATATAACTGGTTGTAAACTTCAAAAATACCTCCCCGCCAAAAACTGGTCTATATATCCACAAGATCGATTTCTAAGGCATATATTAAAATGGTGAGAATTGGTCAAAGGAGTACCACTTCAAAAAAATGATTTTCTTACTATGATAATTGTCGCCTTTTTTACTTAAATTTCAGTTCAATATCGTAACATGTATATAACATACATACATATGTATGTGAGAGGTATTCAAAAATTGTGAGACTTGGGGAAGGGTAAGGTGTTTTTTAAGTAGCAAAATATTTCAATTTGTTGCCACCTTAATTTATTTATTTATTTATTATACGATTATATCGGCTAAATTCGCAAAGAGAGCGATTCATTTAATCCTTTGGGAAACTTATTTAATACGATTGAAATTATGTTAATAATATTTTTACATATTGTAACCTTTAAGTTCAAATACATATTATGATGCATAAGAATTTGTCAAAGGGGGTGGACAATTTTCTCTTCTTTGAACTTATTTATTTTTGAGTATATTACCCGAGTCGAAAGTTTAGATTTTATTTTAAACCTCATGCTATTCAATATTTCCACTTAACACTTTATCCCATAATTTGTTAAGCTAGTTAACTTAGCTTATATCGATGTCAGGTTGAAGATCGGATTGTTAAACCGGATCTAGGTTTTTTGGCTACTTTACAAAATTTGTATCTAAATGTTTTTTTAGTAATAATTAGTTTTTAATGCATGAGTTACAAAAAATAGAGGCACCAGAAATGAAATGTTGTTTAGTTAAAACATTTTTTTGCAAATAACATGCCATTTTAAAGTGTAGGTATCTTTCAAGTAAAACATTTAATTTTTGAGTTTCATGTTAGAGCTCTAAATAATACTATCTATTATTATTAGTGTTATTGTCTTATTTATTTTATCCGAGAAGAAGAAAACGAATTGTAAACTTATTACTTATTTGATAGTTTCTTTTCGCAAAAATACAATTAATTAGAATGTTATCCAATAAACTTGCATAAAAGTGGAACAAGGTTTGAAATTGATTTCAAACACCAATAAATAAACTTTGCTTACTTAAGAATTATTCTTCACTTTAAAAGAAATATTTATAAAATAATAATAAATAAATAATAAATTCAGCAATTATACGAATTATTGTGGTAGGTACTAAAAAACCATATTTTTTAGCTTTACTAAACTTAATCTTAAGCTTAAAGTGTGAAATAGGATCTAAACATTTTTTGGTCATCTTGTATAATAATATATTGATTCTATTTACCATATCCAAATAATTCATCTATATGTATAATTTAAATATTGTACAAATACAATTTGGTTTGCATTTGTACTTTTTCGATTTATACGAGCATGCATATTGCAACAGATGGAAGGAATTGCTTTTGCTTAAAATTTATTCCAAATCACATGCTTCACTTGTTTTACCTTTAAATAGAGGAATACTGCAAACCAGTGATCTAATAAATTTTGTTCCAAAAACAATATATCGGTGTACTCCGTCGAGTGAATAAAGTTGTTCAGGTGGGAAATAATTCATATTTTGTTTGTAAACTTGGAACATATGAAATATGCAGGTAGTCGAAGCAGTTTCTTTGAAAGAGTGTGAGTATTTTGGATGCACCTACCTATAAATGTTCATCGAATTGGAAATGACATTTAAGAGCAGGGTAACCCAGTATCTTCCACCAAAACCTACAATCTAACTTCTATCTTAAACGCAAGAAAATCGTCACTTTTCTTTAAAAAAAAAAGCTCTAGGTAGAGTACACTTGAAGGATAGGAAACGTAGAATAAAAGGTTTGTTCGTCTTCTACAAAATGGGGAACTTTTTTCCATAGAGTGAATCTGAATAATTCAAAGGAATAAGCGAACTGTTTCTGTGACGGCAACTAAACCTTTTTTAGCAGCTACTCAATTGACTTTCGACTTCTTTTCGTCTTGTCTGACAGAAAAAAAGGTGATGCGTTTTCAAAAGAAGTTGCGTGTCCTCGTCAGAAATCCATCCATCTACAGCTTTTCCTAGTCAAGTAGAAGAAAACAAAATAATTCAGAGAGGATAAAATATATAAAAAACAATTTTTGAACATTTTCTTCCAGGCTGTGATTTGTAGGGCGAATAACATTTATAGGTGATCATTTGCAGCTTCTCCTGACAGACACTTTGGCAGTTTCGTGCTACTTTGGAGCCCATAATTTATGAATGCTCATCGAGCAATCGGGTAATGGCGTGTTTATATTTATCTTTAGAGGAGGAAAATATCGAATCCGAATTGGAATACCTACTCAAAGTAAGATATGGTTTAAATGGACCCATTTCAATATATCACTGGTCCAGAGTAGTGAGACGTTAAAAATGAAAATAACTATATTTAAAACTTCTCACATGTTTTGTACAGTACATTTTTAATAATACTGAAATGTGTTTCAAATGAAACACATTTTATTAAAATAAAATGCTAGGTTAAAGGTTTTCTAAGTACTTTAATTAAATCCCATCGAAAACGAAAAAAAAGACTAAATTCGAATTTTCAGTACTTTTTCTTCAACAGCCCAATTAGAATCAAATTCGCAGATTTATCAAATTTTAACTTGTGAGAATTTAGCAGAGAATTTTATACTGAAAAAGGATCCCTTTTCGGGGAAATATTGTCCAATTCTAGAAAAAAATTTCTAATTGCTTAAATTTTGTCGACATTTCAATTTCAAACATGTCAATCTCAACATGAAAATTAAAACCAGAGCGTGTGCCGTGCAAATATTTTAAGCCACAGGGTTTCAAAGCTGAGATAAAAAGAGATTGGAAATTTTTAATAAGTTTTCAGGTAATTTATATGATATAATTTCGGTTGTTATAAAGTAAAAGGGTATATACATTTATGAAGGTATACCCTATCCGCAAGCCGTGCATGTTAAGTTTAATTTTCAATTGTTTGTTTTTCTCTAAATTACTTTTCATGATTTGTTCGAAATCCTAACTCGAATTATAATTATTCGAATTTCAATTTGAAGACGCCGAAATGTTCGACATTTTAGTAGGTATTAAATCAACTATTCTGTAGTTAGAGTTGAACCAAATTTGTTATACCTACAGAGGCTTTATTTTATTTATTGAATAACTTCGTCAATTTTAAAAATTGTATATGAATACATTTTAAAATATATATTAAATATGAATTCTGATGCTTTCAAATCGATATCATATAATAAAATTAATAAGAACATTCAAAATAAGATGGATATACTTTTGGGTGAAAACCATAGATAAATCTGTTTAAACTATAATGCAGAAAGTTCTGTGTGTGCAGATACATGCTTATATATATATTTTCGTAGGCAAGAATATAATTTTTGTTTTATATGTTTGTTTTAATTGCTACCCATATTTCACTCAAGTGTCCAAAATCACTTTATACCAGTTCTTTATAGAGTCTCTAGCCTAGAATTTAATATTTAAAAAGAAACAAATACTCTTCACGTGACTTGATCTTGTTTTATCTCATTTATAATACCAAACAAAAATCTCATATTCTCATATCCTGCAAGGACGTAAATTTAACTTAATAATAAACCTTTCTTGATTTCATCATACACCCAACACGGCTCACATCATTTGCCTCGCTTGCTACTTTTCATGCCGAGGAATACATTATAAGTAGGTATATGAATATGGTATATATGTACAGTACCTTGCTGAAAAAAAAATGACTCCAGTAATCCTTAAGAGCCTCATTTTCAGACATAACGCAACTCATAATATTAGGTAAGAAAAAGAAACAGGCTTTCAAGAGTATAAATTTCCACTTTATGACACCACGATCGATAAGTGTTATGCGAAATGGTGTTTTTTACTTTCGCCACCTCCATTCCATTTCGAATTTAATTTGCACAACCACCGGCGAAAACATAATCTTTTTGAATGTCTCTCAGGTCTCAGGTCTCAGGTCTCAGGTCTCAGACTTCAGACTCCTTCGACTGTACGAGTATAGTCACGGCTGCAAAAGCCTGGCTCTTTTCCATAGCCAGTTTCAGTGTCAAATCAAAAGGTGAACGTTTCATGCTGGGAATTTCAATCAAGGGATTAAGGACTTGATGAATACATCATCGTGTGTAAATTCTGCGAAGACGACCGCCCCCGCACGCTACTAAAACGCTTTGCAAGTCTCAGAGGTTAGGCCATCAGGTGGCGTGCGGCAGGCGTCGGATGTAATTTCATACATACGTAATTGCGGGACGAGGCACATATTCGTTCGTTTCCGCATGATTTAATAAACGCACTGGGGGCCTCTGTGCACGGGTTTTCGTAATAAGGATTTAATTTACATTACTTTCCATGCCGTGGGACCGGTGCTTCCCTAAATCCAGAGACGACGTATGGTAAACTCTAAGGATCCACAGGAGGCGCACATCTTTGCATGTTAAGGTCGTTTACTGCATTCAATTCAAATATGATTTAATGTCGTGTCCTTACCCACACAAGAAACATTTTAATTATGCAATTCGCTCAATTGTGCAGTTTGCCCTCAATACTCAAAACCCTTTACTTCTGCAATATGTTTAAAGTAATAATTCTATCCTTTTATTTGGACACTTAGTATTCTACATAAATAATAAGAAATAAAAATAAGTACTTACAGTATTATGCAAAACAATAGCAACCATTTTAGGATTATACAAAAACTTAATATAGTTTTTCCTCATTTTATTTAGTAGACGTTATTCAATTCATAGTAGTAGATTGAGATATGTATGCGCGTTCCTATTATTTTTTTCAGTGTTTGCAATAGTTCTATATTATTTCGGAAACGCTGAATTGAGAATCTTCAAGAAATTGTCAATAATATTCACATTTGGTGATTCAGTCGGAAAATCAAAAACTCGGAGCCCATTCTCATTTACTAGCTTCGATGTGTGTTTCAGATCATTATCATGCTGAAACACTGCATCAGAGCGACGCTTCCCATTCTAAATATGGCAATATTTGAGTCTTCAAAATATGTATTAATACGGTTCATTATTTGCTTTATTCAACACTGTTTGCCGAAAAACATGTCCAGAAAAAAATGAATTTTAATAAATATATATTTTAGTTTTTAAAAAAAAAAAGCACACTTATGTAGAACATAGTCAAAAGTAATAAAAATATTTCGAATTATAAAATAGTGGAGTTGAAATAAATTCTAATTAATTACAAGTGCTTTTGAAGAAAGTATGGACATTTTTTAAAAATAGTTAATATTTTTCTACATTTTTCTCTCTGAACAAGCCTTTCAAATTAATTTTTTGGTATATTATATTATATTATTTCAGTCAATATAATATTAGAAGAAAAACGACAGATGTTCTAATTAAACTGATTAAAAACATAACAAGGATATTTAAGTATGTATGTTTTATTATAATTTACTAACGTATCGTTGGTGTAAAAATGTTACTTGTTTTATAAACACCTTGAAAATATAAAAATTGTATATTTGGTCTAATAGAACAGAAAATACTGGATACACATCATCAAAACATTCATAACAATTATTTAAAAATAATTTCGTCCCAAATGCAAGTGAATATTTGATAAATGCTGGTTGGTTGGGTCCAATTAGTGGACAAAAAGGAGTTCCAAACTCTACCCGTGCATGCCTCTATGTGCGGGGGGGATGAAGAAGATGGTGATACTATAATTTCTAGGGGATGCAAACACCGAATGGATTCTTGTGCAAGTAAATTGCACCGCAAAACTTGTAGTCTGCCCATAAATTCCGGTCTCGGGGAATACTCCGGATAGTCGAAGGGCTTAATGAGTTGATAGAACGCTCTGATACTGGGCTAAAAGAGGAGCTGGTTATAAGCGTTAACTAGGTCTTTAGCCACCCCCTCATCGTGTGAACTGAATCCGCTGGATGATGACTAATGGGTCAGTCATTGAGGATGCTATTAATGCCATACTGTGCGTTCATTTCCCAACTACCCCATAGTCGATTATCCGCGGAACCGCGTAGAATGCATTTATGTAATAATGGACAATTTATAAAGACTACACTCTTGTTGTCGTGTGTAAATTGTTTTTAATGAAATTTTTATTTGCACCGCCAGGTCGCATTAGTGCCGTTGAATGTATTTTTTTAATCTCTTCAAAGTCATTTGGATATTGTGATTTTTTTTTCTTAACGCAATAAAATTACGTCCACTTAGGACATTAATTATGTAGCGATATAAATTTTCCACGACAATTTTTTTTAGTTATCGGATAAGAATTATCGATCAACTTTTATAATTCCCTTCAAAATAAGAGTTATTTCTTTTTAATATTTGTTTGGTTATAAGCTATGCATAATTCAGCGATTTTTTCTTTTTTTCTCACCAATTTGTAGATGCAATTTCTTTCGCAAAATCTCTGTGATCAACCATGCGATTTCCACCGAAAATAGTGTTTAGGGGTTTTTAAAGTCGCTGATTTCCAATCGGTTATTTGACAGTCGCTGTCAGAGGTAACGAATTCAAGACGGCGGACTGTTAACTTTTAAAACTTATGAAATTTTCACCAAAATTGGTAGTTTTGGAGTTTTCGTGGTTGCTGATTTCAAACCTAAAGTCAGAATTTACGAATTCAAAACCTTAACCAATGTCGTATACCACGATTTGCTGCAAAGCAAAACCTGCATCAGAAAGATAATTCTACAGATCACACCGTCCTCTAAATCAAAATAAAAATGAGAACAAAAAATAAATAAAATTGAATTCGAAAACTCTCAAGTGCTCACACTCTTGTAAAGTGCACGGAAGGAACATTCATGGGGCTTGATTTTAATTTTTAAATGGATCTGATTTAATCCCGTGGCTCCAAAAGTGTTTAAAAAATTCATAACAGCAAAGGTGAGGCTACGGCTGGACCAGAAGGCTCTTATTGACCATTGGGGTAAATTATTAAGAGGGAAACGGCAGCATCCTTTGCCCACGTTGGTAATACCTTCAAATTTTCAAGGAGCAAACAAATGTCGCCCGTTTTGGTGTTCTTTGTAAAACTCGAAAAGAAAAAAAACAAGGACCTACACGGCTTGTTTTGACTTCAAAACTTTTCCCCAGAAGCTGTTTACTCTCCACCGAAGCCTTAAAATTGAATTGCCGGCTCGTTGGGCCAATTTTCTTAAGGGTAAAAGGAGGAGATTTTGCCATGCCTTCTGCATGACACTCTTAATCCCCGGCCACCTTATCCACCCCCACCGGATGTGTGACCAGAATTTTAAGCCACCCGGACAGCAGGATTTCCATTCAAGGAAGTTGGCCTAAATGAATTGGATCCTTCTATCCCTGCCCTATTGAAAGATACACCCCTAGAATGTTTGGTTTCAATTATTCACAAGTTCGGCGCAATTTTGAAGTTTTAAAACGGATCAGGGTTGTCCGGAAAACTTTTTATTTTTATATTTCTTCACCGGCCTACGCCTTTGAGAAATTCATCTTTGACCGGGATTTTACTTTTGAGACAACCCCCCCTCAAAAAAGAAGATGGCCGAGGCATTTGGAAGATGCTTATAAGTTTTTCAGGAGGAGTCCGAAGTCAGGCAATCTGTTAAGGAACTGATGAAGTATTCAATAAACGTGGGCCCAGCTTTAGGCTCCGATTATCGCCTTCAAGTTTGATTAAAATTACATTCCATTTCGAGAGAGGAAATGAGTCCTTCGGTAAGTAATGGGCTAGGTGATGGGTTGGCTCAGGTAAGGGAAATTGTCTTAGATGGTTTTGGACCTTTGAGCTGTCCATCAAAGTGATTTGAGTTAAAATGAGTTTTAGTAAAAGTACCCGTGGGCATCGTTGGTTAAAAGAAGTTAGGTTTTCAAATTCAAAATACCCACACCACTCGGAATTAGAATTTAATATCATACAAAGTTGAGTCGTTAAATTTACCATTTGTCTATAAATACATATTTAAGTGTGGTAAGTTTACATATACAGGTAAAAATATGCGAGTACATATTAACATTTAGAAAAATATTTTGAGATATTTTTAAAATCTAAGTAGGTATATATAATTATGTATATACATGGCCCATGGTCCCAATAACTTTTTTATACAACAATTTTTATGAAAACGCAAAAGTCCAGTCTATGAAAAAACCGTTTTCTCATACAAAAATCGAGTCTGAGCTTCGCTTACTTTTTGGCGAATAGTTCCAAAATGAGCAATAAAAATCAAATGTTATTGGTTTAAAGTACATTTCGCTTTAAAAACTAACACATATGTTCATCCGTTTTCAAAATATTTGGAAGATTAAAAAAATTAAGTTCTACTTTTCTGCCCAAATGTTTAGTAAATATTTATTTTGGGCATGGAGAAATAATACCAATTTACGAAAAATAGCCATATAATTTCAAGTTGTTGTTCCAGTTAAAAAAGTCTAAAATCTCTATTTATTTGGTAAAAATGTAAAAATGGATTTTATTAAATCTAGTTCCTTTTTAATGTTACCTAATTTATGTAAGTAAAGTAATCCATAAGACTATTCGGAATTTCCTTTGGCAAATTTTTCATCATCATCTTGTATTCCTAAAAATCCGATGCAATGAAAAATGTTAGATTTTGTATTCGTAACTCGTATTCAAGTTTTCTTTTATTGTGTTTCCATTCTGAAATTTTAATCAGACAAATTTGTATCTGGTTTAAAAAAATACTAATGTAATTTTTAAAATATTTGATTGAAATTATTGTATAATGGTATGTAGATGATAATCTTCAAAGTTTAAAATTTGAGGAAATTGAAATCGTATTGTGCAAAACAAAATTTTGAAAATACATTCGTTTGATCGATTTACTAAAGTTGCTATAAGTTCTACAATTTTCGACTTTTAATTAAAATATGATGGATATACATAGTTTTGAAGGTACGTCCCTTAAGAAAATTATGATTTGACTTGTAGTTGTATAGTAACAAAATGTTATTCTATAGGTTTTCAAGATTTCGAAATGGAGTTTTTGTTCTAAGTATTTAATTATTATTACCAATTATTTCAAGGAAGAATTATACATATGTATATCGCAAATTATGTATAATGTGAGACGTTTCTTCTGCTAATCTCCTCTTAGCTTACATGCAGAGAAAAATATGTTTTCGCTCTAAAAAGTACGACCTGAGTGATTCAAGCAAGACCTTCACAATGCGACAGTATCAGCTGGTAAATTGCTTGACATCGAACCCCTGGTAAAGGGATGGTTTGAAAATGCAAGAACCGCAGGACAAACGTGTGTAATTTATGTTCCAAAACAAAACATGAAGGGAAATAAAACATTTTTAACATATATTCGAGGAAAAGAAAAAGTTTTTGCAACAGTTCAGATTTTCCACCCGAGCAAGGTCGGTGTTCTTGTAAACTTGCAGAGCAGGCAATGGTGGTTTTGTATAAACTCGGCAGGAATATCTTTCTTTCCTGGATGAAGAAATCCCACCTTTTGGAGCGAGCACCTGCAAATATAGCTATTTCGTTGGACGCCAATTAACGAGGTAAAACGAATTTCGTTTTTATTCACTCGCTTTTCTAGTTTTTGCAGTAGGTACATCGGATGAGGTGTGGTGCTTAGCGATTTTTTTTGTAATTTTTCCCACCTGTGCGATGCTTTTCTTTATATGTACCAACATAAAATTCATGTATTGTAGAAGGATTTTTAAAGAAATTAATTACCTCCTGAATTTTTTTCTTTCATTATTATTTTCCGGATCACGAGAAGGCTTTCATTTTTTTTTTAATGACTACATTTGTTTTAAGAAATGATATATAGGCACTAAAACAATAACAAAATGAGTTTAAAATAAAAAATATTTACTATCATCTAGGTACTATATAAATTAGTTTTATATAGAAAGAACCTTTTATCAAAAAAATATTGTTCGAGTTATCATGTTGTAGATTGTAGCGAAAAGTATGTCTAATTTTGACGATTTGTTTTGGGAGTATGGAGAAAGAAATATGATTTTTTCTAATAGGATTTATTTATTTATAATATGTATTATGAAGTATGAAACAAAATTGTTTATTATCCTTAAAATCGCTTTTTTGTAAAACTTCTTCGCGGGAAGACGGAATTCTCGTATTAGACGTGGAAAGAAAAGCCAACAAATTTTGTAATTTATATGAGCGCTGTTGGCTGTAGGGTTGGTTTTTTTAAAACTAATTTTATAGAAATGGTGCACTTAAAAAAAATAGATTTTTGATTTTGAAAAAATATGTAGAAAATTGTAATGAAAAAAGTTTACATGAAATCAAAAAACGTACTTCCATAGAGAATGTAGGTAATTGTGAAGCTACTGTCAAAATTATAAATCGATCCATGCAACAAAATGTTCAAGTAAATTTTTCTCCCAGTTTAAAAAAAGTGGGTTCGAGAAAAACGCGTTTAGATTTTCACGAGCACTTATGTTTTATCCTTTAAATTTGTTTTTTACCTTTAATCTGTGATGCCAGTACCATACATTTGGCCAGCTACGACCTTTAAGCACTATTATTTATTTCATAGGTTTGCTTTATCGCTGAATAGATTTCGGTTGTGTGATATTATAATGGTATTTATAATGTGAATTGAAAGTATTCAAAAAAATTTTTCAAAGCATATGTATATGAAGGTACCTATGCAAATTACACAATGAACTGCTTGATTACACCATAGATGTGATATTTCCGATTTACAACTTCTCAAAGCACGAGGAAGAAGGAAAATTGCTGCTTTAATACAAGGAATAAATTGTGTTATAGAATTCCCTGACTTTTTAGGTTTATATAATGTTTAGATCATGAAGTACGTTGTAATCTAAGGTATTTGTAATCTCTTTCTTTTCCAACACCAAACCTTGAATATGCTCATAACTAAATACTTATACGAGTAATAGAATATATTTTGAGATGTCAGCATATTCTTCAGATTAAAACATATTGGAAATTTTTGTTCCGAGAGTTTATGCGACTGTTGCCAATTCAAGATAATTGAATGCAATAGTTCATAAATGAGGTGAACAAAGAAATATTTCCATTAGTTAAGACTAAAAGGTCAAATAAATTTTAATTTGATTCGATGCATACATAATCCCTGTTATGTTTCATAACAACGAATATTGAAAAGTCAAAATTAAGATAGAGAAAATGTTGATTCTTTTAAAAATAATATTAAATTAAATTAATTAATTATTAATTAAATTAGATTGTGAAAATTAATTGGCATATTTTGAAGCATTCCATGATATTATATGGATCATGCTTTTGGGTCACTGTTTAGCCTCGTTTCAAAATTCTATAAAGAAATACTTTAAACTTATTATTATATTCTCTAAAATGATTTATATGATAAATTTGAAACAGAGTGTATAAAGTTTGGACATTACGAATTTATGCAATGAAGTTTATGAGGGAAATATAACTATGTCTTGAAAGGAACTTTTTGGTTACCCATAGCCAACATGTAAGTAACTTCTGGACTTGAGCGGTCAGATGATGCGGTTTATTGTTTTAAAGTTCTTAAGCAAGTAGACTATCATCTTATGTGGTTGTTTTTCGCATCAAACTGAGTCGTATAAATCACTTTTCATGAGATATATGCTATATATCTATATATATATATATATATATATATATATATATATATATATATTTTAAATTCTGTTAATATTTTCCTTCTGTTTGTGACAACTACGAAGCAACTCAAGAGGAGAAGTTTTTTAAGTGGCAAGACTAAGGAGATGTCTCAAATTGAATTATTTATACTTAAATTGGGTCCATGACAACACCATTCACATTTTTTCAACAGTTGAATTTAACGTCCCTTTCTATGTAGTTGGACGATAATAACTGAATGCTGCTAACATCAACCGCAAACGTAGATTGCCAAACGAAGTGCAAATCCATGCCACGACAGCCTGGTTCAACTCAATTTTTTAGGCTTATACCAGCCGAGTGGCTTGGGAATATTTTATAGATTCAGTTCACATGTCGATAAAAATCCTCAAGAAGCACTTTCCGAATATTCAATTGGGGGTGTCCTCCCTCAAAAATATTAAATTTTTTTTCTTCGTCTGAAATGCAAACGGATTGGTGGAAGCGTGGAAATGGTATTTTCCCATCAAATTGCCAGAAGCAGAGGCGCTCCATCATTCCCGGATGCAAGGCTGCCCAGAATAGTGATGTTTGTCTTTTTTTTTCGGGACAAGGTAGCTCAGGTGATTTAAGGAAAAAAATATAAAATTCTATGCCAGCATTGATGCATGAACGCGGAATAAACAAGCGCACAGAGCTAGTGGCAACAAAATGTTTACTTGCTTCTCCATTTCCCAGAAATCCCATTGACAAATTTATGGAAAAAAATTTCGCGAATTTTCACATTCCGTCGGGACAGCTGATGGAATAGATGAAAACGATGCGGCAAAAGCTGGAGATACGCGCCGAAGGAGTCCCACCAACTCTCGAACTCAACCGAAATAGGTGCCCACGGGAAATTGATTTGAAAATTATTTATCGCCGGAAATTCCCTGTTCTCACACTTTTTCAAGTGTACCGCGTAAAATGTAAGCGCAAACAGAGCTGCAATAAATCAAAATCAATATTTGTGCTTTAATAAGGAAAATACGTTTTATTCGGCTCGGGAGTACTTCGATTTTAGCATGCTTTGGATAGCATCGATTTCAAAGTATATTTTTAGGGTGTCGCAAAAAGCACAGCAGGTATTTTTATTAGATATAAGTACATATAAGTATAGTATTGTGGTTATGCTGTCTGACTACCTGGTCCTCTTATGAAAGATAAATTTATGAGCCGTGTGCATTAAAACTTCTCAAATTCGCGACGTCAGCAATACGGGAACTGGGAAAAGTTATTAATCATCATTTGTAGATTTAAAAGCCTCATGAGCATCCTTAATTAGCCCAGTCAAATCGTACATAAAAACAGGCTAAAATCGCAAAGCGTTATGTAGTTCTAATTTTTTGATATAATATATTGTTAGGACCAGTTAGAGTAGTGTAAACTCAAATTTGCAAATTTCGAATAACCTGTGCGTCCTGCGTAATAGGTGAAAATCTGTAGCTTTTCTTTCAGTGGCCTTATAACTCATAAACTGTGCATTTGTTGATATTAGATGTTCGTATCTTTTTTAAAGTACATTAAATTTCCAACAATTAAAGCCTAATCACAGTTCTGTGCGTTCAATTGTTTTCGAGATATGGCAATTTTTGTGCTTCCAAAAAATCAATACATATTTTAATTTTGCAGACTTTCACGTATTACACAGCAAGTACAGGTTTTTCGAAACTGCAAATTTGGGTGTACACTACTCTAACTGGACCTAAATAAACATATGTATAAAAAAATAAGAACTACATCACGCTTTACGGTTTTAATGTCTAATTTGACTGGGCTAAATAGTATTTACGAGATCCCATGTTCAAAATGCATTTATTCATTATTTTATTGATACGCGTCTTTAATTGGTGATTAATAGGGCATATCGGGAAAGGATCTGGCCATATAAGTGCCTACCTTCAGAGGTATAAAATGTCTACAAATTAAAAAAAAAAATTGTATGTAAGTAATTAATAGAGATAGGAATCAAGAATCATCACACTGTAGAGTATTTTCATTTTCGATCCTCCTTGTTTGTAAATTTTGTTAAACATTTAAATGCATATACATATGTCACTGAGAAAACGATTTGGTTATTGTTAAAGAGGTTTAGTAATAGATACCAAATCGTAGAGTTGGATATGGCGAACTTAATATTTAGTTCTTGCAAAGCAATCCCATAGTTTCACACTGAGAAAAGAGTTTGTTTGCAGCAAACAAATTCATGTTTGAATAGGGCGAAATAAATATTTGGTTATTGAAAATAAGCCACATTTATCTCAATTATAAGCGCTGTCGAGTTAACTACGCCTATGGTTATGATAAAAGGAGATTGCTGTAAATAATCAAATATTTATTTCGCCATATTCAAACATGACTTTATTTGCTGCAACCAAACTCTTTTCTCAGTGTGAAACCGACACAGTTTCGTTTGTAGACTCCTAAAAATGGTTTCTTTTGATTTAAAAATTAAGAGATCTTGTTTTTTTAGTAACACCTGATTTAAATTATTTTAGTTATATGCTTTTACGTATTAGTAATGTATACATATATGTAATAAGAGCTTGTTTTTTTTTTAATTTTAAAGAGTTTCTGTAGTACTTCATGAATTGCCCCTCGCCTCCATACAAGATTGAAGACGTAGATTGATTTATTTGTTAATTTTTTTCAAAAAATCTAAACTTTCTAAAAGTTATATGTTTCTCTATCAAAAAACCTTATTATACTCGTATGTTATAGCAACATTACCACAATATAATATATGTATTTAAAATTTAGTCTGAATTAGTGAACAAGAGACGAAAATTTATAGGCGGGAATCAGACGATTTTCTGCTCGATATTTGTTTCTTTTGATTTAGAAATATTTTAATAGTGAAAAGAAAAATATGGTATTTCTTGCAACTTTTAAATGTCTAATTCCAATATTTATAAAATTTGTATACAGCGAACAAATTTTTAAGTCCAAAATACGAAGAATTTTCGACTGAGTTCTGTACGATTTCCGCGTCTTTTCGCATTTTCTTGCTCAATCCAATATTTGAAAAATTGATGCTAGCTGCCTAGCGAAAAAATTCGTATTCCACAAATTGAAAAGTTAAGTCTGTTTTAAGTCTCCTTTTCAACTACACTGAGCGAAATTCATATAAAACACCACTTATATATCTAAAATTTTAAAAAAACATTGTAGTAAAGTGATCGAAAAGCTGTGTATTTGATATAATTATATTAAGTCTTTCATTTTTACCCTAAATATTTTATTTAAAAACTAAGAATAGATATTTATATAAGAAAACCATAAACCATTTAGTGAACAGAGCGAAATTCATATAAAACACTTTATATAAAAATAGAATAAAATGCACTTTTATTTAAAAAAAAATATGTTAGGGACTTTTCAATAACGGGTAGCACCTCTATTTTGCTAAATTACTTGAAAAATCCAACGGGGCATAGATTTTGCGAGATGTTTGCACTAACGGTTGGATATTGAATTCCAGGTGGCCGTTATGGCGCATTTCAATTCGCTAATGCTATAGTATTGCCGCCCATTTTCGTAAATAAGCCTTGCAAGAAGTCCCCACAAATTTTCTATGAGATTTAAGTCGGGACTTCGTGCAGGCGAGTTCAGAGAAGTAATATTTTTGGAGCTCATCCATTCTTTCACCTTCCTTGCAGTATGCATGGTGGCATTATCTTGCTGAAAGGTGAAAACCTTGCTTCACAGTTCTTCTGCCTGGTCTACCATCATGCACTCCAACATCTCTTAATAAACATCCACGTTCATTTTACAGGGTAAAAAGGCGAATTTATTAGTAGCATTGGCACTGCATCCTCCCCAAACCATTACGCTGCCTCTACCAATATTTCTTGACATTCTAACTTGCAATATTAAACTTCTCATCCAAAAATAGAAGTTTTGACCATTCAGTTATCCAACTTGTGTGATTTCTTGCAAAATTTAGGGCTTGCTTGTTTATGCACTTCAGTAAGAGCTGGTTTTCTCAAGAATTTTTTGAAAATCATGTTTCATCGTTGTGCAGAATTTGCTGCACATGACACGCAGTGACAGAAAGGCTCAACTCCTTCACAATTTGTGTTGCATATGAATAATTTTTTTTGAATTTAAGAAACAATTTGCCTTTTTCCAATTTTTGTTGTTGTTTCGATGGGACTTTTTTCCCGTAGTTTTCTTTTAGGGTTAAGAAATTTCGTACAACGGCCCGAGAACGATTGATTTTTATCGCAACTTGCTGCAGTGGCATATCCATATCGTGGTATGCGATAATTTTACCCTTTTCTACTCTGTAATGACCTTCCCACGAGTCATGATTAAAAAGTAATTATATTCCCAGGATAAAGCATATATTGAGAACTTCCAATTTACTAATATTTTTAAGAACATACCTTTATTAATTTTAATCTTAACAATTTTTAAAATCCCGTTATATTTCCCTACAATTTCAATAACTTCTTCCACTGTTTTATATGAATTTCGCCTCAAAATGCTCACTTATTCTTTGAAAGAAAAGTTAAATGTGCTGATTTGGAAGAAGAAGAGTACATTTCAAAAAATTCTCTTAACGGTTTATTGACAAGACTCTGATGATTCGAAATGTTACCATCTCATGCAATCATTTCATTTCAAGGCTAAAATATTAACTTCCAAATATGAGAGGGTGAGAGTTTTTAGTGATGTTTTATATGAATTTCGCTCAGTGTATGTCTACCAATCTATGTTTAATTTTTTAAAGGTTTGGGGAGGGTTTGGGGTTACCATTTTGAGCAAACTTGCTGCTCTTTTGAGTCGCAATAGTAACAACTAATCTATTGAACGAAGCTGCTCACTAGTAGCATTTAATACTACATTGGAAAGTAATACCTATAGGTATCTGCCTATTTTCCTTTAAAAGAAACGTTAATAAACGTAAACACGAAATAATTAATTAACTCTATCCTATTTATCACATTTCGCAAACATCCTAAATTATGTTTATAGATACACTGCTCTACAGTTTATATTTAATTACCATAGCATATTTGGGATTTATAGTATGGTACGCATTGTTCAAAGTGTTTCTCTAAATATTTGTAGGGAAATTAAATTAAATCCGCAGGAAGTTCTTAATGAATTTATTCCCTGAGTGAGTCCATGAATCAATTGAATATCCCTACATAGTGGACAAAATTGGAAAAGCTCAACGTTTTATAGAATTAAGTGGTTCTATCTGGGTGTGCTAATTAATTTCCTGTTTCGAGATTACAAAATTAAGCTCTTTCCTGTTTTTCTAATTAAGTGAACTAATTAACTAAACTTTAAATTAACCATGAATTGTTGTCGCTTTTCTGCTGCATTGTGCTAGTTAACGCTATTTAAATCAAAAATTACCTACATAATGTATAAAGTGCTTAAATGAGGACTTCTTTCGACTGCATATGTACAATTACTTACTTTTTTTTTGCAGGGTTATTTCTAGCATGAAATTTTAAAATATGTGAACAATCCCTTATTGCAAAAATGAAAAAAATCAAATGTTTTTTTTTTTTTTGCATTTCAAATTAAATTTTTTGTTGTATATTAAAACTCTTAAACATAGACTCGAAAAAACGGTTTAAACTTTAAATATTTCACTATCCAACTTCGTGTGATTATTAAGTACCTAAGTAACTGAAAGTCGTTTAGTCATTTTATTTATAAAATATAGAATTTTTCAATAATAAGATTTTTAGAATATCCCTAAAAGCATTTAGAATAATAAATAAATAATAAACAAAAATCAAATCATTTTGTAAATTTGGGGAAGTTATGTTCAATTTCATATTTTCTGCGATAACTTTCAAATGTCTAGTTTAGAAATATGGAGCTTTAAATTCTATAATTCGGTTATTAAATATTATCTTTTTTGCTTCTTGTGAAGATGAGTTTAGGAAAGTTTTATTTATTATTTAGGTTCTACGATGGTAAAAACCAACATACCAATTTAATGAAAACCATACTCTCGGAGCTCTGGAAGGGCATGTAAACGAAGAAGTAATAAAAGATTTATGTACCTTTTCCAATTATCAAGAAAATCACGTAGGAAACTTTTGGGGAAGACTTCTACTGCACTACTCTTTTATCTCGGTGAATATTTTAATCATTTTGCAAAAAAAGAAAAAAAGAAAAAGAAACAAATCTAGAATTGCGCTTAGGATGGACCATTCGAGCTCTGCTTCGACTACACCCTGTCCAGTGTCGAGTTGCCAAGATAACTTTGTACTTCTTCCATAGTTTTCTGAAAGTATCTTTCCCTCGTTCAGTAATTACTGTGTAAGAAGACGTTCATATCTCTCCGGTTGCAGTCATACAAACGACTTTTGCCGCAGCCGCCACCTTCCCGGCTGCCTCTATTACGCCACCAAACTGTCTGGCTGGACATGGGCAAAAGATGCATTAGAGAAATTACTTAAGAAAGTGAGTCGTCCTCGCAAGTCAGCACAAAACTCACTCATTCCGTGGCAAGTTTTTCAGAATTATTAAAAAAGTTTTACTCGTAGCATGGTACTTGCCTCACCTTCGGAATTTGCCCTTTTCCCCCAAGAAGTTGGAGGTCAAACCCAAATTGGAGGAGCGACTTTAACCAAGCTTCAATTTAAGTTTACTGACTTTTTTGAGTTGAACGATTGTGGCCATACTCAGAGAAAAGTGACATTATAAAATCTTAAAAATACAGTGCGAATTAGATTGTTCAGTTTTTTTCACTTACACTTTTTTCAATTGAATGCTTCAAATTAATTTTGCAAGTTTTATTTATAATATATAATAATAGGTATACATATATAATTTTCACTATATTTTTAAAATATTAAATTTTAGATATACAAGCTTTATAATTACATTGAGTTAAAACCAAGGTTTAATCGTCCTTCTGTCTAGAGTTCGATATTCTTTGATGCAGAAACTGAAAATATACCTACATACATACATATATCCTACCTAATTTATTTTTGTATACATAGGTATATATTATTTTTTGTAAACAGAAAAAATATTTTTATTATACGAAAAGTGATTATATGTATATGCACATTTTTAACACTAGCTCCTTACCTTTCAATTTTTTATTTTGACTACTTAAAAAATTGTGTTTAAATTTGTTATCTTCACTATTAAGATATGTTCCATAGTTTCTATAGCATGAAAATGAACTCATACAAGTCAGTGAAAGTTTAAAAATAATCAAAAGCTAACGATCAAAATCTGCGGAGATAAACCGCCACAAGCAAATACATATATGTAGTTAAATATAAATAAATATAAATATATGAAACTTGTAAAATGGAATCTTGTGGAACCTCCACAGTACATATACTACAAAACTCGTCTATATTTATGATTGCTGCTAGAATCTATTGCAGCACATATTATAATGTAAATGCTTGTTTGTAATTTTGAATATTGACTTGCTTGATTATGAAATTATTAAGGCTTACCCTTGTTTTTACATTATAAATTTAAATACATATTTTGTTGTTTTAGAGTATTTTGGTATAGATTTGTGAAGAAGTTATATTAGTTGTGTTTTTTTTCAAATCGGACCCGATTTTAGGTTTTGCAGGATATTTTGCATTGAAATGCAATTTATGAACAGTTACCTATAAAAAAATTTTTTATTTAGCGAAAATAAAATCAAATTGCCTAGATTTATACTCACTTTGCATCAAAAACCTAATCAAAAAATTTATCTGGTTCAAGAGTTCAAGATTTTAAGTTTGGGTGGGTAGGTATCATTGCAATATATGTACGTGATGGTTTTTTCCTGCAAAACTTGGAACCAGATCCGATGTGAAAAAAAAACAGAGCTATAGTATAATAAACATTGTTCCTTTTTATTTCGCCAGAATTTTATTTAATAATACCATAGAAAAATAAATTAATTTTTCTATGACAAATTGTAGAATGGTACTGCGGTATTATATATATGGTATTTCTATGAGTAGTAAATAACTTTTTTTTGTGTAAAATTTACAATAACTTTTTTTCAGTGCATTTTATGTAAATTCCTATAAAATAACAATGCTAAGTTAATGGATTGTCGTTGTTATTACTTCGAATCAGGGCGGGATAGACAAGATGTCTAGGATGTCACGCGAAATCAAATAAAATTAATTTCACCAAGCCGCACCCCTTCTAAAGTACCTACCTACTATGGAAGTATTTTCTCTTTATCAGTTCGGCTCCTTGGCAGGTATTAGGCTCATAACACAATGCCGCCATCCGGCGCCTTCTCACGGCCCCATCCGATAGGGTTAACTTTATGAATTATAAACGGATTTAATTAGACATTAACACTGGCAGCTAAGTCTTTCTTGGGCCGAACAACGCCGAAAAGGCATTACATCCAATTTCCTTAGTGACTTATTCTTTGAAAGCCTTTCCTAGTCGTAAACAAGGTGGTGATGTGATTAAACTTTTACAGTCCTCCGGTGTGCCCTTTCCCAGACAAGGGACAACTCCTTAACTCGTGTTAGTCAAACTTAATTCGAGGAGCTCGTTTTACTGGTTTTAACTAATTTAAAGGACATAACTTAGCGCATTCACAGGAATTTCCATTTTTATTATCCTTTTATAGATTAAGCCTAGCTAGCCCTAAAGGATCCTTATGGAGCAATTCGAAGTCAACCGAAAAACAACTCACAACAAATATTATTCATTGGAAAAACAGATGACGGATGGCAGGGGTAGATGTGGGGGTTACCTACTTAAAATGTTGGTGTTTTCGTCAAGATGCTGCGGAAAGTAAATTAAGTACTCTTCCAGGAGCTCTTTTACAACTCGGAATTACTCAAAAGGGAATCTTGAAGTTGTCTGGGTTAATGGCTCTTGTTTGGGAACATAAAATTAATGAGATTTTCTTTCTAAATTGTTACAATTTTTATTGTTGGAATAAATCTGAAAACATAAAATCACCGAAACGATTGTACTGTGAGATGGTGTTCCTAAAATAGGATTCAGACAAATACCTTTTTTTATTATCATTAGATCACTTTCCATTTTCAAATGAATTGGAAGTTACGTTTGCGTGTTTTGACTGTTAATTTTTCGAAAACACATAACACAATTAACTGCTTTGCAAATGTGGTTGTGTCAACTTCATAAGTTTGATTTAAATTAACATAGACACATTTTATAGCGAGTAATTCGCTTCCTCATTGCATTTTGATAGCATCTCACTATAGCAAATTTTACTGAAAGTATATGCATGGAAAGTTTAAGCTTTCTTTCAATGCAGAAAAAAATCGGCCAAATAGGTTCAAATCATTTTTTGTGTCAAGTCTTCCTTTAAGTATGGACGTGGAGTCTCACAGGCTACTCGATGTTTTCGTTTTCTTAGTTTCACCTAATTCCCCCCAGTGCCATAATTTTTGATTTTTAAGATTTCTATAATTTTTGGAATAAAAGTTGATTATATAAGCACTTTATTTTGTTGCTAAATCCCATAACTTTAATATTCAGTCAGTTTTAAAGCGATCTTATATCAAATTACCCCAAAAAAATGTGTGTGCATATAGGAGCCTACGAGACTCCACGTCCACAGTAGCGTTAAGAAAAAATGACGTCCATACTTAAAGGTTAAAAATGTCATAAATACGGTTCAAACCAATTGTTTGCATTAATGAAAAGAGACATTTACGTTTGTATCAATTCATAATTAACACAGTAGAAGTATTTTCTTACTTTAATGGTAGGCATCAAAACACTTAAAATTCAACCAGTTGAAAAAAATATTACTATTCTAAAGTTACATATTAGCAACAACTGGTTATTGATTGAATAAGTCCATTGCGAAATAACAAATAATGAATTCTTAAGAAAGGGTTAACTAAGAAAGAAGACATATTTATAATCAGGTACAATATCAATTTCATTAATGAAGATTAGAAACATTTTATATTCACGAATAAATTAAAGCTTGAAGCTGTTGTACGATATATCAGGAAAAGTGATTTGTTCGGCGAAGTCATTGTGTTTTAGACTTAAATGTGAGTCTGGAAATTTTACTTGACTGAGAACTGAATATGCAAATATTATAGCACAGAAGAAAATATTAATTTTTGCGAAAGTACTTTTAAAGAACATATTGTAAATTCCCGAGTAAAAATATCTAAAATCTTTTTTTCACGCCCGTAACGCGCTCGATGTACACCCAAACATTTTTCATTTTTCAACCCCACAACCGACACAGTTCATATTTTTAGTTTAATTCTAAATGATTTTTTTTTTCTTCAAAAATGCTTCGGGTTCGATTTGGGCGTATATCGGGCGCTTCTTCAACTTCGACTTATTCACATTGTGTTTTTTTTTATAGTTTATTTGAATTTTATTATAGTAGGCAAAATTCAGTACTTCTTCAATATTAAATGTTAAAAAGTTGCATGCAAATAAAAACTATAAAGTCCCTGAAATTAGCAAACAGAACAGCAGAACAGCATCCTCTTAAAAAAGTTTGCGTTTTCCTCAACAGAATTCACAAAGATTTAAACGTCTCATCGTTTCCATCCCCGGCTTGTTTTTTGAGGCGACATAATCCGAGGAACAGAAATTGCTAATTCGCCTTCCAAGCAAAAGAACAGATTTGCAATTGTTTCAATTTCGGCAAAGAATAATTTTTCTGCATGGAAGATTTCGCTAATCCTCCTGATGCCTGCAGCATCTTTTCTTAGATTCCTGAAGCCATCCCCCCGGGCTTAAGATGTCAACCCTCTTGATAAAAACGTTTTTCAGAGTTTCGCTTTAACCTCAAAGAAGCTTGTAATCCAATTTTATTGCACAAAGCCAACCGCAGAGAAGAAAGTCATAATTGTTGCAGCAAATTAAATCTAGCCTCTAGGAGATGTTCTAACTTTTCTTTGGAAGTATCTGGGGAGCATCTCTGCTCTGTATAATGATTGATCTGTTAAGCGTTTTAGGAGCACCCTGTTCTGCCATATTGTTAACTTTTAAGTGTGATATCAAAACAGGCATTAGGCGCAGAATCCTCCATGATGTCGGGAGAGAATACCTTTTTTGGTTCCCCTTTTCGACTATTCGAGCTTTTCCCAGGAATTAAACCCCTATATATTTGCGAGACTAGCCTTGTTCGAAAAATATTCGATGTATTATCGCATCCCTGGTTTTGGTTAAACTATCTAATCTCCGTCAAAGAGACAAATCTAAAAAAAAAAAAAAAAAATTTCGCAAATTTCATTACTACTTTTTAAGTAAATGTTCTCAAGATGTTCAGCTATAGTGAATCTTAAAATCCTACATCGAGACTATTGAATAAATCACTCTAGGAGCTTTTTGCCAATTGGCAGAATTTCGAGGTTCCCAGAAACCTTCAAGTGTTAAATTAACACCAGGACCAACATTCAAGATGAAAAAGGTTTGTAATTTTGGGCTGAATTCTTGGCCACTGCCTGCCTTCCCTTGCAGATGTGGATGAATGGATGATGGCATTTCAGACACTTTGATGTTGATGGTGTTGCTCGTAATTTTATCTGATTTTTCAATTTTATATTACATCTGGACGCAGTTGCTTTATATAGTCATGAAATTTAAAAAATGAGAAACGCAATGGATCCGTTGAAATCAGATCAGACCAAAGGATCCTTATGGTGTGCCGCCAGCCGCCCTTATGCGAGGGATTTTAAATGGGCTTATACACTTACTTTTTTCTTTGAGAATGGATTTTTAGAAGATTAGACAAAAAACGAAAGATAAAAGAAGCCGAGGGATGGGATGTGCTGGCACAAGTAAGGAGGAGTTCAAAATTAACATTTAAGGAATAACTTCAAAGAGCATTTACAAAAAGGATTCCCACGAATCGAGACTCTGTAATGAGACAAATTACATAAAACATGAGCCATGAACTCAGATTGGGTTGAATTAGTCAAGTAATTGCAATAAGTTTTTGTAAGGAATGACAAGGGGATAAAAATAGGTAGAGTTGTCACCTTTTCGCATGCCTTAAGAAAGTTACTGCTTCTCTTTAACCTTAAGTGTTTATTTGGATTTTCTTAAGATAATCTTGATTAAGGAATTTATTGTTAGCAGATTTGCCGAGCGCCTAGTTACAGCTTGGTGTTCCTGTCAGGCGCCGCAATCGTGGCGACCTATCGTAAGTCCTTTTATCCGCGAGATTGAAATTCGAAGGGTGAAGTATAAGCGAAAGCAAATCTTGTAATGTTACAATGTTACAATGTTTAATGTTCATTTTGTAATGAGCTCTGTACTATGTGCAGTGCAGAGAGGTACTATGCATGCATATGTGAATGTATTAAGTATACTTACTTAATTGCATTAAACTGTAACTTCAGAAACATTCTTGTTTTAGAGAAAAATGGTCTTCACGCAAGGACAGACGGAGAACAAAGTGATCTTATAAGAGTTACGTTTTTCCATTGTGACGTCAGGAACCCTAAAAAGATCAAATCGTAACCTTTAAATAATAATAATATACCACCGCTAAGTTTTCCTTTTGAAAACGAAAACGTTGTCAATATGGAGGATCTCAAATTATTCTAATGAAAAATATATTCCAAAAATACATTAATAGAAATTACAAAAATTTGATATGTATAGTATATAAGTTTAAGAATTTAAGTGTTCAACTTTTATGTTTATAGCATACAAAATGTGTCGCATATAGATATTTTTAAAAGCATATTCAAACACGTTTTCAATCTATTATACATTTTTTTTTTAATTTAATTTAACATTAATTTTTTAAAAATAATTTTTATAAATATAAATTTATATAAACCTGATCCCATTGAAAACATTGACGTACTTTTGTACTTTAAAATGGCAGAATTATTTTTTTACTTTAAATTTTTACTGGCTATGTTTTTTTAGAGCGTTCAAAGGTATATCATACAATTAACAAGGAGCAATAATTTGATGGTTTATCTTTGAATTTTTCATACAATGCGATTGTAGAACAATTTTGATATATAAAGTTTTGATAAGTAATGTCTTTTAGACTCTAACAACAACAACTTAGGAAAAATAAACAAAATGATTTTCTCTCAGATTTAAAAAAAAAGAAGTTTTAGATCCTCGAAAGACTGAGATATTTCATAACAAATATCTTCCTTTATCTTTACTCAAACAAAGTAACCATAAGCTCTTGACAATTAAAAATTCATCAAACATTTTCTCTTTTCTCATCAAATTTTCCGAATTGATCCAAAAACGTAAGGTTACCTATTTTCATGAGAGTCCGACCCCTTTCTGATCTACATAAATCAAGCGCTAAATATCCATCGGACGCCCTATTTCATGTGGATAAAAAGCCCTTTTGAATTTTATTGCCAGCCAGGCCCTAATACCTTTAAGCCCTTCAAACTTCGAAGAAAATTTTGAATTCATCCAACTTAGCCTAATCACATTTGACGGCTGTGGGATGTTTTGAATTATAAAAATATCTCCTCTGATGCTAAGGTACAAGTTGGAGGATTATTTTAATTATTCGAACCTTTCGGGAAGGCTTATTTTTGAATCATTAAGTGCTATAGAGGCTTTTAGTCTGCAGATTTCTGATTTTCAAAACATTGGAAGAAGCCTTCTTCTATTTTATTCAATTGTAATTTTCATGGTAGGGTCTCGTTCAATTCGCCTCATATAATCTTTTGGAGCTTCAAAATTCAATGATTTGCAAAATTCCTTTTAAGGCTATTGACGAAATGCAAAATAGCTCCATCTGCTGTTGTGGTCGTGGCTTCAGCTACAGTGTTGCAAACCGCAGACTACGCGATGCACCATGCATTTATACGTTTGAACGCTTATTTTCTTCATGACTTCGGCTATTTCGAAATTAATTAACACTAAAATGCAGTGGGCTTCGGTAAATTGCATGCGTTAAGTTATTCATGGAAGCTTAATTATTAGTGACACGTTCGCTTCAAAATGCTTTGAATAATTTCGCCATAAACTTGAATCGCCCATAAAGGGATGAATAAGAGGTTTATTCGCTCCATGAAATTTTATGCTACCTCTATAAATCAAGGGTTCTATAGGAATGCTTAATGCGGGCGGAATCACCTTTATTGACTAAATTGTTCAATTTAACGTAATTTGTTAATTACCGATGGTATTCGTGTCAGAAATTCATCCATGCCAATGCCATTATATTATATGGACATTGAAGAAATATCGCGTTGGTGTAAGCTTTTCTGATTTATGTTGCTTTGTACCCATCCTTGCTTTTTGCACATCAGGGTTTTATTTAGGAGAAATCCACCTTAAGTACTTTAGAATACCACCTACAATATACCATAAATATAGATTTTTCATGACGACGTTAATTTTTATTTTTTTTTATTTACAAAAATAAAAATAAAAGCTTGTAAAAAACAATCCAATACACAATTTATCTAAATAAATTAACCATAAATAGAAAAAAAAAACCTTATTATACAATTTAAAATAAGAAATTATTATTATTACTATCAGCCCCGTTTACTAAATAAGATATCCTCACGGATTTCGGCGGATGTCGGCGTTGATAAGTCGAACAATACATTTAAAAAAGATGCTAATATACCGCAAATTGTGGCGGATAAATTTAACGAAAGATATATGAACTAATAATGATATTGTTATAAAGTTTTAAAATTGAGAACAAAATGAGAATACGTAGGTAGGTACTTCTAATTTTTTACAATGTTTACGTTAATAGGTCACCCAAACTTAATTTTTTTTAGTAGATAGTATTAAGTGTCTGTTTATAATTTTATTCATTCATAAATATTAAGGACGTGTTTCATTATATGTACTTACTTGTTTTAAAAGTTGGCTAATTAAAGCTGTTGCCAACAATACAAGGATCAATTCTGAGATCTACTTTACGTGAAACAATATTTCCATGTAACTTTCATTTCATATGAATGAATCAATTCCGAACCGAATGCAAATCTTTCGCTTGATACAACTGAAATTATTTAAATCTAATCCTTTAGAAACGGAACTATGATTGTGTTCTGATATTTGATTTCGGTTCAATGAGCTCGGCTTGGATTACTGTTGAAAGGACAATTGGTGTCCTTAAGAATTTACGTAGGTACATGTTTAATGAGTGAAAGATTTACTCCATTACCTATAAAGAAGATAAGGCACACAAATAAAATTAACGCAATTTGGTGCTTGACGCAATTTGCGAATCAAATTTAATGAGGTAGATATGAAGTTATGAATTCTATTTCTATTTGTTTAAAAAATATTAATAATGACAATTATAATGAATTTACTTTATTAATTATATTTTTTAAATATTCAAATGATATCTACATGATTAAAAACTGTCATTTCGATCTGACACACTAAGCCGATCTATTCAGTGTGGCTACGGCTTGCTGTTCCTGCCACAGACGCCGCGCCGCGATCGTGTGAGCGACACCAGTCCTTATATTTGCGCTGTTCAAATTCGAAGTGTGAACAATAGGTACTTTTTCTTCCTATTTTGTGTCCTAGTTATTGATATGTACATAGTAGCTCACAAAATATACCTTCATTTCAAACAATTACTTGAACGAATTTTTTACAACATTTAGAAAATATTTACCTCAAGCTTTCAGTAAGAATACATTTTTTGAGAGTTCCACATAAAAAAACGGAACAGGTGAAATATTCACTCTAGACTCTAGAAGAATATCTGTCAAAATAAGAATTATAAAATATGAAACGTTTTTCACGTCAATTGAATCTCAGAATAGAACCTATCTTTTTGCTTTCCATAGAAAAAAAAATAAACAAAAAAGGAGGCAAGCAATTGTTGTTCACTGTTATTTAGACAAAACAAACTATTATATGTTAAAGGTTGCTTTGAAAATAGCAATTTAGCACAACGTTTTCTTCATATCCGGCGTCTTGGCACTCCACGTTCGCATCTTTGACATGCTATTCCCAATTGAGTCGTCAATTCCTCGTATCACCGAAACAAAGCGAATTCTTTACGCATAGACTCCGCATGTGAGTTTGCTTTGCACGGGTTTGAAAAGGAGGAAATACGAAGGAGCTTATTATCAGAAATTGCAATATTTCCTCATTTCGTATGCATAGAATTTCATTTCCGATTACTCCTGAGCCTTAGCAGACGGCTGTTTGTACATACGTATGTTGCATACACATCTAATTTCACATATCTCATTCTATTGGGAGTGCGAGTGATTTTCACAAGGGAAAAGCCGCATCAACGTTCGTTGAGGGAATTAAAAAATATTCAAAGAAAACACTTTTACAAAACTTTTAATCATAAAAAAAAATTTAAACAAAACAGATAAGTAAATTTCTCCCAAGCTAAATCGCATCTCTTGGGCAAGAATTTATAAAAAAAAAAGTTGATTTTATAAAGAAAAACACTTCGGAAACACTTCGCCACAGTTCCAATGTTGTTTCAGAGTTTTTCTACTTTCTCCACGGTTTGATGGTTAGATTGACTTTCTTAATCCCTTCCTGCCATGGGCAAGTGCACCGAAAATATCCTTCCAAACGTGATATTTGCGATGATTTTGGGGCTGCGGGAAACTCTAAAGAGATAACTTCTAACCCATCTTATTTTGTAGAAGGGTCTTAGAAAGTCGACTTATTAAGTCAAAGCAGCTTCCAATCGATTTTGAGGGTTTGTTTTTATTGAAAATGCAAATTTCCATATCAGTAAACTCGAAAGCATTTCGAATTTACTACATGGAAAGGAAGTAGTTAAAAAAGAAGAGTTTGTTATAACAATTCATTTGAAGTTGTTGAAATATATATATTTTGGTAGCTGACAGGACAGTATCAAAAATAAGTAATTTATCAAAACTTACGCACAATTTATATCGTTGTACACTGTGAAAAATTTTTTTATTTTCATTCAACTTTTTTTGTGGTTTATATCTTTGAAGAGTAATACTGTACTACCTCAGATTGTAACAATCGAAAAATGTGATATGGGCTGACTTTGCCAGCCCTATAAACAAAGGACCCAAGAAACAACAATCGGTTTTGGTACAGACGAATTAAGTAAACTACTAAGCAACTTTATTCAAAGTATGTACTTTTATTTCGGATATTTCTCTAATTTCAAATCTTTTCGTCGGGAATAATTTATTTAAATTTTGTGTAATTCAAAGCATTATTATTGAATAGTAATACCTCTTCTTAATTTTTATTACTGGAATAATTTTATACGCACTCTCATTATTCAAGTATATTTCAATCTGAATGTTTCAAGTTGTTTTCTTATTTTTTAATACTTTAACTCTTAAAAAGACATGAATGAAAGAAATTTTCAAATTAACCTATAGAGGGCACACCTTCGCCGAATCGCATAGCTGGCACTGTGGGGTCCGCGTGACCTCAACCATGAAAGTGCTCAGATGATTTAAAAAAAAAAATTTAATATACTGATATAGATAAAAACAGGAAATTCAAGAAATATCTAATATTGAGATACAATAAATAAATTAAAAATGGCAAAAAACTTAAAGTACCTACTCAAGAGGGAATTATTAGGCTAGAGTCAATCTGACCCTTAGGTGCCAGGTATTTTCATAATATATGTACATACATATATATATATCACAGTTAATAAATATGTATGTATGCAATAGGCTAATTGAAAAGTTTGCTGCTTTAAAAATTGAAAAGGCCTGTAGCCATTGCAACTATAGTGAGTTAATTGTATTTGCGAAACTTAGTTGCCTTGACCTATTGGCACTAACTACCCCAAAATACCGATTTTCTTTGGGTTTAAATGCGAATATTTATCTCAGTAAAAGTTTCCAACTCAGTCCATAACTGAAATAAAGAAATAAATAATTTGCCTAAGATATTCAATGGAATTGCTATTAACTTCCAACCTAAAACTTTGAGAACTGTAAGGACCTCACGGTTCACTAATTTCGCATTAGAGTGCCGCCACCCGTCCATATTTAATGTGCCTACGAGGAGATCGTTCTCTTCCTTTTACGGCCCAGAAAATTGCGAAAATAAAGAGTTGGAGCAGATGCGTCTTAACAAGTAAATCGTCCTCCATCTTGGAAGACTCCTTCTTTGTCCCAAAAATCCCTTCAGTCCCCGAAAGACATGGGCTACATGTGTAAATCATTAGCCGTCGTTGAAAGCGAGTAACTGCAAAACTTTTAGGAAGTCTATTCAACTTTAGCTAGGAATAGTTTGTTAGAATTAATCCTTGGCTCAGGTTGGGATCGCACCCAACCGCCATTCCTATCCGAGTATACCTGATACCTTATAAGCTACTTTCTAGGGAACCTTCTAAGGCCTATCACGCGTTATAATAATGGACCACTCTGCCAGCATTAACTAAACTTTTGAGGAGTCGGACGAGCAGGGCATGTTTTACCCCACACATGACACCATCTTGCTCTATGTTAGCCCCAAACTTTAGGTTTAGGCGTTTAATTCAGAAAAAAAAGAAAGTTTTCTCGTCTTGTCATATTCTTGGCCACACGGTCTGAAGTGTGGCACCGCTGGTGAACTGAAGCCTGCACAGAGGGCGCTAGGCTAAACTAGGACACGTTACGCAATCCTAGGCCTTATCTAGTTTGGGTAACTTTAACACGATTAACACTTGCCTTCAGGTGCACGAAAAGTTTCGCCTTCTTCAGTTACAGCAAAGTAGCACTTCTCGGGAAAGTTCTGCACTTAGTACTTGTGGAAAGGAACAAAGGCCCCATGAAATGGGCCGTCGCTTTTTTGGCGGGAGAGGGGCTTATAAAATTAGCCAACAGATAGACGTGCCATGTGCCTATATAAGACGCGGGGGTGGCAGCACACGGATTTTAGTTTCAAACGAAATTTGAATCTAATTAAATTAGGAGCAAACTTGGACCCTGCGCGACAGATTTAATTAGGGAACGCAAAAACTTTAGCTGCTCCGGGAATGTCGGATATGTCTTTGAGGACAGATACATAGTGGGGATAGATGTGTGTCTAAAATCTCTGGTGAAAAGACCTGTCTCAACTTTAGACAAATTTAATCTGTTTAAAGGTGGCATTCTATCCGACGCCCCTGGTGTCCCTTGAAAGATAAGGTGCCTTACATTGTTTCTAGGCCGGGGTATAAAGAAAGTACGAGCCCATTATTTTTTATCATATCAATCCTAAAAGTCCTAGAGTCACTTACTCGGCCCGGGACTTCGCTTATCCTCCGAAGGCAGCCAGATGTACTTGTATCACTCACGAAGACATTTCAATTTAACTTGCCTTCTTTTCGGTGTGCCCAAAATCCCAAAAGCCTGAATTTTTGGGGGTGGCTGTCTTTACAACGCCCCTTCTGTTTTTTTCCGGGGATTACTAAAGGTCGGAATTGGGAAGGGCGTCACCATAAAGTATTCTTCTCCTCGCCGTTTATATTCATTTTGAACATTATGTAAATAGCCAGTTTAGTGTTACGGCAACCGACGTCGCGGTGGATACTCGCGACCACGTTTACCACACCGCTCTACCGACGCCCGCCCCGCGGATGGTACATCAAACCACACCGGAGAAAATTCGCGTCTCAAATGAATTAGGACAAAATTAAAAATGCCTAAAGAGGCCCTACTGAGGGCGACATATTTTAATATTTGATTGTGTCTCCAAATTGCGTCTGGGACATCCTCAGGAAAGTATCCTAAATAAAATCATTTTAGGGCAAAATCTCTGCTCATTTTTGGCAATAGCGGTCCTCAGCTGCCTCAGGTATGTTCACGTTTCACAGAATGCAAGGTTAGGTCACTTAAAATTTTAGTGGAACGGGAACCAAATTGTGGGCCTTTTAAGGGAATTTTTGCATAAAATGTTCTTCCTGTTTGGGGATAACCAACGGCACCGTCGACCTCATGAAAAAGAAATCACAGCGTTTTATTTGCTGAAGTTATTACTTATAAGTGTTTCAAGTTTGGGATAATTCAATTTGTGTTAACAATTTTGTGAAATATTGAAAATTAAACAATTTTATTTATTTTTTTCACTTTCATCCATAGAACCTGGCTTTACATACATGTATATGTAGGTAAAAAGCCTGAAAAGTAATTATGAATTGATGAATGATGAGGTTATTACATTATAATATTGGAATATTTATTTATTTATTTATTTGCAATAAGACAAGCAATATCTTTTAGTTTACAAAGAAATATATCAATTATCTTACAAAGACTATAGTATAACAAAAGAAAAAACGTAATTTTCAAGACCAAAGAGTTGAGCTAAGCTTACTTTTCAATTGTTGGGAAGATTATTATTATTATATTATTAAAAGAGTAAAGACAAAAGCAACTTTACAGAAATCTCAAAAATTTAAAACAAATTATTTTCCCAAAAAATTTTAGTAACTATTATTATTGTTATTATTCCCAAAATATGATAGAAGTAGGTTTTAATTAAAGCGCTGAAACTCTATATATATGCGAAACGATTTTTAAAATTTATTATCGTATGACAAAGATAAACTATTTTTATTTTATAAATGAATGTTTTTCGCTTACCTTTGATATCAACAACCGCAGTCTCCTTTCAGCTTTGGCTCTTTTACTTTTCGATTGAAAATATTCCCCATACACTGATACACAAATAAAATTCGAGAAAAGTCCCATTATTTATTTGGGGATTTATTTTAAAAAAGCAATTTTACTCAATAAAACTGAACTGCAAAAACTCATTTTTATCATAGATGACAGACCAGATAAAAATGACCACTTGATGTTTTGTCTAATTCCACTTCCAGTTTGGCACAGCCTTGGAATTAATCAGCTAAATTTCCAATACAAACTGAAATTTTGACTTGGGTCGTTTCATTTAAGCATCGATATATAGTACCTATTATATCTTTTTCTCGTCGTTGAACTAAAATCTTCAGTTGAGTACATTTAAAAAAAACACAAACTTTAAAATTTCACGAAAATTACACTTTTTTCGAAACTTAGGTATATAATTATTTTTTACACATTGTTAGTTAATCGATAAAAATTATGTTTTATAATTAAGAATTGTCTTTGCTTTTATATTTATGTATTTATGTAGAAGTTGTGAGAGTCTACGTCCTTTGCCTTATTGAAAATCGCTTCCCTTAATTAAATTAAAATGTTTTATAGTCAATATCTGAGTAGAATGACAAATGACATGGAAATAAAATACTTTATTTATAAAGATTTTGATTTACTACCACACACAAATGTGGTTGTTTTGACAATCTGACGTGTGTAATGTTCAATATAGTTCTATGATACTATTTTTGTCCATATCTATGTTATATCAAATTGGTTAAATTCCAAATCCCTCCCTATACTCAATCGATTTTCAAAAATTGACTTAAATTATAAGTAAGATATGTAAATTTATAAAATTTGCCTTAAAATATCTACAATTCAAAACAATTTTTCTAAAGAATAAGTAAATAAAATTATGTATTCAGGAAAATATTAAGTTTTACAGTAGTATCGGATTACATTTCATTTCTTTTCATTCCTAACCCTCGAGATTTTCAACAGTAGAATAGCAATTCAAAAATGAATTCACTCAAGTTTAGTGCTCCTACCCGATTTCAAATGCATTAACTTTAGACGGAATTTAATACGATTCCAGGTCTTCTTGAAATCATAATGAAATCAGACTCTGGAATTGAGCATGCATCACGACACGACAGACAGCCAAATGGAAACTCAATTGCATTTCCGTGTTTGATGTATGCCTGGCGTATATTTGTTTTCTGATATTAATGTATAACTACATTCAATTAAATTTTAGAGAAATACTGTGACAATTCGAACCGTTGATAGAAAATTAAAATCAAATTAAGAATTAATGATGCGAAAACTTCCCTTTTTTTGTCATAGACTGCTTCACGCCAAGAAGTTTTTGACCTCAATCTGTGCCACAATTGAATATGTGGACATAAATCAGATCAGCGAACATTCCGAAAATCGGTTTTCATTTTGAGAAAGTAAATTCGACTCACGGTAATAAACTGGGGGCATTCATCCATTTGCCTTCTTTATCCCTTGATTATTATTAGAATTGCCCAAATTCCGGAGTAACCCTTTGAATAGCTCTGGTTCAGAGGCTACTCTACTGGAATTTCAGGATTGGTCATGTTGTAATTGAATAAACTCACAAATAGCCATGAAAGAAGAAATTCTTTCACAGCTCTGCATTCTCGAGCACACCCACACACGCACTGTGGAAGGTTCGTCTGAGGGTTGCACAAACCCTTTGTGGTATTCCCAGATGAATACCTATTTTACCCGTTTTATCTTGCCAGGGATGCTGTGGAGCACAATGCGAAATCGATTATCTCCTGTCGTGTGTTGTGGAAGAGCGGTTGGAAGACGCCAGGACGGGGGGTTTCTTCATACTGGTTGGTAGGGCTACTTGCTTCCTTTTATTGATTTTGCCGCGTGACTAAGTTTGATAAGTTCTTTGGCAGAAATTTTAAAAAACAACCGGCGAACATTTTATTAAAATTTTCTCAGCTAAGGTATGGTAGGTGCTTTGTTGTTCGCCTTGGACAACAAGTTTTGACGGGAAATTTTTGTGGAAGTAGATGGTTGAATAAAGGAATGCAATTTTACCACCCAATGCTACCTCTAATATTCATTTAAAATATTAAATATGTATCTAAATTCTCATTCTTGGAAAAGTGTCCCGTATACCTACCTATCTAATTACAAACCCCTAAGGTAAACATTAAATTAAATAAATAGTGAATAAAAGACCATTACATGTATTGCTTCGTTTTATAAAATAATCAATTAGTTATTAAATTTTATTATTGATTTTAGTTGAAAAAAATCAGTCAAGTGCAAGCTGGTCCTCACGCAATTAGTGTTCTGTATCGATTCATTTTGACACTGAACATACTAAGAATATGTTGTATAAAGATTTACGTCGTAAAATCCTTTCTAAATTTACGATATTTCAGATTTTGCGGATTAATATGTACTAGTGGTCGCCCTGTGGTCGAAATTCGACCTACTGGGGTTACTACGAAAAATACGAATGTACACAGCCTACTATATGTGTTTGAAATTGGCACTGTCAATAATAAAATTACGACAGTTTGACCACGACTACTATGCGTTTGACATAGACAGTATGAACGTAAATAATGAATTTATTTAATTTAATTTAATGTATTTGTAACACATATTATATTAAAATTTTAGCTTTCTGCACTCCTTCTCTATATAAACTTTAACTATGCCAAATCTCACACTCCTCCGTCTGTCCAATATGCTTAAAAAGGGGTACAAAGTTTTCCCTTCACGTATTAATATATAGATACTCCTTAATTTTTTAATGTTTTTATTGGTATAGTTCGAACAATAGTATCGAAACCAAGTACGTTATGATACTCAATACTTACCATCGACCTTGTTTTTATACAATAAATATAGTTTTAATTTCATAACGTTAAGTACTGACATCCATACATATATCATATGGATAACTTTTCGTTCCGGAGGCAAACCAACAATCAAAAACAACCAAAATATGCTGTAACTTTTGTTTATTGAAGGATAATTTATCCAATTTAGCAAATCTAAAATTAAAACAAGTGAACAAGTATGATCGATCCACCTTACGTAAAATAACGGTATAACTTTTAAAGAAACGAAATTTATTTTATAAATTTTGTAAAGTAACATTAACATTATTGAAATTTTACTAATGCAGAGATTATTAAAATAATTGAAAACTGTTCAGCGGTCATTTCACAAAATATGACAAATGTGAAATCAATTGGAGTTCGCAGGGGCGGATCGTGAATTCGTGGGGCTCTTGGCTAATAAATACTACTTAGGGGCCTACCTAATTACTCAACTAATTGCTGTTTTGTCAAAAAACTGTTTTCTACATTGTTGTAAGTATACGGTACCTATAGAGAAAAAATAGGATAATAAAATATTTTATCTATATAATGTGACTTTTGTTTGAGTGTTTTGTATAGGGGGTATTCCAGCCCAAGTTAACGTACTTTTGATTTGATTATTTTTAATATGTCTCATTTTTTGTGTTTTTGTACATATTAAAAGGAGTATTCATGATTTTCTAAAAAAAAGGTTTGGATCCCGATTTCGAGTTATGAATTTTTTGATTTGTTGCCTTTAAACGTTTATAGCTTTTTAAAGGAAAAAGATATAAAAAAAACTATCTTTTCTTTGTTTTTTATCGTAATCTACATATTAAGAAAAATTTCTCAACAAAATTTTTAACCCTAATTAGAAAAAATGTAACCTTTTTCTTGAAATTTTAAGTAAAATATGCTTTTTCTAGTTCGACACTTGATTTTTAAAAATTTTATGAAATTCTCTAATATGATACCAAATTAAGCATAGCGTGGATGAGGGGAACCAATATTTGCTATTTGTTTGAATATTGAAAATTTTATTTTCAATTTTTTTTTTATACAATAATTTAACACTAGTGGTCGCCCTGTGGTCGAAATTCGACCTACTGGGGTTACTACGAAAAATACGAATGTACACAGCCTACTATATGTATGTGTTTTAAATTGGCACTATCAATAATAAAATTACGACAGTTTGTTAACAGACTACTATGCGTTTGACATAGACAGTATGAACGTAAATAAGAAATTTATTTAATTAAATTTAGTGTATTTGTAACACATATTATATATAAATTTTAGCTTTCTGCACTTCTTCTCTATATAAACTTTAACTATGCCAAATCTCACACTCCTCCTTCCGTCCAATATGCTTAAAAAGGGGTACAAAGTTTTCGCTTCACGTATTAATATATAGATTCTTGAAAAAATATCATCCGAAAAAAATTGAAAACAATTTTATTATAAGGAATTAAAGTATTTTAATAAACTTAACTTAAACTATTTTATTTAATCATATTATTTCACATTTCATGTAATTTTATTATTATTATTGCTTTCACTTAACTTAAAATGAGTAAAAACCAAAAAATTTATATTAAAATTCCTATTATCTTCAACGAAGAAAAATTGGGCTAATCAAAATGCGGTAAATAGAAACACTGAGAAAACTTTAGCAGCTCATTTAATGATGCAAAGTGCCTTTTTATGCTGCATATCCTTGTCCCAGAGATCATTGAAAAACACCCTCAACTCAATAAAAATAAGTGCACCACGAAAAGTAGAGTGATCAATCACCCTGAAGCTGACTGCAGTTGGTTAGAAGATGCTGCCACCTCTGGATAAATGAGTTGGGTTCATAAGAACCAGTTCACCAGAGGAGACGAGAAAAAACTCAGATGCATTCTCGTAGGGAAACACTTTTTAGGTTCCATCGCTTACTGCCAGAAGGTCCTTTTAATAGGATGACTTTAAGAGCACAGGTGCTCCTCCAGGATGCGCAAAAATAAGCAAACAAGTGGTCTTCCAAGAAGGGAGTAATGGAAGAAATTAGAGGTTTAAAAGAATAAAGTATAATCGTTCTTTTCAATTGCACTTAGGAATCTGAAAAAAGGATTCATTTATCTGCTTTACAAATACCCTGCAAAAAAAAAAAAAAAAAAAAAAAAAAAAGAAAGAAAGAAATAAAAAATAAAAAAAAATAAAAATAATTAGTGGAGAAAACTTACGAAGTAATTAGTATCCTCAAAACATTATTTAAAAAATGAAACAAAATCCCTAAATTTATAATTCACATACAGGCAGACAAACAATAATTCGAAAAACGGTGGTTCCGATTTTAATTATATTTTCGAAGTAAATATTTCATATCATGCACAATTTTACCCTCAATATTTTATTGCACATTCATATGTACTGTACATACATTTTAATGCATCACAAATGACTTTTAATATTCGATTTGTGAATTTTCTCTCTCTATGTAACATATCCATATACAATACATTATATTATTAATAATATATATATATATATAATATATGTTTATTTAAAACGTTTCGACTTTCTAAAAATGAAATTACTTTTATATCAGATATTGGATGGGTAGGTAAACATTAAAAGATCTATTCTCCATGAAAAGATAATTCTGCAAAATACAAAGTATAGGTATTATTTGATTACAAAGCAGGTCAAATCCCGAAAAACCATTTTTCTCGATTCCCAAATTCCGAGAATAAAAAATGGAACATATCAAGTTCTAGGCTCACTTGACTTTACCTTATCTAATATTTTATAATTTCATTAACTTTCATTTCATTAAAGTTTAACCCTATATATCTAGGGGAAAAAAATATTAATTAAGTTCCTTGAAAAAGATCTTATTATTATTTATTTTTAAAAATAAGCATTTGTTTGTAAATTACTCTTTAGCAGAATTAAAATCATCTTCACTATCAATGATTGCTTCAAGAAATCCATTAAAATATCTCAAATTGTTATAAACATTGCGATATGCTGGATGCAGAAATACTATCAGATCTAGTAAATTTTCTTGTTTTCTATTCTTGATTACTAATAGTCGAGAATATGTTAATGACAATTCCAGTGGATTTGAAAGTCGTCCTCTTTTTTTTAGAAATCAGATTAGAAATATAAATATATTCGTTTATTTAAAGCTACCTACCTATGTATTTACAATTTATCCAAAGTGCTGCAAACTAAATAATCAATCGCAAATCCATTTAGTTTTTTCATTCAGACTTCAAAGCAATGTACCGGAAAAGTTTTTTAACTTAAAAACAAAAATAACTAGACTTAAATAAGTTAGTAGTTGCCACTTAGCAACAACCATAAAAACAAAAACATCAGCAGCAAGGAGTAAGAAGTTGGACCATCTTTCTAGCGACAACAATAGCTGTCGCGGCAAAGAATTTGATAACAAGTTCAGACAAAATTTAAGTCGATAGATGCGAGTGCGAGAAAAACTTTCCGCGGCGCCATCTGTTATGGCAGGTCAACAATAAACAAGGAAATACTTTAGTCCTATAACTTATTTTATCCCGAGAATGTTGAAGGAAAATAACAAGGTCAAACGTGGACAGTATAAGGAGCAACTACAACGCCAGTGAGTTTCTGATATTTTTGCTAAATCGATGCTTCATACAATACAAAGTCCAAGATTTCTCGCTGGCTGTGGCAAACGTTTATATTATAGTCCTTTGAAATTTCACAAAATCCTTTGATTTCTATTTCATATTCAATAGTTGAAGGGCGTTACAATTTTTTTGGGCCTGGTGCAGACAGAAGTCCGATGCGGTAACCCAGATGGCGAGATAAATTTTCAAGGACGCATGATTTATAAAGGGCTGGTCCAGACTCTGGCCTTATAGTGGCCAACTTCTAGCCGAACTGTCTGATGAATTACTTGTAATGAACTGGAATTGGTACTCCTGCTGGCGAAATGGGAGCCACCGGATCAAGTTCGAGTCAATTACAGCAAATGAGATCGGAAAATGGTAGAACATTATTTATCGATTTATTTTATCCTCCCGCAGACCCAAAAGGGTAAAATTGTCGACCTCGAATGATGCGAGGATATATGCTATCTTGGTAACTTTATCGCAGACTGTTAGTTTATTTACGAGATTTCTAGGCGACAAGCGGGATGTACGAAATCCCTCCCCAAATGATGACAATTTATTTTTCAATAAAACAGTGAAAAACTCAAATGTCCTATGCAAAGAATAAAAAAAAAAGATAATCCCGGCAAAAATTCCGCCACTGTTCCTTATCAGCTTAGCCGGATCCGTCCTGATCCTTCGGGGCCTATTATCATTGACAAGGGGTAGCCTATCGTTCCAAAGTTTCAAAACAAATTGAAAAATCGATGCAAATGTATTTTGGGTTTTTCAGATCCCTGCCACGAAGGATTTCCTCGAAAAGAAATTCGAAACGCACCAAAACTCTAAGGAACGTTAAGGGTGTGCGGTGCCGCATTAATTAACTTCGTTTTTCCCAGATTATCGGTAAGACTGAAAAGTAATTTTCGATTTGAGAGAAAACTTTCGAGTGGTGCTTCAGCACTTTTTCAAGATTTTGGGCGCTATCTTCAGAGATGAGAATAAATTTTATGTCGTCCCTTTTTTTGGCATATTTTTCAGGGTTTTTTGGCAAAATGCTGGAATCTCTGATTTTGTACTTTTCAGCAACTATAGCATCCATTTCTTGTTACCTTGGAATGAGAGGGATAAACCTTTTGAATCACATTAAAATTGCCATATTCTTATTGCATATGTGTGTAGTGTCCTTCCATTTTATAAGTAAAATACCCAAACATACATAACCTTAGGAGTGTTATATTGTATTTACACTAAGAAAACTATTTGGTTATTGTTAAGGAGGTTTAGTAATAGATACCAAATCGTAGAGTTGGATACGGCGAACTAAATATTTAGTTCTTGCAAATCATTTTATTGTACACCGAAAGAAAATTTCCAATGTTTCAACCGATAAGAAGAATATAACTTATTGATATTGCACCATATCAATCTTTAGAAAAAACGTTATTGAATAATATTAATTTAAAATTCTAAATTGTAAAAATAGTTAATCCGTGGCTGGGGTTGGAACTTGGGACCTGCGGACTGGCGGTTTTGGCTGCTCTACCACCGAGCTACCGCATTCCAATGTGTTTTTAGAAAGTTGATTTGATATTCCGACTGGGCTTGAACCTAGAACCTCCGAATTGGTAGTAGTCTGACACCTCTACCGCTGAACTATCCACACACGCGTGGTTTTACAGATTATGAGTAAGAACGTCTTCACGTTATGTGGACTAAAATGTCCAAGTAAATGATTTTGTTGACTCGCTTGATAACGATTATATACTTTAACTATGCGTTTAGTGTTTATTACTCAATTTATTACTAATGACCAAATATTTTAAGAAAATTTTTAAGTAAAAGCGCTTAGTTATTATAACTAAACTGTTTTCTCAGTGTACTCTACCATTTTTTAGAGAATATTTTTTCAAGTGTAAATATAAAAATATCACAAATACTGCATAGCTTTCTCGTTTCATAATTATTTTTTATTATACATTGTATATTTCACCTATATATGTATGTATATCTACCCGACGTTCTCCACTGGAAAGTTTTTATTTTTTATTTATGTATACAGTGCTTACATAGAATATGAAACTTAGTGAGCAATTAACTATTTCAAAATTAACTTCATTTTTTATACGATTGTTTTATTTTTATATTATATTGACGTTCTTGGTCCGCGTATTTCTTCTTTGCGATCAAATTTGACTGCAAAAATAATTTTTTCTTTGCATTATGTATTTGATAAAACTTTTCAAATAATTGAAGCTAAATGGCAAAATAAAGTACTTTGATGAAACAAAGCACGCAAAAATATTGCAAATTGCAAAGGTTTTACGCTTTTCAAATGAACGCTTTGCACTTTGTGAATTTTAGTTTGGTGAAACAGAAACTGCAAAATATCCTATTTTATAATTTTCTTCACTTTACACTTGGCGAAAGCACCCCCGAAATTTTGCAAAATTGCAAAATGAAAATTGCAAAATGAAAAATACGGGAATATCCCAAGAATAAAATTGATCAATTGATCAAAATGATTATTTGCAAAAAACAAAGCGCCTATTCAGATTTAATGTAAAAGAAAAATTCCATCTTTAACTGCATGCAAAGTAGAATATGAAAGTCCTTTTTAACCTTGACCAATTCCTTCCACATAACTGACTCGGAAGAAGGTGCCTGAATGTATTACGCCCTCTAGCGTTCGTATGTGGAAACCCCTCTCATTACTTCCCCCACAATTGTCATAAAACATACTCAAAAGGAATTAAAACTTCTCCGGCTGCTAATGAGAATTTTCAGAAGCCTCCGAGTCCCCCAGCCCCAAACTCTTAAGTTTCCGGGGGTCCCTCCACCAGCCTCCTTCCCTGGCTGGAGCATAATCAGTGCAGCAGACTCCAGCTGCAATTAAAATTTAAGCACATGTCCCCTGCTCGGTACTCGGTACAAAATGGTTTCGGGTAGCGTTTTTCGGTTTTGCGCAGAAGGCATCCGCCCCTAGAATTTCTGGGCACAGTTTTTCAGCTGTTAATGAATTTGGAATTCAAAAACAAAATATATCACATGTGGGCTAGCAATGGAGGAATGGGACTAAATAGAAATGTTCTCTGCCCGCATGACATGTGTATGCAACCCTTTGCGCCACCATTCGCATAGGAAAAAAAAATTATTAGGCACTCCGGAAAGGATGTTGTACTTTCGTACCAAAATCTGAATTTCACAGCCCCTGTTGTTTTCTGAGCCCACCCCCTGCAATCACAATTGGATTATGCAACGTTAATAACTTCATCATCAGGGCACTGTTCAATGGGACAGTGGTGACCGTGGTTAGGACTAAGGAAACACAATTTAGGAACTACTGTTTCTATTGACTTGACCAAGTTCTTAGACGACGTCCTCTGTCTCGACGTAAAACATGCATACGACTACATGAGGGCTTTGCTTTGAGGCCAACCAGCTTAATTATCATCCCCGAGCTGATTTACGATCACTCTGAGGGCAAAACTTGATTTGTGACAAATGCTTATATCTAGGTCTAGTTCTAGTTCTAGTTCTATCTGCGGCTGGTTGCGGGACGAAAGGGGCTTTGTATGCAATTTGATTAAGTGGACACCCGATGATGGAGTGTATCCTGGCAAATGCTCCTAGACCAACCGAAGCAACTCGGTTAATCACTGCAAATGTTGGAAGTAAATCGAACTACCTGCAATTTAGTGCTGGCTAAGGAAATAGTTGATATTTTCAATGCATTTAAAATTTATGCAGCCCAGCAGTTACAAAAGCCAACTTGGAAATCACTATTCAAGATAAGAGCCATGTGGTGGATCATTACATGGTAACTTTTTAATCAAGGTGTTTGTGAATTCTAATTTTAACTTATTTTTCTATCCGTGGGCTTTTTAGAATTCAAAATATTATTTCATAAAAATACAATCCATTTTCTTTTTTAATACTATTTAAATAAAAAATACATTCTTAGAACTTCAAAGAAAATTAGCTAGCTTACTCTAAAGTAGATAAATGTAGCGGAGTAACTATAACTGCGATTTCAAATCATCAAGTAGTCTGGGTTGTCAAATAACTTGTTAGGATTTTAATTTTTTAATCTATTTACCTAAAATTTTTATTACTTGACTTTGACTTTGTAAAAAATAAAAACGTATTAATTTAGATTTTTCAGTGATAAAAGGAATGCTAAATTATCTTAAATTATATAAAATAAAGAATAAAAATTAAATTATATATTATTTAAAAAATATAAACAATATAATAATAATTACTCTTCTAAAATTATCCCATTGCTAATGTCCATATATTGACACAACATCTTTAGCTTTAACTAGAAAGGCGATTTGAAAATGTTATAACAACATTATATTACCTACATATTAACCCGTTTCGGACGAGAATGGCACGATGGGTACACCGATCTTTAGCGGCTCATAACTAATACTATTTGCGTCTGAAAAATTAGAGGGAGCATCTTTTTAAAGCTTGAGATGTGCCCTTTCTGATAGTGCTCATAAAATTTCTCCAAAAACTTGTTAATTATAGAAAAAAGTAGTTTAAAGCAAAAAACAACGTGTTTTTTTCGCACTTCGTTTTTTAAAAATCGAATTTTCAAGGGGTTTCCCGTCTGCAATGACCCTGGAACCCCACTAAGCGGTGGAGTAAATGTTTGAACTTTAATAATATGCCGTTTGGAAATCGATTTCACGCCTTAATATATTCAAAATGGCGCCTAAATTGCAAAATTTTCGCGAAATCATTCATGAATTTTTTACTGAAAAATGATGCACTTTTACGAAAAATTTTTAATAATAAAAAGTTCTTAAAATAACTCAACAAATGCACTTGAATTTTTTTCAGAATTTTTTGAGCAAATTTTTTGATTTTGCAAATAGTCAATTTTTGCAAAATTTAAAAATAGCTCCAAAAATTCTGAAAAAAATCCAGTGCATTCTTTGGTTAATTATAAAACTTTTTTACTCTACCTTTTTTCTCATTAGTGCATTATTTTCAAGAAAAAACTTCCAAAGGTCAAGGTAGTATCGGATCATGAAAAGTTTTTTTTTTTGAAAATAATGCACTAATGAGGAAAATGGTAGAGAAAAAAAGTTTTATAATTAACCAAAGAATGCAATGGATTTTTTTCAGAATTTTTGGAGCAATTTTTAAATTTTGCAAAAATTGATTATTTGCAAAATCAAAAAAATTTGCTCAAAAAATTCTGAAAAAAATTCAAGTGCATTTGTTGAGTGATTTTAAGAACTTTTTATTATTAAAAATTTTTCGTAAAAGTGCATCATTTTTCAGTAAAAAATTCATGAATGATTTCGCGAAAATTTTGCAATTTAGGCGCCATTTTGAATATATTAAGGCGTGAAATCGATTTCCAAACGGCATATTATTAAAGTTCAAACATTTACTCCACCGCTTAGTGGGGTTCCAGGGTCATTGCAGACGGGAAACCCCTTGAAAATTCGATTTTTAAAAAACGAAGTGCGAAAAAAACACGTTGTTTTTTGCTTTAAACTACTTTTTTCTATAATTAACAAGTTTTTGGAGAAATTTTATGAGCACTATCAGAAAGGGCACATCTCAAGCTTTAAAAAGATGCTCCCTCTAATTTTTCAGACGCAAATAGTATTAGTTATGAGCCGCTAAAGATCGGTGTACTCATCGTGCCATTCTCGTCCGAAACGGGTTAAACGAAAGGCTTTTTTTCTATTTTATTATTGGCTTTCTGTCCGCGACTTCGCCCGCGCGGATTTCGGAATAATACAAATATAAATTATAAATATATGTAAAAGAAAAATTTAAATATAACATATCTTTGTAAATTAAGTTTGTGGTGCTCCCTTTTGGGGCTAAGGTGATCATTGACCGTGAAGTCATTTTCAAATTGAATGAAATAATTTTCAAATTAAAGGAAACCAGTTTAAATTTAAATGCAACAATTTTTAAATTAAACAAAACTACTATAACTACTAATCAAATAAAATGAAACATCAGAAAACTAAAAATAAATTGTTTTATGTTATTATTATTATCTTTTCATTACTGGAATAATTTGACAAAATATTCATGTAAACTTAACCCTTACTAGTGGTATGTGAAGAGATTGAAGATTTTCTGTGTGGGAAACTACTATACATCTACCATATCATATTTGGGTTCAATTTTTGAACACTGTAACCATAAATTATTATAAATTTTTGTAAAAAGTTCCAGTTTTTGAATTAATGGTTGCAGTATGAGCGATTATTTTTTTTATATAAACACACGTATTGTTTATAGTCACGATCAACATCGCGAAAGAATCGTAAAATCTGATTTTGCACGAATTGAGCGTCATCTGTAATGAATTGAAAAAAATGTTTCGAATAAATGTTTTTCAACGGCGACAATTTAGAGTAGCGTTTTGAAAGAAAAGAAAACTTCCATGTAGGTATGTAGGTAGGTATCTAAAACTGTTCAATCAGTTCCATAAATTTTGTAACTTTTTTCATAAAAACTGATAGTAGGTACATACATATATTGTCTTGAAAATCATAAATTTTTCGAAAATATCAAACTTTAATTTTACGTTTTGATATTTTCATTATCCTTAAATAGCCTTTAGGTTCTCAGTAGCTTGTGTACATTCAATAAAATTAATAAAACTGTCAGCCCCAGATAACATCCATTTGAAAATCTGGTTCACAGTACATAATTAATTTCATATATGTATATGTCTAGATATATAGTATATGTACAATGTTTACAACTCTAAATGCATCTGCTTAAGGGCGAGCACTTTGTTTAATTCTAAACAAACACTTACTCCTCCTTCTCATTTCCGGGTTATTATTTGCCAAATCCAATAATCAATAATTCCTCCTATGGCTGGTCGCATGCAATTTCAGTCAATCCAGAAGCAAATTGCCCATAGGCCGGGAGTGTCGAAGGCATCATTCGTTCATTCCAGTGCCACTGTTCAAATTATTTGTTGTGACTTTGAGCACAAAAGGAAACGACATTGTCACATCCGAGTCCGAGGTCTGATTTTCGATTGCCTGTCGATCCCAAGCCCTACTCAACTGGCCCAGCCAAAGCCCTAATAGGTTCCGCATGTTAATGGAATGGTACAAAAGGGCCTGTTCAGAATGAACTTCAGATATTTTTTGTGGTAAAATCCCTTCTCCCTTTATACCTACAATATTTCCGGAATAAATCAATTTCACAAATTCCCGGGTGGCAGCTATTCCTAAGTGCTTCGGAATAAAAGCGGTTGATACAACACTTTTGTCACTCTGAATTGGTTGCCTATCAAACAAAAAAGAAAGAAATTTTAATCGGATTACCTAATGAAGGAATTCAGAAATGGTTTTAGCGCGAGCAATGGCTCAGGGATAAGATAACCGCAAGGTTTTTATGTTTAGTTAGGTTTTAGAGGTACTGGTTTTATTCAATTCCAAATATAATAATAGTGTCGGAAACTTAAACATATGTACATATTCAATTAACAATAAAATGTGAAAAACTTGTCAAATGCAAGTAGAGCTCGTTTCCTAAAAAATCTGGATAATACATTTAATAAATATTTAAATACAGGTAAACCTAACCTCGAAAAATAAAATGTACTTTAAACACAAAAAGGATTTTTACAATTCGCAATTAACCACTCGCACTTGACTATTTTTATTTTCTATAATTCTCACGAAATTGTAGTACATTTGTTCAAATATATAGATATGTATATAAAAATGATATATATATTTTTTTTTTTGCAATTTAAATAAGGACAATTTTAGAATCAGACAAATACCTAATTCCAATTTTTCAAATCAAACTACATACATATACATATGTAGTACATAACTCCAAATAAAAACTTGAAATCATTTGTATTGTAATGTTCTCAATTTTACATAAATGAACCTAAATTAAAATATAATTCTGATTGGAGAAATAATGTTATTTAACGAATAAAATTAGGACTGAAAAGCATTTAAAAAATGAAAAATCGCTTGAACGATGTTTTCATTCAAAATTTAAAAATCATTCAACCAAGCAATGCTTCATAATAATTTAAAATAGTCAAAAGTCATAATTAGAGCGCAAATGACTTTTGTATTCCGCATTATTTATATTGATGATAAAATAAATTCGGTCTATTTGTTTCATTAAGTACCTCCCATTAATTTTTGTCGTTTTACATAGCAAAATCAAATTCAAATTATATAAAAAAACTATTTTTTTTTGGGTTGAGTTGCTTACATGTTTTCAACTTCCATTAATAAATTTTAAAATAAATCAAAGGGACATAACACAAAGTATCGTAGGTACTACAAATTTTTGGTAAATAATCTTTATCTATTTATTTCAACCGTTTATCGTACATATATCCGAGAAATTACCACAAAGTATTGAGATTTGCAGTTTCTTTGCATTTGACATCATCCATCAATCTTGATCCGTGCTTAGTGTGATAAGCATCCAAAGATTCATCTTATGTCCATCGTCAATTTCAGAATGGTCCAAAAATGTTACTTCTACATATACAAATTTTCCTTTTGTTTTTTGTGGATGCTTTTATTTCAGCATCTTGAATATACTTCAGGTTTTTTGATAAATTATGTGAAACAAATGTGAAACTCGGAAATATGTTTATTCTAACCTTAAAGTATCTAAAGAAGACTTTAATAAGTAAATTGTAGTTTTTCGGAAGACAAATTGAAATAAAATATTTTTTAGGAGTACCTAAAAAGAAAAGAAAATATGAATTTTGGTATTTTTATTGTCATTTATTTCCTAGAATTATTCTGCCCGCTGTAATTGTAATTATTATATGTATGTATTTCGATTGCATGGTTTTAATATTTGCTTTTTATAGGATTCTGTCACAGCACTCTAGCTTCTAAATGAAATGAGGTAGGGACTTGAGTTAGTAATATGCATCTGAACTACAAATCATACTATAGGTACATATGTAGGTATATTAATATGTGGAATTTAGTAAAATAAACAGTACAATAGAGAGCTTACGTTTTATTATAAAAATAACATCATTAATGCTATATAGAACTTACAAAAATTAATAATTAAACTTATTTACGTTAGGAAATAATTATGTTTAAACAAATGTAATAAAAATGTAAGTGTTTCAGAGGATGCTATGAATAATCCAAAACTATGAATACAAAGAACAATATGAACCAATCAATTTATGAAGCATGAAAAAATTTATCAATTTTGTTTTTTTAAAGAGGTGTTCTAGTGTAGAGGCATGAATTATAGGTATTTTTAGAAGCAATAAAATGTTCTGGATAGACGAAAAAACACACCTAAATTGTTTTATTATTCGATATTAAAATAGTTGTAAGTAATTTAAAATCAAGAATTGAAATTTTACAATATTGATCACTAAGTTGATATGGTTTCTCATCATGATTAAAACTTCTTACTATATGGATTTTTTTTAAGATTTTCCATAGTATGAAACCCTCCTCAGTGCTTGAGTTCAAATCGCACTTGACCAGCTTTTTCTTTTATTTAAATTTCTTTAAATTGCTCGGAATTTACTAACTATTAAACCAACTATGTATATATATATAAGAAATTGAAAACATTCCATTCCCAAAATTGCCACAATAAAATGCTAAATACTATTGTTTTTTTCTTGATATCAAGTCGATTTTCTGTTTGTCTGAATTTTCCTTCGAAAATATCTACAAACAAAAAACAAAAACAGAAAATCATCAATCACGAAGTTTTTCTCTGGTCTCTTTATGATGCTAAACGATCCCAGACTTTGGCAAAGTTTCCCTTATCCAGTTTGAAGGGATATTTTGTCGCTAGCCACTATGACCAGCCCTCTTTTGTTTTTGCAGGTGGACCCGAAAACCAAATTTAGCATAGCCCTTCTAACAAGTGCCGCCCTGTGCCCGTTCTGCTATTTTATAATACCAAGGTACCTATGAGATTTATGGATTGGATTAAAGAGGAGTTCTGTCTATTAACGCTCCCAACAAGCCTTCACGGATTAAATTTCTACTAAATGCAGGAAGCAGGCTCTTTTGTCTCGAGTTTTCCACCCCCGACGCCTCTGATATGTATGAGGGGCATCAGCATAAAACCATTCGCTAAATCACTCCTGGCGACTTTTAATGAGAATATTCTTCAAATGGGTCGTCCTGCAAAAGATTCCTCGTCCTTCCCAATTTTTAGCTGGTAATTGGGTAATTTTTTTTACAGTGTCCAACTTTCCAAACAGGTTTCCAGGACTTAATGCCTTTTTTAATTTAGGGGGATGTGACGAATTGATTAGGATTAAGATGCTATGGAGGGACTTAGAAAGTTTCCTTTGAAGTTAAACAAATTGCCGAAAGAAAACTTTTTTTTTATTTTCACTTTATACAGCAAGGACGACTGCCTGGAGCAGAGAGAAAATTGTTTCCAGTTTTTTAACAAATATTAATCTTATGCTGCATCCACACCTGAGTTTAAAATTATTATTAAATATAAGCAGATATAAAGACACATATTAAAGCCTCATTTTAATAAAAGTATATCGTATTGAACATTGGGCAATAAATATCTTGGCTAAATGTATTTTTATGGTTACGTCTGGTATTGTGAAGAAGAAGAACAAGCAGATACAATTTTTTCGGCTAAATAAGCTTTAGAGCTGCGATGTGTAGAGTAGCCAAGCCGCCATTGCCCGCAGCTCTCCCAGGTTCAAAACTTACCCCGGTCGGCAATATCGGAAAATCACCTTTTTCTCGTAGTCAGCAGATTAACTATTTTTCACACTGAAGAATTTTAAATTTTACTAATAGCTGTATAGTGGACTTAATTAATTAAAATAGTTTTTTCAACTTTCTTCATAGTAAATATAACGTTTTTGAGTTTGTAAAAATTATTAATAAACAATAATTGGCTGAAAATCATTGCTATAAATAGTAATTTTGTATTCCTTTATAGTAAAATCAACTATATTTTTCTTTCAGTGTAATATCAGAGGATTTTTAATATAATTATTTTATGGGTTTTAGAGCTTGGAATTTTTTGGAAGCGGTTCAATTATCTAAATGTTTGTTTTTTATTAAAAAAAAAAAGAACAAAAAATAAGTCGTAACCTATTCGGTCCCTAGTTCAAGTAGATAGTCAAATATGTACATATGTAAAGCATTTATATAATGCATTATTTGAAGCCAAAATACTGAAAGGTGCTTCATTTCTTAGTTTTTGTTTTTAAGCGAAGCATTTCTACTTTTCGCAAAGTTCCCAACTAAAACTGGTCTTGGTGTGTTGTAATTATATGAATCACCTCGATTTGCCCATCAGTTTAGGTAAATTGAAATTGTTCTTCGAATGAGAGGGTAAAACATCTTCCAATTCATCATCACTGTAGGTGGTGTTAGTGGTGTTAGAGCACGTAAGGGTGAAACAAGCTGACTTGACTAATTTATACTTCTCCACCTGCTAGAGACAACTCCAATTTTCGGAGCTGTACGGAGGCCCATAGAAAAGCAACCTTCACCATGCCATCTCCAACCTGAATCCAAATCGATACTCTTGTCGCGTTTTCCAATCCACTTTGCCTGAAAGCCCGAAGCAGTAACCAAAACAACTCTTACATTGCCAATTGATTTCCATTTCGCAAAACGACTCTGCTGTGTCGTTTATCTGCCCACGAGAAGGTGGATGAGATTAACCAGGTGAGTGAATCTAAGAGGAGGTGTGCCCTTCGATTTTATGTTTGCTCAAAAACGGTGCTGCCACCACATGAAAACAGGAAGCACACTCCTTTCGAATTTATTACTGCTGGGGCGCCCAAAGGTGCCGTCGAAAAAAAGGAAACCATCAGTACATACATAAATTAGGCAATAGTTCACCCTGTACTCGGTCTATTCCACTTGATCTCCGGATGATTCTGGTCCAATTTTTTTCCCGGAAAAGTGCAGAATTTTTTTATTTTTTTCCAGCTTCACTAGGGAAGATATCCGCTCTATCGCCGAGAAATAAAATTCCTATTTTGGACTTGTAGAGGTTCTAAATGTCGAAATACCACAAAAATTGTGGTAAGTGATATTGGGAGAGAAGTGGAGCATTAACAGGAAACGAGGATTGGCGTGTAATAACTGACCTCTTCGTAATGATTTTTTTACGACGACCATTCCCAATTGGGATCTTCTGTAGAGTCGCAAGAAATAGTGAAGAATTTCTGTCTTTAAATTATACAAGAAGAGAACCTTTAGCTATAAGATGGTGTCACAGAAATTTACCTCTTACGTCGAGTTTTTTATTTCATGCATTACTTCGACCCGCCCACTCACACTGTAGGCGAAGTACCTTCGAGGGCAGAAGTTTTTCAAGTAAATCAAAGACGAGGGATGGTTGCCCTTCAGGTCTTCAAGCTATCATCAACTGACCCTAAAAGGGCACCGGGTTCGTTTAGGCATTCTTCTGACCAAAATCAAGGAAATATTAAATTCCTTGAATTATGGAGGGAAAATCAAAATATGTATGTAGACATACAGATGTTTCGTTACTAGCGATAATAAGATATGTAAATGGAGCAGTATGCCAACAGTATGCTTGCCCCATATGTGATTAAATTTTGGTGGTGCCTCATTTATTAATATATTCAATATTAAACGCGAATTTGTTGCTTTCTCGAGCACGTCTAGCTGCACTGAGAAAAATTGTAGCTTTATAGTCAAAGAAAGCATTTCTTTTAAAGGGGGAGATGATCTCTTTAATTATTATTTGTTTTATACACATTGTATTAGGTCTGTCTGGTAACTAAAAAGTTTTTACCCATGGGTAAAACTTTTTACTCGATACTGTCTGTTAACTCCAAAGAGAGTAAGAATTATTAGTTGACAGCATTTCCCCTCTTACTATTTTTACAGGATTTTACTCAAGCTATACATATAGTCCGAGTAACTTGGGTAAAATCAGCTGTAATCTGTCATTGTCGATATTCGTACTATTATTGAGTTCAATAATTTTTCAAAATATGACAGTTTACGCACATAAGCAAACCTTTCAGATTTTACCCAATTTTTACTAGAAGTCGTCTGGTAACTTTTGATATTTATCTCCCCTACCATATGAAAGTTTTTACTAGATTTTTACCCAAGAAAATTTTACTCAAAGTTACCAGACAGACCTATTACTAAAATGGGTACGGTTATTCGTTTACTATTTTTATTTTTAGTTATAAGACTCTTTTCTCTCTCTGTTTTTGTAAAATATTTTATTTCTTAGAATTCTACACTAGGTTTTACAAAACTCGAACACAGACTAACAAATATTCTAATTTTTTAAAACAATACTAAAACGCGACTACTATTACAACTAGAAGCTGAAAAGGTTTTTACAATAATAAAATTGACAGAAGATACCTACATAACATATGTACATATTATTTCTAACTATACTTCTAGTTATCATGACTACTATGTCTGCATAACAAATAACATTTTCCTTTTCACACTGTTAACATCCATTACTAGCGGGTTCGGGCCTGGGGTATTCTGTGGTGAATTCTCAAGTCGCCGCGAAAACGTAAACCACCGCCGCCCGCCGACCACCACACTTTGTCTTTTTTTTATCATAAAATATCTAAGAAATGTTTTCGAAACTCTTATATAGTATAAGTTATTAAATTAAAGTAGATTCTCCTCTTACTTAAAGAAATATTAACTTCTTTAAAATATATATAAGTTATTTTCGTTCCGTTTATGAAACATGTTTTATGAAATGTACTCGTATTTATGTAAAATAAATTCAGTCTATGAAATTTTCATTAATAAACGGCAACAGTTTTATACGAACTAAGAAAAAACAAACTTTTATTAATATTGAATATTTTATTTCCTATTAAAGCAGTCTGAATTTTTGATTATACATACAGTCGAGAAACTCTGTTATTATTCTGATTAAAAGTGTCATTACTTCTAAACTATATACATATGTATATTCATCGCATCTGTTTTATGAAAAAATTCTGAAGCCGTAGTCTAGTGCTTCTTCGGCTGCAAGTTATGCCTAATTTTTTTTAGGATATATGTAATTTTGCTTTGATATTACGAAAAATGTTTCTGGGTGTGGTACATTTTATATTTCGTTTTATATTTTGGTGATAAATTTACGATTCAATGCTGACTATATAACAACTTTTTATTTTAGTAAAATACACATAATAAATTATTTAACCGAAGGTCTTTCTTGAACGTGAAATTTTTATAATTTGGAATTTAATTTCTAACGTTTCCCTTGAATGTGACATCGAAATGAACTATGTATATACCTACACACACTGCTACAGCTATAGCTATAACAGCTACAGCTACGCACTACACGCTGCATATTTTGGGTGTGCTTCTTTATTCATTCGGAATATTCGGAACATTCAATAAGCGTTTCTTTATCCGTTTAAAGTATTCCGAACATTCCGTTCCGCGTTTCTTTACTAAGCACTGCAGAATATTTTGAACGTATTCTTTCTGATCCGTCTCAAGAGGTGGAATCAAAGGAATATGTATTCTCGCGTCAGCTGTCAAATAATAAATAAAAATTAATAAATGTACAAATAATGGAAGGTCAATTTGGTGTTCCTGCCTGGACCAAATAAGCTGCAGCCGCAGCACTATCTGAGGATAGTAACTTGAGAACAACCAACCAACCAACCAACCAAATAATGGAACTAATTTCTGGTAAAATTTTATGAGCTTAGATTCCCTTTTAAATCTTAGTCGTTTTATACATTTTACTCGAAACAGGACTGACATAAAATGCCTTATTGATAATTATGAAAAAAATATGAGTCTGTTTGAAAAAATTCAGAAGAAACGAGTTTGGAAGGAAATTTCTGTTGAAATGCGAAGAATTCGTTTGAAGCATTTTACACCGGATCAGTGCATGGGAAAATGAAAGGGACTAGAATGCATGTATAAAAAGCCCAACAATACGAGTGAAAATAACCACAAAAACTGGGAATATTTTGGGGATATGGACAAATCGTGACATGTTCGAATTTGAATAACGCTTATACATAATTATTAAATTCCATGTTCATGATTTTAATTTATTGAAAGTTCCCTTGATTTTGACGTAATCATTACGAATATTTTTATCTGAGCACATAACCATCACATTAAAATCATGAATGTCAAAATTTTATTCGTTCCGAATCGTTTCTTTATTCATACTTTACCAGATATTTCGTGAAAATTCCATTCGTTCTATCCGTTCCACGGAGTGAATAACACTTGTGGCACTGGGCGAATGTCGCGTATGGTACGGACACGATCATTTATTTGCTCGTAACGCGTGTTTTTTCCCGCGACGCGTCCTCTTTGGTGTGGACGGAAGTATTTTATTCGCTAAACTCATGTAGCTTCTATTCGCGTTAGATGAAGACAGTACACTTGATTAACATTGTGACATTATTCTCTTCGCGGTGCAAACGCGAACGAAAATGAGTTTTGATTTTGCGAACATTCTGTCGGAAGAGACGCTTCGCTCAGAGTGTGGTGTATTCGGACACTTAAATTCATTTTAACGTTTGATATGTCTGCACCTTAAAACAGTTGTTCAGCGATGTAAACCGCATCACTTCCACAAGTTAGCATCTCGACGTTTTACTGATAATTTTTCAATGTTATTCCAGAAACTTCTCACTGCGAAATTATTTGAGATTTCATCCTACGTTTGGGGGCAGTAGATTTGATTTTGAGCGTGCAGGATGCAATCAAATATGACTACATTTTTTAAATTTGCCGCCTTTTGAAGAGGCCTATGTCACTCAATGCGAAAGAAATAGACAGATATATGATCCCTATATCTGAACTCTCCTTAGATGAAAACTGTCAGTGCTTACAGCTTTTCCATCTTTAGTTGTGTTTATTTCTATGGGCGAGCGGCTCCCTGTTTGTTCACTTCTTGCCTTAGCCACGGCAGTGTCGCGTCCGTCGGTTCCGTTGCCGTCTGCCGTCTGCCGCGATTTAGGCAAAGTGCAAACACACGCGCCACAAATTGCTTAATGTGGTTCTATTGAGTGTTGTGCGATGAGAAACAATTGGGGCGTAAATAAAATTTATAAGCGATTGAGCGTCTTTTCATTTTAGGAACTACGGCGCAGGTCAAGCAGGGTGCGACAGTGTGCGTCGGCCGCCTTCACGGAGCAGCGGCAAGGCACCGGGCGTTGCTGGACTTCGGCTAGCTAGCTGGCTCCGCTGGTAAGTTTGCCTTTTATTTTTTATTCTTTTTCCCATACCACCGCAGAAAGTTCGAATTTTTGCCCTGTGTTGCGAGAATAAAATGCCACTTTTTTACCTCGGGAACCCATATTGGGCCTTTTCACACGAATATTCACGAAAAGTGCTGCAAACCGGTTTAACGACAAGTCGCGTCCACATGGGTCGTCTTGCAGCACTTTGTTCATACGAGGCTTATGAATGTATATGTGTTTTTCTGTCATTTCGAATTGAGTCAAAACTTTTTCTTTGTTTGTATTGGTGCGTGCATCACGTGAAATAGGTTCGATTTGTGCCGCACAAATTCTCTCCAATGTGCAGCACTTTTGTAGATATTTTCCCTTTCCTCTCTTGCCTCTTACCCAGAAAACCGGTTTGCAGCACTTTTAAGAATACTCGTGTGGAAAGGCCCATTGCGTTCATTAAATTTCAGAGGTTACAAACGGAAAACATTCTAATAATATCAAAATATTTGTTTATATTTGTTAATAGGAGTTTTGTAAATAAAAGGTAGGTAAATATGTATTTAGTCACTAGATATTTTAAAATAGTTAGTCAATATGTATTTTTTAAAAGGGAAATATTTAGTCAACATGCATTTTGTGGAAGGAAATATTTTGTCAATAGGCATTTTGTAAAAGGATATTATTTAGTTAATATTATATTTAATAATATTTAATTTTCTTTTTTCTAGTGCTAGCTCCTAATTGCTTTTTCAGAATCAACAGTAGCTTCAACTAAACAATGTATATACTAGATACGAAATAAACGTATACAATTTTTTTCGAATATTGTGTGAAAAAATAATTGGTTAGTTGCTAACGTCTCGGATCCCGATACACAGTAATGGAACCTTCGTGAATCCGCCATTTTGAATTGAAAAAAAAAATATTTACTGAATAATTTTTTTCCAGGTCGCGCCAAAATCACAGTTTCCAATCTTCCAAGATGACAGAGAGCGTTAACCACTTTTCCGGCCTTCCGAATTTGCTTTTCTCTTCAGACGCCAGGGGTCATGAAGCTATATTTAAAATTTCCTCCAAAAGATATAATTAAGTTTCGGTACGAATAAAAAATAACCAGTATTTTTTTCTTCATTGCAGGGATCGCAACAATATTAAAAAAGAAATCGAATAGAGGATTTGGCCATTATTCATCATCTTCAGTGAATCCTTCAGATTCTGTTTCATCCAGTTCCAAAAATTGCCTACCCTTCGTTATTTACCTTTGTCTATCCCGCTCTTTATTTTTAAATAATTTGTCCGTACTTATTCCTTACTTTAGTTGAAGCTGCATTTTTTTAGATTTAAGTCAAATTTTTTCTTGTTGTTGTATTAAGCGAATTGAAATAAATAAATAAATTTAAAAAGGAAAAAAAATAGTACCAATAATTGGTCATACACGTCTTCTAATTTTTTCAAGTATGCATCAAAGTTTTGTTTTATTTATAGGTATTTGTAAAAAAGGACATTTTTAATTTTCTATTACATTTTGCAGCAACTCCAATTATTGCAATCATTGATGCCATAAGTGCGGCTTTTAAAAATAGAACTCCTCCAGGGGATGTAAATGTACGCAAAGGAGAATTTAAGGTAATTTGAAATATTACGTAATTATAATAATATAATAAAATAGTGTTACTTGTGTTGTTTAAGTTTAACACAATAAAATGTGTAGGTACTACTTTTCAACTGATGCGCAAATTAATTGTAATTTATTTTATTTTATTATACAATAGTTTGAGCTATGTCCTAAAACAAACGTGTTTATAAGTGAAGCTGATAAAAAATGGGCAATAGCCACGTCAAATGGAAAACCGCGATCATTAATAATCAACACTGTTTTATGCTTAGTCACGGCAGAACAATTAATGAAATACGGAACAGCTGACAAATTTGTAAAAGGTTTTAACATTTCTGTCAGAAAAGCAGTTTTACGTAAGTCTTTTTTTTTTTTTATTGTATATAGATATTAATATGAATTTGAAATTTTCGACTTTTCTGTATTTTAGAATGAAGTGAAATATTAAATAATGTATTTTGATTACAGGTTTCGTTGAAGAAGAAACAAAGGTCACATTAAATAAAAGTATTTTTAATGATGTAGTAAATAAATATATTCAACATCAAAGGCGAAAAAAAATTGCACATCAACTAACAAACAAGAAAACCAAAATTCTAAAAACGTAGCAGGTATGATATCTGCTGTATTGATCACGAACGAATCGTTCAATGAAAAAAGTTTATATGAATGTGTTTTTGAAATAATTAATTTTGTTTACAGCAAAGGAGACAGAAGATTAATAACAAAAATCAATCATTGTCAGTTAGGATAAAACGGCCACCGACAACAACACTGTCTTCGAATCACCAACTTCTTCAATATCAGTAAATTTGCATAATATCTGTAGCAGCACTACTACTTCTTACAACATTAATTTTAATTAATATTTTGTTTTAATAAAATTTGAAATTCGGACATTTTTGTTTTATTTCTAAATTAGAGAATGAGTTGTTCATTGGACAATATATCACCATCTACTGAAACAATAATACTAAACGGGCTACTACTAAAGATTTGTATAATTTATGCAGTACTCTACTTTTCCAAAAATTTAAATGTATTACTAACTAGCTGAGTAACCCGGTTTCACCCGGTGTGTCATAAATACTATACCTAGTTAAATACTTAAAGAATGTTGAATATTCAGATAATAAAGTTTAGTAGTGTTACTGAAATCTTTGGATGTGATCCATCCAAAACGCATTTTGTACCACTGTTCATATCAGAAGGGCTCATAATATATTGTATACTTATAAGTATATGTATTCCCATTGTTAAGTGTTAGTAAATAAATGAATAAGGGTATTAATTTTTGTAAATTTTCGTTTTTTTAGTCAATTTGGGTGAATGATCTCTATTTATATTTTTCTAGTAACCAACAAGACCGCTTATAAATTAACAAGTTCCCTGTCAAAATTTTCAAGAAAACTTTTGTGAGAGATTTGCACGTAAAAATGCATTTGCTGAGAGAGAAGTTTCATCTGTGTACTGTTTTTGGTACACGTGGCCGGGAACGTGTTAATAAGAAAAATAAAGAAAAATAAAAAAAATTGCAGCTGATTTTAGCTTACTTTATTCACATTTGCGTTTGACCCACTTACTCTATCAAAATATGATGAGTGTCGATTATTAAGTGATGTCCGAACAATAATTGGAGTCAATCGCTATTACTTTATTTGTATGCATAAACATCGACCGATTGTGTGCAATTATTAGGCTCATAGACATTAGATTTAGGTTAACAAACAACAAGATCCCACTTGGAGAGTGGAAGGCCCCGGGAATAATTATGTCATCAATCACAGAAAACGTGTCTTATGCAGATGTAATCAAAGCACTCAGGAGCTAATGAACACTTGTTGACACACCCTCGGCTCTAAGTGACGGATGGATGGAGTGCTTTCCTTGGTACTGTTCCACTTGAGGTTTTCTGAATACAAAAAGCACTCAGCCACTGGCTCAATGAAAGGCGCTCTGGGAAAACAGTGGAAAAACGCTAAAACACCTTTGAGGTGCAGTTTCAAGAAAAAGGCGATATTGAATTTTGGGTAACCCTTTCCGTGATTGATGCCGACTCAATTATGAGTGAAACGGTCAATTAAGAGCCCATCCATCGTAAGAAGGCGCCAACCTGATTTATGGGGGTTTGTTTCTCCCTAACCATAATTTGCCATAAAACTTGATTTGTTGCTTGAATTTCGTCTCAGTTTATGGAATTCAACTGATGGCCCATCGAACGTACCATACAAATCGTTTCGGGGAAATAATTGCGGCGTGAAAGTTTTTCGCAGCGATAAAAAATGAAAATAAACCGACGAAGCCTTGAGGGGGCGGTAATACTTCGTCTGGACGTTTTCTCAGTAAAAATCTTGAATTTATGGCGCAACTTCAGTTGAATTTATAGCGCTCGTCGGGGTTATTTATTGGCTCAACCGAGGCACCCGTAGCTGTCGAAAGGGTACCATTGAAGGGTCCGGGCGGGGTGGACACCTGAACGCCTATTTTTCGTTGAATATATTTGCCACCGTCGGCGTCGTGGCGCGCTTTACGAGACCTGCATTCATTATTGAGACATGTCCGATCATTTGAAATGCAAGCGAGGCAAAGATAAGACGCGCCATGACCGGTGCGAACCTACCGAGCCAAACTTTTATTTCCTGTTGTCTATTAATGTGAAGCGACGTAATGGCTGCCTGTCGGCCTCGAAGTTTTATAGCCCGTAAAATATATTAAAGACATAAAGGGCTGAAAAGGTGGTTCCGCCTTCAGTATCCGTACGCCATTAAAATTATACCAGAAAATTCCCTTTATGTCCTTTAAGGATTGCTCCTGCAAAGTGGTGTTTTCGCTTATTTTATTATCCTCAAGTGATACGCAAGAAGACGCAGTTTGGTGAGTAGGCCAAAAATACGGTGCCGTTTAAATATTTTAATGACTTTCATACTTCATCGTTAAGAAGGGCGCTCAATTTATGTCCTCTACTATAATATTAATCATGTCAATGTAAAGCTTAAATGAAGAGCGTAATCAAAAAAGAAAAATTACTGGGAAAATACTTTAATGTCATTAACGTTCGTCTGGTTAGCTCGGTTGTTCTGGAAAATTGTTTATTTCCCCTTTTTATTGTTGCTCTTATAATACGTGCAGAAAGGAGACACTCTTTTGAAGACCAACGGAATTCGAGGACTATTTATTGCTTCATAAAATTTTTATAGGTATCCATTATAATTATTATTCAGATATCCAACACATCAACATAGCTTAATATCAATTTCACTCTATCTGTCCTCTTTGTGTCGATTAATTTTAAGAAATTTACATATTCATGCTCAATCATAATTTCGAAAAAAATTTAGGTATATTTGTGTTTTACGTGGTTTTGTAGTTAAAACTAGCTTTTTGAAAATATTCCCGAAAATTTTAGGTCGATTATAGGCAAAAAATTGTGGAACTCTTGAACTTCCGGAATTTAAAAAAAAAAGATTTTTTTTTGTTATTGATTATTATTCTATATTCTTTTAAGAATATTTAGAAAAAAAATTATTAAAAATTCCTTATTTTTGAAGATTCTATAATTTTAAAGATGAAATGATGCATTATTTGAATAAACACCTTAATTTAATTAATTAGAAGGATCTGCGGAAATCATTTCTACGTTTTCATAACAGAAATTTTGGAGGTGAGACGTTGATCGTATAGAACCTGTGTAGGAATACCAGGAAGTCCTTAGACAAAATCTTTTACCAGGGATATTTTATTTATCAATAGCCAGAAACCACTTTTTCGAAAAGCTTATAAAGTTACAAAACAATATAACACCATCAATGAACTTAAAGAGGCCATATCAATTCAGTTTGGTAAACACTGACCCCGGAAATGGTGCAACCATATGTAGAATTCATTCCAGAAAGGCTTCTGTACAACCAACTCTGACGAAGTTACTAATTTTATTAATAAAAATTAGTTATCAACTATTGTGCATTTTTAGTACTGTTAAAGTAAGTAATTAACTAATTAATTAACAATTCAACTAATTTATGTCCAATTATTCCACAAGTACAAGGACAATGCGCTTAAACATCACATCATTTCATTTTTGTTCCTCTGATGGTATTCCACACTATCGCAAAGTGCATCTATGACTTTGGAACACATTTTCATCTCTGTCTACAGGCACTCATATAAAATAAAAAAAATTGCTATAAAGATATCTTAACCGATTTTTAAAATGGCTTAACAGTTGAACTGTGATTGGCGTAACTTCAATATTTAATTAGCGAATTACATTGTTGACAACCGCATTTGTTTTCGTGTGTTAACATTAAACATTGTTTTCTAAGTTCACATAATTGTTCAACATTTATCCTCCTTATCTATCTACATAGCTTTCTTTAAATTGAAAACTTCCAGTAGAAACCTTTTTTAAATTCTTTTTCGGGGGCGTTCACTTCAAAGTAAAAAAGGTTTTTTGTCAAGTCACGGTGGATTTCTAGGAAAATTTAAGTTTAGCTTAGATTTTTGAATTATTTAAGCCTTTTCTTTGTGAACATTTTAAAAATATTAAATTCTTAAAAATTACTGAAGTATTTCAGATTTTTTTAACGCAGGAAAACATAAAAAGTCCCTTAAGCTTTGGTTGTTGAATCTGATGCAGGGATTGACTTGTAAAAGAGCTAGTTACTTCAATGCTATATGACTTAAAGAAAGAGAGGTTGATTAACATTCTCAGTTACAATTAAAATTGACTAAACAATTTTAAAATTTTAGTTTCCATTACAATTTTTGTGAATCAAAAGTAATTCTGTATTTACAATATAAATAGTAATGTGTAAATGTAACGAATATGACGACTGTGGTACTTGTATACATAGATGGAAACGGAAATGAAAATCAGTATGACAGTTTTAATTACTCCAAATGTAGTTTATCAGTGAAATAATTTCAAAGTACTTGGAAAAGTAATCAATTATTTCACAGATCGACTATTCCCGATTTTATTTTATCTATCTTTGATATATATATCTAGTTGATCTAATATCAACAAATGCACAGTTTATGAGTTTATAAGCCAACTGAAAAATAAGCTGCAGATTTTTACGTATTACGCAGGAAGCACAGGTTTTTCGAAGCATCAAATTTGGCGTTACACTACTCTAACTGGTCCTAACAATATATCAAAAAATTAGAACTACATCACGCTTTGCAATTTTAATGTCTAATTTGACTGGGCTAATTTAAAACTTACTTAATGCTATATGTAAACGATAGAAGGTAAAAATGTTTTCTGAAATTTTATAAATTTCTCCATTACTTACGTATAATACCGAATTGATTTCTATAAACGTTAAACAAGTTCTATTATAAATTAATTTGAAAAACTACTTTATTATTACCCCAAAATATTAAAAGTTATGGAAACTGCGCCGGAATGATGATGAAGGTGCATTTCATCGTGGTTTAATTAAATTTTGGAATAAATATTTGTTTTTCTTTTAACTTTTGATTTCCTCCAAATTTGTGGGGCTCGAGGTATATTCACTTTTCTGCCGTTTATGGACTCCGGTGGCCGTGAAGGCAGGACTTCACTAGAATGACGTGAATAAAAGTTTTACGAGCAGTTAGAAGCAAGAATTTCCTAAGCGTCCTGGTTTATTATTTGAAGGAGCGCTCAGAGCCAGGAATTAAATGGGAACCGCCTTCCGGCCGGTCAGAGCAGCATCCCCTGGTCCAGGGAAGAGTCACGGGCCACTTGGTATGCAACATGTTGAGGCAGAGAGTGCAGCAGTAGTCATAAAGTTTGCTTCACCCCCGAGTCCTTTAATCGTCTTCATTCAATCTTCCCGGACCCATAAAAGTCTTGAGACGTCAGGAGCTGTACGCCAGGTTTCTGGAAGATATTTTTCACTGGGTAACTCATCGAAATGTCACACACGTATGTTAGAGGGATACACTTCCTGTTTTTGGGTGAATGTTTAAGTGGCTCTAAAATGAGAAGTGGCAACCGAGGCAAAGGCTTTTTTCCGGGGGAAAAGTTAGCGCCGAAACCCTTCCAAGAGGGAAGTGTTTAATGATAAAATTTTGCACAAGAAGTACTCAACCGAAGTACTTTCGGAAAGTTTTGATATGCTCTTCCTTGACTTCCTTGAGCGCGTTATATATTTCCTGTCGCCAGCAAACCTTGTTCCTCAGACAGGTGTTTTCAAAAGTAAATACCAGAATTTTAATGACCTCCCTTTCCTTCGTCGGGTTTAGCGGTCGTAAATTCTGAAAACTTGATGTAGCCGATTTGATATGATGAATCTCATTAGCATATATCTTTTCTTCTTTATTATAGTCCTCAAGTTACCTACCATCCGCGATTTATGCAAATCGTATGCTCGGCTGTTAAAAAAAAAAGCCGCAGGAAAAAATCTGAGCGGTTGAATTTTGCAATTCCAATTTAGGGCAATGCAGATTTGCAACTTACCCAGAAAAAAAAGTACAAAAGAGGGTTAATCGGCAACCGGAAGATGAGCCCCTAGGTCTTTGCGGTTAAACATCAACATACGTTAGGTACACTTCTTTTACCTTGGTTCAATTCAGGATTAAAGAAAACACAATAATTTCATAATACTTTCAACTTTATATAAATCGAATCGAAACTTATATACATATTGTATTGTATAATGAGGATAGTTTTATCCACAAATTAGCTTAATTAATGTACAAAATTTAAGGTGATGAGACAAAAATTTATGCTAAATAACTCTTCTATAAACGGGGATTTCATTATTAACATATTAAATCTCATAATTCAATGAGTATTATTATAAAAAATTAGTAACGTTTGTAAATAATCGAATTTGTGATCACATCTTTCAGTTATACACAATCAAGTGCCCATTTCTCTGTGATTTTTACAGCACCCCCAGGCTCAGGGTGTCAGCGTTTAGAAATTTTGTTTCGGAGGTATTTTTTGTATATTTTTCCCTTAAGTCTTGCACTGTCTTCTTTCGTTTAGGACCAAAATGTTAAATATAGAGTTGAGTTTCGCCCTTTTGCGGCATAAAAAACTATAGTCAGGTTAAATTGCTTTGGTTATTTAAAAAAAATTTGTGCAAGCTACCTCATTTAGTTTAAAAAATAATTTATCTTATATACTTATAATGATTTTGTCCTACTTATGTATATATTTTATGTGCTATATGTACTGTTTACATAAATCTTACGTTTGGAGATAAATTATGGAAGCATGTTTATACCAAACCAATTATACCTACTTCCTATTGTTCAGAATTATTTTTTCGTATACCTACATACTTTTCTCTTTTCGTCATTGAAAATTTACTTCATCGTAAAAAATGGGGTGAACCATTCTTTTTAGCATAGCTACTTTACTTAATAATTCCTAGAATAATCTGGGTCTTGTTTTAACGAAGGCATTTGGGTAGAATGAAAAAATAGAAAGGTTTTATCTAAATACAGGGATGTAAATAGTAGATAGAACCTTTTTATTTTTTCCCTGACGATTTGTGCTTTTGAATTCCCTGCAGATATAATTTTCTCAAAAATTGGATTCCAGTGCCTGCGAAAGGGCAACCATTCGGTAACCACATTCTCATGCGGAAAACGTAAAAATTTGTAGCATTTTGCCGGCGCACGTAATAAGATTTGCATATATTTTTCGAGGACTAACCAATTAGTAGAGGCAGGGTTGAGCAAAGCGAAGCGGTAGCTGAAAACCTCTCCAGTTATAAATATTTTCTCGGACTTATATTAGAAACAGTCCAAAAATGCCAACGATTTATATGCAAAAGAAAACCTACGCGAAATTCTTGTATTTTTTTATTAAAGGCAGGGTATGAAACACACTTCATGGTGGGTTTGGAGGGGTTTTGAGCAGCACATAGAATCCTTTGTCCTGTGTTTTATAAGACGTGGAATTAAAAAGTAGGTAAGATATCATAAGAAGGGACATTTAAGAAAAATGGAACTTTACCAAACTTTATAGTGCACTCAGAGAAAATTCATTGTAAACTTGGCAAAATACGTATCTATACATATATGAATTTACTAATTTGCAATACAGATTGGAGTCATAGAGGAACCTAGGGAACTGTAAAAATAGAGATAAAATTAAATGATTTTTCGGCAAGACTACTTCAAGCCCTTTCGTAATCCCCCTCCCCACTCTAAATTCCCCAACCCCCAATCCCCACTCCTCATTACCCTTGCGTTTGTTATGTTTGACTTAGGAACTAGTTTACAAAATGTATTGCTTATTAAAATTTTACATGTGACTTATATTGAACGAAAATTTAACGAATTTATATAGAATGACCTTGGTTTCATCTCAATGGAAGTGTATGTTGCTTAATGATTTTACATCTAATATTTTAAAAATGCGTACCAAATTGTAAATTCATCTGAATAGAGAAATATTAATTATGCATTGAAACTTGTCAAATTAAGTTATAGTTTTCAATTCAACATTTCGTAATGATATAATTTAAAATGTTAATGTCCTTTGGCAATGTAAAAACTCGACTGTTTAAATTAACATTGATTCGATATAATTTTACACTGCAATTTTTTTTTCTGGGTATGGTGATTTACCTCAACACATGTTTGAAGGTCACTTTAGGGCATTGTCTTGGTAAAAAAGACCTTGAACCTTATCTCAGCCCGGCATAACTGCTCAGAAAGTATACTTACGCCATATCAGCACACTTCCTTTTCATGTTATCTTAAATTCCCGGGTGTGTGTCACTTGATATGTGGCTTACCATCCAAAAATTTCTCTTTCCTGTATGGGTGCTATATGTTGAGGTAGAAAAAATAAAAAAATGCGAACGAAATTCGTAGCATGTTTGAGTGGCAATGTGTGTACCTTTTGTCATTATGCCTTCCTTCGCCCTAACTACTTACCTGTGCTATTCCCGGTGTGCTGATGACTTTTTAAGCTAAAATCAATTTCTTGATGTCTCCGCCCCCGGACTTGTGCAATTTACAATAACTTTTTCGACTCTTTTTTCCTGAGCTTTTTTTTTATATACAATTTTTTGTTGTTGGTTTTGTGGGTGTTAGTCTTCCTGCTGCGGTATGTCTCTCAATTTTTCAGTTCATTTATCAGGGCTAAAAGGCATCAACCGCATTAGCAAGTAAATTATAGCCTCAAAGCTTGGATTATGCTTGATGTTTTCTCAAGCGAGTGATGATTATCTCATGAGTTATCTTTCTGGTTATTTAAGATGAAAAAATTTTAAAGTACTCCTTTAATTTAAGGTGAAATTCATAAGAATGAAAGATTAATGTAATACGACCGAATTGTTTCTTAAACTTAAACTTATTATATACATACCATGTATACATACATGTATGTACATATATAGTCCTTTTAGGTTTGTCAATCTCCTTTTAGAACAGTTTTTTTTATTGTATGTTACATTTGTAATACCTACATTTTGAGTGCTTTTTGTGCCGAGCTTCACTGCCGAGTTTAAATAATTTGATACTAATAATTTATTTTAGATATTCTCAATTAACATATCAAATTAATAGTTGACACAGCCGGAATATGGCATAACTGTTATACACTATGATATGAGCTCGATAGCAAAGTTGAGTTTCATGTCAGGTGAAACTTGTCTATCGTTTTGCTTATTGAGATATCGCTGTAAATGAAAACTATACCATTTGTAAATGCTTGTTATTTGTGTAATAATTTGATTATTTTGATTAAATAAAGTAATAACTATTTAAAACAATCAAAACACAATATTCGTGGGATAAGCACACAAATTCAAGCCAATTCAACATGTTTTTGGAAGTTATGGAAAAAATGTCCAAGTGACCTTATTCAGTAAAGGGTATGAAAGTCAAAAATATGTTTTAAATCTCAATTTTATGTTATTACAACACATGACATTAAATGTTTAAATTTACAATGAAAAAGGAAATTCCAAAGCATATGAATTCCATGAAGCAGGAACGAGAAAACAAAAAAGATAATTTTTGCCCGATATTGAATTATGTACATAGTATTTTAGAAAAGTGTTGTTTTATTTTCGAATTTTTATTACTAAACCATAGCAAATTTTGTTTTAACTTTAGGTTAATTTAAGTTTAAAATACATTTCCTGCATGGTGCTTCTGGAAAGCCATTCTCATGTAAATTTGTAAATTCCTTCAGAGATGTGCAAAATGCAACTATTTGAACCTTTAATATTTATGTTTTCCCTACCAAGTAAATGTTTGCACTCGTCCCTGGTTTCATATTTAAATGTTTCATACCCCAGGGCCTTAGTTCGAGCCACTGTACCGAAATTTTTGTTCCTTGAATTGTAAATGAAGCCGCTAGAGTCGCTTGAATAACATCAACTCTATATAAAATATATTCAAGAATCTTAAAAAGATCCCAAGTTTTATGGAAAATTTATTGTTCCCGCATGGCCACTTAATCCAGGTGTATGCTCGTTCGTTAACATTAGAACGTCTTCCGGCGGCTCAATCGAAACATCCGCGCAAAGGAGCTGCAGCTCTGGGACAGGGTGGGTGTACAAATTTATTTGCGGTAGTCCGTCGAGGAGGTTTTCTCAAAAAATACATTTTTAAGATGCAGTTGGTATGGGCGAGGATGAGAGAGTTGCATCGCAGGCGCATTTCTACTTGTTTAAATAGATCGCCCTAAAAGGAGTTTTATTTATAGTTTCATCGGAGTATCCCACTAAATGTGGCTTTTACATGGCAATAAACTTGTTATTTGCTCAAAATATGTCCTGCTGGGTGCTGTGGGATGAGTGTGGTAAACATTTTCGAAAATTTGTGTAATGGGATTTTATTACTATGCAGTATGTCTTTAGGTACTATAGAGATTTTCTGGTGCGCATGCAAATCTCTTGATTTTATGTAAATGACCTTTAGAAAGTGTTGCATGATAGAGAATTTTGTGATGTACTCGCTCAAAAAGATCCTTTTAAGATGCACTATTGCGACACAACTTTGTTCGAAGGAAAATTTTCAAAATTAATCCCTAGAATATGGTACCATCCTTCTTAAGCGTATCTATGGTGTAATATTCTTATTTTGTTGAAACTTTTCTTTTCGGAGATGGCATGAGAACATCCGTCTCCACCTTTTCTCAAAAGCCTGAAAATTTAATCGGGCTTGTTTCATTCATCTCGTCGTCTAAGATGAAAATATTTGAAAATTTTCAATTTTACTTCGTCGAGGGAATTTCTTCAATGTACAAAACACCCCCTGCCCTAAGACTACTTAGTGTTAAGGGGAGTTTTAGTCCTTCTTGGGGTCCCGAGGCCACGCTAGCAATCAAAGAGTGGATCTCTAGCACCCAACTGCGGGTGGAGATTTTTATCCCCGTTGACTGCTTTCTGGCGTTTATGCCCTAATTTCAGGCGGGGGTGGTATTATGCAAATGGTCACAAAATGTTTTTGGTACTGCGAACAATTTCTTTGACTTTTCCTTGGGATATATCCCAAGGAAGATTTTTATGCGGGAGGAAGGTTTTTCTTCTTCGGGAAAGAGTCGTCCCCTTTCTTCGGTAATACCCGCCCTCGTCGTCTTGAGTGCTTTACAACAATGTAATATTCGGCGAAAACGGCAACAGCTCACTCCTAGATTTCCATTTATGAGTGAGGAGAATGGAATTGGTGGCCGTCGTCTGTGCGATGAGAAAGATCCCGTCTTAAGTATTTTCACCAACTCGCAAGAAGTTATCGTTATGGTTCCCTGGCCCCTCATGCGCCTCCTTATCATAACGCGGGCAGAAACAGTCTAGAAACTTTTGCTTAAGGTGACGTAAGTGAGGCGGCACCTCCTCAATGACGCCGTCGCCATCCGTAGGGCATTTTTTTTTCATATATATAGGGAACCGTATGTGAACAATGTTTTTGATAAGCCCTCCTCGGTCTAATGGTGACATATTCCTTCAGCCTCCACGTCTGTCGCAGAGCAATATGAGTTTTATTGATCCCATCATCCCATAAGAGTCGTTGCGGCACATTCTCCAGCTCGAACGCTCCAGGTCAAGAGTTCCTTAGTTTCGTTAATCTTCCTACTCAACGGCGATTCCAATTTTGAGGTTATGTTATCCATAGTAGGTATGCAAGTGAAGGTAGCACTTGAGAACGAGCACCGACACACGTCCACTTCTGGAGTAATTGCGTGCCTTACGAAGTACCTTTATACCTTACTTTTACCTTTACCTTAACACTGGAAATTTCAATTCAGGAGCACTTCTAGGTGAACTAGGTTCAGGCACATACCCCATAATAAGGCCATGGTCAGGTGACGGAAGTTTCGAGTTCACATAATGGTCAACCACTTGCAGCACCACGACGATGAAGTCAGGACGATGGATAATCACGTGGCCCTGTGTAACACATCAGCTACAAAACTCGAAGGACTCACTCCCGTCGCCCTTCGGTAGTTCGGGTCAGATCCTGGCGATTCCTTGGTACAAGGGGCGACTGTTCCATGGACTCTCTCAAGGGTGCAGTTTACCACAAGCTTATGGCTCTGAATTCAAATTAATTTGCGGACCAAGCTGGGTAAAAAGATTGAAACAAAACGCCCAGCGTCGAAAAGTCCTGGAATCCCTGGACGCAGCGGGGACTCCTTTTAGGGCGAACTACGGCAATTTCCCTTAATTCCGATTATCCACCACAAGTGCGTAAATGAAATTATCAGAAGAATTTGAATTAATCCGTCCTGTGAGTAAAATGTTTCGCACTGATTTAATTAGTTATAAGTAGCATACATTGGGGCTAGTGGAATAATTTTTCACCAATTTTACCTTTGAGTTGATATTTTTTGTAAAACGCAGGAGGTTACGCAGGAATTTGAAACGGTCGACCATAAAATTAGCCTATTTGGTGGACCTCGTGTGTGTGCTAAATGAAAGTTTATGATGAAATACTACTTTAAGATAATCATCTGTTTCAACTTTGAAAAATATAAATCAATTATTTATAAATTATGAATTTTAAAATTTGCTTATGGAAGGAGTTTTTCATGATCCATTTTTAAGGGCATATAAAATAAATTAATTGGGGATATAGGAATAGAACACTCATGCAAACATTTATCTCCCGAACAAAATTTGAATCTTTTAAATAACACTGTTCAACAAATTCTTGCCACGGAACAAGTGATATATATAATATCTATAAGACTTTTTCGGTAACGATGTGGAAACAAATACCTATGTAGTTTCGAAGAGTATAAAATATCGTATTTTCGACATTTTTAAAATGTCGTTGCAAACTAACGGAGTCTTATAGGAGATTAAAATGTGAATCAATTTAAAGTTTGAATCTTTTAGCTATTACATACATATATTAAAATACTAAAGGCTTTGAGATTTTTCGGAATATTCTATGAATTTCACTTTTTTTCTGTTAACCGATTCCTTCATACAATAAGTAATGCATAATAACTGCAACTAACGTCTTTTCACGTTCCAATATTTGTTTTTAAATTCTCAAAAATACTCAAAATACAAACAGTTTTGGGTTTTGTTATAGAAAATTTCACGTGACAGAAAATTTTAATTTTCAGTTTTGTAATTTATGGAAAAAATTCTATGGAAGTTACCTACACATATTTATTAATTACTTATTGAACTGAAACTTCTATAGTCGCGTATACAGCACTTTAGAATGGGGGTAAAAATGGATGTAATGAAAATTTGTCGGCCGGTACTTTTGCGAACTCGGCAGTTCCGGCCGCACTATGGCAGTCGGTGTGTTCTCGGCCTGAGGCTGTGATGCCAGTTCGATCCTAGAAATTACTTGAATTGAAAACAGAGGAATTTTCTACGAAGTTTAACTTCTGATTCACATACCTACATATGTATGTGTGTTTTTTTCTGTTACATAAACGAACATAAAAAATGTTATTCAGTATAACATGATGTTGCTAAATACCATTAATTTTTAATATGTTTTCCTTATCAATAATGCCCAATATACCTAAGAATATACTATATTTTTACTTTTAAGCCCCTTGTTTCTCAAAACAGTGATGTGATAGAATATTCTCCTTTTCAGATTAGTACCCAATCTACAAAATAAAGTCCTATTGAAAGCATCTGTTATCTTTAGTAGCCGATTGCCACACGAAAAGGGCGCTTCGCTCATGCGCCCGTCCGCCTGAGTGTCGTATCCTATTTTATATTACGACGATTAGGCAATGGTGATATTACTGCGAAAAAAATTATACTGATGAAATTTGGTCTGATATTTCAAAAAAAAAAACCCCATCGCCATTAAAATTTTGCAAATTAATCAACATGATATGGAAGACAAAAAATTTTTATTTAAATTAATTTCTATAAACAATACAAAAATTTGTCCAAAATAGTGTTATTGTGCTACATAATATTTATAAATAAAATATAAAACCGTTTAAAATTTCAAACTAAATATTTTATTTTCAAATCTAATTGTTACCGAATGCATTTGCCGTTTCTGAATTTTTTGAATGACAACTAAAAATGGCCGGTTGTTGTTGTCTTTTTAAAAGTGTTGTTAAGAATAATATATGAATTTTCTCGTATAAACTGTTGTTATTAGTGAAATAAGAGACCACACTTTTATTAAATAATTCTTTAAGACTATTGTAATAAACAATTCTTTTCTATTACCATCTTATTATTAACTTTTCTTACTTTTCTTATAATAATAATTCTAGTCAGTTATCAGAATAAGGTGCTTTTTGAAAAGTCAATTTTACTTTTAAGAGTTTTTATCAAGGATGGATTCTCCTCGAATGCCTTTAAAAGTAATATGCAATTTCTTAAAGCAGTAAAATATTAGAAATAAATTTTTTGAAAATCTCTTATAAACCTTTTAAACGGAATATTTCTTCATGAAAAAACTAATAAGAGTTTTAGAAGTCAATTTCAATTTGTCTAGGAATAGACTCTTACAAATTGTTAGCTGTTACATAGGTACATAACAATTATTTTTCTTTTACTGACTACAATCTACAAAGACTTTGAGGCATTATGTCATGCTGTGCAGAAGAGTCTCCACGTAGACAATGAGCAGATGAATGACACACCTGAGGAATAGTCATGAAACCAACGTCCTAATTGACTTCATTTTCCCTATTCCGATAACACTTATGGCCCGAGGGAACACTTAGGCTTTTTATTCACTGAAGAGCCATGAAAATGTCCTTGGCTTCCTGGCCGCAGGTATTCGGAGTCGCAACAAAGGGAATTACTTAGCCGTGAGACTTCCGTTCCGAACCATAGAAAAGTCTACCTCAAAGAAGTTGGGGCTGAGGTTGTTCAACATTTCGAAAGTTAATACAACCTTAGGGGAACAAATGTTGTTCGAAAACTGGTTTGTCTCCTTGTGGCCTTTCTTGTCTTGTCCCACATATTCCAGGAAATTAAAGTAACCCTCACTGCGCGACCTTTTCTGAAAAGAAATAAACTCAATGAACACAAATATCGAATTAGGCGAGTTACCAAACAAGAGCTCCTTTTCCTAACTTTATATAGAGTAGGTATAGCCGGATAAAAAAGAAACTTACTTCGTGTTTTTTAAACGAGGTGCGGGTGGTGGTTCTTTTCCATTTCAAGGAACCGGAAAGGGTTGGTTTTGTCAAATTTAAAATTTTTCTATTGGCGCAACTTCTGTTTGAGATCAGGCCAATTATTATACAGGGAGTTTTCTCCTTTATTTGTTTGAAATAGAACAATTTTCATTCCCCGAAGTCAGCAAAGCGTTTGAAAAGTGTACATATGTATGTTTTGGAGAGGAAATTATTTTTACCAAACAAATTCACTGCTGCGGGCTTCGACGAGAAAGCATATTATATACCTTTTAGCTATAGGGCATTAATTTGATAGAATTTTTATGTTGTAGTAGCATTTTGAAATATACATATGATAGTTTTCCAAAGCCCTAAGGCTAACAAAACTATGAAGATATTGCTAAAAATGTATGCAGTGTATATTCAAAAATTCGCTTAAGGGATTTTAAAAGCAATACACAGATATTTGTTTTTGAAAGCAATTTCAAGAAAGTATTGCTTTGGATGAATTGGAGCAGTGTATACATTTTTACTTTTGAGTTTTGTGCCATAAAATCGATGTATTTGGCTTCAATACATTTTTTACACAACTTACTTTTCATAACCACATCTCTTTAAAGTGTATTACATTCTGGTATAAATAAAATTAATTTTAATTTAAGTTTTAATATTTTAAGCTTTTTTGAAAAAAGGTTAGTGATGTTTATGAAACTTCGTTCGAGTAAGGTACGAACCATTTGAGAAGTTTAAACGTGTTTTTCTCAGAATCCAAAGTAGTTTGGATATTTTGTGAATATTTATACGTGCATTGAATATTTCCGATTAAGAACTACACTTTAAAAGTTTAAAATGAAGATTTCCGAAACCAACCTTTGTTAATTCTTTAATGTAATAGTATTTTTTTATGTTCTATTTGATAATTTAGTGCTTGTTGCAAATTTCACGGTAACACATACAATATATACCTAAATAATTTTTGGAAAATGGCTCGATCATAAATACTACAGTACAGTAGCCATAATTGGGGAAAAAATAGTTAATTTCTTCCCTTGTGCCAAGTATGCAGCAAATGTGAAAACTTCAGAAACCATAACTCGTCGCAAGTCAAGGACCCTTCATATTGCCGTCTCTCAAGTGTAGTTTTAAAATGCTTTATAACATTGTTTGAATGAATTTTCCAAATTCCCCGTCACGTTCCATGGCATCACTCACAAGAATGTTTTAGCAGCACGATAGAAATGTTTCTGCCCCTAACAAGTGTATCCCCCTTTTCATCTTCAGCACTCATAGAAATTTCTCTGCGATATTTTTCCGCGCCATAGGTGCGAGGTGCGGTGGGTGTTCCGTCCTTGAGCTATTTCATTGCTGTGTGTCACTCCACTAATTACAATATTTCAGGGCAATATACGTTAAGTTTGAGACAGAGGCTCATAATTTGAACATAATTTTCGGGACCCAACCAGGTGATGCTTTGAAAATGGGCCAAGTGTGAGCACTGTGCGGGGAGTAATTGTTCAGAACAACAACTTTCTTCACATATTTTGGGAATTTTCTAAGATGCATATTGTTAGAAGAATTGTATTAAAATGTCAAATTACTTAAAGAGCACTTTCAAATTCTTTTTCCAAACGGCGGCGTAGTGCCCTTTAATTCGAAAATTAATTTCTGCAAACTTGGAGCTTCAATTACTATCGTTAAGGACTATAAAACAATAAAAATCCATTGAAGAATTACAATTTACATTTAATTCCATGTTTATAGGGTTCTTATTTCCCCAAGAGAAATTCCGATCGAAGTTAATATTTGCATATAAATACTTTTATTTATGATGTATATAGACGAACAGGATGCTATAATAATTTTGTATTATTTCGATCCTTTCAGATCATGAAAAGGTATAACATTACTTTTAATAACTTTTTATATTATTAATTAAACAAAAACTATCAAAATGTCATTCTCATCGAGGAACTTTTATACTATTATAGGGTACCACAGTTTATTCTGCCACAACCCAGTGAAAACTATAAAATGTTATAATATGATTGTTAAAAAGTCTCTATTTCATAAGATGAAAAAACTTATAGGTTCATTGTTGTGGTCTATAATTGTTTTAGCAGACGGTGGTTTAATGTAGGTATATATGCGGTTGAGTTCTTGCAAAAATGATCAGATCACATAAATTATTTAAGAATCGAACAATATAAGCTCGTCTTACATAAATCTATATTCCAAGAAATTATGTTCTGTGGTGCACCAGTTTGCTATCAATAATACCGCATTCATATAAAAATATTAAAAATGACTCTAAACCAATTTCACAAAATGATCCTAAAGTTTCAGTTGTCCACTTTAGAACTACAATAGAAGGTATCTTTAAAATTACTTTTTTTCATATGAAAAGTACATAAAAAGGTTTTCGTTTTTGCTTTTAATTTTGTAAAGGATTTTGAATTTTTTGATTTTGTACATACATATTTAGCATTCGATTTATACAAAGAAAAAAAAATGATAATTTCGGATAATTTCGAAAATCTAAATCATATACTAAAACTTTTCTTGCTAACAGAATTTAAGAACTTTTCGTGTCATTTTTATGAAATATTTTTTTGTAAGCACCTCAAACCTTAGATCGTCAGATTTACATCAAAATCCAACCATACCACTTAGTTGGAGGTATCGAATAATCTCTTTTAAAAAAGAATACTTTGTATTTTAATTACTTGTGAAGCTGTAATCTTGTCAGTTCCTTTTGTAACCCGATCTTCGTTGGTTGTCTCGAAAAATGTAGATAAGATAATCCAATTAGCATGCCATTAATAGGATTATGGGTGGGTATTTCAGCGTATGTTTATATAATTTAGAATTTTCGCTTGTCACGCTGTAATCAGTGTTGTAGTCAACGTGACGTTATTATTTGATTAAATATCAGTGGGTATTAATATTGTATATCCAATATAATTACTTAATCAATTTGGTATTTCATCCCCAGTTCCATAAACTATTTCATCATTTAAGTTAAACTAATAATTCAATTCAACGCTATGAAAGCAAGCATGACAAACATTAAACAAGACTAGAAGGTCTAACAGCAGTTGAAGCTTCAGAGAATAATCCTTCACAGGATAGTCCCATAAGTCCTGGACAGAGTAAACCAATGAATTCTCTTTATGAACTCGTAAAATTTCTGGTTATCCTCCATACTGTCTTCATATGCTTGCGTACACGTTATAATTAAAACATTAGCCTTAAAGTAGCGTAATACCCAAAATTATCCAGCGTTACCCACGGGGATTACCCAAACCATTTAGCCATTAAGGCGAGCATTGCCTTTCCTCGTAGACTCCCCGGAGGGAAAGGAGATCCAGATCCATGCCCAGATAAAGATGTGTCGCCATCACCTTGATGTATGACACTTGGAAATTTGATAGCGTATTCAGTAAGGAAATTTAAAAGATAAAAAGCAAAGTTAACCTAGATGAGGGCATAGTAATTAGTGTTAATTAATCAAGTTGGCGGGAATGGTTATGTAAATTGGGCAAAGCTTATAAATGCAAAAACAGACGTTAAGAAATATCGAGATGGCTTGCTAGAGCAATTTTGGTGATGACAATGACTTACGTTAATTTGCTCATTGTGAAATAAAATTTAGATTGCAAATTATACCTTCTTGTGCTTCTATGTTGTATTTATTTATTTATTTTTCATGGTTACAGGGCATTAACGTTTTATAACACATCATATTAAATTAATGGTAACACAAGAACAACAATAATTTTTTTATATGAACATGGATGAGGTTGTAAATAAAAAGGCACTCTTTGTCAGAAATAAATTTAATTGATAACAAAGTTCCTGAATTTGTTCAAATTCAACTTTTTGAATTTCTTAAATTATTGAGTGAGGCATACCAATTACTCGCTCTCTTTTAGAAAGTTTAGACTTTCATAATATACTACTCCAAACAATCAAGGGAACAAAAAAAAAATCTAAATTTTGTAGTTATTTTTGACGGCCTGTATCTAAGCGAGAAATGATCGTATCGAGGATCTAAAAAAAGCGTCTTAAGGCTCCAAAACTGCGCTTAAATTTTCTGTACGATCATTGGGTCCTGAGATATCGATGGTTGAATACAAATGTGTTCTTTTTCGCTAAATATCGAATATTGGATATCAACGTAACAAGGATTTGAAAAAAGAAAATTAAAGCTGAATTAACAGGCAGACTATCTGGTCTATAGGATGGTCAAATCACAAAAATACTAAAAATTTTGAAACAGTTTTTTGTCGCTATTTCTTTGGATTGCGTGAGAACCGCGGCCTTGAAAATTGCTTGGCTGAAGCTTTAAGACACTTTTTTTAGATCCTCGATACGATCATTTCTCGCTTAGATACAGCCTGTCAAAAATCACTACAAAATTTAGATTTTTTTTTGTTCCCTTAATTGTTTGGAGTAGTTTTTAATATAATTTATACTAAGTAATCTTTGTAATTATCAACATACCTACATATTTACATACTTCAAGGGGTCTTCTGTAAAATGCGATTTTCCTGCGATTTTATTCACCTGCAAATTTCTTTTTTACTACATAGTCAGAGGCCATTTTCCATGGAATGCCCAAAAATCGGCAAACAGATGGGGAGGCGTTAAAATTTTAACACCCTGAATTTTATCTTACTGAAATTGAAATAGGGTACAGTTTTTTCGGTGTACAAATTGAAAGTTTTGCTTTATTATCAGAATATTTCATCAGCAAAATGTCTTAATCTTGCTGTATATTTTTATTTTTTATTTTTAGAAAATTGTCTGTGGACAAGAATAAACACAAATTAAAGCGAATTAGCAATTAAGGGAGCTAAAAAAAACAAAATTACTTACCACTTGGCAGCACTCTGCTGCCGCTGCTCGTTAAAACAAACTTTTACTGCACTTTCAGGAGCATAACGATATTAGACGACTTCATAATACTCCTCTCCGCAAATATTTATTTTCCTGGGACCGTTTCGGCGAGCATCTGTCGTCATCCACTTAATTCAGCATCATCCCGGATGAAAATTAAATACTCCGCACCCCCCGCTGATGTTCCTCTAATTAACATAAATTTTAAGGCGGTTAAGAATTTCCAGCCTTTTGAGCTCGAATCCTCGAATTGATATTTACCAAGGTGGTGGAAGCCACCACCAAAACCCCATGGGGTCGCATCAGTAATTTATTGTTATGGGTAGTTTTGGGGCGCTGAGGCTCCACCAGGGAGCAGCATCCCCATGGACCACGACATCCCCGGTGTGGACGAAGAAGGTGAGGAAATGGCCGACCCATCCGGCGGTCCATTTATACATCACTCCCGCAGCACGGCGTTCTGGCTTTTTTCACTAGATTTATGTGGTGAATTTTCTTTGATGGCTTTGTTTGGCCCAAGACCCGGCCGATAGAACGGCCTGAAAATTTTTATGTGCTTTGGGCGAATCATGAAAGTTTTGGCTTTATCAACGCCATACATTCCGCAGTTACTTTGGTTTATGGGCACTTTGCAAGTGCGAAGGGATAAGCGCTATCTGATTGAACATCTTAGGGATAGATTTTCTTTTTAAAGGTCTCGGCAGATAGTAACTAATCCAAATATACTGAACGAGGTCTAAGCTTAATAGCGGTTCTAGGGCATTTTAAATTTTTCAAGTAAAGGATTTTGAGAAATTTAAGCAATACTAAAGGCGGGAAGCGTATTTGTGGCGCTACGAAATAACTTTTACTCGCGGCGCGATTTCGTAGCGCCACAAATTTGGTTCTACGGATATAAAATTTGAAATGTAGAACGACGTGTCAGAACTGGACGGCTTATATATGTATATACACCATCATACCCAAAAGCATTTGCCATTTTTTTGTCTCCTATTTCTTTTGAACGCTCGGTAGGCATTCCATACTAAAAAACTAGCCAGAGTTAATGTCAAAACCACACTCGAATTCATCTTCAACTTGCACAATACAACAGCACAACAAAAAGTGACATCCGGAAAAAATGTAGTTTCGCTCTCACTGCATGTACATACATATACATATATTGCAACGAGATATTTTGCGATGTTCTACGCGCCACAAAATCAAATAGCTTATGATACTTAATAAAACTTTCAGACTTTGGCCTTATTTAGAGGAAAACAATTATACCATAACATAATTGAAGTTTGCTTGCATCAGATGAATCAAAATGAAATAGGTTACAAATTACCAAATTACGATGTACCTACATACATACATTATGTTCTTTTCTGCAAAAACTCGCGATATCATTTTTCGCATAGCCTCGATATTTTTTGAGATATTTGTGAGAATTACATAGAGTAGTGAAATTTGACAAAGATAAAAATCTCCTAGGCGTAAACTAAAACAGGCGAACTAGTGAATTTTTTTATATCTTTTATATACATTATATATATATTATATACATACATACATTTTGTGTTCAGTAGGCCCTACTAAAAAAGACTAAGAATGTTGGTCAAATACCAATATTCCAATTTTGCTTTAAAAAAGATTAGATTTTACAACAGCATTACACGTTTTAATCAGTAGGTACTATAAATTCAAAAACTTGGAATCGGTCAATCTTTGCAAATCTAGGTAATAGTTACTAAATTAAACGATTTTTATTTGTAATTTTAAGGATCTGTAATTTTAAAGTAATTTATGCTTTTAAAATTATCGAAGTTGTAAAGCATTAAAATCGAATTATTCGAAGCGTTCATGCTTTGTAAAACCATAGCAATAAAAATAATTTACATATTTAATGAGTGATAGAAGCGATGAAGGATTGAAAATATTTTAAGCCTTTTATTAAAATTAAAATTGCTAATCATGTTTATGAATTTTATTACTCCGACCTAAAAGGATATTGCAGACAGTGGTAATAAATTCGACCCATAAACAACATTGGGTCACGGCCTATGGCTCAATTTATTGAATAAAATTCATTATATTGCACATTCACTGGCAATAAAAATGAGGTTGACCTTTTGTATCACAGGTACCTTAATACATAGATATAATCACAGCTCCTCGTCACGAGTCTTGAATAATTTCGCTTTGTGTAATGTTTGCTTAAATTCGTTTGCTAATTTTTTTTCGGTTCGCAAAATTTTGGAGCATATTTATAACAATTTTTTTCTTTTCTGAGTAGAGCATATTATACTTAGAAGTTATTTTCAGAGACCGTAATGGTTATGATGGCTGTATGCTACACATATGATAAAAATTAGATAATAACTAATTTTACATTATTTGGAAATTTTCATTTTATTGGTAATACTTCTTAAGATTATATACCAAAAATTTGTAGTTTACTTGATGGTGATACCTACATAAGTATGTTATTTATGATATCTTTATACAGGGTTACTGGTAACTCGACGTATTCTACTTGTCGAACCCTTTCATTTGATATCCATATCATGGAAGTGCACAAATAAAAGGAGTACGCCATCTTGGGCCGTCCGCCATATTGGATTTAGAATGTCGTCACTTAGCTAACCATGCATTGTCATCAGTTGCAAGATTTGACCCGAACATACATTAAAACATTGCAAGTTAAAAAAAAAGCCTGTAAAAATTATTTTTATTCAGTCAATTATCGACTGTTATACCTTTTTAGATAGCTTATTAGATGAGGAAGTTTTATAAATAATTTGTAAGCTTAGAGTCTTAGTGTTTTTTCAAGCTACATAGCATTTTAACTCAAGTAACGTTAATTTTCTCAAATAAATTAAAAACATTTTTAATCATACATAGCTATTAGTTATTAGGCATTTATGGGTATTTTGTGGCTCATTATAGTTTGTTACTAAGTCCTTTACAAATAAAAATTAAGTTGAATGACATTCCACGAGTCATTTTTGGAAAAAAAATGTGGTAATAGGAGCAAAATTCAGAATAACTCTAAAACCGTTAACTTTCGGCCATACATATAGGGTGTCAAATTTGTTGCACTTGAGCTCCTCTATCTCGTCCTGACGGGAAAACGTCGAGTTACCAGTAACCCTGGATATGAATACATACAATCATTGGTGCGTCTGTTAATGATGATGTAACTTCTGAACGACTTGACCGATAATAGCTATGCTAGGATTCGATATAGGTGAGCTATGGCCAAGTAATTTCATATTTACACAATTTTGACCAAACTTAGTACGTGGGGTTTTCGGGGTCACTGATTTCAGCCTGACTATCAGAATTTTACGAGTTCAATATGGTGAACTGTTAAAGTTTATGTTATTTATACACCAAATTTGGCACTTTGTGGACTTTAGGATCGCTGATTTCAAACCAACTATTACGATTGTTGAGCAGTGAAATGTTCATGGTGTAAGCAATGCAAAAAGTATTTATGCGTTTGAAGAGACATTCTATGGACATGTTACGCTTAACCTCCTTAAAGTTTATGCTTTTATTATAGGGATAGTTGTGCTCGAGCGTATGCTTTCGAATACCCTTTTAAATAGCTTAATTGTTATATTACACACAATGGGGCATGGGGGATTTCTTAAAATTCACAGATGTAGGTACTCTTAAATAAAATAATTAAATTGTTCTTATTTAAAATAAGTTGTGATAGATGAGTGAACAGATGGATTGATGATAGGTCCTTTTTTCCAATTTTAGTACGAAGAGCTGGAAATGTGTCAGCAATCCAATCTACATTTATATATCCACATGGCTTTCACACAGAATGCAAACCTGCAGAAGAGACTGTAGATAATCAAAGCTTCGTAGTTCGTGTTACTGAGTCACGTATTTTTCAGTACTAACACAAGACACGAGCTGAGCCATCATCTTTTCTGCACCTTGTTTTCAAAAACAACTTTGGCTCCTTCTTGTTCCAAGTTTTTCGGCCAATCTAGAGTAGAGTTTCTTACGAAATAAACAATAGTTTTCCGACCCAGTTTGGAGCACATATCGAAAAGGCTTTTCCGAAGTAAATATGTTTTCGGTTATATTGCGTCAATACTTTTACGATTGTGCTTCTATTCCTATCTGCTGACGCTTCAGGCGTCTCGACGCTGTCATAAATTGTCTCATATTCGGGTAAACAAATAAATCACGGCCAGATACTCCAACTAGTATACTCGTGGGCAGGTGTGAGTGGGAGGTGTGTAAAAATCGTTATATCGAGTTTTACTTCGATGCCCCTTGCACTGTCATTTTCCAGGAATTGTAGTCAATATTGTTGTCGACATCGGATGTTTGTTTCGCTGGACCCCACAGCCCATATCTGATCGAGATTTATCTAAATTAAGTCGCCTATCCCAATTGGATGAAATTGCGGCTGCACACACACGGTTGGGGGCGGCGTTCATTTTGCCCGGGGTTTTCCAACCGAACTGCAATTTATATTCTGAGTTTGACCCCGTCCTGTAGCAACTGTGGAAGTGTAAACACACCGCGACCACATTCTGCCGAATAGTGGCAGCTTGAGGGTGTAAATCAACCATTTAGCGAAAAATTAATTTTCCAATTATTTCCGCAACTATATGAGGAAAGCTCCTGGGGAGAGTTAAGGGAAATTTTAGCCACATATTATATTGTGGCAATTTTGAGATTTTGAGCCTTCCGGCAAAACTCGTGAAATTGCACTATAATGTCAGCGACTCGAAAATATCCGGAGGGTTGCGAAAGGTTGTTCTACTCGTGGGGAAATAAAAAAAAATTGCTTTCACTATACAATATACGGATAGAATTCGCTGGGAAAGCGAAAATTTCACTGCTCTAACTTTTCCGAAAACTTTTACGGGAACAACGATTCCACTAAGATGAAGCTGCTCCATTTCTTCGCTGCACCCTGTAATAGCGTTTTTATTCTTTACCATGTGCCAATTAGTGAATTTTTTCTTTGTTTGAGAATATTTCTAGAGCCACTCAAAAGTGTAACCGTTTCGGTGTATTCTACTATATATTTTTTTTTATCATACCGCCTCCATAGCTGAGGTAAGTTCACAGAGAAAGAAACTTCCTGCGTTTGAAGAAAGTTTGCTACTGTAGGAGTAACTTTTCTTAGAAATTTTGCTTACATTGAGTTAATGAGAAAATTTTCGTCGTTTTACCTGCTAAGCGAAAGAGATTTAATTTGCATAGAAAATTGCCTTGGTAATTGTGAACTCAGGTCATTTTTTTCCTCGTCTTTGAGTAACACCAATGATGAAAGTAAATGTAAGGTCTGTTAGCTCTTATAACATAATCGAATATTAAAAATACAATTTAATATTTAGTTACAATAAATAGAATCAGAAGTTAGTTTTAGGACTCCGCACTCTACGCATGGGTGATTCCACATCAGATCGACAATAGGTTGTGTGGATATGTTTATTATATCATTAAGTCCAATTCCATATCAAAATACTTCAAAAATAAAAATTTATTAAAAAATGTATGTTATGAATTATATTTGGCTGATTTTTTACATAATAATATCTTATCAATCGGAAAATATTCTGAAATTGACAAGAGGATATTTTTAAGGGAAAAAGACATTTTTATGAATGAAACATATTCATAAAAGATTGACAAAATAGCGACTTTTTTTGACAGACATCATCGACTTTCAAAGTTTGTTTTTTTTATGTAAATCATTAAAATTGGTAGGAACTAATTAACTAACTAATTTGTTATTTAAATTAAAATTTACTAATTTTCCATACCAGGTTGACGCCTAAAGAAATTTTTAGGTATACCGCGACAATTGATAAATTATGTCTAAATTTAAAGCATTGCGTTTTGTGATTATTAGATTCTGAGCAAAAGATATTGGAAAAACAAAAGTAGCCACAATTGTTTATTTTTTGTATAATAATATTTTCATTAGCAATCCTATCGCGAAATCGTAATAAAACCACCGAATATTTGTTTGTTTCATAAAAATTCTAAATTCTAAAAATCTTTTACAAATAAACGTAATTAAATGGTCTTAAAAATGGATTTTTTTGCGTGCTAATAATATCAGTAAATATTCATAACACTTCAATAGACCATATAAAAAGATGTAAAATATTAGTTTTTAAATTTTTTGTCCGAATTATGAAGTAGTGAAATAACCAGAGAGTGACGAAGCTCCACAAAAGTATTTTTTTTTTGTAACTTAAAATTTACATCGTTGTTGAAGCCTATCAGATAAAATTCTAAAATAGTGTTCCTAAAATCTTAAAGTTTTTGTTTCTAGCTTTATCATTGAAATCTTGAAAGTGAATGCAAATAGGCTGAATCATAACAATTTATATAAAAGGGTGTATAAATACTTAAATGTAGTTTGTCCATCTTGAGATTTCTCATAGAATTTTTGCGGAAATTACATAAATTCCAATACATTAGGGGTAAGCCCAACTATTTGGAAGAAAAGAATTTTTTTCGCCTAGTTGCTACGCCTCGATTTCAACCCAGAATACAGGGCTAAGGCCCCATTTCTTGATCCAACCTTGTTTTTGCCGAAATCTCTGTATCCGGATTGATTGGGCGCATAGTAATTGCCTCGCCCTTTTCTATTTTATATCTCTGAGATTTAGGAAAAGTAAACAAATAAAATTCGAGAAAAGTTCTGGGTTATTTTTCTTTAGTTGGGCGCGTGCTGTAGACGACATATTGAGTCTTGAGTCGTTCAAAATGTATTTCTTTAAGCGTGGGAGCAGCAGGGGTGCGAGTCAAAATCGAAGAAACGAAACGATTCCATTATTGAAAAAGTTTGCAGCCACCTTTTAATGACATTCTTTTTTCCCTCATTATTTCCACCCCCGGTGAAATTATGAAATTTATATCTAAAACTTGAGTTTATCCATTTTGGATGTCTCCGGGACCTCGAAGACCGCCATTTATCTTCTCGTCGATTTTCTATTAAAACAGAATCACCCCGGGCTGGACTAAAGTATCGATTTTTTTGGAGGGAAGCCAGACGGACGTCAACGTCTTGTGTCTTTCATCGTTCGGCAGCCTGCTTATCGAGGTTTCACTGTCTTCAATTAAATTAAAGAGAGGAAATCTATAGAGATATAGAGCCGTAGGGAACGGGGTAGGTTTAATAAATTTCTCTACTTTAATGAATTTCCTTCCGACATAATGTTTGTCCTCAAGGGATAGAGCCAAGGGTGGCTTTGAGATGTTTTAATTGATCACCAATTTGTGGCCGCCACTGTCCGGGGTATAGTCGAATCAAATTTCATTATTTATCCCCAAGAGACCTATAAGTCCAATAATAACTCTTCCAAAATTAGCCAGGGTATATATTAAGAATTATTTCGTAAATGAGTAATTAATTCCGGAAAATATTAATTTTTTTCCTCTTTTTCTAGTATTTATCACAAATATTTCTGATCCATAAAGGTTGATGGCAGGATTTGAAAAGCCTCTGGGTAAATGCTTTATAAACGAAGATCCCGCCTAAAAGTAATTTTAGCTGGTAAATATTGAAGTGATGCTGTGCGTGGGTAGAATTAATGAGAGCACCAAGTTCCAATAATTTTTCCCTTAATTAAAAGTGCCTAAGGCCCAGCGTCAACCGGCCTGTAAATAATTAATGCGGCACGACCCGCCCAATTACTCTCAATCTTTGCTCAAATGGTCAGCAAATTGCATAAATTAATTTGTCGAGCACATCATCAAAATAATTTTGCTATAGGCTTTCGTTCGTTTTCTAGGGTCAAGCGATCCAATTGCTTGGGAACAGTCATGTAATAGCGGACCCCCGGTCTAATTTCGATCGATTTCCCAAATGAATCAAATCTCGGGTTTATTTGCTTATTAATTTCGAAATCGAGTTATTAATGGCGTGGCTCAAGGATGGTTTGGGCCCGATTATGCCTGCCTTGCTTGCTAGGAGCGGGTGATTGACGATTTAATCGGCCGAACCGGGGGTATAAAGATGTCCTTTGATTTTATCGCTATTTTGGGACATGTAACAAATTCGATAAAATTTCAATACAAATTTAGATTTAATTTAGGGAGTGATTTTCCCATATTTGAAACAACAGAAACCATATTTCTCAACTAAATTTATTGGAAATTGAATAGCATTGTGGGATCATTTAAGTAAAACTATTAGAAAAGCATATATTTTGTAAAACCATTAAAGCGACTTATGTAATTTAACTAACTTATCATCTTAGAGTAAAATCGTTCTCCAAATTAACGTTAAAATATTTTATTTTTGAAAATCTGAAATTGATTGTACTCATCAAACCGTTTCCGAAAATTTAAGGTGAAACCCGCAAAGATAAAAATGGGAAAAAGAACGGATAAAACCACTGAGGAATTCCAAAAGGGTACACCGAAAGAAAAATATAGTTGATTTTACTATAAACGAATACAAAATTAACTATTTACAGCAATGATTTTCAGCCAATTATTGTTTAATAATTTTTATGAATTCAAAAACGTTATAATTACTATGAAGAAAGTTGAAACAACTATTTGAATTAATTAAGACAAATACAACTATTAGTAAAATTTAAAATTCTTCAGTGTGAAAAATAGTTAATCTGCTAACAACGAGAAAAAGTTGATTTTTTCTGATATTGCCGACCGGAGCTAGATTTGAACCTTGGCAGCTTTGCTGCTGTACTCAACCGAACCACGCCATTCCGATGCCTTTTTAGAAAGTTGACTTCTGTTCCCACGATTCGAACCCAGGAACTCTGAATTGGTACGTGCGTAGCTCTACCCTCGAGCCACCGAACGCCAATGGGTTTTGAGTAATTCAACGTTAATAAAGCGATGTGTGGCTAAAGGATTGACTATTTGTTATAGTTAATTTGACGAACAAAATTGTTAAGAATTTTCAGATTTTTATGACGCGCTGTTTAAACAATTTTTTTTGGTCAAATTAAAATTTATTATTTTAAAATAGTTGACTTGACAATTCTAGGAATTGTACATATGGCTATTCTAAATAGTCGAGCTTATAAGAATAGTAAATTGTAAAAATGGTTAGTTAAATTTAACTGAAATGTAAATTGATATTACTATTTATCAATTTTTTTAGCAAATAGCAATTATAACTACACAAAATAGTTAAAGTTATTAAAGTTTTTCTCTCAGTGTAATTAGGTGATTTTGAGGCAAATTTTTAAATTACATATTATTGCTAATTGTTTCTAATTTTATTAAGATCAGATTCAAGTAGATCTAAACAAAATCAAAATCCACGTACAAAGTTTTAGTTGGATAAAAAAAGCTCCTCTAGGACGTAAGTTTAAATAAGTTTTAAATAAATAGAGCTATTTTTGGAGTATCGCTTATAACGATATTTATAATTAGATTAAAACGATAACATGTTTAACAATAATTTTAAACTTTAAACAGATCCGCCATCTTAAAATTCAAAATTCAAAAACTCCTAAATACGCATTTTCATAAAGACCCAACAAAGTTTTTAATTTAAGGTCCACTATCATGAATTTCTGAAAGCTTAACAACAGAAGTATTCATTTTAATGAATAAAACTTTCATCTAATTTTTTATCTCTGTTTTAAGACATTTAAGTTTTGATCTCTCTAACAAAAATCAATAGCTAACCGACAAAAGTTTTGGAAATTTGACAGATTTAAGTGAAAATTAATTTTTAACATATTACTATCAAAGTCACTAATTTCTAATCTACTTTCAAAACTAGAAAATTCTGACTCAATATGGCCACTAGTATTTATGAGGGATTTTATTTAAAATTACTTTACAAATAATTCAGTGATACTAATTTCTCATCTGCTATCAAAATTTCGAATCTAATATGGCGAACCAAGTTGTCAACTTCTAATTAGAAAGATTGCTATGAAAATTAAATACATACCGGAGGACTTTATGGCAATCAAAATTTCTAAGATTTAAAGTAATTTCTGTTGAGAAAATACAGGCAGTTAGTTAATATAAGTTTGTCAGCCCATATTGCAGCAATTTTAATAAAGAGAAAAACCTTAAAATCCTTAAATATTTAAAAGAAGAAAAATACCTTGAATGTGAAGTGGAATATAATTAAGATATGGAAACTAGTTAGTTAGATATAAATACAAAAATAAGTACGAATAACTTAAATTCAATGTACTACGCTTGTTTCAATATTGAGTAAAATAATGTTTAAATTTTGTTTACATTTAATTAATACAGGCTTTATGCATTATATTAAAGCATTAACATTTCATTTTCGAAACAAATAACTTGAGGTTGTATAATGGTGAGGACATTGTATTCGCGCATCATTATGATATATATTTTGTGATCCTTCGTGCATAAAATTCTCGTAAGTATGCCATTTTAAATTGACCTTTTCAAAATTCGCATTATATACACGAAATGACGAATGAAACTGACTCATAAAAGCCATTTTTCGTTTTACGTTACACTTTATTACTTGCAGGTTATACCCTGCATCGTTGAAGCCGAGTTTTTATTGCATCAAATCAGAAAACCAAATGAAAAGTGCATCGTAACGCTTTTGACCGAACGACGTAAAATGAGGGTGTCCGCGAGTATCTTGTTGCCTGAAATAAACGTGAAACACCGGAATGCGCCGCAGCCAACCCCCGCCCACATTTGCAAGCAGAATGCGCTCGTTTGGCGCCGCTGTGATAAAACTCTTCCGCCCCCAGGAAGGGAAGGAACCGCGCAGATAAAAGCTCGAAGGCCGCAAAAATGGTCACTTGTGGGCGCTTTAAGTGCAGCTAAACTTTGTCCATAACAAATAAAACTTGGCCGGATACTGGGCGCAGATAGCCAAAGACGGTGTTTAAGAAAACCTTACGAAACAGCCACAACAATGGCCCCACTCTCACTTAACCGGTCTACGGGGATAGGGCTTTAAAGTGGGCTGAAACTCGTCCTGTCGTTACTCCTGGAAAAGTGGTGGAGGCCAGGACAACTTCATCATTTTCGAAATGTATAGGACGCGATTAGGGCTGATAACTTTTGACGGATTGTAATACTTTGCTACTCGCTTGATCGATGAGCTCGTCAGTCAGGACGTTTTGCTAGAGTTCAAGGTAAAATTTGGGACTATGTGGACAGTGTAAAAAAAAATTGAACATAGTTAAGAGGAGACGTTGCTAAAGTTCCAGCCGTGTCTGATGACTTTTGTGAATGACTTTGCATTATCTTCAGAGGCGACCAGAACGGAAATTAGATTGTTGCAATGTGGGACGTTTTGGGAAAATGGCTTTGAGACTAGCTGGACACTTTTTGGCAATTCATTGAATTCATTAAAAGGTAAATTAGGGAACATCCATTTCCGGCATGTATGTTACTTTTTTTGTCCTTTTACATGTAGGTAAAAATAATCAGGATCATTAAGGGCTTATATTTAGTCAGTTGGATAAAGAAAAAAGTTATTATTGGATCTTTACATTTTATGATATCTTTAAAATATTATATTTTTTATAAATTCGTGAAGTTTGTCTATCTGTGCAACTGAAATTTGGTATGGTTATATGCATATGCAATAAAATCTTTTAAAACAATTTTCGTTAGCTACCTCCCCTGCATATATAAAGATAGGATAAATTATTGTTTATTAGCATGTTTTATTGTGATATCGTTGAATAGGTCTTTCAAAAATATCGGGGGTATGTCATCAACATTTTTTTAATGCAGGGTTTACGAGATATTTTGGCCAATTTTATTAGAGATAATAATATCAAAAAATAACACGACTTCAGTGTCATTATTAATTAAAGGTATGCTTTTTTTAATGTAATATTTCATGTAATGCTCTTGTTATTTGTAAATTTGTGTTACAACGAAATTGTACTTCAAATAAAAATATCATGGATATGAAGGTTTCAATGTCCTGAACCTACATATATCTGAAAAATGAAAATTTTCCAGCATATCACGTTTTTGAGAAATATTGTTGAAAAGTGAAAAGAGTCATATTTTAAAACTTCTTCAATAATAACGAGTTATCGCACAATTGTGAGAAATACGTCTAATAAAAGATTAGATCCCTAACTATCTATATAAAATCAGTTATTTATAAACTTTTTTCAAAAATACAACAAAAATTAATTAACAAAAGCAAACAAACACACACACACAAGTGCGCGCGACTCTACTCCGACTTACACTCAAATGCATATTTATCGAACATCACAATTATTTTAATACGCTTGCAGCGGCCAAAATTTCCATTTTCATTACATATCTTTGCTAACAGAATAATTTTTTCATGAACTTTGGCTTAGGCCCTGTGAAATAAATGGACTGCGGACATACATAGGTGGAGGACTTCCATGCAAAACTGTATCTTTTGAACAAATTTTGATAGACCTTTCAAATAATGAAATATTTTATTGGTGCAGCTCAAAAATGGCCAAAATAAGGATTTTTCACTTTTCGTACCTACTATTAGATATGACTCAGAAACCTGACATGCTGGAAAAGTTTTATTTTCGGATTCAATATCTACCGAGATAGTCCTATCAATAGAAAAAAAATTTTTTGACCAGTGTTATTTAATAATAACTATTCTTTTGAATAAAGTATTAGGTATACATACTTCATTAATTTAAAAGTAAAAAGTGGATTTAATTTCTTTATGAGTTTCAATTTGAAAATGTCTTGAAATGTTATATAAATTTCAAGGAAAGGTGAAAGTCTACTTACATTATTAGTTTATCTCGAAAATGCTATTTGGGTATTTTCGGCAAAATCATTTTTGAAACAACACATCGGTTATCTCAAGTGGAAAATATACACAAAATCCATCGTACAGCGCCCCCAGGTAATCTGTCCCCCTTCCCCTCCGTCAATGACACAACCCGTGGGAACAGCGCACGTGGTGAAAAGGATTTGACTTAGCATTGTATCTCTTGCGGAATAACATCCATTAACAGGACGCTTTTGTTGAATAAAAAAGAACAACGTGCCGTACCCGTGGATATTTTGGAGAATTGTCGAATCCATCCACGTACGCTCATTATGGTACAGGGGCTGGTTCTAGCCAAAAGAGAGGGGGGCTGGAATAAAATCATGCAGGAGCATGTTGTCCCCGCAGGATCGCGCTATAATTAAAATTCAGGCAATTAATCATGCTAAGCGTGTAAGGGATTATCTCCGAATTATGTTCTGTTTTATGCTCGCTGGATTGTCATTCTAATCCGCTTATGGGCTCCTGTTTTAATAATAATGCTCGCCCCAACGGGGGACTCCATTAGGAACAATGCAAGCCGTCCCGACTGCAGGGCCTCCACAGCGATAATTGAATGATGACGACGGTTTTCCCAACTTCTTAGGCCTCATATATTTTAGGCTATTCAGAAATGCAGCCGAATGACCTTATCTAATATCCTTTCTACTGATAGTAAATTAATTCAAATGACAATTTCTTTTATTTTATAAATTCTTACCATAAAAATTCGTGGATTCTATTTTTAATTACTTTGCATAAACATTTAAATGATCTTTAAGACTCTTTTAAAGTAGAATTTTCGATAACAACATGATTATCGGCCATTTTGAGTTTCTAATATGTATTTTAAGAAGGTTGTTAATTTGCCATTTTTCAATATTCAATATTAGGTAGGTATGCACAATTTTAAGGCGATCGGACAATATTCAACCGTGTCACCAACCGTTTGGAATATAGGTACACGAAATCAATTAAAAAAAAAACTAAAAATAATAATAATAATCCATAAAATACGGATTTTTATTTCACTCACAATAATCGAAAAAAGGTAAACATTGTTTTAATTACGTAAATACCAGAATCATATATTTGTTTGAAGCCAACAATGTTATAATAAGCATACTTGGACGGACATATCTTATAAATTATTTGACTCTAGTAAGTAGTTTTATTTTTAGAAGAAATTGTAGTCTATTTGCTAGTATTCTAAATTTTTTTCAGAAATCCCGTTCAGAATGATATCTTGGCGGACATAAACCTAATCAAAAATCGCCACTTTGGAGTCAAATATTTTAAAAACGGGGTATAATTTTGAAAAACGGTTTAAGAAACCTCATAATGATTTTAAATTCACTTTTCAAAGATACCCCACAAGATGGGGTAGATAAACATTTTTTTTCTCCACTTTTCATGTAGGGCTAGTTTTAAAATTGGTTGTTTTTTTTTTGTTGCAAAAGTAATAGTAGTTAATAGTGCTTTCTAATAATGCTTCTATATCAAAGAATTAACGGGTTAAAGAAATGCGAAAGTTGATAAATGAATACATGTATATGCATGTGTAAATATGTATGTTTATAAGTTCAAAATTAGTATAGTACATTACATATACCTTCTTAAAAATTTGCCTGTAAATAATTATAATTCTAATGGAAATCTTTTTCTTTGAGAAAACTGGATTAATAACTTTTGAACTGAAAGCAAATAATGCCCGTTTTCATGGATATCCTTACAGATGAATGAAAACATTTCCATATTCGATTTTGATTTAAGAAGTAAAATAAACAAAATACGAGTATGCATATGCTTGAATTATGTTCCGTTCCAACATTTTGAAGAAATTATACTTTAATATAAAAAAATATGTAAAATAAAAAAGCCTATCGTTATACATGTCGTATATATGAGTAGATTAAATATTCAATTTGAATGTAAAATACGGATACCTTCAACCTAAGAACCCCGGATAAAGTTATAAATAATACTCTGTAGGAAAAGTTTAAAGATTCAGAGTAAAGCTAACATAATATGCCTAATTTGTACCTGTTTTCTGGTTGTCATTCTGCCCATCGTCTTAGCAATAAAAGATCATTCTTTATAGGCCCCTTCAAAGTGTCCTCTAAGTCCCTGGTCATCGTTATGGCGGTCAATCGTAGACCGATTTATCATTCGGCGGACTAAATATGTACATACAAAGTATGTGTGTGAATACGGATAAAAGGGCATTAAACGGCTCCTTTCAGCCAAAAGCTGTTCAGTTTCTGCTGCCCTTAAAGTAGAGAACCAGAAAACTTGCCCTCGTTCTGAAACAGCCCTTAGCATTATAAATCCAGCCGGACAGCGTATTTCGGCGGCGATCTCGGAACTTTTGCTTTCGATGCCAACAAGTGAAAAAGATATCAATAAATGTAACACGAATTGCAGATAAACAACTTAACGCCCTATTTGCTGTACGCCACAATAATGAAAATTGACGATGCTTTTTTCGTATTGCTGCTATGGTAGGGTAGATCAAAAGAGGATTTCTTTTCAACGACTTTATTTTGTAGCAAATCTAAGATTATAATTTATACCTAATTGTCAGCAAAACGCATTAAGGTTTCAAAATCAATCTAATCGGATCTATTGTTGCATTACGAAATATGAAAGGTGATCAAAGGTTAAATTTTAAAAATATAATCATATGCGACTTTGAGACGGATTATTTCAATACAATTTCACAAAATTCGAAATACTCATAACAATAAAACATATCATAGCAGGGAGAATTAAGTTTAATTTTATTTCTGAAATGAAACAAATATAATTTCTTTATGACTTAAGAACAAAAAGTGACCTAATGATAGTAAACAGAAACTTCAGCCTTACGTAACTATGTAGAAAACTGAATTACAAGAGTATCACACATTATTATTGTTTTTGGGACTTTTTTATCTGAAAAATACAAGATAATGGTTTTTTTTTTGACCCAGAATAAACTTTGATTTAAATATACATATGATATACCTATGTGAAAAAAGTTTTACAATTTCTCTAATAAATTATTGCGTTATAAATATTTTTGTCTCCATTCCCTGCTTTGGCGAGCAGTGAGTGTTAGAATTTCGTTCTAGTTTTTTACCTTCTGTCTTGTACAAATCTACTTTTTATTGTGTTTAAATTTCGTAACTTTTGAAATACGAGTACATATAAGGTCAATAATATACATATATTTTTTTTAAATAAACAATTAAGTCGTTCTGTTAGAAGAGGGGAGGAATCTTTATCTTTTAATATATTTTTTATAGAAAATTTACACTATTAAAACAAAATCTCAAAATTTCAAGGCTCTTGATTTGAGGTAATTATATTTTTTACCCGCTTTATGATTTAGAGGTAGTTTATTTCAACCGGATAGGGCTGCTAGAATGACCATTTATTATTTAGCAAGTAGGTATACCTACCTACGGAATTTAGTAGTCACGTTTTCATGACTTTTGAAATGACAAATTCTAAATTCTGTTATTAATATAGGTATTTTAAAGTGACTAACTAATATAATTGTAAAGTCTTGTTGAAAGTATTACTATTGACCATACCCAATTTTTTTTTTAAATTTAATTAATTAACTATATAATTAATTTTTTTTTAAATTTCAAATAGTGCATCAAGAAAACAATAGAAATAGGAACTCTAAAAATAACTGAGCTTCTAAACCGACTATCTAACCACTCGGCTACTAAAATTTCTGATTTATATGAATTTTGCATTAAAATAGTTTATAGTACACTGCCCTATTCTATTTAAATGATTTTTAAAAAGAATTAAGAATTTTAAAACTTCGGTAATGTTTATGTATTTGAGGAAACCATGAGATTGCAAGTTACTTCACGTGACGAAGCTCTACAGAGGTCATATTTCAGACGTTTAAGCCCTACCGACGAAGTCACGGCTGAATCTCCAGGGTGATGAACGTGAAATAGTTGGCTTTATGGTTTTCCACTAAAATTTTATTTGTTTGAACGGGACTAAAAGGAATTTTTATGTCCTGGCAGTGAGTCCAAGTCCAAGCAGAGCCAAGTCCTATTTCCGGCTGGCAGTCCTTCAAGAGCGACGAGCACTGAACAGAAAATAAAAATCTTTAGTGTAGTTTTAGAATCCCATAAACTGGCGGTGAAAAAGATTTTAATTCCTATTGAACCACTTTTATTGTCCAGTTGAGAGCCGCTGACATTCCCTAGAGCTTCCTGATTTTGTATTGTGGAGTCCAGCGATTTTATTCCATTGGTGGTAAAATAAATTTTCAGTCGACATGAGACCATCGTTCGATCGGTCTCTTGTCCATAGGGCAAAATGAGTTATGGTGATTTTTTTTTGTGTCAGAACGAAGACCACCGTCCGGGATTCTTGCAGGAACCCCACAATTTTGGCCCATTTGGCACAGAGGATGCCGCTGCCACTTTTGATTGCCCATAGATTTATTCAAATTGGAAATTGGCTGGTGCCATAAATCGCCATGATTCATTTCTCGTTATTATTTTGCTGTGGGGGCTGTGTGCAATTTTGACCCAATTAGAGTGGCGGGTTGACAGGTGCGGGTCCATCCCTTTGCTCGCATAAATCATTTTAGAGGAAAAGTATCGTCCACCCAAGCGAATGGGATCGAACCAAAGTTTCCTTCGGGACTCTCTGGATGCTAATGGAAATCTACTCGGGATGATTAATGGCAACAAGTTGGTTGAATCTACCGGGAAAAATGTTGTGCAGTTTATCATGACATAGACCCTTAATGGCACTCCACTGCATAGAGCCCCCTTAATGGAACTGGTAATGCTCGGGATGTTTTCATTGTTATGGCACGCCACTGGCTGTCTTCCATGCACCAGAATCAGGACCTGTTTTCTTTATCAGGACTAAAAGCAGCGATTGGAGCAAAAGGGATTACGAGCCGAACTAAAGGACTCTAGCTCCTTTGTGCTCCACAGCTCCATCCTTGCGGAGCCCCTCACGTTTAATGTTGTTTAAATTTTCTATTTCCGCGCAAAACCCTATTTGGTGTTTGTCGACCAAGTGTTGTCCTCGGGATTATTTGCTTGTTGAATGCAACGTACAAAACGAATATCTGGTCCTGAACCAAAAAGGAAGTGGCAAACAAGTGAAAAGCTGCACTTTCAGTTAGATACTTTCCAATTTCAACGCTACCAGGGCCCACCACCATGCAACGACTATTCAATACTAAAAAAAGCAACATAAAAATGGGTTGGATGGTGCACATGCAATGGAATATCCATTCTATTGGAGTTTTCTCAAAAGAAAAAAACAAATTTATTCCCTCCAGGGATAGAATTACATCCCACAAATTATTTTTCAGAGGAATCCTGATTTTTCCCATGGCATTTTTCGGAATATAATAATGCACGAAAAAGCCTTCGACCGCGCAACCATTAAACACAAAATTTATTCCGCGCACTGTCATTGCGGCGAATTATATGAACAAAATTACAATTTTAGAGTATCCCGAATTCACAATTTACGGATAGCTGCCAGAGTGGGAAGTGCATGCATTTTAACCAAAATACATATACATGTATGCAAATATAGGATTTCCGAGATGACTAAATTTAATTTAAAATTTTTATAGATATTGCATACAACAAACAACAATTTTTAATACCACGCATCTATAGTTTCTGGCATATTAAAGTTTAAAAATTGAAAGGACATAAAAATAAATAAATGCACATTAAAACCATAATTGTAGTAAATTATCAAAATAATTCAACAATTGCAATGATTACTTTAAAAGTAATATTCTGAAAATGAGTTTTATATACAATATTTTAATCCTGATATCATATACCTATTTGTAGCAAAAAAAGTTTTCATAAAAATTTATTAGTTTCCAATTAGTCCACTGCAATTGCACGTAAAGTGACAAAACCTTCAAATTGTATGATTTTCGGGCGATTGACATGAAATTAATCTATGTTTTATTCATCCCAATAAATAGGGAAAAAAATTAAATGCTAAATATTATGATTAGTTTAAATATAATAGTTTTAATAAATCGAGAAATTTTTAATCTTATTAATATAATAAAAAATTAAGTATTAAGTTTTTGGAGCCTATAAGCTATAAACCATTAACAAAAATTATAAAATGCTGTTTCAATTATTTACTTTAATACCTTACTATTTATTGATTAGATTAAAGATTTTCTCCATTTTGGCGCATTCTCATTTGAATTTGATAAAACACATTTGAATTCTAAATTATGTATATTAAAGAAGCCAAATTAGTCTGTTTAATATTTTTACCTCTTTCAATTATAATGTAGACTTCTTCTGCATTCTGAGCTGATGGTACCTATATAAGACTCCGTTGGTATATTAAAATGAGTATATTTAACTTTAATAAAATCGACTATGCCAGCCTCTTCTAAATGTTACAACCACACTTCCACTTTTCTTAGAGTTCTCAAATCAATTCTAGACTATTAAAAAACAGCAACAATTCCATGAGTGGCTATAAAAATTGATTTCGAATTAAAAAGCAATAAAATGCGAGAAATTGTAAAAATGTTACTGGTGAGATCATAAAAGCAGGATGTGGCTTTATAACTCAGAACGATGAGTCCTATTGGAAACGTAACATGTGGTGAAAAAAGGTATTAAAGTCTTTCAATTTCTATCGTTTGTGAAGCCGAGAGAGTCGCAGCTCTGATAATAACTATTAAAAGATAGAATCTAAGTACATCTTCTAGTACCACCAGGCACAAGGAAAAACTTAGCTAGCAAGCTTGTGGCAGAAAAACTTATATGATTTCATGGTTTGGCAGAACGCGATAAATATAAAGATTTTTGTAAATTAAACAATATAAGCAATTACTCTCAATAGCTTTTTGCTGCGTTTTGAAATGACTGCTTTACAAAGATTAGAAAAAAAAACAATAACGTACATACATATATGTATGTATATAATACCATCGTGTCTACCATTGTTGTTTTTTGAATACATAGTGTAGACTTGAAAAAGAAATTATTTCCGGTGCGTTAAAAAAAAATTATTAATATTTTTCTTAATTATTATGATATAATAAATTAAAGTTATTTCATCGTCAGGTAGACATGTTAATTAGAAAGATTATATCATAAAATACAAAACAAGTCACTTCTGTCACTCGGATTCGGATAACGTGTTGCATGAAATATAATACCTGTGACATTGCGTTTTTGTAAAAAAAAATTCAAATGAAATCATTTCATTAGCTACATTTTTTTCACAATCTGATCCGGATCAGATTAGTTATAGGTAATTTTTCATTTAGTTGAATTCTATAATAAAGCCATCTCTTGTATAAAGATTAGGTATAAATCAAAGCCATTCGATTTTATTTTCACGAAATAAACTTTTTTAATATGGGTAACTGCTCATCAATTTAAATTGTGAAAAAGAAAACACAACAATTGTGTTTGCCTTTGAGCGTAATAATTGTTGAGCATAAAAATAAATGACGCAGACAATTTTCATTTAGATTTTTTGAAGACAAAGGTTTTTTAGTGTATATTAATATAGACCGGAGTTTATTTTACTTGGACTTCTTATTATGGATTGAATCACATTTCTTCGAAAAATGGCGATTACTCCAAAACGTTGAGTGAGTTAAAATACGGAATTCCAAACCGATTGTCAAATTTTTCAAAATTTACTATTTGTTTTGTAAAATCAGAAGATTTATTTTCTGCATATACAGAATGTGGAACTATAGCCCCTTGGAAATTTTTGTTTTTTAGAGTAATCTTCTCTAATCTATATTAAAAAGACAGCACGATATGAAGATGTTGCTGGTTTTTACGTATGTATTCACGTAGATGAAAACAGCATTTTATCACGGAAAAAAATGTTTCAAAAATAGCCCTGTATTTTCCGACGGATTTTGGGAAAGTGCATTATTTGGGTAGCATTTGTGAAAAAATACAGACATTTTAACTAAAATTTAAGGGCCAGCGTACAATGTTGACATTATTTCCTGTAGCTGTTAAGGAGATATGCTGCTTTTTCAATATATGTTCTGGATTTTATGGCAAATGTTCGTAAATTGGTTGGGAAGATTTTTACTATCCCAACTTTTTTTCCGTGATATTAATCTCAAACGATCTCGACGATAAAATCATGTATCTACCAAAATTACCACCAGCTTCCTAATTACATAATTGCCAATTTGGTTAGTGTAGAATATTACTTGAAATCGTGTCACATTTTTGGAACTTATATGTTTTATCTTGCAGGTCTTTTTTTCCTTAAACTTCTGCTTGAATCTGTCTTTTAGATACATATATATGTATTTTTCTGGGTCTAAATTCTAAATATACTATATCAAACTATACCATATCACACCATACCATATTTCATGCACTTATTGTAATTAGTCGATAACTTGCCAATTTAAGCAAAAATTTATTTCGTACATCAAATAGAGATATCGATGAGAAAGCGCAAATTAATTTCCTGAGAAAGTCCAACAAAACTTCATGGATTTTTTCCCATTTCCGCTCGAATTTTCTCTCAATTAATCTTTGGCTTGGCTGCCGCTCGCCCCTGCTGCTAGAGGGCGTGATGTGCTCCTCTACTGGACGGCCGAAGCAATTTAATTGACTTCGTCCGGAAAATGCTCGACTCCACTTGATAAAATAATTGACTTTTCCGCGGATTTTCTTCCCTCGAGAAATGACGGGCAAAGAGATATTACTTCTGAAAATCGATTGACTATCGGCCACGGCAGAGGTGAAATCCACCCGCTTGTGGTTTGACTGAGCTGCCTCAATCCCATAGATTCTCAAAGAAATATCTTTACCCGTACATAAACTTCCTGCCATAAATCGTCTGATTTCCACAAGATAGCCTTTTTATTGTTTCTAAAACCAGAAGGAATAGACAGAAGATTTCTTAGCACAAACCAGAAAATGATGTATTTCATACGGAGCTTGCAATTGAATTGTGGTTGCCCTGAACCAATATATTTTATATTGTAAGCTGAAATTTTAAAAGTTGAACGAAAATAATTATTTTACCTGGATGGACAGATGTACAATTTTACAATTAAACCAGCTGGAGGACTTTTGAAAACTTTTCCAGTGTGGTGCAGTTGAAGAAATTAATTCTTCGCAGATTACAATACTTCTCTTAACCCGACGATATAATCTCGACTTTTAATTTAAGACAGATGCTTTCAAAACTAAATTTCTTGCTATGAGGGCTGGCCGAACACTCCTGCTGGTCCTTCCACAAGGCTTTATGGCCAGGAGTTTAATTACTTTTAAATAACTCAACTTTCCCAAAGTAAACTACTCGGGTTATGGACGATGATTAAATCGCCCGAGGAGCTGCTGAGTACTTCTTATTCTTATGGGTTTTGTTTAACTTTTTCATGGCTCACCGCTTGTTTTCAGCAAAAAGTAGCTTTTAATTTTTTGCATTAAAGTAGAGCGATTAGAATAAAAAGAAAATAATTACGAGGAATTTTGAGAATATGGTTTGATTATAAAACCATTATAAGAACCTTATATTTCAATAGAACAATGATGTAGGGGAACAAAGTCAAAGAGTCCAATTAAATTTTAAGAATAAATACATATTTTGTCAAATTATTGCAGTCTAAGGAAAAGGAAAAAATTACCTTTAACCAGGGACTGTTGGTATACAATTTTTGATAAAAATCAGACAATAATAGTTCCATAGTTTTATATTATATTGGTTTGGTTATAGGGTAATTATTATTTTACAATTTATTTATTTCATTTTTTTTTATGGGATAATAGTTACCACTTACCTTTTAAAAATCTCATCTGTAGTAAGAATTATCATAAACTTTTATAATTCTTCTCAATAATGGGAGTTATTTTTCGAGTTTTAGTTTTTTGGTTACCGAATAACAATTATTTCACAATTTATTGACAAGACATAAGAAGTATCAATTAACTTTCAAGGTTCTTATCAATAAAAGAGTTATTATTAATTTAATTTTATTTTTATCAGCTTACGATTATTACATTTTCTTCTTTAAAATCTGTCGGTTTCAACTAGACCTAATTTTCCTATAATTTTGTCATAATAATATTATCGTGATTTTGTGTCCATATATAAGTTTATGAATAAAAAAAGTAATCTTATGAGTAATGATTACTTAATAACCGCAATAACAAAATCAAATAAGCAGCCTTTAAAAATGCAATATAATGGTTATTTTTGGTCCCTGCTTTTAACATTATATTTCAATTTTCCAAAATATAAATCTATAAATGTTAATTTTGTGACAATTAGTACACGCTTCCCGTACTAATTAAAAGCCATGAAATCACCCAAGAAGATCGATTGTCCTCTCACTGATTATTGAAACAAGATTAAACCATCATTAATCACTTTAATTTCTTCTACAAATTTTTGCCGTATGATTTTGTATCAATTTTGTTTTTTAGATTTTATCATATGTGCCCCATCCTTTTAATGTGTCACTTTTCGCGGTGTTCAATAGACATGTAAGTATGTCAATTATCATTCAATGTCAATTATGTATCGCAAGGTTCTCAGCTTGGTCCCTTATCATTTATAATTTATATTAATGATTTATCATTTGCAGCTTCTTGAAACATGAAAGTTGGTCGTTCAACACTTGTATATTTGTAGATTGTAGATATAATAAAGAGACAGTTCGATTAATTTGAATATCAAAAAAGATCTTTACTGTTAAAACAGCTTTATATGATAATGACTCATAATAATAATAATAATAAATATTAAATTGCATGACGAATCTAAAAAGTTTTGTTTATAAAGAAAGTATACTGAAATATGTTAAGAAAGTTACGTTCCAAAAGCGCATATGACTTGTCAGGGTCGTTAGTATAAATTAAGCTAGGTGCAAACAAGTTTTAATACATCATTATTAATAATGTATTTATTTTTGGATATTAATTTAATATGAAAGCAACCATATGTATGGAGTGAAAAATGGAAAGCTTTGCACTATCTATAAATTCATGCTGATTACATTTTCTAATGGTTATAACTAAGTATTTTGCTTCGTAATAAAGTGCTAAACTTTGCAATTGTTGTTTCCTTATAAATATTTCATTAAAATGTTGGTGTATATTTTCATTACATATTCTGACAGCTTTTATACTTATTATTAATAATTCACCTTACAAAAACGGAAATTTGAAAAATAATGATGGTATGAAGGTAAAATCAATTTAAAGCATGAAATTCCTTTCAAGTGTTTCGGAAATCTCTTCTTACTTAAGGTATACTCACAACTGATTTTCCTTCCAAAACTGAATTAAGCCGACAAATATTGCGGCACCATCACACTCTCTCAGAAAGGAAAAAAGCAAACATTTTCAATTACCCTGCTTTTCGTGATGGAAGACAGATTGCCTTCCATAATTCTCCGACAGCCCAAGTTATCCGATTTATATGCGAAAAACACGGTGTAAACAAAACCATATTTTTCATATACATATATACATTTTCCCAATTATTTTGGTATGCTCTATTTGAGACGATATGAAGATTTGTAGGGAATTTCACATCAACTCACGGTTCGGAATTGGTTTTATCACTCGCTGTTAGTCCAGACGTCTAGACATATTCATATTGATCCCTTGGAAATTTTTAGTATGAAAAATAGGCACTTTCAACTTTCCCTGAATATATTCAGCAATTGCTTAGGATTTGCGGCTATTCTCATTGTGTGAAAGGTGCACGACCGCTAAATTTCGTTTTCAGAAATGAAAATCTTCCGGCCGGGGCAGGAGGAGCCAGCTAAATCTGCAAATCGAGCTCCTCCAGAGATATGGGAACCATACAACTGGTAGTCAGCTGAAGGAATGGAGGTCCTTTTGTTTCCCAAATGGTCTCCCACTAGGGTGGATTTTAGATTTTATACCAGGCTAAGGGTAGGAGTGGATCCAAAAATGTTTCATACATGCAAAGGGGCAAGCGGAAATTGCTTTTCCCTGTAAAAAGGGAGACTACACAGATTTTAAGGAAAGGCGAACTAAATGGCCTGGAATTTATAAGATAAAACGGATTTGTTGAGAAAGTGTGCAAAATGCAATTAAATTTGTGAGATTTGTAGATATTCAAAGTTTTCTGGTATATTCCTTAATTTGCCATTAAGTTACCTACTAAAATGAATTTTAAATTTAAGTGGTCAGAAATATGAATGAAAATTGCATATATTACCCATTTCGGGGTTAACTGCCGCTTAAATCAAAGTTTCCGGCTGTTACTTTTACATACATTTTACACACATCTGTATAAAATGTGTTAAATTTGGCAGACAGCAGACCCAAATCTCTATAACCTATCCAATTTTTCGAATGTAAAGAAACAGAAATACAAAGAATCAGCCTTTATTTCAACAGAATCTGTATTTCAATATCTTAAATTAAATACAACTTTAATTCCTTTAAATGCTTTGGATATACGAGACATCATTAATTTATAATATCAAATTCATTTACAAAAACATTAAAGCTCAGGCATTAACGAATACGGTAAAAGTTATTAGAATAAAATTATTTTAAAGTATAAATATAATTACTTTTCAAGAATTAATATGGTCAGTTAGATTGAGATAAGTAAGCAGTTTTTTAAAAAATTAGGGCGTAATAATTCATGTGGGCTAAATTAAATTTGTTTTGTTGTAATTAAATTTAGGTATTAGATAAGAGTTTGAGAAATTATTTAATTCTATGGCGATGGCGATCTATTCTACCGTATTTCCTACGCCACGCCCTAGCCACGCCCCAGCCACGCCCTAGCCACGCCCTAGCCACGCCCTAGCCACGCCCTAGCCACGCCTTAGCCACGCTCCAGTCACGTCCCAACCACGCCCTAGCCACGCCCCAGCCACGCCCTAGCCACGCCATAGCCACGCTCCAGTCACGTCCCAGCCACGCCCTAGCCACGCCCAAGCTACGCCCTAGCCACGCCCCAGCCACGCCCCAAGCCACGCCCCCCAGCCACGCCCACGCCCTAGCCACGCCCTAGCTACGCCCTAGCCACGCCCTAGCCACGCCATAGCCACGCCCTAGCCACGCCCTAGCCACGCCCCAGCCACGCCCTAGCCACGCCCTAGCCACGCCCCAGCCACGCCCCAAGCCACGCCATAGCCACGCCCTAGCCACGCCCCAGCCACGCCCTAGCCACGCCCCAGCCACGCCCTAGCCACGCCCCAGCCACGTCCTAGCCACGCCCTAGCCACGCCCCAGCCACGTCCTAGCCACGTCCCAGCCACGTCCTAGCCACGCCCCCCAGCCACGCCCCAGCCACGCCTTACCCACGCCCTAGCCGTGCCCTAGCCACGCCCTAGCCACGCCATAGCCACGCCCTAGCCACGCCCCAGCCACGCCCTAGCCACGCCCCAGCCACGCCCTAGCCACGCCCCAGCCACGTCCTAGCCACGCCCCAGCCACGCCTTACCCACGCCCTAGCCACGCCCTAGCTACGCCCTAGCCACGCCCTAGCCACGCCCCAGCCACGCCCTAGCCACGCCACAGCCACGTCCTAGCCACGCCCCAGCCACGTCCTAGCCACGCCCAAGCTACGCCCTAGGCACGCCCCAGCCACGCCCCAGCCACGTCCTAGCCACGTCCCAGCCACGTCCTAGCCACGCCCTAGGCACGCCCCAAGCCACGCCCCCCAGCCACGCCCCAGCCACGCCTTACCCACGCCCTAGCCACGCCCTAGCCACGCCCTAGCTACGCCCTAGCCACGCCCTAGCCACGCCCTAGTCACACCCTAGCCACGCCCTAGCCACGCCCCAGCCACGCCCTAGCCACGCCCTAGCCACGCCCTAGTCACACCCTAGCCACGCCCTAGCCACGTCCCTCATTTGCATAACCGGTTTTGGTTCCCACGACAAGGTGCCCCAATACCTACTTACATATGTATGTAGGTAGGAAATTATATTTGCTTCCTATTTCTGTCAACAATCCGCAAATTCAGATGACTATATTTGTTAACATAAGAACCATACATATTTTCGCCAATATACTAGACCTGACCATCTTATGCTTTGACCACTCGTGAAAGTGATATTTTGGATTGGTTATTAAAACTAAGTGGACTTTTTAAGTTTTAAACTTATAATTGTTAATTTTTCTAATCTAAAAGCACATTAAATATTAATTAACTTACAAACAAATAAATAAAACAAACTTTATACAATATAAAAACCACTAGTTTAACCGTCTCTCTACATATATCAAAATTTAAATTCTAAATGAATTTCTTAACAACGCATTTTAATCCTAATTGTGTGCCAAATCCCGTCGAAATGTTGTTCAAATTGGTCTAAACTATTTAAATTTAGCTTAAGCTTTTTGTAAACTTGACTATGAGCCTGACTTTACAACTTAACCTTACTTTAAGTCTAGTAGTCATAAATCATAATTTATTTTACTTCTAAGTAGAACAGAAAGCATTCGAAAATCCTTACTCTATAAAGTTTGCAAAAATCGTTAGAGCTCCTTTCGAAATTTTATTATTTTTTTGAAAATTTTAGAAAACATAAAAACTATAAAATATATACCTAAGAAGGTACATACCTACACTAATATAATATTTCTGCGAATTTTAGACTATTTTTAACGCTTTTCCACCCCACTGAGTGAGTGTAATCCTTAAAACAAATCCGCTTTTCTCAAACTCAGCAGTATTTGGCGGATAAAAAATCACATATAAAAGATTTTGTAAGGAAAGGGGGTAAATTTGTTTCGTCAAAACCTGAGCTCTGCACTTCTATACTCTTGGGAAATAACACGTGATTTTTTGACGGTTTGTGTTAGCGTAACAAAGTGGTGTTTTTTAGGGTTTATTGATAAAAAAAAAGATCAAAGCCATTTTCATTCTAAGGATTAAAGACTACCCCTGAAGCGTGAAAATTTACACGGTTTTTCACGTTTTTCGGTTTTTTAAAATTACTCCGATTAAAATCTCGATAAATGTCACGTTTCCGAAGCTCTTAGGTCTTCATCAAACAGAGAGAATCTGTCAGTCGTACGCAAAAAAGTGCTATCCTCACGCCTTTCCAAATAATTTAATAAGGGTTCCGCACACCTCGGATATTTTTAGGACGTGACAGAAATCGTCAAGTGCACTCTACTTTCTATCAGGAGGAGAGGAGTTTCATTCATTCACGGCATTCTTTGGGACTATTTCTTCCTTCTGGTCCATTCTTGATGCCATCTTTTTACGGTTTTCCAGTTCTTCAGACCAGAAATTCGCCGGAAGTCCATTAGGTCCGTCTTCAAAATTTCGAATTGAAGCGCAGAAAATTTGTTGTCTTTGACAGGGGGGCCCTAGTTAAATTGCTGGTAAACGATGTTGGGCTAAAGCACCACTTCATACCCACCCTGCTGAGACAGGTATCATCATACCAGGAGTTGGTGCTAAGCACGAACTTTGGATACGATGCCATGCACTGCCAGGAAAATCTGACTTTAAAATGAGCAAAGAATGTGGACTGACTGGCGAAATTGATATTCAGGCCACTCGAGGCTGCAATTAATTTCAGGAGCATATGCCACCGGAGAAATTGCGTGGATATGAAAGCATTTCACCATCATCCCTTGCAGAAAGGTGCTCTCAGGGAAGTTCGTTTAGTCTCCAGGCGCTGCATGGCATGCAAATCAGAGAAACTAGTTGAATACTTGCCACATGGACTGGCAGCCTTCTCCTGCCCCGAGGATGAAAGTTTTATGCCTACCTGGACCCCGGCGTGGAGTGTGATAATAACATGACCGCGTCATAAATTTCAAATTAGGGCCAGTTTGCAGGTTTAATGAGCACCGGGCTTTAGTGATCTTGTGGACCAGGGACGGAACCACATAAAGATAATTATAAAAGTAGACTTGAACCTTTTCATGGACTCATCGGACACGATTTTGAGAGGAAAACTAATGCTATTTCATAGGAAGATGGGTGCTTTGGGTATTAGTTCAATGCTTCTCAATATACAGTGTTATGTACTCTGGTATATGTATGTCAGACCTTATGTGATACCACAAAATTCAAAGAGCAGCTGTGAATTTAATCAAAACAAAACACTACAATGAGTAGAATACACATGGGAGAGTTTTCCGAAAATTATAGACAACAGCAAGATGCATATCATTTTACGTGCTTTTCTCTATGATTCTCAAAACATTGGACCGTTTATCCAGAAAAAAATTGCAGTGTAAATTCATATCGAATCAATGTTAATTTAAACATTCGAGTTATTTACATTGCAAAATTTTAATGTATCCACATCCATAATTTATGCTGTGTTAGAATAACGACTAAAAGTCTACTAAACTGAATTTTTGGAATTTGGTGACGGTAATGCAGCATTTAGTCTGCTCGAAGAAGCAACTAAATTTTTGATAGTAGACTAAATCCAAAATAATGTACTCTTCGCTCATATTTTCTTTTTTGCAAAAGTTCAGCTGAATTATAAATCATAGGTACCGAAGAAATCTCAAGAATTTAGACTCATGAACTTTTCACACAATTCAGACTTTATCATCGACAGTAGATGCCAAAAATTTAGTTTAGTCGGCATTTAGTTACTATTCATTCGCACAAAGCCTTAAATTATCATTACGAAATTTTTAATTAAAAACTATAACTCGACTTGACAAATTTCAATGCATATATGTATTTAAAATTTCTCTATTCAGATCTATGAATTTACAATTTTCTATAGAGTGACATACATATAATGAGATGAAACCATGGTCTAATCATTCTATATATGTTAATTTGTTAAATTATCATTAAATATAATTCACATGTATAGTTTTAAGTGGAAATTTATAAGCAATATATGATTATCTCTATTTCTACAGTTTCTTTTGCTATTTTGTAGTACTTTTTACAACTAAACCTGATGATGATCCTAAAGTCATTTAGACTTACCTTTACCTATACCTTTATTTTTATATTAATAAAAAAGGAAGACTATTTGTCATTTTTACTTTTCAGAGTTTTCATTTAGTTAATAATGGTTTAATCTGAAAAAGGTTTCATTTAATCCGAAACTATAATATTTATTTTATTATTCCTGGAAATAAGTATATTCACTAAATTCGAATTCGCTAGACTTTTTTTGTGAGCTTTTAGGATTCTTGATTTTATACAAATTGTTTAAAATAAAAATTTAAAATTCCGATAAAATTCTTGTGTTCAAAAGTTTAAGGATACTTTTAGGGATAATGGAATGGGGGAGGGTTTGAATAACTCAGAGTACTTTGGAATAATTAAATACTTTTGTGGCATAGCCTTTTAAGTTCATTGCAAATGTTCACTTTTCATGTTTGTCCTTAAGTATTTCACTTATTTAACTAATTCATTTTTATTTTTCAATTTCCTTTTAATTCAAAAGCTGCGAATCTTGTAACATCATACATAAATATTTATTTAATTACTTGTATTTAGTTATTCCATTCTTTGGTATTTTCCTGTGATCTTTTGCTAATGGTTTCCCTACCTAGTTCAATTTAAGTAATCCTTGAGACATAAGGGTTGAAAGTCCTCCTCACATAGGCAAACACTTTTTATTTGTGTAGAGGAAATACACGCATGTCCTACAATTCATTCCAGATTGTGTTATAAAATTTTCTAGAATAAGTTCCATTCTACGTTAGTACCCCGATATTTCCCTGAAATGTTCAAATAAACCAACCAACCCGGAATTGAGAAGGTTTGTATAAACAGGATAAAAGTTTTGTACCTTTTATACATAAATTGTTAGATTTGCAAGTTAGCAGTTTCAAATTTTCCTATTACCAAAAACATGTCCCCAGACAAATTAATAATATTGGACAAACTTAAACAAATACTTCAATTAAAACGAAACTCAGCAGTGAACAAAGTGAGTACAAACTAAGCAAACATCTCTGGCCCGATTATGGATACTTTGGAGTTACCAAGTAATTTGAAAGGTAGATCAAATGCGAAAGTGCTCAGGGAAAATTTGATAGGCTCCTTTAGATTTTATTACATTCCACGGTGAAGTAGTGCCATAAGTAATTTTACGTTTAGGGACGTTTACGTGAATTGCCACTAATGAGATTTATGGCCGATAAAGTTGCTTTCTAAAAGACTTAAATCGATTGGAATTGGCTTCAATGTACGGGGGTAAAAGGATATCACCCAGGATGATGATTTCCGGTTTATTTTATTTATAAGGGTCGGTCTAGCAAAGTTTTCCGACTAATGGATAAAACGTGGATTTTGGATACTTGAGGAATATTTGATGGGGCACTTATACACTTAAAACCAAGTAAAGTAATAATAGACAAAGGTCCGCAACACTGATATTGCTACATTTGTGTCTATTCAATTTAAGGTATTTTCTTAAGGATAAAATTATATCTATTTGATTTGTGCTTTGCAAAGAAGGCTAAATGTAAATAAATGGATATAAAATTAAATCTTTAGAGTGTCAAAATAATTTTATTGATTTTATTAAGTGAGGACGCTTGTTTAAACAAGTTTTATTTGTTTGCGCAGTTTACGTACAGTACTTTTATCCTGGCTTTCACCTTCTGATATGGGATCGAAAAGAAATTCTTAAATTTAAATTTATTAACATCAGTTTATAAAATTTAGAATAGGTAAGTTTGAATGAATAATGGAAAAAAAAGTTGTTTTAACTACTTTTGAAATTTCAAAAAGGACCCAAATAAAAAACCTTGTGAAACTTGATAGACAACTGAACTACAAGTTGTAAATGTCGGCATTTTAACTAATATTTCATAGTAAATTCATGTAATACTTAAAAATTACAAAAATACACTTATTTTTTAGGGGGTAATATTAATTTTAATCTTACTTCATTTTTCACGCACTCAGCAACTAAAGCTTTGGGACTTTTTTTTCAATCAAGGTTTCCATGTGGGGTACGAACCGACAGCCCCAAGATAGCATTATTTCAATCGAAAGAATAAAAATTTTTTTTTTTTTACTGATAACTAGGAATTCTTGTTGCGACATTTAAATATCACTAAGAACGTTAGTAATAGGTATATGCTAATTTTTTGTTTACTTTTTTTTATTATTTCTTTAAGGTCGCTGTAGAACTACAATGGTTATTAGCGACCATTTAACGATTTAACATCAGATTTTTTGGTAAATTTCTAGATTTTAAGCAACTTTATGGTCTGGTTGCAGCTATCGAGGTTGTTCAACATAGTATCTAGGTAATTGGGTAGTTTGGCTGAGGTCCTTTCTCGGTGGTATATTTTACTTTTGTATAAAGTAAAATAAAAATATTCTGAAGTATTTCGACAAAATATTTTCTTTCACTTTATAGTAAATAATTATTTTTGTAACTATTTAAACTTTTACTCAACTAAACTTTACCGAAAAAGAATGGACTTGATAGAACATCATCGTTTTTGCAATTTGTTTAAGACAGATTTTTTACTAATGTAAATAAATGGCATAAATATGAAAATTACGAAAAACTTATTAGTAGAAATTTATTTTGTATTTTTTACAAATAAAAATATAAGTTCATATGGAAACAAAAGCTGTAAGAAATCAGTAAATATCGTTCCTGAGGGTGTCACATCAATTGTATTGTTCCTTTTGCTGAATACATGAAAACTTTTTAGCAACTAAGATTTATGGGTTGGAAGTTCCAAGAAAGTGCTGAGGAAGCATTTTCATGGAAATAACGAATTGGGAAACATCAGCAAATGAACGCTTTTCCAATCGAGAAAATGGGAAGAATTGAGTAGAACTGTACTAAAGAACTATTTTTAAGAATTGAAAAGGAAAACTTTAAACGTTTTTCTCATCCTTTAAAATGGGGTCAATTGCTGGTAACAAAAAGGCAATCAGTTAAATGTTTGTAAAGTCATTAGCTGACGAGAGAAAACTTGGTGCTAGTAAGATTCCTTGATTCCATTTAATGCTTCCCCTTTTCGTTGTCGGACCCAAGTTATGGATTTAACTGAGTTAGCAACTTCTTAATCCGCTTACGAAGTGCATATAATAAGACAGTCACTCCACATTTTATGCGGGGGTGTGTAAAACTCGCAGCACCCTTAATATCCTTAATGCACTATGAGAAGTGATTCTAAAAACAGTGTCCTGCTCATTTGTGAGTAATTTGGGAAGAAGCAATTTCTTAAGCTCGTACAGTGGCACTTTTTCGCTGGCTGAGGAGGAGGTTGACGGCAGCTCTAATGAATGAGGCCACTGCTTTCAGAAAGTCAGTCAGTCAAATTTTTGTTTCGGTTTGCACGAAATAGAGGAAAAGTCAGCAGCTTTTCCATTTTATGATAGAAATATGATCCTACATTGTACTTCAATGCTTGATTACAATTAAAACCCAGAAAATGTGACTTGGAATATATTTCTTGAATATGTTTGCGTGCCAAGCGACAATGAATATTTCTTTATTAGCCCTGGCGTGCGTAAATGCCTTAAAAAGTTGATTTATGGATTTTTGTTTGGGCTATAGGATAAAAGCGACTATAAGGTATAAAATAGCCACTATTTGGTGGAATTTTTGTTCCCGCGATAATTCAATTTAAATAAATCAGGACTAATCCTCGGGAGCTCACTGAGTGTGTGCGCTACGTGTCCCGGTTAAGGTACCAAGTTGACGACAACAACATCGGCCAGGCATTTGCTGTACGCCTTCAAGTGGATGTTACAACATCCGTTTCCCCCAACAATGAAGGATACGTGGAAATCTCCTTAAGTGCCTTGCGAAATGTCACATGTCAGCCGAAGTTGAGGAACGTGACCAAGATAGCAGCCATCCTGGCAAGACATACTGCCATTGCTCCGGGGCCTGCGACCCACATTATCCAAATTAAGCAGATTTTCGGTCACATGTGGTGCCGTCTTTATGCCTGCAAAATTTCTTTATATGAAAAATTTCAGATTTTTTTTTTTCTGTAACAGATATGTGGATGATTGGGTGGCAGGTGCCTTAGTGATGGAATTGAAAAATCTTAAATTTATACTTTCTTTCTTTAAAAAAACACAATTTAAGGGGTTCTTTTGAATTTTGGTTTCAAAATATATATTTTTTTTGCTTTTTTATACTTATTAATAAATTTAGAATACGTTCCTTAAATACTTGGACCAAATACATACATCTTCTTCATAACCAAAAACTTCAAACGCATTTTTCTAAAAATTCCATTTTTCAAAACGATTCCAGTGATTAAAAAGGAACTATACATATTTGACATAATGTCTTTAATCTTTCGGCAATTAGTCGAAAATCATGTTGGCGAGCTAGCTAATATACTATGTATTCGTAAAAAAATCGTAAACTTTTTGCTTTAAAAATCAGAACAACCACTTAAAATCAATATATTTTTTTATTCTATAATGAAAAGTGAAAAATCAAGTATCTGATTTCAGTAGACTTTAGTGAAGAAAAACAAAATACAAAGTAATGAAAAGTATAAACATATTTATCACTACTGCAAATTCCCATCTTCATTGAAAATAAAAAATATGCATGTGTAGGTATATCTTCTATATTTTAATGGAGAACTACATAATAAAATGTTTGTACTTAGAAATAGAATGACCCATAGTTAATATATCGTATTAAATTGAGCTTCTTGCAAATTGTTAGACACTTTTAAGTATACATACATACGTATGTATATAAAATCGATTCAAGTCCTAATATTAGAAATATACGAAAATATCACCCATTTTATGAATCGGAATTATAAATAAGCATAGGAGTTTATTATTTTATGTATTAAAAGCGTTGGAACAAAACATTCATAACTTTCCAATAATCAAAATAAAATAAAAACTACCCTACTACCACATTCGATTTGTAGTTTTTTATAAGTATATTTTATTGTTATAAAAACCTGTTGTGCTTCTTAATTATAACCGGAAAAATAATAGAACAATTAAAAATATAAACGTGTGGGTCTCGGGACCATCGACAGATGTGAAACTTCATAATAAGATTATTCGTGATTTTTTAATAATAAGTTTGGCAAAAGAAATAATAATTAAATGTTTTTTTCTGTCAACTCTTGGTTACGTCGGTTTTTACGCCCCATTTTAAAGTGCTGTATAAGCGGCTATAAACAAATAAAAAAAATAAACTTCATCTTACTATTATACATATTATACCCTGACATTTGGTATTTGATCAAAGCTTGCAACATATAAAATGCAATAAAAAAAATTCTACAAAGTCCGAACAAAATAAACCAAGTGTCTTTCGTTTGTTCTCTTATTGAAAAAAAGAGATAGAATAGATCAAATTGATTACTGAGAAGTTAGCTACACTGCTCTACATCAACTTTAGTGCACCACTGTTATAAATTAACTTTAACTGAACATCGTGAAAAAGTTAATAGATTTTGAAAGAACAAAAGCGAAGAAAGATAAAACCTTTCACTTTTCCCTTAGAAGATGTCCAGCATCTGCATCAAAAATAAAGGGAATGGGTAAAGAAAAATACACAAACAAATTGAATTTGTTCTGAAGACAAAAAAGCTGGGACCCAATCTTGTTGAAGCATCAAGGTTTTTATGTGGAAACATTAGGATGAAAATTTAATTTAAAGTTTATAGGAAAGTGAGAAAAGTCGAGAAGAAAAATAAAATAGAAAGAAAAGGAAAGTGGGACGACAATAAAGCTATGAAAACAAATTTTTCCTGGCCGAATTGCAACTTTTACTGAGGTTTCATGTTTAGCTCCAGGGAAACATGTCGAAATGGTTCACTGAAGTTAACACGATATGTGGGGGCTTTATAGGAAGAAAAATATTTAGTCAATTATTTCACGTTTTTGGAGATAATCAATATCCCAAGCTTTAACGTAAGCACTGGTTAGGATTAAAATTTTAAAAATTTCCATTCCATAAAAAAAGCAGATATGTATATATCTGAGGATCATAAATCGACCTCGTTTTTCGAGATTTATCGTAACCAGAGGGAACAAACTTTAAGCGCTGCTTAATGTCAATTTATTACGAGTGCGCGGAGCAATGCGGGGTATTAGCAGGACGTTACCAAAGGTCGAAATGAGCCCATTCATCAGGACGGTTTGCGGGCGATAAAACGTTTTACGACCACATAAAGTCACTTGTAATTGAAATTAAATCGAAGAGTTCTGGGGATGTCCCACAAGGTCTACAAAAAATGTATTATGGCATCACTGGTTCATTGTGTCCCACTACCAGAAAAACAAGTGTTGGAATAAAGCTACCAGATTACCAAAAATATATGCAAAAAAAAGTAATTTTACCCTAAAACAAAGGTGCCCTGGTGGGAAACGTACTTTCATACACATGCCACTGGAATTACATCGTCCCTGGTGCAGTGGACAGCATATTTATAAAGGAATGCATCCGAGGTATTCCTGGGACCAGGGGTGGATAATCCTTTTCGGGAAGGACGTGGAACCAGGAACAGGAGCATACAATTGATGACCATATGCCACGTGATGAGGGCATTATGAAATGATACTAAGAGAGTGCAGAACATGATGTTGGTCCCATGAAAATATCAAGATTCCTTGATGTTCGTAAAACTTGATGAAACACATGGTGCCCTTCTTCATGCATGTTGTCATATATCTCCCAGGGTGAAGTAAGCGATTATATAATAGGAGTCATGAGATCACTCATGTATAGAAGTATTCAGACATTTTAATACTTTAGAGTGACATTGAGGAAAACGAATGTATAATATCGTTCAACAGATAGTTAAATAAAACTCTAATCAATAACAGTGCACAAGAGTGCAATATAGTATTACAAATGTAATAAATGCTTTTTAATCTTTTTGTCTCCTAATATAAGCATTATGTTAAATACATATCTACATATTTAATTACATACGGTTTTTAGGATTGATGAAATTTCTATACAATATCTGAATAATTCTATATCTTTTCAAAATATTTTTTGTAAAAGTCTGACCCACAGTACTTAAGTTACCTTTTTTTTTTATTGATGCAAACAAATAAACAATTCGGAATAAATTTGAAATTAATTTGCAATTTACTTATAAAACTACTTTAAATTTTATTATAATTTTTACCGTATATTTTCGGACTGGACTGGTGGGCTGAACATTTGAGGATGTATTTTTTTCTAAATTAACGTCCATAACTTCACCTATTTTGAAGATTCTAACATTAATTTTCCGGGGTATCATATTATTATTAGTTTTCATGATTTTATTCAGTTTTTTCCAAGCGATAATAAAGGTGGGCACAAAAATTTTCAATTCCTCCAAAGCAATATATGCTTTATTTATGAAAACTTAGTAAGAATGAATTAATTTTGTAACCTATTTCCATTGTATATGTATATTTTCTATTAAGGTTGAGTTGGAATAAATAGATTGATAATAATAACATATTTTTAAATTCTTTTCCCTGAATTCCTACAAAAATGCATCATATGTATTAATAAATTCGTGCTTCAAAAAACCTGAAATTAACCACTAGAATCAAAATTATACTTAAATCGTGCACACCAGCCTAACAAACGTTTTTTTTTAACTCATTAAATTCTATTAAAAAAAATTGTTTTAAAAAAATTTTTCTTTGAAACTTTTTAACCAAAAAGACCCCTTAATGTTTTTATTTAATTTCAACAATAGAGACAAATTCTTTCTGTTTTCATCATTAGAATCATAATTAGATAAATTAAACTTAATTGGGTCCTGAGTTGTATGTAACTTTTGGAAACTCATTAACTAATGGATGACTCTTCCCTCGTTAAAAATAATTGAAACCGTCAATTCGTGCGTTAGTATCGATATTTTCCCTCAGATTTTCTATAAAATAGAAACAGCCATTGGATTATAATTTTACCTTTCCCAAAAACCGTACCGTCAAATTCTATCTCTCAACATTTAGTTTAGCCAATGCATACATATGTATATATAAAAATACTCAACGTTGAGTGTCCATTCTATAGGATGGAAATGTTACCCTGTTGGTCAGAAAGCATGCAAATTGATCAAATAAATTGAAACGAATTTATTTCTGATGCACTCCTTAAAAATTTATAATTTTCATATATGCAAATTATGCAACCAAACAGTTTTTGGCCGTTTGCCATGCTGTGGGATGACCTCGCGTGGTATCAAGGTCCTTTAATTCGACTGTCCGGCATTAGCGGCAAACGTATGATGCCTAAAAAATTATCGGTTTTGCGCCAACAACAGACGAAAATGGTTTTGGAGGTGAGCTGCTAATTAGTGTTTTTATGAGTCGCATAATCGCTGGCAGCGTTGATTAATTTTAATAAATATAAACAAAACGACCACAGCACGAAGGCAGAAACTATTTATTCGACAAATCCATAGAAGAGGACACCTCCGCTTTGCCTGCCACCTGTCGTCGTACTGTGAAAATGCCCCAATTACCATATTCAGGAGAAGTTCAAGCGAGCGTGCAAAAAGTTGCTTAATTTGCATGTCGACGCAGCGGGCACACTTACTGCTTACATCCTGGTGGCGGTTACCGACTTGTTTAATGTTGGTTAATGTCCCGGAGCACAAGTGCCTCATGGCATTACTATTTTCGCACCCGCCGGAATGCAATTAGTGGCCGTTTTTATGGGCACTTGGGCACCACCAGCCAACTGCACTGCGTCCTGGATTCGAAGGTCATTAAATCGAAGTCCTCTGTCGCTATCATCAAATCCTTTTCGAGATATTTCCTCGGGAAGTTAAGCTTAAAGTGAAGTCACTAAGCATTATCTACAAATAAAAATTGGTTTCCTCGCAAAATTTTTAAATCAATTTCTTTTAATGGGGTTATGGAGTCTCACTTGAAGTTATTGTTGCCAAGGATTTATAAGAAAATCTTTCATCTTGGAAATAGGATAACAATTATTTTGTTCAATTCAATATTCGCAAACTGTGACCACAAAAAACGAAGATTTTTTGTAAAGATAATACTTTTAAAATAATTTTATTTTCAAGGTTCTTTGATTTTTCAAGTTTGTTTGAAAAGCTAAAGTTGCATTAAAATATTTCGTTAATGAAATATTTTTGCCTTTGACAATAACTTATAAATTTCAAACTCAAAATATTATGCTTCAATTCAAAATAAGATTCTAGTATTTCTAATTAATATTAATTAAATGTATAAAAAATAATAATTATTATAATTAGACAAATTAAATAAGTAGATATACATAGGTACTTTTTTTTATGTTTAATTAAGATTATTTAGTCTGGAGGATGGCCTGTCAAAAGGTATGGAATTTTATACCAAATATAAGTTTAGATATAGAGTGCCGCACCTGCCAGTACTTTTTTTTTTGCTGTGACGATAGTTACCCTTAGAAATAAAATTTCGTTCAATTCCCAAATGAGGTATTTCCAATTTCCTAATATATTTTTGAGGTACATTGTACAATCTCAAAAGATATAAGAAACATACTTGACATATAATAAATATGTACGGGCCACATAACCTCAAAAAACATAAACGCGCTTTTTATTTATTTTTTGCATTAATTATAAGAGGCCACGAGCATTATATAAAGTTATTTGAATTAGGAAATGAAATTCAATTGCAAACTGATAAATAAGTAATTAAATTTCACTTGTACACCACGACAATCAGTTTAGTGTAAGTACCTAAGCAATTAGTCAAATTTTAATTAATTTTAATACCCGTAATGGTATCGCAAAATTATAACTGTTTAAGAATAAAATATTTACCTCTAACGGCTAAATCTATCAATTTTACGTTTATTAATAATTTTATAAATGAATTACCATAATTTATGTATTATTATCTTTATGTAAGTATTAACATTTTTGCTCAGTATTCTTAGATTGAATTCAACTAAAAATAGTTGTTTGCCACACAAACTTTTACACCCCTTTTAACCCCATAGAGATTGAATTCTAGAAAATTTTTGATATTATATATTACCATTATTTATACTAAAAATTTTAAGTAAATCTAACCCAATAGACTACTTTTCTGATACAAATTTTATACCAGCTTTAAGTCCATATATTCTTACATTTAACAAGTTTAACAGGTTATTTAAATAAAAGTATGGGACGATTGTGATTTTAGATTTAATGTTCGAAATTTGATTTTTTGTCACGAGCCCTATCATTTTATAACCAATTATTTTTCGGAAAGATATAGTGGATTTAAAATCAGAAAAAAATTGGATTTTACCTTACTTTACTTTACCTTTAAGACCTTTAAGTTAGCACATACATACATAAATTTTTTAATATTTGATAATAAAATTTATGAAAAGGTCAGTTTTACCGTCTAAGTTGACTTGAACGAGTTGAATCACATCTCATGAACTAGCTCAATTAAGTTTCTAACTAACTTGGAATCACGTGGACTCCCTAGAGCATACTAAATGAAAATTAGTTTGATTGAGGGAAATCCAAATGAGATTTAGTTTGACACAGCGGAAGGCGCTCGCACGAAATTAATTCTGAATTTAATCCTAAGGGATTCTAATTTACTTTTGCATATCTAGAGAAACGTTGGAATGCAGTAGACTAAAGATTTAATCACAAGAAATCTAGAACTGCATTTTTAAGTAAACTCTTAATGTTGAAAAAGTACATCCCAAAAAAAATTATGGTGAACGGAAAGGGAAGGGAGTTTTAAAAGGTCGCCGGCAATTAGCAAAAATATTTCCTCTGATGATTTTTAAATGAATACCCCTTGAAGAAGTGCTCCATCCAGGTGAGTGGGTGCTCGTGGGGGTGCTCAAATTTGATACACCTGAAGCAGCCCCGGAAGCAGGAGCAGCAGTGGTGGAGCTGCTTTTGGGGCTTAATAATACTTCTGGGGGTGAATGCAAGCGTAAACAGACTCAAGGTGCCTCCAGGTGGAGCTGGCTCTGTGTAAGGCAAAAATCGAATTCAACGAAAACCTTAAGTGCAGCCCCAGGGGATTCAAGAAGGAATTTTTCAATATATTCGCAGAAAAGAGAATTTATTGCTACATGAACTGGAAAATTATCTCCGGTACAAGAATTGCACACGCATATAACTAAAATACACATCTTACACACATGGAGAAAAGAACATTTATTGGGCGGGAGAAGGGATTTTATTACAGAATCATTTCAGGGTGCGGGTGGAGGCTGGTGGCAAGATTTTGTGGCTTTTATATCTAAGCTGAAAAACCGGTGGAAAAATCCCCTTCATTGAAATTTTTGAATTTTAAAGCCACCAGAGTGCTGTGGTTGCTTCGTTCAGGGCACGTTTTGATGGAGTAATCTTACCAAGAAATGACTGGGCTATATGAGAAAATATTCCAGACAGAGATTTTCAAATATCTTTATCTTTAAAAAAATGAACGACTTGCTTTAAAAGTAAATTTTACCAGCAAAGCTTGCATTATAAAAGGCAATATTTCTTCAAAACACATAAAACAAGGGCGTAGGTTACGAATAAATGTACTATGGAAAAAATGAACCTTTTTTTAACAGAGATAAATGACTATGTAATAAAAATTTGCCATTCACAAATGCGTCCAGAGAAATCGCATTGAAATTGTCCTTCATCTCTATAAAATAAAAACAAGCCGCTCTGTCGGATATCAGGATTCCCTAATTTGATTTTGTTTATAAATTTCCTTTTGAAAAAAAAGAAATATATATACAAATTTTACAACTCAATTTATTTTAGATTTTTGTAACAATGCCCCCCGGAAGGATCGTAAAACATTGTTAAAGCCGAAATGTCTGCAGTATAAAACTGTCTGGTCCTGCTGGGGCATAGGTAGGAGGCCAGGGCCGGAATAAACAAATTTAGAGGCCAAGCTCTGGTAAATTTCTATGGTGTGAAGTTAAACCGGAATTGCCTGCTAGAGTGGTCGTCCTACGAGAATAATAAAACCCCTATAAAATGTCCCTTATACTTTGGCGTTTTTACGGCCCTGAAGCTGTAATTACTCCCACATTCCACAAAGGTGCGAATTAGGGACATCGACTGTCGCTGTAGTGGGTCATTTGAATTATTCAACGCTCACTTTTCGAGGGATCTTTCTGTTAGAATATCTTCCTAGATGTGTGGAATCTGGAACTTATGGTCTCTTAGGAATATATAAAACGCTGTATTGTAGAATGGTTATTAAAAATTAAGAACTTTAACAAACGATTTGTAGCAGTATAAACTTCCTTTACTAGAAGTTACTGGTTGGGCACGAAGTTAGAAGTAGGTAAATTAAACGTTGAAAAAGTTTTAAAATTTTCGTTCTTTCAATACGTAGGCGTTACAAATTATGTCTTTTTAATCTTAGTGCGATTTATAAGAGAACATCATTTAATATGCTTCCAAAAATAAACTTACAAAATTGTAGACAGTACAACATCTTAACGAATGTATTTCACTAATGCTTAATGTTTGTACTACCTACTATAAAAGTTTTATTAAAGAAATTGTTTACAAAAAGACAAAATGGATATATTCCATATTGACTAAAATCCATATATTTTTGAAATTTTGATACCCAAATTTAATACATATTTTGGAGTTTAACTGCTTTATAACATTAAATTAATCTTTTACATAAACAATTTAAAAAATAAAGTGTTCCATAGTACCAGTATATAACTGTTCTTTCTATCTGAAACACAAAATTAAAAAAAATAGTAATAATGGTCAAATCAATTTTAAGAAATAGTGGGTAGGTAGAAGTTTCGAGAAACATGCGATTAATTTCCCTGTTTGAAAAAATTTTGCCACAGCACGACTTTTTCCATAAATTACGAACTTATGAACGTCATGGAGAGTATAAAATAGAGTATTTTCGAAATTTTTAAAAATTCGTTACAAAATAAAGGATTATTATAGCAGATTGACATGTTGGTCAAATAATGAACTGTTTTAGGTTTTTACTCTATTTTTCTCAAAATCGTCGCTTGATAGAAAATTTGGAAGTCTGGAATATTTGTACTAAATATATTTATAAAATTCTTCCTCACAATCAAATAGGTACTAACATTTCTTAATATTTCTGCTATTACTTATATACAGGAAAAACAATATTGAACTTAGTCATTAAAAATACCTTAAGTAAACCTTTAAGAAAATGACTCAATCGAGTCTGTTTCGAACAAAGCATCCGGTAATTAAATATGGATTATCTTAAAACCCGCTAAAATTTTCAAATTGAATGAACGATCCCATAACATTAATTTAGAAATTCCCGCAAAAGCCGAGCACGTCTAACTACCAATTTCCACGAACAAACGTTGGGCGCGATTTCCACCCGCCGTAGAACGATTCGCACAGCTTCTTAATTCGAACATTAAAAATCCTCCGCTCGACATCTAAACTCTATTCCTTGGATTCCCTCGGGACCCGGGGGTGCCTCAGAAAGATAAACTCGAACAGGTGTGTGCAGAATAAATTTGTTGAAGCTCCCGAGTGGTGGCACCACATGTACTTTTCATCTTATCCCGGGTTTAATTGAAAACTGCCGGGAGTCCAAATGAAATTAAAACTGAAAAGACGGCTCCTTTGCTCAGCTAATTGATGCCCCAATAAAATCGTACTTAGGATGTGTTTTCTGGACTCCTTGGGCCAGCTCTTCTTCTTCTTCAGTAAGAGTAATAGCAGCCAAATATATTTCAGGGAATCGAAGCGGAGTTTTCTGTTCCTTTGGGATTCAAGTTCCTTCGAGCAAAGTTGTTTCGGCTCAATTTAGAGGAAACTGCAGCTCCGACAGCTGTTGTTGGCATTAGTTTAAAGCAATAATTCATTTCCGGTTTTATTTGTAATTTATTAGTTCAAATTGATCGTTTCTAATATGAGCAGCTTTGTACACCAGTGTACAGAACCAAATTATTATCTATGTAGTAACTTTTGAGTTTTTAAAATAGTAGGCTTTCCAATTTAAATACGAATTAAAAAACCAACGGTCAAAAGCATGTCGGGTCAGGGTATACCTAAACATTTCTTTAAAATAATTATGAGATTGATAATATATTTCTTACAAGTACAGGACTTGTGACATCGGAGATGCATAAGGTTGAAAAAAGCCTTAAGTAAGCCGTTAAGGCAATCAAACATGAAACATAATTAAAAATAGTAACGGCCCATTTATATTATAAAAAATTTCATTACATCCATATTGTATCTACTTAGTTGCGGTAGGGTCAAAAATCTTTAAATGACCGTGACACTATATGAGAGTATATAGCAAAGAGTTTATAAAAAATATTTTTTATTATTTTTAAATTTGAGCCATAGTTGTCCTTTGAAGAGGGTTTCTTTGGCTCGCAGATGGTTCGGGCACAAAACCTATATACTTAAGCAAGTATTGAGCCAATTTAAGTCCTTTGAAATAATAGAAAATAAACAAATGAAGCATCCGACGCACAAAAACGTTTAATTTTCAACAAAACATTAACAAAAACTAACTTTTCTACAGCCCTCTGTTACACAAGAAAGTTTTCTCACCTGAAATACGAAAATATTCACAGCAGGTAAATTTGAAGCGCAAATGACAGTTTTAATTTTGAAAAAAATCGTGCAACCAATTACAAATAGACGTCAGTAAAACTGAGCTAAAGTAACGGTATTTATTCTATTATTTATTAATAAAAAAATACTGTACATCTTTACATAATGCTGTACAGATTATGTGGTTTAAATTTTATCCAAATAAGTTCAGCAGATCTTGAGATATTTTGTGCATCGTAACTATCCGTATCCGACCCGTACCCGACATTGCCCGGAGCACTATTGTTCTTATAAACCGTATAATAAAGCCAAACATTAATCAAAATACAGTATAAAAACCTAAAAGAATATAGCAAACCTTTAGAGATCTCAATGCTTTAAATCAGTGCGAAAATGTATATATTGTCATATTAACTCCGCCATTTTAAATTTTTACATTTCAGAAGTGTATTCACAATTACTATTAATAAAAACCCCCAAATACCGATTTTCATAAAATAAATTTCTAAAAAAAAGCCCTTAAATAATCGGATTTGTATGAAATTGTAAATACATTCATTATTGCCAACATTTCAATTTCCTTAAATACAACAGATAAACGACTTGGAATCCTTTCCACCATTATAAATCAGCGATACCATTAAAAGGATTCCATGAAGCGTTGGAGCCCTCTTGAAGTGTGGCTGTTTTTCACTTTCATCTGAGGGATGGCAATTATTTGCCCAAAAATACATAAAATTCGCTCAGGTAAGGCTATGAATTGGTAATACGCCAGGTGTTCATTTGGCTCGTATCCATAATCACACCTCGAGACGCTCCTCCTACCTGGTTTCCAGACAATGCGAATATCTCGTTTAATGGTCGACAATAAAATTTGAATAATTGAATGCCTAGCGAGCTTCCAGGCTCCATTCACCAAACTTTTAATGTTCCGCCTGAGGATTATCGCAGCCGAACGATGGGCGGCACTTTTGCATGCAGCGCCAGTTCCCTATTGTGGCAGCTGCAGATAAATTCCAGGAGTAATAATGATGCTCCCGAAATTTCGGACTCATAACTGCTAATGGAATTCAGTTAATTTTCTTTTTTAATACTAAACGAAATAAGGAGGTTCAGAAGTTTGGTGATGGCCAATTTGCCAAATTTGATTTGTCTTTGGGACTATAAGAGGAAACATTTTCAAGCAGTTGTATCTTGACCAACACATGGTTTTATTTTCTTGTGATAAATTACATGAGAGTTCCGGAATGATTGATTATCTTTTTTACCATTCCATGCAGGTTCCATTAAACAAAAACTCCAAAAAGGATCAAATGAGAACAATAAATGTAACAAGTAAAAAATTTATGCCAAAATGACTTCCACTAAAAAGATTTAATTGGTGTTAGTTAAGTAAAAAATTCGCTACAACACCTACAACAATATCGTCAAATTATAATAGTAACTTAAATACGAAAATGGAAAACATCTATCTTTAATTTAAACGATTACTAATTAAAAAAAGATACAAACTAAACTAGTAAAAATCATATCAAATTTTTCAATATTAGAATTTCCTTAGAGCATATATTGTAAATTTTTCTTTAATATTGTACATTCGATTAGCATAATTAGCAAAGAACTTTAAGAATTCTTTAGAAACTACTCATATCACAAACAACAAATAAACAGAAAATAAGACTTTACTTACCCTCAATACGTATTTAATAAAAGGAATTAAAAAAAGAGGGTCCAAGTGACTATCCTGCGGAATATCTGAAAGCATTTTGTAAAAAGAATTATTTTTTTTAACAATCTTTTGAGGTACTTTTTCAAATTTTTAAGATAAATGTGTTAGCACAAATGAGTTTTTTGATATTAAAATACACATAATTTATTACTGTTAAAAAAATTATGTATCCTTTTATAAATAAAAGGTCTACGCTAAATCTTCAGAATAAATGCATTGTTTACAAAGTGATTTTTTAATCCGTAATGTTTTACGTCGCCCCTATATGGTCACAGTGCGCGCCAAAAAATATCAAAAATGTACAAATTTCCCAAAATAAAGTATGTAAGTACTGAAAATGATTTTAAACTTGTCAAGGCACTTCTCCAACTTTGAGCTACACGAAATTGCTGGTATCAATCTGGTAAATATCAAAATTAATACCACAACTGAGAAATTTCATACTCTGAAAATCTGCTGACTCGGCAATTACTGCCTAACTTTATTTTTAAGCAGGATAATTTATAGGTCATACAGCAACCAAATAATAATAATTATTATTATTGTTATAAAACGTTGGTTTAACTTTCGAAACTTAATTTTTTTTCGAACATGTTGACTATATTGTTAAATGTTTTTACAAAGATACATATTGTTGAATATTGTTGAATATTGTTGAATCATGTCGTTTGTTTGTTATTTGTTTTAAACGTCGAGAAAAAAAAATGATTTAAAATCGTTTTACTAATTGTAAGTGTGTGATTCACCTACTGATTTATTGATCTAATGACCTGGTGCTTAAAACAGGTTAACAATTTTTGCGAATTCGTAAACCTGTAGATTTTTATTCAAAAGTGGAAGTTTTTTACGCTATTTACTTTATGAAGTTTTGACGTCTAGTAGTTTTAATATTTTTATTATTTTAGTCGTTAAGTTGTCTGTTAAAAGATGTTTATCTTTGATTAACTAGATTTAAATAAAGCTTACATTTGAAAAAAAAAAATCAGTTGGTCTAAAAAGCAGCCGACAATAAGTAAACGGTTAAAAATTAATATACATATACTCGTAAATCAAATTCCAGCAATTTCTAATTAAAATCTTTTGGAATAAAACCCAAAAAATTGTGTTGGCAGACATATTGGTTTTCGGGGTTCTAATTCAAAATGAGATTTTAAAGTAAATTTATGGATCTGCTCCAAGAATATTATATCACATATGTATATTAAAATAGAAAGACATGGAACTACGAAATTTAGTCTACAACAACTAAAATGGAGGTTCGACCCGAACACATTTGAAAATTTCAGGAGGCTGATGATGGTCAATTTGGCAGATTTGATTTGCCTCTATAAAGTATAATGGAAAAGTTTTTCTTGTTTTTGTTGTAGTCTTGATTGCCTAATCTAGAATATGCTAGCCCGTGTTCTATTTTCTGTGATGAATTATACAAAAGTTCCGGGAATGATTGATTGCCTTCATCTCAGCTTCCATTAGACAAAAACTTGAAAAAGGATCAAATGAGAGCAACAAGCGGAATAATCCGCATTACTTTATCCAGGAGTCAACATCCCAGGAGGGCATGCCAGACTCCACCTGAAGTTGTATTTGTCGACGAAATGGAAAAAAATTTCGTGGACTGTAAAAATACCGCCAATAAAAGTAAATTGAGTTGAATCCACCAAGCAAATAGATGGGGTTTCATCTGATTACAGGGTGTTTACAATGCAGACCACCTCCCCACGTTTGTTCGCAGAAATTAATCTTTTTCTGTATATATTTATATATAGGTATGTAATACATTATATTTTCTTTTCTTCCTTTGAATTTTCTTGGCCAAACAGTGCTTTCTTTCCCGAGGGTTAAAAATAGTCTTTGCGGGGGTTGCTTCATTGTGAGGTTATTCTGAATTTTTGGACAGTCCAAATTGACTTTACTGCTGTCCTTTGGTAGGGGTGAAACTGAAAACAAACTGATTATGCGTCTTTTGAAAATCGGCATTGTTGGCAAGTTTTCAAAAATTCATAAACAAAATGTTTGTTGTTGTTCTTATTTTCGTTATATACTTTAACCAATCTTACTTCCAAGCCGGAAAGTATCTTAAAACATCTTCGAAGAAAAAGAATATTTTCTCAGAGAAAAATTTATATCGTAAAAACAATAAGAAGAGCTGCAGTATAGTACTGCAAAGTTTTAATCAAGTCAAATCAGAGTTTACGTCTCAAGGGGGTTTTCCCTTGTTGAATAAGACTGACTTCGTTTCAATTCAAAATACGCAGACAACGAATGGACGCTCGTGTAATCACATTTATTTCGATCGTACAGCTTGAGGATTTAACATCGTCATGGAAATCATATCGCGTTATAATATGGCAGTGGGTGCGCGTTCCTTGACAGCGAATCATCCCTGGAAATTTTCTTAGGTTTTCATCAAATGCGAAGCAGCCCATACTTCCGGCAGGAGCCCCTAGACAAGTTATTCCTTCATCAGATGCTTTTCATCCAGAGATTGCTTCCGCTTTCCCCAGGAGTGATTGCTTACAACCAATATCTGCAACACTAAAAAAAAGTGCCCACACAGCCCCAGGGGGAATCGGAGCCCGATATAAATGTCTTAGAAATTACATTCAATTTCCATTTTTTATCACATTTTTATCCAAAAGCCGTTTCCCTTTTCATACGTTCAACGCAACTTGATTCGCCTCTTGAAAGACATGAACACGTATTCAAATTTACCAAAAAAATCACAAGGGATAAGTTCGACACTTTTCTAAGTTAGTTATTAAGAAAACTCGTTCACAATCGCGTGATCTACCCAGTGGGAATATTGTTTTATGGTTCTTGAGAAACCTATTGACTTATCATATAAAGAAATTCAACGCTAGATATTATGAAAAGTTAAAATTTTTGTTAAAAAATGTAACTTAGAAAAATACTTAGTTCGACAGATTTTTAAATAAATAAAAATTATATTAAATTTTTAAATTTATCTCGAAAATTATTAATCTACAAATTACCTGAGGACACCTGCCTACATCTGATTTATAGTTAGCAGAAATAAATTAATAATTTTCGAGTTATAATTGTTTTTTTTTAATTAAATTCTATACGAAATTAATTATAATAATTTTTCCTGTAAATTTGTGTAATAAAATGTATATGAGATTTTTGTAGACAATTTTACCATCTACAATATTAGGCAACCAGTTTTATGATATCTATCAGAATTAATGCAAAACCCTTAAATACCATCATTGGTTCAGTTTTGCTCTTCACTGTATGTACCTATGTATATATCTAGATAAGTTTTAAAGCTGTTGCATAGGCCGATTGTCAAACCTATTATAAAAATGTCAAATTATTCGACAACAAAGCAAAAGCACTTAATCTTCAGAAGTGTTGAACTACTTTAAATTGATTGAAGCCGTAAAAAATCGTTGAATAAAATGGCACTTTTTTTTATAAAATACGCCATAAAAGAAGGAGACAATGGAATAAGTGGGAAAATTCACACCAAATCTTCTCGGAATGTTTCCTGTGAAGATGTTCTCATCCAGTCCTTATGACAGCGATAATAGTCAGCCTCCATTTTTGGCACAATGGCACAATAAAAGGGGGATCACTTCTTACTGATATCTGACACAAATTTGCAATTTATATAAAGAAATGATTTTATCTCAGCACAACCCGGAAGAATGGAATACCTACGTACACATACTCGCAGCATCCAACACGCCTTTAATCGTTAATATTAAGTTAAGAAAGGGAGTTTAAAGTAGATTTTGTCTGATGACCAGTTTACGGGAGGACCAATCAAAGAAACAACTGGAGGCAAAAAGATTTCTCCTACGCTTTAAAAGCAAGGAACGTTTTCTACATGTCAGAGCATGCATAAAAAAATTAAGTTCAAAACCTATTAAACAAATTATAGATTAATAATTTTTTTATTTAACAGTAAATAACATTTGGGACAGAATGTATGTATCGAATGTACACACATGAATCTCCTTTATTTATTTTAATAGATTTCTAAATATTTACTAACATACTGCACGTGGGAATTTTTATTCTATCAAAATTTACGAGTATGTTTTAATTTTCAAGATTTTCTGATTATGAATTCACTGAAACCAAAAATCGTGAGCACAAACATTTCGTTCTGACTATTATTATTTATTTAAAAAACATAATCTCAAACATAAACAAGATGATTTTCATTTATGCGATATTTCAAAATCTTGAACTGAACATTTTCCTGATTTTGACTTAAAAGGGAATAGAAGTCATTGCAATTTCGTGTTATTTTTAGACAATCTTTCCTATAAATTGGTTATTTAAGAAAAACTTCAAATCTAAACAAAATCTTCTTTTGTTTTGGATAGGTGAAAAAAACACAGCTTCTGACATTAAGTAATTTAAGCGAAATCGTTTTTTTGTTTATTTTATCGTTAACCTTTCTGAATGATTTGTAAAAATCTTAAAAAATGGAAATGCGTTTAAAGTTTAAATATATATATAGGTATGATAAATCACCATTCTATAGTTTTTATTAAGAAAGTTTTACATGTATAACATCGTGGTAATTTCATTTAAATAGATACTATCAATTTTATAAAAATTATTGGTTCTTAGTTAATGGTTCTCTTTAAACCTCGAAACTTTGAAAATATGACATAATTGGATATTTTCGTTTGTGATTTTTTACCTTCAGAAAAACATAACAGAAACGATAAATCACTTTTTCGGTGGAGAGGAAAGTTTTGAAATAATTAATTTCAAAAATTATGGAAAGGACTTTAAATTGTTGAAATGTTTATCAAAATTTCCTGCTGCACTAATCAACAAAATATGTTGTCAATGTGTGAAGCCAATCCTAGACTTTATATACATTTATAACAATTATATACATTATTAAAAACTGAAACATACAATGAGACATGTTCCACTGTGCCAATTTTCATTATTTGGAATTTCTATAACTACTTCTACGTCTACCCTCTGGGTTTCGACCTTCTTAGCCCGGAATGCATTTTCATTTCCAAAATAAGGACTGCTGTCGTATCAAAATTGCATTCGTGCCCCGCAGCCGAATTGCACAATTCTTTGTGCACTCAGCAAAACTTCATAAAAATTAAAAGCTCCCTCACTTGATCTTGAGAGTGCCGGAGTCCATAAGGAGTTAATTTTAGCCATGAAAGCCGCTTCCGGCGGAGGACGAGACCCTTTCGTCCCTCGTCCCCGGGTTCCGTCGTCATTACATCAACTCCTCTGAAAGTCATCATATTCCTGCCACAATTAATGAATGAGGTTTGTTTCATCTGGGTGTCATCCGGCGCTTAATGGACCCTGAGAAGCCGTCCGGGAAAGGATTAAGCCCTTGTGCAATGGCAAAATCCCGTCTATTTGCCTCCGGGCACAGCTCACTTTTATGCTCGGTACAAGCAGAGGCACGTCCGTTTTCAGCACGAAGCACGAACAGTGGCAGCTCGACTCAATCCACGAGTATATCACGTGATGGGGATGTTCCATAATATGACCGTTTTTGTGCCCAATCCGAGTGGACACCGGGCGATGCTTTGTCACTTTGTTGTACTTAGTTGGGTCTGCAATCTAGTTGCATTTTGGTCGAGAGTCCACTAAAGACTATGTCGGGAAAAATAGGGCGACATGAACTGAATATGGATTGAAGTTTAACTAAAAACTAAGTACATATGTAGAAGTTGATCTATGCTTCAGCAACATCGAGGATTTATTGAGTTTACATGGTGTGGCTTCTTTGAGGGCACATGAATTGTAATAACTTTATTACGACTACTTGTAGACATAAGTTAATGACTACGAACTGGCGAAAGTGAACCCAATTTGGTCGAGTCCTTTTCGAAATGTGACCCTAAATCCTAAAATTACTTCTTATAACACGATGTATTCAGATTACAACCCTACGTATGTATTATAGTTCAACTCCAACTTTGTTGACCCTATTATTATACACCAGGGCATGAATTAAGGTCAAACCAAGCTAATAAATTTTTACGATACCGACCACCCGCTGCTCGTCAATAAAATAGGTTGTCATAAACTCTATAAAATCTGTGATTATATACTACCATTTGAATTAATAAATAATAATATGAGCAAATCTTGTATTTGGTATATAATGTATTCCAATAATATTAACATTATTTCTATATTGTATAATACAATAGTATATAGTCTTTATGTGCTTGATTTAGTCTATTGATATAGGCAGAACCCATGCAATTGGATCAGCGATTTGTTTGCCGATGTTATTTTGTCGAAATTAACAATTAACAATCAAATTTGGCGAGGGTATACATTTTTTAAAAGTTTAGAAAAGTCAATTTTATAGCCATTTTCAGAACTACTTATCTTATAGATTCCATATAACCTATGTATAGAGAATCGAACCATAGCAAATTTCCCTTTTGTAAACTTGTGTTTTTGAAGAAAAAATAGGTGTCTAATCCAAACGCCAGATTATACTTTGCGGCTAGGTAAACAGGTAATACAAAAAAACAAACATTCTTATTGTTTCCCTGTTTTATTCCACAATTCTGTAAAATTAAAATTAAAATTTGATAATATAATTATAGAAAATGGCAAAAGATAAAATACAGTGCATTAAATGAAAGGTAATCCTTTAATGACTTTAACGCACTAATGAAATCGGCACCTTAACGACAAGCCCCTTTAAAAAAATTCCTTTACATACCTTTTTAAAAATGGTATCTACGACGTTTTTAATGAGAAAAGTATCAATTTGTTTTTCACAATTAGGTACCACATTTATGCATAAAGCATAAAAGTTATTGCAAAATTTTCAAAGTACATATGTATGTATCTGATTGGTACAATTTATTAGAAGTTTAAAGTTTTAAGATTGATTTTAGAACATTACAGGCTTTGAGGAGGGAACTCACTAGTTCCCTCCTAAAAATACACAGATGATTCGAAAAAATCTCCTCAAATACACATACATATAGTCAAAAGTACGTAAACGTGAATATTTGAATTTTGCCACTTACTCTTACAGAAAATTAAGATTCATCTAATACATTTTTGAAGATCTGCTGAAGTCCTGAACATTTTCAAAAGCATCTAAATTATGGTATTTCAAAAACAAAAAATATAAAGAACGCAACTCAGCCTTTTGGACTATACCTTTGGCAACTTACAAATTTTGTGATTTAGATTAATATTTAGAATTAAAAGTCCAAATAAAAAAGTGTAAATGTAATTAAAAATATTGTGCATGATTTTTGATATTATTCATTGCGTAAATTCTGCAAGATAGTGTTAGTGAAAAAATGTCGTGAGAAGAGGCGACAACAAAATCAAGAAAATTTCCATTCACCGGTAAGCCGGAATTTTAAATCCTTTTGCCATATTGATTTTTAGATAGCTATGGCTTTTATTGCTCTTCATACATAAGACATGATAATACATTTGAAGTTAATTACTTAATTAATCAAAAAAGTGAAATAATTAAATCTTAATTAAAAATATATAAATCATTCTCTTTGAAGAAAACTCAGAAGTACCTACATATTATAGTATATCTGAAATTACAATACAAATTTATCTTAACTTCTTGGTATGTTCCAACTACACGAAAATTGTTCCCTTAACGCCCTTCATTTGCCCACTCCGGCAATTCATAACTTTGCAGTGCTATAAAACCCAAGAAACTGACCGCCTCCGCATAAACTGTTCGAATATGGATATTCTGGTTTTATCGGGAGCATACTTTATGGCTTCAGTCGCAAATTCCTTAGTATCTGGATGCCCGGGAGCTCCGTTTGGGCTCTGATCCCGATGTCATAAAAATTCTTAGAGGAAGCCAGTGGACAAATAGTCCGCAGTTATAGGAAAATCATGTTTTAGGTCCTTGATAACTGCCCCAAGTATTCCCTGGATGGCTGCTGATTTCGGATTTCCACCGAGAGAATTACAATAATAGAAATTGGATAAATTTGTGCTCTTTAGCTGCTTCTCCGGATGTGAGGTCCTTTGAATGACCGCTTCTTAAGGATTATAATATTCTTTCACTCGTACGTCTCCTGGAGATAGGTTCATACGTTTTAAGATATTATGCCACCAAACAAAAATCATTTTTTTTATTTTAGGGCGTGTTTTAATACTTGTTGAAATGCCTTATATTCGAAGATAAGTTGTTGCGTAAAACAAATATTCAAATTTAAAAAGTTCTACTACATATTCACTGCTAGCAATAAATCAATGATCTCATAAATTAAGTTTTCCTGATTACCTTCAGTTGTTTTCAATTTTTCATACAAGGAAATATGTTTATTCAGTAAAAGTGACTCTAATCTAGAGGCATAGTATATTTGTCTATTATAAAAACATAAATGATTTTAAGTGTTCATGACGTATGTATGTTTTTCCTTAATTTAAACTAGTTTCAAAGTACATTGCGAAATTATAAAAATAATATAAACCCACAACACTCCTCCAACAGTGGAAACATAAGTTTATTATTCTGTTCTGTAGTACTGCAGTTTGATTTTGTGAAACTGCTGCAAAAACCAAATGCGATGTCATTAAACAATTAAACTAAACTACAAAATTTTGGAAATTAGGTTCCCGGTAAATGCAATGGCGTGATGAATCCGAAAAGTTTGGGCTGTGCAACAGAAAATCGATGCCTGTGCAAATAAGGGGGTTTTAAAGATTATAGCGGCTGACTGTGGTAGTTTCTACAAATAGGAATTAATAAGGATATCTTTATTTAATTAAACTTAAACATTTCATTTTTATTAATTTATTTTCCCCATTTCTTATGAAAAACCTCGTTAATATGAGTAAAAGAGAAAAAATGGAAACAAGTTTAAACTGAACAAGTCCTATTAGTTTAAAAGATATTCTCTTAAAGTTTAACAAGTAAACTTCACTTAATTTTAGAAATTAATCGATGAATAGTTCATTATCGTAAAATTTAAATACCTACATAATAAAAATAATTTAATTTGCTTTGCAGAAGCGTTTTAGCGTTTGCATGCACAGGTGTACTGAAATCTTATTTATGCATCTTACTCCATGCAAATTGAATGCATCCAGAGAAAGTTTATCAAAGTTCGTGAAAATCGTGCTGTGGAATACATTGAACAACTTACGATTATATAGGTGCAAAGATATTTCAACTTACCTAGTTTGGTAACAGGAAACTTTACCTACGTAGACATATTATTTCTATACAAAATTATTAATTTTATGTCCTGATCAAGTTTCTTCTTTGCGCAGCAAGAGTATCTATAACAACAAGTTTAAAAATATTGATATTCTTGCTACAAAGTTATTAAAGAAATTAATTAACCAAAAATAAATAAGAGTTTTTTACTATTTTATTGTTAAATGATGTAGTAGCTACGATAAAAAATATGATGTAGATTTAAAAAGTTAACGACTACCTAGCATTTTTGAAGAGAAATGAGAAGAATTCATACTCAAATGCAAGTTGCAGCTGTGTTTATCAATGTGCGAGCAAGTACGATCTGGGCGTGATTGTTCTATAGCTGTGCCTGTTGCGGGCTTGAAAAATGGAAAAGTTTGGATGTATACCTACATCTTGCGCGTTATAGCCCGGTATGCTGTTGCCAAGAAATTTCTTGGCGCATATAAGACCTATGTAAAAAAAATGCGCAAGAAATGCTCAAGGAAAATTTTTCCGTTCCGGTTGTCAAAGTGGTATGCTGTTCGCAAGGAATCGGCCAAGGAAAACGTAGGTCTAATTTCACAACCAGAGCGGCGCTGTGCACCCAAAACTCAAAATTCCTTCAAGGAATAAGTGCCCGAGCACATATTCCTTGAAGTAAAAGTGACATTTCGTCGGAAGAATATATAAATTTACGAAATGAGTCCAATATCCTTGATATTTTCGTAAATTTAAATAATTCTGCGATAAATGACTAGTTATCAAAATTCCTTGACTGCTGTCAAAATTCCTTCAAGGAATATGTGCCTTTTTTCCTTGAGCTGTTTTCTTGGCAACAGCATACCGGGCTTATGGGCGTTCAAAAAGGATATACACTGAGAAAAAAGGACTATTTAGAACAAACAAAAAAGCGGGTCATATCAAACGTTTTTACATTCGAAAATGCTCCAATAGTAAAAACGTTTGCTTTCAAAATCTTAGAATGTTCAATCCAAACGTCTTGACCGTCAACTAGTTTTGCATTTATAACAAAGGTATTTACGTTTGGGTTAAACATTCCGCACGTTCAAATAATCGAACACATCCGCTTTTTAAATTGAACATAAAAACTTTTAAATTAAATGTAGCGCGTTCAAATCAAACGCATTTAATTTTTGAAAATGAGCTCGAATATCTTTTGAACCAAATGTTCAGCGCGTTCAAATTAAAAGCCCTAAATCCTCAAAATGAATCCAAAAATTTTTGAATCAAATGTAAAACGGTCAAATAAAACTCGGCCAATTTTTTTAAATGAATGTGAACACCTTTTATCACAAATGTTCAGCGCATTCAAATCAAACACTCTAAACTTTCAAAATGAATGCAAGAACTTTTAAATAGAAAAAAACCAACAACAATTTTTATTTGATATTATATATTATATACAAATACAGATTTTCTTATACAGTTTTCACTTAAAACTATCTTCAATATTTTAAGGCCCCGATTATGACACCAGCACCTGTTGAATGTTTTAATTTTGAAAAAAGAAAGTTTTATGTAATGATGAATACAAACCTTTTAGAATTAGGAAAATTGAGCCTAAATTCTAAGACTCCAGAACCTAAAGAGCTCAACGTCACTTGGATTATCAACATAATAGACGATCCAAAATTTCTAAATTATTTTCACTCACTGAAACGATGGATTCCGTGATATGCAACGAACACAGAACAACTAAACTTTGCCTTGCCTCTACCAAAAAATGAAATGTGAGAGACAATGACACTTGGTTAAAACCCTTTTGTTTTTTAAAAAATTATGAAAACAAAATTCCCGCACCGTCACATTCATACGCAGAACATTTGGTTCAAATGTGTTTTTATTTTAGCTATAAAAAGTTAAACGTGTAAGCATTCAGTTCAAACGCGCTGGTTTTTTATTTAAATGTGTTTTTCTTTTGAATTACTAACTCTTAAAAATTAAACGTACAAGCATTTGTTTCACACGAGCTGACTTTTAATTTGAATGTGCTTTTCGTTTGATTGAAAAAATTAAACGTTAAAGTATTTGAATCAAACGTATTGAGGTTTGTTTTAAGTTTTGGAGTATTTGAAAAAATCAAAAATTTAAGCGTTTAATTCAAATTTTTTTTTCAAAAGTGCGAATATTTAGAAAATCGTTTAAATTGAGCACTTTCCGATTGACTTGAATGAAAAGTTTTTGAATCAAACAGTATTTTCTGTAAACGTGCAGTCAAACGCTCGTGACTTTTGAAATAACAACTATTTTTTCTTTTAGTGTAGGTATTTTTATGCTTAGGACATATATATTGCATAATGATGAAACGCTTTGAAAATAAAGGCCTTATGTTTATAATATTTGTATTAACCTCTTAAGGCCCGTGCGTACCTATACCTACATAGTATTGGCACCTTTTCTTTTTTGTAATTGAAACTAGTAGTGGCATTTTCCGACAACTAATTGCATTTGAAGTGCAGAGTTTCCAATCCTATCAATAGATAGCACTGCGGGAGAAGATAATACTTTCATTAAAAAAAAAAATTAAAATTTAAAAAAAATTGTGTTCAATTTATACCAATGCTTACCCCAATGACTATAAAAAACCCATTAAAACACTATTATCCCATTTAGTTTATATTAAGGTCTTAAGAGGTTAGTTTTTTTTATACATAAATAAATTCCATTCAACCAATAAACTTTGTAAAATATTCATAGTAGTTAAATTGTTTGAATGGAATTTTATTCTTCGAAAAAAAGGTGACCTACAATGACATTTGACTCGCAATGACAGTTAGTCAAGAAACACATGTCAAGATTGTCAGTTCTAATGAGGTGAAACGCTTTTTCCTCATAGTCAGCTATAGTATGTCACGCGAACTATTTCGAAAATCTGAAAGTTCAAATAAGCATTAAAAATAAAATCGACTTTATTTGAATTCCTTAACGATTTAAAGTTTCAAAAGTGGAATTTAATTTCAAGCCTGAAACTCAAAAGATTTATGGGTTCTAAACGGAACTAAAATTTCGCTACACGCTCAATATAATTTGGAGCTCACGAGCTAGCATTAATAAATAGTTTTATTAATTACCGAATTGATAGAAATTTGTGTCATCCGATGAAAACTATTTTCGACCCTTATACTGCCTACATCGGCTCTGTAGCTAAATCATTTCCGTAATGAAATTGAAAATTAGTTTAAAGATAATTACTATAAAAGGTTTTGTGGTTTTTATGTTGGATCCCAAATTTCACCTCCGTACACCTGCCGTTTCCAGTTGCATCATATGCAGGCAAATCCATTTTAACGCTGCCAATGATTTAACAATTTTGGCATATCCTGGCAGTCCTGGCAGTAGATAAACAAAGTTCGGCGCACATTGGCACAAGGTTTGGGGGCCTTGTTCACATTCCCTTCCCCCCAGGGGCGGCTCCTGGCCCTGCTCAGCAAGTCGTTAATAGAAACAGCGAACCTAAGCATGCAAGCAGCTGGCATCCAGAATGTTCCCACATGTTGCACTCGAGTGCTCATGCTTATGCCTCTGGAATGGTATTTTCATGCAAACAAAATTTCCATATAATTTTCCATACAACATTTTTTCCATGAAATACGTCCCGCCCACCCCCGCCGGGCTCCACATTTGTTTCAGCGGTGGGCCATGCCGCCAGCATGCTTCACTACGCCTCACTTTCACTTTTTTTTCCGTTCAGAAGGAGCGATGTCAACCTGCTTTAGCATGAACTTCACACACGAAGGTTGTCGCACGGGGCCGGGGCGGGGCGGGGCGGGGCGGGGCGTCTTCCAGAAGTACCACTTCTGCCCCTTTGTAGGTAGATCTGCATAAAACATGCCCTCATATTACTTTTGGCATGATTCATCATCCGACACAAGTGCACTTCGGATAAATTCGTCCCCTGGAGATTATGCGAAAGGTGAAGACGTCGGGCATCCATCATCACCTGGACCGGCACAGGGTGAGCCGTACACCCAGAATTATTTTGTGCATAGTGCTGGATCAGCATGATTTTATCTTTAAATATTGTACGAAACATCTGAATTATGATGGTATGAAATTTATGAAGACGGAAAACATCTCTCTAAGATTTTGCCATAGTAGGTATAGTCGGTTGTCCAATGAAGAAGAATGAAAAATATTTATTTTAATTTTTATTTGCTACTAGCTGATGAACCCGCTTTCACCCTTATTTAGTTAAATATTTCTAAAATGTTTGTACTTCAGCCAGATTAAGAAGTTTAGAAGTACATATTTCGAAAATCTATGGCTTTGGTATAGTGGTTTTTTTTACCACCGCCAGAAGGGCTCATAATTCTATACTTATTATGCTCCCATTGTTAAGTGTTAAATAAATAAATAAGGGTATTCTTTTTTTCACTATTTCATCGATGCCTCATTGAAAAACATCAAAATTGCAAACCTATTCTTTATAGAAATTATTTCCTGCCTAAATATTTCGTTGCACTTGTAAATGTTCATAAAATTATTGGGTATTAAATAAACTATTTTAATTTATTCTTGATAACAATTTAAATCGTGAAAAATTTGGTCGCCATATTGAGTACACTACCTTGTTTTCTAAATTTTTAAAGCGAATTCGCTATCAGCATCTCCAAAAAAGTAGGTACCACCAATACGTAATTTAACTTGAATTCGTAGTCGTCACATTTGATACCAATTTTCATGGCAATCCCTTGAAATTTACAATTTTTGCCATCTTGGATCCGCCAATTTGAAATTAGGCTTGAATACGTTTAAATTTATCGTCTTTACTCCAAAAATGAAAATGATTGGACCAAGCGTTTAGGCGTGATTGAGTAACAAACAAATGAACTAACTTTCGATTTTATATCCTATGTATTGTATATGTACATAGGGATATAGAGATTACGGAAGATAACATATTATGAATACAAAATTCGCATAGGTAGTTTTAATTATTCAAAGTAGTGTGCAGCAAAGTTCGAAAAATTGTCATCTATTTCATAAAAAATTCGAGAAACCAATAAAAGATAAAATATTTATTATTATATTAATGTTGATACGTTAATTTCAAGTCAATTCTGAATTATTTAACTTTAACTTTTCGAAAAGTTCATATTTCGAAAAGTTTTGTTCAAAATCTCGTAAATACCATAAGTTAAAAAATTTATTTTGTTAAGAATTCTGCAACAATTTTTGCCATAAATAAACTGATAAAAAGTGTGAAAGGAACTCAAAATTATATTTATTGTATCCAATATTGTTCACTCGATTGAATGTTGACCTCTTATCTGTAATTTAACACTTTTCTGTAGATTAAGCAAAGTAAAAGTGCATTTTAACTGGACTAATGGAGGTATATATATATACTTTACATATATCTACATATGTATTTTGGATAATACCATTAAGTTGTCCAGTAAAAAGGGGCAGTTATAAACTAATTAATTACGTGGTTAATTAAGGATAATACAGATGCGGCTATTAATTTTCAAGGGTGCACACAAATGTGAGCAGAATGTCAGTAAAAACTGTGCGTCGCGCGACAATATGTGTGCGAGTGAGCGAGATGGCAAATAGATGCTTCCCAAGAGCCGGTCATAAATTGCGATGGTGAGGCTAATTTCTGATATACGGCCGTGCAAAACGCTATCCATCACCGGCGGTAATTGGGTGGCCTCTAAGCACCGAGATCTATGGCGGATATTAGTCAAGGAGTGGAATCATTTATAGTCGACTACACTACAATGGCTATCACATCTCGAAACCTCGTCTCTGGTTTCGCTAAGAGATGGTCCGAATCACCTGAAGATGGGGCGCTGATTTAATAGCATCCTTGATACTTTTGACCTCGTGTCGGCCACTATCTGCGCCGTGATGAAATAAAACGGACCTACCATTTATCAGAGGCATTCGGCGCTAATGGCGACTGCCACTATTTCGAACATATGTGCTCTTTACGGCCCTGCGTAGGTGTCAGCTGGATGGCCAGAGCGCATTAATTCACGACAAATGACGACCATTCAACTAATTAACAACATTTTTGGCACATTTTATTTTCATTTGGTTTGTAAAAATAGCCCAAAGACCAGAAAAACTTTTAAAGCCTCTTTTATGTAAAACCAAAGGCATTCCTTTTACAATGAATTATTTTCGCATTTTAACAACCAAAAGAATAAAATCTCTTTTGGGAGACTCGGGAATTGTAAATGTTTTCGGAAGAGATCAGCAATTAGTGAAACAAAGCAAAAGTTTTGTAACAAAAAAGTGAAAAATTTTCTCAGGACATGAGTAGCCATCAGTAGCCGGGGCCGCAGAAAATTTGTAATATTACCACAAAGGCTGCTCTCCTTTGCGAATAGGGATCAGAAAACATTTTTTCCCTTCATAAATTCGGGTTGCATTAATTAGTTGAGGAATTTCCAACAGTTTAAAACAATTTAAATAATTTTGGCCGGTACGCGGCCGGGAACATCTAATTTAATGGCAATATTTAACTTTTCGTGTAATACTTAAAAACGATTTTCCTTTTAATTAAGCTTTACAATCATTTTTGAAAGCATTAAATCTTATATTTGCTTAATATTTCTTTTGGAAAGTTTAAAATTAATTTACATAGAATCAAATCCCCAACAACTGTTTCTTGAAAATAAGAGAAAATCTTCCAAATTAGTAATCTTTAAATAATCCATGTAATCTTAGTGTAGTAAAAACTCTGATGTGGTGACAATAAAGATGGTTTTTTACTCCTTAAAAAAGGACTGTATTTTGCTCTTTCCAGTATTAGCCTCCGAAATAGTCTATGTATTTTTATCTTGTTCTTTCAAACACTATATTTATAGTTTCGAAGGACAAAATTAAAATTGAAAATCGTTCAATTTGAAATTCATACCAGTATTTATTATTGAAGAAAATTTCAACATGCAAGTAAATTTTAAAGTCTGCATTTAAATAAAATTTTGTTAAACGATTAATATTTAACATGAGTAAACTTAACAACGTCTAGTGTTTAAACAAACAATCGTAGATTTCAATAGGCGACTATATAAACTTTGTCGTTTAAATTTTAAGTTTCTAAAAATATGAATATTTAACATCCATCCATCATAATCGGAACGTACCTACCTTAAGGTATAGTATATTTAATATTCCTATAAGGAACTTTATGTGCAGAGTCACAAAAAAAGAATTTTCCTATAGAAATTAATAATATAGGTACTGTATTTCAATCAAATGTTGTTAAACCTAATATTATGGAGTAAAATTGAACAGACTTAATTTAAATTGTATTACATTTACAAAATAGAAAAAAATCGGTATGTTTTATATTGAATACAAGCAAATTAGTGTATAGTGGTGAAAACTAATGCGAATTAAGTTCTTTTAAAAAAAAAATTGAAAGTTCATTATGTTAAATTTTTTCCTTGAAAATAGCAGATACAATTTTCGATCAAACATATTTAATTTTCTTTTATTCTTTTTATTTTTAATTTTAAAGTAAAACAACTACGGACACAATTACGACTGTGCCGGAACAGAAGACGTAGAACTACACGAAGAATGCAACCTTGGTAGAAACCCTTAACCCCTTCGTCTACAATATCGAGCAACGTTTGTGGTCGGTCGATTGAGCCAAAAATGAAAATCACGAGTCAGGTTCGTGATAAATCGATTGGCCCAAAAATGATAAACACTGTCTGGTTTGTGGCGAAAATGATAACTATAAAATGTTTCATTTTGAAATGGTTCGATGCATATACTTAGCTGACCGAACTGTTGAGTGCTGGTGTGTTCAAAATAAAATTGTCTTTTTACAAGACGTCGAAATATCCCAAATGTAAATTGTCAACTAGATATAAAAAAACTGAGTTGTATGTTTGGAGTTTTCGTTCAAAATAGAATATCATATAATATATCTACTATATAATTCAATTGTACAAACACCCAGAGAAAACATTTTTAGAATCAATCGTTTGTGGGTGTAGAATTTAAAATTTTCGTCTTTGATTATGAGCCAAAAACCAAATTTTAAAAACTACAAAACATTGTATTTGTTAAAACTAAAATTGATACGTTGTTTTTATTATTGAAAATATTGTAAATTTAACAATTTAATTGTAAATTTTAAGAAATTAAAAAAAGTAATCTTTGGGTGGGTTTGATTTGAACCCGGGATTGCGGATTGGCAAGCGGCCGCTCTTACCCACCGAGCTACGGATTCGTAATGTCTTTTTAGAAAGTTAATTCTCCTCTGGCTGGGGATTGAACCCGAGACCTCCAAATTGGAAGCTCGGCATCTCTACCACTGATCTATCCTTACAAGTACGGTCTTGAAGTTTATGAGTAACCAAGTCTTTTCCCTTTTTTTATATTGAAGAATGCCAATTTGACATTTTTCGCTTTAAAGTATCATTTTTAATATCAAATTAACAGGAATTATTGTAAAAATGATATGATATTTTTTTTAATATGAAAATAATATTAAATTAGCATTGCGTTTCATTCTCGGTGTGTTTGAAACAAAGAAAAGATTTTTAAATCTAAGGAATAGTTGTAATTTTTACAACCGAATTTTATTATTTGCAAATGTAAAAAGGCGGAAAATTTTACAATCAGATTTTAAAAAATACCAATGAATTATTATTCAGCTGGGCGGTAGATTTTAAAATTTAATACGTTGATTCAATTATCTTTAGGTATATTTTAAAATTATGTTGTAAGATGACGGCATTTTGGTTAAAATATGGCTAGTTTTAGATTTTACAATTTCACTTTGTAAATTTTACCATGTTTTTTCTCTCTGTGATACCATAAAATATTACCGGTAGATTTATAGAAAGTAAAATAATTTTCCTAATCCCTTATTCCTGGAAACAGGAAATTTTACCATGTAAACGGCATGGGGGAAGCAAAGGACGAAGGGTTTTCATGCCCTTAAACGAAAGCACAGCCCTTGTGATGGTTTAATCACTTTCCCGGCAGGACACTTCCGCAGGAGATCAGAGCGATGAGATTGTATATGTTAAAACGTTTACGCAATCCCCAACAATCCATGGGCTCGAATGGATATCATCTCCATTAACTCTTTGCTCCATCCAAATCAACTTGGATCGGTCCAAAACCGTTCCGATGTCTTGTAAATAATTAACCAGACGAAAGGTGAAAAGTTTGATCTGTCGATGGTTATGGCTGCACTCTATCTCGGCTCTGTCGAAATTGAAAGGGATGTTCTTTGGTACGTGTCCCCAGAGGGAGATGAACATTTCCCGGGAAAATTGAGGTATCCAAATAATTGCCCACTTTAAGTCCATTGGGCCTTTCTCTGGCTTTGCTATTTTAGTGCTGGACCTGGACGGTCTATGAATTTTATTATTTCGCAAAAACTTCTACGTGACACAGTTCTTGGTATTTTCCGTGACTCGATACAATTTAGTTGTAATAGTCGCAGCCAGCCCATTGTCTCCTCAGAAGCTATTCAATCGGACCTCGTCCAAATCAATTCTTGCATTATTCAGGCCTGTTTCTATTAAGTGCAGTCAGTCACTGGAGAAATGGGCGTTGGTCCATCGTACAGTCAAAGTACACCTCTGAGCTGGCAAAATTGACATCATTTAATATTCAGGGCAAGGTGCATCAGCCATAGGTGGGCTGGGCTGCAGAAACTTTTCCATGAAATCACCTTTTGCGGTTGCTAATTCAATTTGTTGGAGTTGCCCGGAAGTGGTTAAAAGTGTCCAATTCCTAAGCTCGAACAGGACCCGCTGACTGTGGAGTCAATACGAACCCTGAAAGTACCCGAAAGGTACCTTAAGGCCGTTCTCCAATGCACCGACCACCCAACCAAGAACGAACCAAAATCGCGCCATCGCGTCACACATTATGTTGGCCTCATATTCCCTCTCGCTCGTGTTTTGGTCAATCTGGTTAACTTTTTCATGTGTGCGTTTTAACCACATAGTACTAGTCGCCCATTCAGCGGTTGTGTAGTACTAGAATACCTGTCAGTAAGACAGCTGTCCCACCGGTTGCCAGAAACTCAGTGCGCTAATTTTAACATAAAGTGCTTATAAAAATGTGCGCGGTAATTTCAGCCCAGCACTAAAAGTAAAAGTGAGTAGTTTTTTCGCTCAAATAGTGATAAAAACTCTTCCAGATAAAATATCTGCCCGAGGATGTTTTGACAGCCGGCAGGCACAACTACAGGCAGAGGCTTGTATTTTACACGCGAATTCAGGCAATTCAGCGTTTTCGTTGGTTGGTTCGTGGTTGGTTGGTCGGCGCATTGGAGAACGGGCATTAAGGTTGAAACAGCACAAAGGACGAACCCAAAAGATTAAGACAGACACTTTAGTTAACTTCAGTTGGTTTTTGGTGGTGACCAAATGCACTATCGGTCCAACACCAGGTGGAGGCTTCTTGCAATTTATTCTCCAACTGATGTGTGACTAATTGCCGGAAGTAAACTTTTCCCTCCATGTGCTAAAGTTTGGCAATTTGGCCAGGGACAATTTGTATGCAGCAGTCCGTGCGGCTGGGGTCCGGTCTGGTTGGGTTTTGCCAAGAGGAATTGTGAGAACCTTTCGAACAAGAAATATGTCAAAGTTGTGGGTTTTGTCCCAGCTTTTATGTCAAGGCAATCACAATGTGAAGCCGACTTATCCTTGTCAAGGTTTTCTTGTGATTTTCACCCAAAAACCTTTACTCTATACTTCCTAGCCTAGCTGCTTTAATTTATATGCTTATTTTATAAAGCATAACACAACACATATTCATAGCGCCCAATTGTTTTAGTCTGACGAAAAGGCGTAAAACTTTCACTATAAAAACTCCTTGGGGAGTATAATTTTAGGTCAAACGCCATTAAAAACTTCCTACAGACTTAATTAGGTTTTAAAAGTTTTGATTAAAAGCTTGTTGTTATCATGCTCCCGTAAAAATAAAACAGAACACCATTGCTAGGTACTCTAGTGCGTGCTTATATTTCAATTTTGACCTGACTTATTAAGATGAATTTTGATATGCTTTTTATTACCTCCAAGTTTTAAGTGGGTTAGCCTATATATATAATTTAAAATTCTTATCAATATTGAGGAATTTGTTCGCATAACTCAATTTAATTAAAAATAGTTATACATCTCACTCATACATTTATTTCATTTCAAAATGGCGGACCTATTGTGGTCACTTCCAGAAAAAATTGAACGCAAGACACAAAATGGCGTGCAGTTTAGCGTTGTTTGTACAGTCTAGGGTTCGTTGTACTGAAAAAAAATATGCAAATAGCAGTCATTCAAAAAAATAAAAAACTATAATATAAGTTAAAGAATGGAATTTATATTTTAATATTAATTTAATGTGAACCTAGTACGTCACATTTCTACTATTGTCAGTTTTCGAAATTTTGAAAAAAAAATGATTTTCTATATTAAAAAGAAAGCACAAATATTAACACTAGAACGACGGAAGCGACTGATCAATAAAGAACATTTACACAAAATACAGTTTTTTATTTCTATTTATTCTAAAGATATTCATATGTTATACCTAGAACAACGGAAGCGGCCAATTTGACCGCTAAGGAGTTTTGAACTATCGTATATCTAGAAAAATACTTTCACAGGCAGCTGCTAATTTCTGAATTTTCGCTCTATAGGAGGATTACATAACATATGTCCAGCGTTCTAATGGTAAAAGATTATTAATGAAAGGTTTCATATGATTAGTTCGCTATTTAATTACATTAATATGGTATTTATTAATGAGGATCCAAGATATTTATTTTGAACTAACCCTTAGTCCCTAAATGTTCGAAGATGATTCTCAGATTCGCATTATGACGGAATTATGTAGAATATCCGCATATATGATATGTGTTATGTATATTGTAGGATTGGTTGTTAAATTGTTTATCATAATTTTGTGTGAAGTTTCTATCCTAACAGCAGGATTGTAAGGGGTGAGTTTTCCCAAAAGGATCTAAGAAAGGGCTAAACAGACCCAATCCACCCTTTTGCTGCAATTTATTGGTCACACTTAGCCCGGAACGGCCGCGATAGCATCTGGGCCCTTTTGCTTCCTTAAATGGCTTACAAATTTCCCCTCATTTAGGTGAACACTCCTGAACGCCTGCCATACACATGTGGGCAATTTTTCCCGGTGAATAGATTTTATAGGCTAATCCTGCCCCAGCAATGACACCCAGCGGTCCACTAAAAGTGCTACGGAAAGGAAAAATAGTCGAAAAGTCCCCAGTCGGCCCATTGGCCCGAGTAAAAGGAGAAAAGTGACGCTATCTGATTTTAAATGGACGGCGGCAGGACGCTGCGCTTTTACCCAAAGGTAGTTCTCGTCCAAAGCCACTGTTTGTACGCTTCAAAGGAGTTTATCTTTAATTTCGTGTTTCTTAAGTTTTTAGCTAAATTCACTATACCAATTCGAGAAATAGAGCTTTGAGCACCGTAAAAGGTTTCTCATGTTCTTTTTCCATCACACAGTTTGGCTTAAAATTGCAGAAATACCACCATTTAAGAGTTAAAAGTTTCTTTCAAGAAATCTTAATTTCTCTCTATTAAAGTAAAATAACCAGCACCACAAGCCACTTACTAAGTGCTAGAAGGCCGAGAATCTCTTTAAATTTCGAATTTTATATAACTTAAACCATGTAAAAAGTAATCAAGAGCAAAGGACTGAGCTTATCCAATTAATAGACGTCAATTTCAAATTACTAAGGGCGATTAATGTGATGCAAACGGATCATATAAAAAACGGCTCATTAAGCTCTTCAATCAGGTAGCCGAGATTAACTGCCCTGGGTCTGGTGTTGCAGTCTGACACACGAGAAGGTGGCCCAATTAATGGCATTCAACAAATTGATTGTAAATAACTTCCAGCTGTAGTTGTCCGTTTGAGAGTGGCTCAAATTAAATTAACTTTTAGAGGAACCTTTTGACTAAGCGCTAAGTTCAATGACCACCTGAGTTTAGAGTTTATTGACTCCTAAATGTCACTGTATATCGAAAACGAAGCATGAGAAATAAATAAATTTAAAGTGATGTTTCGAAGCAAGGGATAAAGTAATAAAAATCAAACCTTTTAAGTTCGCTATATCAAATGTTTTTAATTATATGCTCATTAAATATTAATTTAGAGTTCATTTTCATCATATTCATCATTTCTATTATTGGATTTGTAAAACTAAAAAGCAATTAACCAACAAATCAATTAAGAGGTAACGATTTTTGTATATAAATAAATATTTGCCTTTAAGTAAAATTCTTAATACTTTTATGCAGCGAAATTGCTGAAAATGATAAAAATACTGTACCTAAGGCTTTAGTAATTTTTATTAATTGTTAATTTAAAACAGAAATATCTACTAAATTTAAAATTTTGGAAAGTTTCAACTCTGTATAGTTTAACATTAAATGAATATTGAAACAAAATATGATGAATTAACAATTTTTAAACATACATATATGTATACATACTTTAAAATTATAAATTGTTAAAATAAGAGCATTATTAAAGGAAAAAGTCACTACTAGTTATCGTTATTAAACTAACGATTTTTAAAATATAATGAAAGCATTATTAATCAAAAAACCTTTTTAAATTCGAATGAGTATAGGTATAATCTTTAGAGATGAACTAAAACATACCTAAATAAATTAATAACATGAAATGTTTTTGGGTTTATTAAATTTTACAGCAAAAACTTGTCATATATGAGGTAAAGTTGCATATTTTAAACTTAAAAGTCTCCCACAGACAAAATATTGATGGTTATCCTTATTGAATTAAGTACATAATGGAATAGTCATGCATTTTAACCTTTTCAACTTTTTTTTCAAGAAAACCTAAGAAATATTAAATTTTTGTTTTATCTATCTTTTTGGGAAGATCCCTTAATGAGGTAACGTTTACTGAATGATTTCCATTATCCATTATTAAAGATTAAGTCATAGTAATTGTTTTTTAAAAAATAAATGCGAGAATATGTATAATAACCTTTATAAGTTAAACTTATACTCTTAATTTTGTTCAAAACAAATGTGCTTAAAATAGTATGGAAATACATATAGACATTTTAATTTTATTTAAATGCATAACATAAGTTTTAATTACTCTCTGAATTATAATTACCCATCGCAGGCATCTTTCTGGGAGCGTTAAAATTATTAAAGGAATGCATAATATCGAAGAACATTCCTTGAATGAGCGTTCCCTTGATGATATTATTATACATTAGCATCCGCGTTCTTGATAAGGCTTTCCAAGGGCGACGAAAAGCGGATTACAATAGCTTTAGAGAAAATATATACATATATCTATATAATTCAATATAATTTTATTCATCATTTTAAAATAATTAAATGCGTTCCCTTAATGATACTGAGGTACAATGATAAAAATACTGAATAAAAAGGTACTTACCGTTTAAATCATAATGATCTTTCGGAGAAAATTGATTGACAGCCTCCGATTAATTTGGCTATTTATTTTAATTTTTAATGCGTTAAATTATTGAATTTCGAAGTAAATTACTTTAGGTGGCGAAGTATTTCATTTTATCAATACAAAAATGCTTTTATCATTTTATGACCTAACAAAGCAAATTTGTGCCATATCATTTTGATGAAATGTCATTGACCTGTAATAATTGATTTAAAATATGTATATAAAATCAATTTTGTGAAAATTTACTTCGAGGCAGATTCTTTAGAACATTGAGCCGTTTAAATAGGTTTTGACTCATATAAAATTTACACTACACCGGGGCTGAACCGCACCACGGCCGCAAAGATAGCATCGCATCACCTCATTTCAGGCGGCGAGGTAAATCAGGGCAAATGCCAAAGTGTGACGCCCCGATACCTTTCAATTTCCTTGCCCGAATCGCTTATCAGGTGGAAGATCTGTCAACAGCCTCGAGGAAAGACATTTCTTCTTAGCGATCACATTTTTTCCTTTTTATCTTGCAAATATTTATGAGAATATTTTCGCTCCGTTCGCGTCGAGATAGACCACGCGGGTTTTGAATGGGATTGGTTCAGTGTCCTTGCCGTTTGAAGTCAATGCGAACGACACCAAGGGCGGGGGTGAGGACGGCCCCGAGCCGGCGGGCCGCGGGGCACACATACATAGTTCTTGATTTTATAGCGCCACCTCTCGGCACCGCCTGGCATGCATCAGCATGTGACGTGATGTTATCATTTGATTTCATGGAAGAAATTTATCGCCGAAGATGCTTTCATGCCGTGCCCTATATTTTTATAAGAGCGGCAGGGAAAAGTCCCGAATTCGACCGACGACGCCTTGTCGACAAACGCGCTCCAAGACCGCCGGGGACAGGTTGATAGATCGACCGGGAAGGAGCCTAATCGGGCGGATGAACGAATTTATTGTAACCTGGAGGTTGTAAATTTTTCGGAGTTTCTTCGGGGCATTCCACGTACTGTGGCCCTGCTGCTCGAAAAATACCATAAAAATTCCCATGGGCGACCGATGCGTAACATATTTTGGAACGGCCCAATCGCTCTTCACAAAGCATGTCAGTTTCCCTTTATTGAATTATTTCTCAAACTGAAAGCCTCACGCAATTCTATCGGATACCTCTGGGAGTTGAAGTCGAAATTACACCTCTAGAGATACATTTAACCCCATAAGCGTTTAGTTTTATCTTGAAAATTTGCAGAGATGTAGGTACTTGACTATTTCTAGCCGATTAAGAAGATAGTAAAAGTAAATATACCTACTCCTGCAATTTCTAGAAAAATTAAATGAAATTTTAGTTAATTTTGCTACTGAATGGACAGAAGCTGAGTATCGTATTGTAAAGTAAAACTGTGATCCTGACTTAGATACGTCGCTTTTATCTCATTGTTTTTCTTAAGTCCTATATGTAGCTGTACAACGCTAAAAGTCTTTTAATTTAGTTTTTCTGAACACAATACTTGCATGAAGCGACAAAAGCGTATTAATTTAATTGAACGCGACTAAATCGCCTGGACTAAATCAAACTCTAAATATTTATTAAGACTTTTTACTTAGCAATGAACATACCCCTCACAGGTGGAAGAAGTTTTTTTTAAGCCAAAAATTTTTTAACAATTTCTTTTTCTCAGTTTAACCCTTTAACTGCCACTGTTGGGATACCAGACTCCGTTTTTTTAACTTCAGTTTCAGTCAGTATCTTCTTCCTTAAATACTTTTTTTATTAGGTTCTTATAGTTTTATGTGTTTAAGGTACAGTGTGGAGTAAAAGTGAACAAATGTTTTCAAAGAAAGGCATTTAGAGAGCTGTCCTCTTTAAGAATACGGTAAATTATTCAAAAAATGGTAGCAACAGAAAGATAATTTTATTTCCATTAATTCAATATGATAATTAATGTTTTAGCAATAAAAGTTAACAAAAATTAAATCAAAATCCATTTAAAAGGCATTTACTCAGTTTTGCACCACTCAGTTTTTTCGTCGCTCTTGGACATTAATTGTTATTAGGATTCTTCTGTATGAGTTTGTAGACAAGTTTCATCCTTCACTAACGTTTAACTAGTGAAGCAAATAGTTTTGAAGCAGTAAAATTATGAATATACTAAAATGAAGACCCTAGAAAAAAATATCGTTGAAAAGGTGATAAACTTGTCCAAAAAAGGTGTATTTAAAAGAAAAATTGTAGGAAGAAATGGAAGACCATGGTTGGTTACAGATCGACAGGCTCGTTTGGTGGGGCTACGTTTAACAGCTGGGACGGCCAAAATTCCTAAGGATGTTGTAATATAAGAAAGGACATTTGCTAGTGTGTGGACAATACCGAATGCTCTCAAAAGAGTGGGTTATGTTACAGAAAAAAACTCCAAAAACCAAAACTAGCTGCTAAAAACTTGGAGGAACGAACGAATATAAATAATATAATAAAACTTTGCGTTTGATGTTTCCCAAACGACATGAGAATTGGACAATTGATGACTGGAAACATGTTCCCTGGTCGGAGAGTCGTCAATTGTCCAGTGTTCATTTTGTTTGGCAAACTTCAACCGCAAAGTTTTATTTTTAGCAGATAGTTTTGGCTTTTTAGGTTTTTTTTCTGCAACATAGCTCACTCTTTTGAGAGCACTCCTTATTGTCCACACATTAGCAAATGTCCTTTCTTATATTACAACATCCTTAGGAATTTTGGCCGTCCCAGCTGTTAAACGTAGCCCCACCAAACGAGCCTGTCGATCTGTAACCAACCATGGTCTTCCATTTCTTCCTAAAGTACCGCTAATATTTCCTTTTTTTCTTATATTTATAACTGAAGATTGCAAAATATTGAGCTCAGCAACAATTTTTCTTTTAAATACACCTTTTTTGGACAAGTTTATCACCTTTTCAACGATATTTTTTTCTAGGGTCTTCATTTTAGTATATTCATAATTTTACTGCTTCAAAACTATTTGCTTCACTAGTTAAACGTTAGTGAAGTGAAACTTGTCTACAAACTCATACAGAAGAATCCTAATAACAATTAATGTCCAAGAACGACGAAAAAACTGAGTGGTGCAAAACTGAGTAAATGCCTTTTAAATGGATTTTGATTTAATTTTTGTTAACTTTTATTGCTAAAACATTAATTGTCATATTCAATTAACTGAAATAAAATTATCTTTCTGTTGCTACCATTTTTTGTATAATTTACCGTATTCTTACAGAGAACAGCTCTCTAAATGCCTTTCTTTGAAAACATTTGTTCACTTTTACTCCACACTGTATGACAAGGCAAAATTTTAAATTTCTCAATTAAAAATCAAAAAAAACAAAGTGACAAATTTACCAATTTCCGTCAACAGTTTTAGTATATTTACCGTGTGTAAACGACGTAAACTAATTCAGTCTTCTTTCCGTCCGGTTTCTGACTGCCAGAAAAAAACGTCTTAACTTTTAATTAAATTAATAAATAACTTAATTTTAAAAAAAGCATTTAAACAGTATTTTATTATAAATATATACTTTTTACCTAAACTTTGGAATAAGCAGCAAAAGCACTATGTTTTAAAATTGGTGTGAAAATCGCGCATTCATTAATCACTGTCAATAGCTACAATCGCCTCTATTAAGTTATCTAAATATATGAAGCGATTACTCTGATCATTGCTTTGAAAATTTGATCTGAAAATTATATACATATACATTCGCTTGACGCGACCAAAGTCAATTGCGCTGCAATAACTCTAAACGAAAGCAATTTTGTATCCGAACAGATAATTTAATTGCGTTATATTCATAAATTAAAAATTACGGATTTATTCCGGTAGACCCAATTTATGGTATCACAGATATTCGGGGTTTTCAAAGTTGCTGATTTCGTATATCAAGGCCAATCTATAAATTAGTTTTATTGGGCCTTCTCACAAAGCCTGAGTCCATGACGGTCCACTTTTCTGAGTTTCTGTGTCATTTACGTGCTCTCCCTTTTAGCTCAACGAAATTTATTCGAAGGAAACATTCAGTGATTCTTGCTTTCGCAAGCAATTTATAGGGTCTGTTCAAATTCAGCAAGGATTTTTCTTTAATGAAGTATACATATAGTGAATGGATTTTCACGAAACTCGTTTATTAATTTGGAAATAGAAGTTGAATTTCTTATAAAGTTCCGAATCTGTAATCAAAAGCACGAACTCGCATTTTAAATTCTAACATACCTACCTACCCTCATAAATGAATAGCCTCTCAAAAATATTTTAATTTAAAAATTATTCCACAGTCTCAAACTGAAAAAAAAACTCGCTATGTAGGTATAGTATATATAAGTAGATAAAATTAAATTGCGCATGGAAAAATTATTTTAAATTGAAATTCAATTAATTGATCGTTGTTAACTTACAATTTTGTATAGAATTTATGAAGAGAGGTAACAATGGTCCATTAGTGACTTTCTGAATTCACAGATCGGATTATTATGTTTATGATTATTATCTTCTATTATGTTTTAAAGTTTTAAGCCCGACAATATGGTAAAACCGTGAACAGCTTTAGAACAAGGATGATTAATAAACCATTCAAATTAAAATATAAATAGGTACAATATCAAACAGTATTCAAACAGATTTTTAACATAAAAAACAATTTTATACAAAACATATTAAATAAGTGCTTATGGCATAATATTACAATGGAAAGTGTCATATTAGTGTCAGGATAGATGTGGTTGATAAACCATAATATCAAAAAATACATATGTATGTAAAGCTTTAACTTCAGAATTTTAATTGTTTATTGGAATTAGTTAGAAATCAAAACATTCTTAGGGTTCCGTGGCAAAAAAAGGAACTCTTATAATTTCGCAATGTCCATCCTCCGTTCGTATGTCACAGTCATTTCATTCAGAGACTATTAAGGCTAGAGCGCGGAAATTTTGTATACGTAATATATATATATATTACTATATATATTACACCCATTATAAAGATATGTATTGATATTTTTGGAAACAAAATATTGTATTGCTTGCTCCCCTACGTGCAAAGCGGGTGACAAAAATATCCATACTTACCCCACCGAGTGGGGTTTCGTTGAAAAGGGATTTTAAAACAATTATGAGGTTTTTTAAACGGTTTTTCAAAACAATGCCTCGTTTTTGAAATATTCGACTGCAAAGTGGACATTTTCAATTAGCTTTGTATCAGTCAAAATATCACCCTGAACGCAATTTCGGAAAAATCTGAAAAAATCTAGAATACTAACAAATAGACTGAAATTACTTTTAAAAACAACACGTCTTCCTATAGTCAAATAGTTAACGAGTTATAGCCGAGCAAGTTACACTGATTTGGATTCAAAAATTCTTCGGAAAAAATCTCACGCATTTGTATGTGTGTGTCTATATTAATATTTTCTACTATATACCATACTTTGAAAGCCTTTTACTTTTAAATTTCACATTAATTGACAGGGAAATAAACGACTTTGTATAAAAAAACATTTTGGTACAAGATACTCCATTGATTGTGTAGAAACTTAGCTTTTCGTGAGGTAGTAAAGGTCGCAATTCGTTTCACAATTTTCGAAGTGTTGCGGATCACCAACACCGGAAGCGCTAAAATGAACAGCATCATCCTAAAATTTCCTGTTCATCATTTGTTGTAGAAGATATCCTCGAACTATCTGAACTGACGGGACAAGACTCCGTTTTGAGCCAAATGTGTTTTACATTGGATGCTACGTTGCATTGAGCTCCATTGTCGGTGAAACGTGACTAGAATCGTTTATAAGACCAAGGACTTCAAATTAAGGGACGAAGGAGCAAGGGGAAAACTTCTAAAATTGAGACATTCAAGATGAACAAGACCTTCGCCATAAAATTGTCCAGAGTCATTTATCAAGCGAAGGATGTCCCATGACAGAAAAGGTAGCATTTCAGAATAAATTGATAACGAATGAGAAACTTCGGAGGATTTACCCGCAAAACTTTTATTGGGCTCGATTTGCAGCTTTGTTAATTTAAGTGAGTCCGACACCCCGAAGTGTACCAAATATACACATGTCTTATTTTAGCAACATAACATACAACGAACTTTTTCTGTAACTCGACAACAATAGACATTTTTATATATTTCCTTTAAATTACATCTAAGATGCCATAGGAGATTACAGCGATTCATGGCAGCCAAATTCACGCATAAATATTTTCCCGCGTGACAATTGCAAAAGGCGTTCTGCTGTTGGTCGTAATTCCCAATGCATTAGCGCCCTGCCAGGAAGGTAACAGTTTTGAAATTTATTGCAGGATTTATGAGTCCTAAGAAATGGCCGCGGATAGGGAGATGAAGGCTCATAATTCATAAATAATACGAGCATTTGCGGTGAAACGCGGTATGCTCGATCTCTACGAATTGAGGCATAATAGTTGAATATCAGTTTAAGAGGTTTAGTTATGTTTGAGCGGCGTGGTTAATGGTTACTTAAAAGTTTATCCTTTTCAATAAATCGTAACTTAATGAATCAACAAGGAATTTTTGATAATAAAAATAAAATTTCAGTCAATAACATTTATGTATCAATTATTTTTTATGGATAATACAATACCCATTTTAGTTTGATCTAGTTTTTTTCTTTTCGTATTACCCCATAATAAGTTAGTATGTACATATATGTTAATAAATTAACTGTCTTCAAATATTAACTGGATAGCTCAACTTTTAAAGGCAATCTCAAAAGTAAATTTACTTTTCTGCTTTAATTGTTCACTATGTATTTATACCAATTCAACTTTAACATTTAAATTTGAACTAGTATATTAAAACTGGAAGTAATTGCTAACTAACTTATTAATTACTTTTTCCCTTAAGAAAATCATTCTTTTGAAATTTTCAGAGAAAGTTTGTATCGTCATAGAATTGTTAAACATGTGTAAAGAGTTTTAGTAAGATAGAAATATATGTAAACATGTTGTGTTGCAAGATTTGACGCTATACAACCCAAAAGTTAAATACAAAGTGTTAAAAAGGATCTGAAATTCATATCAACAACTAAGCAGAAGACAAGAAGAAGGAAAAAAAAAACTTCTAAAATTGTAAAATTTGATTTTCCCTTAAAAAAGTAATATCTTAAAATGGTGAGACATGAATATAAATTGTATAATAATTCATTCACCAGAACATTGTTTTTTTCTAGTTTCTGAGCAGGTATTTATATTTTTAAATTTAGCAATTTTAACATTCTTGTATGTAAAAATGTGTTAGCCCCAACTAATTCTCTTTACAGTGTATCCAGAGCCAGAATTATATTTTTATCCTTTCAGGGGCACATTTTTGAGTTAGTCCCACAAGGAATACCGTGATAATCTTATAAGTTTTTGCAGTTGCTGATTAGTGATTACTAATTCGGTATCAGATTTTCAAAATTCAAGATGAATGAGATACCCGTAACATCTACGAACTTAATATTTTCAGCTCAAATTTTTAAGGCACTAACTTTTTGGATCTACCATTTTGAATTTCTTAAATTTTAGACCGGATTCGTGATCAGCTACCCGAAAAAACCCCTATATACACATGATCGCAATTAGAATTATTGACTGTTTGGGGTTTTTAGAATTTTCATTCGCCTTATTGAATCCACCATTTTAAATTTCCTAAATTTGAGACCGAATTCGTAATCAGCGACCCCGAAAACTTTTATATTTGTAATTTAAGTGCATTTCTTCAAAAAATTACTTATTATATTTTACAATTATTGCTCATATTAGCAAAAATTCATGTTTTAATATTCTGCAACTTATGTTTCCGAAATAATTTTATGAAATTTCATTTAATGATATAATAAACATATCGAGCAAAATGTTATCCTAAGTAAAAATGGTTGGGATCAAAAGTTGCCGTTTTAAGGTCGCATTACCCCATATAACATACATATAAATGATATAAAATTTAAAATGATAGGTGCAAGTTTCATTTTATTACATCAGTTTTTTGCCTTGGCTCAAACATCGTACAAACTTTTCAATCTCTTTTATCTTCCACTGCCATGCAGGGTCTATTTCATTTAAATAGTATCGTTTGGTGGTGGTAAATTTTTTACAAATCTCCAGTTTCACCTACGCCAAACGTCTAGGAGGAAGCTTAGAAATCGCCAATTCCTCGGTTTCGGCAGAGCCCGCGGGAATCTCCCGTAGATTCTTGTTGTGCTTTCTTTGGCGTGGGTGTGGAGCAGTTTGTTTAAGTTTCAGGAGATTTAATGCCTGCTCAAGCAGAAATCCACCCCGACAGACTGCCGAAGATCGAGTAGGGAAGCAGCGAGTTCTGCTCCATCTCGGGGTGGCTGGCCCCGGCTGCCCTAATCCTTTGAGTTGTGTTCTGCGGAAGGCTCTGCGGTTCGAAGGCTCTTCCCCGGGGAGTTCGCCAATCCCTCGTCTAGTTGTCGTAAAACACTGCATTAGAGATTCTCGCCAGCCACAGGGACATTACGGCGGGATTACCCGGCATTCGAAACTGATGCCCGCCCGGATTGAGTTATTTGCAGAGCGAAACTCCCGGATGTTATTGACCTACAAAGACATTGCTGACGGTGGGATGCCCACGTCTTCTTCTTCCTATCAGGGTAACTCCTTCTCTCAAATTTTGTTAATTTGCTAACTATATACCCAAGCGCCTGAAAAGTTGTCGCTATCTACGAGTTCCAAAATTAATCCGATATTCAAGATCCTCCTACGCAAAATATGTATAGCCATAGTGGCACGGAATCCGAAATCTAAAGCATGATATTAGACATTCGTGTAGAAAACTTCTCATACCCAAGAATAATAAACGATATGTAGATATAAATCAATATTAAAGAAACTTTTTTTTTCTTACGAAGTACGCATGCAACTTGAAATGAAATGAAATTCCCAAAGCGTTGAAAAAATACTTGAACTGAAAATAATACACGCTTTATAATCTATGTACATTAACATCTAGAAAAATTTCCATAATTTCTATTTAACAACATTATTGTCAAAATAACCACAAGGAATATTTATAATGAATTTAATCGCATTTCAGTTGAAATTGTCTTAATACTGCAAAAGATTGCCCTACAAATGAAGTTTTTTGACCAAGCGGATGACGGACCAACCAGGGACTGATTTTATATAAGAATTAATATACAAATTTTTTTTAAATCATTTAGAAAAAGAGATCCGATTTTGAAAACAAGTAGAAACATATAATCCGTTGGAAACGTACTTTCCAATAACTTACCAATTTTGAGATTTGTAGTTTTAAATTAAAAAAGTTGAAAGTTAATCGATATTTTTATTTGCTTATATTACTTAGAAGTTAATAACAGTTATTAAATAAATTTAAATCGCAAGATCAGGAATAAACGTTATCAAATGACTTTTATTTTTTTAGATCAACCATAAAAGTTATCAGATGATTTTTATTTTTTTTTTTTTAATCAGGACATATCAAGAGATTGTAATTTTTTTAAATCCAAAATAAAAGTTATCAAGTGATTTTACTTTTTTTATATCAGGAACCAAAATAATTGTGTGATTTTTGTTTTTTAAAATCAAGAATAAAAGCTATTAAATGATTTTTATTTTTTTAGAACAGGAATAAAACTCATTAGGTGAGTTTTTTGTTTGAGGTCAGGAATACAAGTTATTTTCTCGTTATTATACAACATTTTCTTTGTAACGTTTCAACAACAGCATACTAAAATTTCATACTAATAGCATTATAGTCAATCGGACATGATAATGTTATATAGCAATTCCTATGGACAATTATACCCTCTACAATATTATTCAACCATTTTTAGATATCTGATGAGTTACGAGTAACTTGTAAAACTATGGTTCGATTTTAGTGTAGGTTTGTAGATATATGTATTTTGTTCCAAAAAAAATTGTTGTGCTAAATTTTGGAAAGCTCATATTAAAAGTTAAGGCATATGTATGTATGTACAAACATTAATAAATATATAAAAATCAAAAAACATCAGAAACAAAAAGCAATTTAATGTGAAATTATTTATGAATGCTTTTATTTGTGGGTCGTTTTCGGTACACGTGGTACAGAATCTGTTTGAGAATATGTGAATCAAAAATACGTAAAATATTGAAGTACTTTTGCAAGTTAAGTAGTATACTTTTGAGAATTGGAATTAAATATTACTGAAAGGATTTATACTCGACGTCGTTTACCCCAGAGGAAAAAAATAAAAGCGCAAAACAGCAAACGTCACGAGTACTTTCAGAAGCCCTCAAACAATTGCGGAGTAATCTAGACATGTTTCGGTGTCGTTCCCTCGTAACAATTTATCACCGAGGATTTCCGTAAAAACAGGACGCATCGAAGCTGACCAGGGGCGCGGGGGTGGCGCAGGGCACTTCCCAACTTCTTAGCGATCTCAGAAAATGTTTTACGGGGTCGTCTTCTTATCTCTAATGAAAGTGATCCGCAAAAGGGAACAATAGGTTAATGTAGTCAAGTGGATGTGTCCTCTTGTTGTTTCAGCCCCAAATTGAAGCGACGACGACGACGGCCTGGTTTATCGCAGAACCAGATTTATTCAGGGCTCCCGCGGGGGAGGACGCCGCGGGGATTGTTTTGTCTTTGGCAATATTGAGAAGTGGCTCGGAGTAGTCCGGAGTTAATGAAATATTTTTAAATAGACCTCGAAAGAAAAAGCCAAGAATTCTCATTAATCACTGCAAAAGAAAGTAAAGTGGATGATATATTTTTTCCTGCTATCTTATAGTATTTAACACATATATTTGTATATTGTATATGCTCTACAAATTTCTTAGAGTAAATCAACTTTTCTATGCCTACTTAGTATTTTAATGAAATTATTTAAAAGTTAGTAACTTCCTTTAAACACATTTTTTCAATAAAGTCTATAAGCAAAACTATGAGAGTAATCGAAATAATAAACCAATTCGAAATACAAATAATATAAATATGTAGGGGAGAAGTGGCATGAAGGAGCCGAGTTTTGAAAGAGCCGTTCTCTATTGCACAAAAACTACCGAGTGAATTTTTTTCATGTATTTTTTTTTAGTTAGTACTACTGATCACTGATACTCCCTAAAAATTTCATAATTATTTGTCAATAACTGACGTTGATACAACGTTTTAAAGATTTTAGACCCCAAAAGTAACTTTTTGATGTTGTTTTATTTAGTTTTTCACAGTCAAATGCCAACATCTCATGAAAAACTGATTATGCTATAAAATTTTATAGATTTTAAGCTTTTCAGCGATACATATTTTATTAGTTGAGCACTTTTATTTTATACTAACTTTTTAAATAATTATTTTTAACATAAAAAGTTATGAAAGAGCCACTTTGTTAAAATATAGGGGAAAGGGGGGCAATATGAACCCTGTGGGGAAAAATCGGGCTTCTAACACTTTTGACATCCCACAATGATCGAAAGCAATATCAACACCCAAAACTTTTTAATTTTTATTAACAAATAAAAAAAATCTAGTTCATTTAATACTCTTTTCAAGTTATTAACAATTTTTTCAAGTTACAAGTAATTTTTCAGGTTGTAAGCATTTTTTTTAAGAAGTCTATATTCTCTTCCCTCTCCTCTACAAAAATATCTCGTTGCAATCACTATTAATATAGTATATGTTATTAAATTTCATCTTTTCCATTTCTTAATTCGCGGTGGCTCTTTCAAAACCTATAAGTTATGAAAGAGCTGAAAATCAATTTTTTTTCAAAACGAAAAATAAATATTAATCTTGTAAATTTTCTTCATTCCGCCTATGTAACTTTGTTCTATACTATCGAAATTATAACTTTATGGTAAAAAAAAAAAAAAATTTCCATTCCTTATTGGTTTTTTTGGGCCTTGTGTAAAACTGGCTCTTTCATGCCACTTCTCCCCTATATATGTAATATGGAAAACAATACCTTCATTGATTAAAATTGTAATTTAGTAATTAATTAATTGATTAATAATTAGATGAACTTAGACTCCGGGTAAAGTTATTGCTATCATTGTATAGATACTAGTACGTGCAATAATTTGCTTCGATTGCTTAACTTAATTCGACTAACGAGAAGTGGAATGTCATAGAGAAAAAAGCAAATGCAATATATTTGCGACGAAAGAAAACGTTGCATAGTATATGTAATGATAGTTATTTGTTATTGATTTCTAATAATTTAGCCCGATAAAATTAAATTCGGACCAACCTAAATTTGGCTTAATATGGATAATACGTAAAGCGCGGCTTAACGCAAAATAATATACATATATGTTAAGTATGTATAGTCCATCCTTTCCCCAGGTATCCATTTTATCCCTCAAACACATCCCCAAATTTGTAATTCGATTTAAAAAAGCATAAAACAAATTTTGTGGAAACTGTTCAGAGGTATAGAAAAATCATGTCAAAGCAACATGCTTTTCTATAACTTAAAAAAAGGAATTTCAAAGTCATTTATCGATTTGAGAATTTTTCCATCTACCATGGCAATATAAGAAACGTAAAACAATCGTTTGTATATTCGAAGATATTTAAATATGAAGTTTTAACAAAATCCTTTTTGCTACGCAATTTTTAGCATATTCCTAAAAAATTTAATTAGAAATTACATATATCAAAACTATAAGTTAAAAGAGAAAAATAAATTGGAAATTTAAATTTTTTACACTCTACTCAGTAGAGTAGTGCCTACCAAAGTAATAAATTGTTTACTTCGTGACTTCAAATCGGCCTGAGTTCTTAGACTGTAAGTTCTTTTTACGTCGGTAAAATCCACACGTAAATTTTATGCGGAAAGACGCTATGCAGAATCATATACGGAGGACATGAATCCCATGAAATTGGTGTCATTCCCCAAGGTATTCTGAGTGCAGAAAATGAATTTATAATGGAGTTCCCTCATAAGACTCCCTTCAGTTTCAAAGTTACCCAAGAAAATGATGGTATTTGGTATGTCGCAATAAAATATCAGGGATTCGTTTCCATCGTGAATTATAGCTTCTTTGAAGGTTTGGCTAAATTTAAATTATTCTTCAAAAAAGGCGGAAAAGGGCTAAAGAATACTTTCATATTAATTTGTGACACAATTTTATAGAGGACAAATTTATGGGCTTTCTTTAGTACGCCCACTTATTTATTACATATGTACATAAATATGTTTCCATCTATCGCCAAATTTTACGTTTACTTGTTACATTATATTAAATACCTATAAAATTCGAAAAACCAATGTTCTATAGTTATCCTATGAGTGTTAAGTTATAATAAATTGATTTATACAACCAAAACTTCAGCTTTGTTCAATGAAGTCGTAAGATTCTTTCAGAAGTGTTTCAAAACAGCGTTTGATTAAAAACGTACACAAACTAATCATATATGTATGTTCTTTTAACCAGTTTTTTCACAGAAATTATAAACTTTCATATTATATAATTATTCGATTCTTTAGATCTATAAAAATTGTGATATAATAAAATATTGGATATTCATACATACATATACTTTAAGGTAAATACAAGAAAATATTTTAAAATCAATTTTTTTAATTTTCTTCTAAGATACCTTTGAATCTTATATATGTTATTTTTATTAAAATATTTAAGTTAACAAATAGAAAATTTAGGCAAGTATTTATTCTATAATCACAGATTTCAAAATCGATCGATGAGATTGTTAGTTTTTTTAACACCAAAACTTCTTATCTAATATAATTTCAGACTGTTTTAATATAAAATTCAAGTATAGTTTTAATTACATTTAATTAAGAACATGTACTTTCCTAAATTTTAAAATTTTAATTTCTGTTTTAATTTAATATCAAAAGAACATTTAATGTAATCTAATACTATATACATATGCATTATTTTAGATAATATTTTTAATATGTTCCATTGAGCCCTTAAAGGTATCTGCGCCATTGATTTGGTTTTAATTTCTGGACCAAAGTGCATTTTCCAATTCAATTATTCCATTCACGATTTCTCTTTGAAATACTGTTTACGAAAAAATGCCTTCAGCGTGGAGCAATAAACTCGGGTGTGCCGGGCATGTAACTTTTCCCTTCCTGATAACTTTCCAATTAATGAGGCAATAAAATTTATAGCAATATTGAAAAATTCTCTGCGCTGCACTTTATTGCTTTTGGATCGATTTTGCAGCATACCTGCGGGTGCAGCAGCAGCAGCCTAAAAAGGCTGAAAAGAAGCCTCTCACGCATATTTTCTTGCAAATAACTTGAAAGTCTTCGATGGATATTGCAATTCAGGAATACCTGTGAGGCCTGATTGGCTACTTCGAACCTCTTGTGCCGGAAAATTAATAGAGGTCGAACCTCGAAGCATTCAAGAGTAATCCATTTATGAACTTGGAATAAGCCGGCCTCCGTTCAGGAGCTCTACAAAGTCAAATGTAATATCCATAAAAAATTGCTGACTTTAGAGGCTGCACCCGCAAAAGGGTACAAAAGGGTGCAAAAGGGTGCAAAAGGGTGCAAAAGTTGAACCCCGCGAGGCGAGAAGTGCTTTCGAACCTCACCAACTGCTTGTTGGTTGAAGAGCGATTTCCATCTACAAAAAAAAAAAAAACATCAAGTGTAGTGCTTTTACTAATTGCTCCACGCTTTCCGTTGATATTATTTTTTCATTTGTAGGCAATTTTCATGAAATTATTCCCTCAGGAGCTGTTGAGTTGTTGCATACACCATGTATTTTCATTAAGTGGCACGCAAAACATTCCCCGAATATTTTAACCAAAAGTTATATATGCACATATAATAGATTCGCGTGCCTTTACATATGGGATTCTTAAAAATTATATAAAATAAAAATAATAAAGGAAGCATCCATCACTTAGCACTATGAAACAGAAACTTTATTTAAAAAGGCGTTAACCTGAAAAGTTAACATTTGCACCTATGTTAGAATACGGTGGCTATATAATGAAAAAAAAAAAATATATATATACATATATCAAAGCATATACATCAACTTGTTTTTATCGAAATGTATATTTGAAAATAAAAAAAGAAAAAGAAAAAATAATTTCTAAAATACGAATAAAAATAACTTGAATTTTGTGCTATACAATTTTGCATACTACGTAGGCACATTGAAGTTTATAATTTTTCGCTTCGGAACGCGTTAAATGATATAATTAGGTAATATTGGCTTTTAAAATTAAAAAAAAAAAAAACTCAGAGAAAAAATACCTATATTTAGGTATTGTTTTTTTTCAAATAAACTATTTATTTATTTATTATTTTTCAAACTTGAACGTACAGCACAACAAATACAAGTTTTACAAATATGGTCTTACTGACGATTACATATGATTACTTTTCTTTAATGTAATTTTTCTAGTTTTGAAAGTGGCTGTACCCGCAGTGAGTGGTGGTAGCGGTAGGTTCACATTGTTGACATCTTAGAAAGAACATTAGGATAGTAGATTATTGGCGTCAGTTGGAAAAGTTGAGTATATAAAAAGATAAAAAGAAAATAGTGATGTGCATATAATGTAAAATTGGAATTTATAAATCACCCTGTAACTCGTCTACGTCAGATTTTTCATTCGTCTCATTTTGGTATACTTACTAAAACATACACTATAGGTATACACTATACTTTCAACCCATACAATAATTTAGTAAAATTAAAAATTCAAACGAAATTTCGTATTGTTAAAGATCTAAAAAATATGTTTGGAACTATGGAAATTTCGCGCACTGTATAAACGTCGGTAACGATGAACGTTTTTTAATAATTAATTAATTTAATAATATTTAATAATAAATTAAATGTTTTTGGTTCGGAAAAAGAAGAATATCCCCATTTAGGAAAACAAATGTTGCAATGCACAGTTGGAAATAAAGAATTTAATTGAGCCCAAAGTGCTTTGAACTTCAAAGTTATTTTTGGCAACTATTGTGAATTCTTTGTTTTCTCTGAAGGTACATTAAGAGTTTTATCCTCCGATTTAAAGTTTAAGTGAGAAATGGCATCTATGAATGTTCTGACGGTAGCATGTGGAAAACTTTTCTCGAGAATTTCTCGCGGTAGAAACATATGCCGCACGGTTCGTTCTATGCCATCTACGGCGTTGGGTGAACTCGGGTCTGCTTTCTACCGATTGTAGCATCCCTCGCCTTGGTAGAACCGAAAAATTTTCCTTACAGAACATTCCCAAAAATGACAACCCAGGCAGGGAGTGGAAAGCCCCATTCGCCCCAAAGGCAAGCTGCAACTTCAAATCAGTTGAAGCAAAACTTCAAACCTCCTTCGTCCCGGAACACGACTATCGAGGGAGCTCCCCGTGGAATGAAATAGCTCCATTTCTTTGGGGAGCTAAGCAAATGGCATGAAGGCAGAACAAGTCCCCAGGGCTCAGGACGCGGGGACTGGTAAATAAAAGTAAATGTTGCGCATCGCAATCAAAAATTATTTTCACACTTGAGTTGTAGGGGACGGTGGTGGATAAATGTGGCTGCTTTAAAAAAGACAACGAAATTACCTTTCTGCAGACCATTTTAGGCGTTTTTTTTTTTCAAAATTACAACGAGTTGGCATCGTTGACGATTTGTGGTGATTGATTTTTTTTATGTCTTCGGAACTTTGATTGTCATGGCTCTATTATATTCTTTTCTTCAAATAAGGGAAGGGACCGTTTATCAACGCCTGGCAGGTGGAAATCTCCCGGCCAAAGAAATAATGCCCGTGTGTACCCTTATCAGGGAATAATAACCAAAGGGTTTGCACTTTTTTTTACTTAAATATTAAGGAAAAAGGAAAAGGGTATAGACGAGATTCTTTCAAAAGCCATAAACGCAAACGCCGATGTCTTTGGCTATTGTGGAAGCAACCAAAGGTTCTGATAGTAGAGGACATAGGGAAAAAGAAGATGGATGGTTTTCTGGATGACAGGGATGACAATAGCTCGATACAATAGAGATATAAAGCTTAAGATTAAGAAATTTTCTCAGAATATTTCTTTTATCGAGATTTAAGGGAATACCTGTTGCATCACCATGATACAGGAAATGCAAAGAAATAAACGAACTCCATCCATCGCTGTATAAGAAAAAATCGCTTACAAACTTTTTAAATTCTTCTATCAGTCATACGATTTACATTTGTATTAGAAAAAGTCTATGCTAGAATTAGAGAAACTAAAAAATCTCAAATGACTACCGGTAAACTATCGTCAGTTTTACGAAAAAAAAGCATTCTACGAAATTGAATCATTTTTCCAAATTATTGAAAGAGTCTCCTATAAAAATGGACTTTAAGAAAGTAGCCCCTAATTTAGTATTTGTATAAGTATTATAAATTGTGTATTCTTTCATTTATCCAAAAAAAATTGGAAATATTAGTTAGTTTGTTCGTTAGAAGCAGATAATTAGGTACTACTATTAAGTATTAGATTTTAGTAATAAAGAGGAACTTTTGGTTAAATATTATAAAATTTAAACATACATATGTAAATTTATATTTTAACATATGTACATACGCACTAATAATTTATCGTTTTGGATTTTAATGAAACTTGTTCAGCTTGTATGTATTTTTTAACCATGTGATGTAAGTTATTTATAAAATAAAACCAATTTGGTGCAGAAATATGCATTTAGGACAAAATTTATTGCGTAAGTTTCAATAGTTGCAGGCGTATTTCAGGCTAGTTGCAGGCGTGTTTCGGTCTTATTGCGGGCGCGTTTTGGGCCTGTTGGTGATGCGGTTTTTTATGAAAAAATAAAAATAAAATCCCCTGCATTTTAGGGTTAAATGAGTGCAATGTTATTGCAGCTTATTATGATTAGAATAACTATACCTACTATGTATAACGTAAAAAGGTATTCTGAATTCTAAATTTTCAGGCTTTAAATGTCACAAACTTTCTTTCTTAACCTTTGTGGTCTTCTAAATCCAATCTCTTGGTATTAAATGTTTAACCTGTGAAATCTAAAAACATGTACCTATACGTAATGAAAAAACACCAAACATAAAGTACATATCATTGTGTCTTTGAACTCCCAAAGTTCTCCCATCCTTCGGGCCGGATTATTAAGAAACGTTTTAGGTCAATCTTTTAAATTTATTCTAATTCGTATGTATCTAAAAAAGGAAATTAGTGTCAACCTGGAAGATTTGGCCTCCCGCATGCTTATTTATTGCCTCGTTGGCAAAGAAAACAAATCAAAATGAAATCCCTCAGTAACACAGATAGTGTTTCTAGTACCTGACACAAATCTGGGGCACGCCACTTTGTACGTTTCATTGAAAATTTCGTAGTGTCTAGAGGTAGCCGATATGCAAATTTAGAGCCAACCTGCAGTTGGGGGTTGAGCTGGCGGCATAATAGCGATGTCATCCGGCAGCTGCATCAGACTTCCATTTTTTTTTCTTGCAATAATACTAAAATTGCACAATCTTCCCAGGAGAAGATAAAGAAGTCCCTCGATTTCTCGACACCACGACTGCAGCTCTAATGCTACTAAATTATGCAACTACACCGGGGAAACCTTGAGATTGGCTTCGAAGTCACTCTATTGGAGCTGGGACTCCTCTGTGCATCGAAAGCGAAGTTATCGGGCAAGATTGGATCCCCCGACGACTGGTGTCTTGCAAGGACTACAAACTACAAAAGAATCGGTTTCATGAAACAAGAGATCTTCTTCGCAGGATTACCTGCCGAAAGGAGGCAGTCGAGCGTTTGCCCAAAGTACCACAAACCAGATGTTTGGCACCGGATCAAAGCAGCTATTGATCCGAGATTAATGTCCCTCAAACCAATCAATTTTTGATGGATTGTTTGCTTAAATTTCCGTAAGCGAACCAACGAGCCTATACTGCAAAAAAAAAAAATTCCTTCTCCTTGCCTGGAGCTCATTTTTATTGCACTCAACGGTTTTGCTTGCTTTAAGGAGGAATGCTCAGCTTTCTACAACTAATAAAAGAAATTCCAAAACAAATATTTACTCTGACCCCGTCAGATCGCCGAAATTCCTTTTTTATAAAATCTGTAAAACTCCGAAGAAATCCATCAGCGTAGTTTATTAAAGGCTTTCAAAAAGATTTCTTCGCCTGGGATTTGAGCAAAATATCAATACTTAAATCGGATTTATTTGCCTTTAATTTTAGATAAAATTAAAATTTAAGCTTATTCAAAGCAAAATCACTTAACTGAAAAAGCTGTTTAGAGCCAAAATTCAATTTAAAAATTATTCTGTATTAAAAAAAAAAAAAATCGCGGATGTGTTTACAATATGCGTATACCCATGTTTTTGTAGTTTGAAAAAACATTTGTTACATATCTAAAAAAAAATTAAATTTCTATATTTTTCAATATTTTTACAGTCGCTAATTAATTACTGATAAAATATAAATTACATATGGATATGGGTCATTACACGCAGAAACAGAAAAGGTAAATCTTTTTCAATTTTTTCTTATTATATTTATTTTAACAAAAATTCCATACTTTTCTAATCCATAAGAAAAGATTCATAAAAATACGACGAATGATTTTTTCGTCCATGAAATTTATGTGTTTGCTGACTGAATGTCTAAAAGAAATATTTAAATCTATTTTATCAATGATTTATTCAAGTTTTTGAAGTCATAAAATGGTCATAAAAGTACTATCTCGAAACTCGTCATCTCTGTATTTTTTGAATTTATATATACGGAAATCGCACAAAGTTGAGCTATTGATAGTCCCACAAAAATCTCAAACTATCGGCTAAAAACTTCAAATTTCCCTTCCATTTTAGGAATATTCATTACCTACACGAGAGCATTTTCGGAGAAAAAATAAACCAGCTTCGGTTGTTTAATAAAATAAATTGAGCACTTATCTATGATGCATTAATGCAGGTTTTGCTCTAATATCTTATAATAAAAGTCAACACTTATAGCAAAATTTTCAATTATTTTCTGGCTACAGCTATCAAAAACTTAAGAAAATTAGAGCCACCCTAAAATTGAAAATAGTGTTTTTGTTTAAAACTCTTTCTTTATGTTCAACAATAAAATTTTCAGTAAATCTCTTAAAAGCAGGGCATATTCAAAAACTTCAAGAGGATATAATTTCTGAAATTCGCACACAGGCATAAAATAAATTGTCCCAAAAGTTTCTCAATTTCGTTGCCAATTTGAGAGGAGTTACCTTTTGTTTTTAGAATGGGAGCAGCTTTTTGGCGATAATGTAATTTTTCGTGAAATTATCACAAAAAATCATAAAACGAAAAATATAAAGAAAAATTCTTTCTGTAAAAACTTTTCCAATAAAAAGTGTCACGTCGTCCGCCAATATTTCCGGCTTTTGGTCTGGTTGCTTCTGTGCGACCATTACGCCGTGATCTTAAATTGTCCGCGAACAATGTTCTAAAGGGCAACTTTAATTTCCATAGAAGTTTTTTTTATGTTTCTTTCGTTTCCTTCTTGTTGCAGCCTGGTTGAGTTTCCTTCCCTTTATTTTTTCAAGATGTAAAAAGTGCCAAGGACGGCTGGGAACTGGGCGTCAAACAAAAGAAGCTGAAAACGTGACAGCACCATAAAAATAGCTCTTCACACCCGAAGAGGAACGCTCAAAGGAACAAAGGCTTGAAAAATGACATCCTCCATCCAGCACTTATCTACAAAAGCCCAGCCCAGGATACGTTTTATTTTTTCACCTGCCCTGGCACCGGCGGTGGCCCACTGTATGCAAAGCAATGCTACGGCTATGCGCGCCGGGATACCGAGCATAAAATGATACTATGAATGGAAACACACCTGAACTGTCGCTTATCCTTTTTTCACTACTCCTTTTAGCATAAAAACCAGTGGCTGCTCATCTGCAAACCAAAGGACGTGCCCTTGCTGGTCGAATATTAGCAATAAGATCAGAAAGTCTGTTAATAAGACAAAAATAAAGGTTTCAATAAAAATGTCGCTCCCTATATTTATTATTCTGAGATGCCGAAAAACTATATCGCTGTAAGTCACAAAACACCGACACAATAAGTACTATGGAATCCGATTTGCATATTATATGCATAAGTCATCGTAGGACCCAGATATTATGAATTTGCATGTGATATGTTCACCGAAAGCTTTGGTTGACATAATCAGCTCAGGAGTGGTGAACAAAAAAAAATTTTTTTTGTGTCATCTTTTTCAACGTGGAACGAAAATATAAGGAATATTTCGTGCAAATTGTCGCAAAAGATAAAAAACGTTATTAAAAGTTATGGTCGAAAAGTTTGCTGATAACAAAAATTTCTTACATTTTCTTCTTCTCTTTAATGAAAACGTAATAGTTGGCCCTATTCTTGGTTGATAACAACAATATTATTAATTGTTCTCTACGACCATTATTGGTCTATTTTTCCGAATATCTTATTAAACATGGTATATTAAAATTATGACAAAAATGTCTTTAAATTCCCTGTAACAAGTCATTTTAAATGACAACCCGCATTATATATACTTACTTATATATACATATAAAACTAAATAAAAAATTGTTCTCTCTCTTAATTCTTACATAAATAATAAACAAAATTAATAATAAAGTGTAATATAGTTTTGTAATTTTTTACCTGTAAAGCCGCGACTTTCGCAGGTGAATATAATCAAAGAACTTCTAAAAAAATTTAGAAGTTCTTGGATATAACATAGTCCATCAGCCGGATCGTCAGGATAATATACTACACCATAGAAAGGAAGGGAATGTAGTAAAATTATTATGGAATTGTACGAAAAGTTGTACTCACGTTTTTATTTTTAATGAATGCAAAAATTACATAAAAACGTCTAACCATTAGCGCAGTTAGCGCGTTTCGGCTCTGTTGTGGGCGTGCTAAAGAATTCGATGTTTTTGCTCGGATAAACAAGCGTATTGCGAATGTTTTTGGGCATCTCTATGATTTTATTTTTCTCCAAAACTGCAACAAACCCGATTTGGGCGCTTTTTCAATTCAGAACGTGTTGGGGCTCGTTTTGGGCGTGTTGGGGCTCGTTTTTTTTAGTCGGGCTGTAAAAATTATTGATACCAATACTATTTTATTGCCATCAAATCCATGAAGTTTCTAAGTATGTATATATAAAAAAAAAAGCAACTTCCGATTATACTATATGTAACACTGCTCAACATGGCTTTATATGATAATTTTTGACGGTATATTGAAGTATATTGTTAATTGTGAAAGTTTTTTTTTGTTTATTTCTTTATATAAGCATATTTTCCTAAGAAAATGGATGTTTTCAGTTCTTTTAACACACGTAAGTATTTTAACTTATCTCATGCCATGTATGAAAAAAAAATTAGTTGCTATTTTTATGTTAACCAGTGTTATGAGAACTTTTGGTGGTACTTTATTTATATGATTAAATTTTTTCTTATTAAGACTGAATTTGGTGTTTTTACGAGTTCATTCATTCCCAATATCTGTGGGATATGTCCAAATTCTACGAAGCGGTTCTATAATTGGATTCGTCGCCAATGACTATACGGCGGTCATTAAAAACGGCTGAACTCCGGACTCTTCACAGTTCAATCAGGTTCAAGTGGAAAAGATAACCGCCACGGCCCACGGAAAAGGTTTGGATAACTCTTTATTGATTGCATTCGAATCGCAGATGGAAATCTCGGTCAAATGCACTAATCACTTCAGTCTATGACTAGAGGGACGGGATAGGTTTGAATATCTTCTCAGAGTGAGTTTCTAGGACGCGACAGCGATCTCCTCATTCAGATTGGCTGTCGACAGACAGACAGACAGGCGGACAAATATTCGAGATTATTGGATGGTGCCCACTGACGCACCATAGATGAACTGGTCACCCATGAGGCATTGATGGCCCTTCAACTTTTGTGTGCCAGAGACAAGTTGTTGATTGGATTTAGAGCGAAAGTTTGGAATCCATTAAATGCTCTAGCGTACAGCAAACCCAGCCAAAGGTCTGACTGAGATGGAATTATCCAATCGAATATTCCTCGGAGGCATCATTTTACCATTTGAGATTCCTGGTCCAAGAGCAAAAATTATAAATTTATTGAAGTTATTTTGGAATGAGGTTCCCAACCATCCCAACCATTCCCAACCACCCGAGAACCGCCTCAAAGGCGCTCTTGGCCTTATCTGTTTATCTGTTTCACTGGTTCCCATTCATTTCATACAAAACCGTAGCGAGATAAAAGTGAAATCTTTCATGAATACGAAATTAGGTTTGCCGGATGCAAATGTCCTTTTTGCAACACCAACTCCATCCAGTCCCACTAGCCACTTTTCCTTGCCGCTCCTCCTCAGCGAATAATTGAAAAAAATGAGCAGCAAAAGTTCATTATGTGGTTTTGTTAGCTAATCATTCTATTTTCTGGCGATGAGTTTCACTGGAGTAGCTCCAGGTCTTTGAGCTCCTCCTGGTCGTGTTGTCTTTAACTTTCCGCAAAGTGGCTGTCGGCGATGTCTCACTTTCTTCGACACGGGATGCATGTGAAATGGATCATCCCACGGGATAAATTAAATCGCTAAAGGACAGCTAAGACGCCAACGAAGGAAATCTCTGAATAACCCTTCTACGACAAAGTCAACCACTTAATTTTGAAATTCTATAATCAATTAATTGTCAGAATAAGGTCAAATAATGGAAAGTTTTAATAGCTGTATAAATTTTTGTATGCCTTTTAAATAAATGCTAAAATTTTATATTAATTTTGTCACTTAATACAAATATACAAAATTTTGTTTTAAAAATATCGCTATTATGATAAACTACAACTTTAAGTTATACTGGTCTTAATAAATTTTTGTTTTGAAGTTCACTACCTGTAAAACAAATTTTGGCATCATTTATTTTTCAAAATTTTTTCATCAGATACGCTGCAATAGATAGTATTTCATATGAAATCTATCTAAAATCTGTCGAAAACAAAAAAAAATTCGAAAATTTCAAGTTTAGACTGGTAAACACAACATTCACGGTACTGCAGGCATCAAGTGAACATTAAATATCTTGAAATCTTATAATGAAAATGATATTGTATCAAATTACTCGCTATATATCTTAAATATGTATGACATAAATTAATAATAAGAACTAATTATCACTTTTAAGTTTTATAAATAGATTCAGTGAATCGAAAACTAGAGATACAGTCCATTTTCATGTAAATGGCAATTTTTGTGTTGACCAGTCAGAGAATTATTCTACCTCCTCAAAGATTTTTTCCTTTTTTTATTATCAACATCATTTAAATGCACAATCTGTCTAAAAATGAAATTCCAGAAAAATTCTGACTATGGGGAACATTTTCAAACATTTTAAAACTTATACCTTTACTTTAGATGCTTCTTTTTCGGAACCATATTTTTTAAACTGGTGTGCAACGTCCATTCAGTAAGGAACTTTGCCTTACAAAAAATTGGATAGTATGATAGTAATGATCTTGAACTACGTTCTTTAAGCAGAGACGTTTCCATTTTTATTTATATAGATTTATGAATTTTTAAAATCATCTGTGTAAAGATTAATCTACATAAAAATCATTTAATTGTATATACCTGCTTATCAGTTTTGGAAAGAACAATTTTGCCTGATAAGATATAACACAGATAACTCGAAAAAGTTTATTGCTCTAAATGTTCGTCGGCCAACAGTTGCTAGTTATTAAGCAATTGAGACAGACATGGCTTTTCGTTTAAAAGTAATATTTTTGTTTCTTTTAGTTCTAATAACTTGGTTCGATACCTCCTCTTGTAATAGTGTAACTCAGTACAGACTGCCCAACAATACCGCCCCACAGCATTACGATATTAAATTAAGTACCAAATTACAAAGTGATGGATTTCGTTTCAGTGGAATTTGCACGATCACTATCAAAGTCTTGCAGGAAACCAACGAAATTGTGTTGCATTCAAAATTATCTGATATTAGAGGGGTAGAAGTCATCCCAATATTTCCTACAGTTGGCAATATTACGGGAGAATTTCGAAAAATTAAAGAAAATGAATTTCTTATAGTTTCTTTAAAGCAAACATTACCTAAAGAATCATCCATCAATTTAAAAATATGGTATATTTCGGAGCTCCGTACTGACGAACTCGGCTTCTATCGATCATCTTACTTGAATATATATGGTGAAAAAGTGTAAGTGTTATAAATTTATATTAAAATGAAAGACTTATATCTGGATTCCATTCTAAATACAATAAATAATTATGTAGGTGGATAGCAGCCACACAATTTGCTCCAACTGAAGCAAGGCATGCATTTCCATGCTTTGATGAACCAAATAGAAAGGCCACTTTCCAATTAGAAATTCGCCATCCAAAGATACTTAAAGCAATTTCTAACACAGATTCTTCTAGAAACATCGATAAGTAAGTAAAATTTACCTTAAACGTTTAAATTTTCTGAATTTTTGTTTTTCCACTCTGACTCATTATAAATAAGTAAAGTACAATATAAATTATAATTCTTAACGGTGCAATTAAAATTGAAAATGAAAAGGTATGAATTAATTAATTCTTTCTTAATTCGTTTACATTTTCTTAAAACGATAATAAGACTTCTTGCTTGTTTTCTCAAAATAAGAATTTAATAATATAAAATATGGTTTATTCATCGCAACTATATTTTTGGCATTTATAACACTAACATAACCATTATTATTAACATTTATAATAAGTAAAATTATTTTTTTTTATTACTTACAGCGAAGATGGAACAAAAATCACACAATTCAAAAAAAACTGAAATAATGTCGACGTATCAAGTAGGATTTTTGATTTCAGATTTCCAATATATGGAGATCGAACCAAAAAATTCAAATATAAGTTTTGAAATATATGGAGCAACACCGAAAATATTTTATATGTATCCTTCGGTAGTTTTCTCTATTAACCATTTTATAAATTTTACAAATTATTTTGGAATATCGTTCCCAGTTGCGAAAACATTCAGACAAGCTGCCATTCCGGATTTTTATTTTAGTGGAATGGAAAATTGGGCAATCATAATGTATAAGGAGAGCTCGCTAATAAACACAAACAAACATTCAGAATTGAATAAAATAAGATCGATCACTATTACTGCACACGAAATGGCACACTGTTGGTTTGGAAATTTAGTAACTATGGATTGGTGGACGTATGTTTGGCTAAATGAAGGATTTCCATCCCTCTACGCATACTATGGAGCACAAATGGTAGGTAGGCATTTTGTAGTAAATTAGTTTTCATGTTATATTTTATTTGCTTTTAACAGTCATATCCGGAATATGACTTTATGCAACTATTTGTGGTTCAGCAAATGCATCCCGTACTAATGTTTGATAGCACACATTCTACAAGGCAAATGAGTAATTATGTTGAAAAACAGGATGACATTATGAAAAGCTATGACAAAATTGCTTATGAAAAATCCGCATGTGTTTTGCGCATGTGGGAGAATGCATTTGGGAGGAGCAATTTCAAAAAGGCCATAGTTTGGTATTTGCAAGAAAAGTAAGTCCCTAAGAAAACTTTGAAGAAATGTTCAGTATAGAATAAGCGATTTTTATTATTATACCTCTACCTCTAATACTTTAGGAGTTATTAATACACAAAGTTCATTAATTTCATCACTCATGATGATTATCAAAATTCTTTGGAATACTTCTCGTAGTCCCAGAAAACTAAAGTTTGGCAAGCATGCTGAAATATAAAAATTTATGATTTTTAACCGAAAAAGCTGTGGCAACTTTTGTCCGTTTACTTTTGAGGTCTATCAGAATACCTTTTAGTGAAGCAGGTAGTACCATAAAACTGTGTTTGGACGGAAATTTCTGTTTGAGTTCGAGTGAGTTATTTATTACTAAAATATTTATTTCTTGAGTCATATAGACACGGTTTTTGCTCCTAAACGTCTATCAGGATCATACATTTTACCGATTTCATTGTTTTTATACAATAATTATAATAATCTATCTATAATAATTCACAAACAATAACAATAATAATTGAAAATACATATTTAACCTTCTTTTCCACATATTCCTTGCCCATTTTTCAAATAAGTCTTTAGCAACCAACTTTTATTACCTTTTTTTAGTTAATAAATGTGCAAACGCTTTTAAACTTATATTACTTCTCAAATTGAATTAGAAACAATTCTAATTTTCAAAAAGTCATATGATTACTTAAACGTCAGGTAATATGAGAGATATGGGTGAGTTACACCACATGAGTCGATATTTATGAGAAATCATATGCTTTTTCATATGACTTATCAGATAGTGTAAAAGCTACTTTAGTCAGACAAATTCCTGACTTTGTCCTTTGACTTTTGTTATAAATATTTTTATTTTTAACTAATATTACTTCTATTGTTCTATTTCCATTTGTGTATTGATAAAGAAAACGGAAAGTTTACTATTTCATAAATTTATACCTACCTCTTAATTTAACTTCTAATCTTGTTTTCAGTAGTGCAATCTTTTAATTATTTATTTACAGCAAATTTAAAAATGTTGACGAGAAAACTTTAATTAATGCCTTTAAAAGTGCTATACCGAATGTTCCATTGGAAGAAATTGATAATACTATTAAATCATGGACATCTCAAAAAGGGTACCCTGTACTTACAGTAACCAGAGATTATAACACATTATCAATAACAGTGACTCAGGAAAGGTTTATAAACCTTGGTGATGTAGACGAGATATCCCTTTGGCGAATACCCATCAATTTCGTAAAGGAAAATTCGAATAGAGATTTTATAGACACAAGTGTCGATATTTGGATGGAAGGACGAACTTTAAAACTCAGCGGAATGGTAGGCAATAAAAAAAATATAACACTCGGACCTAAAGAGTGGATTATCTTCAACAAGCAACAAACTGGATACTATCGGGTTAACTACGATGAAAAGAACTGGCATTTGATAATACAGGCCCTCAAAAAGAATCATACATTAATTCATGTCTTAAATAGGGCTCAATTGATCGATGATGCTTTTTCACTCGCAAAAGTTGGAAAATTAAATTACACAGTACCTCTTAAGTTGATTGAGTACATGAATCAAGAAAAATCATACGCACCATGGGCCACATTAAATTCAAAGTTTTCAGAATTAAAAAGACATTTACATGGAACAACTACATACACCTCGTTGATTAATTATATTGGAAAATTAGCAGGAAAGGTACTCAAAACTGAAGGTTTTGATTACGAATTTGTTGACACAATTATGACTAAATTAAGCTATGAAATAGTCTCAAATTTTTTTTGCGAATACGATACTAAAAATTGTCCTCTAAAAGGCTCTGTCTGGGACTACCCAGATTTACGATCTGTTTACTACTGCAACCAAATGAACCTTGTGGAAGAACAGACATTGTTAAAACTTCAAAAACTTCTTCGGGAAGAAGATGATGATAATATTCGACAAGATCTATTGTCTGCGTTCGGATGCTCTAACAATGAATTTCAAATATATTTCTTGCTCTCCTGTGTCATAGAAATCCCATCTAACTTAAAACTGACAGAAACCGAACGAGAATCTCTTCTGAAAAATATTTACCAGAGTGGAAGCATAGGCTTAAATATGACTATGCAGTTTATTTCAACCGAATGGAGATCTCTTGAACACATTCTGCCTGATTCCTTAGACAAAATACTTCCTGATATGGCCAAATACGTAAACACACTGGAAATGAAGCAATTGGTAAATTAATTATTATCATTATTATTAATAAATTATTCTCATATGAAAATTCTTACAGTTTGAGCAGATGGTAAGCCATATTGATGCCAAAGTAGAAACTCTTACAAATGCAAGATCTGAAATAACAAACAATTTGAGATGGAATATTTTATATAAACGCGACGTAGAAGTTTTCTTAAATTCAAGTCCATACCATTATATTTCATTATGGACACTTATTTTAGTTTTAACAAAATCTATAATTTAATTATGTTTGAATATATTAATTAATAATTTTATTCTGATCGAATATATTAATTATGAAGAATTAAATAAATAATGAATTGTATAATATATATAAAATTGTTTCGTTTTTCTATTCCTAAATACTAAGCCAATTTTAGTGGTTTTTATAATGTTTTTTAACTCTAAGACTATGATATACTCTACTGCAAATTAAGTAACAATTTTTTTAAATGAAAAAGTTTCGTACACACAGTCGGTAACTATCATTTATATTTGCAATCTGGATACAAAATAAAATTTTTTCATGATTTTTAATTTTTTCCACATGCATGAAATGTGAAACTATGACAGCTGATTATATAGCAAATTTGGCATTGAATTATAATAAATTTTAAAAAACGTTGTGTAGGTATTCGAAGGTTTTAAAATTTGAGAAAAGTGCATCAAATTACCATGACATTTAACCATCTAAACTCCAAACCTTACTCCAGATAAAGTTTTTGGCTTAAAGTGGGCATAGTCCAGGTATGTAATTTGATTTGATTTTTGTGAAATAAAAACTGATATGATATTGTTATCCAAATAAATATGTATGTATGAAATGAAATTAGTTGAACAAAAGTTAATTTCCCGATTAACAGGTTAATAGATTAATTATAACTTTATTTAAGTATTTAACACAGCGAAGACCAAATATTTACAGATCTTTCACATATCATACTTCTATATATCATCATGCTACTTAATTACAGTCACAAATTGCTAAAATGTCTAACTCCTTCCTACAAGTTATAATAACCAAGTTGTTGGCGTTCGCCTCATAGAGTGGCTTAACCTACCACAAGGTATATTTTCACCGTCATTCACCTGCTCTTAATTCCGGACTGAAACCGAACTAATCACATGACTATCGATAATAGTCGACGTTCCGATACAGAATCGAAAGTCACCAAGTCACGTCCAAAGTTTCTGGAATTGACGGTGGAATTCGTATGGCATCCACTTGAATCTCCAGAAATTGTGCCTACGTGGTCTGATCCGTATTCCATGCATGTCACACTTCCACACCTCTGCTGGCTCCTTATGAAAATGCTACGGGAGGAAAACTGTCGAGGCCTTTACCAAAATATACCAAAATATACCGAATATACCAAAATGTTTGGAACACACGCAGACAGAAAAAGGGACTTTTCCATTGGTATCAAAGCCAGAAATCGGGCAGGTCACCCAGGTGGGCTGGTTGCCGACAAAATCCCTGCTGTCTGCATAGTGCCCAACATATGCGGGCGAGAATGGAATAAATAAGAAATTCCGAGATTAACCCGGATTTGTCATAATTGAATTACCTTCAACGACATGTCGGTCATGTCGCATTTAATAATTTCGTGCTCAGCGCTTTAAGAACCCCCTGCGCGATGAGAGGGCTATTAGAAAGTGGGATACGCACCGGAGGGTGCTTAATAGGTGCCCGTACAAACTGAGATAACCATGTTGATAGTCAGCTCCGACCTGATTAGATTAGCTTTTGATCTTAACTACATAAATACTTTAATGAATGTTTATATTAAGTGGACTGGAAAGCAATTTTTATCGAAATTACAGGATATACTAATTTTGTTTTTATGAGCGACATTTATTTTATTACTCTATAAAATCATTCACCAGTATCAATTTCTTCCTTATAGAAATTTCACCACTGAAAACAGGAACTAGTTCATTGAGCATTTCCAACGTAAAATTTCAAAACCTTTATTTACAAAGTCAATTTAAAAATTTAAGAAAAGTAAATCACTCATGAATTTCACCCATTCAAACGAGACCTATCAGCTGGTCTAAATCATTTGATTTTGGATTTTGTTATATGTCCAGGACTTTATATTCAGAAGATGCTAAAATCTCATGATAATACATATTTTTTTAATATATAATATAATAAAAATCCAATTCAAAAATGATGAGCCGCTGATAGATCTAGTTGAAATATTATAAAAAAAATGTTCTATAATAACGACAAAATAATTCCAATATTTAATAGTAGCATAATAACTTTTATTTCTGGGCTAAAACATGAAAGTCACACAATAATTTTTATTCCTAATCTAAATAAATAAAAATCATTTGATAACTTTTATTTTCGATCTAAATAAAAAAAAATTAAAATCATCTGATAACTTTTATTCCTGATCTGGCATTCAAAAGTTATTCAATAAATGTTATAACTTATGATTATTAAAAAAATTAATTGATTCTTGATTTTTTAATAATTAAAATTGCAAATCTCAAAATATATAAGTTAATGGAAAGTACGTTTCCTACGGATCATATGTTTCTATATGTTTTAGAAATCTGACCACTCCTTCCAAATAATTTTTTAGCATAAAATTTTAATAATAACTCTTATAATCCCTGATTGAAATACTTCAACTGGAGTGGTATTTTTTTGTTTGATGTGACTAATTTTAAAGTTCTAGGATAGTGGCTTTTACCACTTCAATCGCTTTTGAAACGAGCCTAATACGTTTCCACGGCCAGTAACTGGCACTATTGACACAAATTACGAAGTGCCAAGATACCAAAAATGCTAGTTAGATTTTATGGTTATTGGGCTTCATATATTTTCCCCTAAAGTGGCTATAAATAAAAATTAAATAAATATATGATTTAATAGAATTCAAATACAGCAGAATATTTTTATTTTATGTTTGGAGTTATAATCTCCTTCCCCCACACTGTTATCAAGTTCTTATCTAACAAACCAACGTAACTAAGCAACTTCTCCAAACTTTATGATATAAATTCTAACAGAGTAAAATTGATTTCCATCCATATCCGCGGTAATTTCCACTTCCTACTTAAGATGTTGCTAAATGCGCAAGGCCTTATCAGACCCTTATTTGACGGGTAATTTATATTCAAAATCATCCGGATATAAGTGGTTTTGGTACAGCGTTACTAATTAAAGCAGGCGCAAAATATATTACTAGATATAATTAAATATAAACAGGGTCTAGATGGTTGATGCTGCACCCTCATTGCTTAATGCGATTACAGCTTTGCTAAGTTGTAAATTTCTTCGAGAATTTACATCTTGTGGGTAAAACTTCTTAGCGAAAAGGAAACAAATCAGATCACACGAAAATCTCCTGTGAAAATGTGAAAATTAATAGGCACTCATTCCCAGTACCAGTTTCGTTCGCACACCCGACATAAAAGATCACGGTGCCATAAAGAACCACATTAGCAGTGTCAGCTGTGGGGTTCTAACTGGGCGCCACCGCTGAAATGAAATTTATCGACAGCCGTTTCAATATTTTCCGATAAAATCCACTTGTTGACAGCGAAAATCTCTTTATACGGCGCGTCGCGCCATGGGACTGATACTCGAGGACTAAGGTCCTTGCAGTTCTCGTGCTTCGGTTATAAATACGCGGTGTGGTGGTACCGGGAGTCGTAAGTTATCCAGAATCCTGCCCTTGTATTGTGGGTGGGTATATTTTTTTGGAGAGACATAAAAAAGGACTCCAATGCCTTCATCAATATATGTTTGGTTGAAAACGCCACACTTCTACTGGCGCGGAGACGACCATAAATCGATCCTGCTCAAGATGTTAGACATTGGACTCGGATGGATTAGAGCCACCATGGGATAACCATGAAAAAAGACAAAATTCATCCGCCATGGGATCCTAATCCTAGCCAAAACATCTGCGCTTTGATTTATCCCACTTTACATCAATCTCCTTTACGAGCCAAATTAATCTCCTCCCAGTAAGTTAAGTGGGTTATCCCAAGACGGTGCAATATGTCGGATTCTGGGACGTCCACGATTGAGCCAGTGATAAGCCATCATGCCTGCTTTGTATTCTCGACGGAATATGCTTGCACTGAATATGTACAAATTGTTGCTGAATTGCGCAACTTTTCTCCTTACATCTCGCTAAAATATAGTTATAAACCGAAAGTTATAGAGCATGCACCGATAAGGGTTTTATTACTATGATTTATGTTTTCCTGAATATGATACGCTTTAAAATGGATTGCTACTGAATTCTCTTGACGAAAACAACCAAATCAAAACTTCTACATATTTTTCAAGTAAAACCCATGCTTCTGAGAAGAAATGTAACTTATCTCTACAGAATCTCACCCAATATCGACTGCATAAGATAGTACTATAAAATTTAGTCAAATTTTGAATGCTCCCGGCAAACAGAATGCGTTAATATTTTGTAATCCAAGTTTTATAAATTTTATGCCTTAAGGGCGCTTTCAGAAGAAGACGCTACACAACTTTTGTAGGAAACTTCTGTTTTCCTGCTAAAAGCAAAGCGTGAACGAAAGAACATTTGTGGGAGCATATTTTCAAAGGAATAAGTTATATGATAAGTAGCACTTAAGCAAAGTATTTTATATGCTGAAAAGTAATAAAAACTGTTACTGCGTTCTCAGATTCAAAGAAATGAAATATTTTATGTAGATAAATCAATAAAAGATTCAAGATTAGTCACTCTAAAAATACTTAGAAGCAACAGAATTTATTAGGGTTTGCGTTCTCTTAAAAAAAAAACTTAAATGAGTTGTATTTTAAAAATATATCAAATTAATAAGACTAACAGAAATTAGTTATATTTTCCATATTTAAAATTTAAGAGTACACTACAGCCATAGCCTTTGTAGTATCATAGATAGATAGATCGAATAATTATTTTATTACAACTGATGATATGGATAAAGTAATTAATTAAACATTTTTTTACAAACAAAAGTACAAATAAATAATTGAGAGATTCCATAGAATTAATAAAAACTAAATCATCAATTTTTAATTACATAGGTCAACAAATTTAATTTAAACTTTTTCGGTATCCGAAAATGGAATATATTATTTTTATAGGAATTTTTTCCTAAATTATGAATTCCCAAATATGTAAGTAATGAGTTTATATTAATAATACAATTAAATTAGAGTTGAAAAGAGAAAAAGAGAGAAAAAGATTGTATTTTGATTATTTTTAAATAATCATTAAAAAATATAAGAAATATACATACAACGTGGTTTACCTGACTTAAAAATTTACTCCTAACACCAGTGAGCTACATTTTAAAGGGCTCATTATTCACATGGCAATCTGTGAGAAAAATTTCAAGGGCAGAATGTTCGTGTTAAAGTACTCTACAGAAAAGCTCTTATGCATTTTTCCATAAAATTTAATTAAGGAGCCTAAAAGCTTTTTTTTCTCATTGGTTTTTGTCATTTTCAGAATATAACATTTCATTATTAATACAGTGTATTATGAAAATCTTAATAAATGTTCTCTTAAAAGGGCTCTTTGTCTATATAATAAATTTTGAGAATCAAACTCTACGAGATTTAGTCGAAGAACCTGATTTCACCAGCCGAATAGGAAAATTAAGAAGTATAGTTAATTTAATGCTCACCATCTTTATTTAATTAATAAAGAGAATATGTTTTTTTAGATGTTATTATTTTGTGATTACTTATCCAGGAAGTTGTTACTATTCTATTTGACGGAAAACAGATGTTTTTTTGTCAAATACAATACTGTTTTATAAGAAAAAGCAATCAAATCCTCATATTCCACTCAACATTCAATAACCAAATTGAACAGCAAACAATGTAACACTTGAAAGGGCAAAATTTCGATTTCTCCAATAAATTGAAAGGGCCATTGACATCAAAATTATAGACATCCTTCGCAGCGAAGCGACGCCATTGATGCAATCTTCTTCTCAAATCTCATTGATATGAAGTGTCATCATCATAAACGGGGATCGACAGAAACCCGCACTATCTGCTTTTGGGGTGTTTAACTGTCTCTCCAGTCAAGAATCGTTATCACGTTCGTAATTTAATTTTATCGGCGGAATGTACGAGTAATTCTGCCACGAGTGCATCGGAAAGCCATTTCGACCGCCTTACCTTTCGCCAACCTACACTCTTGTAGTACCTGAAGACGTCGGAGCCGGCGAAAGAGCTCCGCATGTGGAGTAATTTCGCTTCAACAATGCCACGAAAATTATCTGCAGCAAGGAGTCAATTCGATCAGATATTTGAGTGGTATGCTGTGTGTCTGCCTCGAGCTTTAATGGAACTTGTAAGCGTTGTCCATTAGGGATAAATGGAAGTTTAATTAAATCATGACGGACGAACGACAGTTCACGGTTTAAACCATTTTACATAATAGCTGTGTTCTTTTCGTTTATCCAGAACAACAGGAGATTTTCTATTGATTTAAAATTTATCATATGAATTTCCTACAGCAAGGATTTAAATTTCTAAAAACAGCATCAAGTTGCACTGATTTGTTTCCACTTTAACGTAAACAATTAATCTGTAAAATATTCAGTTTAAATTTTGAAGTTTTGCATTATTAAAGTCAAGGCAATTTGATGTAATATTGATGCAAATTCCAAATCCTTATTCAAAGAAACTATTAATAAGTTTCCGTTCAATATTAAATTGCCTTTTGTTCTGGATAGACGAAAAGAACGTGGCTAATAAAATCGTTTATTACTCTCCTGGGAAAGGTTTTGAATCGCAAGGAAATAAAAATGTTAGTAGTTTCAAAATTCTTTTCAACTTAGAGCTGATTTATGTATGTAAAAATGTGGATGAAAAAATCTAAAAAATTTCATCAAATTAAATTAATATTGTTAATTTAAATTTATCTGTATTTTTTGCATTGATTATTAATCAATTTATTTTTCTTATTGTGAGTAAACAAGTTTATGTTTTTATAGCTCGATTTGAACAATTGCGGCTAATTTTTAACTTTGGAATCCAGGGAATGAACGTATAGCATCTGCTGTGATACTTTTGAAATTTCCAATGAACTTTAATTTTACATTGTGTGTGTACACTGACATAACAATTAACATATAATAATTAAAATCGGATCAGCAGTTATTCTAAAAACACTTAAAAAACACGACAGCTTTGTATTGACAAATAAATTATACAAGTCGGCTTAGTAACTACCTCGTTTCCAAGATTACCTCTTCCATAAAAACAAATACTGTTTATATTATATTATATTACGAGTATATCATATTATATTAAGTATAGAAGTAGTATCAAAAATTAAAAGTTACCGTATCTCGTAGTTTTTGCGCGAAGCGATAGATTATGTTATTTAAATATTTATAGTTATGTAAGTTTAATTTATGTTTAATGGCATATTGTTTCCCAACTCTTAAATAATTAATCTTGTTATATAAAAATATTCGAAATAACAACCTTAATCATATTTCTCTTTAAGGGCTTTAAAATACCAAAAAATGTAAACTCTTTTCATTTTCCCTTTTTTTCCTACCGTAAAACTTCTTTTAGACAATTTTAAGTATGCTTTTACGAGAGGCCTTGTACTTACTCGAGTCTTGTATCTAAAAAACCTCACTCCTGAGGAAATCAGATTAAAGCAAAACTTTGTTCAGAAGTCGCCCAGTTGGACCATTCCACCGTCCGGAAATCGTTTTGGCATCATTCCCAATCGAATTTTAGCTAGTCACACACTCTGCTCCTTAACGACGTGTCGAAAAGTCTTTAAGGAGTTCGCCAGCAGGCTGTCCCTTAAAGAATTACTAGAAGGCCGAAAATGCCCAAAATGCGAAAAAAATCGACTTTGCCCTTCTCGGTTTGGGAGAAAGCATTTTCTAGCTCAATGAAGTATCCAATCGTCCGGAGCTTAGTCGCGTATGACCCCAGGATGACACACAGCCGTTTTAATGTACATTTAATCCAAATCATCTTAAAGTGCCGGGAATTGCGGCGGAAAAACAAATGGACCAATTTTTACTGTACGAGAGATGCAGAAGATACCTCTGGGGCTCCGGTGGAGCTTCCACAGGGGCCGTTTGGATGGAGATTTTCGAAAAAGCTCCAGAGTTTGGAGGCTGCTTGGTTTCCAGCATCTTATCACTGGACCATCAGGAGCTGGTGCGGTGCTCTGGGAGCATCCGGAGCTATGGTTTTTGGCGCATGTGCCAAGGTACAAACAACACTGATTCTGGATCCAGGATGAAAAATGACCGTTTTCTGTCGCGTTCTTCGGGCGATGGGGGAGCCCCGAGTTTTCGGCACATCATAAGCCAAGGAGCATCTGTCATCTGGGCACATTCCCGGCTCCCATCTTTTGGCTCAGTTGCTCACGGATATTCCGGGAACCCGGACGTGTATACTTCGAAATATTTTGGAGGAAAAATTCCTTATGGTTTGGTAGTTCGCTTTTTGCATCGGGATACAGGCGTAATTTAATTTTTTCTCTTCTTTTCGGAAAAGAAAACTAAAAGGAGAGGTGGTGGTAGAAGTGGATGGTTCATTTTCTAATTTTTTGTATAGTGTAAAAATAGTGTGGAAATGTGATAAATTCGCTTGAAGCGAAATCATAGTTTTTTGGAGTTGTGGTTTAAAAGAAATTGTTTTTCTATGAGTGCTTATGATTTGTGTTTGTAATTGTAGCAGAGAGCCCAGCGGCCTGTCGAGGACGCAGTGAAAGGATATCATAGCGCTTAAAAGGAGGAATCGCGCTGATACCTTGATAGTACGTTTAATTTTCAATAATTACCTAATTTCCATGACTATTGTAAAATTAAACCATCAATTAAAACTCGCGACTTTCACTTATCCTAGAATTTTTGGGGAGATCCATCCGCCCGAATGTCTAATCACACGTCAAACCCAAGTGGGGGTGGAGTGGACCCAACTTTTAGTATGATGCTGATCCACCACTTCATTTTCGTCCTCGAACTTTTGTTTATAAAGAGCATGTCCGAGTTGAAGGGCCGCAACCCTTTGAGCCGGTTTCCCAAGGGAAACCGTATGGAAATATGTTTTACGTGGGCCCATCTCGATTATTTTCAATCTAATTTCATAGTCTCTTCGTCCGAATCACCGTCCATCCTTTCGGTGTATCTCTAAGGCCGGGGGGACACTACCTACGAAATGAAACCCTTTTTCGGCCCTTAACCAGTTACGGACGATTTGGTATATGCGGTTTAATTTCCATCCTTTTGTCAGGTGTCAATTCGATGTTTCGATAAGAGTACCTAAGTAGTGTTGTCCAACCATCCTGAAAAACGTTTGTGGAAACAGTTTGTTAGTTTGGTAAAGCTAAAAAGGGGGTTTCCCTTCATGTCACGTTTGTGTACTTTAAACAGTAAAAGGTTTTCGGGGGTAGGTATGCTATGGATTTTCCAAACTTAATTAAGCGCGCTCCTTGCCACAATTACCCTGCCGCAGTTTGAACTGATTGTGCAGGGAAGCGCACTATCGTCAAGAAATTTCGACAATTTCAACCAAAAGATCGAGAAAATTAACCGGGCGGTTTGTCGAATAGTTTGGCGTTGGTAGGTTTTATACCCACCACCTTCAAATACCATCCCTTCGAACCGCCTTCAAAACCGGGAAAAAGTAGTGTGAGAGACAGCACAAGTGTGTCACAACACACCTCGTGACATTATCAAATAGGGTAAGGGACTTGTTGCTCGGGTGTGAGGTGCCCAGAACCATCCCTTGGTACTCCATCGAGGGTGGGTTCTGCACCTACTCTGGCTGGAGGGGCTTCAGCCTTCCTTTCATTGGAAATTCAGCGCACGTCGGGGAATAGTAGTTTCTGGTGTACTCAAGGATTTTATAAAAGACGACGGGTATAATTTGGATTTAACGAAAATCTCGTTATACCTTTAATAAATTTAGGCTTGCTTGCTGTCGAGTGATGTGCAAAATCGATTTCGCTATGTTGAGAAGTTTATGGGACCGCAAAAATATGGTAATTGCCGCCGCGATGTAATAACGTTGAGAGCCACTTAATTATGAGCACAGATTGAGGTTATCGATGGTTTGAGAGGTAATTCAAAAAGTAGGTGTAATAGAAATACCACCATTGCATTACATAGAATTAAGGAACCGATGCTGAATTAATACCACATATCGACCTCACTCAATTATTGAAATTTTAATATTGCGTTTGTAGCTTATAACTCCTAATAAAATAAATAAATCGCTCTTCTCATCAGACCTTAATATTTCCAGAAGCAAAGCGCCAATTTGAAGGTCGCAAGCTCATTATAATTTTTCAAATATGTTCCATATTAATATAACAATTTTCGTTTCAAAAAACAAAACAAAAAACAACCATTGGAAACTCATGTGTAAAAAGACGTCTACACCTTTTACTTACATAAACAATTTAAAATACCCCTTAAAATAAACAAATTAAAGGTTTATATCTTTTTTAAGTTATCGACGGTAATAAAACAAACAAGCACGCATATACATATCATATTAAATTACAAGTCGAAATCGTTAATTATTTTTTAGTTTGAAAAGAATGGAAATTCCCATTAACTATATTTTCCTCAATTCTCACCAAAAGCAACCGCAGAAAATTGGGGCACAACAATTTCAGATTTCGAAAATATAAAATTAAACTCAAACTTAAGTTATGCCTTAAAAACTATATTCTCAGAAGTGCTCGGTCTCGAGGAAACATTCCAAGAAAAATCGTCAAATATCCAATAAGTTATAAATTTACTACTGCTACTAACGTTTACATGTTTGAAAATTCAACCAAAAACGCAATATTTTCACGAATTTTGGTTCATCAAATTTTAAGATAGTAAATAATTTAGTTTTTACTGTCTTTAAAATGTGTTGTCCCTATCCCTTACATTTTCAACATATGTTTGTTATGTATTTATATATTTTTATTAATTAATATTTTATTTTTATCGTTACTACTATACTATGCACTAATTATAAGCCTCCATGAGGTACAAGTTTTCGATTTATGATTTATAAAAGGACATAAAATCCTGGTTGCTCTTTCACTTTATGGATGATTTGCGCGATGTGGATTTTGTAAGTTAGGGTTTTATCTAATTTTATACCCAGATATTTAACATTCACGCATCCCATAATTTCGGTGCAGGTTATTTTTAGATTTGATGTTGGTAGCAAGCATAATTTCCTAATTTTCGTTAGAATATCCTGAAGGTAGAATATAAAGCAAATTTAATGAACCTTTGCCCAGACAACTAACTTTCGCTTAAGTAATTGAGACGAAAATCAAAGAGCTTCTCCATCAGTTAGCACGTATACACCACAGGTCGGAATAGACTCGTTGAATCAAAAACTTAGAAAATAGATGCCTACTGATTTTGAAAATTATTATTAATCACATACGTAAATAGTTATTTAAAATTAATTGGCAAAATGCCATCTATTCCGCGACTAAGGCTTTTACTGAGTACTATATACATAATTTGGTTTTACCAAAGGTTTTCAGATATTAAAAAAAAGGCAAATAACTACAAGAAAATATTTTTTTTGGAAAGTAAATACATATAATGTAAATCGATAAAGAAGAATATTTTTTTATATCTCAATTTCTGAAATTATTATTCCCTCCATATACCTGTAAACTACAAAAATTAATATGACCTCAATATATTTAGTCTAGTTATTAATAGTTAGAAATCATAATTTTTAAAACAATTACTCGGTTGGCATAAATTGAAAAAGCTAAAATCTAAACATATTGATATTTATACAATTGCTACACCATACAGTAACAATCAACAGCAATGAGGTAATTTTTAGAATTTCTAATATTTCATACACAATAGATTGTTTTCAAACTTTAGCAAGACCAAAATGTTACAAAATAAATGTTTAAAAACATGTTTAAGGTACCATCACAGTGTGACCGGCTGAAAAATAGTCAATTTTCGCAATTTTTTTTCGGATGAATAGGATGGAAGAATGGGGAAGAATTTTTTTTTACGATTAAGATCACTATTTAGCAATCCAAAAAAAAAATTTGTTTTCATTTTTATTTATTTTTTATAATTATTTTAATTTTTTGAAAAAAGTGTCTTTAAAAAAAGTCGGCTATTGGTACCCCCGTTTGCGGCCGCAGTTTTCATTTTGAAAAAACAAATGAAATAGATTATCGATCTGTAGGTAAGCCGCTATTTATTTATTTATTTATTTATACATCAACAGGTACAAAGCCATCTGACGTTTACAAAGAAAGATAGTATAAAAGAAACAGTATTAAGAGGAATCATACAATCGTTTTTTCAACTTAAATTTATCACAATGAAAATCGATCAGTGAGAAACATGCATTATAATCTCTTGACATAGCCGATAATGGTTCAAAGGAACCGTAATTGGTTCTGTGATTAGCTGTATAAAGAAAGTTTTGTCGTCTAGTCACACGGGGGCGTGAATTAATATTTACAAGGCTTAATAATTTAGGAGAATCTATAGCGCCAGCAACGATATCATGCATGAACATAATACCCGCAACTTCTCTACGTTTAGAAAGAGACGACAAATTGAGTAGCTTCAAACGGTTTGGAGGAGGGGTTCTTTATATAGCCTCTGAATGAAATTACAAACAAAATATTGCTGGTAATAAAATTGAAGAAAAGTGCAAGTTTATTACTAAGGAATTGATGTAATTAATCACTTGAGAAACTAACACATTAAAATTGATAATATCGGAATGTAATTCAAACGATGTAAGGCACAATTGGCACGGTGCTGACAAATGGAGATATTAAATACCTAAAGAGTGTCACATTCGCCGATGAGATTCTAAAAACGTTAGATTATTCTAGAAATAATGCACCTATCTTCGATTGAATCAGAGTGAGATAAACAAATGTAATAAACAAAATTCTAGTGACAGACTATTTTTTGATGAAGCCCAGTATTGAGTTGGTTTTTATGAATTGTTTTTAGTAGTAATATAATCGTCAAAATTAAGTTTAGAGTTAAAGTTAAAAGTTAACGCCCAAATTAAATAATCAACTACAAATTCCCATTCGTAAAGGAATAATGTCCACATTATTGTATTTTACTATACTTATATTCCAGTCTGAAGTAAATATGTATATATTTAATGTATTAGTGCCTAGGTATACATGAAAAGGATCACTAACATTTCGAAGCTAAAATCATATAGAAGGCAATTTCAAAGCCAGTAAATCTCTAAGTGCGCTCTGCACATGGGTCCTCGTATAAAAGTCATCTCAGCCTTAAAGAGGATTTCGCTTGCTGTTTTTTTCACAAAAATTGTCCATTTCCACGGCGACACCGTGGAGTTTCGAAAAAAAGGAGCATATACTCGCAATTTACAGCCATGAAGCAGGTCGCAAAAGCGGCTCTGAGGACCACCTAGAATCATGACGGTAGAATCAAGCCCCTCACATCACCCCACAATTCATTTGGCTTGCGTAACTGGGTCAGCGATCCGTAAATATCGAGCTCCTTTAATTTCCTTTAAAGCGTCGCAATTTTTCTTGTTTCCACCAACCAGGTCCTATTGCTGTTTTCGTCATTTTGATGTGGAAAAATTACAAAATCGTGCAACGCTTTGCATTTCTCTGTCGTTTCAATATCTCGTCGATATTTTTGCGTTCCACGTTCCACAGTACACCGGAAGGTTGGTGGTAACAGCGGAGGACGCAGACCTTCGCGTCAGGTGGGCGCGAAAGTTTTTATAGCGGAGCCGAAATGTCGGGGCGGAGTCCTCGAAGAAGGAGATCTTCCTATTTTTTTTTGATTGATGACACTGAAAGGGAAGTTTATTCCAGTTTGGTTCGAAATAGATTGGATTTCGAGACATGTACCTTTCCACATTTTCCACCGCTTTTTCATGTTTCGTTGGTTTCACTGAGGCACCTTTGGTTGTTCCCTCCTCGCAAGGAAGAGCTGTTCAAACGTTCAAAAGTATCGTTGGTGCTTTTGAGTTTTTCTGCTGATTTTATATGGAGAGATAAATTACTCTAATATTTTTTCCAGATTGCTGCACCTAAGGATGCTGCCAGATCGAATTAAGTGTGCTGTTCAATTTATTTCTATGTCAAAGGACACTGTCGCACGAAAAATGTATACCTCAGATGTGGTAATTCCCGTCTGCGTTGTTTTATATTCGTTTATGTACGAAATTCTTTAAAAAGTGAATTAATATACAATTTGAATGTATATTTTTCCAAACACGATTATTAGAAATTTTCAGGATATGTAAATATTGCAGTTATCTCTCTATGCAGTCCTAGTGGTAAGGATAATTATGGATTGTATTATCTCAAGCAAGCAAAATTCAGAGTATTTTTAAGCTGTTCAAACGATAAATCTCGATAAGTTAAAAAGAACTTGTGGTTAAATATACACTATACACAAAAGCGAAGTTCGTTACAATATAAAAATATACGCATAACTAGATAAGATAAGATATAGTTATGTATATGATGAAAATTATATATGTACAATGTACATTTCATTTTTATAATATAACAAGAACCTATAATATTGCTAGAAACCGATTTAATGCACCTATAATATTGTTATACATATATACAAATGTATACAGTATACCTCGTTTATGATCTTTTGTATCCGGATAGAAATTTAATCCGACTTGAAAACTATCCTTTTTGAACAAAAATTCCTTAATAAAGTTAATAAAATTTTCATAAATTCATTTCAGTAATCTTTGACTTTAATTCCAAGTATGGTTATTAAAATAATCCGATAGAAAAAACCAATCGAACTATTTTGACGTTATAAGCGGACAAATTATTTTCAGTCAAAGGTTAGGTACTAAAATGAATTTATAAACATTTTAGCAACCTTATAATATGAACTCGACTATGGTATTATTGAATTTTTTGCAAATATCTTGAATACCATAAAAAAAAAATTAAATTGAATATCCAGCCACTTTCATTTTAACACTGGTTTTTGGGACTCCTTGTATATTCTTTAACTATTTCCAAAAATTTCTTATATCTACAAAGTAGAGGCTGTCAAAATCTATTTATTTTTTTTATAAACGCTTATATGTATGTATATATATTATAAATATAATAACAAAGGATTTCCGACTTTCCATTACAAATCATTCATTCTTTTGAAGGGTTTAATCCAATCGAAAAACCTAAAGTTACTGACTGAAAATAAAAAGTTTTCATGTAATGAACGAACATAAGAAAGCTTCCTTTCTCAAAAGCAGAACTGTCTACGAAAATTGAAAAGGGACCGGATGGGTTCTAATAATTGTTTTTAAAGTTTTAGAGGATCTATGTTTCCGAAACTCAAGTTCATCTTTTGTGTGTCGGTTTAATAAAATAAGGACTCTGACAATCGATAGAAAGAAGCCTTTTTCCATTAATTCCCCTAATTTTACTTCAAAGGATTAATTTTTGTTCAGATTCCTCAACATTTCCTGGTAAAAGCTGAAAAGGAGATATAAATACTAACTTCACAGACGTTTTTATGTCTTTTCTTTCCATTTTATAGGAAAAAAAACCTTTTTATCCTATTATCTCTTACAGCTATAACTGGTAATGATGAGTTCGAAAGCATTCTGTCACCCATAGCGACTTCTTTGAAGTAGTTGCACATTTCCGGAATTATCACTTCCCACTGCCGCACTGTCCAAGTTCTATTGAAATTTCAAAAGGATCTAATCTTTGGGGTAAATTCGAGAAAGTAATCTGTGCAACCGATGTCTAGTTGAAAATGTCCCAGTAATAGGGCTCTTCTAGCCCTATGATTCCATCATATTCAACCGGTTAGCAGCCAATGCACAAGCAATAGTCGCTTCTTTTATAAAAGTCCTCGGAATCACTGCTCATCTTCTGGAGAAAATCTTGTAAGCCCACTACGAGGAAAAGAAATCAATCAAGGCCCCGACAAGAATCTCTGGAATGGGTAAGACCACTGCCGATCGACTCGCCTATCCCCAGTGGTCCCGGAGCTCCCGTGGATTCGTGAACTACTGAAAATGCTATTGTATGAACGAGAAACCGTCCATTTCCATTATTACTTGAATAACCGGGAATTCCTCAACTTTAGATGACCGGTGGAAGGAACGACCACAAAATCCCTCTGGGAGCCAATTCTTTCGAGGATGCCATTGTACCAATTCCTGGACGCCTTCAAGGAACTCTGGATAAATGTGGGTGCAACTTTCGATAACGTCCCTCGATAACGTCTTCCTTGTTTTCTATCTTTTCAAAGTCCCTTTTGCAGTATCTCCCACACTTTCTAGTGTATTTCAAAAAAAGTTTTACCGAACATAATTTTCCTTCGAGAATTGTTCGCATTTTTACAATCCATCTCCACTACAGACATCTCAACCTGCTGGGAACCTAGTGAAATTTTAATGACATCCAACTGAAGGTTGCATCGTCTTCAGTTCGGACAATAGAGAGAAAAAGGAAAAACCTCATGAAAAAATAAACAAAAATGTTCTGCAATTTCTTAAAAAAAAAACGTTTAAAAATTTAGTAGGTCTCTACCGTAAATTTATCGAAAATTCTAATTTAATAATAAGATACTACTGGAAGAATTAATTTGCAAAAATTTTTTTAAAAATCGAAGCAATAAAGCTTTTTTTTTCCTTTCCTTTTTTCCGGTATAAAAGTTATATTATTTAAGAAATAACAAAAATTACATTTTAATTATTTTTGTAAGTAATAATAGCTATAGCATTTAATTTTTGCGATCAATAATAAAACTTTTCGGCTAACCTTATTACTATTTACTATTCAGTTTGTTAGCAAACTCGATGAGATTCCACTATCTTTTTGAAATGTAATAATAAATTATTGAAAAAATCCAATAATTGTTTTCAAAAATTCAATTTTGAGTTATTCGTGTTAAAAATATGCTAATTCGCCGAAATACAGCCAACCCGAGTAAAATATCCAATTCTTTAGCTCGCCTGCAACGTGCCTAGCGTACACTCAAACATTTTCCATTTTTAAGCCTGCAACAAGCCCACAATAGGCCCGAAATGCATCAGCAACAGGCCCTAAACGCGCCCGCATGATCTTATTTCTATTCAAAAACTCTACGGGTCTAATTCGGGTTCATTCGAAAAATTTAGAGGTTTATGATCGGCGTACAAAACACGTTGTAAGCGTAATTTATATTTTGGGCCTGCTGCAGGCGCGCTCCGGATCTTTTGTAAGCCCGAAGTTGCATAGGATTGAGAAATTGAAAATGTTTGGGTGTACACCGGGTGCGTTGCGGGCGTGCTACAAAATAATGTATTTTTGTTCGGATAAACAGTCGTGTTTCAGGCGTGTTATAAGCGTCTCTATATGATCTTATTTTTTTCTTTATTTTGGAATCTGTCAAAACTAATTTAAAATCTAATAAGTTAAGAAAGTTTTGTAAAATGTTTATATATATTGAAAAAAATATGTCTAAAGACTTTAGAGTACAATTCTACTATGTATTTATTAGTTTATTCAATTTTTAAATGCAATAACAAACAGACAAAATTCAATTACAAGTGACCGATAAATTTTTCAAGATATCTAACAAATAATACAATTTTTCCAAGGGCAAATTTTCAATCACCAGATAAATTTTATTCGTCGAATAAAATTGTCCCAGTCATCAAATTGGCTTTAATTTCGAATAGTTATCAGACGGATAAATTTATCGGCTCCTTTAACCGGCAGATAGGACTATTATTCGCCAGTTAATTTTGACAAATTTTGACCTAAGAGAAATAAAAATTAATTGCTAGATAGTTACATGATTGATGTGTTCGTCAAAAAGAAGCTTCGAATTAAAAATAACTCCGAGATAACTTATAACACTTTTTTAGGATAATGACAGATTTTTAATTTCGTACTAAAATAAAGTAGCATTCAATTTTCTGGTAAATGTAATCGCAGTCTCGTTGATTAGTGATAGTTCTAAAAACTTCTAAATCATCACCATATAGCAAACAATAAGAATTTACATAACTTACTACTCTACTTACTGCTAACTAATTATGTAAAAATATATCTAGGTTTAGCTAAAGTGCTGAATAAACTAGAAAAATCAGAAAATAATTTCGAAATATATGCGAATTGCATATATGTAGCTATATAAAATCACTTTTTTCTACTCTACTCTACACTACGGGATGATAATTTACACTTAAGGTATTTAGTCATTTTCATGTTATAATACTTTATTATCATCTAATAGACTATTTTTGAGATGTTTTAATAACATGAGGAAATAAAAAAAAACTCTCTTAATTAAAATATTAAATTAATAATTTATGAATGAATTACTAAATTTACCAATAAATGCAAAATTGTTGAATTGAGAAATTGAAAAGTAAATTTAATTAATTACTTACATATACTTAAGATTCTTAACCAAAGTTTTATAAATAAATAAATTAAATAACCCCAAACTTCGAAAATAACCCATAAAAGACGGTTTTGATTAGAAACAAGAGTGGCCAGTATTAAAGTTAAATATTAAAGCATTCGGGTGGATGAGTGAGAGCCTTGTTTACCACAAGCAACCGATATTTATATAATTTTCTGCCCAGCCGGAACTTACAAGAAGGTTGGGGTTACGGCCAGAAAGGACTCAAGAGCAGACGTGGCATTTACCGAAGAATTAACAGTGGCGGAACGCATTCATAAATCTGCTGAAGGCCATTTGGAGCAGAACTAATTTTCAGCAGCGAGAATCTTTCATTTTCTTAATTCAATTGGCTTTTCCCATGAGAAAGTTATTCGAGAGTAAAATTTCCCGGAAAGATGGCGTGGAGCAGGTTTAAAGCGAACTCCCATGGCCAGCTGCCGTTTTGCCCCAAAAGCATAAACGCGCTATAGTTGTTTTAATTAGCCGAAAAAATGGCTGCATAGAGGGCGGGTCGGGCGGCGTCTATGCCCCGCTCGTTGCACCACCACCGCCGCGACGCCGACGCCCCGGCCACATTCAGAGGCCTCCGGGCGCCTGTCGTGAATTTGAACAAGCGGAAGCCGAATATTATTAATGTAAATTGCGAACATAAATTAATTTTGGTTCACAGGTAACAGCTCAAAGTGATTTATGGAAAAATTAAAGTGAAATTGGGCTGAATTAGTCGGCTTCCACAGAACACACAGAGTGAGCTAAAATTTCAAGTGTGGTCTAGCGTCATTTTTTTTCAAATGCAAACGCGATAATTTGCACAAATGTTGGATTCATTTGCGGTACATAAATTAAATTGTATGATACGCACAAAATGTAAATAAACTCTATTAGCGCTCTTTCCAAATGAAATTTTACATTTGGGCTATATTGAATAAAAAACTACGCATTTTGGGAAAATTTTTAGTAACGTTTCTATACAATTTGAAAAATGATATTTCATTTTAAAACGATAGCAATTTTATTACATGGAAGGAAAAAATATCGATACCTTCAAAACCATAGTAAAAACGATTAAAAATAAATAACACGTAAGGATTAATAATTAATTACTTCATTTCAATTAATTGATTAATAATAATTAAATTAATATTAAGAACCTTCAATTCTTACTTTAAATGTTATCATATCATGTGTGTTAAACCATTTACCAGTTTTACAATACCCAGTTTTACAATTTTTAAATGTTAAAATATCAAAGTGAATGATATATTTTTCTTTCACAAAGAATGAAAAATTCAATTTTAAACAAAAGCTACGTGAATTGCTTTCTTAAAATCATAGTAAATTCTAAAAAACACAGTAAATTTCTCTACGGCACTAAGACGTAATTCTAAGACTTTTAAGTAATTGTTCAAAGAAGTACCTATCACAAAAAAATGTAAAGCAACATTGGTTTTTAAGATTATTAGTTTTTATATTTCGACATATTTTGCTCGACATGTTAAACTTTGAAAAAATATAAGGAAAAGAACATTTAATTTTAACTGTCACACGGAAATTCAACTATGAATAATTCGCGGAATATTTGTAAATAATCACAGAAACATTACGTTCCCCGAAACATAATTAGCCGGAACAAAGCATCGTAACAATAACAATGGAAAGAAAAATAATATTTTAATTTTAAGTATTTTCCATAATTTCAACTTGCAATAAAAATGTTCATACAAATAGTATTCCAGGTAAACAAGGCGGAAAATTAAGAAAGAAATAAAGTGTATAAAAGTTTAATAGATTAAAAACCTTTCCTTTTAAGAAAATTTCGGAACTTTAAAAGAACAAAAATTATTAACTTTTTCATACATATTAGATTAAGTTAGCTCTTTCTTTCTTTTTAGCTCAACATTTATGCCAGCAATAATTAGTGTTAACTTATAGAACAGTTTTCAAACGCAAAACTTATTCTTCTGCAATAATGGATGGAATATCGAAAAGTTCTTCCAGTCAAGAGGATCGCACGTCCCGAAATAGCGGTGAGTATTTAATCTTTGTAATATAAAAACAAAAACTTTAATAATCTCCAAAAATATAAAATTGCTTCATATAATATTTACTGCATTTATACTAGTCTTATATATAGTGCCTTTAAATTTTGATTTTGTTGAAAGTTTAATGTTAATATTAATGCTTAAATTCAAATATCTACATATGTAACTAAAACTTAGCTTAGGATTGAGTGACAAGCAAAGCTAAATTTCTTATTTAACTTTCATTCAGCAAAAAATAAATTTTTTAACTGAATCATTTTATTATGTCAATAAATTCAGTATATTCAGGAAAGAATAATAAAATGTTATGGCTGATTATTACGTTATATCAATAAATTTTTTCACGAATTATATGAGATACACATACCAGACCTAAACAACGTCTTTTTTAATATTAATTTATAAAACAACAAATTTAAACCTTCCCATAATACTTCTTTCGGTTAAATTTAAGACGTTTTTTATTTGAAAAATGTATTTCTTTACACTGAGAGAAAAACTTTAATAACTTTAACTATTTCGTGTAGTTATAATTGCTATTTGCTAAAAAAATTGATAAATAGTAATATCAATTTACATTTCAGTTAAATTTAACTAACAATTTTTACAATTTACTATTCTTATAAGCTCGACTATTTAGGATAGCTATATGTACAATTCCTAGAATTGTCAAGTCAACTATTTTAAAATAATAAATTTTAATTTGACCAAAAAAATTGTTTAAACACCGCGTCATAAAAATCTGAAAATTCTTAACAATTTCGTTGGTCAAATTAACTATTACAAATAGTCAATCCTTTAGCCACACATCGCTTTATTAACGTTGAATTACTCAAAACCCACTGGCGTTCGGTGGCTCGAGGGTAAAGCTACGCGCGTACCAATTCAGAGTTCCTGGGTTCGAATCGTGGGAACAAAAGTCAACTTTTCTAAAAAGGCATCGGAATGGCGTGGTTCGGTTGAGTACAGCAGCCAAGCTTCCAAGGTTCAAATATAGCTCAGGTCGGCAATATCGGAAAAAATCAACTTTTTCTCGTTGTCAGCAGATTAACTATTTTTCTCATTGAAGAATTTTAAATTTTACTAATAGTTGTAGTTGACTTAATTAATTCAAATAGTTGTTTCAACTTCCTTCATAGTAAACATAACGTTTTTGAATTTATAAAATTTATTAAACAATAATTGGCTGAAAATCGTTGCGGTAAATAGTTAATTTTGTATTCGTTTATAGTAAAATCAACTATATTTTTCTTTCAGTGTATTTAAAACGACTAATTCTTCTGCGTAGCGCTTGCTGTGCGTTTAATTTTAATCTTCTTAATCATAAACTTTAAAATTTCACAGTCTCTGAATTTGACTCCGAAAACCCTTAAGTACCAAGGTTGGTGGAAATCACATAAACTTTAAAATTTGACAGTGCGCCATCATAAATTCATAAATTCTGACACTTGAAATAGGCGACCCCGAAAGCCCCCAAGTTCTAAGTGTGATGGAAAACGCATAAACTAACATTTGATAATGCATCTTGAATTCGTAAATTCTGGCAGTCGGGTCGAAATCAGCGACCACGAAAATCACCAAGTACAATGTTTTGGAATTTTCAAAAATGGGGATAATTTTGCAAAGAAAAATCTGCTGGTATCGTTTACACATCGATGGATAAAGCTAATTAGAAGTTGTATTTCACTTTTTATTTTAGATAGAGATATCTTGAAAAACTTCCTTTTAAATTGGAAAAGAATATGAAGAATTTATCATAAAATGGATTATCTTGACCAAACTTGAAGTCAAATTTAGAACTTAAATGCATTTTAATCGTCAATTAACTATTGACATTTAAGAACTTTATTGTTTCATAAAGATACATACTTATCTCTTATGATTTGCTCAGAAGATGTAAAAAAAGTGAGAGATAGTCAATGATGACATTTTTAGGTCGTATAATAATAAATAATAATACCTAATAATAAAAGCAAAATTTGGGTTTTCACTAAAAATTAAACAATTCTATTTATGATAGATCTCTGCATACATTTAAATTGCGAAATCAACGTGATGGTGCGCCATTAGGATATTTTTCGAATTCAGTTAAATGGGAAAAAGGTATAACTACAAATGCATAAAGCAATTAAATTCAAAGCAGACTTTAACCGTCCCATTCGGTGTATAGTCGTAGGACCCGCATTCTAATTAGGCCGAAAACTGGACCTACGCGTTTCACACCTGAGGTCTTTTCGAGAAGTAATTACTTCCAAACATTGTACTCATCTGTACTAGGGCCTATCCTACTTCCATTTCCGTCCCTCTGGTGGCAGGGTAATTAACAATTTTTGGCAACGCGGCTCATTTTAATGAATTTAACGCGGCATGTTTTCGGAAAACCGTCGGGATTTCGAGGAAAATCCACGAAAATATAGTGCGCGATATAGTATGTAACATCAAGCGGATACGGTCTTTTGTATTATTCAGAGAAATGACTATTTTCATGGAAACTGCCAAAATTTCGTGAAAGCATGAAAATGAAAAGATGAAAACGTGACAAGCGCCTCTGAAACTGAAAAATTTTTCATGAATACGAGTATCACGCGAGCTGTGTGTATGACACCAATCAATTTTATAGAGCCAGGCGATGCTACATGCTGATGATGTTTTTTTGTGTTTTTTACATTTTTTTTTTAAATTTATGGAATCCCTGCAGGGGTGGAGATGCTGCACCGGAAGCCTGACAAATGAGCCCTATGCAAAATAAAAGACCATGACATGCCTCAATTGCCTGGAAACAGCTTCACCCAAAAATTTAGTGGCTCACGTAATTTGCACCTCTGCCGAGGAGCGAAGAGCCCTTATAAATCGCCGGCTTGATGGCATCCATAAATAACTTTGTCCTAATAAGGAAGGCTTTTGGATGGAGGGGGCGTCGTAGGGTCCCTTGTTGGGGTGCGACAAGTTAGTGATCTTAGTAAAAGAGCCAAGTACGGCTAATTGACCTTTAAAATAATTTACGGACTTTCAGTCCCCTGGGATTTCTTCTAGACTGAATCCCATTTAGATCCCGTCGTGATTAATCATTTCCAGTAGGAATTTTCTCGGGATCCGTGAGGAATTCACTTCACAGATGAAATGGGCTACTATAGGAGCAACTCTCTGACAAAGGTTTAAAATATCGCCGGTCTTAGTGAGGGCGTATTGTCTGTCGTTTTCTACCATTGGTCTATACCTTACCTGGATTTAATCTAACAAAATTCACTATACCACGAAAAATATTGTCTTCCCTTCCTATCCAACCGAAGACAACGAAATCTGGCAAGTCAGTGACACAATCGAATTACTGCCATTTTCCCACATTTTATCTTCATTTATCTACTTTATCCACTTGGCACTTCCTTAAGCAGTCTACAGAAGATTTTTCAGGTGCAAAGCCGACGCGACGGTGGTGGCGCCGTGGCGCGGCAACCTGCTTTACCTTCGAAAAAGAAAGCAATAAATTCGAGGCAATGAGGGTGGGTTCTGTTTTATGGCATACCTGGAACACTCCCCTCCCGTCAGCCACTTGATTTTTGCTGCAGTTCGCAGGTGAAATGCTTAAAGATCCTTTTACAGCATAATTTCTAAGGGACTGGTTGCGTTAATTTCAGGTGAGGCTCTTCTCGTACCTAGACTCAATTTTTTCCCTTTTCCGTTGGACGATGCTCGGAAAAATTGAAGTGGAGTGCGGGGCTGCACACAACCCCAGCAATAGCAGCCAACTCAGGGTAGGTGTGCTCAGCAAGAAAGTACTATATCCCATTGTTTTCCAGGTGAACTGGAGAAAAAAAATGTTTTATTATTATTTTTTTTTTTTTTTTTGTTCACTACTAATGAAATGCAAACAATCTTCTGTGCTGAGTGCAAAAACACCCTCTCCTTCGACCATTCGATGCTCGTTTGCTAACTTTTAACCCTGGCCTATTTTAACTACAACAAAAAGTTGCTGGCCATGTTTCAGCAACATTATGACTTTGAGCTTCTAATCGGTTGAGTGCGTTCACTTCCGGTTTATTGCACTGTGTGCGGTTAATTTTTGAGAGTACCTACTCGTCAAGAGTTTGCTTTTATTTTGAGAATTTTTCTTTTTTTTCAAAACACTTTTCCTTCAAGAGTTTTTTACTTGTGTTTGAGCTATTTCACAGATTTTTATCCTGAAATATGCCCTCTGGAAGAGTATTATACATATGACATAACGTAAGGATAGTTTTTCGAGAATTATTTCTTTAGGATACCTAACCTATATACATAATTTTAAAAGATTACTAGCAGACCCGATAGACGTTGTTCTGCCCTTTTCGGTAGGTGGCACAATTTTATAAGTAATACAATTAATATAAGAAATCAGAATTTCCTTTTTATGTCTTTTAATAATTTTGCAAAAAGTTTTTAACTTTGCAAAATGTTTTAAACTTTGCAAAATGTTTTAAATTTCACAAATGGATACTTTAGTTATTTGAAAATTATACGTTTTTATTGAATTAAATTATTGTTAATTGAGGTTAGATTGAAATACCAGCAATGTATGCATTGTAATATATGTAATATGTTTATTTAAATCATTTTATTTTGATTATAATATCACTTGTTTGTTTTTAATAATAGATATTAAGTTGCTTTTTTTAACGATAAATAATGAAAATGTTGAGTTGTTTAACGCAATAGGAAAAAAATGATGTTCATATGTCATATCGTGTAAATATGAAATAACTTGACTACTGCATCACCCATTGGATCCTAGCATAGTTGTGAACCACCGTCTCGACAAAAGTTGTGGGAATATGACCCCAATTGGTCAAGTCGTTCAGAAGTTACTCGATCACTAACATACGTAGGTACCGACGATTATATACACAAAGATGGGCAAAATCGGTGCAGAACTAAAATTAAATTATATAGTAATAGCTCTTTACACTATCAATCGCGCTGGACTATATTCTTGAACTATCTTAGGGATGCCGGAACTGCAACTCCATCGTCAGTAATCTTTTTTACCTTTGTTAAAGGAATTTCCAAATTAAACTACCAGTCCCAAAGCAGTAAATTCAAAATGGAGACGTTTTGATCTCCAAACACCGCTTGATCTTAATAAAGACATCGAGGATTTTTGGAAAAATTTTCTTTTAATTAAAAATTGTGATAAAGAATGCCCTTTCGAAAGTGTAAATTTGGATTTTTGACTAGTCTAAAATTCTCATCTTCTCTAACTCGGTTGACAATAATTTTAATAATAGGTAGTACATGTTAAAGATTCTCTATTTAAAATTTGTTTTTCAATACTTTTCGAGATATGATATATTGTTAAACACTATATCCAAAAAATTTATGAGTTAGAAGAGAATAGAAACACTGATGAACTAGGTTCCTTTACACAATATTGATCTAATATCGAAAACTTTTTTTATTATTCTTATTCTATTTTGAACACCTTAACATCTAAAAGAGGTTATGCATCGCCTGTTCGGTAGTTTTATTCAAACCACACTAGTAACAATTTCTAGTCCAACATAAAAAGTAACAGCTAAAGTTTCTTCCTCGCCTTATGTATTGTAGAACATTCAGCCCTTGACACGGCGGAAATAAACTTTCCAATTGCCATAAATAGAAAAAGTTTTTTTCCTCAAGAATTTTCCAACTCTGAGCTGATGATATTATTCACTTATCTTGCATTGAAAACACGTAACGTCTCCCAGAAACTACCAATGTTTGCCAAAAATGTGTTATAAAAACATCATTACCAGTTGGGTGAAATGGAAAATCTCCTCGTTCACCTCCAGTGAAAAAGTTGCGTTCCACGACATGATTTCTGCCTCGAAATTTTTCTGACGTTTAAATGGCAAAAACACGAAAGTTCTACCAAGATTATCTTGTGAAACTTTCGAGAGCATAAATGGTTTGCATGAGTTTTAAACTCTTTCTAGGTGCAGTAGCTAAAGTTCGTCAACAAATACAATTTCACAAAGATCTTCGAGGCAAAATTTTCGCATAACAGGAAATTGTGAAAGATTAATTCAGTTTTAACCAACTTTAAAAATGAAAATTCGTGGTCTTGCATGTTCGTATGCCACCTTAGGGAAACTTTGTCATTATTATTATTTTTTTCTTCAAACCGAGAACATCAACCAAATTTCTGTTGATTTCCTTGAGCATTTTTCCCAATACTTTCTCTTTTTATCAAATTATCTCAAAAAGTTTAACAGAATTTTCTGAATAGCACTGAGATGATAACAAAATGTACTTAAAATTTCGAACATTACGCTAACGTAGACTACGTAAATAATTAAACTTTATATTTTGTTTTATACAATAATGTAATATGATATTCTGTTTAATATGGAGCTTGTAATTGATAATTGTAATTGTAATCTTGCATTGATGTAATTTTGAAAATGTATGAATGAGGAAATTTACTTAATTTTGAATTAAAATTCTTTGTAAATGTATAAATTTGAAAGTTGACCTTGTAAACCCGAAATTTCAAAAGGATTTGTAAAATAAACACAAAACTCTATATTATTTATTAGTCTTTTAACTTGAAACTTCAAAACTATAATTATTATGATTATTATTATGATAAATGTTATATGAAAATTGAGACCTTTCCCACTTCATGGTTGAACAAATTTATGAAATATAAATCGACGAATCCGAATATTTCAGAAAAAAAGGTTTTCATATTAATGTTGCCATTATAATCTGTTAAACAAAACAGTTTTCACAATGTTTTTGTTTTCATTGAAAAAATAAATAAATTACTTACAATATATCATTTGTTGTCTCTTTAGATTTTAGATCAAAACGATCCGTCAAAGGTTTGAAACGTTTCAAACTTGATTTCCTGATGTTTATCTCATTTATTATAAAATAATCATGAAAAACGAATTCTAGTTCAGTTCAATTTGTTCTAGGAAAAGGAAATATATAGGTAACTAGGAAGACAGAGATTTTTGCTCGGTTTACAAAAAAAATGTTATCTGAAATATAGGAAAATTTACTGAAGTATCTAATGTTAAGTTTTGGTTCATTTTGCAAGAAATTCAACATATTTATATGAATAGTTATATACAACAAGAATTCAATAATATTGTATATGATTATGAATCATAGAATGGAACGTTAACATTTTTATGTTCCATGGGTGGTTGGAAGAATGTGAAATTACCGCAGCAGTGAAAGTATCATTTCTATAGTTATTAATTAAAGATCAAGTTATTATTAAAGTTAGTCCAAAAAGTTGATTTAATATTTACCAACCTCTACTGTAGACTTTATACAGTCGTCTGTAATACTTTGTTGAATATTGTATTTAGAAACATATACATACATATGTACATATATCTGTCGATCAGAGCCGGCCCAAAAACAAAATATATTGTCAACATATCTAAACCAAACAAAAATATGTTTGAATAATTGATAATAATTGTAAGATCATGTGAATAGTTTCTTTCCCAGGTTAGACATAAAATATTCGACAAATTTTTCCGTCTAACTTTCATTGTGCCCATTAGGTAGTTATGATAGTATTTCAATAAGGGCAACGTACCACGCAAAATCTATTCTATACTGACATCTTTCATTACTGCGTCTGAAAAGTCGTCTTGAAACATGAAAGATATTTTCGCGACTCATCTTGAATAGCAATTGCCGGAAAACATAATTCATTTAACGACGCCATCAGGAAGAGGAAACTCTACTCTCCAGATATGCTTTAATTATTACATGGCTCGAAAGAACCAAAACATCCATCTTAAGTTAGAATTGGCGGGTTTTCACGAGTAGACGAGAAATTTCCTGTATCGGCGCACCGAAAGGAATCAATTTATATTTTGGCGCATGCCGGCGAGAACGTGACACAAATCTTTCCCGCATCGCATCGCACCCACGCACGCCAGAACGCGGCAAGCAATCATCTTCAGAGGGAGCAATAATTAGACGCTCAAGAGTAAACTCAACACAATTTCGTGGGTTGCAATTAGTTTCGATTTTTCACTATCTGCTTTTGCATTTAATTAGAAAACGCTCCCGGGTTCGGGTTAAGGGGGTCAAATCGGGCTCAATAAATCAGGGCACTCCCTCTGAGTTCGTCTCCATTACCCATAATAATTGTCCTCAATTAGCTAAAAATTACTTTCCAGCAATGTCGATTTACTTCCTCCCTGAGAAATTTTGTACATTCCTGGGCTTCTTCCCGAAATACCCCGGGGACTATTTCTTCCTAATGAAGTCACTAAACTAGGGAAGGTACGATCGGGTTGGGGTCGGGCACTCACCAGGGAGCCGAAATTACTTAATTGAGTTTCAATCATCTGGAATGAATCCTTTCGGGTAGGGCCAAATTTGATGGCCCCCATCCCGGTGATAACGTCCCATTGAAACTTTATGGAGTTTCAGTTTAACACGAGTGATTTTGTTACTTTCTCGCCGCTTGCACGGCTAACTTCTACCTCTGAATTGATTCTAGTCTGACTTTCAAATGCACGCGCAATTTCATTTGTTCGGCTGCAGCCCGCCAGAGTTGACCGCAGTAATCAGCTTTCCGAAAATGGTGACGATGTAGGTCGACCGGGCCATTTCCCCGGTCCCGGGTACTGCAACGGAGTGCACTGGTGCCCTCTTAACCGTGGAATCGAACCAAGACCGAGTTAAAATCAATCTCCGCTTGAATACCACTTAGTGCTCAATTACACCCTCTCCCCTCGGTCCTGTTGGTGGGCCTAAATCTAGTACATTCCACCCCCTATTTATTGAAATTATGATATTCTACAACATTTTTGATTACGTTACAAATTTTCATAATTTTCCCGATTGCAAAGAACCTTGACACGTTTCTACAGCCGAGTAAAATTTTAACAGGCTCAAATATACCCAAAAAGAGGCACGGCATGCCTGTTCTATACCCAAAATGAAGTATTTTTAAACTTTCGTGTTTGCCTTGGGTATTTTCATACTTGTTGTGGGCGTATTTGTTCGCTATATAGGCTAGATTTGGAGATTGTCGTAAAAGACCAAAATAAAATTAAATGTGTATAATACTTCTTCACTGAAAGAAAACTCATTGTTATTGGCAAAAAAAGTACTAAATATTTACTATTGCTATTTATCAATACAGCATGGAATCATAGAGATTTTTCATAATTCAGTGCATAGTTTTAAGAAAGAATGTGCAGTTTAAATATAATAAAACAATTTACAAAGATAGGTATGTACATAGTTCTAAATGATTTTTCTGGTGTGTAATTTTATTATTATGGCAATATTTTTAAAATACAAACAAGCATATACATCTTAACATGTTTAGTGATGGATTCTAACAGGAATCATAAGTATGGATTTTTACTTAAAAATTAAAATTGTGGCTAAACAAAGGTTAATAACTATTACAGTTGTGTAATGTATCCCCGAAAAAATAGTCTTTGCTAAGCTGTACAAAAAGCGTATAATTTATGTATCAAAAATTACCACAAACCAGTTTTCAACTAAAAGTTTTAATTTTAAAAGATGCAAATTAAAATCTGAATTCGTGACTTTCATGAATTCATTTTCAAATCACAGAAACTTGTTAATAATAATGAAAATAAATTTAAAATAAAAAATAAACGTAAGAAGCTGTAGTATAAATGTTCTACATAATCGACTTTTTATAAACCTTTACACAAACTAAAATTATACCTAAATAAAAATCGGAGAGGTCATCCCCAATATAATTAATTGCTCAACTTTTTCGAATTTGTATTCTCATTTAAATGTGAGAATTGATTACTTTCCGCGCATTCTCACAGGGGTGGGCATAATTATGTACTTACCATGCCACGTAAATATTGGTAAATTTTCAGAAAATTGAATACCGTGCATTTTGTGCGTATGCTTAAAATACAGTATATAATTTAAGCTACGCATTAAATGGACAATATTCAATTTTCTGGGAAATTTCCAATTAAATCTCATGCTGCTCGATTATTCAAATTGAACATGGTCCATTAGTGATACTCACCCAGGAAGAATGTTTTGCAATACGACGTCGTTTTGTAGCAAACGTTGTTGATTTTCGCAACTATTGCAAGTTACTCATCAGCATTCGGGAAATGATCGAAAATGGAGAAAAAATCGAAATTCAATTAGCGACATGACGAGATTTATTTTTCCCCATTGGATTTCGGTCGAATAAATGTTAAGGCTGTCGAGTTCGCGAACTTAATGAGATGGAGCTCGCTAAGGACTTGGGGCATGTCACTCGCATAATGAGACGCAGCGACATTTTGTCGGGTTATTGATTTTATTTCAATTGATTGCGTCCTGCGAATAAGTGAATAACCAAAAATCTTCCGAAGCCCATGAAATCCATTCAATTCCCATCCAAAATGGAACAAGGATTTCTCTAATTAGTGCTTTTATAATAAACCTAACTAGGGTTGCCAACTTTTCTTAGATTTTCACTTGGGTGAGTCAGGTAAAAGAATCAAGTTACAATATTTTTAATACTTTGAATTTGGCTAAAATAGTTCAGTAAGGTGAAAATGAGATTACTTTAATCTTTAAATCGCGCGGTTAGTTTTATAAAAGGAAAAGTGTTTGTTTGATCAAAGTTACCTTAACAATTCTTGTAGTAGCAAAATAATCCCACTCTTTAGTTTAGCTTTCATCACTTTTACCTTATTCTTTCCTTATTTATTTTCGAATTTAAAGTAACAGTTTGGAAGATGGAAGACTTCATTAAAATCTTATAAAATTCAAAAACAACAAATTTTGGTAGTTGATTTCAAATCAATAACCTCAAAATTCAAACTAATCTGCTCGCTATATTATATTGAACTCGCCATTTTGAATTTTAAAAAAGGGCTCGCAATCACCGTCACCAAACGCTCCTACGGACCAATTTCCGGGCAATCTGTTGGAGTTTAGAATTTTTGCTTGCCAGCTTGATTTGGTTTTATATTTTGTGTAGACTTTTAAAATTGAACAGATATATATTTTTTATATTCGTTTATGTAATAATGAAATAGCATTCATTTTATAAATTTTATCTTAGCAAATCGTGGAAATGCATTGCTCTTACTCAGATTACAACTCAGAATCCATGAAATATCAGAATCAATAGTCTCATCAGTATCGCATCTGAATAACCGTTACTTTCACATTTTGCAAGTAGTGCCATATAGAGAGTGCAAAAATGTCTCAATAGACTTGTAGACAACTTTTCGTCATATATTTTTTGGTTTCATATGTATATGTGTTCTGATTTGCTATTATTAATTTTTATAAAACAACTAATAGAATGACATGACCTTTATTTCTAATTTGCTTCCGATTTCCCTGAATCAAGTATAACTTACCAGATTTGCGCAACATTGGGACACTTTTGCTCTTCACTGTATGTCTGTTTATTTTTTTTTAAATTAGAATTCTTCCAGCTTATATTATTAAAATTTGTTGTCATAAATAAATTATCCAATCTATTAAATTTGATCGATTTTCATGATTGTTTTATTTTAAAGACATAATTTATAAAATGAGGCTTTTTATTTCTTACTAATAGCACTTTTCTGTCAAATATATGAGCTCATTTTTCTTTTTATACTAATTGTTTTTCCAAATTATTCTTACTTATTATATGCAGTTTTGAGAAGTCGAGTTTTTTGGATTACTAGAACTATTTCATCATCAAGCTTCCATTTATAATGTGTTATAAAGCGACGTTTTATTAGTTTTGAAATGAATTTTATTATTTTAGGATTTTTCATTTCACTCGTACGGTACAGAGTTAAGAAATTTTCGTTTTCAATATTCGCAATTTAAGCAAAGAATGCTATGAAAATAACCTATCAAGTATATACATACATATGTATGTATGTATATATGTATATACATATTGTTATGAAAACGTATTGATCAGTGTGTAAGCAATTCCATTACAATTACCCTTAAACATATATTCTATATACTATTAAAAATTACCATTATAATTTTAATTGTAATAGTAATACACTGTCAATTACTTCGTTGTAATGTACCATGATATTTATAACTCCTAACGGATAGATAATAGTAGCAATGAAGTAATTGACTCTGCATTAGCATTATAGTTACAAATACTATTGTAAAAATGGCAATGGTAATGAGCATTTGTTTCAATTACTCGAAATGGTAGCGTTAATCGTTTCGAAAATAATCAATTACATTACAAGTCTGGAAGAAGTGTTTTCTTGTGGTTTCTTCTGAACGAATAAAATCTGACCTATATTTTCCGAGTTCGCTTTTCTTAAATAATTTGTCATTTCGTAGTCATGCAGTAATTGTAATAACGAGCGTCACGGTTGTCGGAGAGCACAATTCGGCGCCCTAAGGAAATTCAAACAATTTAGTTGGGCGCCGCCCCTGATTAAAAGGGATATGCTCCCTGCGAACGAGTATCGCCCACAACTTCCTGTTTTTACGATTGGAGCCCTGGAGCTGTACAAGGGGAGTTGCGGCTTTCACTCGGGCAAAACAAGGCTCGTCTTCCGGCTTTCCACTGTCCAAGAAAGGAAGAGAAATTGCAAAAGGATTCCCTGGATATAATATAACAAGGACCCGGATGGGCGACTCGACTCAACGTTTTCACAGAAACCCCTCCCTTACCTCCGCTTTGGCAGGAAAGCCGGGGTCATTCCTCGTCAGGAGTCTTACTCTGTTTTTATTTTTCACCTTTTCAAGTTCCTTTTCCCTCGTTTGCCGTTTTTCCAAGATTTTCTCGCCGCAAGGACACTTTCTTTGCAATCAATTCAAGTGGAGAAAGGAGTTGCAGCGCGGGGGCGGGCTGGGGGGCAGTAAACAAAGTCAACGTCTTCCAGGGAATTGCACAAATCGTCCTGTGAAGCGCCAGGAGGTGCCAGAGGATGCGATTATTCCCGAGAGGTGGCGCTGTACTCGGGAGCTTGAGACTTTGTTTAAAAAAAAGAAGAAAATCTGGTCGGGACCTCCGCTCCTGGAGGAAACCTTTAGGGAAAAGGGTTAAATTCAGTGGGGGTGGTTGTCATGGTCCACGGGCGATCAGATCGATACACTTCGCTCTTATTTACCGTGTTTGCTCACGTATGGCCCGTCGTAAAGTGGGTCACGTCACGGGCTGCCTCTATGCAAACAATGTCACGGAAAATAAGGTGAGGTCTCTGCACGGTGAGCGTTTGGTTGGGTCTCGTTTACACATTTTGGGGAGATGATTGAATTTCGATTTCAGTTCGAATCTGAGAAAATCCACCTGGGGCTATTAGGTGTAATCAATTCTATGAGCAGAAACAGATCTTTGGAGCTTAGAGTTTAGTTAGCAGAGGATAGGGAAGGTCATGGGGATGATGACCTTACATAATTAAGTTAAGATAACGCGCACATATATGAAAAATTGGGATGATGAACATAGTAAATTTTAACAATCATATTAAGTGTTACCATAGATAAATGAAGTATTTCATGAAATACTTTATTTATCTATGGTGTTACACACTAAGAAATTTTTCTAGGGAAATTTAGTTCTCCTTTCACCTTTCTACCAATCAACGAATTAAAGGCTCACTCAGAAAAATATATATTTCGTAATATTTTTACGAAAACCATCATAAGAATATAGGTACATATATAGAATATTTTCGTAAATTCTTTCATGCGTTTTTACGAAAGTAACATAAACAACACTCGATATACGTGAGTGAACGATTCACAAAAAAAAAAATCTATAGTTAGTTTTAGACTGAATTTGTATAGTGATTCCTTAATTGTGTGATATAATTAAAAACCAAAATAAGTACTTCTTCATTTATTTCATAAATATAATATGTACCTATATACATATATTTACTATAGCCAAAGCAGGAATAGTTCGTTATTAATTTCTTTTTTTTTTATTTACCTTTTCAATATTTATTAAAACTTTACAGAACCAAAATCAGAAGGTGTCATTAATTTAGTTCATATCATAATATTAAAAATGATTGATGGGCGAGTTGGTTAAGCATGTACATATGTTTGTATAAAATATATCTATATTTTGTATAATTATGTAAATATAACTTACAAAAAGTTATTGTTTAAATGAGAAAATAAGCTTTATGTTTTTAATCCGGAATAAAAATAAAAGGTATTTTTTATTTGTCAATCCCGAAACTATAATAAACAATTTACAAGAATATGTCTTAAAACAAAAGGAAACTTATCGTAATTTTAACAGAGCCGCTTTGCTTCAATGAATCTTTATACCTTAAAATTTGACAAATTATCCACGGAAAAAATATCTGGAAAAATTTTAGGATAGGATAGGATGGGATTTATTTTGGTAATATTTCCTGTAGTTTTTAAGGAGATCTACTGCTTTTTTTCAATATATGTTGTGGATTTTATGGCAAAATTTGTTGGAAACTATTTTACTATCCCAATTTTTTTTTTCCGTGTCATAATAAGTACGATGTGGTATCTAACATAAATAAGTTTCGTAACAAATTTTATACCGAATTTTCGTAAAAAGTACGAGAATAATGTTGAGTTTACGAAGTACGTTTCGTAGTTTTTATGAAATAGTTCATAGGTTCGAAACTATTTGTTCTTTTCGTATACTTATTCTTCTTTCTATTCTATCCCTGGAACTAGCTGTTTTCGGAGGATATTTAAGTTGAAGTAAATCTTAAAACTTTTAATTGTTAATATTTACAAAATATTTTATTTACACCCATTAAAAGCAAATTCTTTTGAAATATGAAATACGAAAATTCTCGGGAGCTAAAAGTACGGAATTCCTTTTCGAAAAACAATTTCTTAAGAAATTTAATAATTTTAGAACTTATTGCTACTCGTATTTTATTTTTGTATAAATAAGTTAAAACTTTCATCTTTGTGTGTCTTACGAGTAACAAGTACGTCCTTTTCATGCCTTAATGAATAACTGAGTAGACTTTGGTAATATTTTCTTCTTTTAGCTTATTTATCAAGTTTGTGCTATTGGCAGAAGGAATCACAGAGTTGGTTTACATCGGGTATGAATTTATAGGTATAAATCTTTCTTGATTTCTAGCGCCTACAAGGAAACGAAAGACGTTTTATAGCACTTAAGTTTAACCTGGCGCGTCACCTACCCTTAAGTTAAATAGGCGAGATATTGAAATTATCAATCCGGTTATGGATGGTAAGAAATAATTTCGACCACTTTGATACTCTAGAATAGTTCAGAAGCTTAAGGAAAGTAATCCAATTTAGTTTAGTTTTCAAAGCACAAAATATGAAGAGGAGAAACGAAAACTATTATGGAATGACTCCGTTTGCCTATTACAGACGAATTTATTTTCGAAAGTAACCAAAGGGAAAATCTGCAAAAATTCACGAGGGCAAGGAATTATGTAAGGATTACAGGAAAACTATTTTCGTTAATACATATAATCGCATCTGAGATTACACACGCTACATTTATTTTAATCATCAGCATTTAAGGTTGAACAACTATAAGAATAACTTGCTAAATTAAATTTCTTTAATGCTCCAGACAGACAGCGCACGCAAATTAATCATTAGTACCTACTAATTTTTAATTTAGGCGCCGTCGTCTTGGGCTCAGGCCGCTAAGTACGAAAAGCTAAAAAAACTAAGCAAATTATGATTTAAAGTACTGTGCGCCGACGGTATAAGAACACTAATAGTATAGAATATGCATGGGTTATAAAACGAATCAAATCATCAAACGAACGTGCATAAAAGCGAACTGAACGCAACCGATCAGATTAAAAAATGAATGCAATTTAAATGAAAGAAGTAGTGAAAAATCTTTACAAAAAGATTAGATGGGTGTATATTGTGGGCTTTCGGTCTAAACATTTATGAACAATGAACATTCAGGTAAGCCATTTATATGTAAATATACATAGTAATAAAAAAAATCGAATTGGTCAATTATTTTTTCCTTTGAATGTTTTGTCTTTTAACGTTTTTATTTTGAATACAATGTGAAAAAGTTATTAATAAAAATTATAAGGAATTTAATTCTCTAAAAAAAGTTCCATACAACGTTTTGTTTTCTGTATACCTATCATTTTTAAAGCATTTGAACAAAATTGCACGGTTGACCTCAGTTTTGCGACCATTTGACTGGACAAATATAATTTTATGAAAGAAAAACTATGACAAGCTTTGTTCTTCTTTGAAATACTAGCTCAAAGCCTTTTGTTTTATTGAGCGGAGAAATAACATATTAAGGTTGTTTTTGTTAGCAACATCAAACATTACCTCATTTTGCTAAAAGTGAATTCCCTCGAGCACATTTTCCCATACTAACATATCCCGATGGAAAGAATCCTTCAGAATTTCTGGAATAAGCGATATTTTTTTTTTCGAAGGTAACCCGAGGCTACGGGAAATCCCCCTGAATCTAATTAGCTCCGATGTAGTTTTTCGCCATTTCTCTGTCATACGCATCAGGGTTGATAAAAGTCCTATGCGACCGACAAGAAAAATTAATTGGGTCAAAACAGGGCGAGTTGGTCCAAAACTGGTGTATGTCCGTCTGAGCGCCTGAGCCTCTGGGATCTAATTAGCAGCTTGTTTCATCCTAATCATGCCCAGCTCATAAATTACTCGAATGGCTTGAGGCTTTCATTAATCAACAATTTCATAGAGACGAAACAAAACGGCCGCCGGCAGAGGCGGGAAAACGGAAAAAAAACGCTTCATTTTACGCTACACGCTTGAAGACCAAATTCTGGTCCAGAGTTGTCCAATTCCTTTGTCCGTTCACTCACCAATTAACTTTGGTCTTGGAGCAACCGTTGCATAGGGTGGCTCTTCTGTCCTCATCCGGTGAACCCTGTAAAGAAAGCAAAGACCCTACATCCCGCTCTCTAGTGGCCGTCTGTCGCAGCTCTGTTGTCTGGGTATGGGACATAAATCTGACAAGGCTTAATGGTCAAAGTTTTTCCCGAAAAACCATTTATTAGTGGAAAATGGGTCCGTTTTTTAAAGAACCTATTTATTGAACACCGCTCCGGGGTGGGACAGCACTTTTCAATTTACTTAACGACTCCCCTTTTGTTTGGAAACCGAACCATCGACGCACTACGACTGGCCAAAAACAAACAAGTGGTTAACGAGGCCGGGGACTGACGGGAAGCACGCCGATAAACGCACACAAACGCGCCCGGACGGACTCTGCGACGAGGACAACTGTCGATGATGACCAAAATTTACAGAGAACTTGCCCGGCCGTTTTGTCTGAAAGCAATTTATTAAGTCATTGTCACCCACAATTGCTAGGAGAAAGTTTTTCGTTGTCCCCAAAAAATTTGGTCGAAGAGAAAATTGAGGATTGTGGATATTACTTTGCTTGAAAAGGCCCACGTGCTTTCTTTTTTAGAAGATCATTAAGCTCTAATGATGTGTTTAACTTCTATATTTTTAAAAATGTATTAAAGACGACATTTTTCAACTTTACTTATTTTACATACATATACCCAACTACACATATACATACATACCAGTTCTATTACAATTTACAATTATAGACCGGTCACCAAATTCTGTTCCATCGCGAAAGTTTTGAAACTCTGATTATGGGTTTTTCTTTCAGCATGTCTTTATAAACTCTTTTACATTTAAAATTTAAAACTCGTATTGCTATCTACTTCTACTCAATTTTTGATTAAATTGAACAATTTAGTTTTTGCGTATTTCTCAAAACAGGTACTTTTCAAGCAGTATAAAAATAATTTTTGATTTTTTAATTTCAATTTTCCTTAGATAAATTTTATACAATTATAAATTTAAACAACTAATTCGGATTCCCGAAAATGTGAAAATATATGAAAATATATTAAAACTACAATACTTCCTGACCATCCGCAAACAACCGACAACAAATTCAAGAATGAGTAGGGAACCTATATTCATTTAAAATAAATTAAATTAATATACAACAGTTTACTATAGTGTGTGAAAATCCAATTAATTATTTTAAATACTATAATGAGTTTGTTAGTAAATTGCATCAAAACAACCAAATTCAATGAATAATTACATTAATTAAAGATATATCATTATTTTTAAGTGTAATACGATTTTTGTGTTACCCCTACACCGTTGAAAGAGGCACCTGTTGCTTTCCACTCCTTCCCTTAACCAAAATTGAAATCCATCCCTCTGTGGTGGAGTCGTTAATTTGGAAAATTACCTATTGCATCTCAAAAGCTAGGGTAATTAAGCAATCTGATCATAGTTATTAAAAGTAATTAACATTTAAATTGGCCTGAATTTCACGGAACGTGATAGGGGTGTGTGAAAAATAAGAAGAAAGGGTTTTATATTCCACTAGAACAGCCCGTATTAATCGGAAACTCTTAAACTTCTCTCAAAGTTCATTTATTGTGCCATTGCGAAAATGTAATTGCTTTGTAAGGTCCTAAAACAACGGCATAATCGTTTCCACCTACAAGCAAAGCACCAGAAATTATCGCGCATCCTTTAACAGACATTTGCCAGACTTTTGAGTCGCGTGCTGTCGAATTAAATGAAAGTCCAATTATCTCGGCGCGTATATCACTAACGAGTGCGCCACCCGCGCCCCTCCCACGCGTGCAATTCACGTGTTAAATTAAAACCCCCCAAAACCATCACGCGTCTAAAATGCGTGCTGGAAAATTAGCAGGAGCCTCCCATTCACATCCGGCACGCGCATTTGACGCGCTAAACTTTCATATCTAGCATCTGTCCGCCCCCGCAACTAGAGCTCTACCGAAAACCGCCGCTTGAAGACTAGGCCAGGGTCACATCTCATACCTGGCGGAGTTGTGCACGAATCAACCGTCGTGACACGTTTCACGATGTCATCAATTCTTTCCCTGTTTTTAAGCCTGGCACTTAATTAGGAAAAGTCACAGCCATAGGGTGCCTCAGAGAAGTTATTCACCAGGAGTAGCGCACCTTGGAATAAATTGGCATTTAATTGCTATCAGAGTGCTCTGACAACACGAGGGGTCACAGAAAGGTCGTGTGGCTAGGGTTGCCACATTTTCGTTGATTGAAAGAAAACTCAACAATACATTGCACAAGTTGACTCTGCTAGTCGAGCAGCCTACAACCTTATAAATGTCTCTAAGTATCTGATTTAATTTTTCTTATAAATTTAGTAGTTCTTGTTTCAGTCGCATGATGTTTAAAACTGGTAACGAAACGGCGAAAATACGCTTTTCTTTTATCATAAATAAGATAAAAGAGCTCCTCTTTCGTTCGTTTGATTTAAATGTGACTTAAAGAAGATGTGTTCACTTTAATAATTTCTATTTAAAATATTAGATGCATAGTTCTTAAAAAAATCAACATTTGGTCTGAAGTTAATGCAATATCATTTCATTTTCTTAAAATGTAATAAGGTAATTTTAAGAAATGATTATGTCATTTTAAAATGTTCTAACTATGTAAGAATAAAATGGTAACTTTTGACATTCTTTAATGTAAAAAAAGGGAAAAGAAAAGAAAAGAACTGGTTACTCATAATCTGTAAAGCCTTGCGTGTGTGGATAGCCCAGAGGTAGAAGTGACAGCCTGCCGATTTAGAGATCCCAAGTTCAAACCCAGCCAGGGAAAATCAACTTTCTAAAAAGGCATCGGAACGGGGTAAAAAATAAAAGTTATATGTATATATAAAATATATACAGGTATATGTAAATATAGATATGTATATAAAAATATCAACATTTAATTTCGAATATTTTTGATATTTAAAAATACATATGCGCAGTTTAAATTTACATACAAAGTATGTTAAAATAAAATAACATTATTTTCCATTTAAAAGTAAAAGTGGGTTCATTTTGACTAAATTCTATATACGTTTTATTTTATTTTTACATATATTTATATTTATTTCTAAATGTTTTTTTTCTGGGTGTATATCAAAATATTATTGTTGTAAAATTCATCCCTCAACAAGGACTGGACATAATACAATGAAGTGAATCCAAAAATCTTCTTATTGTTAGCATCGCAACCTCCTACATTCCAAGATATGATTCCAGCAAGAACGTCTCTTTCCGGATGACCAGAAAAGTGTTTTACGAACGGACCCCCAGAATCACCATCGCACAAGCCCTGGGTTTCGTTTTTATCAACAGCGCATATCATGTCCTTTGTTACGCGATATGCTTTTGTTTTCTCTTTGCATATTTTACTCGTGATGACAGTAAGATCTGCCTTCTTAAGATTTATTGAATATCTTCCCGCTTCAGTCCAACCCCATCCTAGAGCAGTTAAAGTTTCACCTGTGTAGTCTGGAACATATTCGATGTTGATCTTGTTCACATACTCATTAAAAACAAGCGGAGTTTCCAGAAAAAGCAGAGCAACATCATTCTCGAAATATTTATCTTGGAAATATGGATGAAACCATTTGTGGGAAATTTTTGAAACCTGCCTCGGTTCTCGGGTCCCACCCCGGTACATTGTGCCGGCGCGAATTCCAATAAATTCGTGATCAAAATCGTTCACACAGTGAGCAGCAGTTATGACGACAGATTCATGAACTATTACGCCACCACATATGTGGCTTTTCATAAACTCTACAGATGCCATGTAGGGATATTCTCCATCAGGAAGATAAATCGTTTGACCGTCACTTTCAATCACTGGATTACCGACATTTTGCCCGTTTATCACACCTGCCTTAATATTTAAGGCTAGAGTCCGATTGATGCACACTATCAAAATAGCCAGTAGATTTGACAACATCTTTTAATTTTCTGATATTCAATTTAAAGCTTTTATACAAAAAAATGCTCGTAAGTCTTATGAGTAAGGTGGCAAAGAAACAATGAAATTAAAATGTCTGTCGAATATGTTTATTCAGCCGTCCGCCCCACCTGAATATTTAATAAAATAACAATTATTGCATTTATGTCAATACTAATTACCTGGTAACACGGAAACAAAATTTTAAATTGTCTTATTAAAAAGCTACAAAAGTTATAGCAATGTAGAAGTATATAATTTGAAAACAAATTCGCTAAAATTTCCGCGCCATAAAATTCTAGGTTCCGCCAAACTTTGCGGCGCAACAAAATCTTCCACGTTTTCTCTAATCGAATTCATTTTGCTGCGCAACGAAAATATTTGTATCCTAGCTTTGATGTTTCGGAATAGCATTATCCGCATTATAGAAATTAATTAGTAGGTAACAAAATAAAATAAATAATAAAATTATGTGTAAAATATATTTAAAAAAGTTAAGAACACTAAAAATTTAATTTTTGGGGCAAGTGAATGAAGTTGTTCATATCAAGGTCGAAGAAAATGCTATTAATAAAGAGCAAAAATTTCTAGAGCTTATTAGGAATAAGTTTCAGTATTTAATTTTTTTTTTTTTGGGTAGCTATTTAATGTCCAAATATGTCGCTTTGTCCAATAAACGACCACTAAAGTTTGCAGTTTGAACCAAAAAGCTATGTCACTGCATAAAATTCCAAAAAGCGCAATATACATTCCGTGAAACAGTTTTTACCATTAAAAAACTAATTTATATAACAACTAAAACGAAAGATGAATGAAAATTATGACAAGCGTATGAAAGCTTGTTTACCAAATTGTTTAAAAAAGTTTGTAGATATTATTATACATACCTACATTTCATATTTCATACTTTTAATTGAACTATATGTTACAAACTTCTTCCTTTGCTTTTTAATGATTTTATAAAAATGGATAAAATAAAGTCTTTTATATATTTTTTTAACTCAATTTTTCTGTCTTTTCTGGGCCAATTTAAAACTTGCGCTTAAAAGTTCATAATATAGAAAAAAATTTGATTCAGGAATAATTACCTATTGCTTATTTTGCCGCTAAAAATAATATAAAATATTATTCCCCTGCTGGGTTTCGGTAAATATTGTTCGGTTTTAGAAAATTAATAGAAAATAGTATTAGTGGAAAACATTTTACTTGCTTTAATTTTGGATAATTGAAGTTTTTGAATTCATTTAGAATACCCTAAGTATTTTTTTGACTTACGAAATTAATGTTAGATATTTCTTCTAATTGAAAAAAAGATCCCCAGCAAGTCGTGCCAAAAATGGATTAAATCGTCCCTCGTTTTTAGAAAATTGAAATGAGTAGAACCGCAGCACAGACTGTATAACTATTATTATACAGTCTATATGGTAGAACTCTAAATCATATTTTAATCTATAAAATATATTCATATTAAAAGACAGTTTTTGTCTCAATGTTACCGTTCGAAATTTTGAATAAACGCATATAATATAATAACTAAATTAATTATTAAGTGTATTGGATAATTGTTGTGTTTTAAATACCACTATACAAAATTATTACATGTGCTAATTCTCAGTTCAGTCACAATCTGAAAGATTTTCCTTCCATAGCAGAGGGGGCGGAAAACGTCGATATTTCTCCAGCAAAATGAACGTTGATGGGAAAGCCGAGGAAAGCACATGTTCCAAATTAATACCTTTATCCGTTTGACATAGCACGGTGGATTCATCCGCGCAGCGCTCAGGGATTTTCGCATGCAAAGCAACTTAATGGTGCATTGTGCAGCGCCTTCATTAAATGCCGCGTTTGCACGGAAATGCATTTTGTGCACCTGTAGGCTTTACCGTGACACCTTTAACCCTGCACTAGACGGGCATCGTCCCAGACCGCTTATAAATTTTCTGGATACAAAACCGTTTATGCTCTGAAAAGCCATGAGCATCGGTTTTCACTTAATTTACATTTTCCTGCATTTAAAGTTATCTTGCAAGACGACGGTGATATTGTGGGTGGGAAAATGTTGCTCCATAGTCTAGAGTCCGCACTACGCAGGATTGTTCCAGCAGGAACTTATTTTAGTTGTAGCTAGATGAGTGAGGTAATTCGTTGTCTCATGGGTTTCAGAGAAAAGGACTTGGGTTTTCGGAAGTGACCCTGTTTCTGGGTTAATTTTAAACAGAATTCGTATGTTTGATGCTCGAAACGCTTTCCCGCTTTTCTTGCATAAGCGATTTAAGTAAAACTTGTACTTTGCGATTTCATGTAAACTTTGAGGCCTCTCTTAGTATAATCTGTGAGTTAAAGGGACTGGAACCAACTAGTCAAACATACATAGATTGCAATGTTAGGAGAGAATGAAAATGAAATTTAAAAACAAAATTTAAAAATGTGAAGTTACTACTCGTACAATACAACTGAAACGCACAATTCCCAAAGTAATTTCGGACTACATAACATATGTCCTAGTATTCTATATTTTTTCTGACTTTTCCGAAATTGCGTTCAGAGTGATATCCTTGCCGACTCAAACGTAATCGTAAATAGCTATAATTTGGAGCCGAATATTTCAAAAACGGGCATAATTTTGAATAAACGATTTAAAAAACTCATAATGATTTGAAATTACTTTTTCACCGATACCGCATACTCAATGGAATAAGTAAATATTTTTTTTCATGTAGAGGTATATTCTTAAAAAATTTGTTTTCCAAAAAGTTAGTATAACTGCATGTCTTTGTACAATTATCTCTATGTGTACAACATTTCAGCGCTATAGTTCTAATAATCCTAGTTTTGCTACATAAAGCCCGAAACGCGCACGCCGCAGACCCGGAACGCGCCCCAGCAGGACTGAAACGCGCACGCAACAGGCCCAGATTTTTATAAGTTATGCCTGCAACGTATTTTATTTATGTACGCCGATAACGAACCTATAAATTTTTTGGATGAATCCAAAATCTTAATATATTCCATGATTTTTTGTATTTTAATTCCATTAAGGTGATTCATAAGATATTCGGATACCTATACTCCTTTTAGTTTACTACTATAAATGGAATCTGGATGTTTTTATAGAATATTACGCAAAGCAAAGACTTAACCAGATATGTATATACACATATGTACCTACATATATATGTATGTATATTGTATGCATATACATATATAATATTGTTTAGTTACTCCAAAGAACATAACTTTGTCGTCTATACGACCTTGCATTTTCTTACTTTCGACGAAAAGATAACTCATCCGTCCTTTGCTCGAGCAATAGCTTCTTAATTGACACAATTCCGCCGAAAATGTTTGTGTCTTTGTTTCCTCCACAAAAATAAGAAAAAAGTTGCCTTCAGTCATTAGGAGTAATGGAGCTCGTCGTGTGCGCTTATGCGAGTTTGCAACTTTTGCTGAATACAAGCACCAAGAAAATAGCTCAAGAGCGGGTCACATAATTTCCAGGCTTAGCTTACTTCTTTTGAGAAGGATTTACGACAGTCTTAGAAGTTTTAATAGGTCCTTCGACGAAGACGACAATGACGACTGGGCAATTTCAACTAGCGCCTGATTGCGTTTTTCGTAAAATTTTATTTGACTCTTAAGTGGGCGATGTCGAAATTGTCCTTTATCGGACTTAGTTTATACCTTAGGTTTTTTTTCCGGTACGTGAAAGTACCTACATAATTAAAGCAAATACTAAAAACTGAGCTCAACGAAATTTAGTGTTGCTCCACGAAAAATCTTCCAAATTTAACGAAATGATTAAGCTGACTATTTAATTATAGCCGGAAATAGAATATACTTACAAAGAATGTCGAACAAAACGAAAACTTGGGTTAAACATGACATTCAAGGCTAGTACTTTTAAAATTACTATAGTGATGATATTGCTCTCTAAATTATCAAACTTTTGCATCGAACCCAACACTAAAATAAAACTCCTTACGATTCAATTCATTAATTCTCATTACGTACTGGAATAATTTTAAAAACGTAAATGTATGTTTTTAAAATTAAACATAACGTATTATTGGATAATGAGAACAATTTCATACGAAATTATTATGTAAAAAGTTTTGCGTACCCAGGGCAACAAACTGTTCAATCAGTGAACAAACTTTTTTAAGATTCCAAATCGGAGTTCCCCTTTATTAAATATCTTCTATGTACTTAATCTTAAAGACATCTTCAATTTGAACAATTATCCCGATATAATGAGCTTCAGTTATTTTAAAATTATAATTTTCAATAAAGAAAAATCACATTATAAAGTTCAAATTTATATGTCATTTTTAAAGCTGCGTTCTTGATAATTAAAAAATTGAACATTTATAGGACCACTTTGTTGTCGTCTTTCCGTTAGTGAAGGCCTTTTTTCTCAGAAACGGCTTAAATTAAATTAAAATAAGGTGTATGACCTTATATTGTTTTTGTTGTTAAAAGTTTAATATGTAGTTTCGCAATAAAAAGATGCACCCTTTTCAATGTAATTCCAACTTCACTCACTGACTATCATCTATCATCCAAATCTAAAGTCTTACTTTTCAGTAACCTCCAATTTTGAAATTTGACACGTTTCTTGGCACGAGTTTCTTGAAGAAATAAAAATAAAAATCATTAATTTCTATTTCTATGCGGAATTTTCTTTTTATATGTATAAGTCAAAATGATAGACTTATTACGTGCCAAACTTAATACTTTTTTTACGAATGTAATTTAGTAAATAATTATAAAATGACTAAATACTTCCTTAAGCATTTATTCTTTAAATTAAATGTTTATTCATATTCTTCTTCTTTGAATGGTTTTAGGTGGAATAGTTTCGGAAACCATATTTCCCAACCTTAGTTTGACTTAATTTTTATTAAAGCCATTTTAAAAAAGATCATACACCTTCACAATTAAAAGGGTCTTCTTTCCCCTACGCTTATTCAATTGAAATCTGGAAAGCATTTGAATCCAACGATTTTATACTTAAAATAATTTTAGAATGTATTGAAATAATACACAGCAGTATTTTGGGTTCAATCAATGAACAAACCATCATGAAAAATTAGCTATTACATTGTATAAGTAGTCTATGTTAACAAGTAAATCTTAAACAATACAGAGAATGGCAAATGGAATTAATTTTAGTTCCCGCATTCATTAAAATTATGCCTCACTATTAGTAACGTAAAACAAATTCAAAAATGTTGCGCAGCGCTATAAGAAGTTCCATGTCTTTGAATTAAAACTTTAAGTTTTTAATTCACTATTATATTATATTGGGAACGTTTTTATTTGAATCTGTTTTAATGTTTTTAATTTTAAGTTGCTTATTCTCAAAGTAAGATGAATTAACTCAAAACGAGATCATAACTAATTAATAATTTGTGATATAAATACATATATAATGTAATAACAATTTGTCCTCCAAAAAATACTTATATTTTGTTATTTCTTTTACAGGTTCGATATCAAATGATAAAATCAAAATGTTAGACATAACTAGAGATAAACCAATTAAAGTGGCTGTTAAAGTTGCTGTACCTGTTCGAGATCACCCAAAGGTAAAATACGTTTTCCCTCAAATTAATTAAAATTAAGAAACTTTGAAACAACTACAGCTCTTTTATTGTTTTCGCCTAAGATTGTACTGTGTAATTTCCTCCTGGTTTTTCTAGTTCAATTTCGTTGGAAAACTATTAGGTCCCAAGGGTAATTCGATGAAGCGCCTGCAGGAGGACACAATGTGCAAAATGGCTGTTCTAGGACGAGGCTCAATGAAAGACAGGAAAAAGGAGGAAGAGCTCCGAGCAAGCGGTGAAGCAAGGTACGCCCACCTCTCCGAAGATCTTCATGTAGAAATTTCAACGTTTGCTGCACCCGCCGAAGCACACGCACGAATAGCGTATGCACTAGCAGAAGTAAGGAGGTTTCTAGTTCCGGTAAGTGAAGCAACCTGCACCAAACCTTCCAGTTCTAACCCAGAAAAGTCGCCTGCTATCGATTTCCCGCCCAAATGGGAAAATCAATGAACCCCCAGCGCCAGGGTTAATCAGACTTGGGGGAGTCGAGCAGCAGCGCGGCAAATGGCCCCCCACTGTTGCGCCCTTTTCCTAGAACGTTTTGTTTTGTTGCAGAAACCTCCACTCAGCCCTAGAAGCACTCTTGTCAGAATTAATTTGACTGCCAACCGATGAGCAGATCTACTACGCATTGATTATTATTATCGAAGCAAACCAATCATTTCCAGACAGACTACCCTTAGTTGGTAGCTCTTATGAGCAGCATCCGTCTGCATCCACTCCACTTCATCGACAAACGAAAATCTCATGAAATTCTCGTCAAATATTCCCCGTCTCAAATCCGATATAAATGAATAATGCACATCAATAGTAATTAGGCAGTTTCGCATTATTTGTCGATGCCATCGTGGCGTGCCCCATATCCGGTAAAATTCGATTGCGCTCCATGAAAGATTAATTGCAGCAATTTTTCGTTAAAATAATACCTTTTCGGATTTGTCTCTCTCTCTTTCTATCACTATCTCTATCACTGTCTCCCCTTATAAAAGCCCTATTCCAGAAATTGATCTCCTCGAAAGGCTCTCGCTAGCATCAGGGTCAGAGGTCATAGTACAAAACCCTCCAAGCGCGCCCTCTGCCACAAAAACGGTCGAAACAATGATTCGCCTGATTTGCTCGAAAATGGAACACTTCTATTTTTCAGGCGGGTCCTCCGATGACAATCGATAAGCAATTTATTGAATTTGTTTTTTAACCAGAAACAGGAAAAGACCGTGCTATTGATAAATGGTTAACGTAAAATCTACTTTGATGACAAAAAGGCCCGGATGCGATGCGCCTTCCAGCGATTATGCACTTTTAGTGTTTTTACCAGTTAAGGCGCACGACGGCAATTTAATTGGATGGCGTCGAAAGGGAGTGATTAGGAATTTTTTTAGTATTTAGTATAAAATCAAAATATACAGTACCTATAGGTAGAATTGTCCATTTTTTTTATCCGAAAAATAAAACTTCACGGACAGTGAAGCACAATGCGTTGTTAAAAATTTAGGATTTTCCTACTATCGCAACTCACATCAGCACTTTAGGAAAGCATAAATTTGCCATTCCGAACAATAGTTGAAAATTGAAAATTGCTTTTGCATGAGTAAATGCTTTTTGCAGGATTATAGAATGTTTGACTCTCGAAATTTTAGTAGTATATATATATAGTACTACACAGTATTTCACTTTAAAAGTAATCGATCAATGAAAATGAAGCCATTAACAATTTTATAGAGTCTATATTACATGCAAGACTTAGTATGTTATATGCCTTATTATAACAATAATAAGTTAATTTGAATCTGATTATTATATCTGCAATGATACTTTAGGGTTTTTGTTATAATATGCATTTGATTTTTTTCTTTTTTGAGCACGTCTTTACTTCAAAAATTACCTTCATAAATTTCGCTGACATAAGAGAATTTCGCGGATACACATCAATTTGGCATACTTTTACATATATTGTATTATATTTTTACACCAATTTGGTGTAAATAAAATCATAAAACATTTACAAAATTGATTGAATTTCACACCGAAGGTCTAAAACCGATGTAATTTTATACACCGAAATGACGATTGTTTTTCCACATAAATGAATGTAAAATTACTCTTAAGATTACGATAAAATTACACACAATTTTTAGAGTGTAGTTTTATTGTAGTCCAAATTTTAAAAGTGTTGGTCCCCATATTAAGTCCACTTTATTGAATTTTCTTTCAATAGTAAATTCAATGTATTTGTTGTGTTGTTAATTAAAATTGGTTATACAAATTCAGCAGTTACATACTGTGTGTATATTATCATACATGTACTAGTTATATAATTTCTCGATTTTTCTAATACCTACATTAAATATAGAAAAGTAATTAAATAATAAAATGTTAAACTATGTATATTTTATTTTTGTATGTAGGAATATAGGAAAATATCAATATGATTGAAAGTTAAACTTTTCAACATCTCAAGCAAATGAGGATGTGTTTATAACATACATTCATAAGCACGGAACATTTAACATTGATTTCGAAAGTTCTTTGTAAAGCGTCAATGTTTTTTGAGGGAAAGTACTAAGGAAAACCATTAACGAAACAAAAAGTCGCAATCGAAAATTCCGATAACGCAGTGTCAAACGAATATGAATTAAGAATATAAGTTATTAAGTACCTTAAACCGCGTTTTTTTAAAGTTTCAGACAGCTCTGAAAGTATTTTTCATTTTCATAGTTTCTTTGAAAGTTTCCGGGTCATTTATCCATTGAAGTCAAGACTCAGGGCCGCCTGACTGACGCTCATTATGAATCCACGGGTTGAAAGAAGCCTGGCGCCCTGGCCTCCGCCCGGTTGAATCGGGATATCGTCATTCGTCCTCACACATTAGATTCAATTTAGGAATTTAATGCATTTAACGCTTCAAACTTATTGATGAGATTAGCCATTGGGAACCATTAGTGCCACCATTCGAACAATTCTTTAGAGATTTTTTTGAGCAAGACCCCGGTGGTTTCGGCGCCTTAAATTCTTCTTTTGTAATGATAAATGCAACTGCATGAGATCGGGATTTTTCTGATGGTTCCATTTGTCACGCTATGGCGTCAGCGGCGGTGTACATTCGTCTGCAGCTAAAGACGCCTGCTTCCTCAGATGGAAAAGTTTTCGTCCTTAAAGCATTTATCACGATAATGGTTGCACCCATCGCGAGATAAAGGAAAATTTTCCATTCGAAAAGTTCAGGACCGGATTGATAGCTCTTGAGTCAGCTACACGAATGTATTTTCCGTAGAAGGCACCTCCCGCATCCAAAAGTGACTTTTTCATCGAAGCCAAAGGCACCAAAGGGAGTTGTTTCTCGTTAGATGAAATTGATCTCAAGAAATGATATATGGTGATGCGGGAAAGTGTAAGACGATATGGAGAATCTCAGGGTGTAAGAAACTCATTGGCTGAATCAATGCCATCAAACGAGATTCGTTGGAAGAATTGAAATTTGGCTGAGCAGAAGGAGAAAATGCATTTCGTTCAATCCGTAAAGTTTGATTGCTTTTTTGGAGCATGATTTTGGAAATATCTTTCCATCAATTTCATTTCAAGCTATTGTCCAAAAAGTTAGAAATATAGCTTCGTACATATGTATCTAGAAAGTTAAAAAGCAAACGAGTTCGATGACAAAGCCATTTGAAGTGTTTCCAATTCGTTTCTATTTATCGAAATTGAAACGTTCCAAAAACTTCCGGAAAGGACGACTCTATCCAGCTCGCATGGTTAAATTTTATAAATATGAAATCCTTACACTCGTACATAATTTAATAATAGTAATCATACAAAATAATCGATTCTATCTATGATTGTTATTGTTTATAATTATAACAAATTATAAATAAGTCTTTTGTACTTTACAAAAAAAATTGAGTAATTTTACAATGTCCAAGGGTCCTGTAAGGCTGTAGCTTTAATTAAGTAAATTAAAATGTATTCAAAAAATAATAAAATGTAATATGAAGAGCTCTTTTAGGTTTAATTTTCAGCCACTTCAAGATTCACTTCATGAATAACACAATAACAAAATATGTAGTACACATTTCAAGTTGCCATCATTAAAATTACAAATGGTTGCCAATTATGATGAATATTTTCAACTGTTTAAAAGTGCCAAATTTTATTATGATTATGCACTCAATTTTACTCCTTACACAATGACTGTAAAATGTGTTGAATATTATAATTGTTACTTTTAATGAAAAATTCTAAATTTACCTACTACAAACATATTGTAAAAAAACTGCAATACTACGTATATATTTTATTTATTTTTTAAAGTATGTGACTATTCAAGTTTCATTTCCAACTAAAATATAGGTACTATAGTTAATTCTAGAAAAACCTCTTCTAAGATCGCGGTAGTAAATGGATAAAATTTTATCTTTGTTTTAAGATTAAGATTTGTTCAGAATTTTTCCTAGATTTTAATGTATACCTACCTTGATTCTTAATATGTATTCTGCACGTACTTACCTTAAAACTAAAAATGCAATAAAATATATTGGTTAAAAAAAGTTAATCGTTCTTAGCTTTCAGTCTTTACTTTTAACGAATACAACTATAAAAGTCCGTTTTTTACCTGTGTTGAACGGATTGACTATTTAAAATTTTAGCTGTCGACCTATATATTTCCTCAACTCTTCAAAAGACTATGTTCTAAATAAAGGTAATATTTTTTCGAATATTTTAACACGTTTAATGTTGAGAACAAATGGATATTAGAAATATTTAAAAAAAAAACCAATCGTATAATGTATTCAAGAATTTTAAAAATTAGTTAATTAAAAACAATTTTATTTTTAAACTTCCTCTGACATCGACACTCAATTTAAACCTGGAAAATTGATGGACGACGACTTAATTTGGCTGATCCTTTTGCGTGACTAAACATAAAATAGACTTTATAATTTCGATTCCAAGGGTTGATTCGAAAGAAAGAAAGTTACTGAACTTTATAAACATTAAAAACTAGCAACAAAAGACAGTGATGCAAACATAAACTTGACTGGAATTTGATAAAATGGTCTCAAAATAAATCTAAAACTTTTTAATGTATATATACTATGTATAAATAAATAATAATATAATAGAATATGTACTTCGTTTACGACCTTTTCCATCCGAATTGAAAACCATATTTTGAGTCAAGTCTATTTCGAAGGTGTCTAAGCCCTTTTTTAAACCAAACTTAACGTCGATCCAGATCGAAAATTAAGTGCTGCCATTCCACGTTTAAGTTTTGTAAAATTAGCTGATAAGAATCAATGATTTGTGCTTTGCATTGAAATGGACTTTTTTTTAACATCTCTGGTTAAAAACATACAGCAAAGAAGAAATTTTATAGTTGAAGAAGTGACAGCCAAACGTGAAATCAGTTTTATATCAATCTGTGCACTTTTCGATGTGGATCGAAAAATTTCAATCTGAATCGAAATAAGGATTTATCTATCAATCTGGTTTGAGAGCCTCGATCCGGTTCGAAAAAATTTTTATGAAAGTGATTTGAGTCGATCTACTTCGACTAGAACCGGTTTTAAAGAGGTCGTAAAAAAGGTAATGGTAGAATTTATTGAATGGAACCTCCTTAATATGGGACCAGCATAAATTCATTCTCTTTTAAAGTCAACAAAACTTATCTCACATGTTTTTAGCGACCATTTATTTTATAGCCTAATATAGATTTTACCGTTCTATCGTTTCACTGTCCATTGCTCCTTTAAGTGTTTTAAGATTCGATTATAACTTTCCTCTTGTTCTAAACATAAAGAACCTTTTCTCAAACAGCTGGACGTGCCCTATTCGAAAATTGCATCCATGCAAGCTTCCAGGATAGTGCAATTCCCACGTATCCAATAACCGTTTCTAGAAAAGCAATTCGCATTCAGTAGAGTGCCTTAAAGCTAGTTTGGAGAGAGAAAAATGCCTGTTTTTGTTTCATATAATTTTTGCTATGTCACATCAGGAATTCGCCAGCATCCCACCATCGACGCAAGCCAGTCCAACTCGAAATCAAATCAGTTCAGTCGACCCTACACCCATAAATATCGAATGAATTCACGTTCACGCCCGCCCCTAAGAGCGAGGGAAAAGATGTAAAACATGAAAAACGGCTCCAAAATAATTTCCAGTATGTCTGGCACCTTTCTGCCATCCTGAGGGAGGTATTCTCGGTGCCAGAGGGTTATACATGTCCAACACAGTCTAGTATTTGTAAAATCAATATGCATAAACCACGGTAGCTTCATTCCTCGCCACTTTTTGGGGGTTAGTGTAGTGTACACTGTGGAAATGCCACAAATGGCCGTTTCGTCTGAACGTCCACCCTGTTTCAGCCCCATTGGGCTGTCGAGCACAATAAACGGAAAAGCGAGCCTAGAGCCTTCCCTGGCGCAATACTTGGAGAGCACTTCTTAACTGAGTTCTTTCTGCTAAATGAACCTGCAAATATTGGCAGCCAGTAGTCAGTGTTAGAATTCATCCAGCACGCAGCAGGGCGAGTGGGTGGTTTAAGGTAAATTATTGTTCCAGGAATGGTCTTTCATCCACCCAAGAACTTGTAAGGAACCCCCAGGAAAACAATCCTTGTGGAGCCCAAGGTTCTAACGAAAATCGTTTCCTCTTATTTTCCATTTTCCCTAGGGAAATCCCATCCTCATTCACCCTGCAGCCCTATGAGCAGTTTCAAACCGAATGGAAAAGGATAAATGCAATTGCAGAGTCCTATGAATATGTGATTATGATACTGTTAAAGCTCTCTGCTACTATATGCATTATATAACATATAAATATATTTATATGAAGTAGGAATTTCAGCTCGAACAGGTTATTCCATGTCGCCAGCAACAGTTGGACAGGCTCCCATGCATGGGGCTAACAAGGCCTCCAGTCCAGTCCACTGATCGACGCCAACGATAACAATTTTCATGAGATAAAGCATTTCCAAAGTAGAAGTTGCAATTTAATCTTTCAATAAACTGCTGAATTATTTGTAAATAGTACATATTTTAATAAAAGCATCACGTTTTGATTCTACAATCTTGGTCATGATTTTATAAAAATTCATAAACAATACCGAGACTAACATGTTCAGAATTCAAGATCCAAAACCACAACTCGATCTGAAAGAACAAGAACTACTACATAAAACTGATAGATTCCTTGAATGCACATACATATGTATCATAATTTGAGGATTAGTACAACATTCAATAGTAAATAATTAAATATCTGATTATATTTCGATTGAATTTTTCTATCCAACTATTTAAACTACTTTTAACAACAAAATTAATTAAAGTCAAACTGTCAAAGGCGACTGAAATTAATTTACTAAACAAATAATATTAAATTAAAAACAAATTTAAATGATCTGACATCATGAAGTATTCGAATAATCGATCCCTGACAAACAGACAGAAATTAAGCCAAATTAAATAAAAGGTTGTAAAATTTAGGATGTTTATTAAGGAATTTCTATTTAAAAGATGCTTTTATAAGCTCTTCACGATCCGATCCGAACGACTATATAATAATTATTGTATATTATTAACAAATTTTCCAAAAATGCAAACTAAACTACGGCCCAAAATTGAATTTTGTATGAACGTTCATAATCAAAGTGTATCAAAGTATCAAAAAAAATCCTAATCATTTTTACCTATATATGTATAAAAAATCTAAAACTAGGTAATTGAGTCTTTTGTTTCAGATATATCCAAGCTGTAAAATGATGCGGCATAGGCTGAAATTTAGACAGACTGGCTTAAGTTTGGCCATAAAAGAAACCGAACTCCTCAGATCAAATCGTTATATTACTTATGTATATTCAAAAACGAAGAGATTTTTTAGTTCTTCATAGGTGAGACAAGCCCAAGCCATTTGATGTTACCATTTAGTCGTAGTACAATTCTTTAACACCAGTCAATAAAATTGAACAATTTAAACAGTCAAAATTTCAGATATCTGAAAATTACAATATATCAACGTATTTCTTCTATAGTTATTCTTAATATTAGTAGTTAATAACATTAACAGTCAACTGTATTATAATATTATATATACATATAAATGTTAAAAATGCTTCGTTATTTTATATCAGCTTGTCGAATAAACCTTTAAGCGAAATTCTTTAATATTTATTTGCAAATCCTTAGAAATTTTTATACTATACATATAGCAGCCATGAGGTTTAACCCAACTCGCCATATTCTTCTTTATAGACTTGTTACAGCTTGTTTTGAACTTTCCAAAGTAATAAATTTTTGCCCGTAAAATGCAAAGAAACACACCAGGACATGTCCTGGCAGCAACAATGTAAAACTTTTAAATTTTAATAGAACTGTCAATAATTAAACTCAACTTCGACTAAGGTAATGGCAAAAAGGATACTTAGGAACAACCAAACGTTCGCTCTTTTGTCTCTTCCGGAAGTGCTTCAAGATAATTAAAATTTAATAATGCCTGGAAACATCTGGAACTATATAATGAGTTTCTTTCACCAGTTCTATGATTAAGAAAATGCCAAAATTCCTACCGGAGCGTATAAATAAATGGAGGTGTATTTTCTCTGCACACGCTCCAGTTGCATATCATGGTAAAAAGAAATTGCTTTATGAACTATCCAGAGTCAGTTTCCTGACCGGAAGGAAATTTTTATTACCCTATCGACCGGAAAAATTTTTGTTGCAATATGAAGGCTGATCATAAAATTGAGGAAAAAAATTTTAAGAGCATGTCGTTACTCTTGTAAAACGAGAATTTTGATCATGAAGCCGCCAATAAAAATTCATGGTATGACTGTATAACGTAAAACTACAGTCGCCTCCAATGAATCCTCATACCTCAAATTGCATTTAATACAAGCGCAGCAATGACCAACACCAAGATGTGGATTGGAACAGCAGGAAATCTATTTAATCACTTGGTCGGTACTTACTGGTGCAAATTTTTGAAATAGGTCAAAATAATTGGACAATTTCTATGGAAATTTATCATCACCTGATGTTCTACGTTTGGTTCTCCTCAATGTCGACGTAGTCTCTGGTATATGGGCTCAGTCCCATTTTTACAATAATGAAGCAATATCTATGGAAATTTTTTCATGGGACCAAACGACAAGGGATGCTTCAGCCGAAATTAGTCAGTGATGATGTTTATTAGCATCGTGCAATCATTCCTCGTTTCAGGTAACTAATTTGAGCTTTTCTGCAGGTGCGTCTAAATTATAAAACGAGGGGAACAGAACTAGGAATCCTCGACGCTCCAGGGCTTTGAGTTATGGCGTAATTTAAGAAGAAAAACTCTTAGAATTATTTGATTTATAGAGGCAAATATTTTACAGGAAACTAAACTTCAAATAAAAAATCTAAAACGAAGGAATGGCGCTGAACTAGGACATAAATCCTGCTTTATAACTTGTATTGCATAAGTATTATTACGAATCAAATTAATACCTATTAAAAATTGGGAAATATTCTGTGGTACAATTTTCGAGTTATTACTTAAGGAAAAGCTAAAAAATAAATAATTGACTTTCACCACAAAAAACAACATTATTTGCAATTTTGAAAAATTTAAATTAAATTAATGTTTCAAATTGTAACTTTAAAAGTATAGCATACAAAAAAATTCTAGTTGTGTCACAATTTTGTATTTTTTTATTTTTTACTTATAATAAATAAGAAGAATATTCGTTTTTATTTATAAATGTTAAAAAAAAATTCCCTGGGCATTTAAAATTCAATCTAACATTACCTTTGTCTATTTCTTCGTGGTTAAAATGAGGTCTGAGTTTTTAATATTATAACATTTTGGAAAATTTGTTTATGATAAAAAAATTGTTTGATTCCTTAAAGAGGACTCCAACACAATCCAACAAATATCTTTAAAAGTGGAGAAAAATAAATGGCTTTGCTTTTAAAATCTTACTACACTCGAAAGTAGTCAGTTTGGCAATTTTTATATCGAAATTTGGTAATGCTCTCTTGTACCTATTACTTCGAAGGTCTTAAGAAATATTTGTGCATTTTCTCAGAAATTTGGGCGCCAATCTTTGAATTTCGAATATTCGAAAATCGCTTGAAAAATTCTAAAAACATTCTAACATGTTCCTGAGCAATGGGGACGCGTTTTCAAAATATATGTATATAAAAATATATATTAAAATTTAAATATAAAATGACATTTATTTACAGGATTACCACGATGATATTCGACAGGAGCAAATGTGGGAAATGCAAGTATTAAGCTCGTCATCATCGCAATCACAAACCGCCGAACAAAATAGTCCAAATGGTATGTTAGACAGTTCGCAATCAGGAAGTGAACAAAAAAATGGCCGTATCAACGAAAAGATGTCGATAAGCATGGACTGTATTACGGAATCATCGGCAACAACATCGATAAGCGCAGTGGCGGCGACAACATCGAACACGACCACAGGGGTCAATTGTGAGTCGCCCACAGTCCAAGTGAGCAATTTAACTAATGCCGTTCATGTCGATCTATCAGCTCACACGGTGCACCCTTCAGCGGTGGCAGCTGCAATCCACCATCAGCTCGCCGCAGCTGGAATGAGTATCATAAAGCCAGCGACGGGGGTTGCGGCAGTTACCGGACTGACCCCAAATCAGCCAACAATTGGAGTACCAAGTGAAGCCGAAACGACAGCACCAACGCTAGCCCTCCTTGAACCCCCAAGCGCCCTTCTTCATCCCGCCCTGCGAGGAGTCAAAGCAGTAAACATTGGTAAGCAATTAGGGTCCTAACAATAATAACAAATAACAGAAATTTTAGTTCCGCTGAATTATATTATTCAAGCAGCCGGTAGTCTGACGAGAAAGCGACCTCTACTTGGCGTACCCCGGTCCAGTATGAACCCAACAAAACGAACTGTGATGACACTCCTCTCGCGTGCTAAAAACTCTCAAGCAGTGCATACTTTGCGAAATTCGGCGCCGGCAGGCATCCCTGAGTAAGTTAGACCCTGTTAAATGCAGACGCTGAAGGTATTTGAGTTTGCAAAATATGATGAACGAGGTCTGTTGGCTATAAATTTTAAAAGATAACCAATGCGATTTTCACTAAACTTGATACTTGGGGGTTTTCGGGGCCGCCGCTGATTTCAAACCTACTCTACTGTCAGAATTTACGAATTTAAGATGGCAAACTGTCAAAATTTAAAATTTATGCGATTTGCACCACTCTTAGTACTTGGGGGTTTTCGGGATCGCTGATTTCAAATCAACTGATAGAAGTTATGAATGCAAGATTGGGCTACTTGTTTTCTCCCCGATATCCTTTTTCAGTTTTACTTTATTATTTAAAAAAATAAAAAGTAAAGGTGGAAAATTTGGTTTTATATTTCTATTACCTCTCAATGTTTTTAAAAAGCTTACATTTACCATATATTCGACCAGAAAGGTCTAGAGAATAACGTTGGGAGCTCTCTGATAACAACTAATTTCGCAAATTATAGGCTTTGGCCTAAATTTACTCAAACTACATATTTACTTACATTGTGTGAGGGCTTCAGCTTAACCCTACATTTTGAAAAAACCATCAGAATCAACATCGATAATATTGAAATTTAAGACCACTAAAACTCATATCTGTAGCCAGAATTCGTTCCTCAATTTTTGCATACTCACTTCCGTTCAGAGCCAGGTCAATTAAACCTTTCTGAAAGGACATGTCAAATATCGTGATCCTGTATTTTTTAGATCACTGCAAATGATCACATCGCCACTCATATTGCCACAGCCAATGGATGAGTCAATGGTGGCCGTTCAGAAAGAAGGTCTCTCGCAGGGCGTCTAAAGATCCACCTATATAACTACTATTGATAATTTAGGGACGGGTTCACTATTTAAGAGATTCACACAAAAGCAGCTCTCTAGATCTACCGAGATATTTTTCATTTGGCAGAGATGTTTTAATACAAAGATTTTTTAATCGTTGTACTAACTCTAAGTTTAGTTGTAAATCTAAAAAAAATGAGAACAAGCAGAAGAGACGCAGACACAACTACTAGAATCAAATCGATAAGACTACTCTAGGCGCAGGATCTCCACTTGGGAATTAATAAAAATAAATAAAATAAAATGAAATAAAAATAAAAGAAACAATTAATCTTCTAGCGAATTAAAAAATAAATTTAAAGGTATACTTAAGAGGAGTAAAAATAATGTAAAGTTAAATTAAAATTTAAAACTGAGATTTAAAGTGCAGCTGGAGACGGTTCAATGAGATTTAAACATTTACTGCAATAAATCGTATAACATTGCACTGTTGACATTAAAAAATTTTAAAAAATAGTTTTTAGGTCAAAGGAATTTAACAAAAAATAAAAGGATAATTTTGTTGACGAAGACTCGAGGCGCGTTGTATGTGCATACACGACTCGATTCGCAAATCAGAAAGGTTTCAAAAGTTTATTCGTACGAACAGCTTGTTGTTGTTGATTTTATACTGATAGCGCCCACATTATTTCCATGAGCGCATCCTTTAAAGTGGAAATATACATTTTTATTGTATTCCGAACGGATGCAGATTGTTGTTGACTATTTATTTTACTCATTCACTTGAGTTAATGAAAATAATATGCGTTTTAGGTAATTATTTTTTATCTGAAAGATAATTGTTTATTAACATAAAGGACTATTTGTAAAAAATTCTCAAAAATACACGTAATATTAATTTATTTTATTATCTATACTTTTTAATTAAAAAAGAATTTATCGCGGTCAAAACTGATATTATTAATATTAAAGAAAAATTTTGATTTAAAGGAGAATGGGCGGTTTCGTCCCCAGTGCTGTATCAAGTTGAGGTATATGTCATTTTATAGGTTATCATAATAGCTTTCTTTTATTATATGACATCAACAATGACAGTCGTGCAGGAGAAGAACTATGAATAATTGTCTTTTCTTCAAATAAATGTAGTATTTGTTGTTTGTATTGTTGCCGGTTTGGAGAATGTAAACTATTGTTACATGCGGCCGATCTTTAGAACGCCGCCGTACATGTGTTCACGTAATGAACATAATGTGGTATTTGGGCTGGACGAGGCATCAAAAAAATATTTTATTGCCAGCAACTTTTCTGGATGTGGTAATTTTGGATATTTATTATTAACTATTGTTTATTTGTTTGTTTGAATAATATTATTTAATATCATTACTTTCAATGTTCTGGTTTCATTGCATTCTTTGTTGATATTTTAATGATTTGTGTAGTTACAAAACTGCCTAGAAAGCATAGGATAGAATATTGACGATTATTTTAAATTGCTATCTCTATTTCATTTGGCACTTTTTATTATTTTGATAGATAGTACGCTGGGGTGCGAGTGGCAGTAGAATAACGAAAGGTAGCCATATAAACTAAAAATCGGCGGTGGAGTACCAGCAGTTAGGCATATAAAGTAAAAATATCATATATTTACATGAGAAATAAAATAAGTCATAGTTCTTTCCCTGCACGTGTTTCATTGTTGGTGTCATGCAATAAAATAAAGGTATGATATGACCTTTGATATGACAACTACCACAACTTGATACATCCTGGGGACGGAGCCCATACAAAGTTGCCCATTCTCCTTTAACAATTCAATTTAACTTTGACTTTTTAATTATTTGTATATGCTCAAAGAACTTTGAGCATTACATCTCTGATTATACGTCTATTATTTATTTATTTTTTCTTTACAACATTATACAGAAGTGCTACAAAAGCTTCAAACTATACAACTAATTTCACAAGGACCATTTTTTAATAATAATTAGGTATTTTTATGTGACTTACGAATAATTCATAACTTACTATATTATATTAGCTTAAAAACCAATGCACAGAAAACATAAACATCTTATAAAATTTAATCTATAAAATTTGTTATCAATGAGTTGGGTACTTGTCGTGCTTTATTAAATAAAGATGTCCTATTTTATAGACTTTAATAAACCTTATTTCGTTACATTAGATAAAAGTGCGGCATATTAAACATTGCCGCCGAAATTCCCGATGGGGGTGTTAATAGAAACGAATGACATTCGTTAGTTTTTACGAAAATTAAAAAAATTTAATTTGTGCTCCTTACAATCTTAATATATTTTGTATTTCACGCAAAAATGTAAAGCATTTCGTTAAATTTCACAGGATTTTGTATTTTATGAAAATAGTTGAAGGTTCAAGGTTTTTTTGGAAACCCACTATCATTTTATATATACAATAATTTTAAAGTTTTTTGAAATAAACTAAAAGGTTTGTACAAAACTGTTTTTTCGGAAAAGATTTTGGATTTTCAAATTTGTAGATCTATAAAAAAAGTTCTATTAAAATACAATCTTTTGTTTGTTCTGTAAAAAAATATTGATCAGTAGTATTAACAGACAGTTTTGTTAATCAAAGAATTTTTAATTAAAAATTCTTGGTTGCTGTATTTTTTTCAACGTACATATGTATATATATGTACATAGATATTAATATATGTATTTCGTATCATATGTGTAAGTACATTTATTTTATCTTTTAATTTATATTCACAGCATATGGGCATAATCTCCCACATATAAAAAGCTTTGACTGAGCATTCAATTCGACGAAAACATCTTTTAATATTTCATTTACACATCTCCGGGTGCCGGGTGCTGTCAGAAAATTTCGAAGAAAATCCACATCACGCTCAGTGCTCACGTACAAAGGCGAAAAGTTTGAAAAATAATCAAAAGGATCCTCATTAGCAACGTTCGCTCGTTAAAATCCCGAAAAATCCTATAATACGACCACGCATCTCTGCACGATTTCAGTTCCCATAAAATCAAATTAATTTCAAAGTTTCTCCGGGAAAAATGATCAGAAAGCTATTAAGAGGAATGCGAAGATACTGACTCCCGCTTCCAAGCCATTAATCAAAATCTTTCTCAATCAGAAACTCATAAATTTAAGGAAATTTTACAATTTCACCAAGTTTTGAATAATTGCAAGATTCTAGAGGATTCATGAACTGTTTATCTTTGATTATCTTCGAGGCGGTGGTACTTCCTCGTCTCATTGAATCCCATAAATCAAGGCGGTAATCCGGCGGAAGTGTTCCTTACTCTTACCTTCCGTAACCCTTCCGCTCCTATTGATAGTTGCGCTCTATAGGAAAATAACAGAAAATACAAACGTGGAAAGTAACAACTTTTCCAATTAAAATCGACTGATTACGGGCATAGAAAAATAAAGGAAACTCTTTCGGCTGGAAAAGTTCTGCTGCGATCCCAATCCAGGAGAATAAATTGCCTCGGAGCGATTGGAGCATAACGAAGAACCTAAAGTGATTAAATATTGCGAGTTATCAGAATGAAATAAAAGTGAAATGAAATATGGCAAAGATATCGCCACTCGTGTAACTTTTTATCAGTCCCCAAGAGGAATAAAAGGCCTGGTTTAATCCCACTCCTGTTTCACAGCCGGGAGCCGGAAGATAATCATTTCGACAAACGAATTCGGAGACATCCGTCTTTGAGAGGATGCTGGAAATCTTCGGTTCGTTAAACGCAAGCCAGATTTTCAGCTCCTCCTGGCCTGGATTTTGTGAAGTGTTTAGCCTTCGAAGGTGATATCAACCGAAACAAAGAGGTTTCCACCTGGCTTGAGAGGCTTAGCACATTTTGTTTGAACAGGGTACCCCGAGAGTCTTGTTTTGAAGGGAGCTGGCATTCAATTTTGAAACAGAATCCCTCTTGTTCCACTTTTGCTCATTTGGGCTAAAGCGAAAATCTAATGATAATTCATTCACTTTGTCAAACACAAACAATTTGAATGGTCAAAAACTCGCTGAGATGGGGAAAATAGCAAACGTCTCGGCGCAATTTTCATTTTCAATGAGCAAGTATTTTTATATATATATGTATAATCATAATAACCTTTTTATACAAACCCTCGTTAGCAAAAAGGTGGAAACTGCCGATCTAGAATTTTTCTTTTACGCATGCCTTTAAAGCTATGACACTATATTTCAAAAATTTATCAAGTTATTTCAATATACACCTCTAGAAAAAAGATAAATACAGTGTTGCGCAAAACAATAGCAACCATTACAGTATAAAAAAAAACGTCGGTACATGTAAGTGTGTAAAACTAAAGCAATCTTTTTTAGTGCATATGGTAGTTTTTATTTCGAGTAACCTCAGTACACCTTTTTGGCGTAACCTCTATTAAATTCATATAATAGTAGATTGAGGTATGTTTTCCCATTATTTTTTTCAGTATTTCCACAAGTTATGTTTTAAAATGAAAAGCTGAATTGAGACTCGCCGTTTAAGGATCCCTAAGAGATTTTCAACAAGATTCAAATCTGGTATAATTGAGCCGGCAAATCAAGAACTTGAAGCCCGTTCTCAGCTTCGATGAGTGTTTAGAATCATTATCATGCTGAAAACCCAATCGAAGGGGCAAAACGTATCCCATTCATCATTTGACAACATTTGCGTCTCCAAAATATGTTTGCGAAATGGCCCATTATTTCCTTTATTTAAAAAAAAGTAGGGTACCCACACCCTTCGCCGAAGAACAAGTCCAGAAAAAATGACCATTTTTAAAATTATATATTAATTAAGGGATCTGAGTACGCCCATTCAGTAGTTATCGCAGTCACAGTGTGAATTGTGAAATCATTTGAGTAGAGTTTTTGCAAGAAAATATTGCCACTAAATAATTTCATCTTAAGTGTATTTATTTTTTTGTTCATGAGTGTATATGTATGTACTTACTTATGTTACATCAAATGCTCTCAGGCATCTAGTACCTAATGTAATATTTTTGAGAGCAATAGTGGCAATCTTAAGATTAAAATAATCCTATATACACTTATTATTTGGTGTCGAAGTACTTAAAGGCGATTCCATTTTATATTTAAATTTTCTTTTGCCACTCAATTTGAGCTTCTCTATGATAGTATTATCTCTGTATAAAATCCGAGCAATTTTTAAACCACCACCTGACCGTCGACAGTCGAAATAGTTTCCCTACAACCCCCTGAGGGAAATTTCCATTGTCCGCTTTATTTCCCTCGTAGATTTCCATTTTTGCTGTTTGTCTAAAGGCAGATAGAAATACATGGAAACCTCGACGACCACTGGCAGTCACCCAAAGCACTTGCCAACAAAGCCGTCTCAACAAGTGCGCTTTATCTTTCCGGATTCTGGTGGAATGGACCACCATCTTCTACAGGTCCTCTGTCCGGAAGTTCACATCAGTGGCTCGCTATTTCTGAAATAATCTCAGACTTGCAAGTGCCTTCGTTGCACCGAGCAGCATTTATCCTCTCTGAATCTGAATGTGCAAGAACTGTGATAAGTTTCTTCATTCCGTTGCCGATGTGCCAGTCTTGAATCATTATGTAATATTTCAAAAAAATGTTTGAAGTTTCGTAATACGATTAGTGCATTCCTTTCTGAGGGAATATTAAAGTTTAAACTTTTATCTATTTCAGTTTTACAGCAGGCTAAAACTGTATGCATAACTTTTATAAGTCCACGAGGACTTACCTTAAATTTTCGAAATTTAAAACATAAAAAAAGTACAAAATATGGCATGTGATACTCACCAACACCGCACGAACTATCCTCAAACCAATTGTACTCAAACTACATAGATCTCTTCCAAGGTTCGAGGGTAATAATTCAAAACATTCTAAGATATAAATCTTGTAAATAAGCTTCGTACAAATAACAAATATTTATTCGATAAATACGTAACGAAAAGTTGACTTTAAATTCAAGGTCTTTAAAGGGTAATATACCATATATTTGAATATAATCCGAAAAATTTGAGAGTTTTGTATGAACATTTCGTGATTCTACTACTACTAAGGTTTTGAGAATTTATTACACATATCTTAAGGTACGAAAGAGAAAATATTATTTTAATTTTTGAAAAAAAAATCTAAGCTTTCTACTGAAGTGCAAACGTTTATTAAAAAAATATTGATTCTTGCAAATTTTTCGTCAATCGAACAAAAATTTTCTGAGTTCTACAGTTGAAAAAATGTTTAATGATTTGCTGATTTGTATTTTAGGAGTATTTGACAAACTTTTTATATTAAGTAGGTAATTGAGGCCAGTAAAAAAAGGTAACAAAACTCAAACTAAAGCACTTTTTCTCAAGGGACAACAATATGTGTATAATTGTCACATTGTATATGTTCTTTTTTCTGAAGGTCGTGTACCGCTAATATATTCTTTTAAAATAGATTATTATCTAAAATTGAACCACCATTTGTTATATACATATGTATACATAAGGTTTGTTCGATATTCTATTAAACATTACTTTAATTAACCATTAATTAAGCTAAAAATTCTTAGTATCACTAAATCACTAATTTTGGGAATAGAAAAGGAAAATTTTGGATAAAAACATTGTGCACCTTGTGGTATCCCTGAGTTGGCCTTTATTCCTTTATTTAATTTTATATTCCCAGGAAAGATATATGTATAAAGTAGTCCAATAAACCTAGGGATAGATATCTCTTAAACTTTCTAATAAATTGCGTACTTGGTGAATGATAACCAAATGTTCGTTATCTTTTGAGTTTAGATTCTTATTTTATTTTAGTTCTGCATTAATTAAAATACAAAGAATGTATAATCAATTAAATAATTTAAACCTAAAACGCATATTATTCTCACATTAAAAATCGCAAAAACCTCAGATCGCATCAAATGACGCAGATTCGAAGTAATTTTAAACATACAAAAGCAATTTTCGCGAATTTAAATTAATATAAAAATTTTAAATTTGAGTATTTTTAAAGTTATCCTTTTACACCTCAACGAATATAATATATGAGTTCAGTTGAGAGCTATTCATTTTAAAAAAAGCAAAACAAAAAGGAAAAAAAAATTGTGACAAAAGGTCTTTCCGAATAAAGTTAATTAAAATTGAAACTCATAAAATGTAGGCGCTACAAAAACAAAAGCAAAACAAAAATAAATTGAAATCTGAAAAACGTACGCTGATGATGACACATGGCCATAATAACACGCCAGCCAACGAACGTTTATTTTTCGAATTGTTTCTCGCATCCGCATGTGATATTTAAAAAGCACCAAACTGTGTATACCTGTACAGAGGTAGACATTGCTATAAAAAAATATAAAAAAGAAAATAACTAGAGGTTTTTTATGATTGATTTATGTACTCAGACCATGTAGCCACTTTCAGAGACGAATAAAAGTGTAAAGAATATTTTTATTTCTGAATAAAAAATCAAGAAATATAGTATATTTTCACAACAAAAAAACATAAAACCAAATTAGAAACTTATTGCAGAGCAATGAGGTGGTGGCCCTGAGGTTTGACGATTAAATGCCTTTACCAACGCCAACGCGTGATCAATAAAGAGCATTCAGCTTTTACCTGAAAATCCACTACTATTATTAAAAATTATTACGAAAACGTCGAAAATAGGTTAAACGGTGCCGCACAACCACACCGTTGGGAGTTCCTGTGATGTGGTTCCCATCGAGCGTCGGGACGCACGTCGGCGTCGTCATCCAAGCAAGCGGTAGACGGTAGACCACTACGCGGCGCCACCACCACCCTGTTTGGGGCTCAAAGTGCTACCTATGAAATATTTTGCACCACCTCAAGGGGTAAGTGAATGCCTTTGACAATTTAATTAAAAATTTCTTTTTTTCCTGTTGATAAATTTTCATTTTAATTTAAAATTTTGTTTAACCCCTTGATTTGTTGCCTTTTTTTCGTATACCATTCCATTCGAACCCCAGAGAGAACCCACTTCAAAAACCCTTTCGTGGCGTGCTGAATCGGTTGCTTCATGCCGCCCGAATGCATCATCCGAATATAATCTGCATGTTAATTGGGAAAAATATTAAGAGCTGATCCGCGTTAATAATTGCCCAGTGTGAATTGCCTCTGCACATGGGTCCACGTGTTAATTCACGTGCATTATTTATGAGGTACACTGGCCACAGATCACCTGGAAATGTGCAGAATTGGAAAGTGCCAGGAGTAAAAATTGTCCACAATAAAAGCAAATATGGGATGACTTTAACCCCTTGAATTATTACGTTTTTTTTGCACTTTAGAACGTACGCAGTCATTTTAATCCGGCATTTTTCAATTATTTCATACTGTCAGTCTGTGGCGCTCAGTCTGTTACCTATGGCGCCAATGAGAACCGCTTATCGACGATACACAAATATGTAAATTTCGTACTATCGAAAGTCATTTATTTTTCGCATTTTTGAGCTTATAATATGTTTTCTTTTAGCTCTTGCTGAAAATATCTCTCTAATATTTTTTTAAAAATTTGTCTAGTAAATATTTCATCAATCCTTGCAACGAAAAACATTATATCAACATCATTTTTATTAAATTAAAATGATTTTAAATACATACATACTACCTGTCAGAACAGACTAAATTTAAGGAACCGGCAAACAAAACGTAGATCATTACACAAAATACAATTTGACAGGAGGAGTAAAAAACTGAATGACGTATTCAAAACTGATTTTTAACGTGAATTTTTATTTTATATATTTAATGCAAATTCCTATCTTTAATAAAACGGAAGATACATAAATTCAAAAATGCAATTATGTCGTGTTGTTTGCGATTGGTGCAATTTTTACGCTTTGATTGCCACTAGATTGCATTTAATCCATTTTGATTGCAAACAATACTTTTTAGTATTTGTACATGTAAAGTTAATGAAATGCAATTGTATCGTTTTGATCGTTATGAACTTTTGAATCGATTTTACTACATTTTTAGGACGTTTAAAAACTTGCGCCTCAAAGTTTTAAATTAAGTTACTGTAGTTTCATATTATGCTACAAAGTTATTTGCATTAAAAGAACTTCGAACATTTTATTAGATTCTATTATAATTAATTATACATGCTCTTTAATTTTTAAAACCTTTCTTATAAAAAAAGAAGACGAGAAATAACAAGTTTTATGCCGAAAGTTGCTTCTTGCTTCGAATGTGTTGCAGTATCAAAGAATATGGTTCCATCGAATTTGCACAGAAAGGCATAGATTTCTATAGCTTTTTTTCACTTAATCTAGTGGAAATTTGGGTTTCCCTAGATTTCAATGAAATTTTAAAGAAACATAGAGTAAATTATTTCTTAAAGAACAGCGCTAGAAACCTAGAGAAACTCAAAACTAGATACAGTCTAGTAACATTTCCCCAGAAATAACATTTAGAGTGTACGAATTCACGTTTCTGTACAAACAATGTTAATTAGGCTCATATTGACGCTTTTAAACAAACATAAAATTCGTGATTGTGCCTCTTTGAACTTTTATTTTACTCTTCCAAAATTGCACTCCTTCCGCTGTGAAATAGTTTTTGTTCTAACAAAGATTTTCAAAATTTTAACAAAGACTTCCACTCTTCAGCAAGCTTAAGTTTCATATAATTTTGATTAACACAAAACTCTGTAGGGCAAAAGCCTCGCACAAAAGAAAGTTCAAATTGTTCTTCCGAGCAAAAAAAAACAAACTTTTAATAGGTTGAATAAATACAACTGCACCCTTTACCCTAAACCCCTTTCGAACCCACCTGACGGGGCACCCTGTCAGCCCGTTTTATAGTCGCAGAATCATCCTTCAACAGTTGCATTTTCAATGGGTGAGAGTGCGCAACTTGTCCTTCACTCGCAAATCACTTCCATGGAATTGTCTTTTGATGCCAAAACTTTTGCCCTAGGGAACGCTTTTATGACTTATTTAAAAAAAAAATCCTTCCTTCCTTCCGTCCTTCCGCCCTTACCCCGGTGCATTTGACGCTGTCGTCGGGACTTCGGGCGCCTAATTAAAATTCCCAGGCATTGTAAATATCTCAATTTCCACGAGTATATAGTACATTACCATGGACAGCTTAAACTTCGTAATGAAATTTGGAAACAAAATTTGAACTCAAACACAGATACCCAAGGGAAATTAGAGAGCGCTGCGAGACCTTAAAAGTCTGATGCGAAAACTCCTGTGGATCGGACCTCACTGCCGGTAAATAGTGTTTTAATTAAGTGCAATTGGCTCCTCCGGCCTCTACATGGACTACTTCAGTTTTTAATCGCATTACCAAAAAGCTGCGAGCATTAGGTACCAGAGAACAAAAAGCGCACTGTTCAACCGAAGCACCCTCTGCCGTTGTGGGATTGAATTGTTACAAATTCCCAGCCGGACCCTTTTCCCTTTTCCCAGAAGTTGCAGAGATTTCTTTTTTTGAAATGAATGAAATTCGGGCTTTCATTGTAATACAATGAATCCGGCATTTCGCTTAAACATAAATTTGGTAATGTCAAAAGAATTCGAGCTGTTGAAAGCCGCATCTCCTGAAACAATTCTATAGCCACAAAGGTAGTCAACTTTGTGGCTAAACGACCTTTGTTACATGAAATTAAATAACTTTTTAACTATTAAGGGTACAACAATCATCAAAGGGCAAAACTATGTAGAATTTTGTTTGAAATTTCAAAAATATTTCAATTTGCAACAAGATTTCAGAGTTTTCAATTATTTATACCATCCACCGACCCTATACTAATTACAATTGCAGGCTTTTTCAGAACATATTTTGCAGCACAACATTTTACATTCACTGCGTTTTTCACTATATTTTCAAACACATTATATATTTACTGTTCAAGTTGTTCGAACTCTACGTAAGAAACGCTGTACCAATCGAGTTCATCAGAAGATATTCTAAGCAAACTTTTGTTCTTGATCCTCTCCTCCTAAAATCACTCCTTGCCCTTCAAAATTAACACCGATCGCGCACTCACTAAAATCCTTAAAAATTCTAGCAAGGATATCGAATGAGAGCTCATTCAAAAGAGGAAAAGTACTTTTCTAACGATACCTAACTTGCTCGGATCCGTTTCCAAATATAAGAGTAATTGTGGTTTAAATTTAAAATTTATCGAAGTTTTCGTTAAAAAATTCATAGTAAACTTTCGATCAATTTTGAATTTGAATTCCCATAATTCAAAAATTTGAGCAATTTAATTTTTAAGCTAATATTCAAAAAAAAAGATATCCTTAATTTTTACAAATTTAGTCGTCATTGCTATGAGAATTTTTTTTAACGAGTTATTCACGTTTTTGTAAAAAAGTAATATTTTCCATAAATGAAAATTGTATTGAGAACTAATATCTATTTTTATTGAAAAGTCAAAAATTTCGGGAGGATTACTTTAAATAATTTTAAATAAAATCGGACAAGTACCATAAGCTACGCTTTTTTTCGTATGTCCTGATAAATAGACAATTTTATATTGAATTGAAACTTATTAAGAGTTCCCCAACATAAAAGTTTGAAAATGTGCATTAACAATGAATGCAAAAAAATGACATGCTTTTTATTCATGCTAAATTTCAAATCTCGAAATGAGCATTTTTCAAATTAATTTTTGACTTTCGTCTAACAAACTTCACCAGATTGGGAAATTTCATTTAATAATACTAAGAGAAGATGTCATGAATACATATTAAAATAAAAAATTAATTAATTAAATTAAGCAACCTCCTCTAAATGAAAGAAATTAATTATGAAAGAAATTATTTTAAAAATATTTTCAACCTACAGTAGAATATTCGACAAAAACTATCCTTTCATTTTTTTCCTATAAACAATCTTTTTAAAAGATAATTTTATTCCTCATAAATTAATTAATCGTGATTAATTAATAATAATTAATGGACAGTAAATTCAGCAAGTACAATAACTAATATTTGGCAAGTTTTAAATAGTGAAATGAACTAAGGATCGAAAGTACATTAATGTATGATAAATGAAAACAAAAAATTACTTACCATACAATTTCCAGTAGCCTTTTAATATTTGCTAAAGCATTAAAATAAAATTCCATGCAAACATGGAGCGATATTTCAAAACCTGTTTCAATTGTCCATAGTCATCCTTATTGTATGAACAAATCGAAAAATATAAATTACCTACTTATTAGACTTATTAAATCACAGTCATTATTTCATGGCCCATTAACGTGGTCCTTGAACTGTAATGCCCTTAAATATTTTTATTTATTCTCATAACCTAAGGGCGGCGAATAAAGGCGACTCCCTGGCTTCGTTTATCGAGGTAAATTAATCATTTTATTCAGTCCGCATTTACGTATATAATTATATCGAAGTGTCTGCTTTTGACTGACCTCAATTAATAATAATAATAATATTGGTAGAAACGACCTTGCAAATTTCAGTCAATAGTGATTAGTGATAATGGTCATGTGCTCTTTCCAATTATGTGAACTCAACTTTCATCCTACATTTGATGACTAATAAATAAATAAATAAATAATCCAATGTACGAAATTTTATTAATTTTAATGACTGGTTTATTTTAAAAACATAATTAGTAAAATGAGGTCAAATATGTGATTTCAGTTTCCTTTTTTTATACTAATTGTTTTTCCAAATTTTTCTTACTTACTGACTAGCTGTCAAACCACTTTTTCCACCTTTAAAAAATTCATCCCTGAAGAGGTTAAAAATTGTTTCTGCTTTACACTTATTGGTTTTACTTTTTAAAGTATCTTGGACTATCTGCTACAACAACACTATTGTGGCACCTCGAATGAAAATCAGTCAAACATGTATAAGACCTTATACCTCCCCAATTTCAAAGATGTTTGCTCATGTCGAAATTAATAATTTTCGCAAAGTTATTAAAGCAAATAATGAAAGCCATTGAGGGGTGGCGTTCCGACCACATCCCATCGGCTGCAAATATTTGCGACTATCTGTACCAAATGCTTAAATTTATGTTCACTTAAGTGGATTTGTCTCGCCTAAAACCAGGGAGGGTCGATAGAACCTCCACAATGTTGAAATCGGAGAGAAAACTTGTTCGGGTGTTACTCGGGAAAAGCATTGCTACTCCGTTTGGTTACCATTAAAGCTATATAATTCTTCCGACAAATAACCAACCACGACTATTCGACGTGGCCCGGGCAACAAACATCTCAAGACTTATGGAATCACTTAAGCATACTTTAAAGACACAGACCGCTGCCTCTCCGTTGTAAGAATCCCCAGCGTCTTCCCTACATGGCTTTCTTATCCCGAACACGATTGGATAGCAAAGTGCTTTTGTCCCACTAGAAATTTCTCGTCGTAGTCAAAATTGCTTTCCACCAAGAGTCCTCTGGCAATTAAAACATTTACTTAATTCTTCCCAGCTTCCCCCTTCTCATTATCTGTGATTCCTTGGAGGAAGGGTAAAAAATATGTTTGTGCCAAGAGTCTTGCCCATCACCGAATAGTTCCCGAGGGAGTTAAAGACGGTCTCATCTTCTTATTTTCTAACGTAAAATGTAGACGTTCGTAGCCCTGCATTTCTCGAAAAGAAATTAAATTTTCGTGGCTTTCAACGTTGTCCGACGCGCTTAGGAAAGTTATTGCTTTCCGAGGATGAAATTCCTTTTAGTATAATGCACCACAATGTCCACAGCAGTACTGTCACTTAAATATTTTTGAATTGCTTAACTTACACAACTGCATTCTTTAATACTAAGTATAAATCAAAAGCAATCAAACAAAGTTCGGTCTGATAACAAATTTAAAAAAAAATTTATATTGTTCAAAACAAAATACAAATAAAGCATTTTATTATACTATGAAATACTAGCAGACGTGGCCAAAATGGGGCTCTCTTAAGTGGACTTTGCGCCTTCAAATTTAAAAAAAATCGATTCTTGTTTTTTGATAGAATATGTTAGAATGAACCTTTAAAAACAAAAAAATGAAGGTATATTGTATGGTCCAGGCATCTCAGATTATACTTCGGTAAGTTTTATTATAAAAAATATTGAATTTTAACTTTAAACGCGATTTTCTCGAAACAACGTGTTTAAGGTTGGCGTGCATGATTACAAAAAAAGTATTTATCCAATCGTTCTGAAATGTTAACATGTTAATCTACACATGTTACTGCTCAGAATGAACTACGGATGAAAAAATCGGCATTAAATTTTTTGCGTTATAGTCGATTTTTGGGGGAAACAAAATCGATTTTCGAAAAAACGCCGTCACTTCGTTATTTTTCAACTAAATTTTTTTCTTTTAGTCCATTTTGATGCTGTTTAAAGCCCCGTTTTTTTTAACTTTTTCACTTTTTCAAAATTCTTTGTAATGTTACAAGATTTGCCTTCGCTTAAAATTCACACTTAGGATTTCAAACGCCCGTACATATAAGGACTGTCATTCAGCTCCCACAATCGCGACGTCTGTGGCCAATCAAAAAACCTCTACATATGTACTTCTCTACAGTTGCTATTATACAGCTTTGATCAAATTTTCAAGTAAAACAGTTGAAAAATAGCGCGGGAAAAGCACAGGGTCGATTTGAAAGTAATTCTGTGAAACACACGTTTAAAGTTTTAGATCGCATCACTAGCGGAAAGACGGGGCTTGACTTATATGTCTTAAATATGTATTTAAAATTCTTCCGACTTATAAAACCGACTTTATAAAGGTACATACATATGTACTTTATTTTTAAGACGTTAAGAAAAGGAAGAATTTTAGACAGACAAAAATTTTCGAATTTATCATAATTCTAGAGTGGTAAAATATTTAGCTTTCTTTTAATAGTTTATAAAAATATTTATAATACGCAGAAAGTTAAAAAAACAAATAGGACCTTAGTTTTGGTTTGAATGATTTTAATATATTGATGAATATTTCACTGATATTTATAAGATATTCCAAGTTTTGATATATTAGTTATAGAAACAACTGTCCTATAAAATTTATTAAGTCGTCAACTGCGTATGAAAAATCTTAAGACTTAAAAGCTAGAAGTCGGACACAAACTGCCTATCGTACTACATTTTTACAACCTATTGTTTGTAATAATTGGTATTGCAGTTAAAGAAGTGGGATTTTCTCTATCCTCTTTATTTTAATATATCCCTTTAATATTAATGTTCTGTTTTTTAAATATTTTATATATAGTTTTATTTTTATATTTTGTTCGACAAAAGTGAAATATATTGTCTGCATTTATTTTTAAAAAAATACAAAAAAAAAAAAACCAAAAACATTGCATGGAATTAAACCGTAAAATATAGCAAAGTAAGCCGTAAAATACCAAATAAAAATTTGAAATTAAAGCATGCTTAAAAGAACCCCAATAAAATGTCTACAAATAAATTAAATGCATTTGAGAGGAAATAACAAATTTTACAATTGATGTTATACATATGGACCACGAGCAAGCAAAGAAACAATTTAAACTTTGACAAAATGAAAAATAAGAAAATTTTTATTAATTATATTGATGGTTGATATATTGAGATGCAGTACGTTTTTATGGCAAACTTTCCAGTTTTCCGTTTTCCATTTTAATAGAAATTTATAAACTCCACAAAGAAAATGAATTATTATAAAAAGAATATATTATAAAACGAGTAAAGGAGTAAACTGAAATAAAAAATAATAATAATAATAATAAAAATAATTGAAGGAGATGAAAATATTTAGCATGTAGTCGTATAGCATGTTGTATTTGTAAGCGATGAAACCATTGTTAACATTTTTTCAAGCAAAGTATTTAAATAATTTTCATAGACTATTATTGCCACAGCAACAAGTAACGTAGCGAGATGAGAGGTGAATTAAATGAATTAAATGCTCACGATAAATTAAAAAATAATTAAAACATAAAAGAACTTTGACTATTCATAAATAAACTCTTAAACTAAAAAAAGTAAACAAATTAAACTTACGTTAAATATTGATATTAAACATTCAAATTCACATGAGTATTTTTCCGTGTTGGATGAATAAATAAAGTAATTGAACTGAACGTGCTGCGGTGTTTTATTTGCATGGATCCCGTGTAGGTGGCTGGTTGGATGCACCGGCGACTGCACCTCAACAGAATGTGCAACGGCGGCGGGATGACGGTACCCCGCGCTCCCCGGGGGAGGGCTGCTGAGGTGCTGGCCGCGTCGGCAACATTTAAAGTGGAAAACAAGGGAATTTCTCAAATTAACGTTCCATTTTCATTCGAAAACTTCCCAAGTACGTGCTTGACAGGGTGAAAAGTTTTCGTTATGGCGACATAATGGGCGACAGAGTGGTTTGGTAGAGAAAGCACACTGAAGCATTTAATATAATAATAAACAGAATAGACGCGACAATTACATATTTTTATATGAATTAAAATAGCACGAACTGACTACTATGAGGTCCCAGATAATTGGTTACCTTTGGATAGAATGATTATATTTTCTTTTTGTAATAGTTGATACTAAGCTTACCCACTTTTATTCAAAGGCTGGGCATCGAATATAATCGATAATTTAATTTAATTGAGGGGGTAGTCTCATGTCCGATCTTAAATTTTGAATGTTTTTAAGTATTTTTTTTTTTTTGTGGAAAATGAAAAACAATCTTCTTATGATAATTATATGTTATTATTAAACTATTGAACAATACAAAAAACAAATTTTTAAATAAAAAAAGAAATATTTTGTCATTTTGGTGAGGTGAAGTAAGTCTCTTCAAAAAAAAGTAGGTGACTGGCCCCCCTGATTCTCCTTTCCTAATCATCTGAATTCCAAAAGGATTATTATTCTGTAGGGTTGTCATTCTGTCCCATAGCAGATTTAAAAAAAAAACATTTATTTATGATTTTATATTATAGAAAAAATTCGTTTCACAAAGGTAAGTTATAATTAAATTAACTCTGATTATTTATAAGTCAAACACTCGTAATAAAAATAGTCTTGTAAGTTCTAAGAATATTTTTAACAAATTTCAGCCAAAATAGTATGAAAGCAAAACATTTCTGTAAAAAAAAACAGAAATTTTCATTAATTATTTTTAATGGCTTTATTAATTACGGTTAAATGAATGTGGTCTTCGAGGAAACTTGTTAGTTCCGAAGGAAACAATTCTCAAATTTCAAAAATTTAAATAAACAACTTTTATTTAATCTGGATGAAATGTATAGAATTTAATTTAATTTAAAAGCTGTGGCAAGATATAACCAAAACTCTAAAAAAATATATACAATTCTTGGTTTTTTTTAACTGCATTTAATTTAATATAGTAGGTACATATATATGGAATAACCATTTCCAGGCTCCATTTGCACATGTTTTAAGTAAACAAAAAGCGTGATGCAATTAGAAATTTATTGTTTTAAATGAAGAAATATACCGATTTTTATGAGCTCATGTAAGAAAATAAGCCCACCAGATCTCGTGTTTATTTATTTAGGACTTGGGGAAAAGGTACATATATATTAAGCATATACATATATTAAAAATGTTAAATCAAACTATTGTAGTTCGTAGTTTGCATAAATTCCGCAAAATCGAAAATAGTAGTTTCGAGAAAAATATGATTGAAAAAGTTCAAATACACAAATAGCATGTACTACCGACTTTTATAAGTTGGTATGTAGACATGCATGGATGGGAGGTCGGGAGATGTTGTAAATTGGCTATAAGTATAGTCAACTGCATTATACATATATGTACATAGGTATAGAATAGGAATAACATGTTTAAAATTTTGACAAACGTATTTTCGCACATACATAAGTATGTTTATAAAAGTTGTGTTCTTTTCGTATCTCCAGAACAATAGGAAAGTTTATATTGAACTGAAGTTTATTAATAGTTCCTCCAGAATAAGATTTTCAATTTGCGTCAAAAATACATCAAATTGCCTTGATTTCTATTCATGCAAAACTTCAAATCTTTAACTGAACAATTTTTAGATTAATTGTTGACTTAAAAGTGAATAAAAGTCGTTGCATTTTGATGTTCTTTTTAGAAAATTTTGAATTTTTTTATAGGCTATTTATGATAAATTGCATATCTAAACAAAATCTCCTTTTGTTTTGGATAGACAAAAAAAAACACAGCTAAAATCTACTTACATACAATTCAATATAAGTTATCCATAACTTCGAAAGTATTTAAAATGTTCCTCTGTAATTTTCAAAGAGTATTATTAAAATATGATACATTACTTTCCCAAAAGGATACTTTCTCAAAAGTCAAATTTTCCGACTCGAAAAAGTGTAAGATCCGCTTAAGGGGTTAGGCCACTGTAAGATTTTAAAAAAATCGATTTATTTTTATTGCTTTAAATGGTCTCTTAGGACCTCAACTATGATATCCCAAAAGATTATGGCCCGGAAATATTGCATAGTTCATTTGTTATTAATAATTATGTGATGATTTTTTAGGCAAATTTTGCATTTTTTACTTTGAAAGTGCACCATTTGGCCAAAACTTAATATATTGAAAAAATCCTACGTACTTCTCTAGCTATTATAGTTTACAATCAGAAAAACAATATTTGCTTATTATAATTCAAAAATTACAGGCGCAGTTTGTCCGGCCGTGAACCCTTACAAAACGAAGACGTCATCGGAAAAACGTTGCACAGCCGCCATTTTGAAATTAATCGCTTCAAAAAAATTTTTATGTACAGTCACTAATATATATAATGAATACCCTCTATTGGAATCTCGATTTATTTTGTTAGCCCAGTCAAATTAGACATTAAAATTGCAAAGCGTGATGTAGTTCTAATTTTTTGATATATTGTTAGGACCAGTTAGAGTAGTGTAAACTCAAATTTGCAGCTTCGAAAAACCTGTGCTTCCTGCGTAAATGCGTAATACGTGAAAATCTGCAGCTTTTTTTTCAATTGCCTTATAACTCATAAACTGTGCATTTGTTGATATTAGATCTTATTACCATTTTTAAAGTACATTAAATTTACAACAATTTAAGCCCAACCACAGTCCTTTGCCTTCAATGGTTCTTGAAATATGGCCATTTTTGTTCTTCCAAACAATCACTGTAACTGCAAGAGCTTTACAAGATGTTTTGGCCCAACTTTCCTGTACAGGTAGGTACCAAAACTCGTCTTGAGTGAGGAGCGGAATGAGCTAGGTCTGACGGGACAAATTATTGCATGAGCAATCGAAACACATTTCTTCTTCCAACCATCGAGATATTGGCATTTCTGTTTCAGTACGAGTTTTAGAGACCCAGGAATAGCAGATTCAGCTTCTCACAAAATCATCATCAGATGCATTTACTGCAGGAGCATTCCAGAAAGTGTGCAACTTTTCGCCTGAATTTTTGGGGTTAGTGTGTGACATTCGGAAGGCTTGCTGTGCCCTCCTCAGTCCAAAAGTTGATTTGGGAAATCTTCTCATTATGTGCCATTCGTTCGGAATAAATTTTTTTCCATTCAAAATGGCAAAGACGTTCTCATTCGGCAACAAAAATGTTGATTTTCTTTCTGCTTAGTCAACGATTTTATTTTAATAGATAACTAGTTCCAAATACGGAAGTAATTTACATTCCTGAATCTAAAATTATATCTGAAGTATCCGCCAAAACACCTTGGGACAAAGTTAGTTCTGTGTCAGGAATATCACGGTTCCGTGTCCTGCAGTGTAATGAAGAGTCTTTGAGGGCTAAAAGACATACACTAAATGACGAAGAATCCGTTTTTCAGCAGAAGTTTGCTAATTATAAGTTTTAAATTCGTACGTGTCGAGCACGTTACGGCAATGTCGAGCACGTTACGCGTCTTAAATACTGGCGTGTACAGTTATCGCCTGATTTTTCTGAAGTTTTTTTTTATATGTTTTATTTATTATTATGTTAATATTTAAGGGAATAGAAAGATAATATTTGATTAAGGAAAGTAGAGCTAAAATATTAAAAATAAATTATCTACTCAAAACCTTGGTTGCTTTAATGTCGGGCACGTTACACAAAAATATTACTATTAGCATTTTAGATTTAAGAACCAAATCATATCACTGTTGATATTTGTTAAAGCATAGACCTTAAACTATGCATATGTATGAAAATTATTCCTTTAGTAATAATTGATGTTGAACAAATGACGTTTATACGCAGAAAACTGAGTACGAATGTCGGGCACGCTACTATGGAAAGCACCTGCAATCCATTTTCCATAACTTTTCTCATAGGTTGAACAGTTACACCGATACGAGAGAAACATTAAAATATTGAATTTTGGAAGAACAAAATTGGCCATATCTCGAAAACCATTGAAGGCACAGAACTGTGGTTGGGCTTAAATTGTTGCAAATTTAATGTACTTTAAAAATGGTAATAACATTTAATATCAACAAATTCACAGATTATGAGTTATAAGGCAATTGATAAAAAAGCTGCAGATTTTCACGTATTACGCAGGAAGCACAGGTTTTTCGAAGCTGCAAATTTGGGCTAACACTACTCTAACTGGCCCTAACAAATATATCAAAAAATTAGAACTACATCACGCTTTGCAATTTTAGCCTGTTTTTATGTACGATTTGACTGGGCTATGTAGTATTCCTGGAAAAAAGGTCCAAAAAAGGGCTATTTTTCGACTTCTAGAGTGGCCTAACCCCTTAAATGAAAAAGAAAAAGTTTTGGCGTTAATAGCACTTAACGTACGTCCTGCATAAAAGGATATCAATTTATAAGAACTATTTCTGTAGATAGTGCATTCATTAATCCCAATATTTTTGCTTACCAAAATCTTGTAAATAAATTTTGTAATAAGTCCATGGAATTTTCACTACTATAAGGTATACCTCAAGTTCAATTACTCTGTAAAACCAGCTGTGGAAAGCCTAAAAGAAGCAAAACTTCGAAACTTAAATCCAACATATGAAAAAAAAATAGAATCCCAAGGATATTGATGGAGAAATTTCCCTCTGGATTCCCGGTTGCACAAAGAGGCAACCTCCATGAGACTCCAAAAATAAGCTCCCTTCTTGCGTGAAACCCCATAAAAACGCAGCGACCTAAATTCCCTCTGATCCACTCACACAAAGTTATTTCGCCTGAATCCTTGAACAATTACGAACAGCACTCCTCGACGTAAACTTTGATGGCCATCCATTAAAAGGTTCCCCAAACCCCAAACCCCAAACCCACTCCCGGTGCCGGGGAATTACATCGCCTGTACAAGGGTACGAAGCCGTCACCTTGTCGCCAGAAATTAACCCGCCAGGCGACACCTCGGTGCAACCTGGACGTTCCCGACGATTTTACCTGGAATCAGAGGGAACCTCTGAGACAAAAGGGAAAGCGGCCACCCAACGCTCGCGACGGTGGAGGCGGTGATTAAGTGCTTAAAAGTGCATCCAAGCGACGGAATGTTTTCCTACAATTTATCAAAGACGGTTGGTGTTTACCCATCCATCACATGTTCCTGAGGAGCAATTGACTGAAAGGTAAGGGGGCGTTTCGAAAGTCCTCCTGACCTGACCCTCGTGCGGGAGTGGAGTCGAGGTATAGAGGGCTTAAGATTCAGAGGAAATACATCCGCATATAACGCATATAAGCAGAACTGCAAAAGGAAGCCTCCTTTAATTTCGCAGCGTATTCACAAAACTGAGCGCCTTTGTTTTGTGTAGTTTCATCATCGTTGCAGGCACTCTGTACGGATGACTGGCAGCCTATCCCGTCCTATCCCGTCCTATCCCGTCCCCATCCACGGAACTATCCCTTATATTGCTCTTTGAAGAGGTGCTTCTAGGCCTCTGCCATCGTGAGCCCCAACGTCGGGTAGAATGGAGGTAAAGTTGTATATCCTGGAACAGCTCCTGGTTTCATCCTTCGACAATCCAGCTGCCAGAATAGTTTGCTAGTCTGGATGCATGCAGGACGCGATTATGGGGAGCGATGGAGCCCGTCTTTGTCATGGATTTGTACAACACTGAAAAACTGTTGGTCCATACCTCACTCCCCTTAATCATCCCGTATAGAAGATCTCTTTGTACCACCACGGGAATAGAAGACATCGTAAAGAGATTACAAATCCATTCAATGCCTAGGCCAAATGAAATATTCAATTTATAGCAGATAACGCCTCTAAAAGCCTTTTCGGGGACTTCGGAACCCTCTCTTAAGCTTCGATTAATAGTGGACCCAGTAGTCAATGTCCTGATAAAACTTAATATCTGTATAAAAGCATTGGACTGTCCCGGATTTCTGCAGGATTATTTCTTGACGGGATGCAAAACTTTGATCTGGAATTTTACTGCTACCCCTAAATCGTAAAAATTGCAAAGATTCAGCAAGAGGTTTTACTAGGGTTAACTACGAAGGACTAAAGAAACCGAAAACGTTTCAGTCTAGATAAAATATTTATATTCAAATACCAACCTCCTATATTCATCCCAAACAGGAAATTAATGAAGCTTAAAAAGTCAACAATCTTAATTTAAAGCATTTTTTTAAAGCGATAGATATGTTTAAGCAGTTTAAGCTATAGACTGTAGTGCATCTAAAATTGTTCAAAAAAATTAATATTTCTTAAACAGATTGACTTTTTAAAGGTAATAAATTTTATGCCATAGGTGTAGAGAAAATATTTTATAAATTTTATCGCTTTTCAAGAAATTTAAAAAGATAAGTTATATATTGCACAGCGGGTAGATTCAATTTGGACGTCCCTCCAGTTTTCGACTCATGGAACTAGTAAGACTCAACATCAGAATAAACACTTTAAAACTGTCACACTTTTGGCGTTAACAAAACGTTTTACTAACAAAGTTTCTTTAGTATTATAGAACACTGTTTGAGTGTAAGTGAAAAACATTCTATAAATATATGTAGGTTTAGTTAAACATAATAATAAAAGTAAGATGTATATGCATTGTAAATCACAAAAAATTAAACGAGCTTAAGATTATTTTGGACAAGTAAGTACTTTGCCATAGGAATAAACTGCAAGACAATCTTTAGGTACTTTACAATGTCCAAGTCAGAAAATCAAATTTCTTCCTTTTTAAAACCAAAACGATAACATTTTATAAGGAACACGATTGTGCTGAAATTCTTGTCTTCTCGATTTGGGAACAATTTAATTCATCTCCATTTTTTAAGAATCATTAGATAGGACATTATTAATTATTATTAAGCAAATTGAGAATTTTAAGAAACTTTAAATGGATAAATCTTTACAATATTAATCTTTTTTAATCTCTGACGCAAAACAAGGAAAATACAATTATTTTTGGCAAACAGGAAAATGATAGTCTAACAGCAAAAGATGTTATTTAATAATTATATATTTGGCGAGCACATAAAAAACATTCTTTAAAATTTGTTTTTATTTAGGAATACTTTACATCTGAAGAACATCGGTTTTGTAAAATGTCGACTCTATTTTTGCATTCAAACTCTCTTTGTCCAAATTGAATTAAGATATAACTACTATGTTCTGTGTTTGAAATGCATCAAATCTAAAATTGATTAGACTCTAGTTTGAGTTTGTTTTCAAACTACTAAGCGTAATTTTAGGGAAGTTTTATTCTTAGTGTTGAATGCTCAAAGAAGAAAGTGTTTTCCGAGAATCATCTAGAGGAAAATGAAATTCTTTATTTTTATGCCCTCAACCCTTTTAGGGCTTTATAGATATAAAACTTTCCCAGAAATGAATTCAACTCTGTCTAAACAATCTCTTATCTCTACATACATACATATTATACCTACACATGGTAATTTTAAATAGGGTACTGAATATAGCTTCTATATTATAATCATTTGATTCAAAATACCTACAGATATTATGTATATAATAAAAATATTTTCAAACTTACAACGTTCTTCCAGCATTAATAAAACGTTGACTTATAAAAGGAGAGTTTCATATTAAAAGTTAGTTCGCACTTTTAGGACGATTGATTATTTTAAGACGGTTTTGGTCGTATTCATAATCTATAGCAAATAGTAAAATGGTTTGTAAAATAAAAGTTATTATATTCACATTTATAAAACTTTTAGAATTACAATCTTTTTTTTATAATGAACACCCTGTTCATTGGAACTCTCTAGTCTAGCCTATACCACCACCATTAAATTGCTAGAAAAAAAAATCAATGGCCATCTGGAAGTCAGACCAAAAATCTTAACGTAAACAAACCAAGAATCAGCTGACTTTGACGTTTGCTATCATTCTCAGCAGTTATCAACAGGTAGTTTTTATGTGTGGCTATCGTTTTTTAAGTTTACGACAAACCGCACCTTATCAAACGGTCATAAAATAAATGTTGCCAACGAAGAGCAGAATTAAATGCTTTTAATTTATTAGTATCAGTTGGATCTGGCAGATAAGATACCTATCTAATCTGCAAACTCCCAGTTTATGTAAATGACTGACGATTCTCAGTTTCTTCAGTATTTCTTTCGTCTTCTAACCCGCCAGAAAATAAAATTGACCGGTCAAATAACTCTTAGTGTTGCTCGAAAGATCCAAGCTACAAAAATAAAGTGATCAGGTGATTTTCGCACAGTGCCGGGCTTATTTTGGCGGAATACAAATTTTAATTGAGCGCCCATTACAATTGGATATTTGTTAAATTGTTTATTTGTTTTTACATCCGGGAAATATTACGACAAGTTCTCATTAGCATATTTTTGAGTTTCTTCGACTTTTAAGTTTTTCAAGGCACTAAGGTCTATTTAAACGACTATATTCTCCCTTTAAATTAAAATGTTCAAGAGGATCCCTTCTACTTCATTCTATCTTGTTCTAATTAAATCGAAATATAATTAAACTTTACAAAAACTGATTGTTTCCGTACAATATACATTATAATGTAAATTGGGATATTTGATACAATTCAATCAACCCATTTCAAGAGCACATCCCCGTAAAATAAAAACCAGATAAATTGATACTTGTGCATGAACTTTGGTCAAGGTCAACTATAATACTGATGAAAAGAATGAAATGAAATGAAAAACGAATGATGACAATATTTATGTTAGAGGTCATATACTTCTCCCCCCAAATGTTTATTTACAGTGAGGAGCAAAATTGTAACATAATTTGATATGATTGAATAAAATGTTCATATACAGGTAACCCCCATAGAGCAGAAAGGTAAAATTCCTAAAATTTGCCGTGTTATTCGAAACCAAAAATTAGTACGAAAGAGTGAATTAAGGCTCTATTTATTCGTCCGAGTAAAATACAAGCCTTTTAGATTTTTCTGAAAACACTTTTACAACAATGTATTAATCAGTCTAGAAACGCATCAATTCTAATAAGTATAGTGTACGCAATCAACTAAAGCAATAAAATGCACCTTTACATTAATGTCGTAAGGTGTGTTGAAAAAGCAATAGAGTGCGGTGGCGTTATTTATTTGCCCACCACTGTATGTTGTTCCACTCTACTAAAAATTTGTTATTTTAAACCTTAAATAACTAAACTTTAAAAAAAAACACTATCATATTTCAATTAAAACACGGAAAAGTAGTCAAAATTAGCGTCTGTACTCTTGAAAGATGTTAAAAATAAAAAATGTGCTCTGGCACTTTTAGTCATGTCTTTTGCAGTATAAATAAGAACACGAGTTTAACTAGAAGGGCCAACAACATTTGGACATTAAGTCATGAGATAAAAGATCTTTCCTTACTACATAGAAACTATGCTGTTCCTAAGTTTCCCCATAAAGTTTGCTCTTTTTAGTTGAAAGATCTTTATTTTTAGAAAATTACTCATTGATTCATTTTGGATTTTATTAACTGTCGAACAGTGTTAATAAAAATGCCTCGTTTTCGAGCGAAATCGTGTTCTAGAAATACCATATTATCGAAAGCTACCTGCAGTTTAAAAATAAATATATTTTTTCTTACATATTTTTTTCACTCATTCGCTTTATTACATTTCAATAAATTTAATTTTTATTTCCTAATCACTTACTGAGTGCTTTCCGACGTATTTATTTATTTATTTAGACATTTATAAAATTAAAATTGAGAAACACATGAGAGAGAGCAGCCTTGAGAAACAAGAAATGTAGACAAATTGAATCCAGATTTGATGCTACAAAACCACGTTAATATTTGCCTCTTTCCCAACTTGCATTTTATTTTCGTCGTAGCACCAATGCTAGAATTTTAATTTCTATGTATTTCAGCTTCCTCTCGTTGATCACGTTCAGAATTTGCTTCATGATATTCAGTCTGTTTAAAACTTTTTAATTTTTTACTCTGTGTGTCCAAGAGATTTACAGTATCCGTCTATTAAGCTACATTTTATATGTTAACTAAACAAAATCGTACTTTAAGATGTAGGCTATAAAATTTTCAAAAATATATTTTTCACCATAGCAAAAATGTCGAAACTAAATGTTTACTTATAAATTCACACAACGTTTAATTTTTAGTATAATGAAAGGATCTTATAGAAATAGATAGTGAGCTCCGGAAAATGAAGTTGATACTTTTATAATAAGTATATCCTTTTCTATCGGCTGACAGAAATAAATTAAATAAGATTAAACATTTCTATTCACGAATTTACGAAGCTCTTAGAGGAAGGTTACCACCCCACATGCGATTAATGATCGTATAGTCAAATAAAATATGTACTATCTCTATATCTTATTACTGGTTATTCAAGAAACTATGCAAAATGAGCACACTAAAACTCGAATCTCTTATACAATAATTTTTTCTAATTACATATTCAAAAACTGCAATTTTATATATTATTTTTCCTAATTCTAGCAAAAACTAAACAATGTTCACCACAAAATATTGCTTTGCTATCGATCGTGGTGGCACTTTTACAGATGTCCTCTGTATTTGTCCTGATGGAAAAGTAAGAACCCTCAAATTATTGTCGGAAGATCCAGCTAGATATAAAGATGCTCCTCGTGAAGGCATTCGCCGAATTCTAGAACAGGTATTTTCTTCTCCTCCTTTGTGTTTAACAATGAATATTAAAATAAAAATTCTAAAGGAAACTGGGAACGCAACTACCGCAGAGGGTTTGGTAGACACTGAAAAAATTGGTTGGATACGCATGGGAACTACGGTTGCTACAAATGCTTTACTCGAAAGAAAAGGAGATCCAGTTGCTTTGGTAGTTAACAAGGGCTTTAAAGACCTCCTCTACATAGGCAATCAAGCACGTCCTAAGATTTTTGAATTAAATATTAAAAAGCCCTCGAACTTATATAAAAAGGTTGTTGAAGTCGACTGCAGGATCGTTCCAGAGCAAAAGGACTGGTGTAAATTGGGTAAATAAGGCCCTTGGTTTTTCAGAGTACGTAATTTATTAATTATTACAATTTTGACAGACAAAACCTGGAAGACCTTAGATGGTGCAGCAGGAGCTAAATATTTAGAAAAATCATCGGTTGATAGAGATGAAGTAATAAAACTTCTTAAAAACATTCTCGACGAAGGAATTTCGTCGGTTGCCATCGTTTTTTCACATAGTTATGCCTGTCCAGAGCATGAATTAGAAGTTGGAAAAATTGCACAGGAACTGGGTAAGTTATTTTAATTTAAAATTTGTTCATGTAAGCGTAAGGTTTCGTAAATTTTAAATTTCCAAGGATTTTCGCACATCACGCTGTCTCATCAAGCAATGCCTATGTGTAGATTAGTGGCTAGAGGATATACTGCTTGCGCTGAAGCCTACTTAACTCCCCATGTAGAGCGCTATTTAGACAGGTAAAATACTTCCTTTAGTAAAATCTTTGTTTGGTTCTCGCATTACACTACATATGAAAAAAAATTAATCAAATGTTCGTAACTTCAATATGCCATATCTTCAGGTTGAAAATAAAGGCGTTATATTGAAAACTTAGCTCTGCCCAGAACTCTGCACGCGCAAACCACTGAATTACGTAAGAATGCAGTTTTTATAAGTAATATTAAATTCGCTTGAGAGAGCAAATTGCAATTTGCAATAAAATAAACTAAGTGTTACTTCAAATCAAGCCCTATGTTTTTCTAAAAACTGATAATAATTCTAACAGACAATAATTCTAAAAATGATCTAATTATGTATAAAGTTAACTTGTGATTGGTGTTTATATATGAAGAAATATTTTTACATGTAATTTAAAATTATATTTTGTTAGTTAACAATTTCGAAGAATCAACCAATCAATCTACATATACAATAATGAAATTTGAATAATCGTACTTTTTACACAGATACAGATAGATTTACATACAGATTATTTAAAAGCTTTAAAACTAAACTTTATTTTCAATCTCGTTTTGAACCATGTAAAATACTCGCCCTTTTACCAAGAACAAAATGACTCAGTTTATATGCTATAGTTTTAGATAATTACAAAATTTGTCTAACATTAAAAATAGTTTCAAGTCAGGATTCAAGGATCAACTTAAAGGAATTGATGTCCTTTTCATGCAGAGCGACGGAGGTCTTACAAAAATGGAAAATTTTCGCGGAGCTCGAGCTATTTTAAGCGGTCCTGCTGGAGGAGTTGTTGGATATGTTGTGACAGGATCCAGAGAAACGGAGCTACCATTAATCGGATTTGATATGGGAGGTACTTCAACAGATGTATCCCGTTTTGCTGGAAAATATGAGCATGTTATTGAGTCAACTACTGCGGGTGTAACAATTCAAGCTCCACAACTTGATATTAATACTGTTGCTGCTGGTGGTGGTTCGAGATTATTTTTTCGCTCAGGAATGTTTGTAGTCGGACCAGAGTCTGCTGGTGCTCATCCTGGTCCTAGTTGTTACAAAAAGGGTGGACCACTCACTGTAACAGACGCAAATTTAATTCTTGGTCGATTGCTTCCCGAATATTTTCCTAAAATATTTGGTCCTAATGAAAACGAACCTTTGGACATAGATGCGACCATAAAAAATTTTGAAAAACTCCAGCAGGATATAAACTCCTATTTGAAAGAAAGTGGAGAAGAAAAGGTCTTGAGCTTGCAAGATGTTGCGTTAGGCTTCATTCGAGTGGCGAATGAGGCCATGTGCCGGCCAATTCGGGCTTTGACCCAAGCCAGAGGTTTGGATACTTCAAAACACGTCTTAGCTTGCTTTGGTGGAGCTGGTGGTCAGCATGCTTGTAGCATCGCAAGAGAATTGGGTATGTCTAAAGTTGTTATTCATAAATACGCTGGCATACTGTCAGCGTACGGAATGGCCCTTGCTAATGTAGTTCACGAAGCCCAAGAACCTTGCGGGGTTGAATACAACAAGGATAATGCCAAAATGCTTAAAGATCGGTTAGACGCTTTGAAGAATCAATGTATGTTAAAGCTGCAAGCTCAAGGATTCTCAAACATTGATTACGAACCTTACCTACATCTCAGATATGAAGGAACTGATAGTGGATTAATGTGCTCCCCTCAACCATTAAAAGAAAACTTTATTCCAAACGACATACTTTCAGAAAAATACGGTGACTTTTACGAGTCCTTCCTGAATCGGTATAAATCAGAATTTGGATTTGTTTTACAAAACCGCAAAATACTTGTCGATGATATCCGTGTTCGTGGATCTGGAAAAAATAAAACACCTCCAGAAGGTAATCGATCTTCTGGATCAAATCCACCACCATCCGAAGGAATGACAAAAGTTTACTTCGACTCCGGGTCTAACGATTCACCTATTTACTTAACATCCAAATTGCTGGCAGGTCACAAAATCGAAGGTCCCGCCATTCTGATCGATGATCTTTCGACAATTATTTTGGAGCCAGAATGCACTGCCGAAGTAACCACAACCGGAGATCTCGTCCTTTTAGTTGGATCAGGCGGAAAAGGAAAAATTGACGAAAAATTAAATGCTGTTCAATTAAGCATCTTCAGCCACCGATTTATGAGTATTGCTGAACAGATGGGAAGGTAATTAAAAACTTTAACATTGTACATAAAACTTAAAAGGAACTCAGCCGAAAATTATATTTCTTAATAAAATGTATAAAAAAATGTAAGACAAAGTTCATTAAACTGCCGTAATTAGAGAATTGTGCGGGTTTATGTTGAAGACATGTTTTTGCAATCAGATGATAAAAACTTTATCGAAATGTAAATGCAATTATATTTAAATTTAATAGAATTAAAACTCTTTATATAATTTTAAAAAAATCATTATCCACGGATTTTCTATTAATTTATTAAATTAGCTTACAAGTAAATTAACGACAGAACTATGGCAATAATAATAATTTTTAATATAACTTCCTATTTTTCTCGTTTGAGTTATTTTTAAGTTAAGCTCATTTTAATTATTTTATTATCAATCAACAATAATAATATGAAATAACTTCTAGAGTTCTGCAACGTACATCAATATCTACAAATATTAAAGAACGTTTAGATTTTTCTTGTGCTCTTTTCGGGCCTGATGGGGGTCTTGTTAGCAATGCACCACATATTCCCGTCCATTTAGGTGCTATGCAGGAAACCGTACAATATCAACTCAAAGTACGTGGAAATACGCTTAAAAATGGTGATGTTATTTTGTCTAACCATCCACAAGCTGGTGGTTCTCATCTTCCTGATCTCACTGTGATTACGCCAGTGTTTTACGGGTAAAAGAATTTTAAATTTGTGTATCGTTATATGAAAAATATTTTTTCTAGTAATATTCAAAATCCAGTGTTTTTCGTTGCATCCCGCGGGCACCATGCTGACATAGGTGGAATTACCCCTGGATCAATGCCTCCACATTCGACTTTGCTGGCAGAAGAAGGTGTTGCCTTCAAATCCTTCCTCATTGTCGAAGGAGGCGTTTTTCAAGAAGAAAGCGTCACCCAGCGATTTACCACTCCATCAGGAGCTAAAGGCGCCACTGGAACACGGAACCTTTCAGACAATATTTCTGATTTGAAGGCGCAAATTGCAGCTAACCACAAGGGAATTCAGCTCGTTTGTGAGCTCATCGATGTTTACGGACTGAACGTAGTGCAGGCCTACATGAACTATATCCAGCAAAATGCTGAAGTTGCAGTTCGTGATATGCTGAAACAAATTGCTAGGGAAACTAAGGAAAGGTAAGTAATTATAGAAAAATCTAACTCTATTGGATAAGGCATCGTTGCTGTTACAATTATTGTAGTACTGGTATTGCTTACAATAGCTATAATTTTAAATTGAGTATCGAAAAAGCATATTCAATGGAAACTTTGATCATAAAATATTTAAAATATAGATATTCTTGAGGCAAAAGATAGCGTATTCAATACAATATAAATGTTTGGAAAAAGAAATATCAAATTGTATTCACATTTAGAAATAGTTGAACTATTGCATTTTAAGCTCGGATCAGCGAAAATATTTCCAACATGTAGGTATTTTTAGTTTTGAAAATAAGTTTTCCTTTGGTTTCGTCATATAGGCAAAATATACATTGTTAACAAATTTGTAAAAATTTATTTCGTAATACTTAATTTTACGCATGAAATTAAAAATTTGTACTTGTTTCAATAGACATTTTGGACTTGTTTGTGAAAATGTCAAATTACCCGCTAAACTTCTAATTATTTTCGGAAAATTTTCCGGCTAATTTCAGTGCTCTACGAAGAAAAAGAAAAACTGGAATTTGTTGTTCAATTAAAAATTCGAAGTTATTATCCAAAATAGTGCTTCAAATGTTATTCGGATCTTGAAACTATCCCAATTTTCAGATAGGCTGAGACGCCATTAATCCAGATAGTTACGACTATTTCATTAGTTTTCGGTTTCGGATACTGCTGGTTGCATCCAAAGATTATACACTATCCAAATATGTAGATCGGTTTTTGTATCATAAATCTGAAATTATGTTGAATATCCGTTTATCCGAAATTTCCAGATAGTTCAAACTATTTGATGTGTTGCATTAAAACAAATAAAAGTTAACAAGTATATTAATAATTCATATTTTCTCTCAGAACAGGCAAAACTATTTTAGAAGCGGAGGAGTTTATGGACGATGGTTCACCAATTAAACTGAAGGTGACTATTGATGAACAGAAAGGTTCGGCCGTTTGCGACTTCAGTGGTTCAGGACACCAAGTGTGGGGCAATTGTAACGCTCCAAGGGCTGTTACACTTTCCGCCTTGATTTACTGTCTTCGCTGCATGGTAGGCCACGACGTTCCTCTTAACCAAGGTTGTCTGGCACCAATTAAAGTGATCATCCCCAAGAACTCCATCCTGGACCCGTCCGATGGAGCGGCCGTTGTTGGTGGAAATGTCCTCACTTCTCAGAGGGTCGTCGACGCAGTTCTTAAAGCGTTTCGAGTTTGTGCTGCATCCCAGGGATGCATGAACAACATAACAATCGGCGATGAGAAATGGGGATATTATGAAACAGTAGCTGGTGGCAGTGGAGCTGGACCTTCTTGGAATGGAGTTGGCGGAGTTCACACTCATATGACTAATACCCGTATTACGGACCCCGAAATTCTGGAGCTGCGCTATCCCATTATCTTAAACAAGTTCTGTCTCAGGGATGATCAATCAGGCGGAAAGGGAACTTTCATCGGCGGAGAAGGTGTCCAAAGGGAACTTTTATTTAGAAAGGCTCTGACTCTCTCAGTTCTAACCGAAAGAAGAACTTTGTTGCCCTATGGATTAGCAGGAGGTGAACCCGGTAAAAGAGGATTAAATTTACTCCTAAAGAACAATGGACTTATTATCAATTTAGGCGGAAAAACTGCTGTAAATGTTGATGCAGGCGTAAGTTTTTAAATTATTTACGTATCATTATCATAACTTCCAGTTTCTAAATTTCTTAGTACGGATGTTTAGAGTTTCCTAGATACTATAAAAACTAAATAATAATCATATTCCTTATATTCCGAAAACCTACCTTCATTTCCATAAAAATGCCTTAAAATTTAAAATTCGTTGCCCCTATCTTAAATTTGAATCTCAGATTTAACATCAGGGATTAATTAAATTTCAGTCTTACAATAATTTTTTTTTTTTTAAATTAGTATGCAGGCACTTTCAATTCAATTATGTAATCCAAAAAGTATTTGTCATTATGTTTTTTATTAAAATATAATATTTATATTTTTTTCTCATTAGGATATTTTCTCTATGAAAACACCTGGCGGAGGAGGCTACGGTTCCGAAGATTCCATGAACCAATCGAAGAATGCAGAACAAAATGAAACAGCTTTTGTCGAACGTGGCAGCGTTTTTGAATATCGGCAAGCTCAGGAATCAGTTTAAAATTTTTTATGTTGTCATGTAAATAAATTTACGCACAAACGGTTGCACATATTGCATTTGTTGAATTAAAGCGTTTAAAGCGTTTATTACGAATTTATAAATAAAGCTTGTTTCAAATATTTTGTTTCTAATTTCAATTATTTTAGATCCTCCTATTTGTTATCAACAGTGTGCACTTAAGGGGGATTTCTAGTCGATCGATTTTATTTTGGTGGGGGTATATTCAGACCCCTGCAGCCCCTACATTTTAGGGGTTTCTTTTTTGGAAAACAATTGTGTTTTACCTTTTATATTAAATAAAAAGACGTAAAAAGTCTCATTGTATTCTACCCGACATTTGGTATCAAAAACGACTTTACACTAAAATTTCTCCTTTAAAACACGTCCAATTTTTAGGCTCCATTGACAAAAGAAATTGAATTCAGTATAGTCGATTATCGCCATTCAGAAGTAAGAATCGTAAATAATAACACCATGCTTTGGTAATGACTTTCTTATATTTTATTCTACAAAAAACAATAATGGTGTTTATCATAACTAGGCATATAGAAAATATTCGTGCAGTTGTCCTAAATATGAATTCAAGCTTGGAAGAATATTTTGAAAGCGTTTAAAACGTTGCCAGAACTTTGAATATGAGAGCTAAAAGTTGTACTTATTTGTAATAAAAACAAACTATGTCAGCATCAATTTGGAAACCCTTTCCAAAATATCAAATGCACTTTCAATATCCTTATCATTCAAAAGACGATTAGATGTTATACGTAAACTATTTCTTGGGCTGCACTTTTCAATATCTGTTAAATAGTGTGCTTCTACAACAGCTAAACCATTCTCTATGCACTGAAATTCAAATTTAGGAGTTAATAATAAAATGGAATTAAGTTTATTTACTTTTTAAGTATACCTTATCAGCAATTTTAGTGAGAAGATCCCTTTCCTCTTCACTTTCCCGATCATTTCTAATATAGAGATGCTTCACTGGCGATATTTCGTTTCCTTGAACAATTAGCTGAGAAAGGCCTTTCAGTTTTTCATGGAGCCTCTTTGAACAATTTCTCAATTCAGTAAATATTTTAGGTTCACTCTCGAATCGATCTAAAGCGCTAATTGCTGCTTGCGCTAATAGAGGTGGCAATGAGGCTGAGAAACAATATCCTAAGCCAGAAAGTCGTTGATGTTCCACAATAAAAGAAGAACCTACACAAAATCCACCAATCGCGCCAACAGCCCATTCCATTCCAGCTGAAATCAAATCGACCTCGGTGCGCTGAAAATAAAACTTAAATATTTCCATCTCAACTAGAATTTACGTTAAAGACTTACATCAACATTAAAATGCTCAGTTAAGCCTCTTCCATTAGCGCCCAAAGTTCCAAATGAAATGCTCTCCTCCAGGAACAAGCGCAATTTATACTTCTTTCGGAGTTCGACAAGTTGAGGCAAGGGACAGATTTCACCAGTATTCATGTATATTCCTTCTACAACTAGAAATCTTCTCGTCTTTGCGGCCTTCTTTGGATTCTGATGAATAAACTTTTGAATTCATTGCTTTTAATAGTTTAACTTATGTCTTACCTTTTGGTCACGGATTTGTTGCTCCTGTAGAAGACGTTCTAGATCGGTCATATCGTTGTGCTTAAAGTAATAAATTGTACTACGTGAAGCATCCAGACCTTTTTGAATCGCAAAATTCACTTTTTCATCACTGAAAGTAGCGATTCGTAATTGCAATTATAAAGGCATTAAACACTGAAGAGAATAATTGTATGCTAGACAGTTTTAAACAATCAGTAATTTGAGCTATTTAAGCGTGGATTAAAAATTGGCTTAAGTGGGGTAAACCTGACTCAAATCTAACTCAAATCACGTTTAGCACCGACTATGTAGGTCTCTCCGAAAAATTTCGGGCGTTAATTGGAGGTCAATTTTACAGCATTAGCGTAAGCAGTTATAATTTAGTAGTAGTAGTAATATTATTCAAAAAAAATTTTTTGAGTTACTGTACGTACGAAGCGCTTGATCTACTAAGTAAAACATTTTACGACATTGTAACACGTAGCAACAATAAAATATTGTCTCTTTTATAAACATTCTTAATTTTTCTACTTTTAGGAATTTGTCTAAAGTAGACTACATGAACGGCAAAAGGTTCATCTGATTTAATTAGATTAAACAAGACTTAATAAATACTTACACAAAAATAATATCAACTCTCTTTGAATAGGCTGGAATGGCGCTTGCGATGGTTGAAAAGCCGTAGGAATAAACAACAGCTTCTTCCATGCCCATAAACTTGGCTATTCTTTCCTCCAATTCTAAGTGGACATCTACAATGAAAGTTCATTTAAGCAAAATTTTATCAAAAATTTCATGCGAATCACTCACCAACAGTCCCGTAAAATCCCCTAGGTCCGCAGGATCCTACACCATACTTCTTTAAGCTTTTAATAGCGTCAGCTTGTATTTTCTCATCTTCCAACAATCCCAGGTAGTTGTGAGTGGCCAAATTGAGGCAATAACTACCGTCCACATTAATTTGCTTGCCTACCCGGCTCAGGACGAGTCGTGTTTTCAGCCCTGGATGATCATCAGGCACCTCGCCGACCAGTGGCTCGGGCTGATAGTCTGCAACGATATGCGCCACCTCCTCCTCCGTAAACTTCCTTCTTCCATTTGAGTTCCTTTTATAGAAAATTAACCAAATCACCGCGAATAACAGGGTCATTTCCAACAAAATCGTGTGATAGGGCGTCTGCAACGTGTCTTATAAGTTAAATTTAACTCATTTACAGGTAGCTTTCTTACATTATGAAATATTGTGTATATTTCGTTGAATACGTATGGAATCGCAACCATTTTTATACGATGGAACGCAAAAATCAACAGAAAACAAGTGTATTTCTCCGATATATGTTTATTTCTCACAGGAGGTCCAGGTACATTGGGGAAGCGATTTATTCCAGAGGGACAACGCACAGTTCCGGTATGAATAACTTTTCGTTATCTTATCGGCTGTTATTACGCTACTATCCAAACAAATCGGAGATAAAACATCACGTGCCAATAGATTCCGGATAGGCGTGCAAATGGAACCTTCTAAACAAGAAAACGTCAAAATTGTTGGAATGTCGATAAGGAAGTGCTTTTGATTACTCAAATACTTTCATAATTCTCCGCTAGGGCATTATATGGCTCTTACTTCTTCATTCGCGAATATCCGAAATCAAATTTTGTGTAGGAAACTGAAACATTTTTAAAGAACGTTTATATAATGTATTTACATTATTATATAAAATGGACTACGTACTTGTTCTTTGTTCCATACAAAATGTTTTTTCTAAAAACAGTTCGATTGTGATTTCCTCTTGTTAATATTTTAACGGATTTTGGGAAGTTGTGAAATTTTCATGTTTTGAGAAAGTAATTTTAGGATATTTCCTAAATTTTAATTAGCTAACTCCATTAAGAAATAATAAGTAATTAATGCAGTTTGCATCTTAAGGAGTTTAGTTATAAAAATCATAAATGTGAAGAAAATAAAATAATTCAGTAAGGGGAGCACAAAATTATTTCAAATCATTTTAACTGTAGAAAAACTATTTCAATTATTTCAGTTAATAGATTCTTGATTTTGTTCTTTTTATACGCCGGACGCAGCCATAAATATGACAACGTCAAAATAAATGTCACTCAAAAACGTCAAATTTATTTGTAAATATTTTATGGTGGCTGAATTTTGTGGTTGAAGGTAAGTTAAAACTGGAAATTATACGTAATTTCTTATGTTTTCCCCGTTTTTATGAAGTAAAGTGGCAGGCATTAGTTTGCGGTATGTGTCTGAAAAATGAGGCGTTAAAATTGTTGGAAAATTCAGCAAAATATGCGAACATTTCGAAAAGTTTACAATTATAAGATTTTGAAAAAGAAGGTTTCTATGGTTTATTCTCTTTTGGAGTACAAGTTTTGAAGAATTGTAATAATTTTTGGGAAATATGAGAAGGGTAAAACCGGTAAAAGTAACATTAAGATATTTTAAATATAAAAGTATCGCTTGTCCACAAAGAATTTTTGCATCTTCTCTCGATTTAAGTTAAAATTAATGTTCCTACAAAGTTTAATCGAAACACACACTCGTGACTTTTATTTGCAGAATAAAACCGGAATGCAAAATGAGTTCGCAAGAAAATTGCGATGTAGAAATTGAAGTGCTGGACTCTTCAGAAGTGCCTGAAGAGGAACTGATCGACTTCCAAGAAACAGTTCCGCTTAAACTAGAAGAAGTGGCTGACAAAATAAATTTGCCACTTGCCTTAAAAAAGGAAAGTGAAGAGGTCTTAATTACAAAGTACGTGAACGGGGAGGCGTCTTTCCCGGACTACTATACAACTCTAGAACCAGAGGATGACAGCGAGGAAGCCGTAGTTTCTGAAACTAGAGAAATTAAGGACGTTATTCCAGATGTAAAAAGTACTGCGACTCTAGTTCAACCATCTAGAAGCACATTAGAGAGCCAGGAAAACAAAAAGCGGACTCGAGCGAAAAGAGGTCATTTGAATGTTTACCTCCAGGGACTGATGGGAGAGGCAAATTTGAGCTTTGTCCGGGGACAGGTAGACATAGCTGAAAAGATTTGTTTGGAGATAATAAGACAAAATCCACTTGCACCAGAACCCTTCTTGACCTTAGCTCAAATTTATGAAACAAAAGACGCTGAGAAATTTTTACAATTTTCAACGATTGCTGCCCACCTGGATCCGGGAAACAGGGATCAATGGATTCGTATTGCGGAACTTAACATCGAGAAAAGAAATTTCCAGCAAGCAAGAGTTTGCTACTCAAAGGGTATTGCTAATTTACCAAAAGATCATGATATGCGACTGAGAAAGGCTAAATTACTTGAATTCATGAATGAAGAGAGGGATGCAATGTTAACTTACTTAAGACTTATTGCCATCCTACCACCAGAGATGGGCGAACTCTGTTTAAACACAGCAAAAAAAGTTGCAAGGTATTTTCATGCTCAAGAAAAATTTCCAATTGCTTTAAAGGCCATGCAGGATGCGTACAGTGTAGTACCGAATCTCTTTAGCACTGAAGATTTAAATTTATACCTCGACTTGTTAGTAATTAATAAGAAATACTGTACAGTCTTAACCATTTTAAGAGACCGCTGCGAGATTGGCTTGGAACTGGAGCAGGATGGGGAAGAAACCATCGTTGTAACAAGCTCAATTCCTTACAGTTTAATCCCTGATTTTAGAGTGAAGGTATGCGTCAGCCTTATTCATTTAAAAGCAACTCATCTCATTGACTATATCGTAAATAATGTAATTGATCACATTCCTATTATAAACGGACTTGACTGGTACGTTGATATTGCGGAGGCTCTAATGAGCGTCGATAAGCATGCTGCGGCTATTCGATTATTGACACCAGTTCTGCAGAGCCCCACATTTGCGGCACCTGCATACGTCTGGTTGAGAAATGCCGAATGCCATCGAGCGTTGGGAGACAACGAAAAAGCTATTGAGTCTTACTATCAAGTAATAGAGTTGGCTCCTTATTGTTTTGATGCAAAATTTACACTATCAGCACTTTTAAAGCAACAAGGTCGTCACAGAGAGGCTATTAAGGCGCTTGAACAAGATATGGATGGAGATACTATCGACGCTCGATTACTTTACGAACGATGTCTAATGCTGAAAACGGTTGGAGAACTCGATCAATATGTCGAACTGGGTTGTATTTTGCTGGCAAGAAATGCTATTAAACTTAAATCACGCGAAGAAATTCAAATGGTTGCGAATAATGTAAATAATTGTAAATTAAGTAACTTGAAATTTGCCAAACATCTACAGGACACTTTTAAAAGTTCTGAACAGAATCCAATAAGTGAGGATGATCTTACCCTAGAGGATGAGTATGCCCTTTTTAAAGATTTATCTGAGAAATTATTTAAAAATGAGAAATATGCCACACTGGAGAAACTCTGTTTTTCAGTTATAACAACAAAAAAGTTCAAACCAAAAGCTACTGATATCTTGAAATTTCTTACCGTTGCCTGTTACTATAATGATGACGCCTTGTTTGCTTTTACTGTATTTAGAGATGCATTCTCAAAAAATGTTGAAAACAATAGTTATTGGAATTTGTGTAATATAATAACGCATAAACTCGACAATGCAAATTACTATAAGTTTTTTAAAAGACTCTTTGCACGCCAAACCTGCCAGTCATATCTAAAAATTTTACTAGGAAACTATCATCTTGCCGCTGGTTCATACAAATACGCATTAAATGTATATGCTGGAATATATAGGGACACTCAGGACCCTTTAATAGCACTACTAATTTCGGTTATATTTACTCAGTTGGGGTTGCAAAAGAATGTTCTGCGAAAATCAACAGCTCTGGCACAGGCGAATGCGTTTATGAGGAAATATTCTGATTTGAGATTATCGCCTCTAACGAAGCAAGAAGTTTACTATAATTTAGGACGAATGTATCATCAGGTTTCCATGTTTCATTTAGCCCTTCATTGGTACAAACTGGTTTTGGAAGCAGCTGCGGAAGTTACTGAGGAGGACGAAGAAATTTTGGGTCTCACCCATGAGGCTGCTTTTAATATACACTTGATCTATAAGGCCAATGGAAACATAACTATGGCAAGAAAGTATTTGTATGATTATATTACGGTATAATATTAAAAATATTCGTAAAACTGAAGACGAAGTGACTTTTAATTATATTTATTTTTATTATAAAGAAATTACTTTAATGAGTGTTTTATATTTTTTTTGTGTTGAGCAACTCAATATTTTTTTAATATTTATTAATTATTTATTAAAATTTGCTTAGCAAAGTACAAACAATGTTTTTAAATATAGACTGTTTTCAAAAAAAATCTGGATATATTTTAATAATTGATCCCATTTATTGAAATACATCTACTTAATAAAAATGTAATATGGAAATAAGAGTTTAGACTTCTATTTATAAATAAAAGCCAGTTGTATCGGACACATGGCTAGCAATAATAATTCAATAAATAACTGCAAGTAAATTTCAACAAACTTGTGCCAAATCTGATAAATGAACCAATTTATTAATATTATCTATAAAAGATAAAATCCAAAGAAAGCACAAGTGCTGCGTTGTATACATATTTACTTTAACCAAAAATATATTTTTGGGCGGTATCGATATACTTTATTAAAATTCGTAATCTCAACATAAAAAAAGAGTTATATAAATGATAAATAAAGAACAGCTTCAAGTTTCTTTCCCAGTTAAAAACTTATTTTCGTCGTTGCAAGACTTTATATTTTGGAAAAAGACGAAATATTAAATCAAAGAAATTAGAATGGCTATTTGTATTCAAGACCACCAAGTAAATTTTAATTTTGTTTTTAAATATATGCGTTTTATAATTTTTTATCTTTAAACTGTGTTTTTCAAGGACCTTTTGGTTAAGGCGTTATACGAGAAGAATCTTAGTGCTTTTAAGGATGCTTTGTTAAATCAAGCTGATCCGAATAAAATAATTGAAGGTACAAATATAAGTGTTTTTGAGAGAGCTTTACAAACACAAATCTGTGATTGTGATAATGCAGATGAATTTGTCGCAGAGTGCATCAAGAGTGGTTGTGAATATAATTATGTAAGTTAAGTGCATACATTTTTAGTTTCTTTGATTAAAAATAGAATAAATAGAAGTTAAAATTTGTAAATCTTGTATCAGTCTTAAATATTCAGTTAGCAAAAGTAATCAGCATGTGTTTTCTCTGCATGCTTACATCTAATACAACTTTTTAAAAACTAGAAAAAAGTTCTTTAACATATTGCTTTCGAATCCAATTAATTTGTTTATCTCTGTAGTCTGTGGTATTCGAGACTCTAAAATTATAGACATTGAATAAATTGTTGACTTACAAATGAAACCCAGTGAATTTAAAGTTTGGTTATATAATCTTATCTTTAAGAATTTCCATATTACGAAATTTATATACATACATATTTAATATTTTACAGAAAAATCCACGACTGCACAAACATCCAATAAACTTTGCAACAGATTCACGTAACCCTAAAGTTCTCTCACAATTATTGAATTTAAAAAATATACCAATCGATTCGAAGTATGCAAATTTAACACCACTCAACAGCCTTGCAAAAAATATTAAATCGGAAAATTTTAATGATGTTTTCAAATGTATGCAAATGCTCATCGATTATGGTGCTAATCCAAATATTCCGGATCATCAAGAAACAACACCTATTATACATATCATAAAAAACATGGATTTGGATCGCGAACAGAAGATAAAAATAATTAAATATCTAATTGATTTAAAATCACCAAAAATCGATATAGATTCTTACAGGAAGGGCAAGGGTGATGCACGCACGCTTCTTAAACAACAATTTGGTTCAGAAATTTCGCTACCTGAGAGTGGCACCGGCGAATTGAATTGCGATACTTTATTCATTTTGTTAGGTAACAAACAGCAGGAGGAGTTTATAAAAAAATTCAAAAATTATCAATCGTATTTGGCCGAAAAGCCCGAAGATATCATAAATCTACTTATAAAAGCCATACAGAAGAATTTGAATAAGGCCATCAAAGTCATACTAGAGACTGGAGTTGATGTCAATATTACAGAAAATGAAAATGGAAATACTGCAATTGAAGTTGCTTGTAATGAGGGAAGACTTGAAGCCGTGCAGATGTTATTAGAAAGAGATAATATTAATTTGATAGATGACAAAAACTTGCTGATCAATGTTACTAAAAAGTTGGACGAAACATATGAGGATAGTGATTACATGGGATGCTTTAAAACTCTTTTAAGATCATCCAAAGTCAATGTAGACGAAGTTGATGATTTTAAATCGTCTGCTCTTCACTATGCGGTCAAATATAAAAACGAAGAAGCGATAATAAAACTTTTAGATAAAGGAGCGTATATTGGAACAAAAAATTGTTTGAACATTATACCAATATCCGGGATTAATCCTGAAATTCTGGAAAACTATTTAGATAAATGTATTACAACTAATGGAGTAAAACATGGTGATGCAAATTTCGAAATCAACATTAACTACACTAATTTTCTTCCGAGCAATTCAGCTCAAAGTGAAGAAATGTTACCAATAAAACACATCGCTGAATCTGACGATTTAAAATACCTTTTAAACCATCCTGTAATTACCAGCTTCTTATTTTTGAAATGGCGCAAACTTTCTTTGTTTTTCTACATTAATTTTATCTTCTACTTCTTATTTTGTATTTCTTTAGTCTTTTACATTTTTCTCGATTTTAACAATGCGACTAATGAATTGACTCAAGGTTTATTCAGAGTGTTATCAGTCTTCGGACTTACGTATATAATCGTGCGAGAAACAATTCAATTTATGCTGTCCCCCAAAATGTTTATTACATCGTGTGTTAACTATTTTGAAATTTTGCTAATTATTTTTACAATATTAACACTCCTTAGCTCGAATTATACAAAAGAGCCTCAGCGATCCTACGTAGTGGTCACAATTGTTCTAGCCTCTGTAGAATTATATCTTTTAGTCGGCTCCCTTCCTGTTCTAACGATTTCTACACATTTGCTTATGCTAAAAGCGGTGTCTATTAGTTTTATCAAGAGTTTTTCGCAATATTCTATATTTTTGATCACATTCGGTCTATGTTTTCACATAGTTTTAAGAACACCGGAAAATTCAAGTAATAATTCGGAAAACGACGATGGATACTTCAACAGTACTTTGGGTTCTGTGTTCAAAGCCTTCATTATGTTAACAGGAGAGTTTGATTCTGGCAGTATTGAATTTAATTCACCTATTAGCTATGGAATATTCATAATTTTTGTCGCATTTATGGCTATTGTATTGTTAAACCTTCTGAATGGCTTAGCAGTTAGTGATACACAGGTGAGTCAATATTATTATTTTCTTTAATTATTTAAAAAAAGTATATATCACTCTTTCAGACGAGCGTTTATTTTTTATTATTCCACTTAAACTAGTATTGTCATCTCAAACCTTTCTTTCATAATAGGTTGAAGTTTTGATATTTTTTATTTGATTTAAATCGGATTCACGTTGAATTCAAGGGTTTCAAATTTAGTGCCTAATTTTAAAGGTTGAAAATGGCAGATAATTCATTAATAAAATTTAATAAAACTGGTTAATCGATTTAGATCATGCTGATTTCAAAATCAGTGTAACTGATAATGTAATAACGAAAACTTGAGATACCTATCAACTTTGTTTAAAAGATTACGTAATAATTATAATTTCTCAAACAAATTTATGACACGTGCATATATATTTTTTAAAACTTTTTTCAATAATTTTAAAGAATCAATATCAATTTACAAAGTTCTCCCAGAAAATTAAAATCGGAAAAATCCAAAATTACGAGAGTTACGAGTTTTTACAAAGTATGTATAATTATGATAATTATGATACAGAATTATCTCAACCTTAAAAACTAATTAAAATAAGAATTTTTTTTTTAAATTCGCTATCACTGACTAACTTTTAATAAACTTTGGTTCATCTGAAGGGGCCCCTTAATGATCATAACGCATATTAAAATGTAAATATTGTCTCTTTTTAGATAATCAGAGCGCAGGCAGAATTGAATGGAAGTATTTGCCGAACAAATCTTCTTGCAAGTCACGAAAAATCCCTTACAGATCGAAATAAAAGAGCTACTTGTTTCAAGAATATTTGGCCATTAAATTCCATTTGGAAGAAATTAACAACATCATTTCGCGACCACATTCGTGGAGAACAAATAACTATTCGTCCAAATGATGGAAATAAAATTGTAGTTTCCAACAAGATTTCTAGGGACTCTATTTCATTAGAAAGCATTCATTCTCATTATACGCCTATTCGAGTCAACAATGACGACAATGAAAAACAAACTCTTAGTTCCCAAATTCCAATTTTTCCTAGCTATTGCTGCTGTTCGTGTTTCAATCTTAAGTGCTCCGCAATGGAAATTAAAACTGTTAAAAATGCATTGGCAGTTATTGAAAAGAACCATCAGATTCAAAAACAAAATGAAATTATTTTGGAACAGGAGAAACGCCTAAAAAATATCGACAAGAAAATAGAAGAACTGCTTACCTTAATGCAGTCTGGTAAAAATTCGTGCAATGTTAAGGACTCTTAAGCGATTGTTTATAAATTGCAATATGAGCTACTAATTTTAAAAAAAATAATGCAAGTCCAGTTCTTGTTTAGACTTAACGTTAAAAACAATTATATGAAGCTCTTTCTTTTAATACCTTTAAATGACTTGCATTCACTTTTACTACCTTTCATCAAATTTTTAAGACTCAATTATTTTAATTTTTGCAATTTTTCTATTTGTCATAAATATTTCATACGAAGAGGAAGGAAGAGGAAGAATCGTTTTAATACTTATTGTTAGTGAAATAATTTTATTTTGTTTTTAAAATGTGTATTAAAAATATAACAGAAAAATAATGAATAAAACATTTTTTATAACAACTTTAAATGTTTTACTAGACTATCAATTTTTTCTACATAATCAGGGCCCAACCCCATAACTGTTGCGGTTCCAGGTGTTAATTGTGTCCTTCCAGCATCTCTTACAAGTTCTGCTATTATATTCATTTCCTTAGCTTTTTTTAAAATAACTTCCAAATTTTCAAAGTCGTCGATTTTTAAAACAATCTTTGGCTGACCGGACTGACACCATTCGTGCAGCACTTGTGGATTATTTTTTAGCGATTTCTCGTAACAGAGAATCGATGCATGGGAGCATTGAGCTGCTGTTTTTCCTTTGGACATTTTAAGATCTCCTCGAACAATAAGAGCCATTTTTGTGGACCTCGATATATTAGGAAAAATACGTTTTATGCTGGCAAACATGTTAATTTGTTTTTTCGTATTTCGCTCTCTGATGATCTGTGTACGCTTGCATGCATTTCTTAAAGTCTTTCACTTCGCTCTGACACTTTCTCCAATCGTTAGTTTCAGCTATGCATTCCTGTAATAAACCAATTCCAAAATGAAAGTTTATTATTTTTGTAGTGTGTTATTTATTTAAGTTAGTGTGTAAAACTGAAGCAACATTTAAATCGCCTTCCTAGTACATGTGTTTCCATTAGTTCTGTTTTATTTAGAAAACACTGAATTGAGACTCGCCCTTTAGGGATCCCCAAGAGATTTTCAATAGGATTCAAATCTGATGATTGAGGGGCAAATCAAAAACTTGAATTCTCATTCACCAGCTTCGAGGTGTGTATGTACTTGTTTCCTCGGATTTCAAAACAGTTTTGTTTCAATATAATAATATAAATTTATAAAATATGTATATCCAAATAATTTCTCATTAGATTTGAGGTGTGAATTTATGTACCTAACTTGAGTTCTAAATAGCATTCTATTGGAAAGGACCCCACAGAATCCTTATGGAAATTGGCTGAATTTTTAGTATGTTATAGTACATGTCCTCTCGATCAAAAGTTATCATGGGCACAAGTCCCAAAAATCAGTAGTTTCCGAGATATAGGCTTCGAAAGGGAGGAGATGGATTTCTTTTTTATATCTGTGGATTAAGTGATTTTTACAAATGACAAAATTTCAAGGGGAAAGTAAAATCAAATACATCAATTTAGTATTTAGGACAAATGAATAACTGGAAACCGATTGAAAAGCAGTAACTAAATTGCAATGCGGTAAAATCTGTCTACAGAAGTGAAAAATAAAAAGCAAATAAAACTCTCACAGCTCGTGAAACTGGGCAATTCTTACTTGGACTTTATAATGCAGTTCTATGCACCCAGTTTTTTTCAGCATTAACTCAACTGGGTCTTCTGTTTCAGACATATTTCCATTTAATTTTCCCTCAGATCAACTCAACAAATTCAATTCGGGCGAAATTGCGGGCAGCAGCTGTCACTCATGCAGAAAGTGAGGTTAGTTTCGATATGAGATTTTCCGAATCGCACTCCTGAATAGACCTGTACAAAGACGGAAATTGCACAGAGTGGATTAAAAAATTTATATAATTATTAATTTTATTTTAGTGCTCCTGGAAGACTGCAGATCACGTGGTCGTGGCGTTTAAAGTAAAATAGAGAACTGCTTTAGCTAAAAAACGAATAATTGCTTTGATGTTTAAGTGTTGTAAATAATTGAAAATTTTTTAAAAAGTGACTTGTGGCCCATGGGGGGATCGAACCCACGACCTTCGCGTTATTAGCACGACGCTCTAACCAACTGAGCTAATGGGCCAGCTGAGGGTCCTCTTCAAAATTAAATATTTCAACATGAGCTTCGTTCATATTTTGGATAGGCCATGCACATATAAACCAAATTTATTTCATGTATTCTTTTCTATTTAAACCTATAACATTTGTAAATATATTAAACGTGACCCAAAGCCCAAGAGGAAAAAATAATGCTATTAATAATCCCCGAAAATATATCAGAATTATGTGTAAAAAGTGGCAAAGACAAATTAATTCAATTGTGACAAACAATTTATTTTATATTGCAGTTGTAAACTTAAATTTCAAAACGATTTTTCTATTGGATGATCACAGCCCAGTTCTTATAAATATGTATATTTTAGTAATGGCTATGAAACTAAAATAACAAAAAAATCATTCCATTGAATTTTTGTATAAATTTACACTTGTATATGTATATACACATAAATATAATAAAAATATCAAAGACATGCCGTACCCAAATATCTTATATTAACCTTATTATAGTATTTTTGAGAACTTATATAAGTGTTTCAAATGTGTTCTCAAAATTTCTAGATTGTAAGAGATCGACTTTACCAAAAATATTTTTTTTAGTATTAGTATTTTTGTCAATTTCTTTTTGCGAAGCTATATTATGTTTTATTTTATTGTAATTTTTTTTAAACTGAGTAAATTTTGCTTCAGATAACATTATAATTCAAAAATCGTTATTAATACCATTATCACATTAATTTGGAAATTTAATTTATTTAAAAAAAATCTATATATAAATAGTATATACATATGTATAATATATAAACAGATATATGAAAAGCTAAGCTTTTTTAGAAACAAACAAAATTACATATCTCCTCATTAAGAACAAAAGTCGTTAAAAACCTTCAGCTCCTTGGCAGTTAAGCCAACGTTTCGGTTTAAAATTCTCAAAATAATCAATCTGTCAATCCCACTCACTGACACTGACAGATCGTGGTTGAAATCTGAAGTCCGACAATATGAGCGAGCTTACCAAGGCGGAGAAGGAATTAATGCTCAAAAAACATGAGCGGGCAATGAAATTGCGGGCGGAGTACATTAAGCAGATCACGAACCCCTACCGCCATGCCACAGGAGAAGGAGGAACCCTCGTGAGTACCCGGAATTCCGCCCGGTGCTGTTTCATCGCTACCATCGCTGTTATGTCATCAGGTGAATTTTTCTAATTTCAGTTCGACAGCGGGATTCAGCGATTTATGTCCATGAGGTGCACTCAATATGACCACTTTAAGCCGACGCCAAAATCTTTCCGGGTTGGCGGCTTCGCCGTGGTCCTGCCCATCGTCATCTACGCCTGGATGCTGAAGGCTGAGCGCGACGGCCGCGAGCAGAAGTACCGCACCGGACAAGTCGCCTACAAAGACCGCCGGTTCAAGTTCATTTAGAGCGAATGTTTGTTAAGTGAAAAGTTGGAAAATACAAAGAATATGATGTAGGATTAGTGTTTTTCACTATAGATGAAAACGATTCTGTGTAAGCCTGAGTCCTGCTCTTGTTGCAAGGCCCCTTTGATTCCTCCACTATTACGATGGATTTAATTTAATTTATTATAAGAGGAAAGCTTTAAAGAGAAGCTGAAATGAGTCTCTTATCCATTTTCTCTATAAATGTCTGGCGCTAGACTTTTATTAACAACGTCAATGACTAAAAACAAACATAGTGGTATCAGAACTTAGACGCGATTCTTTTCACGAGACTGTAATTGAATGAAACAATTTGAAGGATATAAAAAAAAACTAAATCCAAATATTGTTTTTAATGATATTATTTGCTGAAACCGAATACCTGAGGTAATGAAAGATTCCTAATTAAATTTAATATAATTATGAACTTCTATATAGGGAATTGGTTCTAACAAAGATAATTAAGGTAGAATTGATTAAAAATGCAGTTCTACTTAATATTTATAAACCATTTACTTATCTTCCAATTGTTTATCTCTTGCTATAACAAAATCTTCAAACTTTACCATGTACGTGGTTCCCTTGTGCCAGTGGGCTGATACTTTGCAAGGCTGGAACAAGAATTATTGCTGTAGAGAATTTTTATATAATTATTAGAAGAGCTTACAAATCCACAATGTGTTAAAACTGCCTCAACGATCCCTGCAATAAAACTAGCACAGTTCAAGGAGCCTTTATCCTTGGGGACACTGATGTAAGTGTTGACCAGAGACTCCTTCTCGATGATGTAGTACGTCCGCTCGTCATCATTTGCGTGTTCCAGCTTTTCAGCCTCCTTTCCGAAGAGATTCTTTAATTAGAAAATATGTTAAATATTTCCATGAACCGAAAATTGTAGGCGTTAGCCACCTTCCACAAAGTTGTCTTCACAAAAAGTAACATTTGCGTTAGTTTCGTTTCACGCTTTGAATTCCGCTCTCGGACGAAATATATGTCAATAACTCGAGTTCCTACATCCTGTCCTAGTTCGTGGAGTCTGAAAATGAGTTGGAAAAATTGTTGATTTAACAGGGTGACACGTAAAATGTGAGACAAACTTGTTTTGCAATTCTGGAACGGTGTAGACCCGGCTTTGGCAGTACTGCACAATTTCTGAAAATAGAAGGGCAAAACAGCTCTGGGATATCTCACCCTTGCCCCGGCTGAGTGGTTTGTCCAAAATATTCGTTCTCGCTCTCATTGAAGACATTTCTCTACCAGTCCAAATTTAATGTTTACGACTGAAGGCAATTGTCAAAGTAGAGACAGCTGTTCTCTGGGTGAGGGGGATTTTGTATTTTAACATTTGGTAGTAGTTCATTTTATTTATTTCATTTAATTCATTTTGATTTATTATTTTATAAGGCAATTTAAAATATAAAAATAATTCACTTATTTAAACAATAATTGGATTAATGATTAACTTGTTTTATTCGAAACCAATAATTCAATTTTTAATATAATAATGCAAATTTTTATAAATCAAGTTCTTTTAACTGTTTTATAAAATAATTAATAATAATTAATAAAAAATATTAAAAACGTTTAAAAACTATGTATGCACTAAAATAAATAGTTTTTTTTCAGACATGGTAATACCTTTACTTTAAAACCATAACTCAAATAAATTCCAGCCAACTTAACTTCAGTTAATAGGACATCTGCATTTCTTAAGTTTCCACATACAAAACAGAAATTTTGTTTAACGAATACGACGAAGGAAAGCCCCGGATTGAACTCAATTCTGCTTGTTTTCGATAAAAATTCTATTAATTTTCAATCAAGGTAATATACAGCATAAAGTGTTTTGAAATTGCTGGGAAATTCGAGTGTTTTGGGTGCGGGGGAAAAGTCGAACATTTTATGGCCGGGTAAAGTTTGCATTTTGTGTCAACATAAAAAAGTCGCACTGTCAAAATTTAAGGGAACGCTCGTTGATCGCCTTTTTTTCAACATTTGCACATATCCTGGCTCATCTGGGGGCTGCCGCAAGACCTTGGCCCCCCTTTTGCGAGATTTTCCGCCGATTGGACCGCGGAAAAAAGAACAATAGATCCGTCCTGTAACGGGACGGGGCCAGTGAGTGGCATCAATTTCTTTGACGTGACAGCCCCACTGGGTTGCGAGTTCGCCCGTTGGCTGGGGGCTCGGCGGGCTGCGACCCACCGGGAGCCCTACCACCTGCAGGTCCAATCGAGCTCTGCGCGCCCTGAAATTTAAGCTTGTGCTGAATTTGAGCTCGCTCTAATCCAAGACCTTTGTTTCTCAAATATTCTTGAGCGTGATCGCTTTCGTAAACATTACAAATTCCGCGAAAGATACAACTCATCAGCTTTTTTTCAAAACCGATTAGCAGGTGAAATTGGTACTTTTGCAATTTACTCACATTATTGCAAGAGCGTTAAAACCTTTCTCAGGCTGTTTTTCTATTCGGTCGACAGCCCCTTTGAAATGCAATCAATCTGCAGATATTTCAAAGTAAAAGCCATACTGATTTCTTTGGTTATAATAGCTCACTCGTTTGCTTAATGTTAGCTCCAAAATGGAAATTCATGTACCTTCTTTGATTAGCAGTCGCTTTATTTTAACTGTAATTTGCGTTGCCTAGAGAAAGTAATAATTAATCAAAAAGTTAAAACAGCAGACCACCTCTTGGAGATAGTCGAAAATCATTTTAAACCGAAAATTTCTCATCCATAGCATTCAAATCGTTGGCCCTTATTCCATATTCCGACGAAAATCAAATCCGATCAGAATGTAGGAGATTCACAAGAAAGCTGGCAATGTCAGAGAACTCGTATAAAGCAATTCTTTTTATATATGTTCCAGATTACTTACAAATGTCTTACATTCCGATCGGATTTGATTTCCGTCGGAGTGTGGAATAAGGGTGATTGTCTCATAAACGTTCCATGCTGGAATTTTGCCAAGGGATTGTTTATTTTCGATTTGAAAACTATTTTCAAAGCACGGTTACGCATTATTAAATTATACCGAAAACCGCGAAAATCAAAAAAAGTACAAATCAATTTGATTTGAATTATCATTTTCTATAATTTAAAAACGTCTGATTAAAGCTGAAGATTACTAAAACAACATTTAATATACATATGAGTCGAGAAAGTTGCACTATTTTTATTAATATCTCTAAAATAATGCAAGATGGATTTTTTCATTATTTTTTCCATTGCGAGAAAACCGTTTTCAGATCGAAATACCTCGAAAATGGTAGACATTCCCTTTATCATCGTTATTTTGAAGCTGTCGGTATTTTATTTACTTAAACAAATTTTTCTCCCAGCGTTAAACGTTTTGATTTTTGTAGTTTTTAAAATCTTCAAAACATGGAAAAAACAAACATTACCTAAAAAATTGGGAAATAAGAGGCCACTCTGAAAATTATTAGGAGCAAATTTTGAGAAATTGGATTCTTAAGAATTAAAAAAAAAAAAACAATTCGAAAATGTCGAACCGCCTTAAACATTTTAAAGTCATTTTAATATTGAGCTAGTTAATAGGTGAAAAATATTATTTCTTTCTTTCAGGAATAGAATTTCCTTGATTCAACACTAGGCTTAGTGGGTATACTCCTTCACAAATTGTTTGAATGATGGCTGATCAGCAGTTCTTTTTGAAATGGAACGACTTCCAAACGAATATGGTGGCGTCATTTCGCCACCTGCGAGATGAAAAAAGTTTTACAGACGTAAGTAAAGATAAGTCTTATTTTATCCTTATTAAAACTTTGTATATGACCAACAATTTAAGATACATATATAAAAAGGGTATAGGTTTTTTTAAATGTAATATGGACCCTAAATTTATTGGAATTTAATTTAACTCTGGATTCATCAAGTTGTGAATCGAATTTTGGTAGACTGATTGCAATTCCTTAAAATTTTTCATAGCTTTTGCTTAATATTATAAGAGGTATTGGAACGATAATAGGGAAAGTTTGTACCGCGATCTATACTGCAAGAATTTATGAGCTATGGATATGTTTAAACTAAAACTAAAAATATTTCTATTTTTGTTTTGTTTAATTCTAGGTGACGTTAGCCTGCGAAGGTCAAACATGTAAAGCCCATAAAATGGTGTTATCGGCCTGCAGTCCTTACTTTAAATCACTGTTAGAGGTAAGTACCTAGAAGTTAAATCCTTATTATTAATATTCACAATGGTATTTGTATATTACTAAAAATTTCACAGGAAAATCCTTCAAAGCATCCAATTATAATATTAAAAGACGTTTCATACATTCATCTGCAAGCTATCTTAGAATTTATGTATGCTGGTGAAGTGAACGTGTCACAGGAACAGCTGCCAGCATTCTTAAAAACCGCTGATAGACTGAAGGTGAAGGGATTGGCGGAGACGCCAACTTCTATTAAGCGAGAGGGTTGATAAAAATATAGATCTCAAGGAAATTTTTATTAAAGCAAGAAAAAAAAAAACAAATATTATTTTACACCCCACCACCACCACCACACAGCTGAACTACACCCAATCACTGCTATAATTTTTAATTTTATATAAAATCGTCTTGTTTGCCCTATCCTATTTCACAATAGTCATTCGTTTTATAGATTTTATAAAATTTAGTACAAGAAAAGCAGGTTTTCTTGTATTATATATGCTTATTTTTATTTTTCAAAATATGTTGTCTACGCTCCGCTTTCCTAATAGGAACTGTGTTTTTTAAAATATAACGTAAATGTGGATAAAAAGCTACAAAATATATTTTTATATAGAGCATCAGACTTCTCTACAAGCGATTTAATCTACTTAGATTGTTTTTTTTTCTTCTTTGAAATTCATTTTGATTTTTAGAATCTTATATGTTACAGTTTATTTTTTTATTGCTTTTAAGGGCGTTTGGCTTGTTGGTGTTTTTAAATAGCTTAATTCAAACGGACAATTTTTTTTTTAAATTATTCGACTGTGTAATAGACTTGATCAGACTTTGAGCTAGATAAGAAATGTTTTTACTTTTAATATTTTAATTTGGTAAAGTAATTTGCCTATTTTAATCCTCTCCCCTAAATATGTTAGAGCATTTGTCAAAATTTGTGCCAGATTGGTGCTAAGCATATTGCACACAATAAAATTTTAAGACATTTTTAATTCTGAGAGGGAAACGTATTGAAACTCACTTAATCTACAATTGCTATTAACAATAAATTTATTTTCTAGTAAAAAAGAAAATTTTCTATGTTCATATTTGTTTCTGTCAAATTCGATTGCTTTGGATGAAGTAGCAAAAGTTAAACTACTCCTAATGAGTTAAGGAGATAATAAATGTCTAACCCAGCTTAACCCTTCTACGGCACCTTAATGCACCTTAATGGAATCATTATTAGTTACTCAATTGTAAAGATTTTTATTTTATTTTTAGTTTTATGTAAAATTACAAAAGCTTACATTATTATCATTTTCTTCTTTATTTTTGTTATTGATGCCATTCTGCATCAAACATTATCAATGACTAATGCAATTTTGAAATAGGAATACAATTGGGTAGTGTGTGGGGTTATTGATAAATTAATCGATCGTTGGGTCCAACTTTAAACTGGCCTTTTAGTAAGCTAAATTGTCAAATAATGTCTTGAACTCAGCTATTTCTGCATATAATATTTTATTTTAACTATAAAAGCAAAATAGTATGATTGAATCATATAAAAAGCTTTGATTAGGGTTTTATCAATAACTGCCAAAATGCACGCAAACATCTTCAGTTCGATATGAAGTCATTTGGTTCACTTCTTATAAAAAATGCTTCGTTTTGTCTGTTTTAGTTAAAGTTGAAGTTTTATTAAATTTATTTACCCTATATAGTAAATAATAACCAAATTAATAAACTCTTGCTTTTTAAATCGGTTGAAAAGTGATACAATTGGCTATGGGCGGAAACTATGAACAGTCGATTTAATGAATTATAATCATGATTTTTATTTTTTACACTTCGCGAAATATTTAAATTGCCTGGAATGATAAATTTTATTTTACTATTCAAGAACACCAATACAAGTGCCTATTTATCTTTTTGACTATATTATAAAAAAAAATGCTAAAGAGCTCTTTGTCTTGATTAATTTCTACTTATGGACAAAAAAACCTGTAGTTGACGTTACCACAACTCTGTTTTAGAGCTAACATGTAAAATAATGATAAATAAAAGTAAAGAGTAAAGGCAGAAAAAAGTATATATTAGATGAAAAGGAACATAAAGATGTAAAGGAAAATCGAATAACTAGTTTTATTAAGAATTACAAAACTGAAAAAAATACAAAAAAAAAATATATATATAAATATAAAATATAACAAAAAAAAATTTAAAAAAAGAACAGAATCTTGTTAACAAAACAAACAGTATGATCCTGCTGCTGCTTAAGGTAATTTTTCCGTCATTTTATGTTTGATTATCTTTTTATTATTTGTATCCTCTTCAAATTTTAGATTTATAATTAATATGATTTCAAATCGGGCAAGTGTAGTTAATAAATCCCTTTCATATACGTTTCCCGCTTTAAATACGTATTTCCTCAGCTGAAACATTCACATGCGTTGAGGCGCTTTGAATTAAACTGGCTTTGGTATTCGAATCACTTTTTCTTCCCTTTTACATTTTTATTATAGAGAGAAAGGACAGTTAAATGGACTTATGTATAATTTATATATAGGACAGCATACCGTTTAAGTGATAGAATAAATAAAAGTGAAATGTTTGCAATAAAATTTGTATACATCTAGTCTTGAGATTTTATTTAGCATCATTTTTCCTAAAACCTTTCCTTTTTGTAAAGTTAAAATGAATTAAAATTTCTTACTTTCCTTGTAAGATTTTATTGAAATAGAAAGAAATAATTGCTTAAAATTGTAAATAATAATTTTATTTTTTTCCTTTTTTCCCTCTCTTTCCTTTTCCCTTCTTCTTCTTACTCTTGAGATATTTTCGCCAATATACTTGAATAATTCTTGCTGCTCGATTCATCATGAACATCATAAGTTTTTCCTCTTGAAGCATTTTTTCTTCAGCTTCTTTTGCGGCGACTACATCCAAATATACAATTTCTTGAGCTTTGTATGCCTCTAAAAATTCTTCTAATTGTTGAGAATTTTGTTTTAAAGTGTTTGTTAATTCCTCGTTTTCCCTGATTTTTTCCCCGACATCGGTGTCATACTTTTTAATCCAACTTTCCAGTTGCGCAAGTATTTTAAGTCTGTAGAAAAAAAAATCTTGTAAGTTATAGTTAAATTTGTGTAAAGACTTATTTTTTGGATCTATGGAATCTTGTTGTTTTTTCAGTCTGGTTTCACATTTCTGTTGATCAACATTGGGAATTGAATCGAGTATCGATCCTTTTGATGTTTTACAGCTCCTTATAAAAAGTGTTATCTAAAGATTTTAAAAATAAGTTCAGTAAAATTGTAGAGTCTAATCCCCTTATAAGCGATCATAGCGAGGAAAAGAAACTCAAAATAAGAGATAATTACGATGAAATATATTTACACAATTATTAAGAATAATGCATCAGTTTATAATTATTTATTAATTTTTAGGCTGGTCAAATATTTCACGGTTTCCAAGGAAACTTTTAATTTCCTTCTTAACGTAGATACTAAACAGTAAAACAAGATTTGCTATAAGATGCTTTGGCGTACTTTCAATTATAAATTTGATCGTGGCACTTCACTTTTAAGTAGAAAGGAGTTATAAAAAAGGGAACTAAGAACTAATTTTAATGTAGGCATATCCTAATCTATATGTTCCAAAATTTTAAGCAAAATTATAAATATTTAACATTAAGGTTTTCTAAAAATCTTTTTGTAATTTCTTTCCACACATCTGAATTAAACTCGCCAGCAAATTACAAACCTCTGACTGCCAACTAAAAGTATCACTTTGGGACGTTGTATAACGACTTTGAGTGAAAACAAAAATACCGAATCCGTAGACTCACGGCACATGGCATATGATGTGACAACCAGAATAAGGTCTATTGCAATGCAACTATTGTATAAACACCAAGGAATCATATGGTTCTACATTCTGCATAGGTATTTCTAGTTCACCTACATACATTCAAATTAAAGACTGTTTAAATCTCTACCCTCTTAAATGCAGACTTACTTTTTTTCCTTGAGCTCTTTATAAAGAATCATGTTTTCATTAAGAAGATTTTTATAAGATTGCTTTAAATGATCAGCCTCTGCATGCAGTTCGGCAATCTGTCTCTCGCTTTTGTCGCATATTTCATTCATTATTTGGTTTGCTTGCTGCCTTTAAAAGATTCTTACGATTATAGCAAATAAAAAATAATATCACATGGAAAAACTTACACTTCTTTCTGGATTTTAATGTTGTTTTCCCACTTCTTTTCGGCTAGATCACGCTGATATTTATAAATAAGTGCCTGCTTTTCAGCAGTTCTCCAATCCAAACTAATTTCTTTATCTTTAAGTTGCGTTTCGTAAGCTATAAGGATTAATTACAAGAAATTGGTAATATGTATATATATTTTCATTTTTATGAAGGGAATTTATTTATAATAATTCAATTTAAATAATAAATAACTTCACCAAAGCTCTCATGAAACAACACTTACACATATAAAGATTTTGTGTTGAAATATTCCCATAATTTAAGCAATTTAAATTCTTTTCCTTATATAGCTCCATTGCGGCAGAAGTATTCAGTCGTCCTTGCATAATTCCGCAAAAATCAGTAATAGATTCCAAAAAATTCTTCATGAATTGCGGCAATTGTTCTAAATATCCTTGGACGAAATCTTTTGCTTGTTTGCTACTATAGATCAGTTCTACAGCTTTGAGAAGGCGATAGTCAATGTTTAGATGGCTTATTTCATCCTGTGAACGAAAATGTATTCATATATGTAATTTACATATAAAAGTTCCTCTAATTTTGCCTGTGCTGTAAAAAAGTAGGGGTTAAAACTATATTAAAATCTATTCTGAGCTGATGCACAATTCAAATACCAAACTCCAAAACTGTACGGCCGATTGAGCTGAAACTTTCACAGAATGTGTATCTTGACTAAATCTTGGTAAACCACATAGTGCGAATACGATCCGATAGGTGGTGCGCGATTGGTATCGGGTTCATTCGTTTAAGTATCGTTCAACCGATCGGCTTGAAAATTTGTATACACAGGTATTTGAACACGGTGAATATTTTAAAGGTACATATCCGTTTTGCTATAACTCGCCACTAGATGGTACTGCAGAACATCAACTTCTGTACCGTTCAACTCATCGTCATGAAAATTTGTAACGTATGTATTTGAACACGGTGAATATTTTCTAGTATTGAATATTAATTAATACCATATACGTAAAAATTCATACAAACGGTTTTAAATTAAAAATATAATACTTTTTTGTGCAAAATGCAGTTAATTAACGCCAAAAAACACAGAATTTTAGACAAACGTGAAAAAAACAAAATCTTCTAGCTAACTTTATTTAAAGTAAATCAAAATTTAGCTGAGATTGAGGTAATCGGATAATAGTATACTAGTGCTTTCATATTCAATAGTAGACTAGTGTTTTCATATGACCGAGTTTATAATTTTATGAATTTATCAATACCTTTGATAAATGTTGCTATATTTTATAAGTATTTTTTCCTAAGTCAGACCAAATTTATTACCTCTGATATTGGTCGTTATCAGGATTAACCAAATACTTTAAAAACCTTATCGATATTTCTAATTTAATTAGTACTAGATTAAGAAAAAAATACAGAATTTCCGCATTCACTGCAATTGCAAACTAATTACGTTACATACCTCGTCCTTTGTATAATTTTCACAATATTTCTTTAGTTTAGCAATTTGCATCGTAGTTAAGCAGTTTGACATGTTTTCCTCATCTTTAATTAATAAGGGTAAAGTAGAAGCTATTACAACTTTAGATATAAGCTCATCCAAAACTTTTACAGCCAGCTCAATTTTTGGCTTTAAATGTTCAAATGTTTTCGTACATTTTGGAGCTGTTAAAAATAAAATGTGTTATTTTATTAATAATTATATACATACATACATATAAAAATTATAGCTTTATTTTCACCTACCACTTGAAGGAATAGACGCTGATATATCAGAACTCTTTTGCCTCAAATATGACTCCTGAGATGGATTTTTTAAATTTCTTTTAGACATGATTTTTGCGATAAAGAGACCAGAAAGATAGATATAAACACAAATTATTAGGTATAATCGATTAAAATAACGAAGGGTTACGTTTTTTCTTGTAAACAGAAGGACTGTTGCTAGGTGGGTCTCCAACTGTTATATTATTTGAGATTAAATTCTTAGTCCACGACGACGGGTCTTTTGAGTAATTTGTGAAAAAATAATAAAATATATTAGTTTGCCAAAATGGGAAAGAAAAAAGGAGGTAAAAATAAGCTCGCGAAGATGTCTGAAGAGGAACGAGCCAGATATCTTCAGCATAGAGCAGATATGGAAGAGGAGGCGCGAAGAAGGAAAATGCAACTTATTTCTCTTTATATGAAGGTTTTACCAAAATAAAATTTGTTATAGTATAAATTGCTTGAGTTAAATTTTTAGAATAAATTAAAACGTGAAGAAGCCTTCTCTCGCCTTAATTTGGCTAAAATTAACGAAGAGTGGCGCTCGATCCTTAGACAGGTTAAATGCGACGAACTTAAGAATGAAATTGAAGAGATAGAGCGACTATTCGAGGAATCACTAGAACATAAAGATATGATTATTCGGAGGCTCTTAAACGATCTCGATGAGGCTGAAGATCTTTATTCTACTTTACAGCAGTCACACATGCTCAATATTGAGCGGCTGATAGGTACAAATGATCTCAAATAAAACCAAAATTAATGTTTAGTATTAAACATTTTAAATTGTCTAGAAATTCAACAGCAGCGAATGCAGTACATAAAGGAACGATTTTGCAAGCAAAGAGACTCTATTTTAGATGAATGGAAGCAGGACTGCGAGATGTACAAGGACGAGCGAAACCGATCTCAGCTAGAATTAGAATGTGTTTATTATTGTCTTCAAGACATTGCTGATAAAAGAACGAAGGATCTTGAAGAGGATCATCAGTGTAAATTGAATGATTTAACCAGTTCGGTAAGTTTTCATTTTTTCCCAGAATTTTAAGAATTTTTTTACTTATTATTGTAGAATTGTAGTGAAACAATTAGATAGGTACTCCAAAAAGTAAGATAATTTTTGTTGTGAGAAAATTTAGGCTTATTCAACTACTTTTTAAGGTCTTTTGAATTTTACATCCCTTGTTTTTGATAATGATATATGCATACAAATATGATGGGATCTGCAGCACTTCTCATCAGCATTCACTTAGAATAATTCGGAGTATTCGAAACTGCCCGTGGTAATACAGTGATTGGAGCATCGGAGCGCAATTCCGAAAATCATAAAAGGTTTCTTGTTAAACTTTTTCGATATTCTCTTCTATACTCGTCGATAAACGAGGTTACAACAAACAACTTTAAAAACAAGCAAATTCGAATTAATAAACACTGTAATTTTACGATCCAAAGAATATCTCAAGACGTCGGTGCATAAAAAGGTACAGCTTCGCAATTGAAAATTAAAATGTTTAAATATATAATACTAGTTCTTCTTTTTGTTTTGCATTTATTTTTTAATACTGATAATAACATTTTCTGCAATTTGTTATTTTAAAGTAAAACAATTCATCTTTTTAAACCAAAAATCTGGGGTGATTTTTTTTTAATGATTTAGGAAAGTAATGCCTAAAACAGAAATAAACAATTTTGACTACCCTATTTATTCGTGCTAACTCTTTTTCTCACAAAAATATCTGTTTAAAATATGAATCTGCACAAAACATGTTCTTTCTAATGTTATTGTTACAAATTTTTAATTAAAACCTTATATTTCCATTTATTATATAAAACAGTGTTATAATGGTTTATTCAAAATGGATTACAAATATCTTAATCCAGTTCTGTTATAATCCCAATCCTCACAATTTAAAGAATGGTAGTTTTTTAGGCAAGTACTAAAAGCCACTGTATATTGGCATTTGTCCATTTTCATTTTTTCAACTTGCAGATAATGGACGCACTCTTCAATGCCATCTTTTTGAAACTCTATCAGTTCTTGCTCACGGATATTTTGGCTAAAAACATACATCACTTTATGCTTGTCAGGAAAACCATCCTTGTCCACCTTAAATAGTGAAATAAAAAAATCTTTTATTTAATATATAAGTTACTTGAAATCATTGCGTGGCTTTAATTCTAATTCATTGTTTTGAGTATGTCTTATACTTTTTGAGAATCTTACCATATTTAGTTGTTCAAAAACACATTGCACTATGCAATTTTTGTCATTCTGTTGAACTTGGCCACGTCTATTTGCATAGTTACCATCACCAGGAGGATTGTTGGAATGATCGGTTGATGATCTTCTACTTCTTTCAAATTTCATTTGGAGTGGCCCTCTATTTCGGATCCGATAGGGATTGTTTCTATCATCGTCGTTATGGTTGAAACCATCTCTGCCGTATTCATTACCGTCCATTCTACTAACACAAGATCTAGATGCACTTGAAATTTCGTCAACTGGATAAACATCATGAACTTTACACTTGATACTAAAAACACCAATAATTGTACAATTAGCGATCAATAGTACAGACAACGTAGTTCTTTTAAAGAAAGCCATCTTACAGACTGGATTTGCAATGGATTTAACTTCGCTTATATTGCAGAATTACTTAGAGGATATGCCAATCATCTTACAATTAAATGCGACATATAAATAAAATTTTTGTCACACTGTGACACTAATTAGTTTTTCTTCATTTATAGATGACAATCAAACTTGAAGAGATTACTGAAACACGTGAAAAGCAATTAGAACAACTCTGGCAGGAATATCAAAAGGTTCTGGATAGTTACGTTAAATACACGGAAAGTTTCTATTCTGAATATATTGAGCTTAGAGAACGTGACGATGAAAATACAAGACTTATTCGGACCCACTGCTATGAAGTGGCTAAAGCTACAGAATATATTGCTGAACTAAAATTAGATTTGGAAAATATTGAAGAAGAACATGACCTTAAAGTGAACTATTTAGAAAACTATCGAAAAGATCTAAACGAACAGCACTTGCAATTGAGAAAGAAACTCGAGGAAAGGATCGCTTTCGATGAAGATCAGTTCAAGTTTATGTCAGTCACCAGTCATAAGGTCATCAAGGTAAAAGTTAGTTTAACAAATTGTTTAGTATATTTAAAATGGTTTTATTAAAGGAGTTGGAAAAAAAAGCAAAAAAAGGAGAAACATTGCTTCAACTATCTTTAGCCTGTCGAAAACTTGAGTCGGAGAGAGAAAAAGTCTTACCATTTGGTTTTGATCGTTCAAAAATGTTGGATAGATCTATGGTTGAATTAAAGGCTCCTCCGGACGATTTTAAACAGGTGCTTATTAATATGCGAAATAATTATATTTATATATGTTTAATTAATTTTAGCACGCCTTCAGTTTATGGTTGAATCTAGAAAATTTTTGGATACGGGTGAATAATGCTAAACTCGATGTAGCTGGCCTCAAAGAGGAAAAAACCGCTTTGGAAAGGGAAAATGCTCGATTAAAAGAAAAATTAAGGGAATATCTAACTGCAGTGACTCTTAATTCTGGAAATAATTCCAATTCTCAGGAATATTTGCAACGGCGGCCACATAGCATGAAAGTGGAGAAGGTAATTCATATTGATCTCAACAATGGACAGCGTTTCGCAAAGAAAAAAGTTAAAAGGCGACCAGTCACTTGTATCGAGGGTAATTTTAGTAATGCGGTACGATCTGTGAAACTTGTCGAAGGAAAAATGAAGACGGCTCAGATTAGTACAATTGTGAATTGGTAATTTACTTTGTAATAGAATAGTTTATACCTTTTGAAGATAGAGTAAGTAATACAGTAAAAGTTGCATATTCACGGCATTCGTTTGAATTCGAAAATAATTACATCATTCCACTTAAGCTTTGGTTTAGCAATAATTTTATAATAACATTTTAAATAACATTTTAATAATTGGTTTTATAATATAATTACAGAAAAAATATACCAATATTAATAATAATAATATTATAAAGTTGAAGAGTTTGTTTGTTTGATTGAACGCGCTTATCTCAGGAACTACTTCGAATTGAAAAATTGTTTTTCTGTTGGATAGTCGATTTATCGAGGAACGCTTCGACCGATAGGAGCGCGTCAATGAAAAATGTTGTAAAAACGGGAAAAATTATTCCTTTTAAGAGTTTCCGTTGCGTGCGCTGCGTAAACGGTTAAAGTTACGCAAAAATCATGTATGACGGGAATTGTTGCCTTTCAAAAGTTCTAAAAAAAAAGTCCGCGACAGCATACATATGTCTATCTTTTAAGGTTTACTCACTATAACTTTTTTTATGGTAATCAAATTTGTTCTAAAATAAGGCATTTATTTGCGAAGGTGTTATTAATTCTTATCCAAATAAATACGTTATTCATCACAAGCATTTAATTTTGAACAAAATTGCCCTTGACATCATTTGATTGCAATGAATATCTTAGGAGATATATATAGTTTTAAAATAACTCCGCAACAAAATAATGATCAAGTACTACGCGCGCATTTATGATGTGCAAGGCAGGCGGTCATGAGGGGGGAGGGCGCTGGTGAAACCCGGGGCACAGCTAGTAAAAATATAAAATCACCGTCCAAACAAAAATGCAAAACAATAGAAAATGTAAAAAAAAAACATCGGCGAAAAAACAAAACAATTTAAACGAATAAAATATTTATTAGAAATAAATTCATATAAAATGCATATAAAGTTTTGTTATTTATCTGAGGCCATGTTCCAGTACTGTTCACGAACATTCGCAACATCACAAATGGTACACAGGCTTCCAACCTAGTTCGGCAGGGTTTGTACCGTAGATTTTCAGGAACAGGTCATGCCCCCCGATGACGAAAGTCTCCTATATAAAATATTAAATATTTTATTAAAGTGAAATATTTTAATATAAAAATGATTTATACTTACATAATTTTCAACCACAAGACCCTCAGTTTGAGGTGCGGATATTTCTGTCCAATGATTTTCCCCCCGCAACTTATACACCACACTTGCTGGTGTAACGGAGGAACAAATTAATTCAGACAACGCTTCATAGTGGCCCTCTCGGGAGTCCAAGTTCTTAAAAAAATTTACAACTTGTTGTATAATCTCTTGCGAAGGCATGGCGCTGATGAATGAAAACAAATATTAATTTTTAGAATATAATAATAGTATTTAAAAAATATATTTATAATATAAAATAAATAAACAAGATGAGGAAACATACATACAGTTCCGTTCGAAATAATAGCAGTTTTCAGTATCATCAGGCTTTCGCGCTGGAAAACCAGGTTCTACTAAACGTCTTCTGATGGGACATTCGATCACGGATAAATTCAAATCATTTTCGACATTTATAGCTAGCATTGACGGTATTTTTTTCATTAACTGAACGATTCTTTATGCGTTTTTTTTCAAAAATAACGTGTTTCCTACCACGACTTTAAGGTCTATTTTTCATTTTAAAGGATTAGAAATAATTTTAGCAGAGCATCAAATTAAATTTTGCACTTCTGTCCATGCTTTCACCGCTTTAGATACTTTACTTTTAATATTTCGCTGAACTCAAGAACAATGCTTGGATTTTACTGAAATAATGTGTGTGATGATACCGAAGACTGCTTTTATTTAGAACGGAACTGTAAATTATTTTTCTTAAAATAAATAATTAATTTTCTCCATGAGTTATAATGGTTATTACTTTGTAAAGATGACCTCATGACATAAATAATATAATCTGAATGAAAGCACATAAAAAAGGCTACAGTTTCAACCTCAGAAATAAAACAATTTAAATTTAAATTCCAACGATTCCGTCGCCACAACTTTGCAAAGTTAAAATAACAGATTATTAAGAGCATCGCAATGAATCGATTAAAAAGACTTTTTTTTTAAATTATGATATATTCACGGTACTCAGTAGTCAATACACTGCGCAACTAACATAGATACCACTCAAAGATTTTAATCATATAAAACAAACTAATATAAAACACTTCGAGTAGAATAACTCACTCACCTTTATATTAAATAATGCACTAAATTATACAAACAGAACTATAATTAATTAAATTTTCCAAATTCTTTCTTTTCACTACAACTTTGCTCCTTGCCAGTTTAACTTAAAATGAGTTGCCCTTGGAGAATATCAAGATATCTACAAATTTTCATGCATAAACATGCTTAATGCCTAGCATGTTTATGCTTTATGGCACGCTCATAAAAGTTTAGTTCGAACCCTCAGAGCTGCACACATCGCTAGGCGAGGCGCCGAATCTCAGCTCTTAAGCATCGCAACAAAGCATTGCCCAAAACAAAAGAATTCTAATTTACTTACGAAACCAGACTCCCGACGCAATATTTTAAAACTGCAAAAAATCGGGATTCTTTTTTTATTCCTAGGAAACTAATACTATATAGATCCAGGTTGTACAAACCTTTTTGTTACAAGAATATTTCTCAAATCAAAGCCAGTTTAGCTTAAGCAGCAAAATTTAATCTATCAAAGGCAACATAAAGTACTGATAAGTTTCCACATAGCATAAACATAAAACAGAACCAGATGAGCAATTTGTAAATTGTGTGGGATCAGCGGAAATAGCCTCAATATGGGCATTCACGCTTTTCCTACGATTCTTTGCAGTCCGAATTTCAGATTGCAATCTTAAAAAATTAAAGTACAGATGCACAGGAATAAAAATGCCGCGGAATTCAGCCGGATCAACGGCAAAGTGAAATCGCTATCGCAGACAGACATGAAGTTGGCGGCAATTCTTAAAAAATGCCTTCTTTCGTTCTAATTGCGTTTGGCGGAGCTCAATTGCGCTATATTTATTTAAGAATCGTTTCTTCATTTAAAAAAAAAACCATTAGACAGTAGATAAAGTGCAAATCCAGAAATATTCATCATATTCGAGTAGTATTTTGGGGCTTAGTGTGAGACGTCAGTAATATTTAAGGACCGTAACGATAATTTTTGGGAAACGTTTCGCTGCAAACATTTTATCGGTCGGATTATAACGTTTATTTTGAATAATAAGCTTCAGATTAAATTTTATTTTTTTAAACTTAATGTAAAAATAAAAAAGTAAGTGAAATGACAATACCCCCCACTAGCATATATGTATGTATATAGATCCCTGTTATAATATTTTGAGATTTAAACAGTATATCCGGAGTTTTTATATGTACCTATACACATTTATACCATATTTGTTGGCTTTTTTCGTAACCTTGTTTATAGGCGATTTTAAATTAGATTTTTAAAAATGTATGTACATGCATATACATATGTATATATATATGTATAAACTTTAATAACAGATCAACAATTCTCAATATTATTGTTTAGGGGACAGGCATAATTTGTTAATTGGTCTTTTCAATGTATCATTCTTAGTTTGAATGGAAGCGACTCTAGCCAAATCGTCAACTCCGCAATGTGTTTAATTCTACAATTTGGTCCAGTAACTACGTATGAGGAAGATTATTTTCAGAAATGAGGATCAAATCTACTACTATATATAGCCCATAGTCATAGGGTTAGTTTTTGGTAATGGTCTAGTTTCAAGAAATTGCTCAAAAGCTACTTCCGCTGAATCTACAATAGTATACCATCCGCCCCCTACAATTTTTTTTTTCTAGACGTTTAACATTTTGTTTGGCCTGTTGACCTATTAAAATTTTGTATAAATTTGCAATCAGATTTTCTATTCTGGTGAGTTTCTTAAACTAGTTTGTATCTATCTTCCAATTAAATTACGACACAATACAATTCTAAAAATATTTTAAAGATGCTTCTATTGTTACCTCCATACATGTCTCTACCTAATCCGGTCAACTAAAAAAATTTTCTTTTTAATAAATAAATAAATAAATAAAAATGAATTTTGCATTTCAACTCATCTTTTTTTTTTAACATTTGCCTGCGCTTGGTGGTATGGTAGGTAAACGAAAAATAAAATTCAGAAACCCTTTCCGGGAAGAAATAATCGGAAGTCAAAATTTGCGATTTGCTCGGCTTAACAGAAGTAATCCAATCCACTTAATGCAGCCGTAGGAGCGATTATCTCCCGACAGTTAAACAACTTGGCGAAGTGACTGAGCAGAGCTTTCAGCCGCAGGAACGCATAAATGAGGCACCAGTTAATCGCGGAACACCAACTCGATCAGTTGGAAGAAACAGAAAAATCGCGGCCCATAATCTGCCTTGAGAGATCGACTGGGGCTCCCACTTGTTTCGACTAATCGGGAAGTGATTATGCGCAAAGTGATGAATAATCGGATAATTGTTTGACAATTGTTAACATTTAAAGTTGTACAAAATGTTACAAAACATACTTCATACATATATTGTATTGAATGTATATACATTGCCGATCAGAAGTGATCGCCTTTAGTGGGGATTAAACAATTTGTGAAATTTAAAGTTGTACAAAATGTACAAATGTACAAAGTGATCGCCTTTAGTTGGGACCAAACAATTTGTGAAATTCAAAGTTGTACAAAATGTTGTAAAAATTTATACATATATGCCGATCTGAAGTGATCATCTTTAGAATTTAAAGTTGTACAAAGTGTTATAAAAAGTTATACATTGCCGATCTGAACTGATCGCCTTTAGTGGGTACGTAGCTGAGGTTGTCTAGATTATTAAAACCGCCCTTTTTCGATTCTACCATTTCTGCACTCTCTCACTAGCGGCTAAATCACTTGATATTTTTATCTTCGACAAAAAGCATTTTTTCGTCGAAGCCGTTGAGGTCAGCTTTTTAGATATGGTCATATTGCCTCGGATCGGTTCTGCTGCTGTAAATCTGCGGTAACCACCACTCTGGAAACTTGTATTTCACTTATTTGGCGCCTTGACACCTCTTACGTGCCTCCGTGATGTTTTTTCAGATTATTTTTACAACAACTCAAGCTAAAAGCACTTGTTGTGGTCTTGAGCGGGCACAATTTAAAAGAAAATTGTGATCATTTGTAATTTTCTTCAGGCGATTGCGGCAATTACATGTGTAAATTATTTGATCCATTTTAATCGGCAATTTGTTTGCTATTAGCCATCATGAGAACTGATCGTGCTAAATGTAATGCTTCACTTATTAGCGATTCATTGGCAAGATATTTACTTTTACTTTTTATGAAATATATTATATTACAATTTTCGTATTGGACTTTATAATAATATACCACAGACGTGGTTATGTGGTTTACATGACTAAAGCGCACTTTGTTATATAATATAATCTATATTCCGTAATATCAATAAATTGCAATAATCCACAGATAAAAAATTATTTTGCATTTAAGGTGTTTATAATTTTAATAAAACTTCCTATATGAATTGCAGAATCGATTTATCTTATTAAACCGGAATGAAATGTTATCATCGTTTTGTTGCACTTCATAATACAAATTAAAAAAGAACTTGATAAAGTGATCTTGCTTTTGAAATAAAAGTGTGAACGAAGGCACAATTTACAACGATATAGATATGTATGAATCAAATACATAACTTCTGCATTTGTTAGAATTTATTACCACTTTAAATTAAAAAAAAAATGAAATAAAATTATAAGCCTAATCTTCAATGCGGAGACGAACAATGAATCAACCCCTTACCACTTGGCTCTGCTTTTCGATTTGGTAAGTCTTCACTTTTTAACGAATCGTTTGGCACAAGGCATAAATTATGCAATTAAATATTAGCACTTTAATTTTAATTATTGGCACTTAATTTTTCTCACTTTTAACTCCTCGTTACTTTTTAGTTAATGAAGACAATAAAATTGTCGGAACAATTACGAAACTGCAGCGATAAGTTTTAATTTTTTGCTGTTCAGTAATTAGTCGTCGATGTATGTATAAGAAAGTATATTATAATAAAAAATATTACAGAACTAATTCACAATCACTAAATCGGTTAATAATAAAAATTAATAAAGAATACCGATATTAAAGCGGCAGTACAAAGAAGATTTCTTCATATAGTTAAAATACTATTTTTTAATGATTTAGAATATTTTAATCATAATTAAACACTTTTACTCACAAAAGAAAAATTCAACGCGATTCGACTCGTGGCCATGCCCGACGGTAAATTGATCCGGACAGCCCAGGTGCTATCCATTTATACTTTTCAGGATTCTCGAGGAACAAGGAGTAAATAAAAAATTTAAAACACCATAAAATGGATCGTCTCAGACAAAGGATCATTAAATAATATAAGTTGGAAAAGGATCGCTCCTAACAAATAATAATTAAGAACGATCAGTGCATTACTTACGCATGAAACCAAAGAGTTATAAAACATCTGCAGCTCTTCCGAGCTGCGCTAAATAAAAATACATATATGTAGTTTTACAGCACAAAGGGTAATTGTTAGCGAGGATCATTAGAAGGGTTTAGAGGGTACGTTCATACAATCTTATCGTCTAACCTTAAGCCTTTAGCTGGCACCAACCAATTGGCACTTCGACATATTGTAAACACTTCTGCTGTCGATACGACTGACCCACAACAAGTCTTAACATGTCTTTTTTTTTTACTGATAAAGAAAACTTCTTCCACTGTTGGTAATAGTAAACATTTTTATTTACTACTACAAAGGGATGTATTAACTTTCCGATTTATTGAATTCTAAGAACGATTTTTGGTATAAACAAGTATATATTTGAATACTTCAAGTTTAGACTACCCGAATACTTGAGTATATATAATAACATTTAATAATCTTTTGATTTAACATATTATATTTTATATTTTTCAAACAGTCCAGGTTAAAGCCTGCATTTCATATTCATCATTTCGATGTTATTCGTTCTATTAAAATTAAAAGAAACAAAACTTATACATTTATGTTTAAACTTCTACAGTCATCAGATAAAACGCCTACAATACGGACTTGTACTACATTTTCTTAGAACCGTAGAAAAATTAATATTCATCATTAATATTCTAAAAACCTTCCAATGCAAATCAGTTAAAATTTTAATATAACATATATGTAGATAAATTGTTGAGCTGCGTGCGCATATATTACTCATCATAACCACCATTGACATGGAATTATTAAAGCCTTGCACTCATCGAGGTAAAGAAAGTGAAGACGAAACCAACGAAAAATAAAACAAAAAGTTTAAAACGTGTAGCTTCGTCGCGTGGAATTCAAGATATTCGTCAGCCTTTTCTTTGCATGGCCAGCAACCAGATAATCGGGTAAACTGAGATGACTCACATCACAGGGACGGTGACAATTATGTTTTTGAGATGATTTCCGTCACTAAGGGACTGGAAGGTAAATGATCGTGCCATGGGGTCTTAAAGGTGAAGGAATTTCTCCGATAAGATAACCCCAATTTGTCGGAGGCACGCATAATTAGCCATGCCGACGCGATCACAATCGCGGCCGTCGCTTTGATTTCTTTTAGTAATTTTCAACTACTGATAAAGTTAACGAGCGGCTAACTGACTCACTAACTTACGCCGCTTGAACAATGTTGCTGCTGAAATGTGTTTTTGATAAGTTACGAGTTGCGCCTAAGTTATTCTTTTGATTAGTATAACTCGCAATTTAGTACGCATTTTAGGTAATTAAACCTTTCAAATAGTTTTTAAAAACAACAACTCACAAATACTGAATAATTTCAGTTAAAAATATGACGGTAATTTAGACAATAAAATCCAATCATATTTTCAAAGCTAAATTTTTAGACGCGTCGATTGACTTAACAATTGTGGTTGCAAAAAATTCTTTTATTTATCTTAGAATTTTACTTAAATAAATAATTGGAAATTAAAATACAATGAAAATGAATCATATGCAGACAGAATTAATAAGATTGCAGAGTCGGCGATAAATTATTTCGTAAGGCAAGGTTATTTTTAACTCTTACTACTTTTGAGGCAGAATAATTAAACAATTATTTCTCACCGATAAACTGCATCATTTTAATATTAAAGCTTTTGGTGAGATACGCATTATATTTTTGGTATAGGACAATTTAAGCCACTTTTAATTTTCAAAAAAAAAAAAATTTACATACTACGTACTTTAGTCACTTTTTAAATTTTATTACGAATTTTTCTTAAAACCAAACAAATTCATTCCGAAAATTGCCGGGTACAAGTGTACTCGTATTGTAAAAAATTGCAAATTATCTTATTGGCCTTATTAAAATTAAACTAAAGGGAGTTATTGCTTTTAACCAGGGCGACAGAAGAGCTATCCGGACCTGTCCATCTTCGTTCAAGGACTATAGCTTTTTTTTCACCTTTAGTCACAAAATTAGAAAATGTGACTAAACAAAGTTTATTATTTATTTATTTATCTTTAAATATTACCTTAATATTATTATTTATTATTTATCTTTAAATATTACGAGGACTTGTTCAATAGTTTAGAACAGACCTACAATCATCATTCATTCATTAAAAAAAAAAATATTCGAAGCACTAACCATAATTCTTTGTTCAGAATGATTGTAACCTTTCTACTAATTAGTTTGGCCCTACGTTCTACTGTAATTTTATAGAAATCACTAGTTCTTTGCTTTAGTCAAATTATCAAAAAAGTTTTTAATATAACTTAAATTTCACATTCTTATTTTTAAAATGAGTCATTTATTTCAACGTAAAATTAATGTTCGAATAATGTCGACGCTGACAATGTTTGATAGACAAAACAAACACGAAAGAAACGTTAATTGCGCAGAAAAACGCCAATTAAGTAATGACCTTGCTTGCTCTAATTAGGACCACGTTCACAGTAAACGTGCTTCTTACGAAAGTATACAAGTTTGTAAAAAAAAAACATAATATTCGCCAATTTTGCGCAATTTACCCATAAACACCCTGTAGTTCTACTCCCACCTAGCTCCAATTAGTCTGAATCAACGCTATAGCAAAATCCGACCAAATATAGAACCAAACTAATCGAGTTAATCGTTTTATTCTCGCAGAGCGATATCATCTCAAAATAAGCCGACAGCAGCTTATCCGCCCAACTTGATAGACAAGAAACAATCGGACACTTTCACTAGAGCAACAAAAGTTTGGTCATTTGCTCAAACCCGCTGATCTTGGCGGATTTGATGCTTCTGCAAGAGTCCAGGAATGGTAAAAAGTAAGAAGGCAATGACTACGATGATCGTTGACACAGAAAAGTAGCCAATTTATTGGTATCATTGCTGGTTAAATAGTTTCATGTGGTGCGCTCGACAGTGCCACGATCTCATCTAGAAAATCGTGCAGAACGAGGTTCACTTGTCACCCGGTTATTACCATAAAAACACTTGCCCTTGCCATATTCTGGTAGCACGGCGACCTTATGAATCCAAACAGAGGAGTATCATGAAAGCGGTGAGACACACAACGTAGACTTTCGCGTTTCTACCATCTTTGAGATCGTTTAGGAAATTGGACAAAACTTACTGACACCATGAGTGGACTATTAAAGAATGTAACAAACGCAATTTGGCATGCGTTTAGTGCTCTACACCAAGAGGAGCCAGGTTTGGTAAACAAGAGCAAACTTAAGGTAATTTTTAATACTATCAATATCATGGCTTGGAATGGATCACTGGTTTTATTTGAAGGTCCTTACAGCAAACATAGCAACCGTATTAGATCTATACGGTGTTGAGAAGGGTCTAGATCACTACCGATCTACAAACACCTTGAACTTCGAACACTTCCGGCACTATCTGCTGCAAGAAGTGTTCTCAACCCTCCCATCAAGCTTAAGCATGTCTGAGCTGAGAAGTTATGAGGAAAAGATTGAAGAGGTAACCCGCCCCTCTTAAGCCACGTCACGGTACATCAGATTAAGAAAGATCCTCCCTCGTTACAGATCTGCTGGCTGATCTGCCGCACGAAATACTTAAGCAAAAAACATAAAACTTTAAGCGATTCCCATCTTTACAAGCTCTTCCGAATTTTTTGTCTTGTAAGCGATTTCATTGTGATTAATGCTGAACAAGGCGCGTGTGAGGTAAGTTGATTGCAATCAAATTTTATGGAAAAACAGCTCAAGACTAATTAGATCGTTTTAGGTACTCCTACACTCTAGTGAGGCTGTGCTTCTAATCCAGCAGTTCGTCAACGCTTTGGGTTTGGACGCGGATAGCGACAAGAGAACCACTCACCTCGCTGAAAATGACCTCTCCTTTAGGTTTGATCAATTTTTAGATTTAATCGATTTTGAGGACAACGACAGCATTTTAGAATACGAAGAATCACTTCATGAATTTGTTGAAGAAATGTACCGGACTTATATCAAGGATATTATTAAAAAGGTATGACGTATTTTATTCAAATTTCTTTAGTTTATTAGTTTTAAACTTTTTTTTTCGATTTTTCAATTCCAAAATATTTTAATTGCATAAGAAGGCTAATTTCAACTCTAATAATTATAATTTCAAAATAATTATATTAACCAGTTAAATGTCATGAAAAAAGTACAATATTTTGTGTAATGACGAGTATGTACGTACATAGATTAAGAAACAATTTTCATTCTGACGCTCTAAGAACTTCTTTTTTATCTTCATATTATAAAGTGTTTACAAATCCACATATGTAATCATATAAAACCGGTGAAGTGCGAGCCGGATTCACGCACCGAGGATTTCGCATGTATCTTGAATTTCTTAAATATTGTAGTACAAGTTAGAGATATCGTAATATTTCCGATTTTTGACTTTGCACACTTCAGAAGAAAGGAGGGATTTAGAAAATTATCATCGTAAATCGAAAACATGTGGGATAAAAGAAATGAGGAGATATGAAACATGAAACTTTGACCTATGATGGTAACCCCACTTTAAAATTTCTGCATTTTTTGCAATGAAAATAAAAATATTTTTTAAATTATGTTATTTGTAATAAAGGTAGGCAAGCATAATTTAAAACTATTCCAAATTTCAAGCCGGTAGCATTAGAAGTTGCTGAAATATATTGCTGTAACAGATAGACAGACAGCCAGACCCACGGAGGAGCACTATAAAGGTTGCTTTTTACCATTTTTTTTACGGAACCCTAAAAATTAAAAAAAAGAGTTATATGTTCCAATATAAGGGACGCTGTTACGTGTCTGACACGGTTTTAAATCGCTCATTGATTATTTCAGTAATTATATCATAGGTATACATACAATCGCCGTAATTTGTTAATTGCGGCGGTTAATTGTATTAATTGATTTTAATGATTTGTTGATTATTATTTGCGCCTAAACTTATTTTATTTCTGCGTGCTCTGCAACAGTCTGGACTGATATTTACTATTTCTGGTTTTTAGTGTTACCATCTTCGAACCTAACTTTAAATGTTTAACTCCCATCTCGGATTTCTTTTCAAGTTGTAATGAATCGTTGTAGAGTTTGCTCAGAGGATATTTTGGGGGAGGCGATTTCCTGTGATCTGCAGTGATTTCTTTCATTCAAACTGCATCTTCAAGCACTCTACAAGGAGTCAAACACAAACTTCGTCTTCACATGTAACATGCACTGGAAGCTCTTTGTTAAATCAAAGCTTTGTTCTTGGTTTTATGAGAACGATTGCCAAGACAATCCTTGATGAAAAATTTCTGATTGCTTCTAAAGTAGCTGCCTTATCGTCCAACTACTTAAATATTCAGTGTTTGCCGGATGATTTCTAAATGTTAAATTCCAAAATTGTTGGTCTCATCGCCATCAGCATGGAGACTAATTCCAACTTAGTTTCTTTGCTAGAAAAGAAGACTTATAGTATTGCTTCGAAAATATCAATTACATATATCGAGCACAGTGGGTGAGCTTAGTTCTATTATTTTGAAGCCTGATTTGCCATCTTCTGTAATGCCGGTGGTTGAGAACATTCTCCGATCTGTTAGACAGGTAAAAAAGAAACTTGCCACTTGTTCTTCGATCGTTACGTGAAATGCTTCTTGTCGAAACACTAAAAAAATGGAAGCATACCTCATGCAACTATTATAAATTTAATAGCGTCTATGCCAAGCATGCTAAGGTTATTCAAAATAAAGACTACCATATGAAGAACTAGAGAGGCAACTAAAAGGTTGCTTTAGTTTTACACACTAACATGTACCGAAGATTGTTTTTTTTTAATTATGTATTTTAATTAAATTGAGTTATGAATTTGCTACGAAGTCAACTATTTACAGTGTTTCATGAAAAGAGAAAAATAGGATGTATATTTTTATTCTTCATTAAATAAAATGAGGAAAAAGTTTTGAATTTAAAAATATATTTTTAAAAACAAGCTTTTATCGCTTTCTATTTGTCAAACCCTTTCTTTTGATACCCATATCATGGGAGTGCGAAAAAGAAAACTAGTCCGCCATCTTGGGCCATTCGCCATATTGGATTTAGAATGGTGTCACTTAGCTAGCCATGCATTGTCATCCAAACCAAACGTGTATGCAAAATGTCATCTCAATCGGTTGATAACTGCTTTAAAACTCAGTTGCAAGATTTGACCCGAACATACATACATACATACATACAAACATTGCAAGTTAAATAAAAGCTTGTAAAAAACTAGATTAAGTTCTTGTACTGAAAGGGTTGCTATTATTTTTTTGTCCATCAGTGTATGTAATCTTGATGTGACCTTTCATTGTAAATTTTGTCCTGCAGACATTAGAGACGCGTCGTATCATAATTGGTATTATGCTTATGCGTAATGTTCTTTGCTTTCGCATTAAATCAACAGCGTTCATTACTATGATTAATATTTTTTTTTTGGACAAGTAAATTAAATGACATATGTACACATATATGTAGGTAATCATATTGATTTGTCGATGGACAGAGCATTTTTTAAATAGATCTTGATTTTCAACTATGCCTATTATAAAATTTTAAAAATATCATATTTAAAAAAAAAACTACCTAACCTTTTTAGGGATATCTTCTAAGACGAGGCTACCTACTTCCTACATTCCGAGAATTTTGGTTCGTACTTCAGCCGTGCGAGTTATCTTACTACAAAAACCACTGCGAAAAAGAGCTATGTGGAACAATATCTCTGGATCCTAAATGTATGGTAAAACCAAGTACGACAACACCTGGAAAGCAAGACAAATTTCTCAAGTTCAGTTTGTCATCCGGTGAGAGAAACTTCGAGCTTGCGACGCACGATCATCGGACCAGGATGCAGTGGATTGCTGCCCTACAATTAGCCATAACTTACTCAACGGGACGGGAGGGCTTCCAGAGGGATTTGATTCATCGTCGAAAGATCAAAAGGGATGCTGAATTGAAACGGAAGCGGGATGAGGAGATGATCAGGTCAAGTCACTTAAAAGAAGTAGAACGGGCCAAAAGTCAGCTTGAGCTAGAGAAGCAAGCGCGGCTAGCGGTGGAAATTAAGGCAAAGGAGCTTGAGGCTGTTGCTAGAGAAGACTCGAGACGGGTTGCTGAATTAGAAGACATGAAAGTCACACTGGAGAAGCTTCTCGAAGAGGAAACTCAGGCTAAACGAGATGAAGAAATTGTTCGAGCTCTTCAGGCGAGAGTTCTAGCCGAGGAATGGGAAAAACGCGAGGAGCTAGAACAATTGCAGAAAGAACAAAAATCTCTTCTCGAAGAAGAACGACAGAAAAGAATTGAGTTTGAATCGATGCAAAAAGAAAAAGAAAATAAACTTAAAGAAGCTGAACGAAGATTAAAATTTTTAGAGGACGAGCGAAAGAGATTGGACTTAGAATTGAAGCAGGCACGATTTAAAATCATTCGATCAGAAGAAAATAAAGAGGATTTAGAGGCCCGAATGGATGCTTTAAGTCCATTTTTTAACAGTGGGACCGCCATTAGGCGAACCCTTTCATTTGTTGTACCATCCCGGGAGAGGCCAACAACAATGGAAGATATCCGATACTCTACATTGCGGCGAAAAGCAAAAAATATGGCGGGAAAAGTTAATAATTGATTAATTACTTATACGAACTAATTATGGTGATGAAACATTGTGCACTAACTCTTATCATCAAATTTGGGCTCTTAACGATCAATCATTATCTGTCCTATTTTGAAAAAGTTGTAAATATTATTATACATTTATTTTATACAATCACAATATAATAGGTGTTATAATCTTTAAGCTGGTATTTTTTTATCAATCCCTTAAGTAACTTTGTACTTCATGAGTTGATTTGTTAATATATATGAATTTCTATTAAACATACATATGTATATTCTATAAAAAATTGTTCTTTAAAAAGTCAATTTTTCAATGCTCCTGCCGGTTACTTTTAATTTTACAGTAAAATGAACAAGCATTCACGTGGCACATATTGTATTGAATGTAAAAATTTACAATAAGGGAAGCCTCTAGATTTTGAATATTACACCCTTGTTTTTAAATCGCAATTTAGTCATACGTATTTATACAGCGTGTTCAAAAAGTACCGGACCCGAAAAAAACACGTGTCAAATATTTTTTGAAAAGCTACCAACCCCAGCGGTAGATGGTCTCCTCCCCCCCCCCCCCCCCCCTTTCTCAACCCCAGCGGTGGGTGGTCGAGTTTGATACCATTGGATAGCTTTTCAAAAAATATTTGAGACGTGTTTTTTATTTTTTCGATCCCATGTGTAGATTGTGAGATATTTGACCTTTCCGGAACCTTTTTTACACAATACACATCCTCCCCCCACTCTCTGTACCTCTGTAATTGAAAAAAATGTTTCAGACAAAAGTTACGTATTTTTGCATGAAGAGTCTGAATCTTCAAAAAAAATGGGTGGTCCCATTTGAAAAAAAAAATTTACCCCCACCCCCTTTTTTCTTTAAATTATTAATATCCGGTTTAAAAGCAACGTTCTATCTTTTTTTTAATATACTATATGTATTAGCGCCAACGATGTTTGTGCTGTAACAACTTCAATTTAACCGGTTCTAATTGTAAAATGTAAATAAAATAATCACCCTTATTCCACACTCAAATTTTGAAGTTTTGCATTATTAAAATCATGGCAATTTGATGCAATACTAATGCAAATTTCAAATCCTTATTCAGAGAAACTGTTAGTAAGTTCAATATAAAATTGCCTTTTGTTCTGGATAGACGAAAAGAACGCGGCTATTGTATAGATTTCAATTTGAAAAGTATGTTGTTGTCTGTTCTTAATTAGTTTGGAAACACCTGGATGGTTGATTTCATATGAAAAACATACTCGTATTTAGCGTATCTGATGAAAAGATTTCGGAAAGTGAATGATGTTAAAACTCGTTTTAGAGGTCGTAAACTTAAAAATTCAAAATTAAACAATTATATAAATGCACATATGTATATATACGAGGAGATGAGGATATGGGGGCTACTTAAGTTATATAAAAACATTTTGGACACCAAATCTTTCGTATTTCTTGATCTCTATGGACCAAACTTAACATACACTTCGACAACGTGTAGTTCTAAGTCGTGTTACAAAATGGTGGTGATCGATCAAAGAGGTTAGGAGCTACATCAGTTTTTAATCTCATCTATGTTCGCAAATGGATCGAATCGGTCAAGGAAGTGAGGAATTTACATTCCCTTAAATAAAAATAATTTTAACCACATTGGAATCTACCTCCTTTTTCTGGCTGCCGCCTAAAGGTATTTTTTTATCCCATCCACAAAATTGTAACCGGCAGTTACTTTATCACAGGTGTTATAAAAATACAAAAACAATTTAGTTCGGAATTAATGGGCCATATTCTTGAATCCGTTCGAATCAAATGGAAAAGAGCTTACAAAAATTCCTTAATAAACACGCATGTTCTGTATTCAGAGTTAAAATAAATCAAATACGAAGCTCCTTTTGAATTAAAATTCCTTATTCAAGTCGCAGGAAATTCACATTTAAGGCGAATGAGAATTATTCGATTTGCTAACCAAAAGGGGTAAAATTTCTTAAAATTAAAACAAATTCATTTCAATTACCTTTGATTTTAATTCAATTTGTCTCTATTGAATTATTTTAACTACTTTAAACAAAAAAATTAATTGAAGTTGGCAAGTGAAATGAATATGTTGCAATTCTAAGAAGCAGTCCATTGAAATGTTACATTGACCTTGAATTTTAGGGTAGAACCAAATTTTTTTTGTGTAGGAGAGTTTACTATAAAACTCGTTCTTCGGGGTAGAAAGTACCCCCATTTGACCGTCATCTCGCAAAAGGGGAGGGATGTACTTACCTTACCGTGTGTGGTATCGTTATCGTTAAAAAGGGCATTTAAAATCATTATGAGGTTTCTTAAACCATTTTTCAAAATCATGCCCAATTTTTGAAATATTCGACACCAAAGTGGCCAGTAAGCTCTGTTCGATTTAATTTCGCTCTTAATGCACAACATGCTTTCTTAAATTCTTTTCGATTCTGTTCGAAGGGACACAAGAATAGGACCCAATAAGTAGACAAAATTCCAAACTCACCAAAATATAAAAATAAAGGGATTTTAAGCACAAAAACACTGCGGTTCATCGAAGTGGAATTTTATTAGCATTTTAAGTATAGTTACAAGGTACTAGATATTCAATATTTTCTGAAACAATATAACTGAGGATATGATTAAGTGCTAAACCGCATTGAAAGTAATAACAACACTCTCAACAGTCTGTGAAAAAAATATCTTTCCAAGAAATTGGCAATTAATTGAACGAAACAAAATTTAAAAAAAAAATATTCACCAGATGGCAAAAACGGAAGATCCCTAAAAATTCCAATTCGGGTTTTACATGGTTTTCTTTGTTTTATAATCATTTTTTACTCATTTTTTTCATTTTACATATTCTTTTCTAGTAACAAAAAACCGTTATGGTATATCATTTTATATATATGTAAATCCCTCCCTAAAAAAAACTTGTAACAAAAAACGAGGAGATACGATTGATTGAAGAAACGCCACAAAAGAGAGAGAAATATACAGCAGCAAGCGTCCGATAAGGACGTCAAAATCACTGAGTGGCGTAAGAAAGAATTATTTTGAAAAGTCCTTAAAAAAGGAGAAAATGAAGAAAATATCTCCGCGTAGGCACAATTTTATCGGTTTTCTTTTCATTTAATATAAATACTCTCTGCAAAAAATTCGTGTTTCCATTTTCTTAATATGATAGTGGGAGGGCACGAAACGTTTTCTTCGCGATGAGTTTTCAATATAAAAATTGGTTGCATGGTGCACACCCCACAAGGAAAAAAAATAAACAAAATACATATCGCTTTTGTGTGTGGCAAACAAACATAAAAATCGAAATGCTCTCATCAATAATGTGTGTGTTTCCTTCAAAAATTCACAAAAAGAAAAACTATAGCTCGTGCAACAAATACGGCACCGGAATTAGGCGCCGTTGTTGCCTCAGAAGGAATCGTGACAAATTGTTGGTTTTTTCTTTTTTTGCAAATTTTTTTCAGTTGCAATGATTTTTACGATTTTTTTAACATTTTTTGTTGCTTTTTTCCATTTTTGTATTTATTGTATATAAATAATCATTGTTTTTTACGTTTCATCCACACGTCCACGTACTAGCGCGAAACGCTTAAATATTTGTTTATGTAGATATATTTTCAATTTTTTTTTGTTTTTTATATTTTTTTTGTTTTTCTCGTCGCTTATTTTTTTTAAGTTTTACTATTTTTTTGTGATTTTTCTTAAATTGTTTATGCATTTACCAAATATCAAAAAAAGTAGACTTCAAGACCCCTTGGTTTTCATGAATGTTATGTTTTTCAATTTCCCCTTTGCTTTTTTTTCTTTTTTCATCTTTTCTTATGTTTCAAGACACTAAAAAGAACTTATTGAAAAATTCTTCACATCCAACTCATCAATATTCAATTGTATCGAAGAAGAAAATGGAGCGTGTTTTCCGAAAAGCGAATAGAAACTCAGAAAATCTCTTCATAGGATACACTTTCGATTATCAAAAGATTAAAAAAGACTGATTATTGCTCAAATCAACTAGATATTATCCGATTTTCTGTATAAAAGTTAAAAAAGAAATAAACGAAATCCACAACATATTAATGTGCTCGAGAACCATAAGAGTCCTCAGGCACGTTTCTCTCACTAATTTCGGAATCTTTGTAATAATTCGTTACATAAAAGTTTTTATCGGGCTAATTTCTTCTCTACAACTAAACATCGATGAAATTTAGAATGAAAATAAGAGAAAACAGACAAGTTGGAGGAAAAAATAACCGGTTATGATAACTAAAGAAGATAACGTTGTTGTTGTTTTTCTGTTGTTGTTGTTGTAATTGTTGCTTCTGCTGATTATTCGACTTTAGGAACAACCTGCTTTGCCTGGTGAGCCTGGAGTACAGCAACGGCTTCATCAACTTTTGCTTTAAGCGAGGAGCTGTCCTCAAGCATGTGCAACAATTCGGAATTCTCAATTTCCAATAACATGCCAGTAATTTTGCCAGCCAATTGTGGATGCATACGTTCAATCATTGGGAACAAACGTTCGCCCAACATTTGTTTTTGGTCAGATGCTGTAGCATTAGCCAAAAGGGTAGCGATGAGTGGCTCTTGACCTGTAAAGATATTAATTTAAAGTATTATTTATACGATGGAATGCATTGTATATACATATAGTATTACTGCTTAAAAGATTTAAATAAGTATTTTGATATTAAGGCGGATGTACCGAACTCATGTAAAAATTTAAAATGTCAGCAATTTTTTTCTGTCTAACAAATAAAAATTGTGAGACTTGGTAAGAATTGTTAATTTTTTCTTACAGTCACAAATCTTAATCGAACCACAATAAAATAAAATGGTTGACCAATGGGTATAGACTGTGTGGATAATAATAAAGAAAACAACGTGCTCGAAACTGGGTTGTTTTTTTAATTATATGTTACCAATTTTAGTTAGTTTCCCTACGTTCCTCAATTTAATTTTGAAGTTTGTTAATTTTCCAAAAGACATTAAAACATATGTATCTTAATTAAGGGAACTAATATTTCAGTGGATGAAAGCAACTAAAATCTTTATAAGCCATTTCAAACTTACCTTTTGGATGCAATGTCTGAACAGCTGGTTGAAGTTGGACAGTTTGGCTTGGTGGGTTGCGCATGTTTGAGGTGTATTTGTAGTTGGGAGCACGTGCTTGAGCAGCAGAAGCAACAGGGGCAGCCATCTAGAAATTGAAAACAGACAATTAAGATAAATGTTCAAAATTATTATACACCCCCTGTAGCACAACTCACCTGCATATTTGCGGCACCAGCTTGTTGACCAGTAATGGCTCTTGCGGCTGGATTGCGTAGCGCGGCAGCTGCTGCGGCAGCATGGGCACCTTGATTCTGTGGGGTACCTCGCACTGCGGTGGCAGCAGTTCCAGGACGGAATTGTGCCGTGGATGCGGCTGCCATATTCGGGAAACCGGCAGCAGCGGCTGCACCAGCGCCTTGAGCAGCTGTGGCTGGACGAACTTGAGCCTGTGGGGCCCACCGTGGTGTAGATCGGATTTGGGTAACTTGTGGACCATAATATCTCTGCGGCTGGGGCATTGTTGGAACGAAGAATCCTGTGGCACCGCTTGCCGGGAACATTTGTCCAATTTGTTGCATTCGCATACCGGAAACATGGCGCATATATTGAGCAGCCAAATGAGCCTTACGATCCTCTTTGCGTTGAGCTAAAGCAACATAGAGGGGCTTTGTACCAATTATGCGTCCGTTCATTTCTGTAACAGCGCGTGTTGCTTCCTCGGCTGTGTTGAAGCAAACGAAACCGAAGCCCTTAGAACGGCCATCTTCATCGTTCATAACCTTGGCTGATGTAATTGTACCAAACAGAGAAAACTCCTTGCGCAGACGTTCATCATCGATAGTATCGTCCAAGTTCTTTACGTACAAATTAATGCCATGGAGGCTATCTTGACGTTTTTTCTTTAATTCTTCGAATTTACGCTTCAATTCTTGTTGGCGCTCAGCCTTCTTTTGGGCACGTCCAACATATAAGACTTTCCCATCAGGGAGTTCTTTACCATTCAAAGCATTTACAGCCGCTTCAGCAGCTTCGGTCGTTTCGAATGCAACAAACCCAAATCCTTTTGATTTTCCGTCATCTTTTGTCATAACCTGGAAATTTAGTAGAACATAAATATTGCTAGAATTTTGCTAATGCACTATCTAAAATAAAGGAGTAATTTAAAAAGAGGCTTAAATTTCTTTACTTCCAGTTTCTAGTGCTTAATCTTAAAAAATTACTAAGTTATGCACAATCTCCTTAACTTGCAAAGTGTGAAAAAAATTGTGCGGAATATCAAGAACAAAATTAAATGAATATCCACAGAAAAGGATATCCAAACTAGTTTGATATAGACCTCAACACATAATTCCAAAATTCTAGTATCAAAAACATGTGACTCGATTTTTTAACCTATTTTACGTTATAAAGTTAAAATAAACTTCATATAATCGTCGTCTTGAATGAATTCAAGATTAATTTGTTATTTTACAGTGTTTCTTCGTTTATTGGGCGACATTTAACAAAAATGTTTACTATTTTTTGCTTATATGAGAAACTCCAGCCGTCGCACGTACGTATAACTGAATGTTCAGATACGATGCGTTTTTTCTTTAATGAATTTTTTTTACACCAAATACATTTTTTAAGGAATGTCAGCAACCTTAAAAACTGAAAAAATTTAAATGTTGAGACTTGATAAGAATTATAAAATAAAATTAGCTAATTGTAGCCGTCGAATTTAATAAATTTTTAATATTAATTGTATAAAAAGAATTAAATGCATTGCGAGAAATATGCGCTCGTTTATCTGAAATTATCGACGACTCTCTTTTAAAAGAATTAAATTATTAAAAATGTGCTAATACAAAAAATCTTAAGTATTTCAATGTTATACTTATAAAGTTTAAACACTGTCACGTGTCAATGCGTGCTTTGTTTATGGTTTTTACTAATCGGTCACGCACTAGTGCGTGTTTTTGCCGGGTAACTTAAAACAATCAATGAAGACGTGTGGAAATCTGATGATTATCTACCTTTTACCGGATGTTTAACTGGTAACAAACGAAATGAAATGTTTAAGTGGTTTCCAAAATAATTCAAGTTATCCTTCTTATTGCTACTAATTTAAAATAATGCTAAACTATTAAAAAACTAAATGCGAACACTAATATATAAATATTTATATAATATTAAGAATTGTAAGCAAACCTATTTCGGTCGGGTAGTATTCAACTACGAAACCTGGTATTGATTTGAAATATTGTTCTTACAGTCTTAAATCTTAGTTGAACCCCAGAATTTAGCAATTCAACGAATGGGTAGACTGTAAATGACTGCTATCTTAATAAATATTCTACTCACCTTATGACTTGTAATTTTTCCATATGGTTCGAACATATCCTTCAATTTTTCGTCATCGAAATCCTCACCGAAATTTTTAACATAAACGTTTGTGAAGAGTTTTGCTTTTTCGCCCAACTCCTTTTCGCGTTCCTTGCGTGGAATGAAACGTCCAACGTAAACCTTCTTAGCTTTCAACAACATGCCATTTACACGTTCGATAGATGTCTGTGCAGCTTCTTCAGTTTCAAAATGCACAAATCCATAACCTTTTGAGTTACCTTTCTCATCCTGTGCAACTTTGCAGCTAAGAATATTTCCAAATGCCGAGAATGTATCATAAATGGCTTTGTTATCGATGCGTTTATCTAGATTTTTAATAAAAACGTTTCCAACACCAGACCGACGAAGTGATGGATCTCTCTGTGACCACATTATGCGGATTGGACGATTCTTGATTATATCAAAATTCATTGTGTCGAGGGCTCGTTCGGCTGTAAGATAAAAGAGAAAGGAAATTTTTAAATTAACAATAATTACGAAGTGATAAAAAATTCCTAAAACATTACCAAATATAGAAATATTAGCTTTGCTGCTGGTATCTTTATTAAAGCACTCAAAGCTAAATTTTTCAAATACCGTTTTCGTTCGCTTCCCCGGAGGAAATGGAAAAAATTCAATAAATTGACGAGTTGCAAATAATTCCATTATTCATATTTAGAACAGAGCTCACGCCCAAGGTCAATTACTCTTAAATAAGAATGCCTCGCAATTCGCACCACATGCACTCGAGTCCACTTGCGGCTGCAATTTTGCAATAGGAGCGAGGTGACGACTATTGATTTCAAAAGTCATTCTTCACTCAATGTCAATTTTTATTCAAATTAATACCGCTCTAAGTGCATTCAAAAATTCAGTTAGGCTCCGAAAGAAAAGAGATGTGTCTCCGGTAAAACAAGTTTTAAATGTCGGCATATGGAGTTCTTATTGTTTTTTTAGAAAAATTTGAACAAGAACTCATCCATTTCAAAATAATTGAAAACATTTGGAGAAGGTTTGCTGATTTGGTAAACAATTTGAGTTTTTTCGAAATACATTATAATATCGTATTCGAAAAAGGGCACTTCATTTTTAAATTTCAGTTTAACGCGTTCTTCGCCCCGTCACCCATATTTCGGTGACATCTAATAGCTGAATACATGGCTGAATAAAAGTGGGCGACAAACGTGTTGAGTAAAAGTTACAATATTCAAATTAAGAAGGCTAATTCTAATTTATAAGTTTGTATTAGAGATGAACAATGAATAAATGAATAAATTTTAAGTTGTGTAGTATTATAAATACTACTGGTAATAATACACAAATTATTACGAGGAATAACATAAGTATAATTTTCAACGAAATAAAATACCTATAATAAATAATCCCATATCGGAAAATTCAGTTACTGGAGTTCAACTGCGAAAGTTAGCGTTTTAGAAATTAAGAAGATTGTGCGAATACTTTGCATATTTTTCTAATTGTTTTTCCAAATTGAAGCAAAACTGCGCACATTGCTCTGACATTGTGTAAATATTCATTCTTAACTTTTGAATTTGCTTACAGTCTAAAGAGACTTTTATACTTTCATCAGATCAAAAAAGTAATAATCTTAAAGTAATCAAGTCCAAATTAGCCAGTTTGAATCTCGAGTAGAGGCAGCAGCCTTCACTTACATTTTCCTCCCTTAAAATTACTAAGGTATAATTAATTAGCGACGGAAAAATTCCCATTCATCCTTCGGTCATGGACTGGCAGTCAATATTCGATGTTCAACGTTCACTTTACAGCAACAAGTAAAGCAGCTTTAGAAGAAAATTGTCTGGTTGGCTTGTTGTGGCCTACTTTCACATTCCGCCTGGAGAAGTATTTCAATTTTAAGTTTTCCATTACAACAATATAAAGATACTGTCGTACTTCTTTTGGTAGAGGAAGAGGAGGAGGCGGCAGCAACAGGCACCAGCGAACTAGCACAGGCGCGCTGAAAGTGCTGATTTGCTTAGTGCGGTGCACTTTTACTATTTCTTCGTTGCGCATTTCGATTTCAATTCACGTAAGTGTGCCCCTAGGCATCAGCCACACTGTGGTGTATGGTGCCGAAGCAAAAGAATTTTGAGAGGAAAAAAAAGACGGAAATGCAAAACTGTGACGGATTTGAAAATGCGGCATATAAAAATATAATCATTGGGGCAAAAATATAATTACGATGAAAGGAAATAAGAATGCGGAAACAAGTTGGCCACGGAGAATAAATGGCCGAAATGCATAGAATCTCCACATCCGGTTTTCAGGGTAATTGTATTAATTCTTATTAAAGTAGGACTGCCGTTTATGGTCAAATTAAGCTTTCATCTTCTCTCAGAGGTCTTTGCTCTAAAAGAGTGCATTGCACCTATACCTTATTACTTACAATATTCTTCGTATGAATTACAAATTTCAATCAATTTTTTTACGCTATAGTTAGGTGACACTAATTTTATTTGTTTACGTCAAAATCGAATTAAAATTGAAAGCAACAATTAAAATTTCTTAAATGTTCGGAGATATCAATGAAAATCAATATATGTATATATTTAAATTTTCAGAATCACGAATTTTAGCTGCTAGTGAATAATTCTTAATTTCCAGAGATTTCTTTGAACGTACATTTTATCTGCTATTACTGATTAATTATATTAGATTTTTCCGTATATTTCTTTGAGAGAAACAAGTTTTTCTTGGTAATATAATCTGGAAAATTTAAATTAAATACAACGTGAAAAGAGATAAAACAACTTTTATATTTATAAATTCTAAGAAAGTTCGAAAAATTCTCTAATAGGAATCAGTTATAGAGATAAAAGATGACCCTGAATATTTTTCCTACGAAGACTTCATTTTTTTTGATACTGATGCATATTTTATTTTATAAGTGTCTTCTCAATTTTTACCGAATCTAGACAAAGTATGTAGATGATTAATCTATGGATGGGATTTAACAACCTCATTACGTAAGTGAACAATATTTTTATATTTATCATTGGTCACATTATTAAAACATTTTTTAATAAGAAACAAACGCTTGTCGACAAGTAAATGAATTACCTAAGAAAAAGCAATTGTATAAATATAAACATTTCGCAAATCGAATGAGAGCGGTAGCAGAAAGGTGACACGATAAGAAATTGCGCAGCTTTATAAGATCGCAAAAAAAAATTTTACCAATTTTAAGAAAATGAAATTTACTTTTTAATATGTAGAAAGAGGAAAAAAATCCCTAAATTGAAAATAGAAACAACATAATTTTTATTGATGAACTACGCCTCAATAACTTTGTTTTCTAATTTTAGAATATCGCACAGATCCGATACCAGAAATTTATTGCATATTAAATTTATTTAGGTCATATTACATATATTTTTAACGTGTGAACTACATTCATGATATAACGTATTATTTGAAAAGATGCAATAGAGACAAATACAGAATCTAGTTGTCAGTTGCTACTTATTTTACAGGATTCTTCTTCCGATTTTCTGTTAGTAAATCTTCTCAAGAATATCTGCAAAAATTCGTAAAAAACAGAGCATTGCATCATCAAAAATTATAGACACAAAGCGCGACTTTTTAATAAATCTTCCGTTCAGGCCCTTCACAATAAGGGTGAAGATGTGAAATTTTTGTGAATATAGAATATAAAAAAAAATTTAACAGATAAGGTTAAAGCTACAAAGCATGTTATTTTGTAGCACTTTCATCTTTATACTTCTGGATTAGGCTCTCATTTACATATAATACTAAAAGTGGAATATCTGAAACAGTCTCGGTCTGTCCACTACTAAATTATCAAGCAGAAAACTGGTTCGTCCTATGCACATAGAAACCAAATTTTTATCTTCAATCAGTCGAAACCTTCAATAACTAGATCCGCCTTTCTACCCGCCGTTGTCGCGTGAGGTTTTCCAAACACGGCTATCTGTTTTGAATTTCAAATCGCAAAGCAAATGGGCACCTGACTGCTAAATTTGACCTATCTTAAGATAAATTTCTTAATTTGCACTAAAGCAAAGGAACAATAGTATATTATGATTGTTAGGTAAATTTAAATTGCAGGACTGTGATACGAGGAACACGTTCTGATGTTTATTTCTAGAATTTTTCCTGAATTCTTCCTTGAGGAGGTTGTCCGACCTGGCAGACCAGTAAATATCCAGTTCGTCGTTTATAATCCGATATCACAAGTTTTTTATAAATCAAATTTCGCTGACCCTGAAAAATAGGTAAACTTCTTTGTCACCACGCAGCGGAGGGCTAGAGGTGATCCCAAAACATGTTTTTCTAACATTTCAAATCATTTTATTCGCCTGCTGACGCTGCGTTGTCGCCGTGTTGAATTCTTGAATTCGATTTAAAGAAGGGGACTGGATCCCCTGCCCTAGCCTTCATAAAACAAAATTCCGTCGCTAGCTCACCCCAGCAGTTTTGAATTGTGATGTCGGGAAAAAAGAAAACACGCCGCTTGTCATTAAGGGAAATTCCCACGGAGCACGCAAAAAGGACTTTTTTTTTCTTTTGCCGTGGTGGCTGCATGTAAATTTTCCGATCAGCTGCCCTTCCCCTGCAGAGGGGGCGCAAATGCAGCTAAGGAATTTTTCGCGCGAGCGAGAAAAGTGACAAACTCGCTATTCAATGGATGTTTTGTCTTGCTCCGATAAATAAGAATGAGCGGCGCTGGCTCTCCTCTCGAAAAGCACATTTTTATTTTCCCTGCATGAGGGAGCAGGACAGGTAACTGAATCACTCTCTCAAAATCGATGTGGAAACAAAAATGGAGGACATCTTTGAAATCCCTTCGGCTGGGAGATTTGTAGCACGTGTGGCACGTGAAAACCCCCCCGAATTTGTATTTGTAGAGAAAAAACAAAAAAAGAAACGAATTATCGCGCCGCTGCAAATTGTTTTACTTTCTAGTAATAAAAAGTATTTTTTTGGTACTTACCATCAGCGGGCTGTTGGAAATTAACATATGCATAACCCAGCGACCGACGTGTGCTAACGTCGCGACAAACGCGAATTGATAACACGGGACCCGCCGATGAAAATTTCTCGAAAAGCATCGCCTCATTAACGTCCTGATGGAGATCGCCGACATACAGCGATGCCATTTGATAGTTTGGCCCTCCGGTATTCATTTTGGCTGGCTCACTGTTTTATATATTATTTATATATAGATATATATTATATCTTTTTTTCCTTTCACAATAAAATCGCGATCACAACGAAACTCGAGGAAAAACGTTCTCGCCTAGGTACAAAAAACTCGCTCTCGCAAGGGGGGCGGAGGGGCAGAAAAATTGAAATTCGCGTGCCTCGTCTTCAATCTTCACACAAAAAACAATACTGCAAATGGAGAAGAGAAAAAAATATATTTGTCATTTAATTTATAAAAATGTTTATAATATTTCAGTCCAAAAATTCGATCGGCCTGGCCGCAATAAAATAATAATAAAAAAACTTTTGTCGATGTGACTCATGCGGAGGCCGACCGTGGCAGCAAAAATGGCCAACACACGGGGAGGGAAAGATAGCGAAACACTTACTTCTGTAACGAACACCTTTTTAATTCAATTTTTAAGTGTTTTCCACTACTTTTTTCGATTTTTTTTTGAAATTTTTTAACTTTTTATAATTTTTTTTGTTTTTTTTTTTATATTTTTTTTACTTCACAAGATGTGGTACGTCGTGCGCTCCTCAACTAAACACGACCACACATCACAAGGGACTCTACTCGTCTGCCTACTTGGAAACAAAATTTCCTGGAAAAGCCCCGACATATTCCAGTGAATTTGGGAAATTTTTTCGTGTGAAGTTGGTCGTAGTTCAATTAAGTGGAATTTCATCTCAGCCGGCTGCGATTTGCAATTTTGCATTTTTATGCAGCTTTTCAGGGAAATTTATTTTATTAACGTTAATTTCGACTATTGCGACATTTAACGCAATCAGGTTGGTTTAAATTAAATTAAATATTACAAAAGGCACTTTGTAATACATTAATGGATTAAATACAGTAAGTAATTATATTTATCAAAATATACCACTTTTAGATATGTATATTTGTATTTATCACACATTTTTAAGTTTTCGAGAAACGCATGTTCCAATTACAGTTTTTTTCTTATAGAAGTAATACAAAATTCATAGAAAGCAATGAGACAAACTAAATTAGATTTATAAAATAGGAATATTCAAAGACCATATTTTGGCTTTATGTATAAAAAAATCATCACAAAATATCGAACTGATCCAGGAACTTATAAGTGTGCTCAAATGATAGCCAGAATCTAAAGCTATTATATAAAAATATAAAAAACTTTAAAATATTTTGAAATAATCCGTGAATTTTACTTTTTTCCATAAACTGATTATTTCACACTTCGATCTGTAAAAATGTTTGAAGAAATAAGCTATATTTTGTATTCCTAGATTAGAACTCAGGCTTTCATTTATGCCACGGTATAAATTAAGAATCTACGGAAAAATCATATGTATAGAAATTGTTAAAAAATATACATTATTTATTACACTTTCAAAACAGATTACATTCCGAAAATGGGCTTTCCTGCGGTTATTTTGCCTGTTTTATTTATTTTATGAATCGACTTGAAGAGTCCCGACCGAGCGAAAATCTCGATCTGAACAATGCCAGTCAGAAGCACCTCAATTAGCACCGGCACAGGCACTCGAGAAGAGATAAGATAAGATTAAATCTTAATTAATTTAAGTAATATTATAGAGGTGTGAATTTTTGTTTTTAATTAATTTTGTAATTTTGTTAATAACTGCTATTGCGTGCTTGTCACCGTTACAATCTACGATCTGAATGTAGCAAAAACTTATGTGCTGTAATTATTATTTATGATGTCTTAAAATTCCAATCTGTACCGTTATTTTTAATAGTCGACTATTTTAACATATTCTAACAAGTTGTTTACTTCGATTTCAACGTGTAAATATGAAGTCATGCGAATATGTAAATAGTAACAGTTGTCTTATACTATTTTCGAAAATAGGACAAGCAGGATGTACATATGTATGTATATTATATATAAATATTGCAATTTAGTAACTCGAACGTAAATTAGCATGATAGGAAAACCTCAGTGCCCGAGTACGACTTAAAGAACCCTAAAGACTTTCAAATTTTTTGCTTTATGGATCTATTACGGAATTCGGAATTCGTTCGATTCGATCAGGGACGACACATTTTAAAGTTGAGGGGTTAGATATTAGTATTTTTGCTAGCTGAGTCGTTTGCAGTCGAAGTTCTGACCAATTTTCGAGTGCAAAACATTAAACCATACATAACTCAAATTTTAGATAGTCCCAAATGAGTTTGTAGTTTAATTGCAATTGAAATTAGGATTCTAGAAGTTGAAAAGTTGCAATATCCACAGAATTTTTTCGTAAAAGTGCTGAACACACAAATTGTCAGCTAGTAAAAAATTTATTTATTAGAATTTAGTATCTTTGGTACAACTTGAAGTATATCGAGTATTATTATAAATATAATAAATAACTGTTAAAAATAGAACAATCCAACTTTATATTCGAAGAAAAATTCTAAATTTTTTTGTTTTAAGTTAAATTTGCTTTCAAAAGTATGACTGATTATATTATTATTATTATATTATTTGACCATGTATGTAAGTCGATTTCACTTTAACTAGCCTAGTGAAAATTTTAGTGGTTTCGTCAGTCGACAGAAAAAGAAGCCCTTTAGCTCTACTCAGAATCCCATAAAAGTAAATTTGCTCATCAAGAGATTATTTCAAATAAAGTCGTATCAAAATAAGATAGAAGAATTATTCTTACCTTTCATTAAAGTCCTTTGGAAAATATCAACACAAATGATTTTTTTGTTATCTTCTAAAAAGGTGTATACAGTGCGTTTGACGCTATTCCTAGAAATTTATTAGAATGCGATGATTTTCAATAACTTCCCAGATCAGTGCAGTATATTCTGAAATATAAATTTTAAATAAAAATCATTTTCCAGTCCAATTATGTACCACTTTGTCTACCTGCTGTTTTAAGATTTTCATTTAAAAGATGCGAGTTACTCGGAGACCGTTTACAAATGGTACATTTCAAAGTAAAATTTTACAAAAACACACAAAACTTAAATGTATCTCCCAGAGCTCTTATGTCTCTTTTTTTTGTTAATTTCTAAATTTAGCCTTAATATTAATTACAAAACAATTTCTATCATATTTTTGTCGGCTTTTATACACACAAAGTTACAAATCAAATTAATTTTCTCATTAAAGTTTTTTTTTTTTTATATCAAAACGGTTATTTTAAACTCACTACACTGGAAGTCAGTGAAATGACTTCCAAAAACTGAAACTCATAAATCTCGGGGCACCAACAAACTTCTATTTTTTCTTGCACAATAAGCGAAACTGTAAAAATTAACGGCAAATAACGGACTTCTGTTATTTTGTCTGATTTTATCTTATATATTTTTTTTAACATATACAAATTCTTTGAATTTTGTTGTCACGACAAAAACACTTCTAAAACGCGAACATATTTTACTTTAGTGGACGGGAGAAAACATTTTTTGACGATTTTCATTGGCATTTGTTTCACAACGGTAACAGGGTCGGCGGGGAATGATCTTGGTGCCTCCGATTTAACTTAGGAAAATTAGATTTCAAAGTAACATATTTAAGTAGTTTTTTTTTATCTGACCTCAAACTATGAAAAAATTAACTTTATTAAAATTAAAATTAAAAAATTAAATTATTAAAATTAAAATTAAATTAAAATTAAATTAAAAATTAAATTCTGCAGTATACGATTTTTTTGATAAAAGACCGCCATATTGAATTTCTAAACTTTTGAGAGAAATTTTACGTCTTCTTTTTATAAAGAGTAAAACTTGTTGAGGGAATGGTGAAATTTAATCATAAACTAGTAGAGGCTGCTTAATTATAAAAACTTTGCCATTGATTTCATTCTATGTTTATACATATGTATTAATTGTGGATAATTTTCAGACATTCAAAAATAACAGTTTAACTGGTACGAGTGGGGATACGTAAATCTAACAAAAAACTGGCCAAGTGCGAGTAGGCCTCGCGGACCGAGGCTTCCCTAAAAAATTACTTTTCTTTGTGATGTAACTACAAATTTACGGTTTTCGGATTTTTCCCTTTACTTGCGCTATAAGACATTGCTTCTTGCCAAATTTCATGATTCTAGGTCAACGGGATGAACCCTATATGTTTTAATTCCCTTACGAGTGTCAACATATGCGGCATAAACGGCTCTATCTTTCAATTGTGTTAATTTAGAAGTTTGATTTTTTCACACCTTCAAGGAATTGTAGACCTGAGTACCTATTTGATATTAATTTCAACTTGATACCTCCACACGTTTCTGAGAAAAAAGGTCTTGACCGAAAGACAGACAAACGGACAACGAAGTAATCCTATAAGGTTTCCTTTTTTAATTTGAGGTACGGAACCCTAAAAATGACGTCTTTAAAGCTTAATATTTCCTAAATAGATCCTTATATCAAACAAGTTTTCGTGGCAGACCTCCTTCATAACTTTGTAGGAGTTGTTATATCTAAATTCTAAACACATATGTGTAGCCATTTTATCTTTATAGCACAAATAGTCCTAGTTTGGCCACAGAACCCTAAAAAGTATTAACGACATTTTCTCCTTGATATATCGTCATCATTTACGAATTTTTCATAGATTTAGAATCTGAAACTCAAAATGTTTCATCACATTACGTTTTTAAGGAAATTATGGCTTAATACATAAGTACATACATGTGTTTTAAAATTTGTAAAATTGTTTTTAAATTCGAATATTTACTGCCTTCAATTTTTTCAAAATAAAACTATCTACATAGTCCATACCTTGGTAATCGTTAGTTTAAAGAAACGTGATCTGTAATAAAAGTTGTTTATTTTTATCAAATAATACATATATGTAGGATGATTCAAAAGTATCCATTCTATTAAGTCTCAGTTTCAAGGTTATCCAAGGATACCAATACTTGTTCATTATGTTCTTCAGTTAAAGATTTGATAATGGGTTCAATTTTCCTATCTGCAATGAGTTCTGAGAAATATCCACCTACAATCCGTAGCCCATTTCTGGTTGAAATTTAAATTAAAAATAATATTACCTACACCTATCTATACTGTTGAGAAGCAAAGCTTAAATTTCCCCATATGCAATGTAAAGTTAGTATATTTTATTGGTATAAATATGAAATATTCACAGGGATATTATAAATTCTGTAATGCCGTAATTCTTAATTTTTGATCTACAACCATAAGAAAATTTAACAAGTTTTTAATTGAGTTCATATGAAATAGAATCTACAGTCTGCACAGGTTTATTGTAGGATGGATGTATGCAATATAAAATGATTTAATTTTTTTTTTTTATTATTCAACTTATGTAGTTTTGTACTTTTGAACATTTTGCCTGAAAAGTCGATTTAAAAAAAAAAATAACTGCGATAGTGGCTTACTGCTTCCAAAACAAAACAAAAAAAAAGTGTCAATTGTAGGCTTAATTTGATCAACACAACTCCGTTCTTTAACTTGGAATTAAACCAACATTTTTTATTTTATAAAAATGACGCTACCTCCAGTTTTATCGGATGTGAGCAAAGTGGACCAAGAAGCGAATGGTAGGAGTGGAAAAACATTTCCCATTTATTTGTAATTGGATATTGTATAATTTAAGATGAACTAGAAATAATTGAAAAGCAATTGTCTACCTCTATCGTTAATAAGGTCTTGAAAGTTTTGAATGAAGGACTAAATAAACTGAAGGTTTCCTTGATTATAATTCAAGCCTTGCAGACGCCTGAGGAATTGAAATGCTACATACATGAAAATGATATTGAAGTTCTGATGCATAATTGCGAAATATTTATGAAAAATACAAATTATTTGGTTGGTGTGTGGCAGATAGAACTGAAGCTTTTATTTGGAATATTATACATTCTAGGATGAAGAAAAGACGAAGGATCCTGATCTTAACTATCATTTATCTAAAATAATTGAATCGTTATCCAACAATAAAAGATTTATTTGCAACATCCCGGATTATATGAAGGAGTCTTCTAAGCTATCATATTTTTTTGTAAAGCTAATTGAAGACATTTTTAATGTAGCCAAGTACCGACTTCAAAATTCTGCTAGTGTTACTCTTACAAGAGAAAAATTAGTGCAGGAAGCCTATAAAGAAAATGAGTTACTTAAAGAAAGCATTAATGGTATGTTGTAAAGTACATAATAAGGTTAAAAAAACCTTTTAATCTGAATATTCCCTACTGCAAGAAGTTTTTGGTATTTTGGTTCATAGTGCCGTAAGTAGTTTAATAATAAATTATTGGTTCTCTTTTTTCAGTTTGTAGAAACGTCTTGGAGGAAAAAGATAAAGTTCTTCAGGAAAAGATAAATAAAGAGAAGGAAGACATGAAATTCTATAAATCATCTTTAGAAGAGGCTAAGGCTATCTACGAAATAGAACTAAAAAAGGGCCGGTAAAAATATTAAATTTGTTAATGAGTGTACAAAACTAATCAATTCGCACTTTACAGAGACGAAACTTGTCAAAAAATTATACATATAACTTCCAATAGTGAAGCTGCTCAGGATCGGTTAAAGGAGGACACCGAACGATCAATTAACCTTTACGAAAATGTGCTTAGGGAAAATCTTGCGGAGGAAAAAAAACTTCGAGAAAAAAAGTATGTATTAAAACCGTGAAAATCAAGCTACATAGTGCATGTATTCTTTATTCATTTGCAATGAGACAAACAATGTTTATTGATACATTAGCTGCAAAATTATCATAGTCCGTTAACTAAGAACAATTAAACAAATATTAAAAATCAAATCGACTACAATTTCAACTGACTAAACAATTACCAGATGAATCGTTGATATTTTATAATCTTTTACAAATGAAATAATCGAATAATAGCTAAGCTATTGAATTTCGATTCCTTTTCGTTTCCACGTCTCTTTTAAGTTTCGTGGTTTGTCTCATCTTACACTTTCGAATAGTATGAATCGATTTAATTTAATCGCACTGTTTATCGAACAATTCAACTAATAATTTAATCGACTACACCTTCAATTAAACGTTCAACTAATCGATTAATACGGCAGCCGCTTGGTTAACTAACTAATTAAAATGCATTTGATCGATTAATTAGACTGACAAATTCTGATCAGTAATCGATTACTAATTTCTCAAATGTATTTGGATGATGTTTTTGAAAATATGTTTCTTAGATGGTTTTTGTTTTAGTCAGACAATTGTTGTGGGTTGTTGATTTTTTCTAGTATATGTTTTTATTTTTATTTCTTTGAAGTGGTTTTAACATATTCCCATGTCCTTTCAGACAACGAGTTCTAGCTCAACTTATAGCGTTAATCGAGAAGTACGATAATGATATGGTTGAACGATATTTGGAAATTGATCAAATGAAAGATAAAATTGTTGAGAAGAAAAAGGAGCTAGAGGATTTCATGGTAGTGTTTAATGAAAAACAGAAGGAGTACTACGAAGTGTTTAAAGACGAAGACGATGAAGATGAAGAAACTAGAAGGGAGGCAAAGATATGGAACTTCCAAATGAATCATGCCGCAAAGGTCATTCAAAGGGCTTGGAGGGCGTACCGGGCAAGGAAGAAGAAGGGGAGGAAAGGGAAAGGGAAAGGAAAAGGGAAAGGGAAAGGGAAGGATAAAGCAAAGCCTAAAGCTAAAGAAAAAAATACCAAGGGAGTGAAGGGAAAGAAATCGAAGGAGAAATCTGAAGAAGCTGAAAAGAAAGCAGAAGGTCCTAAAAGGAAATCAAAAGTCGTTGTAAAAGACGTTTCGGTGGAGAAGAAAAAGGGTGGAGAAGAACAACAAAAAGTGAAGACCGAAAAGGTAACTGTAGAAAAGGATAAAGAATCAGATGAGACTGTGAGTGAGATTATAGCAGAAAAACAAGAAGGAGATGTAGAAAAGAAAGAAACAGAAAGTGTAGTTGCAGCAGAAATACAAGAAGGAGATGAAGGAAAGAAAGAAACAAATAATGAAGTTGCGGCAGAGAAACAAGAAGGAGATGAAGAAAAGAAAGAAGCAGATAATGAAGTTGTAGCAGAAAAACAAGAAGGAGATGAAGAAAAGAAAGAAGCAGATAATGAAGTTCCGGCAGAAAAACAAGAAGGAGATGAAGAACAGAAAGAAGCAGATAATGAAGTTGTAGCAGAAAAACAAGAAGAAAATGAAGAAAAGAAAGAAGCAAATAATGAAGTTGTAGTAGAAAAACTAGGAGATGAAAAAATGAAAGACGCAGTAAATGAGGTTATAACAGGAAAACCAGAAGGAGATGAAGAAAAGAAAGAAGCAGATAGTAAGGTTGTAGAAATTAAGGAAGGGGACAAGGACGAAATTCAAGAAGATCAGCCTACAAACCAAGAAGAATCTAAAAGTAAGCCTAATGAGGCGACGGTGAAGGGCGGCAAAAAAAGAAAAAGTGGTCGCCCGTCAGCGTATACTAAGTAATATTTGATCTTGACTAAATTTGTAGCTTCTATATTTGAAGAAATATGTGATTCAAAACTTTAATGAGAGTCTTTTTATAGAATTAGGAGAAAATAAATCTGATTGTTGATTTGTTTTTAGTTGATAAAATAAATAAAATTTATTTTTATAAACCTATTTTAATTGTTTACATTCAGTAATACATAGGTTAAGTATTTAAAACAAAAATAATTTTGTTCTTCAGGTTTTTTTAATCAAATATCAATTTAGAGCTGATATCTTTAATTTAGCTTTATACTATTGATTTCCATTAAAATTAAGTATATAGGATTATATTGTAGTCTTTCGAATCGGATCGGATTTCATTGGTAGGTATGTATAGGTATTAAGTTGAAATTAAAATCAAATTCTAAAATCTACGATTTCAAAGTCCAGAAGTTCTCTCCTCAAGTGTCTCACTCAATGCAAAAAAAATTTATATAACAAAAATACACGGTGTACTTTGTGAGTCAGTCTACATGACCAATAAAACTTTTAGGATTATTATTATCTGAAAATCACTGATTCTAAAAAAGATTTTTTAAGTTTTAGGTACTACATGTGGTAAAGATTATTACCGGATAAAATTAAACTAAGGCTGTGATTATGATAGTTTTTGAAAAATTAATAAATCTATTGAAAGTACCTTTATTAAGTGTGCAATCTTTAGTGCGAATCTTTTACAATTTTCTCATAAAAGAATTAAACATTCGAAGGACATAAAAAGGAAATATAATTAAAATGTTATTATTACGTACATTTATGTATTTGTTTTAGTTAAGTTTAATTCAGTTTGGTTTGGTCATAATTACATAAATAACCAATTTTTGTTTGACATTATTAAGTATATTTCAATTTATTGACCGAAATTATTTTAAATAACGCAAATAAAGTTTACTACTGTTCAAAAAACGGTTAGTAAATATCTAATTGATCACTGATAGTTGAACTTGAAATTTAAAAATGCCGGTACTCATTCCCTAGTTTTTAGTCCGTAGCCCGAAGATCTACTTTATATATTTTCATTACAATTGCCTAAAGTCAAATATTTAAATTTTCATAGCAGAATCGAAATCAGCATCCCCAAAAATCCATCGTTTTTTATTTTCATGGAAATTCCTTGAAGTTATTCGTTTCGTTTTTAGGATTTAACTCATTTATTAATTTATATTTATTTGCGAATAACATATAATTTCTTATTAAAAAAATGATTTAAAATGTAATTAGGTACATTTTCCACCGAAAAGAAGAAATGAGCAAAAAATTTACTTTCGTAATAATTTAGCCGAATATCTGTGAAAAGCTTTAAAATAACGACCGCAGCCACTGCAAAATTGCACAATCAACAAAAATGTTGCGCAACACTCTCTCCTCCTCTCCGGGCACATTGGACATTTCCAATTGCAATTGATGAACAGCACTGCGTCCGTCTCTTTTGCACTCAAGCATTTCAATATATCCGTCATCCACTCACCCGTTTTGTTGACATTTCTCGTTCCCCTCCGCATCGGGATTTCTTCTTCAATCTCTTCGAGAACGCTGTGAAATCAAGTCGGCTTCATTCGTGTCGTGTTAGCAAATTTTTCTCGCTGTTGGCTGTGTGAAATTCATCTGCAAAAAGTTTGTCCGCCGCGACAAAGGAAGGCCAATTTTAATCGGTTGTGCGTCCGCATCCAGCAGCATCCAAGCCACTGCAAAGTGTCATGTGAAGCGGTTAAAAACCGCCGAAGAAACGAGGTAAGAAGTTTGTGGGGCTCCCGAGCGGAGTCCGGCTGCCGTGGTGGCATGCGAATTTCGGTGGAGGAATCCCCAAAGTGCACTTGGCGGCGTTCATGACCTTTGCGCTGCTTTCTGGGGCCGATACCGAAAATATCGAGGAAATGCGAAAATTCCTGCTGGCGAATTATGGGGGAACGCTTGTGGTGTGACACTAGCAGCCCCACACAGTGGGGCTCTCGGCTCAAACGGGCGGCCGTCCCGCAGCCTGTGCCGAGAGTTAATAACCACTTGAATGGCGTTCAATTATTTCTCTGTGCCGCTGGCCTATTTCCAGCATCTCGTCGATCGCAGCCGCGCCAAGAAATGTTTCTTCTTTTTAGCGCTCCTCGTAACTGTTCACGGGCTGTGTCATGCCTCTTGGTAGTGTAATTATTTTTTTCGGAGATAACCGCGGGAAGACGGGGCACGATAAGGTAAAAAAGAAATAAAAGACTTATTCTCAACGATGAGCAGATTATAAGGCCCCCAAAAAGCTCCAAACTAATTTAATTTTGTCGAAGATCCAGCTGACGATGAAGCAGACTAGCTAGCTATCTCCGATTGCGGACGGCGGAGCGCTAGGAATTTCGAGGGTCTGGGGTGGGTGATGAATAACAATAATTAGAGTGACCCAGAAATTCCAGCGCTCTCGCGCCCGCCCGCTTAGTGAAGCTGACGTGGGCCGTGAAAGTGCACAGGAGAAAATCTGCATTCGTTGACACCTCACCTGCGATTTGACGAGCCCCAAACACGACAGAACTTGTCTCAGGTCTGGGAATCAATTATAAGAATGCGACTCTTGCTCCATTTCAGGTGGGTTGAGCAACCTTCATCCATGTCACAACAAAGCCCCCAGGCTTTGATTCCAAAACTAACCTGCTCCAAAGAAGTCTTGTGTCGTGCACGCAGTTGCCAAGGAAGCACTAGGGGAAGGACACTTCCATGTGCTGGGGGCTGCGCACGAGGGGGCCCCATCTAACCAGCAGTACCCGTCTTAGCGCCGCAGTTCGAACCGGTTCTCGTGCGTTACTCTACCCCAGTCCTCAAGGCTTCTTTAAAGGAAACTGCGTCTTCGCGAAATGTTTGGCTAAATAATTCACAGGTAAAAAGAAGGTTCCGCCTCCTCTGTATCTCTTGGTCAAACATTATTCGCTGATTTTAGTTTCGTTTGCACTTCAGCAAACAAGACGAGTTCTCCGATGCAAGGCAGTTGCGTCAAGGTGAAGCTCTGCTGAATTTGCTGTAATTGCATTAAATTCCACTGTTAAAACTCTGTGGGATTTTTTTTTATTGAAATATGAAGAAAGCGCGTTTTTGCAGCACCACGGGCAAGTTTAAGGCTCGCTTAGTAACTTGGGTTCAAGAATATTAAATTTGCAAGTTTTGGGTAATGTGCCTACCAAATTCTCTTAAAACTCGAAAACAAATTTAAAAAGTCTTAAAGAGTTCTAAGCTAGAAGATCAATTCTAGATTTTCCACTTTTCTTTTAAGACTGTTTAATTTAATAAGCTAATAACCGACAACAATTATAAAAATAAAATTAAATAACGCTGCTTTTACTTGACTTGCATATTTTGGAGAGTTGAGCCAATTAATGCTCGTAGATTTCATAAGGAGTTAAAGGAAAATTTAGATTTTAAACTCTAATTTGATTTTCCCTTTTAAATGTAAGGTACATATGTACATACATATATTCTACTATGGTTTAATAGTAAATATTTTGTTTGTGATCTTACAAAAAAAAGTCATCTATATGTTTATTTCATAAGTAACATGACTATAATTATACTGATGGATTGATAAATTAGACACCACAGTAGTTCATTTATATTTCTATCTACATTTTGACCTAGAGACCATTGGACATGAGACAATTGGTTTGATCAATTTGTATTTAAATTATTTGAAGGGCAGATAATTATACAGTTAAAAAGGTTCTACTTAATTACAAGTGCTCTACTTATTGCCGCACTAAACATTTAAAAAAAGTAAGTAAGGATACTATTAAATATATTGGTCGTACGTAACTGAAATATTCAACCGTCTGAAAAGAAAAGTTTTGTTTTCTGCTTCGCATTTTTGATGTTTATTCGACTTATTTTTTATAAGGTGTACTATTTTTAGGACACTTAAAACTTCACTTATCCTTCAATAAACATTTTCTTATATGTTTATTCTATTGTCGCGCTGAATGTTTTAAAAATGTTGTCCGTTATTTTGGAACTAGTTTTGTTTTATCATTTTGACTAGGCCTTGTTTATGCTTTATTTTACAAACTTAATAAAGATGGAATTATAAATACATATTTTAAAATTGATTTTTATTTGAAAGACGGCAATAATTATTCATAATTATTCTTTATGAAGTGAAGGTCTCGTTGTAAAAAGGGGCTTCATTCAACGAATTTGAAAAAATGGCCTGTTTAAAGTAAGAAAACCGGTTACGCGCTTAAATTATGAAAAAGGTTAGCACAAAACATTTTAGGATCGAACAACTAGTATTGGAGTTTTCGTATACAATGTCAAATTCTGATAAAATCATAAATATATACACAAACAATTAAAAATAAAATTAGGTAAGTTTGATGTATAAAAAAGGCCATCGCAATCTCCAAACTTAAATCCGATAAAAAACTTCTAGCCGAAGAGATGTAATGGGTTTATTAAAATTATTAAATACATACTGAGTAAATTGAGGGTTTTTTTGACCTTTGTACAATTCAAAGAAAAAAAAACAATACAATGCAATTTTTGGCTGCAAGACCTTGTAAAAAATATTGCGACCATATTGGCTAAAAGAATACCTCATGCACAGGGTTTTCTGTTTTCTTCATAACAATGGAATTTTCCTTAGCTTTTGTTTTTAAAAATTTCCTTTTCCATTCTGTGAAATTCGACACCAAAGCATTTGTGGTCCTCCATTAATTTTAAGTGTTAGAAATTTTATTTATCTGGATTTTGTTATGCCTTTTTCAAACGCTCTCCTGCAGTTCTACCCGCACAGATTGGATGTTTATTTTAACGCCAGCTAGTTTAGTGATCGGTTCTTTAAGTGGTTCATTCCTAGATTTTGGTGAGCACTGTGATGTCATACTTTGTTATTGAGTCTCAAATTTAAGCGGTATTAACCTTTGAGTGAGTGGAATCAAAGTTTGAATGCAAACAGACGGTATCTAGCACTTTTGATATTCATTCATAATTGACTTAAATTGCAAATTATTATTTTAAAATTTGTAAAGTCTAAAGTTAAAATCATTTTTATTCTGAGGCACAGGTAAAAGTAAAAAATTTATATTATTTAAATTAACTTCTTAAATACTACGAATACAACTGCCATAAGTGTAGGCCGTTTTTAAATAAAAATAATTTTTGGGAATTGGATTTATATTTATGTTGTGTTTGGGAATGTACCGCACTATTTTTAACTTTTGCCACACGAACAAATCATCAAAAAAATTTCGGTACCAGCTTCCTAGCTATTAAGAAGTTTTGAAGTTCTAGTTAATTGCTGCATTAAAATAAAGTGAGTTACGTTTTAAACGAACACAAACAAAACAAGGTCCTAAGAAATTTTAGTGTTTATGGAGTAGATTATGTTAAGATCGAAAATAGAATGTGCAACTAAATATGTTATTGTTGAAACCTTGAGATTTATTGCTCGCTTTAAATCGATCATACAATAAAAACTGCTGCACGAGTGCCAAATGATCAAGTCAAAGATGGAAAGTTACTAGTTGTCATAAATATCGGTATAAACCTGATAATGTGCAGTAAATATTTAAGCTTCATTGCTTTTGGAAACACCATATAATTATACACATGTATGTTCTAATAATAATAAATATCCCAATTTGTAACATTTAAGAAAGAAAAGAGGAAATATGCATTTTATATACTTGTGCGATGTAATTGCCACATAATAGAGATCTTACGATTTTAAAATGTCTTAGAATGTGAATATTCCTTTTTTTTCGAGTAATAAAACTAATCGAATTTTAATAGTTTTAAGTTATACAAATTCGCCTTTTTTTTAAGTATACTAAATTTTATGTAATAATAATAATAATAAGTAGGTTATCTTAGCATCTTCTTATCATTTTCTTTAAATCGGGTCATCGTCCTCAAAAAAATTAGTTGTGCAGATAAAGCAAACAAAATGTTTCTCTCATGTGAAAAAGTTACGACGAAAAACAGCAAGAAATTTAGAGTTTATAAGTAGTATAATAAGTAAGTAGTGGATTTTATGCTCCAGAAAACTTGTACTCGGATTCAGTCAGGTTGTAAGCTAAACCTATGTAGTCCGGCTTGAACTAAGTTTAGTTCGATTTGCCAGAATTGGACCGAATTATGCTAGTGATGCAGTAATTTTAACTTATGGCGTTGCAAAATCCTCTTCACATGGCCCATTCAGTATCGCGATTATGGTTTATTTGAAATTCAAAAACCTAATAATATTAATCTAAGCGGTGTAGTTATCGTTATGCGTAGCAGTTTTTACCTTTTTTTATTTTTGTAGAAAACGCTGCACAAAAGAAAAATTTTAGTGTTGTTTATAATTTTTAGTAATTCAATGGACTTACAATTACAAGAATTTTCGTTTAACTTGAAAATCGGATTATTTGTGTTCAAGTTTTCGTTTGGGTCATGCCTGTATGTGGGAATTGGAAGATCACATCTTTATAATTTTTGTAAATTAGCACTTATAAATTTGTGCTTTTAAAAGTATTAAAATACTTTCAGGAAATCTAAAAAACAAGCTTAAATACTTTTTTCCACAAATGTATAAAAACTCAATAGCTTTCAATAAAATACACGCTTTCTTGCACACTAGTATTTTTAATTTTATTATCCATTTACAGTCGATACTCTAATTATGAAATGAGACAAATTTTTTTAAGAATGCTTATTGCTACGATATCTGCTTTCGTTACACCAATGCATATAAATATTTATTAATGTTGGTATAAAATCTTGAGCCTTTCTGAATGCCTCCATCTACACGTAATAAATATCTCTTTTGTAGCTTTAGGTATTTTATCTTTAGTTTATACATATTTTCACTTATTGAGAAATTATAACTTGCTTGATAAAAGTGCAGAGGTCTGCCCTTTATCTGATAACGAAGAAATGACGATAGTTGTTTGCCTTTTTGATAATATATGAAGTTAAAAATATTGTTCTGCGATTGTGGAATCTAAAAATATTGAATTGCATTTTTTAATATAATATTAGAAATTATGATTATGTTTTTTACGGTTTCTTGCAGAATAAAGTCCACTGGCCGAAAGTTCGCATGAACCCATTTTTATTTAAAGATATACATATAATCTCTCCAGACAAGTGTGCCAGAGTTTATTCAGTCAATCTCCTTTGAATTGGTTTAATCTGAATTCTTAATATCAGAATAAATTCATTGCCACCTCTTAAAATGCACAACCGGAACAGGTTTGCCTCAATTTAGGGTCAAAATGAATAAATTTGAATTTTTTGGCATTTTTAAGTCCCGAATCGCGTTTGTTTTAAGTGGTTTCGCAAGCTAAAAGATAAACTGTGCCCACCATATGGGTTGATGATAAGAAATAGACGAGATAATAAAGTTGCGAGAATTTTTAGATAATTTTAAAATGATAGAACCATGTGCTCGTGCTTATTGTTTGGTTGTAAAAACAATTTATCCTTGAGGAAGTGTATAACTTTTTTTTGCGAGTGTTTGAAACTTCCGGTTTGTCGATTTTAAATTAGATTCAACGCTTGCATAGTCAAGAGATTTTGTGATTTCGGTTAGAATTAATTTTCTTTAAGCATTGCAGACTCACCCACATTCGGTAGCCGATTTAGCGATAAATAAAATTTCTATTGTTTAAATACGGCTGTTGTAGTGGCTATAGCAGCTCTGGTAGATTGCTTCCGTGCTCACTGAAGCAAGATCGTTTAATTTATTTGGTTAAACGGCAAGAATGAACGTATTTTATACCAGAATTTATTATATGATGTATGAAGTGATAATTTTTTCATAGTCTTCGAGTTGTTTTAGAAGGTAAATTCAATCGAATATTGTGCGGTTGGTGCCTTCTCTCTTGATGACTATCACCACAATCACCTCCTATGAGACCCCAATGCGGTGCATGAAGAAAAAAGCGTAAAACTTTCTCCTTTCGCAAAAATTTTTAGACAAACCAGGCAGATCGGTCTGAGGTCGCGTGAAGAGACCGAAAATGATGTTGCTGTGGTTTTTGGATGTTTTAAGGTTTTGGGTTCTGCCAGCAACATCACCAGATAAATTCAACCCATCGAAGGTCTCTTGCCCACCTCTATCCGGTTCTTGGTGTTTTTGCCACAGACAACTGAAACTGACTTGGATCTTTTCGTTTTGCAGGTTCGGTAATAAAACAGTCGCACAGCAGTCGCTGGAGTCAACCTGGTCAAATCGATCCACGCCGAATGGATCTGCTTTTCATCGGATATGATGATGCCGAATAGTCTTTGTGATTTCGCGTGAATTATGAATTTTAATTAATTTTTTATTTTTATTTTTCTATTATTTGCAATATGATCTACGTTTAAGTGATATTTTGAGTAGTTGTTGGACTCTTTTTTGTTTTTGTTTTTTACCTGAAAAATTTGCTATTTGACGAAGCACACATTGGTGAACAGTTTTTGAAATCGGGTTTAGCTCAGTTATTGTGTTTCCCCACTGAAATCTACTCAACCATGTCGACGATGGCACAGTCACTGACGCCGGAGGCGAACCAGGCCATTGCAATACTTCGCGCTCTGACATTGTCCAGAAAGTATCCTGCCAGTCTGAAAGAGCTCCTTAAGGAATATAAAACAATGGAGGGTAATCCAATGAACTACAGAAAATTTGGATTCCAATCTCTTGAAGATTTTATAACAGCTTCCGGCGAGTTCATTGTAAATAAAAATCAAGGCGAAGTAAGTATCTGCTTTATCTCACCAATTCAAAATATTCTCATTTTAAAAATTAATTTTAGATTTGCCTCTCGGCAAAGCCCAGCAAAGATTCGGTTCACATTAGCGAGATGGTTAAGCGGCAGAGGGCCTCCAAACGAAAGGGTACCACACCACCGGTAAGTGTTTCTTTTTGTAGGTGAACAAATTTATTGAGTTTTTCCCATGTTTGTAAAATAAAAAACACTCGTGTGAAGACGAACAGGTTGAACGTGGTGGCGCGAGTTCATTTCGCACTCGCGTTTCGGATTCGATTTATAAAATGATGTTGTGTGGGTCTAGTCTATGCAAAGTTGGTTGAACTTTAGCAGAGACAATTTACCAATTTTGTTATTGTTTTTGCGTTGCTTGCACTTTTTGTTTTATTTTATTAGTGATAGTTTGATAGAGTCATTTTTCTCATGGTTAGGCAAGTATTCGATTATTAGTGCGGATCGTGGCGTTCAATAATTTTTTTTTACAAATTTCTCTTTTCTGGGGAACGCGGAAAATATTTCGTGTGATCTTTTTAAAGCAAACAATTGTGTGCTGCACTGCATGATTACGGATTTCCTATTAACATGCGATGGAAATGAGATGAAGAAATGCTGCTCTGGGATGTGACTAGCTTTTAGTGATGAATGGAGTTTTTTTTAAATAAAAGATTTTTGTCTTGCCCAATTGACTTTAGTATTTTTCGCGTGATTTTAAGCAGAATTTTCATTGTTTTTAAAAACGAGATTATCATAGAAACTGAGCTTAAAATGGAACTTTTATCGTTCTTCGTAAATCTTGGGGTGATCTACAGAAAAATGTTTTTAAAAATTATAAATAGATCATTGCAAAAGAAAGTGGAGCAGGTAATTACATCATGCAGAATTGGCGGTTGGTAATTGAAATATTTTCTCAAGCTCTTTGCAATTTGTTTTTTATATTATTTTTGAACATCGAGAGATTCTTTTGCTGTCATAAAACTGAAAGAAGGCGCGAATTATGTTCATATAAACATTTGATTTTGTTTAATTTATATAAAATAAAATAAATAATAATAATATATTTTGAAACATTTTTCAAGCGAATATGACAATTACAAACATAGACAGCCTGACTCAATATTGAGTGGGAATCAGAATTAAATTTGATTAGCATGCATGTATGCCATTAATTAATAAAGTGTCTTAGGTCGTGTCAACTCATAACTACTTTGCATTATGTAAACAAAGCCAAAAAATAAATTATTTAGTTATCATCGTATAAGTTCTTTAAATCCTCAGAAATGGAAAGCAATATAATTTATCGAATTCAAACGAATGTAAGCGGAAGTAAGTGGATTTTTAAGACTTAAATGAAAGCATTCTTTAATATACTTTTGACGAATGCTAATTATTTATGAACGATTTAACTGCAGCCGTGAATTCATTCATTTTTGTAAAAACATTTATGGGAATGCAGCTTGGAAAAAAGGCCTTCTTTCAAAACTTTGCATCAACACAATAAAAAAGTTAATTCGGGACGGTATAAAATAATGTAAATAATTATGTTTACGGAGAAAAACTCGAATTGTTTGCATGAAAGCTGATGCCAAAAACTCCAGTAAACTAAGAAATTGTTGACGTTGCGATCAAAACCCTGTTCTTGTTACTGAAATAATTCTCTGTGTGTGTGTTGCTGATAACAAAGAACAGAGAATTTCTAACTCATATGATACAATTCATTCAGTCTCCTTCAGTATGAGCACATTCCTTGAGGCTTTTGGTTCGTTTTGAATTATTGTCCGATGAATTAATAAATCCACGGTTCTATTAAGTGTGAATTAAATTACAACTTTTTTAATAAGAATTAAAATTTAACATACCAAGTCCATACTATATAGAACAAAAAACGAGTTAGGTTCTCTTAGTACTATTAAAAAAATCTTATTAAGTGTACATTGTTTGTTGATTTATAATCTACAAATGTTTATTATTATTGTTATAAGTATGCAATGCGGAGAATAAGTAAGTGTGATACTAAGATGTCTTTGTAAAGTTAATTAAACTTCTTTTAAATTTCATGCGTGCTAAGGTATTAAATTCCAATCATTAGTTGATCACAATCCTAATTAGGCAACACTTACTTTTTAATCTGTGTATGACTTAATTTAAATATTATAATCATCAAATAAAAATCTAATACTGCGAATATGTCTTAACTTTCAGCTGCGTAGACAATTAAACCTTGCAAGTTCAAGCAAAGGTTTTGTTGGTCAATTACCTCCCATTAAAGAGGTTAATTCTAAATCTAATCTAAATAAAGATAGTAAACAAAGTTCGGTCCAAAAATCTAAAGATACTATCATTAAAGAAAGTAACGAACTTGTAGTCAAAAAACGTAAAGGTGATTTTAATACGGATGCTAATGAAAATGTGGCTAAAAGATCAAATATATCAAATCAAGTTGAACTGAAAAAGGCTCAAGAAGAATCAAAACCTATGACCGCTAATAATAAAAGGAAAAAAAAGAAGAGATCGAATCCAAAATTACACAAATATAATGGATATGGGAGCCAAAACTTCTCACAATATCAAAATACAAATTTTTCTCGGACACCGCTATACAATCAATATCCAAGGAATGTTCTTGGGCCAATTAATTATGAACAAAATCCGTGGAATATGTACAATCCGTATTCACAATACTCATGGAATACTTGGCAATATTATAATAATCCGTGGAATATGTATAATCCGTATTCACAATACTCATGGAATACTTGGCAATATTATAATCATTATTCCCAAAATTATCCAAACGTGAGACCCACATTAATTGATTTATGTTTTACAGTATTAGTAAGTTAATTGTCTAATACTATATGAATCAAGTGATTTTGTTTCATAAAAACTTGTTCATTGTTTCAAATAGTAGGCAGTTTTGTCAGTGTCTTGTCGCTCTCGTGTTTGCTTTTTGTAGCTCTATTGCATGAATTTGTATATTTGATTTTGGTAATTTTGGTGGCCGAATTTTGAATAACAGTTCTGTAGTTTTTGCAGTTAAATTTGTAACTGCCTGGTCTAAACCTAATATAGGCACGAAAGCCGAGAGTCTATGAAAGGTCGAGGAGAATTCAAAATGTTTCTAGAATCTAGATATCTAGAATATTTTCTCTACATATGTATAAAGTCCATTCAACATTAAAATTAAAAAATAAATGATCATTTCCTTTTCGACGACCTAGCGTAAAACGATTGTGTTAGTTCTAAACTTAATTGGGTTAGTAAGTAGTTTATTCGAATTTTATTAGAATGTTTATGAAAAAAACGAAGAGTAAAAGTTATACAACTAGTGCTAGTGATATCATTATTTGGCAGCTGCACTATAAACATTTTTATGTGAATAAATGTCGTTTCTCGGCTTTGCTTTTTTTTAGTGGTGCGTAAATGCGGGGATTTGAATTGCTGGAGTGTGAAAAATTACTGTGGTGTGCATTGAACCAAAACTAAATAATTAGTTTTGGGCTGACCTTCCACCATAAATTATTTATAAGCTTGTAGATCTGCGCTGTTTAGCTATTTGAATAGGTTTAACAAAGCCTATTTTTAAATTCTATAAATTTTAAAGAATTCTAAAAATTTGTTTTGATTATTTGCTGCAGAGAATGCAGGGTATGTAAAACCCGAAACTAAAGTAGACTGCTACGTATTAATTTTATTATTAAATATGTATGTATGTACTTCACGCTTTTTCAATGTTGAAATGTAAAGAGAAGAAAATTATTGGGATTTATTACGGAAGTTCGTTAGACTCGGCTAAGATCTTTGCATTTCCTAATACGTTTGCTTTAAAAGTATGTCTTCGCTAGTCAAGCCGCGCAAATTCGATTTCCGTAATGGTCCATAAAATTAAACGTATTTGGGTTGCATGCAATGGCCATAGAGTCGGATTCTGGCTTATTTATTCTACTTTAGAACGCAAAAAAACATTCCTCCATTTCAGCATAGAATGCCTAATCAAAATGATCCCTTTCGGATGTAAGTCAACGAACTATTTATTCTTGCAATCTTCAATTTCATCAAACGTCTCTCAAATAATACATAAGGTACATATTGGATTTTATTTTATTTTGATGTTATACATCAAAACCCTTTCCGCTCCTTTTCTTCCAAATATCTTACTATTGTTCGGCGCACCTATCGAACCCATTATATATATGTATTTTTTACAAGAAGGCTTGTTATTTAATTTTTATTTTTTTCTGCAATGATTTCAATTAATGAATACGGCTTTTTTATTTGTACAACGAATTCGTGATTTATAAAATTTTCATTTAAAGTTAACCATTAAGGAAAACTTTTATAAAAATTATAAAAAAAAGTAATTTTCCGAATTCCTGCTTAATATGACACCCTAAATAGTTGGTTTTAAAATTTGCAGTTCCGCGTGCGTTCATTGAGTTTATATTATCATAGACAAATAAAAATATAGATAACCCACTTCGAACAAGCAAAACGCGACCAAAAATTCTGAGAGCTCCACAGCGATGCCTCCACATGTGCGATGGCATCCGACGAGTTCGGCGAAGGAGAAGTCGCATTTGTTCGGCGCGCGATGCTTTTCTTGTGGGCATGCGATGCTGTGCACGGCCTGCTGCGGCGGCGCTGGCCCTGCGGTGGTTGTTTACTTGGCTGCTGTTCTGCGCAAGCGGCTTGTGGGGTGAAGCGCGAGGGGATTGAATTTTTCTAGGAATCCTCGGAGTTGCGGGCTCTGCTCAATCAAGGAAAGTAATTCCCACGGGCAGTAGGCATACGGACAGATTCATAAGTTTGAATTCTCTAACGAAATTAAGATTTTTTCGTTCGGTGTTTTTCATTGCCTTAAGCATGCTGCATGTACCGGTCCTAATACTTGATGATGTAAGTAGAGAAAAATTGTAGGGCTCGTGCAGATGAGCGTCAATTAACGTTGCGAAACCAACAGCTTTTTATATAAATTAAGTTGTGCATATCTTTTTTACATTTTTTCACACTTTATTCGTGTATGCATAAAGATTTCTCTACTTTTCTTTAAACTAACAACTATATGAAATTAATTAACTCTTTCTAATCCATCAAAAATAAATCTTTATCAAATCAAAATCAAATTTTGAAAGAATACCTAACATTATTGTTTTAATAATTCCTTAAGGCAATGAAAAAAAAAAACACTGAACGAAAAAATCTGAATTTCGTTAGATAATTCAAACTTATGAATCTGTCCGTATGCCTACTGCCCGTGGGAATTACTTTCCTTGATTGAGCAGAGCCCGCAACTCCGAGGATTCCTAGAAAAATTCAATCCCCTCGCGCTTCACCCCACAAGCCGCTTGCGCAGAACAGCAGCCAAGTAAACAACCACCGCAGGGCCAGCGCCGCCGCAGCAGGCCGTGCACAGCATCGCATGCCCACAAGAAAAGCATCGCGCGCCGAACAAATGCGACTTCTCCTTCGCCGAACTCGTCGGATGCCATCGCACATGTGGAGGCATCGCTGTGGAGCTCTCAGAATTTTTGGTCGCGTTTTGCTTGTTCGAAGTGGGTTATCTATATTTTTATTTGTCTATGATATTATGCATAAGAAAAATATCTTGAAATTTGTGAATATCACTTACACTTTTATGGGATTTAAAACTAAGGCACACATTATTAAGAGAAGCTATTTAAGATTAATTTTTGATGTTGTCTGCTTACTCTTTACGATTTTAATTGCAAGCATCCTGAATTTTTAAGTACTAAGGACATTTCTTAAATTTTCTATCATGTAATTAATAAATCAGCGATACCAAGTAATATAATTTAACTCGAATAAGAAACCAAGCGGTGATTCGAGATTTCGTTGAGATTTCAGTGATCTGAAACAGATATCTTTACCAGATAAGCGTTATCGTCTTTGTGCAAATCACAAATATGTGGACACCTGAATATGCATCATCAAATGATTAATTTTTGCAAGGGGTCGCGAAGATAACTGAAGAGTTTGTACTAATTTCAAGATTCTTCTAATAATTTGTGTGATTTGTAGATTAAAGTCCTTTGTGTACTTATAAATATTACACATTTGTTTTTATGATAATTCTTTTTTAAATATATAAACGTGCTACTTTTCAGTTCCGTCAACCATATTCAACCGATCATAGCTGGAACAAGAGCAGCTATTCATCAAACGTCTTCCCAAGATTACCTTCATCGCCTATAAAAAAGTATCAAAAATCGTCACATTCAAATGTGAATAGAAGCAGCAATAAATCTCCCGGCGATAGTAACAATAATAGCAATAACCAAAATAATCGGAATACACAAAATTATATGAAAGAGAAAAAATCAAATTCTGCAATTCAACTACAACAATTGCAGCAACCACAACAGCAGCAACAAAAACAACAAAATTCTAGACAACCAAGCAGTCAGATGAATGGGAAGCAGTACCAGCAACAGACACCTCAAATGAAAGACATGCGTGAAAAGCTCAATACTCAAAAACAACAAACACCAACAAAAACTGTTCCTAATATAAGTCGTACTGGAAGTGGAAATAACTTACAAGATCGACTCCAGCGAAATCAGATATTAACTATTCAGCGAAGCATTTCTGCGAACAGTCCAGTTGCTGAAAAATCAAAAACAAACCAGACACAAACGAAGCTGACCTCAGGACAGAACAACAATCCTTTACCAACCTCGAATTTAAGCAACAGACTGCAACGAATCACTAATAATGCCATTCGGTTTGGGCAACAGCCACACATTGGTTCATTTAATAGATTTGAACCTGGATTGGCGCAGCCACAACCGCAAACACAGCCAACTAGCCCTGTTTCTCCGGAGCCAAAGTCTCCATCTCCAACCGGAAAGACATCAATTCAAGATAGGCTTAAGGTTGGCAATAAGGCGACCGCTGCCTTAAACAGTAATAATGGCATTAAGCAACGAGGAGATTCACCTAGCATTGTAAGCAACCCTACTGTGATAGACAAGGAACTTAATAAGACTAAACAAAACGAAAGCAAGGTAAAACATTTTATTTGTCTCTTTTTCACTATGGTTATTAATTTTAATTTCTTTCAGCCAATTGTACCTCCTTTAGTTTTTGAGTTTACTCCCAATTTGGATCCTGTTACTTCACTAGCTCAATACTGCACCGTCCGAAAATACCCCAAACCTGACTATAAGGCATTGAAATCCCGATTTTCAGGACTCTACCAATGTCGAGTTCTTGTCAATGGAATCATGTACTCGACATACCCGAACGAATATCCCTCTGAGGGTGTTGCTAAAATTGCCAGTGCTGTAACAGCTATAGAACAGATTAAAATTGCTGAAACAAAAAATCGCTTTCCAATTTGCACGGACTCAGATGTAGAATTAGCGATGAAAATCTTTCAGATGCTCAATAATCATCCCAATGGAATGTTTTGTAAAAAAATTCCTGAATTGTTCGAGAACACTTTTAAGCAAACTTTGCCCGACCACTGGATTTCTATTATACAGGCTTCTAACCAATTTATTCTGGAGCCCACAGCCGGTGACAACCTGATTGTATACGCAAATCTGCAGAGCTCTGAATCAAGTAAGTATTAAGGTTGATTATACATTTACGATATTTATTCGTTAAAAAAGTACATTAAAAATTAACTTTTAAGGGTAATGTTTCTTAATCGGTAATTCTGAAAAATTCCTAAACAAAAAAAAGACAATTTTAACAAAATAACCGCAAATAAAATTAATTTGTGGAACGGGCTCAGCCAAGGTTAATTCAATTTTTGAAAGGATTGTAAAACATTTAAACAGTAGAAAAAAAGGAATAAAATAAATAATATAATATTATTATATAAATTGATTTCTTATATAATTATTTTATATCGGCAGTAATTCAATAAAAAAGAAACAATTGACAAAGCAATTACAGGTCTGGGCTGTCCGGCGCATTCGATCATTTCGGAATAAATTAGTATTTTAAATGGACTAGTCCAGCACTGAAAAATTAAATTGTAATTCTAAGAAAACGCAATGTACAGAGAATCTAGAAAATTTAGAGATTTAGATATTTCCAAACGATTTCAGTTGCATGAAGATATACCGATGGGCATGAAATTTATACTGTATTGAAAAGTGAAATTAAAGATTTGTTAAAAACATTTTCTGGCGATCAAAACCAAGTGATCGGTTCACAGTTTTAATTCTAAATCTATTAAAAATTAACATGAGGCTTTATACACTTTCTTATTTCTTTCCATTTTAGGTGGTGCATCTACGGCCTCAGATAATGAATTTATAGTTCTTGACAAGATTACCCTCCCCTGGGACAGAAAACATTGGAATTTGTACATCACCTACTGCGTTTCCACAATTGAAGTTTGGGCACGTATTGTAGGCAAAAGTTACAGCGATCAACTCGATTCCCTAATGAATGACATCGACGTTTTTATGTTGACTGACAAGGCCCGGCCCATTTCCATTACTTGCGGTCAGATTTACTTAGTGTGCATTTCAGAATGTTGGCACCGGGTGCGGGTTGAGGATATGGACAAGGCAGCAGGGAATTGCCTTTGTTTCTTCATTGATTTTGGTGATGAAGAATGGTTAGCAATGGATCAGCTTTTCATCTGTGAAGCTCGTTTCCTTAAATTGCCACCACAGGCCATTCCTTTCAGTCTATTTGGTTTGGAAGACTTTGCGGAAAATCCAAATGCTAAAAGACACCTTGATACAATGCTTATTGGGAAATCTTTGGTCGGGGAAATTTTGACAAAGAAAGAGGTCTTCGAGTCGGGCAATGATACTGGGGATGATTTTAATGCTAAAATCCAAGTTGTTCTTTACGATACATCATCCAATGAAGATGTGAATCTTAATCCATTGCTTTTAAATAAAATTTGTGATGATACACCTCCACCCGAGTTGAAGAAGGTCGGAGTGACCAATGTAAATATAACGAATATAACATCAACTGGCGAGATTTACTTACAGGTCAGGAATCCGGGATTGCTTTATGTGCAGGTGAGTTTTTAATTAATGAATTTAATAAATTATTATTAGAAAGTAGGCGGCGGAGTTTTTTTTCTAAATAAACCTGTTCTTGGATATTTTAAAATTTATTTTAAACATTTTGAAAAACAAAAACAATTCAACAATTTAGTTTAGTTTCAGTTTATTTAAAATTCGTTATGCTTCTGTCATATTTTACGGGGATTTCAAATAGTGCGTTCCAAAAAGGCGTTTCGTTTTGCGTTCTCATTTTCTTTCATTGTAGAAAATTGTTGTTTTAGATTCATAAAAAATACCTCGTTGAAAAGTGAATTTTATCTTACATTACAGAAGCTTATCCACCAACTGGTAGAATCAAAATTTAAAGAGGATCAGTATAAAGTTAGTGAAGATGATATGAAGCGAAGCACTCTATTTCTTGTCCAAGACTCTGAAGACAAAAGGTGGTATCGAGGATCTTTGGCTGAAGGCGATCCGAAAATATCCAATACTACTTACAATATTTTCTACGTGGACTACGGCCACGTCAAAGCTACTAATATATCAAAAATATTTCGATTAGACTCTTTGAGTGCCGCACTCAGCAAATTTCCAAAGCAAATTATTAAAGCTAAACTTCATAACATCCCTCCTGTGAATGAAGCGATCGTCGCTAGGATAAAAGGACTCCTTCCTCCAGAGTGTCCAGCCATTGTAAGTTATTCTAAATTTAATTTTTTTTTTGGCTTTAAAATCTTATTCTTTACAGGTTAAAATGGCACAAAATGCAGTTGTACCGCAAATAATTATCTACCGGAGGTTTGATATTAATCAGGGACTCTTCAATGTCAACGAAGTTATTAGAATAGAATACGAACTTGAGAAGTATGTTTTTTGTTTTTCCTTTAAAAGGGTAAAATAGTAAAGGGTATTCATTTGTTTTTAGCAATACAATTTTAGACTCTCCAGAAAGTGATAGAGGATTAACTGTTTCTGGAGTAGGTTCTTCTAGGAGTAAAAGCGATTCTCCAGGACCCGGTCAATCATCAGAATTAAATTATCTATCTAATATGCGAGCAATTTCATTAAAATCTCCTATTACTGTTCCTAGTTCTCCTCAAAGAGGAGACCTTCCAAAGCTACCCTCAGACATTAATATCCCTGAAATAGGCAGCCTTTTTAATGTTTTTGTAACGATGGCATCTAACCCAGGAAATTTTGTTGTAAGTATTATTAAAGTCTTTTAAGTTATTTTATATATTAATTTTATTGTCGTTTAGGTGCAACCTTACGATGACGGCCCCAAACTAGTTGACATGATGACTGAACTTCAAGAATATTGCTTAAATAACGATGAATTTATTCCAGTTGATATGCTTGAAGAAGGGCAGGCCTATGCTGCCCTGAATTCTGATGGAAACTATCATCGGTATTGCATTTCATTTGCATATTTTGAAAGTTTTTATTAAGATATCCAATTATTTGTTGTTTTGTTGTAGGGTAACTGTCGAGAACATTTTGGGATCTTCAATGATCCATGTTCATTACTGTGATTTTGGTGACATTGCTGTTTTAAGCAATGATAAACTCAAGACATTACCAGCGAGATTTCGCACTTTGCCAAAGCAGGCTATATCTGCCAAACTTAACGGTAAGTGTTGGTGTTTTATTTAATATTTTTAAAATTTGTTTTCCTAGCCGTACTCACTTAGTTGCTCATAAAGGGAACTATTTCGAAAATTGAGCCTTTTGTATGTTAATGATACTCCCTTATAAATATATTTTATATATTATTTCGAAGATCCTAATGTTATTTTTAAAAACGCGCATTTGAAACTTTTATGTCTTGGTCACACTTGAATTTATTTTGTGCTGAAAACGGAATCAATTATTTTCTAGCTTGCAAAGAGGTGCAAATTCGGCTAATTGCTTTTGTTATTGACTTAAAGCTTCTTAACTCATATTTTTTTAGTATGCTTTTAGAAATTTTGAATCAGACCTTTAAAGTGTCATTTTATAAAATTTGTAACAGTTAAATAAATCCATTTTATTTTCCCCCGATGATGGTATAGTAGAATAATTATTAGCGATTGCATGATGTTAATAAGTTTAGTTTAGTAAGACTTACAGGTTTATGTAGTTTTGTTGGGTTATCCATGAATAAATAAATTTCTTTTCCAGGTGTTAAGCCAAAGGACGGCGACTGGACACTAGATGACTGCATGCGTTTTAAACAACTTACTGTCGGTCAAAAATTTGTTTCAGTTGTTAAAAATATAACGAACGACTCAGTAAGCCCGAATATGAGAATTCTAGAGTTACAACTAATAGACGTCTCAACGGATGACGATGTCTACATTCATGAAATACTCGTAAACGAGAACAGGGCCATTGCTAATCCTGTATGAATTAGGCGGAAACTGATATTGTGCCTAGCACGTTAATTTTTTTAACTGTTTTCTTCAAGTTTTAACTGAATATAACTTAGAAGTTATTCGCTAGCCATTTAACAGTGAAATCCATTTAATGGAATCGTTTCTAAAGCGTTGTGCTATTAACCCCATTCGGTGATAGTCGTCGGGGATTGTGAACTCAACTTTCGGTTGTAATCCACAAGAACCTTTTTTTTTGTTAAATTATTTTTTATAATTGTAGCAAATAGAAAATCCAATAATTTTTATATATACCATTCCAAAATAGGCAGAAGCCATGCTTAATTTAATGTTTTTTTGTTTTTATTATTATCGATGAGTTATTTCGCGATGTTATGTTTCGTGATCGGCTCAAGTACTGCTTTAAGAGCAGCCTTGATAAAGATTTTCGCTATATTTATTCGCATCATTATTTATGGAGTATTTATGAATGAACATTTATATTTAATCGCTCGCTATGATTAACTCATTTCTTGTTTGTGTTCTGAATTTTTAAATATTTTATGAAGTTACGTTTTGTTCAATAAAAAAAGCAATGAAAAAAAAAACTTTGAAAATAATAAATATACAAAAAAATTGAAGTATGACTTGTTTTTATATGAGAAACAAAAACCAATACTATTACTATTATTAAAACAATTTCAAAATCAGTTTATTTTATTTATAAAATTAAAACGAAAAACAAAAACGCAAGGTACAAGACGTACCATTTAAAACATCTAAAATAACTTTGGTTTCCAATCACTTACTATGCACAAAATAAATAGATATGTATGCTTTGGTTTTACTTTACATACATTTATTTTCTTACAAATGCTCACTCGTAAGATGATATTTCCAGTTTCTAACTTCCATTTCTTCGTTGAATCCACAAGATATCGAGTCAAGTGTTTCCGTTTTATCGGCCGTAGTGTTCCTCTGTGGTAGATCTTTGATATCAGATCGTTGTCTTGGTCGCTTCCATGGAGTTGTTCGCGATAATCTTGGTGTGAATTTTTCTGTTAGCTTCGGTCCATTTTTCCAAGTTTTTCGCTCAAAAAGTGTGGACCGAAGGAAGAATTTTTGTCATAAATCCGATTTTAGGCTAGGATGATTCTTTTTCAGGATGTAGACACAGATGCCAAGAATGCCTAAGAGGAGGCAAACAATGGCAAGCATCGAGAAAAAGGCATGTTTGTATTTTGTTGCTTCTGAAAGAGAAATTGTGAAATTTATGAATATTTAAAATAAGTTGTTTGAAGTTATATATACATATATATAACATGTTCGGCACAAAATTCTTTCACACGAAAAAAGAATATACTTTAGAAGTTATTTAATTAAAAAAAAATAAAGAAAATTACATTAATCATGCAGTATTTGTATGTTAAAGTTCTGCCACCAATAAAAATCAAAATAAGTGGTAATTTTATTATACCGAAATTATGAAAGGTATGTATATGTTTTGAAATAACCTCTAATCGGTTTTGACAAAATTTAAATAATATTTACATTTCTAAGAAATTCAAAATGATCAAGTTTTATTATTTTAGAGATCGCATTGATGTGCAAAACGTTTGGCGAATCCGAAAGTGTAAATAAAACGTTTACGGAAGCATTGAAAAGCGGATTTTATTAACTCAAATAAAGAATAAATTTTTAACTGGGTGTTTTATAATATCAGTTTTTTGGAATCTATAACGATAAATATATTAAGAGAAGAGAAATCTCTTCAAAATGAAATTAATTTAAAGCTCACATTCTACAAAATAATTTCAGTAAATATTTAAGTATTCTCACCACTATCCACAAAAAGTATTTCCCTTCCGCTTCTTTCTGTTGCAGCAGATTTAACGTCGACTTCAGCAGAATGAATACTTGGCAACAGGGTGTTCCAAAACGAGTGGACTTTCTTCAAATGGTGGTAGTATTCATAGTCCTGCTTATTAACCAGATACGATGTTCGTCCTCTCCGTGCATCCGAATAATTAATACCTCTACCTCCCAAATAGGGATTCAATAATTCCCTTTGGCTGTTGGTATCAATTCCAGAACCTGCACTTTTCCGCAACATTTCTTCAATATCGTTAACATTTTGCTCGAAACTCGCCATGAGATTATCACTGCCAGGACTTCTGCCTTCTCCAAGAATTTTTATGAATTTTGTTTCAGTTGTGTAAGGCTGCCAACCATCGTAGACTCTTCCTGGTGTCGGGTGACTATAAAATTTGGAGTTGAATTTAAATAAAATAAAAGGAGGGTAAAAGTTGTGAAGAACCTACCCAGTTTTCATAAAATCTGTAAAGAGCTGTCGCAATTTTCGGCATAATTTATCTTCAGATGGCGTAAAGCGTCTTCGAGCAATTTGTTGAAATAAGCTTGGACCCATTAATAAAGGTAGTTCTGAGGCGTGTGAAGCACCTCCGAATAAATTCACTTTACCTCTCATATCCATTGAATTGGACAATTGAAACGCGTAGACAAAAAGATTGGGTAATTCTACATCATTGTTAATTTGTGTTGTATTTTGAAAGTTTCTTGCAAGTATTTCGGCAGTATCAAGGAAAGGAGCCTCAAACTCGGATTCAGATATCAGCCGTTGAAGGGAATGAAGCAGAAATACCGAATTTTTTGGGTTTTGATCAAAATATCGCCATGAAATTGCTTTGATGGTTTGAAGATTATTAGAACCAGAAAATGAATATTTAGCGAGGACTAAAGGTATTGTGGTGTAGTTGATGTACATGTTGAGGGAAAAGAATCCTTCCCTAGCAAGATCGATCCAATAGTCACGGATGAAGGCGCCTTCGTTGGTGCAGATACCAATTAAAATTGGTATTTTTCGGCATCGACCAGCCCGCAAAGCGTCCTCCGGAGGGGAAGGAATAGATTGCTCTTCAGGAGGTCGAAAGGTATCAATGACGGGTCCTAAAATATCTGTATAATTCCCATGTCGGTAGATACTCTCAAAAGCACTAAGAAGATCACTGGTACTCTTCAGTTGTAGGCAACCTGCAACTTCTGGTCCCCGGTTGTACTGGCAGCCTAATTTTTCGACTATTGCATAAGCAGCTGACCATTTCGGCTTAAGTCTAACATGCTTAAGGGGCATTGTGGTCCCAGACATTAAAATTGCTTTCGAGAAAAGACCATCGCTTTTCGGGCTTATTAAATGAATAAGGCCGCAAACTGCCCCTGAAGTTCCATGTCCCAGTAGAGTGACTTGCTTTGGATTTCCTCCGAATTGGTGGATGTTGTGTTGAACCCATTTTAGAGCTAGTTGTTGGTCGTAGAAACCTAAATTACCTGGTAGGTTGTTGCTGTTTAGACCTAGCCAACCAAAAATGTTAGTCCGGTATTGCACTGTAACGACCACAACCCCTTCAGAAGCTAAATCCAATCCAGATGGACGATTTTGGGGCCAGTCAAAGGACATTTCTTCTCCAGTTATAATTACTAAAACTGGGAGATTTCCATAGCGAAGTCCTGACTGCAAAATAAATCTTATTTATTTATTTACTTATTTATAAAGCAAAGAGCGTGTCTATGTTGAGAAAAATCTGAATCAACAATATTACAATCAGAAATATCTCATCATCTTATCAATCTCTTTGGATAATTTCGAATAATTCGAATTTAGTCTTCAACTTAATGTGGATTTTTTAAATTCTTGTTTGAAGAAGGTGGACAAATTATTTGCAATATGTATGTAAGTAACGATCAAGATTCAATAAAAGTGTAGACAAAAATTACGTACATTTTTCTATATACATACATAGGTATGCTTTTTGACCCTTTTTTATTTATTTTATAATCCAAAAGGTATGTAAGAATACGACGAAAACACTTGTTTTTAACGAATATGGCGGAGGGGACATGTGTTCACGGCTTTAATAGTTGTAAGTAATGTTTGTTTTCACTACTCCACTCCTACATTTTCAAATTAAAATGAAAAACTAACAACTTTTTTTTTTTGTGAGAAATGTATCTTTTTGGATAGCTGAGGATACTGAAATATTATTACAATGCTTTTTACGACAAGTTCTCTGTATTGTTTTATGATAATAACACTTCTGTGAAGAATGCTTATTTTATTTTTTTATTTATTGTACCACAACATAAAATCTAACAGTAAATTTCATGGTTTTTAGCTTTAAGAAGGTTTGCCAATTAGTAAGATATGAGATTATGCAAAAATTCAAGACAAAAAGTGAGAATATTCGGATTTTTGTAAAGTCGATTTTCTCGAAAATGGCGCATTTCCGACCCCCAAGTGATATAGGTTGAATAACTCCAATTTGGCTGTAGTTTCTTCTCCCGGGAGGAACGCCAGCAATTTCCGGTCACCCTGTAGAACTTAATTTTCAATTTTAATTTATTTTAATAAGCTTTTTCCAACCAATCTATATTGCGAGTTATTGGACCAAGCCAATTTAACACATTTATTACAATTCCTCCCATAAATTTTTGGATTCTTCTTGAACACTTTGCGTCCCCGCGCTAAATCGAGCTGATCATCCATAATACTTATCACTGCATCAAACTGTTTTAAACTGGTTGATTTGAATCTGAGTTTAAAAAAGCATATAATATTTAAGAAAAAACCTAATTTTACTTATATTTTACATCTCTTCGATAACACAACACCTTTCGAATGAAAGTCCGACAATATTGTAGAAGTTTCGAGTAGAAATAAACCAGTATTGAAATAGAGAATTCAAATATGAAAGTTTTGTTAGAAATTTTTAAAATATAGTAGTAGAGAATAAGGCCCCTAGATGGAATTATTGTGATTATTGTACATATATTGGGCACCTTTCCGAGTTGATATTTTAGTCCTACTTTAAGCCTCGAATAACTTTCTTTTACAGGAGGTTGAAAACATTGGCGAAATTTACATTTGAAGAAAGTTTTTTGATTTGGTGATCATAATCAATTTGGCTTTTGTTTCTTTTGTAAAAATAAATGTAAACTACTAGTGTTAATTCAACATAACATAGTATATTGTGAATGTTGCCATACCTCTGGGACCCATATGTTAAGGTACAGACAGTCTTCGTCCATTAAAGGTGGTCTAGACACCAACCGATCCGGAGTTTCATCGTAGATGCTGTTCGACAGCTGAGGACAGATGGGTTTAAGGTCTTTGGCGTAAAAGGTTTGGTTCCATCCGCCATGAGGACGTGGTACCTGTCATGAGAAGATTTAAATCAGTCCTGAAATTAAAGAAAAAACAAAAATCCAATCAAGCTCACCGCGAATCGAAGTTTGTCAACGGGGGGCTGTGCATATGGGATGCCAAGGAACGTGTACACCGGTGTCCTTGAGGATTCCGGAAAAACCTTGAGCTAAGGAATTAGAAGAAAATACTGGGTGAATACGAAAAAAAGGTTCCTGTTTCTTGGAGGCACCTACCCCAACAACGGCTCCCTGATTTAATGTGACATGAGCTTGCTGGGAAGTGGCACACCCGAGGAAGACCGTCACCGTCACGAGTAACGTGATTACCTCAAAACGATCCATGGTTCTCGCATTTCCACTCGGGTGGGTATCGGCGGTAGGTCGACGTGGCCCCACTCAGCGGAGCACCTAAAAACCTTGAGAAGTTGGCTGGTGCCTGGAGATTTTTGTTGGGTCCACCTCCTGGTTCCCCGGGGCTGAACTGAAATTGTCTACCGCTTGTGTGCCCTCATAAAACGGACGGCCACGGTCCAATGGACTCCTGCAATTTGGCTGTCGTCGTCGTCGTCTCCTGGGTCTTTTTCTTTTTCCGAATGTTTCCCGTCTTTTCCAGTCGATTGCCCTGCCCTTGGAGGACGGCTGTTGTTACCCTCGATTTTCGGCTTATGTTGGCCCACTAAGGCGACAAATGTGGAGGACCTTCAGTGGGTACAAAGTGGGTCACAACACGGCCGACAAAAATTATGTGCAACAAATTTGCAGAATGACCCAAAAGGTCATGCGATTTTCGGGTCCTGGGTGGCGACTGTAAAATTGAAAGAAAAATTCGTTATGAGGGTCGATCCTCTTGTGGTTGGCGTCCTTTCAAGGACTTTCGTTTTGTTTTAGCGATTTTCTGATTACTTAGCACTGCGATGCACTCGGTGGTGCCCTGCTGCACTAGAAAAAGGAGCGCAGTGCAGTGAATTTACATAAATTATAGCGATGCACTTTAAAGAAGATTGGGTAACGAGCTGTTGCTTGGATAGGTTCTAAGTGGGTAAAAGGAAAAATTGAAACGAATTACTTTCGCGGAAGATTGCTCAAAGTGATTGGGGGCGGTCGCGAAAAATGGTGTTTTAACAACACCATACAGAAAAGTAAGCACTTCTTTATATTGTTAAACTTCCAAATAACTAAGTCTTTAATTTATATCTTTTATGTCTTCACATTAATTTTTTTTTTCACTAAGAATTTAACATTAAACACATAGACTTATGCATCTATCTTATTAAAATATTTATGTACATAAAGCGATAAGCCTGGGGTCAATTATAAAATTGCGATATTAATGTTCAAATCATATTACTGGATAGTTTAAAAAGGCAGAATTACTTTAAAATTAAAAAAATATAAAGTGTTTAGTTTCTTATTAAAGGTAGCCTTATTTGACTGATTAAAAGGGTCCTATTTAAATGGAAACTACAAAATGTCTAATCAAGAAGTGCAGTTTCCATTTTTTAATTGCTTATTAGCAGATTTAGAAGTTCACTCAAATGGTAGTAAAAAAGACATACAACTTAAATTTAAACGTATCTCAATGGTACATTTTTCTTTTCTTTTTGTAACTTGTTCACTTCACACTATTAGGTAATGGATTTTGACTTTTGAGGAGTCAGCAGTGGGTTTTAATTATTGTCAAATGTATTTTCAGTTTTAATGTTATTAAGGAATTGAACCGAAAATTATTAAATTAATGAGAATTGGTCTTTTATAATCTCATAAGGTGAGTTCATATTTTATTATGTTTAATTGACCGATGAAATTAATACAACAATAAAAAAAAATATCTACTGGACGTAATTTTACGAATTAATTCGAGTTTTAATTAAATTAGGATTATAGCATATTTTTTTCTGTATACCTTTCTTCATATGATTAGTATAATAACATTATTAGGTAGTGCTAAGCTCTTCTTAAAAAGTATTCGATACTGAGTAGTATCGGTACTTTGGGTTTATATCTAATTTGATATCGATCAGTTCCTCGAAATTCTTTTGCATTACTTTCCTTACATTAATTGTGTAATCGGGAATGCCCGACCTGGTCCTGATTATGTTAAAAAGGCAATTTTTTTAGTCAAGATTGAAGGAAGTGGAATATATGATACATTTACTTTAAAAAAGTGTGTGATTGCGTTTTATGTAATTGTCATAATTAAGATTAAAATAAACTTTGTTTTACTTAGAGTTAAAATAACAAAGATTAGTTAAAAGGGGTCTTAGAGAATGCAGGAAGAAAGAAATCTTCTCGCTTCATACTTACAGTCTACATTTATTGGATAGGAACGCACAAGAGTAAAACTAGTGCCATGCAAATTATATAAAAATAATTTCATATTCAGAGAAGGGGCCCAGAGCTGTGCGTAGCAATGAAGGATATACTTGAGACGCAATGTCATTCTCTTAATTATAAAGGATGAGGACTTCATTAACCTCAATTAATGCTTAAGAGCATAACACAAAGGATCTTTTTCTGGGGAACGAAGTGCGAAGAATCTATCTTTTAGTTAAATTGAATGAATTTATACAAATGTGAACATAGAAAAATTTACGATATATGTACATTTTCATCTAAAATCGGTCACTGTCTCAAGATTATAAAAATAATTAAAGAAAATTCTGGTAGTTCAAAAATACAATATTTAAGACACATTTTGAGTAAAATTATAAAATCTACTTTGGTTATCTTGGATAAAAGAAATGGACGTCGTCTTCACTTTTTATTTTGAAAGAAATGTGATCGCATGAGAAAGCAACAAAATAAAGATTTTTAATATACTATTTTCCTTTATTAATTTATCTATTAACTTTTCTTTGTAACCATTATTTTTAGCTATTCGTTTAATTGTTTCACTTTCAATTTTAGTGTCCTATATTGTAATCAGTTGCATATTTTATATCTCTTTCCATCGTAAGTGGAATAGATATATGTACTTAGGGTAGTTTTCCAAATCAGGATGCCTAAACCAAAAATCTATTTTATTTATTACCAGACACTTTCCAAACATAAAGTATTTTCAAAATACATATATACTGTAAGCACTTCTGATAAAAGAGGAAATAAAGGAGACTATATGCTAAACCGTCTTTGACTAATTAAAGTAACTAATTTTGCCTATAATACGTTCTTGAACCAGAACCATACCTATTAAATACTTTAAGTATACTTAAATTAATTTCACATCAATTATTGATAAATTCTTTCTGAAATGAAATTTTAGTCCTTTTTAATAATGAATTAATATAATTGCATCATACTATCAACAAAGTATAATATTTTGTTGTATCTGCGTAGAAAATGTCGAGTGAAGGTCAGGTAGTTTAAAATAAAATTTCGTATAGTGTATATAATAAACAGCTCGTATAATTTATGCTACAACAGAATACTGGATGAAAAATGTTTCATGATTATGTTGTTTGCTTTTTATATCATCGAATTCATGCCATCGCGAGCATATTGCTCATCACTCATCCGAAAACTACCTAGGTAAAATTCTATGGAAAGCAGTTTATGTTCCAGAATTTTAATTCCTTTGTTTACATGTCTCCATATGCCCTCAATTGCAAGTTGATTGCCCTAAAAAATACCTATAAAATGTAAACACCGACAAACATGCAATTAAGTGCTTGCCCGTTTGTGGAGGAATTTTTATTTTTTTGCGAATTCCCATATATTCCATCTGAAAATCACTCAGCTTTCTCCGTACATTTCCGGGTAGTAGTATAAAATGCGCCATAGGGCCGAACTAAAAACAATTTTTTGTTTTTTAAAAAAAATTGCCGTCCAACAGTGGTGCTGCATAATTCATGGTTGGACGTAATTATTTGTTTCGACTGAATGGAGCCCGTCTGGGACTATTCATCTCTTTCAGGTGGAAAAACTTCCTAAAACTGGAACCTAGAACTATGTCGAGTGTTTAATTTGGAGAAAAAACGCGGTTTTAAAAGTGACTTTAAAACGCTCGGGTACCAACATCAATCCAAGCAGGTTAACTCGATAATGAGCCTTCCAGGTGCAATTGCAGGTAGGTATAGGTCCATAATTCGACTGAATGCTGGCGGTGGGTGGTGCCTTTTAAACGACAGAAATACAATTGTAAATCGTCTAATTGCGGACCAGGGGCGTATTCCAGCATAAATTCTTGTGGAGGTCAAGTTGTCTGTTTATACATAAATGGAATAGTTTCGAGAACTGATAGTGACTGCATCTTTATATAGTGTTAGCCAATCACATTAGAATCAACCAGTCAAAGCTAATTGAACCAATATAAGTCCAGATACATGATATGTTCCGCTTTTATGACTAAACAAAATGGAATTTATATTATTGAATTTTTCACGCCAAGTTCAAACATCTATAGTAAAATTTTAAGATATTTTATAGCTATGGTATGAAAAATTCTATAATGAAAGTTATTTTATACTTTTTAGAGTTTATGTCATAATTATTTTGAAGGCGATTCTATTTTCTTTTATAAAGCATAGTTTTTATATCAAACTTTTTAGTATAAGCTATCGAATGAATCTGCATCTTTAAACATTACATATAATTGGTTAAAAGGAGGTTATTTTAAGTCCAAAATAATAATAATAAAATAATTTTAAAATTTATAATTTCATTACAAATATTGGCCTAATTCGAGACAATTAACAAGGATTAATATCACAAATTATAAGACAAAAATAGCAGAGTGACGCCTTAGATGCCTATGTATATGTATATTATCGACAATTCAATTCGAAAATCGTAATAATAAGTCTCGCTTATGTAATACATTTACATATGTATTACAGAGCAAAGACGGACAACGAAATGTTTCTCGTTTATTTTCACACTACATTAGTGTAAAGATACTCGTACATAAATATGATAGAAAATTACAATCATTACTTTTAATTTTGCCACATTATCTAAAGTAAACTTACAAAATACAATACACATATAATATAATGGTCACAGTACCGAAACCGTAATTACGAAGTAATGTGTGATGGTATTGAAGAAATGTAATCGATTATTTAATAGATGATGATATATAAAATTATGTAAGAAATTACTGGATAATTAATTAGTAATGGAATGGAAGAATAAAACTATGCCTAAATTTTGTATAAACTTTTAATAAATTATAATAATTCAGTTCATTAAAATAAAAAAGTAAAGAATTCAGAAAAATAAGTGACACATTCGATTATAAAATAAATCTCATCTCGAAAATCGGAGTAGGATTTGAGCAAAAGAAATTCACAATTTTGCTGCTACAGGCTGTTCAGTTCAAATTGAACTAGAAAAATTACCGAGTTTTCTTGCTTTGTAAAATTGCAAAATTTTTAAAATTACGTATATAAAAACATTCAACAAGAGTTGTTTATTACATATATGTATTAGTAGTAATTTTTTTTTAGAATTTGCGAACTGGAATATGTTCTAATTAGTAATTACCGAGTTCACATTAGTGAATGAGTGCTTTAGTTACCTAATTCGACTGATTGGATTTTGCAATGCTGGCGGAGGATCGAGTGGAGCCTTTTAAACGACCAAAATGCAATTGCAACCCGTATAATTGGGGACGCCCATTCAGGACCCTAAACGGTTAACGGCGTGCTAAAAATCATCTTCGACGGCTTTTCCAGGTAACTAGCAACTCACCTCTGACGTTGGCGTCGGTTGGCGTCGCGTCGTTTCTATAGTGGAGAAAAGCAGGATGTGCCCGCTTCTGTTTGGACTGCAAATCACAGGTGCATACACGTCGAAATTCCTTTCAGGTAACTTAATCACCGGATTGCATGTCCTGGATCCTTTGTATCCCGTGATATTACTGCGCGAGCACGGAGTATCCTAAACAATACAAAATCCGGGGCCAGGGAACTCGTGGATAGGGTCGTTTTGACCCTGCTCACTGTATAGAAATAAAAGTTGGTATAGTGTGAGCTCCTCGAAAACAAACAGGGTGGTAATCACACAATCACAAGCATAACACTCCCGGGGGATTCCCCTAGAAGGATGTCCGCAATGATACGCCTCCGTGGATTACTAAGGCACGGGATTTGCTTGTACTACGCAAATAGGGCGCCGGGTTTTGTCTCTTAATCACTGGCAACCGGACTGTGGTGTGATTTAAATTTTCACGGAGGAGCACCCTCTGGGTTCCGGCAACGATAGAAAAATATAAAAAAAAAAAATAAAAATACCTCCTGGAAACGCACTTGGTTCGCGTCGGGATGGAACTAAAGCCGGCAGATTCAACTAGTGGTCAGGGGACATGAATCTTTTTGGTATTTTTTATTTTTTCGTTGCTCTCCGACACGGCAGAATGTCAACCCCCCCGAGCGTAGTTCCGGTTCTTTTTAGAACGCGGCTCGCCGTAACTCCCGATCCGGCTTTGTTTTTGCGTTCACCCGTGTTAAAATTATTGCGGTGCCCCCTCGCGAGTACGAGGCCACTGGAATCGGAATTTCCAAGTGGTTGCATTCAAAGCGCGGACTGCGGAGTACCCGGTCCTGCTTAGGAATTATAAATAACGAAATCTGCTGACACCAGTGCCGTTTCTACGCATGGGTCAACCGGGCCTAGGTTCAGGGCCTTATTATAAGTCAAATAGTCCAAAAATATACAAATATCCCAACAAAAGCATACATGTAAAAAAAGTCAAGCGAATTTTACCCCGATGATGTGAATTTAGGGGAATTAATATATGTAGGTTTGTTCGTTGAGCCCTAATATCGATCAGTTTAAATCCAATTAGATAAACAATTAGATCAGGTGCCAAATAATTTTCAGATCGCATAAGATCAAACACTTTAAAACTTGCAACCGTCAACTGTCACAAATTTAATATTCAAAAGCCAAGATCTAACCTGATTTACAAAAACTTTGTTGATCAGAAAAGATCGATAATTACCAACCTAAATCAATCTCAACAAACGCGAAGCAGCAGAACAGTTTAGATCAGAAAAAAGCAATGACGGTTCTCATCGAATGCGGATCTCTTGATCTTTTCTGATGTAAATCGATCTAGATCACTTAACGAACAGACCTAATAATTGATGGTCAGCATTTAAAGCATTATTTGGTTTAAAAAAACAGTTTGGATGAGCGAGTTGAGAAACATTGTGACCCAAGAAAGACTGAGTTCCTTATTGATAATAAGTATCGAAAACGATGTATTGCAAAGTATTGACTTCAAAAATACATATAATCGACGATTTCACTAGTCAGAAAGTTCGAAAAAGAACAATGTTAATTATTGTTTGATATTACATTCATATATTTATTTTAAAGGTATTTTTCAATTATTATTAAATATACGGTTATTGTGTTTCATTTTAAAATTGTATATAATCATAAATATTATTGGATCATCTGTAAGAAATACATACACATTATATATACATACATACATATAATGTATGTACGGTAATTTTTTCATTGAGAGTTAGAGTTACCAGGTGACCCGGTTTTTTATTACATTTCCTGATTTAATTTGGTTGCCAGCTTTGTTCTTTTGGTTATTATGTTTTTATTTTTTTAGTCTGCTGTCCTAAGTTTTCTATGAAATGTCCTAATTTTTTACTTGAAAGTTTAAAAGGGTCCTAAAATTATGCAGAGCCCATAGGTTCTTAAAGTGTAGAATCGGCTCTGGATGACTCGGTGCAATAATAGCACCTGAGTTATGACACTATTAACCCGGTCCCGGCACCCTATGTGCAGAATGTTTGCCTAGAATGCCCGAAGCCCGGAAAAATTTGTTTGTTTCGTCCAATAACTCCTGGCTCGGGATGGCGGAGGGCATCAATCATTTGGCCAGTTCTATCCCTAGAGATTGCCATTCGATTGCGACAAATTGCTCGGCTGTGTTTCGTTATTTTTGCTTGTCGCAAAATATTTTTAACGCGCTCGATGCTCACGCTAACTACACCCACCGAGTGATCATTACGTGACCAAGGTTAATACCACCTAAATGCTCGGGTAAATTCTGAAAGTGAAATATTGCGCCATTGGTTCTGATGGGTGCTTCATATTTTTTTAAAATTAACTGATGACAGTGCCTTCAACATGAACTCTAAATTATTAGGTATTCAGACGTATGCTTAATTGGGTGTCACTTTAAGTCACAATTTTTGGGTGGAAGTTGGAAATTTAACTTAGTATAAACCATAGTTTCATTTTTCCTGCTCAAAAATAATTTAGATGGTATCATGGTAGATGATACTGCATAAGTTAAAATCAAATTTGTAATAATTGCTTTTTCTTTTATTCTTAAAAATTTTGTGAATAAAATAAATTACTAATTTATTTAACTTTTATTGAAAGTAAATAATATAATAGTTTTCGGGGCCGATTAGCTATAGTGTAAACCTTAGCTGCTCTGACCAAACCATAGGAGTTATCCTTATGTAATAAAAAATGCTCCAAATTTCAATAATTGACAATTAAAATGCATTTAAGTTAAAAAAAATTTGACTTTTGAAACTTATGCAGTTTCTACAAAACGTGGTATTTGGGGGTTTTCGGTGTCGTTGATTTCAAATCAAATGCCAAAATTTACGAATCGAGATGGTGCATTGTCAAATGTTGAAGTTTACGTGATTTCCAACAAATTTGGCACTTGGAGATTTTCGAGATCGTTGATTTTATCCTGATTGCCAAAATTTACGAATTCAAGATGGCGGTTAAATTTGGAAGCTTATGCAATTTCCACCAAACTTGGTACTTGGGGTTTTTCGGAGTCGTTGATTTCAAACCAACTGTCAGAATTTACGAATTCAAAATGGCGCACTGTCAAATTTTGAAGTTTATGATTAAATAAGATTAAATAAGACAAATTGATAAATTGAATTTAATTACGAATATGTCGTCTAATAAGAGTTACTCATTTTTACTCAATAAAGAGTCTTTTTTTAGAGAATCTCCCAGATTCCTCGGGCGTTGCAATTCACAACATCTGCCAGGAAATTTAGCAGAAAAACGTTTGGCAGAAATGATTGCATAGTAGGGGAGGACGGATAATGGCGCTCCGGCCGCGTCCTCCGGTTATTGTTTGCGACTGTCAACCCCTGTGCCTCCCTCATTAATCTCCGTCATCGTCTTGCAGGCCGGGCGTTTCCACCGCCTGGATTTGTTCACTTTCAATTCAGCGGAGGGTCGCTAAGTGCCCAGGTTTTCATTTTGTGTCATTTTCCACTTGCCGAGGACGAAGACCGCTGTGAGAGAACCACTCAGGCCCTCCGCCCGCGCCCCCGCCCTCCTTGAGGTTTATTTGAAGGCAATTCTTTTCTTTTGTAAAATGGAAGGTAATAGCTGGAGGTCGTGTATAACCACCCCTGCGTCCTACCCTTCCCCAAAATTGCTAGAGGATTGAGTCTAAAATTGCAAAATACGCGGGGGATCGTTAATTAAAAGTTTTTTAACAAGACAAAAATGCGGTTTTATATTTCCATCATCGGACGTTCGTTGGGCTTTAAGAAGCTCCATTTCCCCCAATTAATGCTTTTCCCGGCTTCCCATTTCGGTGCAATATCCTTTACACAAAACATCCATTCTATACTGCCCGTGGCCACCTGAGGGGCTTCGCCAACAAAATAGCCGACAGGAAATCGATTTTACAATCTGTCGACGTTCGGTTAAAATTTCAAAAAATAATTAAACCGCCTGATGGTATTGTGGTAGTGTGGTGTGGTGTATGCGCCCAATAATCAATTGTGTCGCCTATTCAGGTCGCTAAGGAAGGTTTGTCCTCCAATTTTTAGTTCAAATACCTTTCTCTTCCTCTTAAGGATGGCATATAAAAACAAAATCAAAAAAAGGATTGTATGCCGATTTTAGTGAAAATCGTTTAATTTTAATTTACCTAAGTACATATGATTTTTATATAACTACTATCCCATGATTTAAAACAAACGTGCACGCAAAAACTACAGCAACATAACCGACACCAAATAATTAATTATAATATAGGTTTATAGAGCACCTACTCATTTTAATTTTTATGATTGTACTCGTATGATATTATCATTATCTTATCTTTGATTTGGAATTAAATTATCCATTAATATCACTGTTTCACGTAATACAAACACCATTACATAAAAGTTTGTAAGATTTGTTCATTATACATATTTCTAATATTCTTCTATGAATTTAAAATTGGGATCTTTAATTGTTTGTTTGTTTTGTTGTATGACGACTAATAATTTTCGAATTTAAAGAAATTTAATTGAAAATTAATACTAAGGCTATTTAAGGTCCAGTAATTTTGAATTTTTTATCATAATCAGGAAATTCAAAATATCGAATCAAATGTGAAAATCGCAGTGGTTTTGAAATTCAAAGGATTTAAATGAAAATTAGTGTAAGAGTAATTTAGTGGCACTAAATCTTATATTAAAATTTGGAATTTCGACTCTCTAACTAACTAAATTAAGTAAGAAATTCTGAATGGCGAACTAGTTTGTCGATTTCGAACTGAACCGATTTCCATAATTGTCCACGATTCAAGATATACACCTATCTAATTTCATGAGAAAATATATTGGAATGGAATGGTGTTTATATATCCAATAATTTAATATTCAATCGTTTCGGACGTTTTAGTTATTAGTTTTAGTTATTTAACGCAGCAGCGATATTTACGAATTTCAATTTTTTAACCTATAGTGGTTTTTAGTAGCTGCTTAGTCGATAATTGCGATATCTTAGTAGAAACTGAAAATCTTTATACTTTTTTAAGATATTTTAGTTTAAATAAAGCAATTGTAGTGAAGGACAAATGAAGGTTAAATTAAGTTAAGCTTTCCAAATTTAAGAACTAAGCTTTCAGAATCGAAATTCTGCGCCAAATTTCGTTAGCACAAAATTTTGTATTTTATTTTAAATTTGTTTGGACATTTCTACAGTAGATAGGTACTATTGATTCAGTCATAACAAAATATATATATAATATAAGTAGTATACTTCTGATAGGATGAAGACAGGGAAACGCTTTTTTAAAATTTTTATGTCTGTTTCCCTTAGAGTTGCAACTCAGGGGCTGCAGACGATCTTGAAATTGAATTTGTTGCACTCAATGCATCGCGTCGTTTTGCAACAAGGTTGCCCTCGTCAAGTGGTTGAGCAGAAACCGAAGACAAGTCCCCTCCCACCTTCACCTGAGTGGCGCAACAAATTGAATGGAGATGTTCTGGCGCCGTCGTCTATTTGTCTGCTTTGAGTGCAACAAATTCCTCGCAGGGTTCAGACAATTACAGGCTCCCCGGTGGACGGGGCGTTCCATCAGATAGAGCCGGGTTCATCCATCAGCCCATTCACCTCGATCTGGGGCGCCCGCCAGGTGACGGAGCCCCACAGTCCGCCGGAGCCTCGCTGGGGCCCTGTGGGGGCGGAGGAAAGGGGCTCAGGATAGAACTGCATCAGAACCACGTCCTCGGGCTTCGTTGAACTTTGATGTCACTTTAAAGTTCGACCTCGGTGCTCCGGGCTGAGGTGCCCGTGGTAACCGCTGGGGCTCCGGGCCCTCGGTTCTGCGGGAAGCCAGCGGCCAGGGACTCAGCGGCGAAATGAAGGAAAATCCTGGAAGAGCTCCTCCTGGAGACGTCGAGGACTGTCAATGGCAATTAGGAGGCAAGTCGAAGAGCGCTTTGTCCTGCGACCGATGGCTTTTAGCTCCTTTCCGCTTCCCGTGTTTGGGCTGCTCGTAACTTTTGAACTTGGCCAATCTTCACGAAGGAGAGTTTCCTTCGTTCAGCAACTCACCGTCTTAAGTTGTTAAATTTCAAGAATTTCTTTTTACAAATGCAAACACGTCTTTAAATTTTTTCTTGAACTTCTAGATGTATCTTTTATATATAAGTATAAGTATCAAATTTAGAAAAGTAGGTAGGTACTAGAAGGACATAAGAAAAATTTGTCAATTAAAAAGTTAGGAACAGAAATATTCCACCAGTATTTAAAAGCCCAATACCCACAATCATTAATATTCGAAATTCATTAACATTATTTTCTTCATTTCTTAGGAATCCCATTTCTGAATTATTTAGAATTGGAGTTCATCTTATAACTACATAATTATACATACTTAGTTCTTTCACCAAGTCTACGAACCCTCTTTGCAACTGTGCACTGCAATAATTTTTCTGAGCATTAAGTAAGTAATGCTAGTAATAGTAAGTAATGCTAAGTAGTTTATATGGGATTAACTAATGGTATAGTAATGCTGAGCAATTTTAAGTAATGTTCATGCGATTACAGGAATGATAAAGTACCCAGTACCAATTGGCATTTTTTTGGATTATTATTACTATGTAGTATAGTAATGCATTACTATTACCTACTACCTGTAAAACAATATTCACGTTAGTACCTACAAAAAAGATTTTAAAGAAATGCGTTAAACAAATCTTGCCACAATTTGCAAACTGGATTATTGTACATTAATATTATAAAAAGCTAAAAAGGAAGCATTTTATAGGAAAGGAGTTACAATGCAAATAACTGAAAATACACAATTTAATATACAATTTTATGGTGTGTAAATATGCTTTTTATTTATTTTAAGGCATTAATTGATGGTATCTTCTCATAATATAGTTATCAAATTTTAATAATTTCCGCATTTCAATATCCAACCTGTCGAGGTTGAGGGAAAATTATCGCGATCCTTATAGTGACCTCAGTTTTATGGAATGTCAATCAAAAAATACCTATATTTTGTAACATCCCTCCATTTCGATATATATTCAGACATTTTTCAATTATCGCTCCCCAAAAAAAAAAATTCGCTCGAAATTTCAATTAAGTCGTCTCTTGCATAGCCGGCAGCCACGCGGCAGACAGGGAATGAATTTTTATGGCTTAAATTAAGCGCGTAATTACCGTAATTAATTCGGAACGAAGCCGAATTACACGACAAGTGCACAAACACAAGGAGGTCCTTTGCAAGGATAAAATAAAAGCATTTCACCATTCAGCGGCATAATACGGGAACAAAAATGCTCCCCGAAAAATAAAATAAAAAATATCAAAAAATAAAGGACCAACCCCGGGGCGCCATACGGTGCAGACATTCAGTCAGATGAAGTGATATGTCACTCCCCGACCGACACCCCATGTTCCAGTCGAATTGTGACAGGGCAAAACATAAATTTGCCCTGCCACCGGTGTCGCCGGTTGCCCGGATAGGGGCGAAAATATGGAAAAATGGGATGGGAGGGGAGGAGGGGAAATATAGGGCCACGGTCCGGAAAACATTGGCCACCCGGCTCGCCCACGAATTTGGGGATGGGAGTTTTCTGTAAAATCTGAAATGTTCGATTAGCTCCCCCCAGCAGTTAAATTGGAAAAGTTTCAAGACCGGGCAGAGTTGGCTCGACGTTCCAACTCTAAAAATGGGGAGTTTTGGGGTTTGGAGGTTCGGAGAATTCAGGGGTGTGGAGCACCCCATCCCGACATGAAGTCTAGGATGCATATTTGATTAGCTTCCGCCTGTAGACTGAAATGTGCAATGAATGGTCTTTATGAATTGCATTTTGATTGAACGAAGCCCTGCATCCAGAGATAAAGAAAGATGGAAAAATGTGCTCCACACTCGAGAACTCCGGAAGGCCCGGTTATGCTCCAGGGGGGATGAAAAAAGGATTTTGGTATGGGATATGAAATATCAGGCAAATGGTGTACAACCCAAGAGTGTTTTTCCAACATTTGAATGATGAAATTGAAATTTGCCTTTCCCGGGAATTTTTCAGTTTCAAAAAAAAGAAATAACAAATTCTGCATTATGGGAGTGCGATATTCTGTATGCACATGAAAGAACTGAAAAAGGGGATGCTTCTCTGCTTGATTTCTTCAGCACTCCCGGAAGGATGTCAGGAATGGCACAAATACTAGATCAGGAAGGGAAACTAATAAAGTGTTCCGATAAACTCAAAACTATCGCCCCAATGCAAATTTTCAGATAAAAAGTTCCTCAGATAGCAGAGTGCCGGAATGGATGAGATGACGTGAATGCATTTAACATTCTTGAGACTTTAGAGCACCACGTGCGATGCACTTCTCTACAAAGTTTTACCTAATGAAAGCTCACTTAACTTTATAGCAACTTTCCAGAAAATTAAATGCTGGAATGTGGTCTTAGAAAACTACCTCGACTAATAACATTGTAAGTTTGATTAATGCTATTTCAAAAATAACTTAGAAAGTAAACTAAATGTATTTAAACCTACTTATAGTAATGAGTTCTTATTGAAAACATTTAAATTCTTTAGACTCGCACTACTGAATTTCACCATATTTAGGCTAATAAATGTATACAATACAGTGCTAGAATTTACAATCCATTTATTCATCTATAATATTTTTGTATGGCCTAACCAGAAAAGTCAATATGTAATAACAGATGATATTAAATTTTGGGGGGAAAACTAATGAGAAGAAACCCAGTGAGAGTGAATTGTCATTAGTATTGCAATTCTGTTTGTTACACAACAATTTCGTTAAATCATTTTAGCAGTTTATTTTAGGACCTTAAGAATATTTCAATTTTCATATAAAAATCAAGTCAAACACTGTTTTAACTTTGTATCCTTCGAGAATTGGTCCTTATAAATATAAAAAATTTGAAAGTATACGCAATTTTTCAATTCAATATATTTAATTTTTAAAATTCAGTACCCCATATGAAATTACGTAACGTAGCAATATAAAAAAACACCGAATTTGTAATCTGCACAATTTATAGGTCTTATTTACTTAGTTTTATGTGATTTTAATGGAATTTAGTATTAAAAGTTCGCCATTTTGGATTGGCAATTTAGAATTCTCATAATCGGGCACCGGGCCCTAAACTGTATTTAAGCTGACCAAGCCAAGTTCGAAGTTATACTAGAACCAATTATTTAAGCCGATTAAAGAGAATATATTGCTTAACAATTTATTGCCTGCCCCGGTAGATTGGGATAAAAGTAAGTTTTTGAATGATTGATGATTGTATAATTTCGTGGTGTTTTACTTCAAATTATTTAAATATCCTGTCTAAAGGTATAGTTACCGCATTCCGCCCCAATTTCTCAAGGTCCCACTTCGTAATAGGTAGTCTAATTTCTCATATGCATATTTAATAAAGCATAATTTTATCTGTTCGCGAGAATTGTCAAATTACGTTAGATAAAATATTAAGAATAAATGTAATCATTTATTTTGTTTTTATCTTATTGTTAGTACTTTCCCTAAAGTGGACAACAGCTGAACTGTTATACGTTAACCTATAATTATATTAATAATTTAAGCTATCATAACGATAACTTAGGAAGGTATTAATCAAATCCGGACAGATTTATTATTCATTTTGCTTGTTACATTTCCCCAAAAAAAAAGTACCTACAATCACCGAAACTCGTTGAAATAAAACAATCGGGCCGAGACGAGCCGCCCATTTTCATGTCAAATGAAATAATCGCCCAAAATTCGTGACGGGTACAAACTGTCTGATTAATGGCCGTCGACGACACACGCACATACAAACTTCTTTCGTGACATTTTTCCCGCCCCCGCCCCCGACGTCATCGTCTGCGAATGCTGCCCCTTTTGCGTGGAAAGGACCCGGAGGTTAGGCGATTAACGTGCAAATTTAACCAATTTTCTCGATTTACCGCCGCTAAAAGGGCCAAAATCGAATGCCCTCGTTATGGGGCAGGAAGCAGACGGGAGCAAAAGGGTTTCAATTTCTGAGTGACTGCCACGTCACGAGTGCATCATTGAATTGAATCGAGACCCGAGTGCATGTCCATACCCTGGATGCATTTTTTAAAATGATGCCGGAATTAAAACCCCGGGTATTTGCCCCATTCAACGCCTCCGGGACATGAGGTTTAATTATTGAATTGAGTCGAGCGATGCCCAGAGACGAGGTACGTCCACTCGCTTTGAGTATCTTCGAGATGAATTGTTGATGAGGATTAATTGCCTCCTGGCATTTCTCATCAGGTTTTCTATTTAGAGGAGTCCACTTTTAAAGGGACTTGCTAATCGTCAGCCCCACTTACTGCCAGTCGCCGTCTGTCTGTCTGATGCTAGTGGCCCTCTAGCCAGTCTGGAAGGGTAATTTTCTAGGGCTATTTCGCAAATTAGTTCATTATTCGGTCAAAAGTTAGGGGTTAGAGTAATTTTAAAGGCAAAATACTGTTGATGAAGTTATTAATGAGCTTCAAAATGTCTAAGGTTCAGAAAAATAAATACTTAAAGTTTTACCCGCCCAATTACAAAAAAGTAATAAGTATTTAGCAAACTACAATATTAAAAATTGTAAAGCTATTATTTTAGTCTGGGTCTTGTTAAAGACACTGGTACATTATATCAATATCAAATAATACTCCAATTTGATCAATGTTTTTACCTTTGATTTTAACTTATGTATTTCTTAATCAATATGAATATTTCAAAATTGTTTTAGACAATACTTTCTACATTAAGATAATGGGTCCTACATTCGTTATCTCCGAAATATAATTATTTAAGCACATATCTAGTCCAAAATTTAGTCATTTTTTTATGACCTTTTTCAAACCCATTTGAGTTGATGTTGAACGACTCAAACCATTTGCATAAACACTTTTTCGAACCATATCGAGACTTTCAAAACGGATCGATAAATCTTCATTTCGATCCAGTTTGAAATTTTTCGATTCACATGGAAAAGTCCTTTATACCCTGTCCTATTCGGATGGAACTGAAAAAAATTTACAAAATCCCTTTTTGGACAAACATTCCTTGCTAAAATGTTCAAAAATTCATTGGCTTGACTCAAGACAATTTTCGATTCGAATAAAATATCAATCCGGCAAAGGGTCATAAATAAGGTAAAAAAAAACACGTTATGAATAAAAATATGGTTCCTAATTTTTAAACAAATTTATTTCAGTTATTTTTGACTTCAGGTAATTTTTTCGGTTTAAAAGGGTTAAAATCATCTGATAGAAAATTCTAATCGACTTATTTTGAAATTATTAAAATTAAATTGTAAGAATTTGCAATTTTGAAAAAATCGATGTAGGTAGTACCTAATTTTTAAGATATTTCAGGTCATATAGCAATTTGAGGAAAACTAATCATTCTCAAAATGGCAATTTTATATGATATTCATTTGAGCTCGTACAACAATAATTTCATATTTTCTCTACCAAAAATCATTTCAATTTTTTAGTTAACATGCTTAAACAAAACAAGTATATCAGTTAAAGGTATATAAATAGGTACATATATATATATATATAATAAAAATAATATAATGATAATCGTATAAACCGTTTTCTTGCAAACAATTAATTGAGACCAAAACAATATTTGAATTCCTTTGAATTTAAGAATTCCTTTTGACCTTTATAATTTTCTTGATTATCTCATTTTAAATGGTAAATCTAAAATGTTCCAACAATCCAAATTGACCACTTTAAATTTTCTGCTCACCGTCAACCCTTCTTCCTGTTGCTTTTGAGCGTAAAGCAAACGCCCCTCGGCTGTGCTTTTGAAACCGAGATACAATTAAAAGGGATTTCTTGAATCCTTCAAGGAATGAAAGAAGGCTGCCCTCAACCCCTAGAATTTTCTTTAAATCCATGCACCACCCGATCTCTGCCGGGGGGTGATAAGATGAGGCAAACTCATCCTCATCCAAATCCAGGAGCACAACGAATGCATCAAAATGCACCCGATTTGTCTGGGAGCACGAAGTCGGCGGAGGATGCACATGCCCTGGAGCTAAATAATTTCTTTAGCATTTCTCATGGGAGGGAGCGTTCGGGGGCTCAAAAGGGCTCGGGCGTAAGGGATATAAATATTTACGGAGCACTGCTTTCCGCTGCTTTCGAAGGGATCTCAAAAGACAAAAACTCACATTTAAGCGAAAATGTTTGCTAGAATTTGCTATGAGATTTCCCTTCAAGACAATCAACTGAGATGGCGTGCTGCATGCTAATTAGGGCGCATCACGACACGCCAACTTTTAGTCCCCAGCATCTTCGTCACCTTATCTCGCGAATTTCATGTCATAAGATGTATTACGCTTTCTGGAAGAGATCCCCCCGCCCCCCTCAAGAAGTATAAGAAGGCACCTATCTTCTTCAAAGGCATCTTGTTTCTGCTCATAAAACGCTTCTTGCTCCGAGGTTCCGGCACTTGCTGATAGCTTCAATTACGCCTTAATGAGATTAGCTGACTCAAACCTGCAGAGTGGGCCCCCGAATTTGGGAACTCCTTGCGGGTGACGTATCACTTCCAGGATTAAGAACATTTTTGGTTGCTTACAAGAAGTTATGACACCCCCGCTCCGTCCCAGCATCCAATCGGGCGGGGATAAATCGCGCTCTAATGTATTATAGATGAGATTTTAATACGGTAGGGCTCGTCTTGGGGAGTTATCAGCCACACCTCAACTTAGTCAACCTATCGGGGGATGTGGGGCCTGAGTTGCATAAAACCAGCTGCATCCGGACGATGCACACCACCCACCTTTGCACCTTATCTCCGCAAACTTACAGGTGAATTGGTCCTAATTAGCACTTGCAGCGAACATATGTAACCCTGTTAATTGAGTCATTCGTCGTTCGCTTCTGGATCGGTCCATGAATTATTGTGCCAAGTGTCCCATCCCCGGGCCCCGGAGCCCCATTCCCCGGTCTCATGCTAATTGCCAGTGATGACCTGTGCGGCATCTTTAAATATTCAAACAACATCCTCCAGCAAATACGTGTCGGGATGATGTGCAGTAAATGGAGTTTGTGCAAGTCAAACGAGCGCCAAACTCATTAAAAATTCGTGTTCTGCACCAGGTAACTTTTCATTAATTTCGGCACGAGGCCGAAAAGAAAATTCGTGGCGCCTGAGACTCCGTAGATATGGGGCTTATGGGTCCCCCCGGGCACCAAGAGTAAGGGAAACAGGGGCAAATTGCATTGTGCTGTAACTAGAATTGAATTAGTGATGGTTATAGCACCTTGGGATTTACATAGACAGGGGCCTGTTCCACTTTTATAGTAATTGAAAGGCTGTGAAACCCCAGCTGAAACGCCGAATTTCCAGAATAATTTTAACACTCATACCAAAAAATCATAATCGAGATTCGAGACTACATCATCACAATTAGTGATAGTGTCTATGGTTCTACTAGTTGTGATTTTAACAATACTTAAATCAGAAACAATCTTAATTTAGAGCCCGAGTGTGCTGGAACCATTAAATATGTATATAAAAGTAGCCAAATATACACAAAATTATATGCACGCATGTAAATGTGACCAAATATGACAATGATGACTGAAGTTAGGTTTTAAACCGACAAATAAAAACAATAACAACACTAAAATTTAATAACAAATATCTATCAAAGTAATCTTTCAAAAAATTTCTAATTTTTAAATTAGATAGGTACGTACTCAGAAATATAAAATTAAGTTAATTATGCTAATGTTTATTTCAGCAAGTTCCAGAGATACAATCTTAGATAAAGGTGAATAATTATTGACAAATTTATGGAAAATATTCACAATATTCATGTTGATTAGTTAAAAATTGTGTTCATAAATAGAAATCTTTGAAAAAGTACCAAAATTACAATATTAAAATAAAAGGAAGATTTAGTGAAAAATCACTACTACACTTACACTACACTTTGAAATTATTATGAAGACAAGTTTGAATTATGTACTTTTTATCGTTTTACCAATTTATTAAGACTGCGACTTTTTCTTTAATATCTCATAAACTATGAATCAGAAAACGAAACATTTTTTAGTAAGTGATGTGCTTTGCTCTTATTAAAGTTTTAAAGGACGCATTTCTTAGCAGATTAAAATGAAATTTGGTACAAAAATAGCTAGAATAAAATCTAGACTTAGTTCGTAGTTGGACTAGATCGGACTATTTAGTTTTTAATTAAAGTTGGAATTTTAATAATCTTTTTAGGCACTTTAAAAACTTTCTTAGTAGTTATTTTTGGGTCTCTTGTGTTTTTTTTTATTCATATTACCTTTTAGAAATTTTTGGAGGTTTTTAAACATTTTCAGAATTCTTTAAGTATTTGAAGTCGTTAAAGTTGATTAAACTATTCATTGTTTTTACGCTTTAAGGCCTATTTATTTTAAATCTTTTTGACTTCTTAGAGCTTTTTAGTTAAATTCAATTTCCTTACTTCAAAAATCGATTTTTTGTTTGCGCAATTTCAAAGGGCCATATCCTTGTTCGTTTTTTGGTACCTACGTTACAAAATTTTATTCGAGCATTAAATTTCTAGGCCAAATATCACCAAGCACATCGACATGATGGACCAAATCACATCCACCGGGATATTTCTGCAAATTCTAGGAATTGATATGAGACTAAATAGAAAATTGAATTTAACCAACTACACCCGAAGTTCCGCGTGCCCTCACCAATGATACCCCACTTTCGGACAAGCTCAGGAGCCCTAGGGCTTTGTGGGACTATTAATTTCGTATTACGATATCGCTGGGGGGCATTAGGGGTTACTTCGGACGACCTCATCTGGGTGCTTTGCACGTAGCCTCGTTCGTGGTCGGTTTTTATTTTGTCAACTGCAACCAGCCGGACAGGGAGCCTCCTCTGGCGGACGAGGACGGTCCGGGGCCCTTAATGACTGGACAACTATTACATAATCCCCTGCCGGCTAGTGGCGTTATTAGCAACGGATATTGCCGTCCAATTTACAGAGCAAAGCTGTGTCGCACACTGCTGTGGTAATGAACCTTTTATTGCGTGGTAAATAGCTGACCTGTCCTCAAACGGCCCCATGGCCCTAGCCCTGCTCGATGGAGCTGCAGCCATTAAAGGCTAAACACGTCCGAGCGCCCCCCACCGAGGGATGTTCCGGGGGGCGCTCGCCCGGGTGAGCTATCGTCGGAATTAGTTTTGTGGCGCGAGCCCCCGTTGGGGGCATACCGCCGCCGCGTAACGCTCCTAGTAAATTTCCTCGATATTTTGAAAATTTTCTCAAATTTGCGAAAATATTCACGAGCTGCAGCAACATCTGCTCAGGGAGTAGGTTCGTTATTCAGGCCCACAGTGAAAAGCGATTTCATCGGGTTACACGGGCCCCTTTAGACCTAACCGAAAAAGGGCACTTCGCATTCATTGCCCCGAAATGGCGCCAAATTTTCAAAGCCGTGATAAGGGCTGATTGGAGGGTGATTTACCCTGATATAGAGTTTTGTCAATTGTTTCGACGGGGTCGTGAATTCTAAACATTTTTCGGGGAAAAAACTCCAGTGGGATTTTAATAATGTCAACGCTTTAGTGCGTGTGTTTTGTTCTGTTCAAAATACTTTCTTATATTAGGATACTTTCGAGCAGGCATTCCAAAACTTGTTCATGGGACTCATAACAAATAGTTTGGGACTCATAACAATAGTTAGTTTATACAACCCTAATTCCAACCCAAGATAACATATGTTTGGTAAAACAATTTTTAGGAACAAAAAAAATATTGACTTGTAGGTATAAATAACAAAACCTCCGAGTAAAAAGTTTTTCACATATGAGGCAAAGATAGGTACAGGCATAAATACGGCCAAACCTAGCCCTTATAATGATTAAGTACACAAGCATGAAAATATATCCAGAGCAGACACAAAAATTTAAAATGTGACCTTTTGCAGGCACATATACGCGCAAAGCAGGAATGAAAGTTAAGAAATACGCCCTTTTCAGGCACATACGAGTCCATACAGCAGGTAAACAAATTTTAAAATACGCCTTTTGCAGACACATAAACTCCCAAATTAGGCACGAAAATTGAAAATAAACGCCCTTTTGCAGGCATATACATACGCGCGCAAAGTAGATACAGAAATTGAAAAATACGCCCGTTTCGCTGGCACTCTATACGCTCATGTATTCACTGCACGAATGTTGCTACGGTGAAATTAATGAAAATTGGTACGTAGAGTGTTTTTTTTTAGCATTTTTCGACCCAAGCACGGTGCGCAACTTGCTTCATTTGGACTGTTTTGGGTTTGTTAAATTTCTATGATTGCAAAGTTAATGCTATGAACTTCGGAACGCAATGTGCCCTGTGCCTCATTTGGGCTGTTTTGGGTGCCTGTGGTGGACTACATTTTAACAACTTGAATGTTTGTTCCGGCGCGCCGTGCTTCATTTGGGTGTAGAACGGTTCTGCCGTGTCTCTTTCGGGCCCATACGTTTAGGCCTGCTAAAGATGCAATTTTTTTAGATGGCAAAATAACTAAAAAATAAACCAATTTTCAACTTGATTATATATGATATTAGTAGTCTAATTTAACACAATAAAATCTTACTGCATCTAAAATGCTAGTAGCTAACTTTTTATTTATTAAAATTAATAAAATCTTAAAAATACCCTTTAGGGCTAAAAAAGCGAATGTTTTGATCTTGAATATCTCAAACTGCTTAAAAGTGTTTCAAAGATCGATCGAAGCAAGTTTTAAAGCTTAGGCTTTTTACCTAAAAGAGCATCTAATTCCCTGGAGGTTTCTACAAATTCTAAAGACAAACCAAGGGCGACTTGAGAGGCTAAATGGAGTCTAAAAAGCGTAATGGGGCTTGGAAACCTTAAACTTGAGAGGTTTTTGGGGGTGTGAGGTAAAATCTGGTTAAATTCAATTTTCCATTCAGTCTCATGTCAATTTCCAGGATGTGCAAAAATATTCTGATGGGAGTGATCTAGGCCATCAAGGTCCACATGATGAGGCCTTCCGGGTCTCCCCGTCCTATTTCCCAGCTGGATACTATTTGGCCAGGAAATTTAATGCTTGAATAAAATTTTGTGGCGTGCTAGATAATCGAACTGGGCCAGGATTGGGGCTGCCAAAGGGCTCGAGGACACATTTATCTTGGCCCCCGCAACAAGGAAGCTGCGTTGGATTTAATTTGGGAAAGATTTATGACCACCAGGACAGGGAGCAGGAACTTCCATTAGGAGATTCGTGTAATTAGCAATTTGTGGGCTGGGCCCCATTCCTCGAGATGCCTTCGGTTTATACCGAAAACTTAATTTCTTCTGTTCTCTAGCCGGGGTGCTCGCCCAGTTGACCCGGAATTCTTCCGCCTGTGGTTTTGGCATGGTCTAAATCTAAAGAAACTTGTGTTTGCCTCCTTCTCCTCGAAGAAGTTTTCCTCAACTTCTAAAAGGAGTTCCTGCACGAGGCTCCTTTGATTGGAATGCGAACGCTCTGTGGGTCAATACAAAAATATTTTCCTCGATCAGACGCAGCCGGATGCCGGGGCGTTTCAGATGCTCTGCTGCTGCTCCTTTATTGAATTTTTCAAGGAATTGAAATTCGTGAAAGGAATTCGTCGTCGCTGTTCGATCCGTCGTCACCCGATGATTTCGACGTGTTGTACTGCAGAAATTATAACGAACGGTGGAGTTGTCGAGGGCTCCGGGGGGCACGGGTTGAGACAACTGAAGGACATCAGAGCCGGGTTAAGTGGATGAAGGCCTGGAGCTGAAGCCTTCATTGAAATTATTGGAATAGTTATATCGTGACGTCACAAAAAGGGATTTTAATAAGATTGTCATTTCTCGATACTAAGTCGGTACTGGGCGACTAATTGGTATGATTCTTTTCAGAAAGTTTTAAGGAAACGAAAACAGGAGGTTTTAAATTAATATACTGATTCTTTATAATTAAAAAGATTTAAGTCTTCTGACATAATTCATTTGAAAAGTTTCTTGTTTTTCTCAATTTACATTTTAAATTTGACAACAAATATATAATATTAAGAAATACTGAATTTAATTGTTTTTTTTTAAAGAGAAAAACTTGATAAATGTAAGTTGAAATTAACTTCCGAAAAGTCGAAAGCTATGCTATTCACTCGAAAAAGATAGATGTGTTATTTACCAACAAATAATCTGAAAATAAATTGATACAAATCCATTGGTGTGAAACTGCGAAATATCTACGAATGCACCATAGACAACATCCTGACATTCCTGACGTATAAAGTACACATTTCATAAATTGCAATCCATAAGATCTTAACCAGATTACTATACCCATTTATTAATAGGAAATCAGCCCTAAGCTTGGATAGAAAACTCCTCATATAAGGTGATTTTAATTTTATTATTCAATAAAAAAAGCTTCAGGTTGCAGAAAATAGACTTCTGTAAATTATTCTCAATTGATCTTGGCATTATGGCAGATATTGAATCCATAGAGAGGCTAAAGTAAATATATGAGCTTGTAACTTCTTAAAAAAGTGCGTAAGCCAATCTGATCTTCTTATCCGGGAAGAACAAAGTAAGTCAAATTTACTTGAAAATAAGATCATCAATCAATCAATAATCAAAATTGAAAATTTAAAGATTTATATAATTCAGTTGTAAATGACAATCCAAGCGAACAAATATCTTTAATAAAATATCAAAATAATGTATTCACAATAAATAAAATTAAAATATTTTAACAAGACTTCATTTCATAAAGGAAAAATCTATCGATCGATGCAAGTTTTGACTATTATATCTAGTATATCAAACACTTTTTTTTCATAAAAAATGTAGACTTAGCGTGTTCTTTGCATATTTACACTATTTTTAAGTGCTAATTTTAATAATTTTTAATTGGATTTTTAAGAGATATTTTAACTTATAGTTAAAGTACTTTTTTCTATCTCTTTAATGGTATATTTGTCTCGATTTCGAAAAAAAAATTGGCTTTGTTCTTCTCTTGTACCTTTCTTATGTAAGGTAGTTTTAGTTGGGTAGAATTATAGGGTAGGGTAGATTCAAGAGATTTTGGTTAAGTTATTCCTCAAAATTTATTGTCAAATTGTAATTAATAGTAACTTCCTTATCTAGAGAGATAAATACCATAGAAAAATCGAAACTCTTTAAATACAATATAATAAAATGCTACCCTCTAAATAGATATGTTGATGTGATAAACGAAAGGTAAATAACTAAATTTAAAGTGTATATTATAGTTTAAAATACTGTAATTTCTTTATTTTTGAAAAAAAAATCCTTTCGCCAGACTATACATAGCTACTGCATTATTTTACAAGATTCTTTTTAATTTTTGCTATTTGGATAATTTTTGGCGAAGTAATGATGCAGACATATTTTTGATCAGCAATGAATTTATTTACTTATATGTAAAATATAATGCTAATATTTTTTTTTTATTTTTTATTTTTTTTTTTCGTATTATGTAGTTGAAAAGGTATTAAAGAATTAAAAAAAAAATTAATTCTTTTTTCATCATATAACCTTTGTAATAACTTTTCAAATTGACTAGGTTTTCTGCGCGCCCAGGGGAATATGTAAGACCTTAAGAAAGAGATTCAATTTGGATCTTTCCCAACAACGGAAAACTGCAGTTTAATGTTAATTAGCCCCAAGGGTGAAAGGGGTTCAGACCCTCACGTGGCTCAATTCGAGTGACTTCCGCCCTAATGATTCGCTGAAGGGTTAAACGGTGGCTGAGTAATTCTTAATGCAAATTAACCGCCGTCCCGACTGATAAAGTTTTCTGTAAGTCAGGGAATCGTCTGAAAAGTTTCGTTCACTTCTGCAGTTGAGTGTAGCAGAGGTGCAGCACGTTTCGTGGCGATTTATTGCATGTTTGCACCTGCGGAAGACCTGTTGCACACCGCAAGTCCAGAAAATCGCATTTTAAAGTGCGACTAATTGTGACGAAACCTGGACGAGTTTGGAAAAAGACTAACCTTCAGGGGGGCACAACATGCGGGTTAAAGTCCTAAACAAAGTAGTGGGTGCCTTCAAAGCAAATATTTTAAAGTTATAACGAAACATTTAATTTAAATCACAGGGGGCACCTTTTCTTCCCGCGTTTCCCAGATAATTCCGGGACGAAAACAAGGTAGTGTATGGCTTGGTTGTTGGGTCTTTGAGCAAAAGGAATGGAAGAATTCTATTAAGTGCTTTCGCCTAGAGCTCGTCGAAAATTCAAAGCACATTCCTCCCTTTGAGTTTTCTCGGAATTTGCAGATCGCGTGCTAATCCCAAAACAGGAGAGCGGGAAAAATTGGCGAATTTTTGGAGCAAGTTCTTTTCGCTTTTATGTTGAGCACAGCTCTGCCACTGGCGACACAATCAATTAGCTCTTTGTCTCAAATTTAATGCAATTTACGAAGACAATTTACAGAATTGATTCAGGTGCAATAAAGCTAAAGCTTATACATGTGCAATGTGCATGCTAAAAAAAATTAACAGACTTGCATTCCTTTTTAGTCCAGTACGAAGATACAACATAATGCAGACAGTCCTTATTATTTAATTATGTGTTGTATTTAGGAGACATTTATTTTAAAATTATCTTCTGCATACCAAAAAGACATTCCAATACATACAAGGTCATAATCTTAAGATATACTAAGTTCGCTTTTTAAAGAACCAATTTGACGACGAATACATTACCAAATGCCACAGAAGAATCATTATTTTTTAGGGCAAATATACCCAAATATATCACCAAAATATCTTTTATATAAGTTATGGGAATCATTAATTTTGTTTTTTACAATTAGAATGTAATGTTCGCTTCGCTTTAGGGATTAGAACTTGGATATCTTGGATTTCAAACAGGATTTTTAAGATTTGTGTATGTCAAATAATTACTCAAATTAATAATAAATTTATTTACCCATAGCTTAAAAAGATATTTCAATCGCTGCTTTTGAAATTTCTATTTAAGCTATCGATAAATAAATTTATTATTATTATTAAATTTGTTATTAAAAATGTGAGCAATTAATTGAAATATATAAATCTTAAAAATCCTGTTATTTGCTAGAACTTATTATCTATACATAATTAACCCTAGAACTGCAAACCGGGGATATATCTACCCCAGCCCCAGGCAAACAGTGTTAAACGGTTTGACAGTTTTTCAGCAATTTTAGCTATTAAAAATCAAGTTTTCACCATACAAAAAAAAGTGCATGTACTTATGAGTTAAATTACTGCTTTCAGAACGATTTTACGAACAAAAAAGTCGTGGGGTAAATATTTACCCCGGTTTGTAGTTTACAGGAAAAAAAATTGATTTGTAGTTCTAGGGTTAAGTAATTTATCTAAACAAATATAAAAAACATTTAAGTTAGCGTTGATTGTTGAAATAATGCTCAGTAAATTAAATTGTTATATTTTAGGCTCGAATTGCTAATTGCATTTTCCCTAATAATTCTATTTCTATCATTTTGACTTATATATGTACAGATATAAAAAAAAGATTTACAGAATTATATTTTAATGATTTTCAGATATTTTCCTTTATACTTGTTCTATAATACCTTTATGCAAAATTTCAATGTTCTACGTCAACTGGAAGTACCCTTAAGGTTTTAATGAGATCAGTCAGTGAGTTATTCTATCACTTAGTTAGTGAATAAACATTTGTATTTTTTTTTCTTTTTCTCTAAAGAAATTGAAAATTTTTTTTATAAATATTCAATACAATTTTCAATTAATAGAGTTAATTAATTAACTATTTAATTGATTTTATCAATCATTAATTTCAAACACAAATTGTACATTTGAAGCATATTTCAGAGACTCTCTAATTATGCATATCTGTTATAGGCACATAAAACTCATAAATTGAGGTAGATTTAGAAACTCGTCTATTAACCATTTGAAGCAAAATGTTTATAGTCTACCTATTACTCAACTGATTGTGGGTAAGATAAGGTTCTATTTTATATTTTTATATTGGAGCTTTTGTGACAAAACGGTTTTTTTTTTTCAAAAAATAAAACCTTGAGATAAAAATCAAAAGGATTTATTTGGCGCTCTCTATCTAGGGCACCAGCAGCCATCGCAATTCTTTCTGCGGAACCTTTTTTCGAATTGCATTAAACCAAACTGTCAAAAGAAATTTCTGACGAAGGAGAGCCGGAACAAGCCCTTCCTGGATCTCCGGCAATCCCTTCAACGTGAACTGAAACCAGACCGACAGCTCAAATCTCTGGAAATTTGACTAAAACTTTGTTAGGAAGTGTAAGCCCGAATCGCAGCCCACTCCGCCGCCATCCGCTCGCCCCGAAACAGTCCCGGACCTATCTAACGAGGTCGAGGCCTTCCCGAGCCCCACGGAGGAAGGTCGGGGGCTCCGCTGGCGGAGTGGCTTCCTGCCGACTTCCAGGGCTATCCGTCGAGTCATCCGTCTTGTCTGCAGTCGCTACTCAGACGTAAGGGTAGGATCCCACGTCCCGCACAACCCCCTGACTTCCCCTAATTTTATTCAAATCTCGACCTTTTTCCAAATAGTACAAATCAAAGCAAATCCCCGTGTCGGTCGGGTTGCATTAAATGTGAATGGCAGTTTTGCTGGTGCAGTTGGAAATAATAAAATTTTGATCTTTCCAAATGTACCCTAATGCAAGTGATGGGGCATTGAAGGCTAAAAGTGCAAAACTTTTCGTTCGAATCTCATTCCTTCTGTCCAAATTATGCAAAGTAAATGTTTTCATGTTTCTTTCAATTTTGATTTATTATATCTTTTTCCAAATAGAAAATAAGTAGCACTAAGAATCTAATACCCGAATGTTGTTTCCTTAAGAATTTCGTTATATTCGTCCGTCTGTCACAAATAGTAATAAATGCAACTGCTAGTGTATGACTTTGAGTAGATACTAGAAGACAGTTCCAAAAGAAAAGTGTTCGAGTTAGCTGAAAATCGAAAAAAACGGTCAAGGAATTCTATCCTTAGCATTCTACATATTTTCCATAATTATTGTATTTTTTGATAAAATTAAACATTTGTGAGACTTCAAGTTTTATTGATCAATACTCTGTTAAATTATTTGCAAACGTAAATTTTAAGATATAATATATGAAAAACCCCGACGATTCCGAACCAATGAAAAATTTCATAAAATCAGAGCAATTGTCGGTTGACTAAACAAATAAAATAATATACAATTACTAGTTGCAATTTTAATAATACATTATATTATTTATAACGATATACTAATCACTTGGAAGATAGTATATATCTACTTAATACAAATCATTTATAGCAGGCCTTTGAAAATGTGGAGCAGAGTAGAGTACAAGTATGAGTATCAGATAATCCAGCATTTTGAATATCAGTACAAGTATCAGATACGTGTACTCAGAATTTTTCGTAAAAGTATTTGTACTCGGCCACAAATTTCTTTTGTATTCGCACTTGAATATCCTGGACTTGTATTGTAGCTATTGCCTAGTCGCTCTTGCTACTGAAGGAAACAAATGTTAAATAAATTCAAAACTCATTAGGAATATTTTTATACAATTTTTAAATATATTTAACTGGCCCAAGTGCGCATTTGTTTTAAAAGTATCGTCTGAAAGAGGTCGTCTTCTTGGTGTTCATTCACTAAACCTGCCAAAAAAACTAACCTCTCTAGAGGAGCAGATGAAGTTAATATGGGATGTTATGTCGTTGAAAATATAAATATCAATAGGGATTCTTATTTGTTTATCAAAAATAAAATTCACTTGATGATTTTTATTCCTAATCCAGTAAATGAATTTTTCGTCAATTGTAAAACATATATTTGATGTAAGTGTCTATATTCCGAAAATGCTTTACTGCATCGCTGAATTTACGAAAAAAATTTAAACTGTATTTTCTTAAATATGAAAAATTCTTAAATTTGTTCTTTATTATGTTGTTAGTTGTTCGTAAAAAAAATACCAAATATTTTGCCTGAGTGTACAGACGATTACTTCAATTAAGTGAGTTCTTATGTAAATAAGAGCATACATTTTTATAAAACCGACCAACAAGGAAGGGCTTAGTGTAGACTGCGGGGGCTTGGTTCAATTTTCTGAATCCTCATCCAAACCTTGCAAGAACACATTCTTCAACCCTTTCGTAACTTACGCGAACTGCCGGCTCAAGTGGTGAAATGAAAATCGCTGGCAAGTTTTCATGAGGCGTTGGCTAGAACTTTCCTGGACTAGGTTCTAGCTCGGGAAAAATGAATATACCACGCGAGATGACGTCCCAGAAAGAAGGCGGATGGCACTTTGCTGGCCAGGCTGCCTCATACAACTAATGGCACCATAAATAATTCGAAAGGACGACATATTGCTGCTGGGAGATTTCACTGTCCCACCACCTGTTTTTGCATTCGATCTCGGAGCCCCAACCCAGTTCCCCTCTCCTAGCCTGGAGTCTAGTTATCCTGTAATAACGCCGGGATAAGAAGAGCTCACGTATTCTTTGCCCGTTTTCCCGAGCCCCACGAAGTCCCCGGTCGCCACGGTTTTAAGCCGGGCGACGATGGATCGGATTTCGTGGTCCCAGCTAACTAATGGTTATTACACTGCGCTAAGTGCTGCTCCAGGTTTGGTGCAAGCTTAGGGCTCCACTAAAGCCCCCTCGATGGCGGAGGCGCTCCTAAACCCACCCACCATTCCCGCGGTATAGAATTTCCCGCGAAAGCGAATTTTTTTTTAACTCCCTAACCCAGTCCCGCGGCTCTGCTGGGGCTCCGGTTGAGTTACTGCAAAATTTGCATTTTTGCCAAATTGAGTGGAAGAACAGGTTGCAGTGTGTGGCCGCGGTGCAGGTTGCCACCACGGCTGTACCTGTGCACCAGATTACCTGGTGGCGCTCTCTAGCGCTGTTGCTGTCACTCCCACCTACATAGAAAAGAAAAAAATATATATTTCTGCTTTGCACGGCATTAACCGAGGATTTAAATTAACTCGAAATTGAATGTCACAACAGGATGGCACCGGGGAAAAACAGATATTTGGGGGCTCTGTGCATTTTCGCGAATTGTTATTATGCCACCGTTTTGTGCCCTGCCCCAGCTCAGTGGCGGCGGCACACAGTGGTGGCCCCTTAGGGGACGCATATGCGCCCTTTTTGCGGATGCTTAAATTACCGGAAATGCTGAATTTAGAAATTTTCCTCGGGCACTGGTGCTGGTTCGCATGAGATAAGGGTAGGTTCCTAGATTAGGGACGGTCTCACTCGAGCAGGGTAAGCCCCAGCTTTAGTTGCAATTGGGTTAGGCAAACGTGACAAGGCGAGTTAATGCAAGAGTCGAGTTGCTGACTGCCGCGAGATATATTTGCTTTTTACAGCAGAACTAGGCTAACAATTCAAGGACAAACTTCCAACGAACTGGCGTGACATTCTTGCTTTAAATAGGTCAAATTTGGCTGTGGTTAATAGAATTTTGTACGTATCATACATATTACATGGTATGAGACACGTTTCCTAGCCAAGATTAAAATATGTAGTTTTCTCTCTTAGAAATAATATAATGATTTGTAAAAGACATATTGAACAAATTTCTCAAAACCGTATTAATTAACCAGTCCGTAGTTAAGGGCCATCGCCTGGGGTTTGGTTGAAATTTGGAAGTGCGCCGATGCATTGTGCAGCTCCTTCCCTTTTCAACATGAATCTCCAAAGATACTATAACAATAAAATTCTTCAATAATGTAGTATTCCTCCTTGATATCGATTAAAAAGAAAACTGACTGTTGGTTCCGAGTTTCCTGATGTAGATGGAATTTTATGATTAAATATTTAAGTTATATTAAAACACTTACTATTCAACGGGAGTATTTCATTAGCCGAAAAATTTTATCGATCGTTATTCTGAGAAGACCTGAGAAGGTATTTGGATTATAAAACTCTGCTTTGTTAAATTTCAAATCTATTGGACGATTAAATCTTTTTGGTGATATTTAAGCCTATTTTAATATTACATATGTAAATTCTTTCCCGCCCATGTTTTGAATAAAATACAGCAAATTGAAAAATAAAAAGTTCTGAATTTAAAAATAGATTTTTAAAAACAAGCTTTTATCGCATTCTAAATGTCGAACCCTTTCATTTGATACCCATATCATGGGAATGCACAAAAGAAAAATAGTCCATCATCTTACGCCGTCCGCCATATTGGATTTAGAATGACGTCACTAAGCTAGCCATGCATTGTCATCCGAACCAAGCGTGTATGCAAAATTTCACCTCAATCGGTTGAGGATAACTGCTTTAAAATTAAGTTGCAAGATTTGACCCGAACATACATACATACATACATACAAACATTGCAAGTTAAATAAAAGCTTGTAAAATAGAACAAAACACTTAAAACATACGTACCTACATATATGATAAATTGATCGAAAGCTGTATGCTGTAGCAGTATGCTGTACCTTTGCCTTTATTTTTCTGTTTGATAATTTAAACTATTTTTCATGTAATTTTAACAGAAGTCACAAAGATATAGCAATCCTAAATTCAATTTATATGGATTAAGTATGAAAAAAAATGTTCAACCAGTTCTTAATTTCGAGAAAAATAAGTTAGGAACTAGTTAGTTAGTTAGTTTTAAAAAAATCATTAAAAAATACGAGTTTATTGTAGAACTTTGTAGCGTACCTTAACTAAAATTAGAACTTATCTCCATATAGCTCGTTTTATACATCATATGGCGAAGATGTTTTTCGTGAGTGTGCGCTTTTCATCTAATGGTTAATAATAAAATAATCTTCTTGGAAAAGAATTAAAATTCACGTAGTTTGTCGAAATGTTTCAGATTTTATTTTATTTTTTTTTGTAATAAGTTAAGATTTCAGAATGAATTATTCAAGAATCTACTTCAAAGCCATTCCGGATTATAAAAACCAACATTATCGAAATATATGTAGTATAGTAGAAAAATAAATAAATTAATGTCGCCTATGATATAAATATTATGAATTGCGGAGGCTGATTCAATTTTATATTTGAAGTAAGTTAATCTACGTTTAAACTTTTTTAAATGAAATATTTTTGATTCAACTTTGTTTTACTAGAAATAAATCTCTATTTTAGGAAAGCTGAAATTCAGGACATTTACATTAATTTATAGACAGTGTAATCAAAAGTATGGAACTTTTGATCGTACACTGTACGAATAAAACTTTGAAATAAATAATATCTCAAAATTCACAGAATTAATTTTCCGAGTTTCCCTGATGTGGGTCAACACGGACAGAATTTGATTTGCACTTCTTACTAATGGAAGTGGGACTGATGTTGTGGCAGAGTGTGGTATTTTATGAAATTAACCGCCATACAGTGCTTGGGGATAAAAATAGGAATCTGCATAACCTTGAGCCTGGGGCACCTCTAACAACATAAATGGGGTTGCTGGAGCAGGTCGCCGGAGCATGCCGCAGTGGGGAGCGGATTTTGTGTGGCGTTCATTGAGTGCGGCCAACAGTTCCATTCATTTGCAGAGCAGCACAAAAGCCACTGCAGGGTTACAGTCGTCGATTATTCCACTTGAGTCGGTCCACCTCTAATTCCAACGAGCAAACAAATCACAGTCAGTCAGTCGGGGGCCCCATAATCCGCCAGCATCCGCATAAGCAATTTCGTTATTAATTTCCATAGTTATGCCGTGCCTCCGCCGGAGCAGATCCTTCCGAAGTCCCCGGTGACCTGATGCGGCAGGACGAGCTAAAATATTCATGGGACCCACGCTCGAGCAGATCCCAGTCCTTGAGGGCTGGTTGCCAGGCGTTCCCCTGATATTCAGGCAACAAAAATTAAATAAATTGACATAAGCTCGCATCATGTAATAACTCATAAATCTCATTTCAAATTTTTCATTCGAATTGTTTTGACTCAGCATTGTTCATTTGATACTTTTGCTGTAAAACATTCACTAAAAGAATATGACATAATATAGAGATACTCTGCATGTTCATGATTATGTTAACGATACTCATAAAACAGATAATCTACTGGAAAGATACTATAAATCCTATTAATTACCAAGTATAATCAAACCAAACTTTAAGCCGTTTTGTTCTATAATTTTATAGAATTAAAAACATTTACAGAGTTCCAAACATCATAAAGCTTCTTATACGTATATTATGAATGTTATATTCCTTACTTTAAATTGAAAAATTGTTCTATCATATTAAAATTATTTATACAGGAAAATTAGAGATCCAGTTTGGAAATATGTAATAAATGACATACTTTGTATTTTTGAAGTTTTTCTATGTGAATTCTAAATAATATGGAAGAGTATGGTAATTATCTCGAAAATGACAAACATCTCAACAAAAACATTTACGATTTTTGTAGCTTACATTTTTACGACAAAATCGAGCCACCTAAGCTTTACAACGAAAACAGATACAAATTATAATTAAATTTGTCCCATGGCAATCTTTTAACCTGATATAGCCGAGCAAGTTTTTGTAACTGAATTTAAATTAAGTATCAGTGGAAGAATTTCGCCAAGAGAAATTGCTCAAGACGCACTGTAAAGAAGTATATTTAATTTCTAAAACAAAATCAGAAGGCTCAAATGACTGATGATAATGAAACAAAATCTAGCATCCCAAATCACAATAGCTTATCAGCAATAAGTTTTCTCAACTGCATTTATCTCTTCTAGACTTAAGACCTCAAGTCTAAATTTTATCTAAAGGACGATTAGCACTGATAGTTTTCGGGATACATATTTACCACTATTTTAATTTAAATTTAAAAGCGTCTAAGTTTCTAGCTACAGATTTCTTTAAAAAAACCATAAAAGGATCAATAATATTCACGATAAGTAGGAAAGCTATTGTATGTAACAAAATCTACCATAATAGATTAAAAAGGGTACATATTATATTACATTACTTTTATAAGTTAAATCGCCAAGAATATTGACAGACAATCTTTAAAGTACATTTTAGTAAAAATTGCTATACTGTCATAACTTCTGGAGCTATTTAGGTACACAAAGGTTTCGATACCAAATATTATGCCTCGAATAGTTCTTATAAAATGCAGGTAAAATTTCCATAATGCATTGGTCCTAAGTTTACGGTTTCTATGTATAAATTATTACTATCACTATTTCAATTACATATGTACGTTTAAATATCTTTTTAAATTGAAACTTAGCTTTACATACAGTAATTAATTATAAATTAATACATATGTATGTGTAGAGGATGAAAGTCCTCTATGTATAATTACAATAAAAGTCGAATCTAATTCGTGTTTCCTGTTAAATAAAAGTCTACATATAAAAATTTTAAATTGGGAAATCGAAAAAAGTTGTACAGCACCAGAGTCGTGGTGAAATTCTGAGTAAACCCGGAAATCAATTAGAACCCAGGATCATGCTCATCCCGCCCCTCGCCTACAAGCTGAATGTCGAAACGCTTGAAAAGTTTCCCAGCTGCAGCCCGAAGCGCACCTTGCACCGGAGCTGGGAACTTTTCGCTTATTATTTTCCCAGAGGAGTTTAATTGCCGGGCACTCGCGCCCGGCAGCGGCAGTTAAAATAGGCGCGCACCGAGCCACTTCATTAGCGGACCTAATCGAAAGCGATTTTCACCTCAATTAGGCCGGATAAACTGTTAATCATCGGCCTAATGCAACTGCCCTCCTCGGCCTCCGCCCCCGCCCCCGCAGCACAACTCCAACTCCATCCGCAGAGTTTGTTGCCCTCGGCTGGGGCTCGAAACTCCCGGAAATTCTGAGCCTTTTTCCGCAGAAATTTAAGGGCGAAACTTTGAAGTGTTTATGGGCAACCATCAAAAAACTTTTTACGATCGACCAGGAGAATCGAAGTGCCTCGGGCAGAGCATAAATCCCGGGATGGAGCGCCCGGCATCAGGAGCAGCAGTTGTTTTGGCCCGGCCTCCAGCATCCAGGTCCAGATGACGATTATGGGGCTATCAGGCGCAGCTGTGCCCTGCCAAAGGAGTCTTAGCCCTGGTCCCGAGAGCCGGCCATTTACCGTCCGCCGCCGTCGCCGCCGGGCCCCATGACTTACAGGAAAATAATTACGGGGAATCATTTGATAATTACGTGAGGCGGCAGCTATTATTGTAATTGTATCCCCAGGAGTCAGTGCTGCCAGGGTAGTAGAAAGGGGAGCACTTGGAACAATTTGGTGCGATCAAAAGTGCCTCAGCACACCGGAATTCAAATAAGTTTAAATTGTATAATTCAAAGAAAATCGGCCAAGTGCGAGTTAAACTAGTCTATGGTGTTCTGCACTTAAGGGGACCCTTTGGTCTAGAATTTTCAAAAAATCGAAATCCTTCAAGAATATATTGTTAAATTTTTGTAATATTGACGGTATTGTACAGATATATACTTGAAACTTTAAACTTATATATTTATCTCGAAACTATTTTTTTGCTGCACGACGGGACGCAAAAAAAAACTGTTCACCCGAATCATCTCAAGTTTTAATACATTATTTAGTACACCAGTGGCTATAACCGGTAAAACTTTTTTATGTTAAAAACTTCATTTTTTTAATATTCTTTATGGCTAAAATGGCGGTGACGTCAAACATGTCGTCGTTGCGATGTCTGATTTGCGTGCAAAATATCTTCCCTTAGAATGAACCTAAAGCAATTAGGGAACAAATTTCTTGTTAATTACATTCATAATTCGTAGTTAAACCAATAACATTTATGAACAAAATTTACAACAATATTTTTCCAAACAAGTAGGTTCAATTAGAAACTATAACTATGGTTAAAATTTCAGCCAAAAATCTTGAATGGTTTTTATATCTTTGCGCACAAATGTCGAAGGGGTTGTTTCGAGTAAAACGCGTTTAAAAAAAAAGGTTTGGTAGCGAAAAAATTAACAATAATCAATTGTTATCATGACTTACTTATTAATCGCCGATTCCAGCGCCATACATCAACCCCTCAGCCTCTTCATAGAACTCGTTTTAGATACAATAGATAGATTTTTTCGACCTTCTATACTATAGGTGCTCCCCTTGAGAAAATATGAAAAATAATCGAACTGCATGAGCAAGGCTGCCGTTCGGCCCATCACGTCCTAATGGAACTGATACTAGACGGGGCTCTGGGGCTCCGGGGCTCCCGGGACGGCTCATCGAATGCAGGGGATTTGTATAAGATGAAGTGATATGGGCCGAGGCAGCCCCACAAAGGGCCCGTGTCCCATACACTGTCAAGAAATTCCGTGCACAAACAAAGGCTCCTCATGAATAAATGCATGATGGGGCTGGAGTGCGTGGGCGGAGCCGGAGCCCGGGTAAATTGAAGTTCGACGGAGCTATTCTTTTGGTCCGCCACATTTGATGCCGCCGCTACCGCCGGGTGGAAATGATATGCGCTTCCAGGGTGCACCCGTGTAACCCGGCTTCGGGGGATAACAAAAGCTGCAACATCTGAATCTCATGTATATGCAAAACATTTTCCGAGCATTTTCACATCTACGAGCTGTTTACAGTTTTTGTCCTCCCCGGTGTACGACATCAGTAGCTGCTCCATGGGTGGACGAGGGGTGGACTGGGGCCCCGAATAAGGGCGGAGCACCCATCCCCCGGGATAGAACTCATTCCCGTCGCCATTCCCATAGTTGGATGCGTTTTCCATCCAGAGACTTCGGAGTTTCGCTTCCTGTTGATATTGATTTCCACACGAAGCAAAACCGGGAAAAAGCAGAACGGGGCGGCGCGCTGGGTGAAGGTCGCCCAGTCTCAGGGATCGAAATAAAAGCAAAAATAGCTGACAATGGTACCAAGAACCCTGGGAAATAGGTTCTTGCGGGTGAAGCAGAAAAGTTGATCCATTTACCCGTTTTCGAGCTGAACAAAGCCCTACGACGAAATAGTTCGCATCGCAGGATAACTCTGGTAAAGTGCGCTTTGAGTTGAGGTTTTACGATGAGAGGACGGAACTTTCTTCATAAAACAGAAAAAAATTAAAGGAAAACGTAGGGGAATATGGAAAAACCCGCACCCAAAAAAACAAAAAGCCATCGTCGAGTACAAAAAGGGAAAAAGGGAACTCATTCCACACCAGGTTTTATTTACCGCATCCATACCATAAAAATATTATGGCAATTTCGTAAATTACAAGCTGCACCTCAACTCGATCACTAAGAACCTTTCGAATTCAAATATAGAAGTTACCTTCGAAGTGGGGCTTGCGGAACAACTTTAATGCAATTTACTAGAACGTGACCTTAATAGTTGGATTCGTCTCGCTGCAGGGCGGAAATGCACTTTTTGAATGCAGCGCGTGCCACGACCTGGACTAACTGAAAAGTTATTATGTTGCCACAGACGGTTTTACCCCTTTCTTCCCTTTTTCAGTTAATTAACTTTAAGTATGCCCTCAAACGGAAGACTGATTGGGTACGCTAATTAAAGTTAGTAAAGTTAGTTTATTTGTTTGACTTTGCTTCTACAAACGGACTCGTATTTGCTTCGTAGCAATCAGAGAGGTCAATCCACTCTAGGATTTTTACTTTTATGTTACGCATGAAGTCTGAAAATAAATAGAGTCAGATATAACATAATTTTTTCCATGTAACTCTTTAAATTTTGTTCTCTAATTTTGATTATGCTATATCTTTGAGACACAAATCTAAATCCTAATTAAGTAAATTATTTATTAAGCAATTAATTAGAAACGATTGCTTATCAGTTGTGACGAACAGAATATGCCTTTCTTCTTCTTCTTACTTGTAATGGGTAGCGAACAGCAATGTTACAATTAATTGGCAATGAAGCACAAAAGCAGCTGAATTCTAGGAATTAAATAAATAATTCTCTCATTTTTGTAAGGGTCCAATTGAAAATATTGTAATTTCTGCGAATAAAATTCGATCTTACGAAACAAAAACAGCTTACAAAAGTCCTTTTGGATACAAATTTTTTAATAAAGGTCCTAGAATTCTCACAGATTCATTTCAATAATCTTTGACTTCAATTAATTGTTCCGTTCAAAATTAAAATAAGTTGATTGAAAGTGAAAATAATTCGATTGAATTTTAACGTTTTTCTGGCGGCTTAGGACGGAAAATTCGAATTAATTAATCTATTCCAGAAAGTTATTTTTATGACATTCAAACCCAATTCTCCTTTTTTAATTGCCAATGGATCTGTTTATGCCACTTTAATTATCTGGTGATCTTACCTTTCTCTGAATTTTCGCTTCTTATTTCTAGTTTTTCCTTTCTTTTGAGACTTTAAGAAAACGAGAATGCCTTTACTTATAATAATTATTTAAAAATAATAATTCTTAGCTGATCAGTATAATTTCACAAATAAATTAATATAATATTATGAATCGAAAAAATGGAAGATATAATAAGCAATTAAATTCACGTCTCGTCATAGTAGCAAATGAGTTAAGTTGCTATACAATCAGAAATTAATTAATTAACTTTTATTGCATCGTGGCATGATGTGAAAGCATTAAAACTGAAAACCATACGATAATTGCCTATTCGAGGTTCAAATTCTCATCTGCCTAAATATTTCGCCACATATGAATATTAACTTATTGGATATTAAATCAGCAACACTATTCCAACATATTTTTCTGATGATATTACTCTGAATCGTGAAAAATTTTTTCGTCATATAAAATAAGAGAATTTTCATTTTCAAATTTTTATATCAAATGCGAAATCAGCGACCCTATTAATTTTTCCTATCTATTTTTGTGATGCAAGGTGGTGTTATATTTACCTTTTCCACAATTTGTTTTGGTAGGGCTTCGGTAAGCGAGTTTAATTGCTTTTAGAATTCAGGTTTTCATATCAAAATTTTAAGGCACAGGCCCAAATTGATAGAAAAAATTAAATAGTTTTAAAACTGTCTATCAATGAACCTCCTCACAGTAATATTGACATTTTTTAGGGTTCTATACCCAAAGGGTAAAACGGGACCCTATTACTGCTATTACTAAGACTCCGCTGTCCGTCCGTCTGTCTGTCTCTCTGTCTGTCAGCAGGCTGTATCTCATGTACCGGGATAGTTAGACAGTTGAAATTTTCACAGATGATGTATTTCTGTTGCCGCTCTAACAGCAAATACTAAAAAAAAGAATAAAATAAATATTTAAGAGTGCTCCTACACAACAAACGTGATTTTTTTTGCCGTTTTTATAGATAATGGTACGGAACCTTTCGTGCGCGAGTCCGACTCGCACTTGGCCATTTTTTTAAATATATACATTATAGCAATGCTTCACGTAAACTGCCATGGTCAAAGTATTCTACTTAATATGGGACAAGTGTCGTGACCTAAATATAGTTTCCGTCGATTCGCCTTATTTTAATGTAACTTGTACTCTTCTTAAAGAAGCTTAGTGACTTAATACGCGAGAGCAACGGAGGTAATCTCGTCAAGAGGATAACGAACGAGACGTGTCTATTCCGAAAAAAACTTTGTCGCACGTTTGCCTTGCTTCTGACTCTTGCTCAAACTTTACTTTCCAGAATTATAATAACACATCTCCTGAGTTTTGTGAAGTAAACTCTGTTAGAGAAATTGGGTGGTAAAATTAATTAGAAAAATAAGATTGAATATATTTTATCATCTTGTTTACTTAGTTATACAATCATCCATGTTGTTATCCTGATAATGCCAAAGAAAAAGAATTTTACTAAATATTCATTCAATATTTTGTTTCCTTGGTCACAATCTATTGATATTCTTCCAAAATTTGGACTACTACAAAAGGGTACACCTAAAATTTTCTTTTAAAATAGAGATTCTAAATATTTTAGAACACAATTAAATTTCCTTTATACTTTTTTGAAGAAAATTTGTTTTCATTTTTACATGTAACAATTTTGGCCCTCATTGAAAAAAAAACCGGCCAAGTGCGAGTCGGACTAGCGTACCGAGGGTTCCTTAAAAATATATAAGACATTGCTTCTTGCCAAATTTCATGATTCTAGGTCAACGGGAAGTACCCTATAGGTTTTGATTCCCTTGCGAGTGTCGAAATATACGGTATAAATGGTCGTATCTTTTGATTGCGTTGACTTAGAAGTTTGATTTTTTCACAGCTCTAAGGGATTGCAGACCTGAGTATTTGATATTCATTTCAACTTGATACCTCTACGCGTTCCTGAGAAAAAGGGTCTGGACAGGCAGACAGACGGATCCTATAAGGGTGCCTTTTTTCCTTTTGAGATTTGGAACCCTAAAAAATACAGATAGGTAGGAAAAATCAATCCATGATATATTTTCTTTATTTTAATGATACGTATTTTTCTGGATTTAAGGCGATGGTATTTTTTTTAAATAGATGCAATATGAAATACGATCTATTGCAGTCTACATGATGAAAAGATTTCAGAAAATGAATGGTGGCAAAACTTTGTTTAGAGCTCGTACACTTTAAAAAATAATATTTGTTTGTACATAGAAATATATATATAAAACACACTATACATACATGGGATGAAACGAAACTTGTGGACACGATAGAGGCCGTATTTCTTAATTGATTTTGACTAAATTTCCTATAAGTTTATTCTGCCTATAGTTCGTAAATGGGAGGAATCGCTCAACGGTGTGGGGATATAGTAACCCCTATATCCCAGAGTTATATCAAAATGGTATATTAAAATAGTTTTGATCCCAAATCTTTCGTATTTCTTAATCTTTATTAACCAAACTTAACATACATATTGACAACATGTAGTTCTAAGTGGTGTTATAAAATGCTGGTGATTAGTCAAAGAACTGAGGGGATACATCAGTTTCTAAAGTAATTTTGTTACCGCGATAGCTGTCGTTAAATGGATTTTGATATAACTTTGCGTATGCATTTATTGGCTCGATATTTAGGTCATTTAAAAAAAGTGCTGGGTTCGTTGAAGAGGGGCAGGGCTTTAGCTATATATTTATATTTATTTGTTTTTAAACGGTTCGTAATTAATTGATATTGATTAAACTCGACTAACTTCCTTTAAGTAAAAATAATTTTATCAGTTTATCACATTGAAATCTGCTTCTTCCTTCTAGTTGCCGCCGAAAGGACTTTTTTTTTCCGGCATAGGCTTTAGAATAGTGCAACCTTTTATTTAGAAATCCTTCCTGTGAAATAAATCCCAATTTCTTCTATATAGCTCCCGTTCAGCAGAGCGACCGCGACTCTTTTGTTAATTTGAAAAGGCTTAATCCAACTATCAACAATAAAAGGGAATCGCAGTCTATTTAAAGGGGAGTCAGTCGCAAATGAGCAGTCATCATTTTAAGCGCACAATAAACCCGCCAGAGCCCCCGCCGTGCTCCCCGCACCCTTAAAATACAAAATTCAATTGACACGAAAGGACAGCGGCAGGAAGGGTTTTAGCCAAGAAAACAAGGAACCTAGCTGGGGATTCTTTTCTTTATGTGCCCGGGCTCCAGTCGGAGCTCCCCAAGGGCGGCGGAGCCTGCAACTCGATCTTTGGGAGGGAGGCCAGGAGGACGTAAGTGACAATTGCTTTCCAATCTCCGCTGCAATCAGGTTGAATGTCTGCTCCTCCCCCGCATCCCTCAGAGCCATCAAACGTCCCTCCCGGATGCTATTGTGTGTTCCTCCGTTGGGGGGCGTGTGCGCGGGAGCGGCTTCAATCGTCATTTCATATAAATTCAATGTTCAACCGGGTGAAATCCGGGATAACGAGCGCATTTATCACATTTCCCCCCCGATGCAGCTTCGGTGCAGCTGGGGAAAAAAAACGCCCCAGCGCCCGGTGGGAAGTTATTTATCTGCACTTACTGCTCCTATTTTGCAGAAACAGACCGCCTCCCGCGCAGCCTCGCCCTCTGCTGGCGACACACTCGTTACAAAGGTGTTGAAAAACCTCATTGAGACTCTTCCGGGAACGGGAAAACAGAAGCGGGAACGAAGCGATGGCGCGGGGGTCTCAAGTGGAGCCCCACCGCCGCCGCCGCGCCGCCTCTGAACAAAAGGTCCCTTCTTTTCCCGGTCTTGTGACGCTCGCAGCCGGGATGCGGCGGGCTTAAGTTTTTCCTCGGCGGGCCCCCAGCGGTCCCGGTCTCATTGTCGGACTAACTGCGGCGCTCGCCCTGTCCCTGGGACCCGGGACAATAATTTGTCATACTCAGGGGATGGGAAGGTGTTGTCCCTTCAATGCTTCGTCGTCATGAACAAAGTTATTGCAATCATGATTTATGGAGCAACCGCCAAGCGTCCCGGCGCCCGGCCAACCCGAATGTGCTAAAATAGCATCCATTTTCTTCGGGAAATTAATGAAGAAAAGTTTCCGGACATTTTTTGTCCGGTCCAAATTTCATACGTGCGCTCCTTTGCTTCTTACGTATCCCCGCCGGGATGCTGCGGTCCAGGACGAGTTTTCTTATCCTAAACTCCAATGGATTTTTCTTTTCGCGCGCTATTATTTTGAGGACGACAATTTTCCACTGCGAACTATCCAGGGACAAACCAATTTTGAAATTTCGTTAAAAACTGCTCGAAATGGGACAGGACACATTTGTTGCACAGAAAAGGACAATGATAAAATTCCGTAGAGAGTTTGGGCCTATATTTTTTCCACGTCAATTCACTAAACTAGTTTTAAATGAAAGTATGTGTAATTCTAGAAGAATAAAACTTGATAGAAAAATTATCATCTCATTTAAATGTAAGGGGTTTATAGAGTTTCCGGTAAAACCACTTATCTAAATTTTTTCGAAAATTGAAAATCATCATAGTTTAGGCAAATTTTTAAAATTCAGTAAAACTACTGAATTCTAGCAATAAATATTCTTACTTCAAAAAAATGTATTCTTTCATCACCAAAGTAATTCTATTAGAACCTATTGAATTACTTACTCAATGTATTCAAAATAAATTTGGCATATCGATACTGTATGTAACAATGTAGCTTGAACTACAAAGAGGCAGTTTCTACATATTAGGGATTATGAAGAAAAAAATATAATGTTTAAAGTTGTAAGATTAAAATAAAAACCCGTTAAGACTAAGTAAACAAAAAAATTAATTAATTGTTACTATATCCAAATTACAGAAAAACAATTAAAACAAGGGACTGTCGATTTTGTTTAAGCGTTTGTATTTCATATAGACATAGGTTTAATATTAAAATAATACATACCTACTACCCTTAAACTGTGCACTCAAAAATATAATTTTTCAAAATTTATAGAAAAACGAGATTAGTTTAGAAATCCTTTTGCATGAAAAGGTTTTCATATGAATTTAAATAGCTTCCATTAAATTAAAGAGGAGGTTTGTTCGTTTGCAGGATAGATCATTAAAAAGCTGATCGATTCATTTCACAAAGAAATTGCTTCAATTTCTAGGAGCTTTTGCTCAATATGTCTTTGATGAAATATGTTCATTTTTTATTTTAGCAGCTCTGCATAAATATAAATTACATCGTACCTATGAGGTTCATACTCATATTCATGTGATATAATTCACAAGTTTTTGCTTTAAATGCGACTCTCCAAACACATGCTTAATTAAATTAAATTTACAGCAACAAAAAAATTTTTTTTGTTTTTTTACACGGAATATATTTAATCTACTTATTGCAAAATATTAATCATCTTAATTCCATGTAGGTTAGAAATTGGAAATCAAGTTTTTTCTACTTCATGTCTTATTTTGGGGCACCATTAAATATTAAATTATAGAATTCATTTCTTTACGCTGCTTGGTCTCTGAGAAAATAGGTTGTGAAAGACAGTAACCAGGATTCTTTTAGTGTGTTATTTTTTATTCTTAGATGTAATGATGATATGACATAAAATCATATTCACTCAATCGTACCTACATATTTTCAAATATCTCATGCGAGAAAATGTTTTCATTTTTGCCAATAAACCAAAAAGTTAGTAAAGTAAAAGCTGCGTCTGCTATAGTGAGGAACGTTTTTTGGAGTCTCGAGTAGGTGGAACAAAGGATGATGCCAGTAAATGTATGGACTCTGGTACCCGGTCCAATAGCTATGTGTAATACATCGTTGGATAGGTCTTTTTGAGCTGAATAGAAGTCACTATGGCGCCTAGTTCCAAATCCTTGTCCGTTCAGAGTTATACTGTGCTATACATGTTTCTCATTACCATTTTGCGACTATTTTTTGATATATGTAATGATATATCATTAGAAAGGTATTAACGGTTAAATCAAGAATTCCGATAGCGCTTGTCTTGATTCCTTATCCGATCGGAGTAATATAGCCTTAAGCAGTAGGAATTTTTTTACGTTACAGCGCTCCTTTGAATTTTGATTTTGTTAATAGTTGCTCATTATAATAAAATGTAACCAAAACAAAATGATAAGGCATTTTCAGTTGTTTTTTATTCATTAAAATAAAACATTTCTTATTCATCGTCTACTATTACGTCGTTAAGGTACTTAGGGTACGCCAGGCGTACGGGATTTACAGCCCCTGCCTTATTCCTTAATACGACGTAATAGTAGACGATGAATAAAAAATGTTTTATTTTAATGAATGAATAACAACTGAAAATACCTTATCATTTTGTTTTGTTTACATTTTATTATAATGAGCAACTATTAACAAAATCAAAATTCAAAGGAGCGTTGTAACGTAAAAAAATTCCTACTGCTTAAGGCTATATTACTCCGATCGGATAAGAAATCAAGACAAGCGCTATCGGAATTCTTGATTTAACCGTTAATACCTTTCTAATGATATATCATTACATATATCAAAAAATAGTCGCAAAATGGTAATGAGAAACATGTATAGCACAGTATAACTCTGAACGGACAAGGATTTGGAACTAGGCGCCATAGTGACTTCTATTCAGCTCAAAAAGACCTATCCAACGATGTATTACACATAGCTATTGGAGGGGGGTACCAAAATTTGCATCATCCTTTTAATAATTGTGCCAAATAATAAGATAATAATATAGTGCAAATAAATATCCTATGTCCCAGTTTGTGCCGTTTATACGGATAGTCCATACTTTGACCTACAACCTGTTTCTAGTCCTGATTTGGACTGTCGCATAAACGTAGCCAGTATCTTTAAATTTGAGCTCATATTTTTATGCCTACAGTACTCAAACAAGAAAAGGGTATAATGTAAAAAAATATGAAATTGAAAAGTAAAATTAAATGTTTAGAAAGCTCCACTTTCTAAAAAGTAAAGAAAGAATCATTCTGTATCCGTTCTTTGAAATATTTATGAAAGTGGATAATTATAAAATGTAATGTTTTTTATTAAAAGTTTGCTTTTCATCGTTATGATATGATATGTGGAATAGATGTCGTAGAGGTTATAAATAATAAACATTTTGTTGCGTTGCTCTAATGTTTCACTGTATTTATTATTTGACTATAATGCTTTTAAAATTGTCTCAATGTACATGCTCCAAAAACTTTAAAAGTTCTAGAATGTGAACCCGGGGTCACCGAAGTTTGGAGGTTTCCCTGGGCATGCTAACTGCTCGGAGCCAGGGCGTGGAATTAATGACGTGGCTGAGCAGCAACTTCCTGGAAGAAAATCTGTTTAACTGCGAAAGTTAGGCACCGAAATGACCGGTCATTACGAGGCACTTAAGAAAGGCTCTTTTTTTCCACTTGACACAAACAGATGGCGCCATTACGGGTGGTGTCATTTTCGGCATTCCTAGCATTCGGTCACGCTTTATGGTACCTATGCACCGAGAGGAGAAGTGGGGATATGTGGGGATGGGAGGGGGCGGATGCCTCCTGCCCATTGTTCGAAATCTGTCTTTATTCTTTTCAGAATCTCGGGTAAAAATTTTTCATAATTTCCCGGCTCTTCCCATAAATCACGGTGTTTGGGCGGGTAGAAAGAAATTCTGCAGGACACACTGAGCCCCCCACCCTCGCCCTGCGCAGCCAGGTTAGTATGGGGCGGCAACAGTGGTAGGAAAGTGGAGGGGAAGGTAGGGGCTTGGGGATGAAGCCGGGGTGCTGGAGGCCCATTGCGCCTCTTCCGCTCTCTTATCGCGAAGTCGTTTAATTGAGGGAAAAAGTTGAAATTAGTTCTGAAATTTACGGCATATGCAAATTAATGCTGGAAAATGTGGAGAACGGATGGCAGGAGACGCGGCAATTTTTCTTCTCCGGGCGAAGTAAGCTCGTTCTTTATTGTTATAAAGCCATCTTCCGGCAATGGTGGCGTCCTGGAGGAGCCCCATGCGGGTCGACGCCCCCACGGCGCTGCAGGCGATCCAACCACACAACCTGCGGGATGTGGCGCTGATTGAATTTTTAATTAGAGCCGATTTTTGCGCTACCCGAGATTTATGATTTTTAGTAAGCGAGCGCTTCGCGATATGGCGGCGCGGCATCTTTCTCGACCAACTCGCCGGCCATATGCTGCGCGATAAGACGTCGTGCTGGTGCATGAAAATATGGCGCGGGGTTGTTTTAAAATATTAAACAAATAGCTCCGAGTTTGGCGGGCTTGTAGTAGATAAGAATTGCGAACACGTCACGCAGACCCACGAAAGCCCCGCTTGAATGGTTTTTGATTACGGACAAGCGTGTTTACTAGTTTTGTAAGTAACTGCCAGTACTTCATCATTTCTAAACTCTTAGATTTAGCAATTATGAGTAAATTTTAGCCTAATCTAATGGCTTTCTGCAGCTAAAAAATTAAGATTTTGTGAGGACAAGGAATAGCGATTAAATGTTTAGAGTAAAGTGGTCAACAGCAGACCAGTAATTTTTGGAAATCGCATGTATTGTCGAATTGTTGTGATTTTTTTTTCTATAGATGAACTGATGAATCTCTGGGAAGTCTAAAAAAGAAGGAGATATCATTTTTTTTTTTAATGGCATATGATCCATTGCGGACCAGAGGTGGTACACAATGAATCATCATATGGTAGAAATTGTGGTATAGCATGTATGTATAAATTCTACGATTCCCAATAAAATATATACTCACAGTATATTACAAAAGAATAAAGTCTTTATTTTACTTAACATACAGAAATTTTAAAATTAAGGATAGTGTGTTTCTAACTTTTCTTTCCTGGTTCATGTTTCTGCGTTCAGCACTTGTGGAATCACGCGAAAAGTTGAAGTCGCGTTTTTATATTTCAGAACACTAATCCACTGATAAATCACTTCCCTCTATACTTGGGTCTTAGTTACAAGTTCGTTGACATTTATCCTCTAATTCACAGCAATTATTGACTTTATCTAAGATTTTACACTGAATTGAAATTTATGTATGAATAACAAACATTTTTTGGATAAGATTTCAAGATCTTTTAATATTCATCACCATCATAACATGTCCTAACTTTAACCCCATCGAAAATCTGTCGGCAATCATAAAAAGAAAGTTGTCCAACTATGTCGAACTACTTAATGGAATTAATGAACTTTGGCGAAAGACAGATAGAACAGGAGTGGAATAGTACTTAAAAATATAATGAATAATTTATATGAAAATATGCCAAAGAGAGCACAGAAGCTAAGGAGGTTATGGGCAGACCACTGAGTGCAAAAAGGGAGCAATGCACTGGTAACACAATTAATAATTTTTTTGCCTTATGTTTTCTTTACACATTAGTTTGTTTTTTTTTTTTTGTTTTCTAAATGTAAATGCAATAATATAAAGAAATCGAATTAACTTAAACAAGAACTGGCAGAGTTAAAGGAAGAAAAAACTAGAAGCTTAAATAATTGGTCCATAAGGAGTTTCGTACTTGAAGTAAAAACAAACAAATGCAGCTTTTTCATCAAATATCGCTAATGAGGTATCAGCTTCTGTAATGGCTTTACTACAACCCAATTTTTTTTTGTAAATGTACAAATCACCTGAAAATTTTAAGGTTCTAAAACAAAGAATATATATCCCACATAACCTCAAAATTATTGCTGAAATGTTTTATTATTATGTATAGCGTTTTAAATTAATATCTATATAACTCTGTTTTTCTCTTAGTGTCGTATTTGCCTATAAATACAGAAAAGAAAGCAAGCAGCTATTATTTCGTTGTGTCATATACAAATCTTATGGAATATTAAAGACTCAATTGCTCTTAACATTTTGGTTATTGACCATAACGTTCTAGATTTTGTCCTCAAAGACCAAATGGAAAGAATGGAAACAATCCTCTTTTTAAAGGAGAATAATATTTCAAACAGAATAAATCTTCCATTTAGCATTATCGAAAAAAGAAAAAAAAAATATTTTCTCAAAAACATTGCTTTTCAAATCAAAATTCAAACAAAGAGGGAATATTTAAATTTGTTCCCTTCGACTTCTTATCAAAGCGGTCGTAATGGGGCCTCGTAATGGGAGCCTCAATGGCGCACCTAAGGACCTTCGTGTCCCCTCGATTGGCATTCAACAAGTCCCTTTACATCTGGTAATGAATTTTCAATGAAAGACCACTTGTCGTGTGTATTTTCGTACTTTAGGATGAAGTTCTCAAAACCATCGAAATTGCGGGCGTCGACGTTAGCCGTCGGTCGTCCCGTCGACAAGTGCAGGAGGCAAATCAAATCGAAGTTCGTCTGGGCGGCGCAATAGAGTCATGTCTCGCCAAAAGCCACAGTGTCGTCTAGACGCCGCCGCTGTCCGACGCCGACGTCGTCGTTGGTGCCGAAGAAAACGAAGACGTCTTTTGGGGGGTTTCGCGTCGTCTTTCTTGACGACTAGCCTCAAGTTTCTACTTGTGGGGCAGGGAGGGCTGTCGGAGTCATCCCTTTGGCTCATTTAAAATTTATTGAATCTGACGTATGCATAGGGGGCTCCGCTGCTGTTCGTCCGGTCCTTTCGGATTTTGAAATTATTCTCTCCGCCTGAAAGGCATTTGCTTTGTTATTCAAACCGAAAGGGGACTCGCCACAGTGAGCCCCATCCGACGACTCCATGCGATGGGGTACGACGCGGTGGCTGAAATAACTCCTGTAGAGAGAGTGATGAACCCATTCCTGGATGGGATCAACGTGACCTGGACAAAATGATAGGAAACTTCCAAGTGTACGGTCCATTAGGTAACTGGGGGTTGAACACATGTCCGTCGAATAGCCCATCCCCCAGAACCTCAGATGGACTCAATGGTTGCTATATAGTAGAGGATCCGGGCCGGATTCCCGGATATTATCCCTAACCGAGACCTGCCAGTGTCCTGTCGTACGGAACAGGTAGTTCGAAGTTCTAGTTCAGCATAACGTACACATCCGGGAATTGCAGACCAACCCGGCTAAAGGCCGGCTTACACTATAGCAAAAATTGCAATTTCAGCCTCTCGAATGAAGAGGAACTTTTGAGGTCGTTAAACTTCTTGAAGAGCTCCTCTCCAGTTGCAGAAGAAGTTTTTCCATTTTGCGAAAATGTTTTGATCTTTTGTCGTAAAGTCCTTGTTTTCGAAAGGAGCTGCTAAACGGGCGATTGAAATCCCAACCCTAGTATCCGTCCCAGGAATGAAGTCAACGATGGCTAAGGTACCCGAGAGCCCGCCACTGCAAAATATTCGAAATGAGTTTATCTTGGTAGAAAGAATTCCTTCAGGTCCGCTGCACAGTCCCTGCCTGGAGAGTGCATTCCCGTGATGCCGGGGCTTTGAGATTTCTTCCGGTCAATTTCCATTCCCAGAACGAAGGGATGGGGCACTTTTGACGCAGCCACAAAGAGCACCGCTGGGCAAAATGTTAGCCTCTATGCGAGGGCACGATCTGTAAATGGAATCCCTATCCCGGGGTGAAGCAACTTTTCCTGTCAGTATTTTACTGACTGCGACGATAATGCCCCGCGCCCGGCCAGAACGCCACTGGACATGGGGTGGACGAAGGAATTTCACCTGCACTTCTAGGAACCAGCCCCAAACCGCCTCCCCAGAATATGAGCAGCTGGAGCGTTACAAAACCCCCGAATGGGGCTACCGACGCCGCTGCCCTCCAGGGGACCATTTGATTCCATTAGCCTAATGATGTGTAACAAACTCCCTTATCACAGGGGCATTTCCCGCTGAGGATGAATCCAAATTCGGGAATTGATTGGAAATCGATAGATGCGTCGTCCCTCATGCTTTCCTGGCATCGATGGGAGTCGTCGCTTTTTAGAGTCACGGTCTCGGACCATACTCTGGATTAATAGAGTTGATGCGACCTAGACTTTAAATTGAACCTACTCGTGAACTCTAAGCCTAAGAGGTTCTTTGTGAGAAACTCACCGAAGGGTCTTTTGAAAAGGTGCAAATTTGCATCGAATCAAAAGGTTTCAGAATAAAGTTTGCCGATAGATACCTATCCTATAGAGAAATTGTAATTCTTGAAGCAGAAATGGTAGCAAATTTTCCATCTGTTTTGGTTCTGTTACTAACTAGAAAAAAAAAACAATTTACAGGGTTAGGCAGATTATCTGTTACTCGACTTTGCACTGCAATATCTTACACATGTGGCAACACTTTTACGTGATTTTTTTTCCCCCATTTACAACAATTTGGTTCTAGACTTTGGACATTTCAGCAGGACTCCGCACCAGCCCACAAAGCGAAAAAAACTCAAGAGTGGCTAAAAAACAACATTCCTGACCACATTCCTCACGATGTTTGGCCACCGAATTCTCCGGATTTAAATCCATTAGATTTCTGTGTTGGAGTATATTAGAGGCCGTCAGTCACACACGCCATACAAGTTTGGACGCTCTTGAAAAATCCCTTCGGTTGGAATGGAAGAAAATACCACAAGAACACATTCGAGCCGCGTATGACTCCTTCTTTGAGAGACTTGATCTTATAATTCGATTCAAAGGTCAACGAATCGAAAATTGATGTATATTTTCCTAATCTATGTTTAATTTACTACGATTTAAAAAAAGACTAATATATTATTTTGATTTTTTTGTGAGATATTGCATCTTTGAATCTGTAACAGATAATCTGCCTAACCCTGTAAATTGTAGTTTTATTACAATATTAGTAAAATTATAACTGATTGTATTTTCAAAAATTGTATAATACTATGTTCAGCAAATATTCTACGAAATTAGAGAATAAGAATTTCAAGAGAAGATTTAACTTTTAAAAAAGTTTTTCTCGAATCCTTCAATGCAGGCAATTTAACTTTTCATTACATGAAAACTTAACATGGTAAGGTCCCTTAAGGTTGTTTCTTTACTTTTATTACCTTGGCCAAGGACCCTTAAGGTATTTTCTTTGTTTTTTTTTTGTCTTGGCTGGCATCGATTCCAAAAATAACGGATTCGATATTGTATATATGTAAGTTTCAATAATTTTGTATATTGACCTTTAATATAATAAAAAATATAATTTTTAACTTTTCAGTTTAAGTTTACCTATACATATAGGTAAAATAATAAAGTCGTTTTTTATTTTCTTGTAATAATTATTTTTCTATGTTATTATTTGCGGGTTGGATGCTTAGCCGGTCGTGAATACAGAGGAAGCGAAGCAGTGACGGAAAATAGAGGTGGAATATATCCTTCAAATTTAAATGGGATCACCCTCGAAATATGTCCTATTCAATAAAAAAATAATTATTAAAATCTGTTGACAATCGGCGAAGAATTCGCGTAACATACACACGCAAAAATATAGTCGAATTGAGAACCTCCTCCTTTTTTGAAGTCGGTTAAAAAGAAAAACTAAAACCTAACCACGAAAAAACGAACGAAAATATTTTTGTTAGATATCATAGCCTGAAATTCGTCTTTAGACTAGGAATTTAGTGTTCTAAAGCTAAAAATATTTAATAATTCACTGCCCCAATAAGCAATGTACTGAAACCAAATCTATAACATAAACTGCAAATTCAAATATGATTGGTACCTATGTACATAAAAATTGGGTTTTCATTAAAGTTTCACTTCCATAGTTTTTTCTAGAATATGCTAAGAAATCCGGAGATTTTAATTGCATTTCTCCAACTATCCCGCTTAAGAGAGAAAATAGAAGGGTTCGTTAACAGTCAGCGTAAGCTCTTTTATAAAAAAATACATATATGAAAAAATTACTTTTGTCATATTTTCTACTTTAATTAAAAGAAATCTGCACAGGCGGCATCGAAATAACATTGCCACCTGGTGCCAGCGTCCCGAGGGCGCAATAAGTGGTTTTAAAAAATATTTTCACAGCCCAGAGGAGGATCGGCTTTGCATTTAAATTTTCAACAATTTTTCGATTTGAAATTCAGCCTACCTGTTCGACGTGGCGATGACTGCGGAGCATTGTTACTATGAAAACGGCGTCCCTCTGGTGGTCTCATCTGTCGCCGCCCGGTGCTCCCTTGACTTCCTGAATTTCTTGCAGTAAACAGGAGCCCCAGTTTTGGGGCGCATACACCCCCCTCGACCCTCACCGTCCCTTTGCTAGTCGTTGCCCTGCACATCGGGGAGTCCCTGGAAAGCTGAAAATTTCATTTGCATATTTATGGGTGAATGTTTTATTAACCAAACGACTGCCTTTTGCTGTTTCAGCTGAGATCCGGGCCCCTAAATTGCATAGGGATGAGACCCGGCTGCTGCTGCCCGTCTGGACCAGGCGCTGGAAAACGAAACCGGCGCTGCGGGTCCTTCTTGAAGTGCTTGCACGCCACTCAGCGTCGCGGCGGCCACTTAAAGTGTGGCTCCGTGTGGCCGAGGACTGTTGAAGCGCCTGAGAAAGTTGACTTCGGGCGCAATATTTATGCTCGACGAGCTGCTTACATCTGACTGCGGGTGCCCAAAATTGAATTTGTTTTAAATTGAATCGGATGCTGCACGGTCCCATAAGATGGACCAGACATTCTCCCGGTCTTGCATCTCTGGGAAATTCTCAAAACAAATTGGTTATTTGGGCGCATCTAACAACATTGTTGGCTAGAGTAGGAAAAAGGAAGATACCTAAAAATTTAGGACGTGGGAAATGTTATTGAAATTATGTGTTTAATATCGCTTTTAATTTCTCGATAATGGAGAAAACAAAGAATATTAATCTAAGACGTTTTAATAATTTTTTAGTAATAATTTTGTTGTGAGAGTTCGAACGATAGTTAGGTATCCAATCAATACTTTGTAATTCGATACTCAGGTATCGAAAGAGTAGTAATTGATTATTCAAGAAAAAAAAATCAAAAGCACGATTTCTATGAAACATTTTAAAGTCGTTATTTTCTATGAAATAGTAATATGGTTTAAATAAAACGTTGAATTTATTGATAACATTCTAGGTACATAAACAAAAAGTGCCTGATCGAGGAAGTTTTATAATTGATCAATACTTCTTTTTTTATAAACAATTATACACTTTCAAATGTCCCCATTATGTTCAATTTGAAGAAAATATAAAAGGTTTCGATAAAGTGTTAAACTAATAATTTTTGTTGCGTTGATTTTGGATAAAACCACCTCGAAGTTTTGATTGTCAATCCAAAGCACTATTTTTAAAAGAGTATTCAACAATAACAATCCAGTAGATAACTTGGGACCGATTAAAAATAATTGTTTCAAAATTACTAATATAATAATTATTATAATGATAAATACTAAAAGTATACAACTGTTAATAAAATTTAAAAAAAAAATCATATTTTGTGTATATAAAGCGGTAGTGACAATACATAATTAATAGATTATTTTATATGATTTTATCATATCGATTATTAAGTATTTGTTCCGATGCAATCTCTACCATTACTTTAAGTGCTGAAAAACTTTATAATAAAGACATATACAATACATACATAATATGTACATACATTAAAATAAATAATGTTGATGGATTCAAAAAGTGTTTCTAGATATAAAATCAGTAGGAATTATGGAATTACTCAATGATTATATCAACCATTATTTGAATACTTCGGTTTAAGCAATTATCGAAACAAACAATTTCAAAATTCTATATTATTTTGAAATAACGAAAATCTATTAAATTACATATTAAAATTTAAAAATAACATATTTCACGAATGTTTGGAGTGAATTGTAAATATATGTTTTGAAAATCTAACGACGTAATATTTCATTCCAACAGGAAGAGAGAGTATCTGACACATTTTAAAAACGCTTCTATCAGAACGATTTAATTACTTCGTTTCTAGAAAGGACAGAGCAAAGCTAGGGTAACACCACAAAACTCAGCTCTATTCATTTGTTGGATAGTTGGGATTGTCCGGACAGTGGACTGTGAGATGCACATTCTGAAAGAAATATGGGAAATGCTTCCGGGTTAAACAGGGATGCACTTGCATTGTCAACAAATGCATGACTCCTCTCCGGGAGCCGAGTCACAACCCCCAAGATCCGGGACATGTTCGCAATGCTCATAATCAAGCAGCGCATAATTTTTCCCGGGGACAAGAGACTTTCAGTTGCAGCTGCAGAAACTGCAGAAACAGAGAAATGTGCAGAATTACATCTGGGCTGGAGTTGCAGGTAACTCTGTCGTGTTTTATCACCCGTCTGCAGTAAAAATTAGCTCACCTTTGTAAACCGTCACTCCCGGTGAGTCTGACTAATGCAGAGTAATGAGTTTTTCAGGTAACCGTCCAGCAAAATAGAACCCACCCCCGCAACCCTACGAAAAACCTAATTTACCTGGAGGACTGTTGGAGAGGGCCAAATTTACGAACAGAACGATTCCGTGGCTCGGGGAAGTGCTTCCCGAGGTATCGTGACTGCATTCGATCCCCGCAAAAACCTCGCCCTCGCCATTCCTACCTAAGTCTGATAATTTAAATGTTATACCGGCTTTATAAAATGTTAATTAACATCCACCCACCCACCATTTTAACATCTACCCACCCGCCATTTTGTCTGGCTGTGCCTGCTGCAGGCGTTTTAATGCAATTTTCTGCATTCAGAGTTCGTAGTGTTGCCGCGGGAGTGTTGCTCCGGCTGCACCGATACTCTGCATGGAGTCGTCGTCTTCGTTTTCGTCGCAGCAGACAATTGCCGGCTCCTCCGACGACAACATCTAAAAATTTCAAATTTATCTTAACCGGGGGGTCGGAGCATCCCCCGCGCCTCGTCGTGATGGGATTTATCTAGTTGTTGTAGGGCGCATCGCTCCCCAGATAAACAAGCTCCGGGGATGTACCAAATGGAGAAAAGGTTACAAGCCGTTGAATAAATTGGAAAATTTAGTCCGGATACGTGCTGACCTCCTTTGTCTCCCGACAGCGGCGGATTCTCCTGTTTTTACATCGTTTGAATAAATTCCCTTTTGTTATCGCTAGCTGCGCACGTTTTTGTTGCTATTATTGTTTTTTTTCCACGTTGTTGCTTCGCGGGGGCGGAGAGTGGGTTTACAGTGGGTAAGGTAAACCCACTGACCCACGATGGAAGCATGCTGCGGCACACTTGGGCTAAGTTTAAGTGCGGAAAATAAATTAAAAAAATTGCGAATTTCCAGCTTAACTCAAGGGATGGTGCAGAATGACTGGGGTGCAGTTTTTATCCAAATTTCGCTCAAAATTTCCATATAAATCTTTGCAACTGTGGAAGCAATGCGCATTTTAGAACACTAAGCGAGTACCCATGCAAATCTACTTTTAACAAACCATGAAATAATCTTTAATATTTTTTCAGTTAGAAATTTAGCAGGGATTATCTCTCGTTTCTGTAGCAGAATTGTATTGATTCATAATTAAAAAATTATATCACAATGTTTTGCGGCAAATGTATACAAAGAACTTATTTTATTTCAATTGTTAATACAAACTCTACTCAATTAATAAAAGTTTTTATAACTATTAACTTATTATAACCAAATAACAAACTTAAGATTAATGAATATAATATGTACCTACAAAAATAAAGCAAAACAAAATAAAAAGTGAAAAAAATATAAATGATAAGAAGATAGAGATCAATTTAAATCAGCTGGTAAATAATTGTCAGATCAGATTAGATCAAACAATATCCTAAGTCTTAACGCATGCAAATCGTTCAGCTAAGATCATCAATTGTCAATTGTAAAAACCGTCGAGAAGACGAAACAATTTGAAATTATTTAAAATTAAATAAATTAAATTAGAATAAATTGTTTGCCTCCTAAAATGAAACAAATTGTTTTTGTTCTTCATAAATAAATTGGCAAATTGTCAAAACCCCTGATCTGAGCTGATCTACAAAAATGTGTGAATCGGACAAATCGATAATTATTAACCTACATGGATCAGGCTCAACGAATTGATCAGAAAAGAACAATGACACTTGTCATTGAACCCAAAACTCTTGATCTTTACTGATCTAGATCGATTTAGATCAGTCAATGAACAGACTTATTTACAAATTTCTGTTTGCGATTTACTCCGATTTTTCAAAAAATTATGAACAAACTCTTTTAGGCTATATATGTATATAATACCTATATATTTATAATTAATAATTTAGATTAGAGGAGAGAAATACTATAACCTTGTTAAATATACAATGAAACTTATAAAATCGATTACAAGTTTTAAATTGAAAATGTTTTGTAATTAATATTTTGTACTGTAAAACATCGAATGTGTTAATTCACACTGAGAAGTTAGAGTTTTCCAATGCCACTTTTCTTTGAGTGTTCATATTAATTAATAATAATAGTTTTGTAGCTTTTCGGAAAGTGAGTTGCGTGTATATTACATTGTGTTTGTAAATTCAATTAGCTTATATCCACTATTATAGCACTTTCAGCTGCACTTAATTTTAAAAATACAATAGTATACAATAACAGTATAATACAAATTTATTATCCTTAAAGAACAGAAATGATTTCTAGTGATACTATTATTATGGTGAATTTCAAGTGTATTATCTCTGAACTCATAACACATATTCTTCTTTTTATAATAATTATAATATAAACATCAAAAACTGCACTTTATATATCATTTAACTTTCCAGTTTAATTAGGAAACATACAATAACATTTAAAATTACTTACTGCAAAGTAAGTTCGTACAATATCTTGGAATAGTATCATATTATAGTATAATATACCAAATGCAAGTCGAATCGATTCTTCTGCAGCTGCACCGGATACCATGTCTTGTCAAGGAAGTCAAGGAATTTTAACGAGTAACATGAACTAAATTGCTCTAGAAGAAGTTGAGCTGAAACGAAGAAATTTATAAGACTGCGAGTAACTCAGCTCCTTCCGTTTCTTGCGTCTGGATACATATCCAAAAACAAAAGCACTTTGAGTATAGCTTCTAATACCAAAATCGGTACGTGCGAAGTTACTTAAAATATTATAGATCCATCTATGTATACAGGGTATGTAGAAAAGCCATAAAGTTTGGCTAAGGGACGTTTTCCGAAATTACTTGCTATGAATACAGAAGACGGACAATTTCAACAAAATATTCCCAAATGCAAATGGTGAGTTGAATATTACTAAGCAAAGAGAATATTTAAAAAGTTTCGCCGTGCTAATAGCTCTAAGAAATATTTTCTTAATTTCTCCATCTCCAACCTCTGAAAAATAAGAGTCTGTGAAGATTTTCGGTCAAACAGAATCCATAAGGACCCCATCAAGCCCTCAAAACTTTCCAATGTATAAACTGTTGAAGGAAGAGAATGGCTGAGTATTTGCGGCTTCTTAAAACGCTGGAGCCATCTCATTACCGCAGGTCCTCACCTAGTTCGAAATTTAATTAAGTTTCGAAATCGCCCTGCCACGATCTCAGTCAATGTCTGGGAAAACTTGGTCATGAAGAAATTCTGCCGATTTCTCATTAAACTTTGCGCTTGTTTACATTCAAGACGAGTCGATGGGACTTCTCTCGCCTCAAAGGATCTACATAAAATTTTTGGAGAAGTTTTCGCGTGGTTTTCGCACATGGAATGACTACCAGTGCCATCGCTGAATAATTTACAGAACGATGAACTCCTTAAAACTGCACTGGGAATCTTGCAAGGAGTTCTGTGCCCCTCTTAAGATCCACGAAGGAAGGAACCTTTTTATTAATACCCATTAGAGAGGGCACTCGATATTCCACAGAATGAAACTTTATAATTATAAACAGAAAGAAATTTAAGAATTTTTTTTTATCAGAATGGTACCTACATTGATAGTTAAAATTTGCAATTAAATTTCTGGTAAACTCTTAAGTGTATTTTTTAAATAGGACTTTTAAATATATGCATATTTCAACAGCTTATGCTTTAACTCCATTATTTTGGTGTCCTTGTAAACCTTTATTGTGAAAGAGTTGGTAAAATTTATATAATAAAATAGAGCATCTGCAATAAATTAGCTTTTTGGTGGTGTAATAATTATTAAAATATGAAGGTAATTTTTGAGATTAATCGGGAAAGTACTGGGAGCAAAATACTAGTCATCAATAATTTTATCCACTTGGGTATAATAAATTATAATGGTTCCAATTACTCGAACAATTATTTATTTTATTTCCTATGTTATATTTATTAACCGTTTTCACACCGATAGAGTTATTGACCATATTATAAAATTAATGCATTCGGCTAAAGTAGAATGTGAAAATTTGGTAAATGGGCAATCCAACAATAATATTTTAGAATATTCGAAAAATGAATAGCTAGGTAAACAAATTATTTATGATATTAAACAGAAACCATTCCCTTTAAATGTATATATATGTATATTTGGGAGGTGGTTAATTGGAAATCGGGTAAGCTTCTTGAAGGTTATTTCCAAAAAATACTTTATTTCAAACGAAAATTGTATCAAATAATAAGAAAATTTAGCTTCTTATATTCACTTTTATTGATATGCTTTATAAAACATTTTTTTACCAATGGTAACTCGTTAATTTTCGAAACTCAACTAATTGTTCAAATGACTTGAAATTGAAAACCCTTTCTATGGCTTAAAATTACTCAGTTGTTGCAGTTGTCTCTACATATGATCTTATTTCTCTTCAAAAATGTTATACGGACCCGAATCAGATTCATCATGGGCACGTTGCCCGCCCGTGTTCAAAAATTATAGTAGGTAAATTTTTGCTTGGGTAAACAAGCGCGTATAGAGGGCGTGTTATAGCCGTCTCGTTGATCTTATTTTTCCTCAAAAATGTTACAGGCTCGATTCGGACGTATATCGGGCGCTTCTTCAATCGAGCTCGTTTTGGCTTTATATTGTATAGTTTTACTAGAGATTTTGGGCATAATATAATGAGTAACATCTTCAGTATAGTGCTACTTCCATCTCTGAATAACGACTTTAAAATTGGACTGGGAATCTTTCAAGTTGGTTTTCGCTCCCTTTGAGATTTCCAGTGAGATCTAATCGTTTTAAGGATTTTTTTATTAGTTTTATACCCGTCAAAGTGCGACAGTTTGGGCTACTTCCCGCTGTTACTTGCAGTCCGCGTTTCTTAGGCAATTCTAAGAGTAATTCATCTTCTGAAGGTCCCCGGAAGGGAAAAAATTTGGGACTGTCCCGCCCCCAGGACCCTTCTTTTGAGTGTGTCGGCAGCAGGAAACAGGTTGGACCCGAACTTTATTGCTTTTTCAGGCTTTTCCAGGAGGCAAGGGTGTGCATCCGTCTGGACGTATCAAAACCACGGGGCCCCGACTGACCCTCGAAATTGATTCGTGATGCAAAAACAAATCACAGCTCAGCCGCTGGGGCTCCGCTGGGGCTCCGCTGGCCCTTTGTTGATGCCGGACCCTTTTAAGATTCGTGTGTTTGCCTAATCCTCTCCTGGGCAAACTTCGCTCATCTGGGCCGACAAAACTAAGTGGCCCCAGACTGTGTCAAAATCCCGACCAGTTCACTCAGCATGAAAACCTCGTTCGCAACTTGAAGGGAAAAATATGGAAAATTTGTTTTGTGTGTAGGTGGACAGGAGGACGAAATTCCTGAAAATATTGTGCTAGGCCGGGATCCTCCCCTCGCCCGGGGACTGTTTGCCGGGTTGGCTGCTCCTCGTCGGCTGTTGTCCCTGCAGAGCCTCAAAGGGTCGTCTCTGCTTTTTTGGTCGAGCAATAAAGCTTAAGTGCTCCGGTGGACTGACTGGGAGCCCTCGACCATATCTGATTTTTTGCTTAGTGAATTTGTTTCGAATTTTGCAGGAGCGGTCACCGTAGCTTGTGGCTGCTCCCTCGGGACCCGGCTCTGGACAATTCGAGTGTTTATAAATTCGACTCCTTGTCGCAGAGTTCCCTGCTTTTCGTCCGATCATTTACTACTCGTGTGATTGGCTGGAGATAGAACGCTTTACGGCTTCCACAGAAAATTATTAAGGCGAACATTTTCAGGAACCATTCTGCAACTAGGGCTTACTTCAAGCTGTCGAAAATGCGGTTACTCTTCATAGTTATGGCGCCATTTTTAAAGGGGAATGGTGCAGCAATTTATATTAACGTCTAGCTAGAATGTTATATTGTCGTTGGGACCTTACTTTACAGTGTACACTTTAGAAAATAATAATAATTACTCTTTTTCAGTAGATATTTATCGTAATCCCTAAATTACAAATTCGAAATCGAAAATGGTTAATCATATCAAGTTGGATTAAAATTTCGATAATTAGTATAGGAACTTGTAGCATGTTTTTATTGCAGGTTTAAACTTTAAGTTGTATTGGGCTCTATTCTCGTAGCGGTTCGAATCGGACAAAAGCCCTTTTTGAGCGGCAATTCTTAAATAAAGTTGCTAAGCCTCTCACAAATTCATTTGAGTTATCTTTGACCTTTGACCGATTCAAATAACTACCAGAATAGAGCCCAATATTTTTGGTCAGTTTGTTCGACATTTTAGCTAAACAAAATAAAAAATAAATGAATTCTAGTTCCGACTACAGAACTACAAATGCATGTATAGCGAAATCAGTTATGTATAGTTATTGAGATATCTTGTTTAGAAAGAACATTTATTTTCAAGAAAAACGCTTTAAAAGTTAAAGTCATTAGTCTTATTTTTAAGCAATTTATATTAAATGCTTTGTGATCCTCCATTATTTTGCAAATAAAAATATTTTGTCATCTAATATTTCAATCTTTATGCAATATTAATATCAACATTATAAAATTAGGTTATGTATTTCTAATTAATCCCAAATTAAATCTGATTTTGACTAGAAATCTCAGGCGATTGCTTCTTAGATATATCAAAAGCGAGTTTTTGAAATAAATAAATATACTCAACTAAATTTTATAGTTATATTTGAAGTACATGTTTTTCTAAAAGGTACAATTTTCCGTCAAATGGGTTAAAAAACAAATAACTGGTTAATTTTAATTATTTTTTAGATACAGTGCAAAAATAAAAACAAATAAAAAGTGGATGGCAAATGAGGTTTGATTTTAATTTTCAAAATATATGTTTTTTAAAGAAGGGTGCAAATATCGAAAATTTACCAAGTACATTTTATATTTTAAGTGCAACAAATTTTAGAAAACGGAATATTTTTACAAAATGTTTTACTACATATTATGAATAGAATCATAAAATTAACGTTCCAAATCCTTTTAGAATTCGGACTCATTTCGTAGCAATTAAATATTGTGTTTTTAAATTGGGTTTTCTAAAATAAATAATAATAATAATTCTGAGAATAAAATTTGCTCAACATTACTCTCTTTTGTTTTAATAAACTAAACTTAAAAGCCGACAACAAAATTCAGAAAGTTTTGTTTAAATTTGTGCAAGAGTTTATCTTAGGTAAACCTGGAAAAATGTATTGCCGATGGAACTAAAACGGCAGAGATTTTGCTAAAGTCAGTTTGAAAAGGTTTCTGCCACTCTATGAGACATTGCGTTAATTTTCCCAAAGTCCTTAAGCAAAAACTTTATTAAAACTCTTTCGAAAAGCCCTTAATGCCAGGTCACTTCTTCAGGAAAAAAGTCGTTAAACACGCAGTTATTGCTGAAAAATTTCCGGGGCAACTGCCCTAGGGCTGCCCTATTGAATGGTGTTGCCTCACAAAACAGGAGCACTGACCAGGAGTGACTCAGGCGTTCCGGCTGGCTCTGAAAATCTTTCGAGTAATTGAAAGTTATAATGGCCGCCACCACCTCCGGACAAAGCAAACAATTTTTCTGGGAGCGGAACAAAAAAAAAAACGGATGTCCTTAAGCACGTAACAACAACAGCCCCGGGGAAGGGCCAGGGCTCCGCCAGCTGCCGGGAGCAAATATCCCCCGGGCGTGAACTCTGCCTAGGGGCCCCGGGAACGTGAGGCCGGCGCTTTGTACGTGCAGCGTGCGAGCCCCGGCGGCTTAAGGGCTTGCGAATGAAAATCCTCAATTTTCGTGAGGGCAAGCAATTTTTATTAAATTTTCTTCTTTTTTTTATATAACTCCACACAATCGGAAAAAAAAGCGTTCAACTCCCACTCGCAATTTGTCAAGCGAGCACTCGAGCAGATCCCACAGGAACCGCATCCCGGTTTTTTAGAATGTGAAAAAGGCTCAACGCTCCAAATTGCGAAAGTTTTTAAGTAATACGCTGCGTTTTTCGTGCGACTTCTAGCGCTATTTCTAGCCGTGTTAGCCGAGTTAGCCGAGTGGCCGTCATCCTTTTCACGCTTTCGCAACGTGCTCCAGCACAACTAATGACCCCGCCAAAGTTCGCTGCAACAAATAATTAATTGGTAAAGTTTGCAGCCTCTCTCGACGGGAACCGACTCCCGGTCCCAGCTGTAATTCACCTTAATAATATAAAAAAAAGAAAAATTCACTGTACATCCCCTGGAGCATCCCCAAGAAAAGGGCGATTATTCCTCATGGAGTGGTCCGTGATAATTTTCAATTTGTCGGCACGTTTGCTCTGCCAGGGAGTTTCTTCGCGGACCACAAATTGAATTTTCTTCCTTAATTTTTGGCTTGTAAACTTTACCGTGTTGTGGTGCTTTGCAATAAACCTGTTAATCCTACCTTTTTCTAACTCATCCCTTTTATCTGGCGGGACTCACTCCCTAGGGCTGGGTAAAGATGGTGCTTACCTGTTACCTGTTACGAGTTCCGGAAGTTCGTTAATGAGTTCTACGGCGCGATTTTCGGTGCTTCAGGGTAAGGTAACTCGTGGTTTCTTAATAGAACTTGAAGCCCTTTCACATTCTTAAAATTATATTAGGGAAAATTGCAATGCAACAGTTCAAAATTTCAAGTGTTAAATAACACCACCTGTAATATAAACCGCTTTTATTTTATACTTTTGAAAACGCCACTTAATTTTACTTTTAAGTCTTTCTTTATGCGGTAAATTACACATTCCACATTAAAAAAAAGGGAGCTTAAAAATGTCTCTAATAAAACATTTAATTGCAGAACAGTGATTAAGTTTAAACCTTTCAATATGAAACTTTGTAGTCCACCTACCTCGAAAATGGAAAAGAGTGGATATAATGTAGAATATGACTTCTAATTTTTACAATTGCAATATATTATTTGAATTATAATTTTTTTAAATAACACTTACTGTTTTAGAGACCTTTGAGCTTTAACCTTAAATAGATTTTTTATCAGAAGTGGGATCGATGCGAACTTTTGGTATTTCAATTTTAATGATGTATTTGAGGTCTGTATACCAATTTTCAGTTTTATGCAATTTTTTCCGAACTGGAATATAATAAAGAAACTTGTTTATTTATGTATGAAATTATCACGATTCTGTTAAGATTCTACCGCTAAATTATAAGAACAATTTTTTTCAAGAAAATTTCAGCCGAATCAAATATAGTATACTATTTTACTAGTTTTCTAAAGAAAAATAAAAACAAATTCCAGTAATTCTAGAACCTCCAGTTGGAGATAGTAAAAAAAAATTTGAGCTTTGAATATCCATCGAATTTCTCTGATTTTTAATAAAAGAAATTAAATACAGAAATGTTGTATCCACTTTCTTTTACTCGATTTGACTTTACAAAAATGCTTGGGCGATGCTTTAATATGACTGATTTATCAAGAGAGTAACTTTCAAAATATTTTAAATTTAAATAAAAATTGAATTGGAGGCATTTCATTTTTATTTTCATATAACAGAGCATACATAAAACTTGAAAAAAATTGAATAAATTGTAAATAAGAAAATATAAACCTTATTTATTGTGTAGGTTTATCATATCAAGGAATATTAATATGTATATCATTATTATTACTAATCAAATGCATTATACTTTTGGTTGCGCCGTCAGAAATGCGACTGCGGATTTGCGTACTATTCCAAATTATAAGTTCAGCAAATACATTTTCCTTGATTGCTTTTACATTAGGCCCTATTTTGTTTAAAATTATGTTTTATTTTATCTTTTGGGAATATTTTCAGCTACTGGTATTATAAAATAAAATACCCGAAAGCAAATACTTAATTTCCCAAGTGGGCAATAAATTAAAGTCATAGTAACACAATTGTTTTATATACCTACTTATCAGCAAAAATTAAACCCAAACATTTTGTCATTTATCTTTTCAGGTGTTTTAGTATTACCCATTTGGGATTTATAATAGGTATCTTAAGGAAACAAAATTTCTTCGGAGTAAAAATAATCTCGAACAATGTCAAATTTCATGGCACACCGATTTCATCCTCACTGAGCTTTTTATGGTCTCTAATTGTTTTGATATTTTAAAAAAAATTCTATCAAATAAATATTTAAATTAATTAAATTTTAATACTACTTATTAGTTTTTCTCATTGTGTGATTTTAAATGGGTTTTATGTTAATTTTCATATGCAAAACTATATATAAATATTTGCATTTAGTTTATTAATATATATGCATGTATGTATGTATGCATGTATGTATGCAAGTATGTGTGTGCTTAGTATTTAAGGAATAACAAGAAAGGTACTTTGAAGATAACATTGGCTTCACCATTTGCATGGTTGGTCTAAAAAATTCAAGTACTTATGACAGAAAAGAGTTATGGAAAAACCACCGTCAAAATTGCGTGACTACAAAACATTTGTCATCGTGTTATTAAGGGAATCGCGCCAGAATGACAGCTCGATAAGACGGTTACTTTTGTGAATTTATTTTCGAAGACGGATGCTTAGTCTATGAAAATGTAGTTATTATTCTGAAATTCTTGTGAACGGCTACAAATTTCCTGAATAATATTACCAGACTGAGGCATGCTACGAAGGCTTTCACATTATTGTTTGTAAGTTAGGCTTTATAAACTTTGATTAACGATTTTTTCATGGAAAACACCTCAATCATTTAAATGGTATTAATAAAGTCGTATACATATTAAACAATAATGTCTACTGTGTTTTTCAAAATCAAACCAAATCTTCAGTTGAACATTTGAATTATACAATTGGAATTTGGATAGTGGGTCATATTAATACATTTATTTTTAAATGTACCTGCACATATGAATTTTTATATTCTACTTCGTAATAACTACGAAATTGTGCCATTTTAAGTATGGCGCAGTCAAATCAGTCAAAACTGAAAATCTTTCAAACTGCCTCGGTTGAAACATTTTAATTTAAGGTTAATTTAAGACCAAAATTCTTTCATTTAACCATAGCTATATTCATACAAATTATGAAAATTATAAGTTTTATCTTTTCAAACGTTTCGTCACCGCCTAGATGTTGAAAGTACTATGCGAGCATGATGTTTTAATGGACCAACCAAATTGTATAGTGTAACTTTCTTCTTTTTTAATACTTTTTAATAAAAGTTTATATATAAATACGGTTCAAAGTATTCCCAATAACTTACATATTCTTTGCTCTGTTCTAAATTGATTACTTAATTAAATAATATATGTAAATCGTTGAAGGTTTTTCCTATAGAACTATACAAATTAGTTGTGCTTCCACTGATTATGTTTCTAAGGATAAAATATCGTTCAATGGAACCCTGTACAAAGAAATATTCTTTTTTTTTCACTATATCCTACCGTCCTACCGATATGGAATATCTGACCTAATTGTGCATATGCGTTTTTACTTCAATAGAAAGAGCTGCAAATTCATTCAAATCCTAATCCATCCCGACAGAATTCGAGGAGATCCCATCCGCAAAAAGTAGAAACTCGTCCATTCGACTGGTCGTAACTTTACATGACAATCTGCGTCCACGTCGTGTCCGAGCAGAATTTAACATTGATTGTGCAGAAATTGAATAATGCAGTGGTAGCTGGCCCCCCACCCGGCGCTCCACTGGCAGATTATATGCGCATTTTTCGGCTTTGGGCCAGACTCCAATCCGAGGACCACAACAATTCCACTCATCCGCCGGTGGTCGCGATGCAATTGCAAATAGTAAAACAACTTTTTACCGAACCTTCAGTGCGGGGGTGAATGGAAAATGGACGGCTTTGTTGTCTGAAGTTCACCTCCCCTGTTTTTGTCCAGCAGTCTGTAGGGCTTCGCAATTTTTACATAAATTGAATCAGCCTTTTCTTAAATCGTACATGTTACATTTTTCCAGTTCTCAACCAATTTTACGAATTTCAGATATGCCCATCAATGGAAAAGGCAAACATGTGTCATGCCAACATTCTAAATACTTGAAAAATGAAGCATCTGAGTTTTACCTTTTTTGATACACCTTTAAATTTTGTCGCTTCAAAAGATTCAGTCATCGTTGCTATCTGAAGCAGTTTATGATTGGAGTCTGTATTAATTTAAAGAAAGAAAATATTTGAAAGGAATATCCAAACACTTTATTTGATAGAAGGAATTTATTGCAACTATCGAATTAAATTCTTTAGACTAAACCAAATATTCTTAATATTGCTTTTTATTCTTAACTTCATAAACTCTAATAATAATATATTTGGAATCAGAATTAGCCAATTCTCCTCAATAAAATATTAATTATAAAAATTATCATCACATTTTAAACCTTTCTTAATACCACGACGAAATATTTCGTCATACAGTTAACAGATTAAAGCATTTTGTTTCCCCAATATTGTAGGAAGCCTATTTTTTATATAACCATAAGTATGATGTCAGTAAAATGCATCAACAATTAATGAGGCAGACTTTCAACGAAATATTTCGTCAACCCACAAGACTACTTCAATGGCCATGACGAAATTTTTCGTCACGGAGGTTTTTCAAGAAAATAGTCGGGTAATTTTTAACTTTTTTACCTGTTTCTAGTTATACTATATAGCAAATTTTGCAGTGAATTATATTTTAAAAGCCGTAGGTACATAAGTATAAAAAGATTTTCAAATTTGGGGAAAGTCCATCAAATTACCATATATACCTAGTCATCCTAACTTCAAACTCTGAACCAGATAAAGATTTTGGTCTAAAGTGGGTATGTACATTATGTATGTAGGTACATTATCCAGGCAATTTGATTTTATTTTCGGGAAATAAAAATTGATACGGGTAACAATTGATAAATTTCAATTCAGTGCAAAATTTCTTGCTAAACCTAGAATCGGAACTGATTTGAAAAAAGCAAACGCATTACGTTCTAGGCCGTTTACATTTACATTTAAATCCTAGCGTGCTACCACATGTTGTCGAAATAAGTATCAATATGTAATTGAAAAAACGTTTACCTTAGGTGCGAAGCAAAAGTCCTCATTTTGAAAGGAGTTGAACAAAATTTAATTCCCCAGTTGACAAAAAAAAAATGTTTCTTTTAGTAAATTTTATAATCAGCAACTAACTGACCTGAATTTAAAAGAAGTCGTTAATTGCTTAAAACGATATGATTTTGAATAACATACGGAATTTTCGCAGTAAAATAAGTCGAGTTTAGTTCTCATCGGATAATACAATGCACATAGTATTATACTTTTTGTATAGCATTTTGTATATTGTATTTGGGTCTTAAGTATAAGTGTAATTTGAGGAATTATCGGGCGCAAAATTAGAAGTTTCATGAAATTTTACTCTTAATTAGTGGTATTTCCCTCTATCCCTGGCGTAATCCCATATATTATACTCTAAAAAATAATTGAGTAATTTTATAACGATAAACGTTGGCACAAAATTTATTTACGTTTAACGTTGTAATTTTACAACACAATTTAATAATGATGCTAATTAATTACTATAATGTATATAAATATTATTAATTAATACATAAATATTACTTAACCAGATTATTTACCATACATTCAGGATTTGTAAAATACAAAATGCCAATTCCTAAATCAAGTTAAATTTTTATTTTTGCTGTAATCATTGTAAACAAATACACTGATTAATTCTCTATTTGATTATCAGCATTAATTTTACTACGATTATACACTCAATTTTACCACTTTAATATATTTTTACTGAGAAATTATAAATTTACTACATACTTATGTATCGTAAAAAGCTGTAGAATATTATACATTTTTATTTGAGTTTAGCGTACTAGCCCTATAATATTTATTTTTTTGTAGAATGTGGGATCTGATTCAATTAGTTTTACTTTAAAAAAATATTCTCTGCGGTTCCCCAATGACGCAACAATTTTCCAACCGAGCAAATCCCGGCTACTGTCGACGTTTGCTTGCTCTGGAGCAGACGTCAGTCGACCGTCAGTGGAGCACCTGTGGGAGTGGGTTAGGCGGTGGTTAGCCGGGTCGCCCGCAGCCCCCGGGGTCACCTGATATTCCTGACACAGATCCCGGTGACATGAAGGGTGGCTCATTACAAAGCACTTCCCAGCGAGTCCTGAGTCCAGGCTTTTCTGGGAAGAGCCCGAGACAAAACGGGTGCGGGAGAAGAAGTGCCCTCGACTGCCACCGTGACATCTTCATCACGGGCACTTCCGAATATCAGGGCTAGGGCTCCGGTGGCCAGGGCACGGGATCCTGAGGGACATTTGACATGAATGGGGCGCGCTGGCGAATGAATAAGAGCTCCAGAGGTTTTGGTCCAGGGTTTGGGGGCTGCCTTTGTGGGCGCCGCCAGGTGGGTCCCTCCATTGCCCGGACTTCATCCACTCCCTCGTCGTCTGCACGAGTTCCACACCGCAACCGCCCACAAACCCCCGGAGTGGGTAATTCCCGTGAAGGTCAGCTGCTGGCTGTGGGCAGACCCTCCGACAAAAGAAATCTCTTAATAGGATTAAGTGCTGTCGATATTTAGGCTGGGGAGGCTCCATTATTTCCTTTAATGACTCCAGTGGGGCCCGAAGGGATGCCGTCGTCCAGCGGAACTGACCCTGGACTAAGTATGCTGGGGGTCCAGGAACCGGAACCACCGCCCCTCCGGGGGGATGGATATTTTGCGGCCGGTGTACTTAGAACTTTCTGCTGCTTCAGGCTTATTTACTGAGGCGGAATTGCAAGGATGAATTATCGCACTGGGGCTCCTCCGGTGCGCAGTAGACAAAAGGCGCCCGCCTTCCAGAAAAGGTGATTTTGTTTGTCATACGTGTGCACCTTTCGTGCCCGTTCCTTGTCCTGGAAAGCGGCGCTCTTGGCAGGATGACAGGCAAGAAGCCGAATTTTTGGGGGGCTTTACCCAGGTGAACGCTGTTGACACATGTATGAAATAAGGTTCCCAGAGGTTCTCCAACAGCAAAAATTAATCCTTTTCGGCTATGTCATGCCTTAATGGACTTCTAGCCTTATCTCCCCCATATTTTTACGCCTTTCTTCTCCCATAAATTAACCAAGGGCCCCCCGTCAAGGTTAATGGAACAACCGGAAGACGCTGGGAACGCTTTAATTGTCCCCGAAGACATCTGCGGACCCCTTCGACGCTCGAATTAATTGGCCGCATTTCGCTGAATTTACAGGCACTTTTAGGGGTCCGGGCCCAGTCACTCGCCCCAGTTAATAGTCACAACTGATTATTACTGTCGGGGATTACGCCCCCGCAGGGTATAGGGTTTGCTCGACGCCTTTTTGCCCTTTAAATGAAAAGTACTCCCATGACGGGTGAGGAATCTCTGCTTGAAGTCGAAATTACGAGTTTAAAGGAAATAATTTCGTTTATGTAAAAGGTCATGTCAAGGTCATTGTACTTTCGGAATAAAATAGTACGGTGGGTGCTCATTAGGGTGACCATTAATTAGGCGCTTAATTTCGGACTAATGACCAATAAAATGTATGCTTTATATCTTTTCTGTCAAAACCATAAGAAGATAGGTAATTTATAAATGATATTGATTTCATTTAAGGGGCCATTTATTCCAAAGAACCTAAAAAAAGCAGGAGGTATTTTGATATATGTACAATTAGAGTATACATACTTCGGTATAATTTTTAATTCTTTATAATAGGAATTTCAAATTGCAATTTTCAAAAAATCAATTTATTACATTTAAATTTAAAATATATAAAGAGTAGCTCTTTTCACCCTCACTACTAACTACTAAAGAACTACGTATATATTGTCAATAAATATTTGATTATAAGGTAAGTTAAAAGGCAATTGAAGTAGAAAAACAAATATATCAGAAATTGAGAGAGTGAACTGAAAATAAAATGTAAATGTTTGTCTACTTTCGTATCCTATTAAAATTCAAATTTAGGATCTTTCCAAATTTAGGACTTCTTCATGTTATGACAGTTTATGACGTTAGTAACTAAGCTGAACTAGTATTACAATAAGGACGAAGGCAAAGCTAATCTTTTCGAATTCATTTGTTTGGCTCGTCATCATAGAACCTGGAGAATTTGAAGCAAGGTAAACGCATCCTCATACTTTAAAATAGCTAAAATTCAGCTATACACAAATTTTTCTAAGATAAGCCAGTTTAATTTTATTAAAAAAAAACAATAATCTAAAATAGTCTGATTTCAGGGAAAGTGGCTCACCCAGTTCCTCAACTATTAAGGAAATCAGGCAATAAGTGGTAACCCCTGTTATTAACCTTTATTTTTGTACGTTTTCTGCCATGATTATAAATTTTAAATGCGATTTACTCGCCTATTTTTGAGAGTGTAACTTTACTCTTTTACCATGATTTTATACTAATACACATTAATTTTTGGCAAACATAAATTAATCTTCTTTTTTTATTACTTAATATTAAATAACTAAAAATCAAAATATGATTATTCGATGTAGGTGATTCTACATTTTATTATATTACACAGATTACAGTGTTGGATATTGCTGGTTTTAAATTTGTAACACAATTTCTGAAGGAATTCACATTCATAATTTCATATGTGAGTAATAGTGATATAAATTCAATTTCAAGCGTTTAATATAATTAACATAAAGTTAAAGCTTAGAATTAGTAGATGTAAACTGTTAGCAGATTTTGTTTAAAGAAAGCACACTTTTATGTTTGAAATATATAGATAAAAAAGGACTGCAGATATGTTTTTCTTCCAAAATTTTATGTTTGATACATATTATACATTTAGTAGACCTTATTTATAATCTTTTTCAGTTGTGATTTCTATCAATTTGGATTCAAATAAGAAGTGGATAGATGATACCAATTTATTTTAAAGCTACTTGGAATTTTTATTGTGTTCAGAATTGAGTCACACGTCAGGCACCTGAAGTGAAACGTCTTTTTGCGGCCAAATGTGACCACCACCCCCAACCGACGAGGACGCTTAAAATGAAAACATTCAGTGGCGTCCAGGTGTGGGGGCGTACAAGACCTGCTTACATATGTAGCCGTTTGCATAATTTTTCGTAAAAAAAAGGAAGAAAAAAATCGACAATTTTCACAGTGAGTGCGATTTGATATGCATAGCAGTCGCTGGGTTTGGTAAAATTCCAGTGGCGCAACGTGAGCTGTATTTATGGGGGAGCAATTCACAATCCCTTCTCATCCGCACTTTGTGCGCCAGACCAAGGTTTTAAACGTGGATGAGGGCGGGGAGGGGTTGGGCGAAAACAATGGTTTCGTAACCGACTTTCACGCCGGTAGCATTTTATTTACCGGAGAGGGCTTATTAACCAGTAAAGTTAGCAAAATAAAAGTTTATTTCGCAGCTAAACAGCTCAGGCCATAATTCAACCGGAGTGTCCTTGGCTCCTTCGCGCTTGGCCCTTATCTCATCATAATTCCTTAATAAAAGCAGCACACAGGACGGGGGCGGGGGTGTTTAGGGGTTCGCAACTCGTTTACTCTTGAAGATATTCGAGGGCCGAACAGTCCCAACAAAAGGTTTAGACTGAAAAATACGAGCCTCGAGCATATTTCTAGCTTCTAGGGGTGCGATGTCATCCTAAGAAAACAAATGTGAGTTGGTGCGGGGTTTCATCCACCCCCGCCTTGGCCCGAACACCAGCAGCACCAACTTAAAAAAAAAATAAAAATAAAAACCGAGAAGGAGTGCACCTACTTTAAGAACTCTTTGAGAAGAACAAAGTCCACGGAAAAGAAAGCATTTCGAGAGGCTTCAGAAACGTAGAAAAATGGGTCGGAGCAGGTCTGGTGTGGGTTACTAAAAAGGGTATGAAGGGTCCCTTCTGGGTAATTTACTACTTTCTCTTTGGCCCCGCTGGAATCGGGTAAGCACCAGAAATTAGGAAATTCAATGAAAAAAAAAAAGGAAAAAATATACGGGAAGGGATTCCTCCCTAGAAAGTTTGCTGTGGCGAGCGGGCTTACAAAAATTTAGAGTTCGCCGGATGCGACTGGGGGGAGCACTTCTGTGGGGATTTCGTTGTCCGAAATTTTTAAGTTGCAAGAATGTTTCCGCGGTTTTGCGGGCCCCAAATATTTTCTGACCCGGCTCTCCCGGTCCCTTTGAACTTTCCTGGAGAGTTTTGGGTAAGTGGAATCCGCCTTTTACCCGGCCGCTGCACTATAATAAGGCACAAGCCCTGGCTCTGCGGTGGTTTTGAAACTGAAGAATTGCATTAAGGCCAAAATGGGCTCGTACCAACTACTGTAAGAGCTGCCCTAGTTTTATCTCTAACAAAATAAAAAAAAGGATACCGGGATTATCCCTGCGGGCAGTCAGTACATAGCCACTCATTAAGAACTGTCCCAGAATTAAAATTATCCCTTTGCGAATACAGAACTCAAGCACTATAATTGATTCAACATAATAAAACATCATATTCATAGAGTTTTCTCGTATATTTTCGTTACCACATCATCATCATGCAACATAATTATTATTTTACAATCCGCTGGGAGTTGGGTTTGTCATCGATCCGCCCTAACACTGGATTTCGCGGATAACATCAGTTGTTACTAGATTAATTTCGTATTAAATCCATTCAGATTAGAGCTTTTCAAAACGCGAAAGTTATGTTGCATAATAGGGGACAATTCATTCGAGGTCATATTAAGTCCTAAAATTGTAATTGAAAATCGTAAACAGCAGTTGTCGCATAGTTTAAACGTTTGTAAGTACACCAAATAAATAGTTTATCGAGTTTACCGAATCGACCGAAGTCCCTTTTACGTTAAATGTATTTAAACAAAAAACACTCTATTTGACTAAATATAAGCTATCCAGCAAGCATTTAGGGGAATATAGGAATTTCAATTAAAACGAGTGCAAAGCGGCTCCAATGCAAGGCATTTTCAATACAATAAAAACAAAATTCGTTTGCTAATTAGCTATTTACATTTAAGGTGAAGATATAGTACATATATGTATGTATATGTAATTTCATTAAAATCGGTTCACTAATTCTTGAGATATGAAAGTCATCGTAAAGCGGCATTTTGAGAAAAGCAATTTTGAAAAAAAAAAAACATATTTAAAATTTAAGGTTTAATATACCTACATGTACCTAAAAACGTACGACCAACTCACTTGGAATAACCCTTTAAATTCATGATTTAGGTAAATCAAAATCTAATTCATAATTCTAATTAATAACTACTGTAATGTTTTGTAACATTTTCATATGAAATGTTTATTTTATTTTTAAAAAACTGAATTTTATTTAGCTCCCTATATGAATTTAAAAATCAAAATAAGTTTGTGAAAAGGTTAAATTTATTCGCGTTTGAAGCTAGTTTTTTTTGAGTATGGGTCAAATAATTGCGGTTAAATCTATATATGTGAATAGTTTAAATATATTTGTGAAGAGGTAGGGGAAAAGTGGCATGAAGGACCCGAGTTTTGAAAGAGCCGTTCTCTATTGCACAAAAACTACCGAGTGAATTTTTTTCATGTATTTTTTTTTAGTTAGTACTACTGATCACTGATACTCCCTAAAAATTTCATCATTTTTTGTCAATAACTGACGTTGATACAACGTTTTAAAGATTTTAGACCCCAAAAGTAAATTTTTGATGTTGTTTTATTTAGTTTTTGACAGTCAAATGCCAACATATCATGAAAAACTGATTATGCTATAAAATTTTATAGATTTTAAGCTTTTCAACGATACATATTTTATTAGTTGAGCACTTTTATTTTATACTACTTTTTTAAATAATTATTTTTAACATAAAAAGTTATGAAGGAGCCACTTTGTTAAAATATAGGGGAAAGGGGGGCAATATGAACCCTGTGGGAAAAAATCGGGCTTCTAACACTTTTGACATCCCACAATGATCGAAAGCGATATCAACACCCAAAACTTTTTAATTTTTATTAACAAATAACAAAAATCGAGTTCATTTAATACTCTTTTCAAGTTATTAACAATTTTTTCAAGTTACAAGTAATTTTTCAGGTTGTAAGCATTTTCATTAAGAAGTCTATATTCTCTTCCCTCTCCTCTACAAAATATCTCGTTGCAATCACTATTAATATGGTATATGTATGTTATTAAATTTCATATTTTCCATTTCTTAATTCGCGGTGGCTCTTTCAAAACCTATAAGTTATGAAAGAGCTGAAAATCAATTTTTTTTCAAAACGAAAAATAAATATTAATCTTGTAAATTTTCTTCATTCCGCCTACGTAACTTTGTTCTATACTACCGAAATTATAACTTTATTGTAAAAAAAAAAAAAAAATTCCATTCCTTATTGGTTTTTTTGGGCCTTGTGTAAAACTGGCTCTTTCATGCCACTTCTCCCCTATATGATATTTGCGCATGATCAAATTTATTTGCGAACGGGTTATATTTATGTTTAGTTTACACTTATTTGCCAAAGGATCTAATTGATTTGCTCTTGGATTAAAGTCGATCTGCGAATGCTATAAATAATAAATTAAGACATGAATGGATGAAGTTTATAAGTCGCAAAATTCTAATTTCGAGAAAATTGAGTTCAAAGTTTAGCATAAACATTTTAAGAAATTTCAAAATTAATTAAGTGTATTTATCCAAAAAAGGTGTTTAGCGGCGTAACCCATTTAATATTTTTATAATAGAAGGGAAATTAAAAATAAAATGTATTTTTAGTACTTTATTTTAAGACAAACTGATCATAACTCCTTCTTCCGCTAAAGAAAATTTTAAACAATTTTTGAAAATTATGTACATATTTCTGAAAGAGACAAGTGAAGAACGATTATTTTTCTCTAAGAATGGACTCATAATAATAACGATATTCCGGTTTAACAAATTTTAATTGCTTCTTGATATAAGCCTTTTTTTTCAACCGACACAGTACCATATTTTCCGTCCACACGTGGCACCCCTTTTTTTTTAAAATGTCGACCTTCTTGAATGGTGTCATTATACGACGACTCTTTGTATAAATATGAACCGTATTCACAACTCTGATCCATTTCACGCCATGCCTAAAACGTACTTTTCCATTATTTGTATCTTTTTTCCTGGTAATCAAATTCAAATTCTAAAATAGACACAAACTTAGTTGGTTTAAGGTTTAAAATTGTTTGTATGCACATTACACCTTCATCCATGTATAGAACAGGGAAAATCTGAAAATGCGACATATCACCTTATCCATTCATGTCTTCAATTAATATGTATGACTTTTAACATTTTTATAAAACTTTTTCTATCATTGATCGAACAACGACCCCAAAATGGGATAACAAAATTGAATCTGTTGGCAATCAGAATTAGATACAAAATATTTTTAGCTTACTTTGTGATAATTTGTGTAATATCTGCTTAGGAAGTGTCAAAAAATATCAGGTTTTGTACGTGTATTTATCTATTAACGCAGAGTATAAGAGCCTGCCTAGATATTTTCTGATAAAAATCAATTTCCAGGAAAATTCTTGTGGGTCGCCAGGACCCAGCCACTTCAGCCGCGAAGTGTCCTCGAAAGAGTCCTTGTCACAATCAGCGTTATCTTGCCGCAAACAGCGCCACCCGCACTCGGGCAACTAATTGATCCGCCATAATTCCATAGGAGCCTTTCTAATCACATCATCGCCTCGAACAGGGGCTCCGTGAACGGCTTAATTCGTCCGCGTTAAGGTGATACCAAGAAGCCGCAAATTGGCACGATAGAGTCACCCTGTGCCACGGGGAGAGCTCCGGCGTGATGAGCTTATCGGCGGTAGACGTAAGCCCTTGTGAGTTTCCCTTATTAAAATTTCAAATCAACTCCCCCCGGTTTGGGGGACGGCGGCCGACCCGGCGCCCGAACGACAGGATCGAACCCCAAAGGGCTCTTACGATGCACAGATAAGGGTTGCCTTAGAAAGCGGGGGCGGCGTCGTCTGAGCAGGTGGAAGCACCTTTCGGGGCGGGTCCACTCACCCCCCAGGCAGAAAAACAACCCCAAATTTGGGGCTGCTCCTGCTGCTGCTCCGTGCGATGCTATGCATTAGTGTGGGACGTGGGCTCAACTACCATTCCGGCGAAAATTTAAATTTGTAGAACGAATCGATTACAGGTAAGCTACGACCCCAAAACCCCCCCCCCCCCCCCCCCCCCCCCCATCCACCGGCAATATCTCAATGGGTCTGGTTTCTGCTAGGACTGGGTGTCTTCTTCTAGAATCTAGACAATTTCATATTCCTAATCGCATCGCCCTCGAAAGCCGCTTATAATTCGATGGCCCTCTTCTGGCGCTGAATGGCGCCATTAAGTCCTGAGCACCGCCAAATAAAGAGGACTCATTGATTGGTGATTAAATTTTGTCGGTGCGATGGAACTTATCAGAGTTGGGTCTCCGCGGGTAATAAGATGGAGCCAGAAGGTATTTTTTAATAAAGAAATATTTGCACAAGATCCCACTTTTCCATGAATTTCAGCGAGTCCTGGTCCCTGAAACACTTAGGAATTCTTATTGGGCGCTTTCATAAGGATTTCTTTTTTTTTCCATTATTTTTAAAAATTAAATCAAAGTTCACAGCATTCCCGGGAAATATTGGGTAAGGGGAAGACAAAGTTTCAACTGACATTGTTTGCACAATTTTTTGGACTGTAAAATTTCATATGATTAAGCGAGTATGAAGAAGAAAAAACATAACTTGCACGTGAACGGATTTCCTGACGAGTACACTTATGGTAAAAAAGAAATTATTCATTCCAACGAGTGAACAGGTAGGCAAATATGAAAGAATATTTCGTTAGCGTTCATTTGCTCTTCGCTCCAATTTAAACCGAAACAAGATTTTTAAGTAAATTTTTAAATAATAACTTTATGCTAACCCTTCTCAGTTCTTTAACTTAGTGTATTTACTTTCTATAGAAGTAGTATCTAATAATGGTATCAAAATGGCGGCGTCAAAATTGCCTTCTTTTTGGCTCGCGAAGGTGATTTATCGAAAATGGATGATCCGATCGACTTGGAATTTTAATAGCTGACTCTTCAGATGTGTCGTTATAGACGGAATTAGAATTATTAATTTTTAATACAAAAAAGCAAAATGTCGGATTTCTGAAATGTTTGACTTTTTTCAGCTTTAATTGTTTATAACTTTGGTAAATAAAAATAAAAATGGATAATTCTTTTTATGGCTAAACCGACACGTCTGAAGAGTCAGCAGTAAAAATTCCAAGTCAAAAAAATGCGGTTTCGAGAAAATCGAGTCTAAAGTTTTGACATGTGCTTTTAGCGCTCGAACGCTGTAGCTGTCAAGCCCTATTTTTAATATATATCTGTTCCTAGTTTCTTAACCATCCCAAAAAATGTTTTTCTAGAAGTATTTTCTAAGTAAAAATGAAACAAAAATGTTTGAATTTTTTGAAAAAAAGTACAAAAAAGCACTGTGAATCCTCCTTAAGTCAAACACAAAATTGAAATTTGCAGCGAATTGATTAGAAAAATATGATTCTTTAAAAACGTGCGTAATTTTAAATTCTGTGTAAGTAAACGTATCCATTTCTATATCTGTGTTTCCATGCAGAGTTAACTCCAAGGTTAGCCTAAGACTAAGTTAAAGTTCCATGGAAACCAGGATTGACTTAAGATTCGTATTATTATAAGTCCACTTTTTCAACATATTATTTTAACAACTTCTCTAATTAAATCTTATCGTGTAGATAGCTTTAATGTAACTATTTCAAAAAGTGGACCTATACCATTTCAAAAATAACGACACGTTTGTAAAATGTAATCCTTCCAATAGTAACCCTTTGCTGTCCATTTTGAGGTATATAAATGTTATAACAAAATATAATTCATAAATACCTACCATAATTGTATCTTTATTTATTAATTTTAAAATAACTAGCTTTAATAGGAAAAATTCGATGATACATATTGATATCTGAAATGAGATGAGATCAATTTATTGCAGTGAATTGATAATTTAGAGTAATCTTTTAATATCAAATAGTTTTATAGCAATGCTGTGATAAGACCTGAAAAAAAAATTCTTGTTACTCTAACCTATATGTCGGTGATTTGATAATTTAATAGAAATTTATTATATTTTAATTTTGTTAATGAAGAATATGTGTGTACATGACATACGTACTATAATTTGTAATACTGTATTTAATTTAAAGAAGAATCGTGAATTTAATTTTTTAAACAGATAAATTGGCTTAGGCAAGGTCCCCGAGAGCGTGGCATTTAATTTACTTTTATATTATATTATGAAATATGTAAAAAAATAAATTGGTAAATTCTAAAATATTTTTGAGAAAGAACAGAACACAGTATTATAGAATTAATAGAATGAAACATTTTGCTAGGCAGGACTCGTAAAGAGTTCATTTATTTACTTTAGCCAAAACGATTCAGTGTAGCGCGGAATCAGCAGCCACAGCAGGAGCAGTGGTGGCGTCGGTTCTGGCCGTAAATCGATTCATTCTCGGATGGAAGGATGTGCCAGTTAGCCGCAATCTAATGAAGTCATTCAGAGTGTGCTCTCATTAGGGGCGAGGGTTCGAGGGCTCGAATTTCTTATTCTATAAGATTGAGCGTCGGGATGCCCTTTTAGGAGGATATCGGAGGTCTTTTTGGGCCGCCCCACCGCCACCCGGCACACTTACCTCCGAAGGGCAGCGCACTAATTGCACAGTCAGTAAATTCGAAAACTAACGCCCAGACTGCTCCGACTTGGGCCCTAATGGCCGCACGATAAATAAGACGGGAATAGGAAGGTCAGCCAAGTCGTTAACAACTAAATGGAACATTATACTCGGCCATAAATATAAAAGGCGATTTGTGTACGAACGCTCACCTGCGTAACGACTTCACCTGAAATTGCCCCACCCACATCTATAAAAGATTAGATTTAGCCGTGTTGTAGTCGCGGGTCACCTTGATTTAAAAATCAGTTATGTCTCTGAAGTCAGTTACTGGCTTTTTCATATTTAATTTGCTCGTGGTTGAGCTACAAATCACTCAACGAAAAGGGAATTATACGAATGTTAGTGTTCCCTGCAGTTTTCAATTGTTTTCAGAGCGATAATTTTCAGCAGGAAAGTGCTCTAACTGGGACCATTGTTGACTCGTTCCGTCGGCGCCTTACTTCGTCGTAACGCCTCCCACGGGAACTACATAGTTCAGCAGCGCAGCGATGTTTTAAAATAGTAAATGATTTTTTTATAACTTTTGTGGGTATGTATTTCAGTTTTACACTCTCATATTTTTTTCGCAGAGTATAAATTATGGCGTGATTCGTACACCAGTTTCTCGAGGCAAATTGAGGTCAAACTATGCCAAACAAACGAAAAACAAAAAATCGTTAAATTATCCGTTTTTGAGCAACTAATAATGTTACAGTAGACAAATCTACACTATCTATTGTAAGAAATAAAGAATTTTTTAAGTTATAAACTTGAACTAAATATGTTTAAAGGTTTTGCGATAATAACCATTAATTATCATATAAAACAATTATGAGCAGATTGCGATGAGATTAAAAAAAATATGAAACTTTAGCGTGATACCTCTTAGAGTATTTAGAAATAGAGAAATTTTCAAAATATGGTTAAATTCTTAAAAGGGCCTATGGATCTTTTTAATCTCAATGACATTTTGAAACAAAGGAACGTTTTAGTGTAATTATTGATCTTAGGGTATAATAGACTTATCATTCAATAAAAACATGTGAAGTACTTTATAAATTTTGATGTGTCAAGGAATTTTTTGTCAGTATGAAAACACATTTGAAGACTTAAAAGAACTACAACTTATCTACATATTTTTATTTATGAAAAAAAAAAAAATTAGATGTATTTTCTTTTGGTTTAGTCCAAGAACCGATAATTCTGAGCTTGATTATATAGTATTATCTAGTGATTTTAAATAACAACATAAATAAATAGTATTTTAAGTTTGATTTTTAAAAGTCGTCCAGGCATCACAACTCAACATCGAACTTATCCGAATAATTTTTAGAGAGAATTCTTTGGACAACTAAATGTCAAATAAGTATCCATTGTGAAGTTCTACAGATCCAATTACAACTCTGTTTTTAAAATCCGTCTGTAGGACCCGGGCATTTAATTTTTTACACGTTTTCAATCAAAACGTTCTGAAAGCCTGTCAAAATGGAATCAAAAGTTCGTGATGTCGATCAAAACTGTATAAGTTTTAACAATTTTGAATAAGCAAGCCCGTTTTCGTTTAAAATTGATTAATTTTCATACAAATCTATAAGATATCGTTTCATTTTTGAATTTTTGTAGATAAATTTATAGTCATACCGTTTTTAATGAAGCTACAATAGAGTCGTACAATAGAGAATATGAAATCAATAGCAATCAAAACGTAACAATTGCACCAGTTGCGAACAAAATGATAAAATTAAATGTTTTGAAATTGAAATATTTCCCGTTTTATCAGAGATAGGAATATATAAAATTTTCTAAATTGAAAGCCACAAAACAAAGGCAGTCCTCCTTGACTATTTCAAATTAATCCTTGACACCACTTACACTTACATATCATTTATTAAATCATTTCAAGTGTAATATTCTAAACTCTAAAAGTGACATTATTCATTAATTAATATTTTGCGATAGTTTATAAAAAGGGGTTCTGTGTACTTTTGCTAATATTTCGTTTGGTTTTTTGTTTAGAATGGATTTTAAAACAATACCAGTAATTTTCAGAATAACATTGTAGAACTGCTTGTGATGAATCAAATCAAATTTATTTTGGATTATGGGAAATTGGGTGTTATACAATAAAAATACTTTATTTTGTGGTATTTTTTCGTTTGTTTTTATTTAAAAATCATTTTACAATTGAATTGTTCTCTTTAGTCATAGAATGATAATAACTAAAGTTGCTTTATAATAAAATGACGTACAAAAATTTACAGTTACTTCCATTTGTCTCATATTTTTTTCCTATACAAGTTATAATATCCTCTTTGTACAAAAGAACATAAATAATAACATCTTTTGTTCCATTACAGATACAGTCATCAATTTATCGACATTCTGCTCCTACTTTTCTCACCATCTCACGTTCGTTTTCTCGACTTTCGTTATAAATAAACTTTGCAATAAATTTATCGTTATTTTTTCTGCTTTGACTTAGTTTAACCTTTTTACGTTAATGTACATTTACATAGCTAGTAGGGCGTTATCTTGTTCAAATGTATTTTTTTCTTTTTTTTAATTTCACATCAATTTTATTAAATTTACACTGTTTAACAACTGTTTCGCGTTTTTCTTCTGTTTTAAATGTTTTAAAGCGTTTTCGTTTTCTTAATTTTCTTGCGGAGGTTCGCAGTAACCGCTGTTGTTTTCTTTAATTTTATTTTTCTTGGCGCGGGTTGCGAATAGCTAAGTGTGTAAAACATTCGTTTCAATGTGCAAAAGGAGTAAAGAAGTTTCTTAAACTTAGAGATCATAATAAATTCTTGCGTTATTTGTCGGTTTGATGCCATTTTAATTCATAATATTTGAATAAATTGTGCTATTAAAGCTTATTTTATTTAATTTCCTTCCGGTGCCGAAAAATATTTCCAGTAGGTTAGTTAATAAGGTTGTTGTGTAACGGTACCGATCGATAGTATTATCGATATTTTGAAATTGTAACGATGGGTACCGTTACGCAACCATAACCCTCCCTCGGCAACATTTAAAGTTACCGTAAACATGACACGGGCGACAGCTCCGGTTTCGTCTCGCCCGTGCAAGAATGCGCTGAACCAGCGGCGTCGCCCGCTGAGTTCGTGCGAAATGCGCGTGCAAGTGCAGCGTGAGAAACGCACACTCAGCGCGTTTCCCGCAGGCCGCCCGGGAACCTTAAGTTCTCGGCGGCTTGGCAAAGTTAGTTGCTGTCTGATATTAAAACTAAGAAGTTGCTGTCAAGTTTTAAAAGTGTAAAGACCAAAAAGCCGATTTACGGGTAGAACGCGCGAAAGAAATTACCGGTGTGAAAAGTAACAATTGGAGTGCGAAGCGGCATCGTTCGGCCTAGAGTAATTCAGTTAAGGGTACTGTAGCTTAAAAGGAATAAAGTTCTGTGTCCCAGCAACAGCATACAAGCGTTTGACTGAAGGGACAACAGGGGACTTATTGTTGTACACAAAGAGTATACAACAATTGGCGCAGCCGGTAGGATCAAGGAAGCCCAGCCGAGCCTGTAAGAGCTTGAAAAACCTTGATCCTGCGAACTTTTGGGCTTTGCGAAGCCCCATCGCTCCAGGGTATTCAGCTATAGTTGCCTCTGCTCCAGGTGAGCAAGCAATTACCCTAATTCTAAGGGAGGACAACTTTAGTCGCCGCTGTTCCAGGCGAACAAGCGATCTCCCTGCGAAATTATTTAGTGATCGCCCCAGGAAGGAGGTGAATGTCAGGCGAGGACTCACCCGCCTACATCCCAGCTGAGGAGGACAGGACAGCAACTCCAACATCGAGGGAGCACCCCGCCGCCGTTTCAACAGCAGCATCGAGGGAGCAACCCGCCGCCTCAGCTTCGACATCGAGGGAGCACCCCGAGGCCTCAACAACAGCATCGAGGGAGCAACCCGCCGCATCGGCTACAACATCGAGGGAGCTACCCAGCACCTCGACACCACCCGAAGTAGCAGCACACCAGCCAGGCCTAAGGCTTAGGAGCGGAACGGTGATTCCCCGTTCTTTACCAGTAAGTCTAGAATATCATTTAAAATTTTTGTTAGAAAGGGTGCGAGCGTCAGAAGCCGGATTTACAAATCGGCATTTTGATTTAATAAATAAAAAATTTGAAGAAACTAGTGAGCAGAGAGAAGCTCGCATAGTAAAAGCTAAAAAAGACTCCGAAGAATTCCGAGAGGAAATAAGAAAATTTAAAGAACGCTCGCAGCCTTTCCGCCTATTAGATAATACGGGTGCTGTAGATTTAAGCTTAAAAAGTGAAAGTGCTAGTGAACTAGAATCAATAATTCACGGCCTGTCCGGGTGGCTAAGTGCTACATTCGCGGAATCGTCGGACGAATCGTTCGGTAGTCCTAAATTTAATCAGAGGGTTTCATCCCCGTTAACGCCCGCGAAAAGCAAAGAAGTGAAAGTGTCTAAAATGGCTAACCATGATAAAGTCATTAAATATACGACCCAAATGGTTCCCCTATTCACGGGCGAGCCTGGTCCTCAATTGAGCCAAGAGCTCCAAACGTTTTTAGGGTGTTGCCATCAGGTCGAAAGTTGCCTGTCGGAAGAGGAGAAGGTTCCCTTCCCCCGGATTCTGCTCACTCGCTTACGGGGAGCAGCATATCAGCTGTTCACCGCTGAACCGCCCACGAGCTTCAGTGACTTCGAGGATCGCCTAAATAGAGCGTACCTCCCCAGAGAGACTTACCAGGAACTGGTAAATAAGTTAATTACTACCAGACAATATCCTCTGGAGTCTCTCAATGCCTTCACGGCACGAATAAAACAGGCTTTAGCCTTATGCAACGAGGCAGCTGAAAGAAAGTACGGTGTGACCGCGGCAACAACTGTGAAGCCGCAGCTAGAAGATTTTGCAGTAAATGCACTCCGAAGTGGGACGATTAATCCCCACCTATGCCAATACCTTCTCACCTTGACAGAAGGAAATCTAGAGCAGATAATCACTAAAGCTCTGGACATGGAGAGATTGCAACAGAGCTCTCCTTATTTACAAAGTCAAACCCCAGGTATGGGTTTAACTAATCAAGCCGCCGGGTACCAAAATCATGTACCCGCGTACATGTCGGCGCCGAATGCTGCTACGCCACCAGTACCAGCACCGCGAAATGTGATTAAAGCCGAACCATCGGCAACTAACACATCTTCCGCCGTGGTTAAAATCCCTAACCAAACACGGGATTTAGCCACGAACATAACTTGCAATTTCTGCAAGAAAAAAGGCCATACTTATGCTGATTGTTTTAAGAGGAAAAATACACCCTCTTGCGAATATTGTCGCACGTACGGGCACGACACTATCGCGTGCCGCAGGAATGATTCTAGAAGGCCTTCTAACGGTCAGAGAAACGGTAACAATAATTCGGCGTACGGACGAAATGGGAATAAAAATAGATCCCCTAATCGGGGACCCCCGCGAAATAACGATTCGGGAAATTCCGAAACGCGACGAACCTATAATGTTAGGCAAAGTTGCGATTTCTGTGCCCGACAGGGACACACAATAGATACCTGCGAACATAAACGCAGATGGGAATCGAGAAGCCAGGGAAACGAGGCTCAGTCGAGCCCGAAATCCCCGGCTCGACTTTAAATGATGACAAAAATACAGGGTACACTCAGCCGCCCAAGCCTAGCACTCCCATAGTGGAGCTCCCCCTAGACATCGGTCGAAATAAGAAGACTCCTCTAGTGGTGGACACGGGCGCTGAGATAAGCTTGATCAAAGAACAAGCTTTAAAGTCTCTCGAGTACATCAACACCGAGAAGACTTATACCCTGCAAACTCCATTTGGCAAAGGACATACATTGGGAAGCTGTAAGGGAAATATTGTTAAAAAACTCCCTGGTAATAGGGAGGCTACAATTCCCTGCACTTTCCAAGTGATCGAAAATAATGCAGATCTGTCCCATGAAGGACTACTTGGGAATGATTTTCTTGCAGAATACTGCAATATAGAGGGCCCCAATAGAAAGCTTCGATTTCCTCGAACGGAAATCAATTTAGAGGAATTTTCGTTACCGATAGTGTTGGATACGAAAAGTGACTGTCCCCGAAATGCAACTGAAACCGATACGCAGGCAGATGAGACGGAATCCGAAGGGGTAAAGCTGTCCACCTGCCATGTTATCGAGGCATCCCCAGAGGCGGAAGCTGGTTGCCTAATGGCAAATAAGCCACGGGAAAACAGTAGGGAAACTTTGGCGAATACACCTATGATCGGCGAAATCAGGCGGCATGTAATAGCTCTTAAGGAGCCAATATGCGTACCTGCACGATCGCAGATGGTGGCTAAAGTACCCTTGCTATTGTCTGAAGAAATGCTTTGCCTCTCGCAAGAATTAGGCGAAGGCATTTTCTTGGCTAATAGTATCATACCCTCTAAGCAAAAAGAAGTTTCTGTTGGACTCCTCAATGCTACGAATTCCCAGATAGCCCTACAAGGCCTAACTTTGCAGCTAGAACCAGTAAATAATTACAGTCTAGCACCAATATACCCCACGGAGGGTAATCAAAAGGAGTTTGCCTCAGAAGGGTTAACAGAGCCAAGTGTAAACAAACTTGAGCTAAATAAAATAGGTATAAATAAAAATGGCCAGAGAGCCAAAAATAGGCCAAAGAGCCAAGGCAGCCATCGCGCTCGCAAAAGGGGACCAAAGAGTCCGAATACAAGTAAAAGCGGCCAAAGCGCCGACGAAAAAAGGCCAAAGAGCCAAGGCAGCCACAGCGCTAGCGAAAATAGGCCCGAGAGCCCTATAAATGAAATTAAATTAGACGGTGCAGGCGACCAAACTGCCAAGCTAGTTTATGTTCGAACCCCACAGGCGGATCGACATCTAACTGAACCAGTAAAAGAACGTTTAGCCAGGTTAGAGCAAGAACTCAACCTGAGCGCAATTTTAAGTAGCCAAGAAAAGGCTAAAATTTTGGAATTATGTCAGGAGTATCACGACATATTCCACCTAAAGGGTGACTATCTGACGCATACAAATGCCATCACCCATCCGATTCCAGTGGTGCAAGATCAAGCACCCATTAACCAAAAAATGTACAGGTTACCAGAGACTCAGCGTCACGTAATAAACGAGCAAATAAAAGACATGCTCGATAACGAAATAGTGCAGCCAAGCAAAAGTCCTTGGAACTCGCCACTATTAGTGGTCCCCAAAAAGCCGGGACCAAACGGCGAAAAGAAATGGAGAGTAGTCGTAGATTTTCGTAAGCTAAACGAAAAAACTATAGGCGACGCTTTTCCTCTCCCACGGATCGAAGACATCCTGGACCAACTAGGTCATTCAAGGTACTTCACTACCCTCGATTTGGCTAGTGGATACCATCAAGTGCTAGTCGATCGTAAAGATCGTCCAAAGACAGCTTTCAGTACGAGCTACGGGCATTACGAGTTCAAGCGAATGCCATTTGGGCTCAAAGGAGCCCCTGCAACATTTCAACGCCTCATGAACTATGTGCTTACAGGCCTACAGGGCCTGGAATGCTTCGTGTATCTGGATGACATCGTCATCTATGGGAAAAACTTAGAGGACCATAACTCTAAGCTGCGTAAGGTCTTCAACAGGTTGCGGGAGAACAACCTGAAGCTGCAACCGGAGAAATGCCAATTTCTCCGGAAAGAAGTGGTATATTTGGGACACAAGTGTTCCAGTAAAGGAGCACTTCCTGACCCTAGCAAAACCGCCTGCGTCCAGAATTTTCCAGTTCCACGAACTGTTAGGCAAGTTCAATCTTTCCTGGGACTTGCCAATTACTACCGAAAATTTATTCCCGATTTTTCGAAAATCGTGAGGCCTATTACGAATTTACTTCGGAAAGATGTTAAATTCAACTGGTCGGAAAAATGCCAAGAAGCATTTCTAAGTATTAAAAAATCCTTAATTTCTCCACCTCTTTTGATATACCCTGATTTCGGTAAACCTTTCAATTTAACCACGGACGCAAGCAATGAGGCATTAGGGGCTGTCCTCTCTCAAGGAGAGGTAGGAAAAGACCAGCCCATAGCATACGCCAGTCGTACCTTGAACAAGGCAGAGCGAAACTACTCTACCATTGAGAAAGAGTTGTTAGCTATTGTCTGGGCGACTAGAAATTTTAGATGCTACCTTCAAGGTAGAAAGTTCACAATTTATACCGACCACAAGCCTCTAAAAGGGGTCCTTAATGCAAAAGACCCCACTTCCCGGTTGAAAAGATTTCAACTCAAACTTTCCGAGTTCGATTACACCATCGAGTACAAACCCGGAAAGTATAATACAAATGCGGATGCCCTAAGCCGCATCCCAAGGGAAGGTATTGAAGACCTGAACAGCCCAACCTTAACGGTAGAGGCTCAAGTCCATCGAGCTATGGACTCTACAGCGGAGGAATACAACCCCGCTACAGTACACGCGCTTACTAGGGCTCAGAAAAGGAAAGCCCAAGAAGGTGATATAGAAGTCAACCCAGATACACAGGAGGCAAAACAGGCGGAAGAGCAGCCTGAAATAGTAGCACTCGATCCGGAGGAAAATCTGTCTGAACCTATAGGAACAGCTGACGACAAACCCCCATCGCCAGAAGCACGAAACACCCCTGAGCAAATTACGAGCCCCGAGGAAATTAAAATCATTTTACATGATTACCATGATTCCGCATTCGGAGGCCATCAGGGAGTAATTAAGACTTATAAAAGAATTAAACGAAAATTTCGCTGGAAGCATATGCTACACGATATAAAAAATTATATCAAGAAATGCTCCAAGTGCCAAAGATTAAAATCTTCGGCGCAATACAAGATGCCCATGGTCATAACGGACATAGCCGAGCAACCTTTTGACAAGGTTTACCTCGATATCGTCGGACCATTGGAAGAGTCCACGTCAGGAAATAAATATATCCTAACCTTCCAGGATAACCTGACAAAATTCGTGGACTGGTACGCGATACCAAATGCGGAAGCCATAACGGTAGCGCAAATTTTCTTCGACGAGATCGTCACGCGCTACCGCATTCCCAAAAGAATAGTTACCGATCAAGGTACTAACTTCTTAAGTGATCTTTTTAAGCAGATATGTAAACTGCTAAAGGTGAAGAAGCTGCAAACGTCAGCATACCACCCCCAGTCTAATGGAGCACTCGAACGTGCCCATAGACCACTTATAGAGTATCTGCGTACCGTAGTAGATGAGAATCCGCAAAGTTGGGATCAGTACCTACGAACAGCAGCTTTTGTGTATAATAATAGTACACACGAAGGGACGAAATTGACTCCCATGGACTGCTTGTTCGGGTTTACGGCGGATGTCCCGTCTAATTTGAAAAGGGACCCCGAGCCCGTATACAATCACGAGAGCTATTATCATATGCTCCGTTATAAATTACAAAAGTCTTACGCAATAGCCAGAAAAAATATTTTGGCCAGTAAGAAAAAGTCTAAAGAGTATTACGATAAAGACGCTAGACCTCTATCTTTCCACGTAGGGGATAAGGTTCTCCTTAAAAGCGAGAACCGAAAACATAAACTCGCAGAAATCTGGGTAGGACCTTACCTGGTAACCGCTACCCCGTCATCCGTGAATACCACGATACGCATGGGTAGACATAATAAAATAGTACATAATAATCGCCTAAAACCCTACATAGAGTAGAAAAGGCAGAACATTTTTTTTTATTAGCAGTTCATGAAGAAAAAATATCAACATTTTAGGACATTTGGATGAGGAGCCGTACTTGATTCAGCTATCGTTTGAATCCAAGCAATAGGAAGGTGAGACTTGACACTTTTCTTTGCTGAGTTAGCCAATTGTCGGCGCGATCGACGCGTATTTTACTCCGGACATATAGAATGCATGACTTTGGCCTTAGCCGCACCGGATAGGAAAATTTTTTTTTTTATAAGTAACATTTTTGAAAAAATAATTTAATGTTCATGCAGAACAATTTTAAATCTTGAACGTTTTGAAGAAAGTAATTTAAATAGGTAATACCGAATATTAAAAAAAAAAAGGTAATTTTACTGATTTGGATAGAAAAGACCCAATATTTCTAAGAGAAAAATTCTAATAAAAAACAAGTAATAACATTAAAGAAGTAATTCTAATAATTTGAATAGGATATTCAAAATAAGTTTTGTAATTTGAATAATTTAGATAGAAAAACTTAAAATAATTTTGGTAGTTTTAACAATTTGAATAGCGAATCCTCTTTGGATTTTAAGGAAATAGGAAGAATTTAATTACTTGCTAGTAGGAATAATCCTAATAACTTTAAGTTTGAGATACTTAGATAAGGGTAAGCAGGAAAGGCACCCGGTACTAATAGAAATATTGTGAATTAGCATTTAAGGAATTTGAATGTGAACGACCGATGCCCACTCACAATTTGGTAAAAAAATTTTTTTTTAGATTTCTTTGTCGAGAGTCATTCCTCTTCAAAGAATGACTCTCTTTTTCAAGGGGGGAAGGAGTGTTGTGTAACGGTACCGATCGATAGTATTATCGATATTTTGAAATTGTAACGATGGGTACCGTTACGCAACCATAACCCTCCCTCGGCAACATTTAAAGTTACCGTAAACATGACACGGGCGACAGCTCCGGTTTCGTCTCGCCCGTGCAAGAATGCGCTGAACCAGCGGCGTCGCCCGCTGAGTTCGTGCGAAATGCGCGTGCAAGTGCAGCGTGAGAAACGCACACTCAGCGCGTTTCCCGCAGGCCGCCCGGGAACCTTAAGTTCTCGGCGGCTTGGCAAAGTTAGTTGCTGTCTGATATTAAAACTAAGAAGTTGCTGTCAAGTTTTAAAAGTGTAAAGACCAAAAAGCCGATTTACGGGTAGAACGCGCGAAAGAAATTACCGGTGTGAAAAGTAACAATTGGAGTGCGAAGCGGCATCGTTCGGCCTAGAGTAATTCAGTTAAGGGTACTGTAGCTTAAAAGGAATAAAGTTCTGTGTCCCAGCAACAGCATACAAGCGTTTGACTGAAGGGACAACAGGGGACTTATTGTTGTACACAAAGAGTATACAACAAGGTTTTATTTTAATAATACACAGTCTCATTAAAATCAGTTTAATTACTTTTACCATTCGCCTGCTTAAATTTTTGTAGCTCACTTCAATTGTGCACAGATCGTACATATTTAAGTTTTTAAACTAATGGTTTATTTATTTGGCGCAATTTTATTTTAAATTTATTAATTTTGAGAAAAAGCTTTTTTTAGCATCTACATAATATTTCATTTAGGGACAGTTTTCCCGAAAATAAAGATTTCAACAAGCTAATGATATATCGTAGGAACAAAAAATGATTTTAATGAAAACATGAACTGAAAAGATAAACAATACCAATTAAAATCAAATAGTCACATTTACTTTTTTACTATTTTAGGAACTTAAAAAAAAAAATAAAAAATAAATTAAAAGAATTGATGAGGAGTTTCATAGTAAAAAATAATCGGCCCGATTGTTGAATCGATGTTTCAATACATTTACGACGGCCAAAAAGAACGGAAATAAAAAACTAAATTGAAACTAATAAAACTTTCAATATTGAAGTGGTAAAATAAAAATTTTTAAATGGCACGTATTCAAAGATTTTGAATTAGTCCTGATTTACTTCTTACTTGTATGGAATACTTTTAGTTAATTTAGATGGTAAAGTAAAGAATAACTAACTGTAAAATTCCAGATTCCATCAAAAGTTAACATTTCTCTTCTAAGAATTCTTCAAATTAATTTTGCAAAATTATTAACAAATGAAACAATTCGATAATCTAACAGATGTAATGATGATGTTTGGTCATGAAAGAGTTGATTGAGTTGGTAAATTTTAACAAATTCGACCCTTCTTTCCTGTTATTTTCTTACTTTAAGATTATCTCCAGAGTGAAGAAAAATTTCAGAAATTTTCTTAAAAATACGATATGGCATAAAATACGTATACTGTTTAAATATTAAAGCACTCAACCACAAAATTATAATGGCAGATGATTCTTTCATGTAGATGAAATGGATAATAGATATTTCAACATGATAATAATTCAAAATATATGGCGGTTTATGAAAAGAATAGTGATTTTATTGGATTTATTTAATTGCATTTGGTATATATTTAATATGTTCAAACTCTGATAAAACAATTGCTATTATTGAAAGACTAGAAAGAGCTGACCGTATTTTTTTGTTTTAATAAATGTATTAGTAAATTACTTGTTTCTAAAAAATAAATTTTAAGAGCATCAAATCCGGCGGTAATAACGCAAGGGACTAAAACTATATGGCATTGTTAAAACAGTCAATAGTTTCACAAAATCACACTGTCTGTGAATTTGTTCGAAAAAAGTAAATGAAATTAAAATTTGTAAAAGGCATGTGTACAACGAATTAGGACTAATCATTACTCACTCTCTCCTGCCTCGGCTCTGATATGTTCCATAGAGTTGCTTATCGGTTTTTGAATTGAATTTCACATGTAGATTTGGTCATTTTTATTGTTATTTAATTGCGGAAATTAATACATTAGCTAGAAAAGGTCTGCAGTTCGTTAAAAGCTATTAAATCGCGGGGGGCACGTTAGCCATGTGCGCGAAACACCTAGGTGAACACTTTGTCGAAACATTAATTTGCAGCAGTCAATTATTCTCTGTGAGTCCATATAAATCTCAGATTCTCTCGAAAATATTTACAGCGTCCTTAGCATGCCTAATTATGTTACTTGGCTTACGAGCTAAAAATTTTACAATGTTCACTTATACGCTAGAACTTTTTTACTTCTTATTTATTTATTTATTTATTTATTTTTTTGATCGGTAAGGGTATCTCTTTTTGTTACTTTTGATTTTGTTACGTTACGTTACGTTACATTACATTACATTATGTTACGTCTTAACGTTTTGCGTATTTTCCACGTTCAGTAAACAATTCGTTAACAAACTATAACACTTACAACGATTTCGTCCAGATTTATTTACACAATTCGCTCGACAAGGCTTGTTCTGCCAATAGCCCTAGTCAACAAGAATTTTACAACATAAAGAGTGACTGTTCAATCTGATTGGAGATTTTAATTAAATTACAAGCTGGAAAACGAATCATATTCATCAGGTAAAAATTTGAATTTTGTGGGCAAATTTAAAACAATAATAAATCATTGGGTTCCTACCTCATTATTAAAATTGAGTTTAATTATTATTCGTGTCAATATTTTTAAACTCACACAATGATGTTACGACTTAATATGAATCCCAAAGTATATCATGTAATTTTAAATAAATATTGTATTTCATTTTCAGTTTTTTCTTAATTTTCTATTGTCAAATTAAAAGTAAATTTTACTTATTAAGAACCGAGATCTTGCAGACTATTCGAAAAATAATTATAAATAATTTGCTGACAAGCACGCATTTTTCCATCAAATCTATTCTTCCCAACAAACAAATATATATTTGTATGCTTTGAATAACTAATAACTAAGTAAATAAAATGTTCTTTATGTTCACTCTACTGTTCCGCCAAGTTTCGCACCATTACAAACAATTCCTAGTCTTTTGGAAACGATTTTTGCAATAAACTTTCATAACTGGAAAATAGTATTTTTCGATATTTTATCTCTTTTGGAGAACCGCCCAAAAGGACCAGGGAGGACTATAAGATTAATATTTGCGATTGACCTCACATTCAACTCACTTTGGCCTGAACTTTTTAATTTAAAATTGGCATGGCTGCAGAGGAGGAGCATCCAATTTAGATATTTAGTGACATTTAGACATTCGATGATATTTGAAGGTTTTTCTTTAAGGCGGCAATCCACCGTAACAGGCCTAAAAATGGGAGGTTTTTTTGGGTAAGGAAATTTGAAACAATTTATATTATATTAATCACATTTTAAGAGTATCATTAGCAAGATTCAAAAAAAACTTTAAAGAATATTTTATGCACTATGTATGGAATTGCCTGGAACATTTTCTGGTGCACTTATTTGATAAAAGTTTCAAATATATATAAAAGCCATAAACATTCAAATCACGAAACATAAAAACGTGACTGAAAGGATAAAAACATAAAAGTTAAAAATGTTTTTAGAATTTTTATAATAACAATACATTTCTGAACCTGCATAAGGATACAAAAATAACCACAATTCCAGGAAGCAAGAATTTAAAGGTTATTATTACTTAAAAATAAAAATTTGATTGTTCTCATATCATTAAAAGATTTTTATACTCAAAAAATCTCAAGTTTTGCAGGCCTGTTACAGCAGGGTGTGGTTGAAGTTTTGAGGCAAACTATAAATGATGTATTAAAATAAATAAAATGTTGATGTAATTTTTAGTCATATATAACATATATCATATATGATTTCATTTAGCACAGAGACAGATAGGCTAGCTCAATTGTTTTTTAAAATAATGAAGAAATCATACTACTTTTGTATTAAATGTAAAGATTGCACTAATATTCGTATTGCACTTAAAAAATTTGTTTTTCGGAACTGCAAATGTCTTTAGTTCTTTGTCAGAGAATTAATTGATTTAAAGTGATTAGATATTACGTCTTTGTGCATGCAATTGATTTAATTAATGCTCAATTAAATCCTAATTTTCATATATGTATGTGGCTAATTAGTACATTAAAGTTCTGTGTATCTAGTCTGGGGTACTTATAAGTAAGTAAAACTTTTACCTGATGAAGTGTATTCGAATACAGATTTGCAATTAATTAAAGACATTCAATTAAAATGATCAATTACTTACGCTTAGAAAAAGCATCATAAATGTTGACCAGTATAATTTTGAAAGGAGTAGGGAGTACACCGGGGACCCCAAAATTACCGGAAAAGTATATTAAGCTGCAATAAAGCGCCTAAAGAGCTCGGGGAGCTGCAGCTCGCCGGATTAATTGCTCGTGAGCTCGTCTAGCCGCGTATTAAATCTGTGTCGCGGTTAAGTGCCGTCGAAAGGTTGAAACGTTTTAACCAGTTCCGTGTCATTTATGAGTGCCACCATGGAAACCGAATCGATTCCCATTCATCCTGGAACTCGAGGGATTTAATCTTGGCTAAATTTTGAGCAATTCCCCAGTGCTAGACCGGGTGGTCCACAAAACCCCCCTGTCGCCCGGTCGAGCTCCAAAAGCTGAGCGTGCAATTAAATCATAATTAAAAAATTTCCCCGTGAACTTATCACAAAAACCGCACGAACTCATAGTTTTAACGAGCTTCCCCGTTTTAATAACTTTTTAATGGGTGCATGCCGGGGTTTGGCACAAAGGTCCCTTAACTCTTGAGCCATTGAGGAGTTTCCCCGCTGCCATGTTAACTTAATGAAAAGCGGGTCTAACCCCGAAACGCCCTCGCCTCGCTCATGTGCATGCGGGTGGATTGCAGCTGGTTGCATTCTTGCGAAAACTTGCCACGTATTTGCAGCGCCCGCCGTGCAAATCTTTTCATTTGGATCTGTTTGAATTTGCTCAACGTGTCCCTGCGTACCCTCGGGGTCTCTCAAACCCCTCCTGAGACCTCAGCCTTAACATTCGCTGTGATTTCATTTAAATAGACGTTAATCCGCAATCGTGCGGTGCAATTGGGTAGCGATCCGGAGGTCACATACCCCCGAATTGGGGGAGCTTGTTGCATCCGCCATCTTGCCTATCCAGTGGGATTAGGACTGAAATTTCTGAACTCGACCCGCGGGCCCTTAAACGTGATGAATTGAATCGTTTGTTTGACTTGCTCGTACGACTTGAAGAACTTGAAAAATAATTGTGAGTTTGGGGGGTCGAACTATGTAAGTTTCGAACTTTGTATTTTCACTCATGAACCCTTTTGTTCTCAGCTTATTTAAGTGGATTGATTTAATTAAGTGGAAATGTTGCAAAAATTTATTTCAAAGGGTTTTAAAATTATAATATTATGATTGAAAATTATGTACAAAAATATGAATATGTTGATCTGTAAAGTTCCATGAAAAATCGGACAAACAAAACTGCTTCTCGCTGTGTCGGCAGTGTGCTTAGGGTCATTTTCTTGATTATTTTCTTAATGAAATTTATATTTTACTTAAATCTTATCCGGTTTTTCATTATAGTCACAATGCATGCCTTAAAGACTTATCCGACTCAATTTCATTAATTTCTTCACGATTTGATACAGGCAAAACCCATTTCTGATTATATCAAATAGACTTTAATCTTTCGTCCTCCACTCGACTTCACAAGTCGATATCTTTTCTTGTCTCAAATGTCTAAGACATGTATAGGTACCTGGGCTCATCAAGAAGAAATAATCTATATTTTGTTCGACTATTTTTTACCCCATTCCTATTTATTAATTACAAAATTTTAGTTACACATATTCATAGGAATGATACTTTCCGGTTAATGAACGATTTTTATAATACATATACGATACATGACACCCGACGGTGCGCGAAACAGTTTGAGCGCAAAGTTAAATAACTTGCTAAGAATATTTGTTGGCAAAATTTAATGTGGCTTCTTTTGAATATGTATTTAGAAATTAATATTCAGAAATTAATAATATTGCATTTATGATTTTTTTTAAAAAAATTCCCAAACATTAGCATCTTTGTATATTGGTCACAGTAGGATAATCCCTTAAAACTCAGATGTTTAAATCATGTAATGTAAACTGCTCAAAGTATGCTAGTTTTAGTATATTTTACTTTATATCAACCGTAAACTTTACAACTTAAGTGTGCATTAAAATAGCAATGTGGCATCCCTTTCTTAAAAATTTCATGGGTACTTATTATAGGATAAAGTAGCAATCATCTCCATCCTTACTAATAATAAAATTTTAAGAGGTGATCTGTTCCGTCATAACTTTTAAATCATTTAACCAGCTTTTATGAAATTTTGTATACCTATCGAGTGCATATGGGCTCGTCTATTAATCATTAAAAAGGGAAGGCGAAGGGATTTCGCTAACATTACAATTGATTACGAAGTGAGGGTTGGGACGAGGTGTATATCTTCGAAATATACAATTATTTACAGTGACGCACGTATTTATAAATCCACTAGAAGTTTTTCCCGACAATTTGGTTTTATTCGTTATAAAGGTATTTTTATGGCAGCATGTAGTTTTATTCTCATTTAGGAGCTTGATGAATGCTTGTCATGTATATACGTATATTTAAACAAATTTTCTACTTTTAGTTTATTAATTACACTATATTTAATAAAAAAATTGCAGAAACCTAAACTACTTCGCGGCTACCGAGCAGCGAAGTTTAATTTCGCTAACAAATTTATGTCATTTCGGGAAAAGTGGAAGAGCGTCATTTTTATTCATAAAAAGAAAATTTAATGCTATAAATACATGTCTCAGCAGGTGAAAAGCTGGTGGGCAATCAATCCTGCCTTAAATTCTAGATACTCGTTCACCAAAACTACTACGTTCTAACTCTTTATGTTGAGTTATGGGGGTTGAGTTCTGCTTACATGGATTTAGAGTTTAAATGTTAACTGAGCTTAAAATTGCAGATGCTCACTCATATTGAGTTTTAACTACTGCATTTTAAAATTTGGAAGAAGAAAGTTTTCTAATTAATTTCTGGACAACTTTTGATCCTCAAATATGATTACAGAAAAATGTCTTGGAAACTTTTAGATTTTTGTTATTGATGGGAATTTACAGCTTAACCCTGTAAGAAAATACGAGATTTTCCCATGATTGTAGGACATTTTCAGGAATTAAAAAAATCAGAAGAGTGCTAAAGAGCTGCGAAATCAAACATCGATTATGACAATATATGTATTTTATAAAATGTGTTGTTATGTTTTAGAAGAAGTAGTACCATTTTACTATTGAGAGATCATTTTTTTGGTTTTTACTACGAAATAATTAAAATATTTGAAAGACTTCCAAATTTTAATCATTTTCACATATAAAATTTTAAAATGTGAGATTATTCAGGATTTTTTGTCAGCAAAAAATTTAGGTTTTTTCGGGTACATCACCCAAAACTACCCTGTATTTTTCGGTACCATTAGGATTAATGCTATAAAAGGGCTTACCGGAACTGGAGGGCTACCCTCGAATAAAAGCTGACTCTATTCGGTCGAAGGGATCCTTAAAAAACAAATCACTATTAAAGCGAAACGTCCGTGAAAAATAACATAAAGAAGCCAACGAGAGACCCTCTTCAATTCAATCTTGGGAGGAATAATCAATTTCGCTTTGCCAGCCTCAGTCCCTTCTTGAATAAGCGATTTTTGGACAAACGCTTCCCTCCTCAAACCTCGCACCGCATAGGTTGGTATTTTATTTTTTTTTTTTCGTAAAAACCACATAAAGATGTTGGTTGTCTTATATATGTACAATACTGGCCCAAGTCCTTCTTCATATTTCTAGGGCTCCAAATCCTTCGGCCCACACCTCCCACACCCCATGAACTTTTTGGGATCGAAAAAAGCGAAGGGAATGGGCTCGAGTAAACAGGGTTTTGCTTATTTTTTCATAGTGTTTTGTTTTGCTGCCCTAATGGATGCCGCTCGAAGAGGAGGTTAAGTGGCGAATTCTTTTAGTGGCACATTAAGAGAGGAACATTATTTTTCGGTTTATGGGGGATGGTACAGGGTGTGCAGAGGTTCGTGCCCTAGAACAGCCTGGCTGTCAAGGACGGCGCACAGTATGATAATTAATGAATAAAATCGTCAAGGCTGGAAGAGATTGAAAACTCTTGTCGAGTGGTGGATGACGTCATGGCACTCATAAATTTCACTTTACCCAAGAATAAAACAACATCATTTAAAAGTGCTAAAATTAAAATTTTAAAGAAAAAATTCTGAACGGTCACCTATTGAATAGAATCGCACGCCATATCAAATTTACTAGTAATCGCTGTAAAAATTGTCGTATTTATTACAAAAAACCTCACTACTTTCAGCATATTAATGCAAATGGATCTGAAATATAATTTTCTTTTTTTAAAGATTTGTAGTAAAGTGTATAAAAAGTTGTTTAAAAAATTGCAGTACAGCTGCGCTATATAAAAAATGTTTTTATCATTTTGGATGCTTCGAACGATTTGATATCAAATTTTAAAAAAAATGGTGTGGGGTTGTGTTGGTGTTTCCTGTTTCTGTGATGCATTAAACCGATGGCAAAACAACTCAGAGTAGAACGACTGAGGTTTAAACAACAATTTTTTTCCATGTGATAAGCTCGTCTGGACTTACATATAACAAATGTTCCTTAAAAAATAGTTAACTACCTATAAAAATGCACTTTTTTTACAGTGATATCCTGCCTATCCTCCTATGTACAAATTGCTATAATTCATCTACTTAGCCTAGCAACATTTACAACTCGGTCTTAGCCGTAATATCGTAGTATATTTTTTTCATCTTCTTCTTCTTTAATCTTAATCCTTTCCTATTCAATTTTGTTGTTGATGTTGTTGGTTTTTAGCGTAAAAAATCGTCTCCATAAAAACCGAGTGAGTTACAAAAAACAAAGTGGCAATAAATTACTTGTTGAAAATATACAAAAGGCTTTTTTTGCGTATAAAAAAAATCAGCTTATCTGTAGGAGATGTACATAAATCGCTAGCTGCCCACTAGCTCGATCTGCCGATATTTTTTCCTCAGATTTGAGACTGGATCTCGGTAGAGCACAGGGTCCAGTCGGAGGTTGGAGCGCAGAAGTGGCATATACCTGAAATGAAATTTTTTAAAGAAATTAAGTAATTTTCGTTAAACCAAGTATTCAAATTAATTATAATTACTATATTAAAAGGCGTAAGTCACATTCATTTAAAATGAGATAATCAAAATTTAAAGGTTAAAAATTCATTATAAGTAAGAAAACAATAATAGAGACGCTCAAACAAAAATTTGAACTTTCATCTATTTCTATAAATTAGTTATTATTTCGACAATTTAAGCTTTCATCATTACCTATAAACTCCACGGAAAGTTTTGCAGGGCGACGAAGAAATTCTTTTTGTATTGCTTTGATTCGAATACATACATATATTCTAAATTGGATTTTACTCGACACGGTACAAAGCAATTAAAAGAAATATGGTTCAAGTAATTTCTTAAAAACAATATTGTATTTGTAAGCTAGAGTATTTCTTAAGACAAATCAAGCGAGCTGCAGAAACAAACGATTGGTTTACATTATTTTTATTCGATGTCTGTGACGACTTGCCGGCTCCATCACCAAATCAGTTAAGTTTTATTATATGTATGCGATACATATTTATACAAATTTTCAACTTAATCATCGAGAAAAAGTTCAAAACCAACTTGCAAGATTTAACGTCGAATTTCTACTCGGAAGAAAACGAATACAAGTGAATAACCATTGTGGAATTGTAGGTTCGATACCCAAATAAAAAACAAAAATTGCAGTATAATAGCAATAAAAACTTGTAATAAATAAGATAATTCTATATAAAATGAGTAAGAAAAAAGCAATTTAATTTATCAGTGTATTAATTTGTTTTGTTATTTCAAAGCTACTTATTTTACTAAACTAATATTAGAAAACCTTAATTATTCTACAATAATATTTGTGTCTGTTTTTTTTTTTTCACAGTCGCATCCGGACGCGGAGCAGATTAGTTCGGAAATTTTTCATTGAATTGAATTCTCTAAGTCTAAGCCATCTCCTATATAAAAATTTTAATATTTGCGAAAACCCTAATCGCAATGATTTTTATTCATCCAAAGTTCAAATATTGAACTGAAGCAATTTCTTAATTAACTTTTTAACGCAAAATGGGTATAAATCAAAGCAATTCGATTTTATTTTGACGGAATAACAACTTTTTAACGCGGATAACTGCTCATATTAATTTTAATTCAGTGCAAAATTTCCTACAAAATCTGATCCAAATCTGATTGTGAAAAAAATGCAGCTAATGAGGAAGAAAAATTTAAATTTGATTGATGATATGTTCATATCTTTAAGTGGAAAAAAGGAAATGTACCTATTTTTTTGTGTATATAATCGCCATGATTTAAGATAAGAAACTTGCCGAAGTTAAAATTTTAACATAAGCAAACTATAATGGCATATTGACAAAGGAAAATAAATTGAAAGTTTTTATGTCAACTACAATTTGGATCGCAAGAGATATATTTAACGAAAAATCGCATATTATGTCAATTATGGGTATGTTCATAAACTAAGTTAAGATCGCAGTGACCTCACTTATGTTAAGTTATGTCGACTATGGTTGGACCTTAAGAGTTCCCAGTTGGTTATGGACCTCTAAAACTGAATATGTCCCAACTCCGCGTAAGGTTCATTAAGCGTATTTGTAGTAATACTACTTAAATTGTATTCAGATCCAATAGATCCTAGAAAAACTATCAAGCCCCTGTCGAACTTCGCTAATAAATAGCAATGTCCTAGTTTCTGCCGAGCAATCGTTGGCGACTGAGCCAATTTATATCCACTACACGTAATTATTTAATTCGAAAAGCGTCCCAGAAAAGGGAGCTCTAAAAATTGCTAATTCCCCTGAATTAAGTCTAATTGATTTCGCTCGGAGGAAGGAATTACACTGCCAGCCGATTTCTCTCCTTCAGGTTAATTACGCGTTTAATTAACTTTTCTAGATTTGAAGATAGCAGCCCTTCGGTGAATGCTAAAACATGCAAAAGCTCTCCGCCAAATGGGAATGCCATGCCGATGGAGGTGAGCTCGCCCACCTGTCCGTTTGCCACCGCCGCTCCCCAGGCTACCTGTGCTACCTGTTCCTGAATAGGGCGGGTTCCGGGGCCGGAGCCGGGGCCGATTCCCGGCCGTTTCACCCGTCTACCGCCTCCTCCACCGAAGGATGTTCGATTCCTCGATCCTCCAGGAGCATGGTGGCAGCACCGGCGGGACCGGGTTACCTTGAGCCCCGTCCGACAAATGGCTTCCACCCACCGCTACAACTTCGAACCCATCCGCAAAGGGTTAACTTTGTAGCGGAGTTAACAACGAGCGAAAACACGAAAATTAGGTGTTGGTTGTTCCCTGGCCCTTGGAACAGTCCCAGGCACTTGCGTTGCGTGCAGCATGCACCGCACGCCGTCGCGACGCCGCCGTCGCGTCGGAACGGGCGTGTTCGGACAATTACGCAATCTGTTTCGATATTTTTGACAAATTTTCACTGCCCTTAACTGCCTCTGCCCGGACATTATTTTACCTCGAGGAGCAATTTTCCTTGTTTGCGAACACCCACCGATTTTTTAGCACGCAGCCGGTGCAACTCTTGTTGGGGCTGCAAAACTAAACACGATATTTTGCAGGACGTGTTCGATAATAATTAATATTTTGTTGGTCATGCAAAATCAACATATAAATATGTAGGTTAGGATGGAAAGTATCGTACTACAACTGAAAAGTGCCAACTTCAATGCTTTGTATAATACAATTCAAAAATTGAATCCTTTGCAGTTGAAAATATATCATAAATACCTAACGTTGTTATTTTAGAAGAATTTTATTTCATCTCATGGTTGTAGGGAAGGCACCTACTATGTATTTATAAAATTATAGGCAGAGATCACCAAAAAATGTTACCATTAAAAAATTGTACATATATGACAGACGAAGTGATCCTGAAAATAATAATTAAAAAAAATATTCATTTCCAAACGCATTTAATTTAACTAGCTATTTTGTGGCTTCTTTTAGTTTCAGTCTGACCGTCTTTTTGTATGTCACCCTCTTTCCCTACTTTCACAAAAATGTTTAGAAACTGTTCTGAATGAACAAAAATTCCCAGATATTGGCATATGGTGGTTAGAAAAAGAGATGGTCTTTTAAAAATCAAATTATTTTAATTTATACTAAAGCGACGTGAAATATCTTTTTTAAGTGTATAATTAGATTTATATAAATATAAGTGTAGAATTCATAGGATTTTTACTGCTTTTTTTCTTTAATATATACTTTTGCAAAATTGTATTTCTAGTATCAAATTTGATTTGATTGTAATTTCATAATAACACCATCAAGCTTTCCGGAAGCAATAAGAAAGAGTATTGCGTATTTAAGCCGGTCAATAATGTCCGTCATAAAAACCTAATTAAATTTCGTTTCATTAAGAAATCCTATTGAATGCTACTATGCTAGTTTTGCGAACAAATTGAATTGAATTAAATTTTGAAGGTAAATGAATTTCAGTGTTTATTTAATTTTTACAAATTAAACCCGTAAACTGATAGCATTGAATGCATCCTTCATTTCCGATTTAATTTTTCAATCCGTGGAAAACATATTTGCGGGTAAAAAAAAAGTTCAATTATTGAATTTGTTCCCAGAGAAATTACGTACAATATTGTTTTAATACTACCGTAGTGAAAAAATGAATAAGTAGAACATCTGTTTCCTGGAAGCAGTGTAGTATTTTTTTACATACATAGATTTTATTTTATTTGTTACACGTGCACAATGCAAGCGCTTATTTATTATTTAATATTAAATCTTGTAATTTTAAATGAGAACCATTAATTATTTATTAATGAAGGAATTTAATTTCAATATTTTTTTCCTATTTTTTTTATAGTTTCTTTCACATTTGTAATATTAGTTCCCACATTCCTATAAATGATTCATTACTTTTTGAAAAACTCACATAAGGGCTACCTACAAGTTAAGATTTAACTGGGGAAGTTATTAAAATGATATATTAAAGAAGTGAACAAAATCAAATATGTTTTTACCTAAGGCTGGATGAATAAAGGTGGGTTTCATTAACTTCGAACCCATGAGCTGCTTAATTTAATTAAACAAATATCTTGATATGAGAGTTGAGAATAGAGAACAGATTTTTAAAGAAATTAGTATATTAATGTATCGAAAGTTTATATACAGAAATATATGCAAACTTTTGTAAAATCTGACTAAGAAAAATCAGAAGCCTTTAAAAATATAAAATAACTTTTTCTTTAAATTGCATCATGGCAAATAAATTTGTTGTTTGCAGTTGGTTTCCATTGCGAAAATTTTAAAGTGAAAGTTGTTTCATACTTTTTAGGACTTCTAAATGTTTGAATGAGGTTCAATTTTCATCTCTTAAAAAATATTCAATATTAATTCTGAGAATTATCAAATTTCTGTTAAAATTATACTTGCAACTACACAACTTAAATACAAATTTGATACGTAATTTGAAATGTAATAAAAGTTATAACAACCTTTCGATGCAATCTTTTGCTGAAAATACACGTGTCAGCATGATAATATTTTCCTCAGATTTTCAAGGAAGAAAATTGCTCGGAAAAGTTTTCATATTTCACAAATTGAACAAACTACGGTTTGATTCATTTTTTATTAAAAGCTAGTCTACTCTTGGCCTTCACCAAACTCCGCCGCAAATTGCTCACTATTCAGGAAAAATTGATTTTGCCCGTATTTCCCCATTTGTTGCATGCGACCATCGAGCCGAGTGGGCTCCTCCGCGGGGGTGTGTACTTTTCTAATATGTGGCCAGGAGGCTTATTTTGCATGCGATGGGGCCTCGACTTTTGACGGGCAATCAAACCCCGAGAAGCCAGGCTGCTAATTGCCATAATTGAGCACGACAATCAAGCAAACACTAATTTAATTGCAAATAGCTGCTGCCACAAATATGCTCCTGCTGACCGGAAAGCAAAGAAATTAAGGGATAATCGAGCCACTCACCACCTTGCTGGCGTTCGGGGACTGTTTGGGTTTGGGGCCTTATCCCGCCGGAGCAGAACCCTGTTTGGTTTGGCCTCCCAACATATCCCGGCTTGTTGATTTGACGGCCAAAAAAACATATGCATGCAGTTCCTGGTCCACGAGATGCATCTCCATGTGTGTGCATGTGCATTCCGGGAAACAGATAATATTTATCTTCGGAACGTGAAGGCCCCGCAGGCACAGGGTGATATTTATGTTTCGCGAGCAGGTCTATTAGCACGTTTGTCAATTTTCGGGATGGTAGCCCAAACAGCTGATACCAATTTGCCTCAGCATATGAAACATAAGCATTTTGGCTTATGGATAAATGCAGCGAGATTCAGATGATATAAAATTTTTCATATGCAGCAAAACATATTTTAATTTTTTCTTGCAAAATAGTAGTTAAAATGTACATATCTAAGTAGTAATTTTGCAAGTATTCAAACTTCACAGTAAAAAGTTTTTACTACCTTAAGAGTAGGCGCCAATAGATTGTATACTCCAAAAGCAATAATTTTACATCCCGAAAAATAGCTACAAAGTGAAATTTACAAACTTTTGAGAGAATCAAATTATGTTTAAGTGTAATATTGAATTTAGCTCTTAGCTGACACTAGGGGTCAGATTGACCCCAGTCGCATAATTCCCTTACCTTAAGTTTTTTACCATTTTTTAAATTCTTTTTCGTATTTCAATATCCAATTTTCTAAATTTGCCGTTTTATCTATATCAGTACAGCATTATAAAATTATTGTAAATTTTTTGAATTCAAAAAAATCATTAGTTGGAATAAAGCAAACATTTGTTTAAAGCAAAATTTTACTTATTTGAAAATAAAATTTTTCAATAACAAGTTTATTGTAATAATAAGTTTAAAACTCAAGCATACTATAAAACATTACATCTAATTTAAGAAGTACTTTCGTAAGAACTAAAAATTTGTTCTTTTTTTTTTAATAGTTGTATATTCATCAATTCCTACACTGATATACATATGTACATATACATACATACCTATTTAAAAAAAATTATGCGTAATTCATTTGCAATACTCATTACAAAGTAATTTTTTCCAAATGGTTCAATTTAATATTATTAAAGTAGCAAAAATTTTTAATTTTTTCTATAAGCCTCAGACTCCAGAGGTGATTTTAAATATGCGAGAACGGAGGCAGTGGCATAGACAAATATAAATATATTATAAAACTAAATTAACACTCACCCGAAAACAGCAGCAAATGTATTGAGGCAACTCTGCCGCTGAATAAAGTGGTCGGGGTCGTTCCAGGGCGACCGACCGCCCTCCCGATCTTTGTAGCCCTTGCGCTGGGTCACTTTGATTGGCGGCTTCCGTGTCACGTGCGACACGAGGAGATTCATGAGAATATCTTCGCAGTTCGAAGATTGTTGAACAGTCTTTAGTAGCAGCAGAGACAGCCAATTTGTGTAGAGATAGTTGTAGTAGCGATGGTAGAACGCAGCACCAGTCAGTACGATTGAGTAGTAGTTGGTCCACTTTGATGTGTAGCCCCAAGCATTCTGTTAAAGAAAAAAAGATAGGGTTTCAAAATCAAACCTAAAATATAGAGTAAAAGTTCTGGGTTCCTTAATATCGGTTTAAATTTCTAGAAAAATAAAACAAAAACAAAAAATTCAAGTAGAACGATTTTACATTCGTTCGTAGGCGAGTTAATCGCACTAAATGGTATAAAATAACTTTTGAGACATTTTGTACTATGTATATAGTACCATAATCTGCCATACCAACCTATATAAGTATGTATATGTTACAAAACATATGAAAAAGGTTTTAGTAAATGTATTAAGATTTTGGATTTATTTGTTCAATAATTTATTATGGTTGTAAAATCAAAAATAGCTGACTAATTATGTTCTACTTAGTATCCAATTAAAACCATTCACTAATTGAATGCATTTTTTACAATGGATTCGGTTTATTTAAGGAAATTTTGCATTGAATTGAAATTAATGAATAGTTACATATATCTAACTTTATTTTATTTTGTGAACATTAAAATTGCCTGGATTTATACCTACTTCACTGCAAATTTTAGTGTTTTATTGCAATACACTAAAAGTGTTTTAATATGTCGTCACCCGCTTCAAGTGTTTTAAAAACGAGACAATGTTAATCAGATGGGTGATGTCATATTATACACTTTTATTGTATTAAAATAAAACACTAAGATTTCCAGTGTTTGCGTCAAATATGTAATCCAAAAATTTATTTAGTTCAAGGTTTGAAGTTTGAATGGGCAAGTATCATGGCAACTTGATACGTTTTGCGCAAAACTTAAAATCTTTATATAGTTGACTGTTTTTTTAGTTCAATTCAATTAAAAATTTTATAGGAAACCTATCTATCAACCGGATCTGTTGTGAAAAAATACAGCTTTTGAGTTATGAACAATCATGAATTTGAAAAGTATCTTCATAGAAAAAATTCATTGTTACATTATTGCTGTCGACATATAATTTTCATTAACTTACGAGTATAAATATTGTTGCAAAATTTTCCTTCGCTATAATTCACACTTGAAATTCCGATCAAGTGGATATAAGGATCGGCTTTTGATCCGCTCAATCCGGCGTCTGTGGCTAGGGGCACTGGTCATCCAGCCAAACTGATGAGATCTGACCAGTGCCCCAAATCGAAACGCCGATCTTTTTTCGGGCCTGTCTGCCTCGGCGGACGAGCCTTTATCCTTAATATAGCGAAGGAAAATTGTGCAATTTTGTCCGCCAGCCGCTTGGCGGGCAAAATTGTAACAATATATGTATTATTTATCTTATTTTTAGTTAATGCATTTTTTATTTATTATTTATTTAGAGGTTTTTTAATTATTCATCATCAGCGTACTAACGAAAATTGGAAAACTAATATACTAGTAGTTGTCCATACACCAATGAATGACCAGTAGATCGGAAAACCTATGAAAAAAATTGCCTATCTTTTTCACACTCATTATGGTTAATTTATTTGTCTTAACTAGTCACTTTTTGGTGCATTTACCTTAGAATACAATATTTGATCGAATTTTTATAGAAAAACGTACTTTTGAATCATCCCAGAAGTGGGCCCTTGCCGGATAGCCCACAATCCGGTCAGGAAAGTCCCTCCACACGGTGTACGCAAAGTCGAGCTCATCTGTATTGAGGATGGCATCCTCATCTAAAGATAGAACTGCGTCCGTTTTTATCTGCGGATAAGGAAAAAATCTTTGGGATATGCTCGGTCTTTCGTCAGTCGTTACGCCCGTTATCACATTGAGCGGAATGTTCCCGGTGCTGGGCCACCGCTTCTTCGAGGGAATAGGGCGGTCCGCTGCCCATAATACTATTATCTGAAAAAAAAATTAAGGAAAAGAACATAAATTAAGACACTACTGGAATTAGTTTGATGAATGAGGATGACACAAATCACGTCGGATACTTACCCTATCTACAAATTGACTTTTAGTTATACTCTTGACTAGTTTATAGAGGGCCGCGTTCGGGGTGAGCAGGGCCCCAATTTGCACGTATATCACGGCTGTGTAATTGTGTCTGGGCTCCGCGCCCAGGGTGTCTAATAGAAATGGCATAAACCTGAAAAAGTCGAAAGACATTTTAATAAAAATACATCAGACACCACCTCCTTAATTAGGGACGTATGTTCCACCTCCTTCCACACACTCACCTAGAGGAATCCGAGAATGTAGGAAGTGTTAGCAGAGCACCAGGGGATGAGTTCCACACCAAACTGTTCCGCACCGGATAATCCGGCAGACGCTCTCGAATGATCTGAAAATTCACATCCCATAAAAATCAGAAAGCGATTCACGAGCGAAAAAAGGTTATGACGGTGTGGCATAAAGGGTTTAGCACAACCGTAAAATTTGCCAATCGTGCACCAATGGCTCCAGGGGTACCACCAGCAGGAACCCATCCGATCGTGGGGACATATCTGTTCCCGGATTTCGGGGTAAGGGAAACAGGGCTATTTTTTTTTTCTGAAAATATTTCGGGTTACCTCTTTAGCCAGTAATTTCAGCATATAGAAAGAAAAGTTTTTATGACTCGACCCTTGGCGAGGCCCTTTCACCAGCGGGCCAGGATCATTCTTAACAAATTTTTATTATCCCCACGGTTAAGGGATATTGGCGCAAAATGAATTTTACTGCGGTTTTATGGCGGTTTTTACGGGTATTTATATAGGAGTTACTATAATGGCTGCAGATAAAATATTTCTTGATTTTTTACATTTTTCCTGTGCAGGGCTTTTTCCTCTTCCCCCGTCATCCCCCGCAAACCCTCTCGCTTTTATTACCATTGAAATGGTGAAATGCGGGGGTGAGAGTTGCAGGATTTTATGTGTTATGGCAAAAATCGCAAATGTTAGCCACTTTCCAGTAATGCCGACAGGATTTATGGATGGCGACGACGATTTAAGCGCAAATTTAAGGATGCGACGGAAAATTGAAACAATGTTGAGGATTAATGTGATATATTTATATAGGAGCGGAATTGTTATCATGTGCGGTTGTAAAAATTACATCGAAGTTTCGGGTATTTAAAAAGGAGTTTTCAGTGAGTCATAGTCCTCGATTCGTTGGTTATTTTAGTTGATCACGTTTTCTCAACATTTTAAATTTCAATATTTTTTTGTGTTGCCATACCCTATTTTATGGAAAACCTTTTTCCATAATGCGGGTGTAATGTTTACGATTCTTGCACATTCTTAAAATAAAAATTGTAGCTCAAATTGCTACATAATATCTACAAAATCAATAAAATTACATTGCATAGGAATTTTTATTGAACTATCTGAAGAGTGATTAAAAAGTAGGTAATGTTAACTTTTAGTTCCAATGTAGAACTTTATGTTTTGAATATTTTCTTCTTTTTCTATAAAAATCACTTTTGGAGAAAGATTTCGATTATTTACTAACGACAATTGAAGAAACTGTGGCGCTATACATAACTGACAACTAACTAAAAATGTCCAATTAACTAAATAATCATACAATAACGATTTTGTGAAATGTTTAATTAGTGTTGCATCGAACTGCAAGATTGAATTCTAAGTAGCTTGCTACTTACATAAAATTTAAGAACTTTGTTATTATATTAAATAACGCTTTTTAAAATAAGTTAATTCGATTTCTTGTTATTAAAACAATTACAGATTTAACAAGAAAAAAAAAAAAGTAATAGTAACAATAACATATTTTGTCGAAGGTTCTTTTTAGGAAAAAATCGGAATTATTTTTTATCTATGTATTATTCTTTTAAATCTGAAATTCACAGGATCCGAATTAATAATTGAACTATAAAATTTATTTAGTACCATTTATGTGATCACTAAATCAATAGCGACACTTAAAATTGTTATAAATAGGAGAGCATCTTTATTTTAATTTTAAAAAATGACTAAGTATTCTTTATTGTTCCTGAAATTAAAACCAAGAAATGATAACATTTATAAAAATAATTGGAAAAGAAAATAAGTTTTAATAGTAAAGAAGACAATTTTTGTTTTGGTGCATAAGACTGACAATCTGAAGATGTAATTCAATTATTAGTTCGTCAGATTTGTTTTTTTGATTTGAATTTACGCATTTCAATTTATACTCACAAAACAAATATAATATAAATGTTCATCATCATCATTTCAAATATTATGATAAAAGACAGGGGGGATGGATTCAATATGCGAGATTTATTGGATTTCCGAAAAGGTAGAATACCTAAGGGCTTCCAGAGATGTTAATTAAAAACAGGCATTGATATCAACATGGAATTTGAAATGAATGTGGATTCTAAAAGGGTACGATAAAAAAGTCAGTTAAATGGGCATTTATTGCGTGGATCTATTCATACTAAGAGTAAATTCATAAAGTCCAGTGCAATTAAAACGTAATTGCAGTCGTAAACCAGGGTTGCTTTGATTTTTAAAGCAATATTATATTCAGGGTTTCTTTCAAACATAGGAGCTTTTGGGGACGGTTATTAAAAATATGGTAACAAAATTGAATTTAATATCGTGACTTTTCGTCATAAATTTATGCTCCCTATAATGAATTGTAAAATCGCAATACCATATTTGAAATAAAAACCTGATACTTGATGTTTTATATTTGTAAGATAAAGAAGAGATATTCATGGTATTTTTATTTTATGACGTTTTGATGCACAGAGCTACATATTAGATCAGGGCCAATTTATAAGAAATATATTTTGCAAACCAATTCCTATGGCGAATACACATTATACCTTATTTTTACTTAATTTATCTAGATAGCAAAGTTTGCACCTATTACGAATAGGTATCAAGGTTGCCATGATATTTACCCATCCAAACTTCAAACCTTGAAACAAAAAAATGTTTGGATTAAATTTTTGACGTACAGTGGATATATGTACATATGTGTATCCGGAAAATTTGATTATATTTTCGTGAAATAAAAAATATTTGATATGGGTAACTTTTCACAAATTTCAATTAGTTGTGCAAAATTTCCTGCTAAATCTCGAACCGGAACCGATAAAAAAAAAAAAAAAAACAATGCTATTATATTGTGTTTGTTTCGAAATTTATATAAGACAAAAAAATGAAGTATAGGATAAGTTGTTAGCATATTCGCATATTCCTTATATATAAATATAATCTTAAATATTTCATCAAATTTCGGTACCATTTCCTTATGGTGTGCAAGTATTTTGTTCTATTTTGCAGCTTATTGCGTAAGTGGGCTAAAGAAATAGTGTGCATTGTTATCTAAAGAGTTAATGCCCCTGCAATTTCAAAAGAAACCCTCCCCCAAAGGGTCATTTGCATAAAATCAATTCTGCAATTGCAAGGCGTTGCCACATTTTAATTGCACTTGCTTGTGGTTTCCTTCCTCCACAGGAAGACGCAAATTAAGACGAGCGCCGCCGGTATAAAATTGCAAAAATCCCACCGTTGCGATTTAGCACTTCAAAGCGAGTTGGGGAAGGGCGCGCGCGGGGGCGGAAGTATGCCACTTTTCTTTGCGCTGCTTTAAAGCGCACTTGACAGAGCCGCAATTTAGCGCACTTTCCTCCCGAAAAATTAAGGAAAACGCCAGCAGGAAGCGGCAGATCCAGCGCCCCAAATGTGGGGGTGTCAACCCGTTTAGTGTTGCGACACTTTAGCAGAAGCTGGCGGTCCTTGCTCTTCAGATAATTTTGTGGCACTCAGTCGCCCGTGCGTGGCGGACTGATTTATGGAAATATTTCAGTGCCAAAAAAGCGAAATTTAGCCGGAAAAACTGTGCCATATGACACGGGACCTCCGGGTGTATAGTGTAGTATGTAGATGTAAATTTTGCTAGGAGCCATAGCCGGGCCCCAGGAGGACCGACGGAGGCTCCACCAGACATAGAGGCAAGTTGGCAACTATAATCAAGCTAATTAGCGCTGTACAAGCATCCTTCGCTGCTCGTTAGACCTTTCGTTTGATGCCTGAAAACCTGGGCCTGGCAGGGGGCGCAGGGCGGAGCACTAGGGGCTGCATTTGAGTCAGGGGGCTCCTTGTAAGAGTTCATCAACTGAGTCGGTTTTGGTAAATTAATAAGACGCGGGGAAGAGGGCTCCCGCGGGTCTAGGGACGTGCCCGAAGTGAGGCAGTTGATGTTTCTTGAGCTAATGCAAAACTGCATATTGTATGTAAAATAAGGAGTTCGGCGGATTTCGCAACGCTAGAGAGCCCCCAGAATGGGGCTGCTCCGGGGAAAAGTTGTTGAACATCAAACTGAGGCGTGAATTAATGCAAGTAAACAAGGGAATTAGTGCCCCGCAGCGTAGCGCAGCGCAGTTCCTTGAGAATCTCTCATTGGGAGGCTGCGAGTTAAGTTGCCCTCGAACTAGCGTTGTAATGGCGAAATTGCGCCTCCGGGACGTGCTTCTAAACGAGTTGAAAATGTCACTTTTATCTCCCTTCGGCACAGTAACAAATCGACGAGACTGAAGGATATGTTTTGATTAACAAGAAATAAGCATACTAAAATCTCCTTTTGTGCTTAAGTTTGAAATGAAATTACAGAACGAACAGCTTCCATTTCAAATAAACACTGTTATAAATTTCAAAGTTTGCAAATCAGCAACTCAAAAACCATGTTATACTAAATGTCATGAAAATTTCGTACTAGTATTTAGAGTTTTGCGAGAATACTTACTACAAATATGTTACTTAAAATACTATTAGAACTATCAAGATGTAAAAATAATTAGAAAAAAAAGTGAATACAATTAAAAATGAAAGAAAAAGATTCCTAATAGATATTGAGATGAAATTGGAAACTGGATATATGATATATTAATACTTTAGTTAATATTTTATTATTTCCCACAATGTACTACCTACTACTTTTTACAATTGTATTATAGGACAATGTAGCTCTTTAGTCAATAAATTTTTTGCAAACTCAATTTTAGCTTATGCCGAAGTTTGAATGACAATTTAAATCTAAAATTTTGTTTGCAAATAGTGAAATTTGAAACTTAAAATTTATACGGATTCGCTGATTATTCATAATGATCCTTTTAAATTTTATTTTATTGTGTTGTGTTCTAACAAACTGAGAGAGACGTAATTTTAGGTCTAAAATGACAATTCCAATGACGTTTTCCAAGTAACCTAAGGCGAGCTAAAATAAGCATATTTATATCAATTTTTCCTATGACTTTTTTTAGATAGTAATTATTATGGTTTAAAAAAAATTTAACAATTTTATTATACAAAATTGTACAAAATGGCGGGTGGTTATAAAAACTGCGTAAGATTTGACCTCCATTGATCTGAAATAGATGAAGCCAAATTTAATTATTGATAATCATACGGTATTGGATGAACCAAAAACATATAAAAACCGTAAAAATTAAGGAAATATCACATTTTTAATTAAATAGAAGGTAAAATTGTTATCTCAAAAATGTGCAGAATTTCAACAACCTCCGTCAAATAACCTAACATTTTATGAAAAAGCAAAATTCTAAAGATATAAAAGTAAAAACACAATGAAAGAAATAGTTCAAATACCTACATTTCAAATCCAAAAAAAATTATCGATATCTTTCGGGGCACTATGCAGGGGGGATCAGATTTTCATGAAAAGTGGCACAAGACGTCGTAGATGTAACCAGCAATAGTGCAAGGGGTTAATGTAATTAAATTCTATATAATTATTCTAATAAAATGCTGTTTTGCTCTATTATAGCTGTTTTCATATTGTATTATTTATTACGATATATTCGAGACCCTACGGTGCTGAATGCTATCATTTGTCAACCTCTCGGAAAAACCAAAGGGGCGCTGGCATTGTCTGTGGGCACGTTTGCAGAGCTCTCAACACGAAAACTTGCGCCGATGCCAACACCCACTATTCCCAGAAAGACACTCCATCCCCAGATCGACAAAAATAATTTTTCCATGCGCAAAAATTCGTCTGAAAAGTTTTCCTTGAAACCATTTCCCGGATATGGGCAACGACTGGCCTACACCCGGATTATCGGGGAATGCCCCATCCACCGCCTATCCGGGCTCTTCAAGAGGAAAAACAAACGAAAATTAGATTTCGCCATTTTGTTTACATCGGCCATAAGGGGCCCTTCCAGATTAAAGATGGCCCGGGCTAGCGGCACAAAAGTGGCCGTTAGTCGAGCAACGGCAATACCTCGAACGGGACTTGGGACGCTCTCCTTTTGACTCTTGATGAGTTTTATAGGACCTCTAATGTCGCATTACGAGGCCCCGGAGCTGTTCCGGCAGTTGGAGCAGCCATCGGGCGCTCCGCCCGGGCCCCGTGCGGACCTCGTTCGCAGCGGTGCGACGAGACCTTCAGTGAGTGAAAAGGTGCCTTGATGGGGGCGTGATAAGAGATGATGACTTAAGAAGTTTCTTTGCCTCCCCCGTGAGTGGTCGATGGCTTCTTTTCCTTGTCAAGGAAATTTTCATGTAACAAAGCAGCGATGAGTCAGTGAAAATAAAAATATATAAAAAAAAATCGTTTTCCCTCAAGGTACACCTCGGAAGATTTTTTGAAGTGATGAAGGCTTTTCTGAGGCGCTAAGAACTAGAGACTGCGGTCGCAGGAAATTGCTGCCGAAGGCTATAGTTATTCTTTTTTTTAAGATGTCGCCCGGCTTTCTTGGGAGATTATTTAAGCAAACATGATAATGGCATAAAGGACGCCAAGAAGGCTGCGATGAAAATTATTTTTGTTTTTTGATGGCCGCAATGACACTAACCTTCAGCAGGTTGCTTTCATTCGAGGTCATTGGAGTGGGTCACTACTTTTTTCTTTTTTTTTTATTCTTTACCAAGGCCGTTACAAAATAAAAGGGATGATTATTAAACGAGATAGGCCGCAATTCTGTAAGATAGAGCTGCGACAATTTTAGATTTATATACTGTTTTTTATAAGCTTTTTACTTAAATTGAAACCGCCTTTGCGTTTGGTTTCTACAATCTTTTAAAATGTGGCGAAAAGGGGGTGAATTTTCATACGGTACCTATAATACATAAATTCTTTCCTGTAAAAATTCCAACTCTAAAATAACTTTTAAAGGCGTATAGAATCTAACGAATTAGTCATCTCCACTGAGTAGCTCATGAACCTGAACTATTCATTTATATTTTCCCTTATTTTTAAACGATTTATCTTGAAAGAAAAGGGTCGAAAAATTCAAAAGCTCGCCATTTTGTTTTTTTTTCTACACGAAATGCGTGATTCTAGTTCGGGCGGTAGCGGCTTACTTTTACTTTTAATATGCACTTTGAATTTTTTGGTTCAAATTTTCCAGAGTTGAAAAATGGTGCCCGCTATATAAAAAGATAGCTTACTTCAGGTGCCATACTTCAATAAAAAAATGTCAAACAAAAATTTTATACATTGTATTTATGTTCATATTTTATATATCTTCTTTCACATAAAAAAAAATAAAAAAAATATAAAAATTTTCAAATAACTATGGACAATAAAAAAAAAAATTTAAAATATATTCAAAAGAATCAGGCTGCCCACTTAATTCTAATGAAATACTTTTTGTTGTATCTACTTCTAAAACAAATTTAAGGTCAAATTGGAAAATGGAATATTGAAATTGATTTAAAATTTTGTGTGCGGAGTTGAAAATTTAAAATGCTGGTTTTTTAACACATGAAATTTAATTTAAATGGAGATACATGTTCTCGTCCACTCATTTTAAATTAAGTACCCAATTTTGAAAACACAAATACATACTCTAAATAGCCTAAATGGTGTATGGAAAGGTAATACATATACATAGTAACTGACATATTTTTTGAAGGCGGTTTTTCGTTTTTAAGAAAGGCTTTTATAGAATTTTAGTTAAATTTGTAGAAACACTTAAATTAGGTAATAAAATCGAAATTTGGGTATCATCACTTACTGTCCTAAGGTGAGTGCACATATCCCCATACAGCCCTAGAGCGGGTGTGACATCAATGGCTAGCAATTAGTGTGTTTCGTGTTCGGATCAGACAAAACATTTTGAGACAATGGAGGAGCGCTGCAGATGCCCTTTTCCTGAAAAAATTAATTTAAGTCCCCCTTACCGATATTTCAATTTTCAAACGCATCCCTCCCGGCAATTTGTCGTCGAATGGTGACTGTGGTGCCACCCAGCGTTCGCCCCCGGACCGATAATCATCCCAAAATAAACACAGAGTCCATCTCAGGAGGTGGTGTGGCGGCGGTGGGGCTCCCGACCGATTCCAGGGAACGTCCGGAATCCCTTAAACATATGCGCAACGTGAACGTAATTTAAATGGAGCACGAGGGGGCCACCGCTTGTTTAAACAGAATTATTCGCCCCTGCCGTCGCGTCGCCACAGACTCCAGGGTCCAGCGGAGCTGTCACAGGAACGGCGCCTGGACCGGGAGCGCCCGGAAAAGCGCCCCCTTGAAGAATGAAGCGAAAGCAAACAAACGGAGGGTGGCCACCAGCAGGGAGGGGGCGGGTATTCAGCGCAGATGAAAGGACCCACCCGGGGTTTTAAGGCCACGACGAGTAGCCCCGGAGGCAGAAATTGAATCATTGGGGCAGGTCACGATAGCGACCCCGAGCTCCCTGCACCCTGCCCGCCGCCTCCAGAGCTAACTAACTTTGCAATTATTTTTCCGGGTCTGTGTCCCGGAGACCCCCCGGCACCTATTTTGTATGTATCGCTTGTGTCAGGACTCAGGAGTGGGCAAGTCCAGGGGTGGGGCACACTGGGGGGCTCTAGACTTGAAGGAGCGGTTCCCGATATTTCTATGGAGTTTTAGCGGCTTTTCCCGGAGAGATATGAGCCCCGGGGATGGGCAGGAAGAATGGCCGCCACTTTTTCGAAATTTCCATTTTATTTGGCGGAGGTAATCCCCTGGAATTAAGTGACTGAAAATGGGGAGGGTGAGGGGCTGTCGGGCATAGGGTTTGCGCCCGGCCGGGGCGCCGACATCGCACATCCTGCCTGATGATAGCCGGGTGAGTGGCTTCCCCGCCGGATATGAATAAAATTGAGTTATTAGCGCCCCCTGTCCGGAGAAGCAACCAGCGGCTGAAAAGGGGCTACCGAGGGGATTAACAACAAACGCCATCGATGTCAGCAATAGGGTTTTCGCCCTTTTGTAAAAAAGCGGAGCAATATTTTGAACAGTCGTTTGTTTTTGAAGAATAATGTAAAAAAAAACGGTAAAATGAATTTGTAATCAAATACTTCGTAATTGAAGGATTAAAATCAAGAGTCCCAAACATTTGTTATTGCACTTTAAAAGCCTATCTCAAGAGCATCTCACTCAATTAGGTAAGTGAACAAAAAAAAATGTTTTTTGAGTACACTTTTAATTCTACTAATTATTTTCCAAAAACCTTATAATTTTTGTTTTCTGGTAGGTACTACGACATACGGATAGACATATCGAAAAGAGTACTATTGAGCATACCGACTTTGTTTTGCGCTTGAATGAAAGACTATTAAATTTACTAAAACTTGATTTTCCATAATTGTTCTCATAGGTTGAACAAGTATACCTACCAAAATAAGAATAAAATTAAAATGTTGATACTTTGGAAGAAAAGAATGGCCATATCTCGAAAGCAATTGCACACAGAGAACTGTAGTTAGACTTAAATTGTTGCAAATTTAACATACATTTAAAATGGTAATAAAACCTAATATAACAAAATGCACAAACTGCAGATTTCCAATAATTACGCAGCAAAGTTTTTACGAAGATGCAAACTTGGGTTTACACTACCATTACCTACCTACCTTATTAACAACATATTAAAAAATTAGAACTACATCACGCTTTGCAATTTCAATGTAGGTATATAATTTTACTGGCTTATAGGTATATAGATGTAAACAAGAAAAACTAGAATGCTACACCGAGAAAAAAACGCAATGTTAATTTAACATTATTTTCATATTAAAAAAAATATCATATCATTTTTACAACAATTGCTGTTAATTTGATAATAAAAATGATACTTTAAAGAGAAAAATGTCAAATTGGCATTTTTAGTCTCATATTAACATTGAAATTCGGATATTCAGTTACAGCGGAAATATAATTTCAAAATATTAATTCGATTTTGAAATTTTCAAAGCCAAATTAATATTAAAAAATGTAAATCGATCGCCAGTCCTTATATCCGCCGATTGAAATTCGAAGTGTGAAATATAAGCGAAGGAAAATCTTCTAACAAATACGCTACTCATAAACTGTAAAACCGTAGATGTGTTGATGGGTCATCGATAGCTCAGGGCTAGAGCAGAATGCCGCGAACTCGGGTGTCCCAAGTTCAAATCTAGCCACAGTTAGCCGGAGAATAATATAGGAAAATCAAGTTTCTAAAAGGGTATCGGAATAGAGGTAACTGGGTGGTAAAAAAAAAATTTTCAATGTTAAATTAACATTTTTCAATGTTAATGCGGCATTTTTTCTAAAGATTGATATGGTGCAATGTTAATAAGTTATATTTTCCTTATCGGCTGAAAAATATAGCTGAAAAATATCAATATTACAGTGGAAACATTGGAAATTTTCTTTCGGTGTATGATGTGAGCACAATTTTTAAAAACCTCAAATAAAAAATTATATATGTCTAAGCATATGATTTATCAGGTATATAAAGTAACATTTTAGAATATACATATAAACAATAATTTGGAGACAAAATCAAATACTAGTAATCTAAATCTTAATCCATATAAACTAAACATGTTCATCATTTTATTTCTAAACTGTAGTAATTTTTGGAAGAATTTCGTGCGGATTTAGTTCAGAAAGTCTCAAAGTTTTGTGTTAATTTAGACACATAATTTCCATCAGTTACATTGTTAATAGTATAGTGCACTTCTGAAAATTTGAGTGAAATTGTACTAAAAGGTTAGTAACTATATTTCGACGGGACCTTTCTGTTAGGGAACTTACAGGAGCAATATTCGCGGATTCTTTGCAGCGTTTAGCTGCGGTGAGTCCGAATATTGATTGGCGCTACATTCGCATATTCATAAATCACGCAATGGCTGCGACAGGGCCAGGATATATGCTAATTTGGTGTAACAGAGGGCGGGGGCGGGTCGGAGCTCATTAGCTGCTAACGATACAACAATTGGGGCTATAGCTGAGATTGACCAACTCCGGGCGGGGGAGCTCGGTGCAAACCGGGCACACCCGGGAGAGCGCACTTTGGGGCGAATATTATTTTTCGTGCATTTAATTATGCTCCAATTAGCATGCACGTGCACATGAAGGAACAACGAGCCATCTCCTCTAATGAGGCCCCTGCTGCAGTATCGGAGCGCTCTATTGATTAGCGGCACGGTCCGCGCCCAGGTAGACTTCCTAGCTACCCTATGACCTACTAATCTTCTCGGAATTTCCGGAAATTCCGGAAATTTTCTACGAATAGAAGTTGAAGCGGCTGCCTGTGCTAATTAAGCATTTGGAACAGGACCAGGGTAACGAACCCGTTCGCTAGAATTATTCCCTCTGGAGGAGATGTTTCGAGTGCATGGGCCTATGGTTCCCTGGAATGCGACAAAGAGTTAGGAACCGAATTGTTGAGAAGGAAAGGATTTCAAGATGGATGGAGGAAATGGGCTCCAAACCCGGTATTGTGGGTTTCGAAGGGAACTAGGACGTATCGAAGCAGTGGAGCGCCTTATTCATTCCTACCTGGAATTTTATTCTCTGCCCCCTACTCTTTTAATTTTAATTTCCCTAAAAAGTTTATGTGGCATACCACAGGAAAGAATTCAGCTCCATTTTTATGCGAGTTTTCCAGAATAGGTCTTTTATGAACGACTTTCCGATTTTGCTTATAGAACCCAAACTGCAGGAACTTTTAAGAGGTTGGTATGCATTGAATTAGGGTTTTTTTTCTGAACTTTCCGAAGCTACGAAGGGTTTGTTAAAGGGAGTTATTTTAAAAGAAGTTTTAGTAGATTTAGTATGTACGACAAGATCCATTCAAAAAAAAAAATCCAGTTTTGTACATTACCTTTCCGATTCTAAAAAACGATAAAAGATGCAATGCAGTTTTATGTTTTGATTATTTTTCTTATTTAACAACTTGCACTTTATAAATTACATTACTGATCAGACTGTTTTTTATTACGGTTGATCATCATTTTCCAGAAAGCATTAATGGTAAATGTATGGTCCCCAATTACGAATCTACTATGTATTAGGTTTCTTAAATTTAAAATCATAAATGTTAAATAAAAAATTCAAAGTGTAAGCAATTTACATTTCGTTTGCCATATTGGACTCATCATTTTTAATTGTTGAAAAACTGAATGCGATAAGCCTTCTTCACTACAAAATCTAATTTGATTACCTAACAATTTCAAAGCGGTGAAATTGCTTTGAGCTCGATTAATTTTGTTAATATGAAAATTCTCGCAATTATATTATTAAACTAATACTCATTGTAAGTTGATTTTTGTGTACTGAATTGAAAATTTACCAACTTGTTTATTTATTTAATTTGCTTCTGTTTTAAGCCAATAAACTTAAAACAAAAGCCTAAATGGGGATTTTTTTGAGAGTAAAGAATTTTTAAATGATTAATATTACCTACACGAATAACATTAAAGCCTCTTAAATTTTTTAAAAAATTTTAACCACGTTGGAAAGGTGAAAAATTGGTTACTAGTCGGCTAGAGTTTTCTTTGAGCTATAATCAGGGGGGGGCCCAATCAAACGCTGATCAGAAATGTATAACGTCTCAAACGATTCGGGTCGGATTATTGTTATTATTATTGCAATTATATTATTAGTGTTATCGTTAAAATAATATTACTTTCACAACAACACTTTTTTCAGAAAAAAGAAAATTAAAAATTAATAATTATATTTTATAATATTTAAATGCGCTCTAATTGTATGAATCGCATTTTGTATGTAGAAATTGAACTTAGGATAAAAATTTGAATGAAGCATTTCTTAAAAAGACCGAAATAAGATAGATCCATATTTATATCTGATCAAATCAAATGAAATAGGGCTCAGATCAGGTCCAAAAGGCATACCTACCATGTAAACGAAATTCATATACGATTTCTGATCAGGGCCCGGACGTAAAATATCGTATTACGACTTATCTGAGTTCACCCTTATTTTTAAAATTTAAAAAATTATGTTTTTGGGCAGTTTCTCTTACTTTAAGGTACCTAATTTATTTTTTTAAGAGTTTCATTTGAAATTTTCAAACGCCTGAGTTTCTTCATATGGTTACCGAGTTGATTTTCTTTTTATTTTAAGGTACAATCTGTCTACATTCATTTTTCGCAATCATGGGCATGTCTCAGACAAAAAAATGAAATTATGTTTTAAGGCTTTTAGAAAAAGCAGTCTTCTTTGATGGTAAATCGCGTTCTTATTTCTCAGTCTACTTGAATCTTTTGCCTTTTCGTGCATATCGTTTTACGGTTTCATAAATTTTGTTTTGCACATCACTCGAAAGTATTGTTTGGAACATGTTTTTTTTTCTACACTTTTAAAATATCTTGAGGGTGAAATAAAATTTTGATACCTACACCCTCAGATTTAACATCAGTGCTCTGTGTATGAGTGCAAGATATTGAAAAAACAAAAGTTCCCATTTTTTTTCGCAACTTTCCTGTTGTCTATGCTAATTCCCTTGAATAGACGACATGAGGGCGAAATGTTTTTAATTAAAGGACTTTAATGCAAAAATAATAAAAAAAAACGTATCCGTGACATCTCGAGAAGAAACATCTCTCCTTGCTTTCATCTTGTTTTATTTTTTTTTTTTTTTTGAGATTTTGTTTTTTTTTTCAGTCTATTTTCGGGAGGAAATTCATAAAAAAGCAGCATAATACATAATTAAGCGGGATTGGGGCTCCTTTCTTCTGGCAAACGAAAAAGATTCATCTTGGTAGGATCCCTAGGTCGATAGCAAATAAAGTATTCAATGGAAAAAATGTGGAAACATCTCCCCGAGCACTTAAGCCTCATTAATTAAATTAAACGCCCGAAGCAATATTAAGAGCTTCTGGAACATCAAAGATAATTTCATTAAGGGGCCCCCAGCCGTTGGAGACCGAGCTCAGGGCGTCAAATTCCTTTTAGTGAGGGATTTTTAATTTTCTCTGATCCACTGACACTCCTCCGCCCCCGCAGCTAGTGCACTAGCGAAAAATCATCACCGAGGCGACTCCGAATTCGAAGATGCTCCCTTCAACGGATTGCAGAAATTCTGCACCTGGGTAAAGCCCGAATCACTGTCACAACTCGAATCGGTTTTACGTCGAACATTTCTCAATTTTGCCAGCATAGATGGAAATTGCATGTCACCTCAGAGTGCGATAACCAGGAAATTCCCGCGGGGGCGGGAACAAATGGAAAAAACACAAGAACTGAAAGGAAATGTTGACAATTTTAAGGGAAAACTTTTCGGTTCGGGACACGACCATCCAGACACAGTCGGGAATTTTAAATATTTTCAGTGCACCCGGGGAGTCTGGTGGCCCGTCACTTCCATCACTGCTGGTGCTGGTGATGTCGCCCCAGAGCCCCGGGCAGAATTATTTAATCTCACTTACCTCAAAAGTAGTGAAAACAATTTTTTCGATCGATCCAAAGTACCTTTCCCAGAGTATTTGCGTTTGCTGACGAAGGGCTAGAATGCGATCGACGGGTATCGACCGCACCACCTCAGGAACCTAAAAAATAACAGAGCCAGAAAAAGAAGAGCATTATTAAAGTAACTGTCTACAGGAGATCAGAAAAACTTAAAACTTGCCAAAATATGCCTATAAATATAAGAAATTCTGAAGAAAACACTAAAAATAATTAGCAAAATGTTTTGCTACACTATCGATTAATTTTGTTGTTCCAAAAACTTATTTTAAAACATTGATATACTCCCAATACTGTTTTGCAAGATTTTGATTTAACACGAATTAGAAAAAAAAAAATAATTCTCTTTCTACGCGGTCAAAATATTTAACATGATCGACTCAAATTTTAAGAAGACAATTTTACTATACTTTTATTTTTATAACTACGACATTGGAGACGAGAAATGTAACGCAATTTTCATTTGTGAGAAGTCTCCGAAATTTTATAATCTTTGTCAGTTTTGTCTGCATTTTGATTTTGGTGTTCAAAATGACAAGTACCTGTACTCTATTTATAAAATTTAATAAAAATTAAAATAAAATTCGTGCAATATATACATCTTTATTAATTTTGCGTAAAAGTCAATAAATGGTAAATTGTAGATTACTATTTAAAAAAGTGACAGTGAATATCTTTTTATGTGTAACTGATATTATTTTGCCTTATTTTTGTGTTCTTGAATAAGTGACATGTCTTTTTCCTTTCTACGGATAATTTACTTTATATGATACTTATACGTGTGCAATTTTTATGAAATAAAATTGTGTAAGATCCTAACTGGAAAACTCATGGTTTATTGTATTATTTTTGCTGATTTCTAAGGGCTGGAACCAACCTTCTACTTTTCCACAGATGCAATATATTTTTTTACACGTATTCTTCGGGAACGTACCTATCATGTAAAAACATAATTTGGTGTACTTCTATTACATGTTTAAATTATGCCGCTTTAATGTAGTAGAGCAACAAAATTATTTTCTTTAATTCTGATCCTTGAGAGTAAATTTTCAAACCATTTTCATAAGCTAATTGTTTTACCTTTATCCCTTTATAAATAAATGATGAAATTTTGTTGGTGAAAGTCATATTTTGCGATTCTTAAAGTTAAATATCTCTAAAAGTATTGCTTTCCACGGACAAATTGTTGCATATCCGTTCGTTTTGAGCCAGTTTTAATACTTCTGCAAAGTTTCATCCATATCTAAACTTAAGCATAATTACATTGTCATGGCACCTATACAAGTACAAAATCTTGTAGCAGTATTTGATGATTATAATTTCGCAAATACTTGTATGAAACTATCGGTCGTTGTTTCATTCGCAATACTATTCCTGAAACACTCTACGATTTTTTATTGAACAAAATGCCGCAAAATTTACACAAATTCTCTAGAATTCTAGGATGATACTTTTATATTTTTTGTATTTATTACATTAAACCTTTTTTTTATGTAATAAAGCTTTGTGCCTGCTCTTAAAGAACTTTTTTCTTGTATAAGAGAATCCTTCAGAAAATAGGTTTTGGCAATGTTTTAAGGTTTTCTGGGCCAGTGTCGAGGTCAGAATGATAAAAAATTATGCAATCTAATGAATTTTTATTGGGTAGTCGTTTCACTCACCTGAAGAAGAAGTCTTTCATCGGCCCATATGGCCGCCTGTTTCCAATCGATTTTCGACTCGAAGGGTAGCACCCAGGCGTTCGACAGGAGCACCGGAACACAGCCAGCCTGAAGGGCCTCCAGGAACCTTTTTTTGTTTTTTTAATTTTTGTTTTTAGGATGGCGTGCGGGGGAGAGCGAATAAATTAGCCAAGTTGTGACGATAAGGAAATCACCCCCAATTGCGCGGGTGGTGCTGTTTTGTTTGGATAAGAAGAAGAAACAACTCACCGAAAAGATCCCAATCGTCGGCCGCGCGGAACCAAGCAGAACGTCGAGTTCTGCAGGAGTGTCTCGTAGTCGTATCTGAAACGAAAAGGGAAAAATGTGCAAAACTTAAATTTAATTGCTGAAAACTTTGCGATTTCTACGACGGGGGTGAGTGGGAGTGGGAGTGGATTTGGGGGGTGGTCCAGCGAGTATCGCTGTTGTTGCTAGAACGAGGAAAAATTTAATCCCATAAAACAGAAGGAAGCTGCTCAAGGGCTCTTCTTACAGCTTGAAACTTAGTCGTCTGGAAAATTGCGGCGAAATAACTGCTCCGCTCGCAGTCCGCCGTCGGATTCACGGCATAAAAAGATGTCTTCTGCGCGAAACCGGCAAGACGATTAAACTGCTGCATAGTAAAATTGCCCAGCAATGATCCACTTTTAACGAGTTCATCTGCAGGACTCCTTCCACAACCGCCTTAATTTACGGGAAAAACGCGCCGCGCTACCTTCCACGGCGGCTTTTGCAATTTATAAGACACGTTGCAACAGTGAGCAGTTTTCTTAACTAGAAAATCCCCAGATACGCCCTCAGGAGCCCCACCGACAACCTGCAGAAAGACATGCAGCGCCCTGCGGGGTGGGAGCGCACTAAAGAATGACGGTTATTAGACGGATTTTGCCGAAAATGCATTGCAACCATTTTAAAGCAATAAGCGCACAACGGACGAGGTAGTTAATGTTTACTGTTATTCCAACATTAATAGCGGGAATATTTCAGATTTCTACGGTTATTACATTGTACTTTTACCGTATTAAGATGATGGACGAAGGATGCCAGCTGCTCACTAAAGATGCAATTGTGGATGCAAAATTCGAGTGGATTCTCTAAGCAAAGAGAAAATATTTGGTTTCGTATGCAACTGGCTATTACCATTTATGATTATTACATAAGGAGATATTTTCATTTAAAAACTTAGTAAAGTTGTTTAATCGTCATATGTATTTTATGAAAGGATATTTTTTTAGTGTCAAATTAAAATCAGATGGTAAGAAAAACTAAACATGGCTTTTGGGAAAGTCCCCTAGACGGCTACAAATGGTTCTTTAAGCTTTTAGGTCTATAGGGGTAGTTTTGTGAAAGACTCAAGTTTTAGGAATTAAGGCTGTGTGCCAAACCGGCTAAATGCTTCCTAAATTCCAGTTTGTATTGGTACCTAATTTAGCCGTGTAATTTCTGAGCTGTGCCCAATTGAAAGTGGAATTACACAAAATATCCAGTTATCATTTTCATTTGACATATAAAAACGAGTTTTTGGCAGTTTAGTTTAGCGCTCGGTTTTTTTCCTTTAAATGGATCCCCAATTAAATAATATCTATGGGAATAGAGGAAAAAGAGTCTTCAAAGCTGAAAGGAGACTGTAACTATTCTTATCAATGCGCTTCAATAGTCGTCCCTGTAATTTAAATTTTTAAATTTTTAAATGTTACAATTAATAACAAAATTGACCAATTGCAAACTTAAATCTATCGTAGCTTTTTTTCCTTGAGCTTCTCGAAATCATTTTCTACTGGTAATTCTTTAACTACTTTTTTGCAATGAAAGGGTTTCTTCTTGTCAACACAAATGAAATCGTAGTAGGTCAAAATTTAGCCGTTTAGCAAAAGAAGAAAAAGAATTAACAAGCTCGAAAATTTACTAAATGGAAATGTAGGTACTAGAATTAGCCAGCATTTAGCCGGTTTGGCACACAGCCTAATCGTGGAAAAGTACGTAGAACATGAAGAAACATGAAGCTATTTATTTTGTCCAATGACCTTGAACTTCCGGTCTTGAACTTTCGCCCCGGAGATACCTCCGATCAGAAGGATATTAACCAACGGCATCTTAAAATTCACGTTTTCAGCTTTCAAATGAGTCCTGACAGAGTTCAAAACACCCAAGCACAACAAAGTTACATTTATGCGAACATTATCTACTTTCTCGTACAAAAAAGTGTAGCGTAATTTTTGTTGCTGAGTGTATTTTCAAGAATGCCGTCATTCAGATTTTAGAACGATATCAATATACGTCTTTTAAAACGCCGTAAATCTAGCTCAGTGGGTTTTTTTCAGAAGATTGAACCCAATATTAGATTGGGCCAAGTATGTTTGTTTAGGTTTTAGACCATCTATTATTTAATTTCATTTTATAGTCCTAAAATGATAGCAAAATATAGATACTAAACTTTATTTGTTTCAAAATTTTCAGTGATTGAAACAGATTTGATGGACGATTTTTCAGTACTATAGATGTATTGTATATATGAAAATTGGAAAAAGCCCTATCTATCATCTTTTTTCGTATCCTTCGACGACAACTTAATCGCTAAATTATGTCAAAATCACTCAAGTTAGCACCATCAATCATTGACTAAGACCTTAAAGAAATTTAAACAATGTCGCACGCAACGAAATACACATCACACCGGAACAGCTCCAACAAATGAATTACCTTACTAAGCGCTAAAGTTTACCCTGAAAGTTTCTAATTAACGCGCCTCGAAGGTCTATTTACCCCTAACTATCTCCGCATTCCGACCACGTAAGTGGGGGGAGGAGGTGCCGCTCGTATGGAGCCTTTTAGTTAGAAAATGTCATATTTCTTGGAATTATTTGAATTTCATTTGTCGTAAAAAACTTCCGGAGTTTCTTACATAGAATTTTCTCAGAAGAAAATTGCACTGCCGGGGGTACGACAAAACTACTTACTCAGGTAAAGCGAGGCACCTTAGAAACCTAGAGGCACCGGTTTAAGGGAGGAGGGTGGGTCTGTGGAGGGGTGGAAGGATGAATGTTGGAGGCTGTGGTGAGCATGCCTCATAAACATCGCAATAATTTCGCTCAGACTATAAAAGGAAATTTATTGGTCGTTTACGTGGGTCTAAGAGTGGCACGTATGAGGAACTAACTAAGATGTACCTAAAGAGTGCTATCTGTGATGCTATTAAGTTAGAAGTTTTGCAAGTGGAATTTACCCTCTAGAGGATAGAATCTAGATGAATTGGCTAGGTGATGATGCAGACGAATGGGAGTGGCACCAACAGAGAAAAAACTATACTGTAAGATTTCATTGGATTTCCGATAATAATTATAGTTTTATCCTGTTTTTCCCGGATGGTAAGCGAAATACTGTAATAAGTGATTTTGATCAAACAATAATTCCCTTTAGTTTAATTTATAATACGCAAATTTAACAAGTTAAAATTTACAGAATGAATCTATAAAACTCTTGAGTTTGCACTTTATACTTTGTGAAATATTTTGTAATTTATCAGGTACCTACAAGCAACATAAAAAATACCTATGAATGAATTAACTTCGCAATACAATTAATATTATTAGTGTATCAAATCACTTTTTACAGGGTGGTTTTGTAAATTAAATTAACAAATAGGAAAGGGAATTTTTACTAAATATATTTTTAAAATTCCTTTTTTTCCGTGAGCTTTCAAAAAAATCCATCTATGCTATTTCTGCCTCATATCAGTATCGATAATTACGTGAATTTACGTGAATCGTTCTAACTCCGCACTAAAGCAGCTCCCTTCAACCCTCATATAAAACAGGGTATACTTTGACAATCAAGGGTGAGAGAAGACAAGTGGGGAGGGGGGCTTTTTAACTTTTTATTTGCTTGTGATAAATGCCGTCAGTCTGAAGGGATTACCCGGGGAAACTTTTCCCATCCCCGGCAGCTGTTCTCGAGTTCTTGTCGTCTTCTTGAACATCCCCTCCCTTGGTACATATCCCCCCTTTTCCCTACCTTCCCCTCTACCTTCTTGTAAACGTCACACAGTAGCCGCATATGTGAGACGAGCGCGCGCTAACTTTTTCGTAGCAAAGTATTTACTACCGCAATTTCTTGCTAAGTATCTATTAAAAACATCTGGCGCGGGCTCCTCAAGGATTTGAATATGTGGGCCTCCCGACAACGACGATACTGAAGAAGGAGGAGGTTCGGTCCTTCCACTTTCACGCGGCATCGTCTTCAAGCGGCCGAAGAGCTTCTTACTGCAAGTCTTGGGGCGAAATGAGAAAAGTTTTGATATTACAGACTCCTTCTCAGCCTCCAACGCAACAACAATCCTCCTTCCATCCCCCCAGAACACAAGCCAGAAGCATTACAAATCTTTGTGTGTTTATAAGTGAAAGAAATTTCACGTTCTTAAGTGTATGGAAGTGGGGATGTTAGGGTTGGGGTGGGGATGAGGGGAGTTAAGCATAAGGGTACCTCATCCAGGTGTGCTGGGCGAGGGCTGTCGAGAGACACAGAAACAATTTGAGAAACACTCGAGTGGGTAGTGAAGTCCTGCCTTTACAGTGGATGCTGTGATCTATGGTTCGAATGGGGCTCGAAAGAGGCTCCAAAAGAGTCCCTGCCATCCCTCGAGCTCATTCTTCTCGTCATCTCGAAAGAGCCCTTCAGGTTAGAGTTGTCTAAGTACCAGGCACGAGGTGTAGGCAGGCAGAAAGTATAAAGGACGAAAAGGGCCTATAAAAAGCGCGCGGCTGGAACAAAGGACAACGATCCCTTTAGCTTGGAAGCCTCTATCTATATCAAGGGGCAGAGTCCTGAAAATTACTCCAATTCATCCAAAGGATTTGCTTTTTCATTTCCCTTTTTTTGCAGCGCTTTTATCCCGCGACAGTCAGCTAACACCCTTATCCCTCTAACCAACATTATCATTCCAAAATCCCAACCTTCCCAAGACGCGGAAGAACGACGAACAGCGTCTTCCCAACCCCCATAAACTCCACCTCAATTTTTCTTTCTAGCCCCAAACTCGACCAAAGTTTGCTTCTTGCTTTTCACGTACATATGCGTGACTACCCCTAGAAGGCGGTTTTCTTATGTTTATTCGCGCGCTACCTCCGCTAGATGGCAGCACCGACACAAGCCCTTAATTGTATTCCTTCAACAGCGAAATTTCTTCTAACTTATAAACTCTGCGTGCACCGCGAGTATTTTTCATGGTGGTGGTACAAAATGTGCTGACATCTGTGGAGAACTCTTTTGGCGTGCACAGAGAACATGAATCGAGATGGAGTGTGCCTCTGTAAATTGGAAATTAAATATTAAAGGCGCGACAAAACCCGGACAATTTCTTCTTTTCCACATGATGCAGGCGCGGAAACTTTATCCCGTGGGAATTTTGCAGGTAAACTTAGAAATCAGTGGGAGTTTAGTTTTACATTAGTTTCAGATTCTCTCGTTTTCTGGGATCGTTTTATTTTAATAAAAATGCGGAGACACTTTTTTTCTTTTTTAAATTGAAAATAACAAATTTTCGAGCACCGATTTTTTCTAAGATATAAAATAAAAAACCACAGTTTTAAATCGGTTTTAGGACCAGTTCTTTACAATATTTATACAACCGTACAGCAGATTTTCTCACCATAGCTCACATGAAAGTTGTGCCCGCATCTCTGTACAAACTATAGTATTGGTCTTGACATTCTTGCTGATTACTTTCATAAATGGAAAATAAAAATTAATGCAAACCCGCACAAACCGTATTTTTTTAGCCGCAGAAGAAGTCCCAGATTTCTACCCAGCACTAACTTATTAATAAATCGCCATTAAGCCAAATACATATATAGGAATTATTGTGGACAAAAAACTGGCTTACTAATTAAAGTTTTACATATTAACAGATATTCTAAGTATTGAAAATAAAATAATCATGTTTAAAGTTATATTTCGATCTATAATGCTCTATGCTACCACTTTGGTTTCTGTGTGCTCGTATTTATCTGAACAAATTACAGTCCGTCCAAAATAAACATTTTTAAAATGTTTAAAATTTTCTGTGTTCTTGTAATACACCTACCCAAAGAAAATTGTTTTCTATTTCTTACTATTATTTTTTGTTTTATATAAAAATACTTTACTAATTTTATGAATCCTTATTTAAGGCTTGCGAAATATCATAGAACCGTTCTGATTATCGATTTTTGACTAATTTATCAATTTTGTGATGCCTGACATTTCAAATCAGTCGTTTTTCGTATGAAAACTTTTTACATCGTGGATCTTGTTGTTTAGATAATACAGTATTCGTTTTAAGAACAAATTCGATTTTAGTGAGAATCTTTTAAAATCAAGATATTTTAGTCACTCTATTAATTACAGAACAATTTAATTTATTATTTTACGTCAAAATTCATTCAAGTGACAATTGTGTCAATTGTTCATTACTAAAGCAATTATTCCAGTTTTTCTGTAGGCTTTCACCGATCGCCTTTTATATATTTAGTAAAGCAATTAATTTTGAAATTTTAAAAATTATAAATTCTACAACCGAACAATGTTATTTTATAATTTTTTTTTAATTTTTCGACAGAAAAAGTGGGTAATAAATAAGATTTAAAAACCAATGAACTGCGAATTAAAATGCTTTAATTACATAAAAATAAAGGTATCTACCTACTAAGTATATTAAAACATCTTTTATAATCTAACTATTTATTACTTTATATAAACCATAAAAACTGTTCAAATATTGAATGCTTTTGGTAAAAATAATAAATAATTCAATAACAAAAAATAAAATTTCGCTAAAAGGAACCAATTTTCACACTCAAAATAATCTAAAACCTTCCTTAATAGTCGTTAAAACTCGTAAAATACTTTCAAATTAATGTTAACCTCATTTTGGTTCTTCTTTAACTTATTCTCTTAAAATTAACTCTTTATGAAACATCTCAGTGCAGAGAAGTGGGCCATTATATCCCAATCCCAAATTCAAAATCCCACCTGCTTTTGCTTTTCAAAAATCTTTTAAGTCTGTAAAATCCCTTTTAGCGCCTTCAAGCTTTAGCCTTTTGTTTCATTAGAAGTGAGTGTTCGTTCTTTGAGGAAAAAGTCGGGAAAGCAAATGTAATGGGTGTATGAGAGGTCTTTGACTCACAAAAATGACGTGGTCCTTTCTATAACGAGGCCCCTATTCGCTAAGTCCATTTACGCTATTTTATTTTTTTCCATGAAAGGCAAAAATCTATAAATTTTCCAGTATCTGAATTGGAAGGAAGAGGTTCCGTTCCTTATGCACCTCCGGCTTTAGCTTTCTTGCATATAAAAGCCTTTAGTGAAAGGGATTCCTTCAAAAGACGTTGATTCCTTAAGGAGCTTGATGCGAGATGGAGGGAATTTCTGAAACCGTGTCTTGTAGATTATTCTCGTCGAATTGCTAGAAAAATTTCTCGTCCAACATTTTGAATACATATATATTTTTTTAAAGGATTCTTTTCGACTATCAGGCGATTACAAGCCACAGAATTGATACACCTAACAAATTTACCCCTCAACCATCCCAAAATCGGTGGTTTAAGATATAAAAGTACTCTCTAAGTAAGGTTGGTAACGTGCAGCTAAGAATTTGATCCGTTTGGGGAGATTTCAAGGGAATTACATGACCTAAAGGATTGCCACAGCCTTTTCAGGAGCTTCCCAGCATAATGCAGTCTCCGAGTTCACCTTACCCAGGGAAGTTTTCTGGTCAGCTATCCATGGTTGGCCACGGAAAATCCATGCATTGAGAAATGTCTCCATTCAGACGTGCGGGAAGAGAACTTCATCCGGCGTATACCTCAAACCCGAAACCCTAAACCCCTAGAGAAAGTAGAGGTTTTGGACGTGGGACATGCATGTGTCGCCCGATTTAACAAAAGGATTAAGGGAACGCGATATGTGCTCAAAGTCGCCAGTCGCATGTCCCCTTAATTAAAGGAAAATATTCCGCTCAGAAAGTTTTGAAATTAATTCATGCGGTGGAAAGGATGCTTTGCTTCCCTGTATGTCGTCGCGACGCCGCGGCCGCCGCGCCGCCGCCGCACCGTCGGGCAAATACTTTCCACCAAGCGATTTTCGAATAAGGTGCATACCGCCGCGACGCGGATGTTTCCTGCCGGTTCGCGAGCGACGCGTCTGATGGGGCTGGCATAAATTCATTAGGGAGGAAAAGCGCTCCTCTAATGACCCTCATCTCCTCAGTCACGTTGCGGGGGAGGAAAACAACCGCAAGTCAATGACATCTTAACGAGTCTGCGTTAAGTTTTAATTTGTGCAGAAGAAAGTTGCCGAGTATCCAGCTCCATTCCTTGGGTTTTGTTTTTCACAACCCTCCTCCGGGCTCCCAAAGAAGGGCTCCTCCGGATTAGAGTTGATTACTTGACGGCCACTAACCATGCGAAATTGCTCTATGTGTGCTGGAGTTGCTTTTCAGCATCCCCCAGCCTCTTCTACCGCCTTAATTTGGGTTTTTCGGAAAGATTTCGGTTACCAGTTTCGGGTTCCAAGCCACTGGGCTATTTTTCGCCCTTTGGTTTTGCCAGTCTCCTAGGCATCACCAAAAACACCCCCACATCCTATGCTCGGGGTGTAGTACACCCCACTCAAATTCTACGGGTATGAGGAGCGAATTTGTGGGAATTGCTTCGCTCTGGGGGTTTTTAGACGGATTAGAAGGATATGTGGAAGCAATTAGGCATCGGGTAACGTGACAGTAACTCCCAGAAGTTTCGCAGTCTTACGAAGATGTTTGCTAAACAATCGCTCGCTGAATTAATTCCCATCCCTTTCCTAAATTGTATTGACTTTCGTGGATCGCATGATGACAGAGGTTAAGGGTGTAATTATCGCGAAATTTCCCGAAAATTGCTACCCGTTAACTGCTATTTTGCTTTGGTATTTTCGCAAAAGATGTAACCCTTAATAACATAAGAATTCAATTTTATAGAATTGTTATAGTCTGCAATACTCTTAAGAAAACGTGTTGGAAAATATATCTGTTTTTAGGTATATTATTGCTGAATACGATTTTTATCCACGAATGAATTAATTTAAGTTTAAGGAACTATTTACCTAAAGTACCTATATACATATGCAACACTTTAGTCCGCATTTTAAATAAAACTTCAGGGAACTTTCCGAATTTCCGCCAAAGAAAATCGCGTTCAGTCAAAGTCTCACCTTTCTGAATAAATCCCAATTATCAAAGTCCATCAATTTAAAATTCCGCCAATTATAAATCCCATCATTTTGTTTATAGGAAAAAAAATCGCTTCTAAAAACTGTCTACTAACGGAGAATTTCCCTTCCACAAACTATCCCTTGACGGAATTTTTTAAAATATTTATTAGTCCTTAGGATGGGGTTTTACACCTATTTAAAGGCGAGATCTTAAAAAATGGGAAAAACCAAAAGCGAAATTTTAAAAGCAGGATTGCAAACCCAATCCAAATTTATAATTTTAGAAATTGCAGCTTTGAAAACAATAATCTCTATTTTAAATCGACGACACTATCCAATAGTTAATCAATTAACTTTAAAATGACTATTTTGCAATATAAAAATTATAGTTTTAAGGAAAACATCAAACACCAATTTTTAAAATTATGGTTCATTATGCACAAGCCCATAGTTTAAATATCGCCTATTTAACGAATATTATCCTGAATACACATATTCAGAATTGAAAATTCAATATTCAAGCAAATGCAAAATTTCAACTTTATTCTGAACCTTAAAAATAAGTAAAAAGTATTGATAATATAACAATACGACAAGACGCGGTGATTTTTATATGATACGTAAAAAAATGTGTATAGGTACATAAATTTATCCATCTAAAACTTTCAAACAATTTGAATTTATTTTATAAAATGTTAGTAGACCTAGGCTTCTTTTGAAAAAAAAGAAAAATATATAAAATTCCCATATTTTTCACTGTCTAAGTGGATTACACTACTTAACAAACCGTTCGTTGTGTTATCAATCCTGGGTAAAATTCAAAACCTCCAAGGCTATCTTGTAAGCTAAATTGTCCAGAAATGTTTTACCTTCTGGGAAAACAATTTTAAATTCCCTGAACGAAAAATCCGCATCACCACTTTAGTGAATTTTCACGTAATTTCCCTAGACAAATGCGAAAAAGTGAAGAGAAATTGAATGAAAATTATGAAAACATCATCGATATGATGCTTCACCGTAAAGACACAGACACTAGTATTGTTTTGGGCCGTACAATAGAAATCAATTTTTCTCCCCCGCAAGCAGGGCGGGAATAAATTGAAATCGAATGAAGGAAGCGGCGGTGTCAGAAGTGGGATGATGGTTGCAAAGACGGGACTATGAGTCGTGTGGGGACGCAAAGAATAGTTTCAATTTCCACTTACCTGTCATATTCCCGGTTATCCTCATCACATCTGGCATCCTGCAGCTCCCTCCAGCTCTTCCCGTGGCGGCATGTTGTTACCAGAACGAGGTCCCGGCCGTTGTGCAGGTGAAAGAGCGAGTTTCTGGTCTCTGATCCGATCCCATGGACGTATCTGGAAGGAGACCAAAATGAAGGGGGCGTATTTAATCGAGTTTTCATTTGATTTGATTTGGTTTGATTGAGAGTGGATTTGCCAGCTGATTTGATGATTTCCACCGAATCGAGGCAACCGAACGCATGTTCAGATAATGCCGCGTCTGGACGCGTTCCGGCAAATTGAAGTGTTTTCACCAACGCAATTTCTATTGTTTTTGAGTGGGCCGAACAAAGCGCGGCTAATCAACTGAATGAGACGTGTAATGCAACGTGTTCTGGCTTCGATTTCAAAGCCGACGCGTAACTCTATAAACATTTAATTTTATACACTCAGTGGGTTTGGGTACCTATTATTTCACAAATTGATCAAATCCCTCCGAAAATTCGATGTAAGGTAATTTGTGAATATTTGAATTACATAAAGGTTTTAGAAAATTTTCATCGTATTATTGATATATAATTCATGGTAAGAAAGATAGATAATATGATATTCATGCAAACTTTTCAAAAATACCCACTCATATGTACGTGGAGGTGGAGTGGTTAAAAAGTTCAGACTATTGTTCATCCGATATTATACTACTTCAGCAACATCTAATTAGTCTATAATAAAATTTTAACGTTATTCACTTCATAACACTTTGAGTATTTAAATCGTTCCTAAAGATCACCACTTTTAAACTTCAACTTAAAGAGGCAAAGAGTTAAAATAATAATTAAATTGTAGTTGTAATTTTTGAAAACAAAATTTTTGTGGGGCGATCTTCGAAACGATATTTATTTTTATTCATTAAAATAAAAACTTAAACAAAAAATAAAAGTTTAAAAGTCAAAACTTATTGTAACTAACTTTTCAATGTAAATCCTTGAATTTATTGTTTCCTATACAAAAAATATTTGCACTTTATGATTCGCAATCGCATTTGGTTTGCTAAACCACCATTTTAATTGTCTTTTGATTTTTCTCTACGAATCTTATTTGTTTCAACCGTAGAAATTGTGCTGCGGTTGAAGTTTCATACGTTTTATCGTCCATTAAGAAATAGTCGAATTTAGTCTGGTATTCTTCTTAGAGCTTTTTTACTTCTCTTGGCTATACTATATATTTTCCTCTACCCCGAAACGGTCCAGACAGAACAGTTTAAAATATTGTATAAAATTCTTAATTTATAAAATTTTTTAACCCTTTCTGTCTGAATAGCTAAACCCTTTATATACTTAGAAACTGACTGTATAATAATTTTCCTACATTCTTGGCTAATTTTTATTGATGAATTTTCCACTTACATTTGAAAATAACTTTACTTTGATAGAAATTCATATACGTAAAAAACCAATTGAGCTAAGAAGATGGATGAGTAATTCAGAGAAGAAAGTAGATCAATATTTTCTGAGAAAGTTCTAACAATATTACAATAAAATATGATTTTTCTAAGCCTCATAAAATGTTGAAGCTTAAAGAGATAAATAAATATCTAATAAAATATAATGCATTTTTTTGATAAACTTTTCCTTTTCAACGCTTGCTAAAATCATCAACCTTAATGAAATTTTCCAGATTTTAAGAAAATTCATGAGAAGACTAATTTTAGAAAGTATTATGTAGATAAAAAAAAATCGATTCTTATAACCCGATTCATGAGAAGACGCTCTTAGTACTCCTTATAAATTTCTTATGGATTAAAATTGTATAATAGCGCAGGTGCTTCAATTTTAGTATAGTCTATTAAATAACGAAAGAGAAGGTACTTAAAAAATATTACATCTTTCGCTCGAGCAATCTAACAGCTGTTCCACAAGTACCTTGAGCTCCTCTAGAAAATATTTTGTAAAAACATGTTCGCAACTAAATATTAAATGACTGAAAATCGCGTTCATTAAAACCAGCAATTAATCACGTCCTTCAGACGATGCTTGAGCTCTGAAAGGATCTCGCTGTCGTCACTGATTGAATTACAATCCATCATCGGTGTCCTCGGAGCGTCGGGACGGCCGCCGAAGCGTATCTCTGTTATTAATGCTAACCGCTTAAATAAAAATAAAAAAGGGAAAACTCATCGCAAGAAAAGCAATTGTTAACCGATGAAATATGACAGGAGTCGGAGCACGTCCTTGCGAGCGCCGTGGCTCCTTTATCTCAACCGTCGTCGGCGGCGACGTCATCGTCGTTCTGGAAGTGCAATCGACTGATTCCCTGGGGCGAAATCTATTTATCCCCCGACGTGCATCATGCGAGGGGCCGAGTGCATGTTTGGCTCCCACAGGAACATCGGACGGTTGCCCGGGCTCCAATCACCCGGAAAATCTAGGAATGAAAGCGTAAAGCTTAAGTTGCCGGCACATAGCCCCAATAAATATGAATTTTTCCGTGCAGTTCTTAAATATTTTCTAAGACGCCCCTGCCCCACCGGGTACTCAACCCTTCTGAAACAAAGATTTTCTTGGATGGATGAAAAGAGGTTCATGATTTTATTTTCGATTTACAACGTACATCCCCCCAGGGGGGTTGTAGATAGAGCTTAAGAACCCGCCGGGTAAAGTAACCCCTAATGCAAAAGTAAATTCCGGTGCGGGAGCGGGTTAGGCCCCCACCAACTAGAAGTGGATTGTTTGCGAGGAGGAGCAAACAAAATTCACCCCCAAGGACTATCAGAAGCGATCGAACTGTCTGATAACCAATGCAATTTGCTACCGTTGAGCCCTTTGTTCTCGCCGGAGCTCACCAGAATCCGGCCCTTTACTTGTTCTACTCGCGGCCGGTATCTTTTCACCACGCCCTCTACTGGAGCGGGTAAACAGCCGCTGAATGGCAGGGTTATTTCCCGCCAGTGTGGCAGCACTGCCTTCCGTATATCAAACTCCCCCTCCGGGTAAAATGAAAAAAAAATATAATAGTCAGCTGAAAGTCAAACAATTTTCATTTCCCGGAATTTTATGAGTTTTTTGAAAAAGAAAAACCGAACCCCCTCCTTCTTCCGGTGTTTGTTTCTTTTGTTCAGACCGAAATTTCTGCCAAGAAGTTTAAAAGTGGAGGTAACTTTGCCCAGCTGTCTTCTTGTTGCTTTCGAACGTACCCTAAAATTTTCGAGGTCGTAGCGATCGCGTTTCACATTTCATTCGTGGAATTATGACTCAAACCTACCACTTTTGAATATTTAATAGTCGGTCACACAATGTAACTTTTTCATGTCTGCTACAATTCTCTATTTAACGTCATTATTCAACATTTTCTATGTGAATATATAATAAAATAATAATTTAAAAACTTTGTCTTCAAAGTTCTTGATGAGCGCGTTCTAAAATGTATTTAGAATAAATTCATAAATATATTACGAATATGATGTGCTCATGAAGACCTTTCATTTGATCCCAAAATCGAATACATTTATCTTAAATATTTTGTTTTTAGAAACGAGAAATTTATTTTTAAAATCCTCCATGATGGAACAAGTGACAGACAGTGACGGACAGTGAAACATACTTTTCTTTTCAGAACAATTTTTATATTTGGTCGCTAATAACCATTGTAGTTCTACAGCGACCTTAAAGATTTAATAAAAAAAACCAATTTTTTTTATATTGTTTTATAAGTTTTGTGAATTTTTAATCTTTCTTTATACTGGTTTATTTTAAAATTAAAATATTCTTAATATACTCGTACATACCTTTTCCCTATTTCATAATTAAGTTGTATTTTTATGTATAAGTTACGCGATATTTTTTCTATTTGTAAACTGATTTTAATTATCCTTCTTTTATTTAAAAGGGATTCTGATCTTCGGAAGGCATATTTTATTTCAAATCGGTTACAAATAGTTCAGAATGTAAAAATATCTATCTGGATGGTGACGTTACTAAAAAAAAAAGCTTTAATGGTTTTATTGATTGTAATAATTTTTATGTCGTTTGATTCATTGAAATTCCTTTAATTGAATCAGCTCTGTAACATTCAGACTATGGAATTCCAAAAGTCAAAAAACGACACTGCGCATATGGTGTGAAAAAAAGGAAATAACAAGCATTTTTAAAAATTACATTTATAATGAATTACTGAACTTTCTGTTAAAACTTATAGAACAATATATCTTTATTTATAGTAGATGTCTTGTCGTAGTCAGCTCTTTTTAATGTTATAAATTTTCTAGTCTATTCATGCGAAAACTAGTAATATCTATTCTATGCCCTTCAACACCCAGTTTTCTGTCCTTCTGTGAATTTGACATGAAAAAAAATACGGGCAACATATGCCACAATTGAAAACATGCTCCAAATAAACGGAACTGTAAAAAAGGGCAAACAGACAAACAGGCCCGATTTTGGAAAGGAGCTCCTCCACATACATTTTGAATAATCCTGAAATGCCATTGAACCGATGAAATGTGAATCAAAACACTCCGGAGGGGGCGCAAACGGCAGCTTTGCTCTAATAAAAGAATAAATTTCATTGTGCCTCCGGGTAGAATGCATTCCGACATATTTTTTATTTTTGCATTTTTGCGATTCTCGCGATCTATCGAAGCGGAGCCAACCCGACCAGACAGCCAGTCTGCAAAGGACTCTGCAGACACAGACTGTACAAAGGAGCGGGTTTCGGCATGGAGGGCAAAAGTATGGATAACGCGTTTAGGGATGTCAGCTGGCATTTCAATTTTGATCCAAATCTTTACAGATTAATTCAAACGAGTTCTACTTTTCCTCCTTTTTGTAATGTAAAAATTGAAAATCTTTTGGAATTTGTTCGCCTTGAATATAAATAAAAAAAGAAAACACATTCTTAAATATAAATAATATGCCCTTATGTGACTGGCACTGTCGAGCCAACCTATTTATTTGACTAGGGCATTTTTTACATAAGCTTTGGCTAAGATTTTTTTTAATGTTTTACTTAGAAATTTAGAAGACACGTACATATGGTAATCTATAAATATGGTCTTTTAACAATTAAGTATTTCATTTAATTTTTTCTTTTAATATTAATTATACAAAGACGATTGTACAATTGCGTTTTAGCATTATACTTTAAAAAAAATTATACTATTAGTAAAAAGAACATGAATTTGCTACAATAGATAAAATACACAAATTTATTTGATGAATTTTACTATATTTTACATGTTTTCAATTAGCTTCACCTGTAACTTCGTAGAATTATAAGAAAAACTTGATCTGAAACATTGTAAATACATATATCCAAATCTAATGAAAATACAATACAGTAGAATATGAAAAGCAATATGACGTCATTATAAATCAAATATTGCGAACGTCCCTTTTTGATTACTTTTTTTGTGTCAAATAATGTTTTTTAGTTTTTTTTTTCAAACTAACTATGTATAATATTTTATTGGGCTCTGTTCTTATTTTCGTGCGAGTACGAAAATTAAATCCGTACGAAAATAATTTAGGAAGATGCCGCCGGATGAGTTAAAATAATGCTTTGGGACTTCCGTTTTTATTATTAGTAATATTTAGTATCAATTGTTCTAAAAATAACATAAATTTGAGGTTTATGAAATATTTTTGACTTTCATACCTTTACTGAATAGAATTACTCAAATTTTCCCCATAAATTGCACGCTTTGAATTGGCTTAAATTAATTAATTAAACTCTTAAAAATATTTGATTTAACGCCATTTTCTTCAATTTTCCTTCAAATCTGCTAATTGCAGCAGCATAGAAAATAAAAGAGTCAAGCGTCAGAACAATTAAAGTTGTCTGAATTTCGCATTGAATTCGCTTCGAACAAAAATGAGAACACTAAACATTTTAAATTCGGTCGTATTAATTCTCGTACGAAAACTTCATATAACAGGGGTCGTTATTTTGAGTTAAATCCTTTTTGTAATCTGAAAAATAGTTAAAAATATAGTAAATTCAATTATTTACCTTTTTTTTTAGTGAATAATTTAACTTTTTATTTTATAAGTGGAAATTTCGTCTGTATACTGAAAGTCTATATTTTAACCCTAAGTCTCGAATTACATGCAAGCAATTAAAATTCACCAGAGTTGTCGGAATAGGGCACATAAAATCCGCCAGAAGAGCCCTTGGAGGAGGAGAGGAAAACATCCTCGCGACCCTACTTCATTTTGGGGAACAAGGCTTCCAAACCTTAATAATCTCGTCATACATCCCCCCTCCCCCTCAGCCCATGTCATTTGCATTCACCTCCGGAAGCCGCAAAACCCTATAAATCCTCCAAAATTCATTCCGCTGTCCGAGACGTCTAAGGCCCCGTTCACAAAGTAACGATAACCACAACCCGGCAACAACCTCAGGAATTTTATGAACTTCTTGACGTGCACGAGTAGACCTCCAGGTCCGGGATAATATTTATTTTATTTTTTTTTTTATCGCATCCGTCCGTCTCGTAGAATGCCCCCTCCGGGCTAGTGTAACCTAATCTGAAGCCGGGAGCGTTTCTGGCTGACGGTGACAGGGGACAAATGGAGCTGGAGGAGGCTAACATGACCACATTTGGACCGATGTATGACAACATCCAGAACAGGCTGCTCGGGCTCCAGTGGGAAGGGGGGCCCCTTGTTTGCCCGGAGGCTGAGGCTGGGGCTGGACGCGCGGCCGTTCATCATGCAAATAGGCCTTCATGCAAAAGAAATGGGACCGCTCGACGTGAGTGGCTGGTCCATGACCGGCCCTCGAGAGGGTCTGTGATTGACTGTGCCCGGGGCAAAAACTAAGACTCCCCTGGGAGGGGCCGCTGCTGAGGCTAGGACTTCATCTTCGCCTCTTCAGGGGCCGTTCTGGTGGTCACGGTCCAGCCACTGCCCGCCGCCGCTCGCCGCCCGCCGCCAGATAAATGCTGCGGCGGAGGCTGCGTCCCGAGATGACTGATGACGGGCCGTTGCCGCTGGCACTATCTCGGTTTCCAATTTGCGGATAACCTCGGCGACTCTATTAAAATCCGATCAGCCGGGAGTTCCATAAATAAATTTGGTGCCAATGACAAGGGCGACAGTTTGCGAGGATAAGCGGAGCGCCCCGGGGCCGCGGACGGGGGCACTGTGTCAGATTAACGTCTGCAGCTGCTATGACTGATGGCGATGACGTGCTACTTCTACAGAGCCTAATTCGAACGATGGGCGAAGTTGCCAGCAACCGTCGGGGATGAGCTCCTAGCTCTGACGTAGGAAGAGGGTGGAAATTTCCCTCTTAAAATGTGGAAAATAGGAAAAAGGAAGCTACACTTTGAGCTAAATTAAACCCACAATTTTGTTTAAAACTTTAACATGAATAAATTAGGCCTAAAAAGTTGATTATTTTTTGCGTATCTTCAACATTGAGCTGAAAAATTAAAAACTTTACTTTTATAAACATATTTCTTATCACATAACATATAGCACATGAGTTCCACTACCTCTTACAGTATTTTCAACAAGACAGTGACCCCTGTAATTTGGTATACATACTGTTACAAAATTTTCCTTCGCTATAATTCACACTTGGGGTTTCCCCCGAGAGGATATAAGGATCGGCGTTCGATCCGCCCAATTTGGCGTCTGTGGCTCGGGGCACTAATCATCAGCCACACTGATGAGATCTGATCAGTGCCCCAGATCGAAACGCCGATATTTTTTTCGATGCTCGTCTGCCTCGGCGGACGAGCGCCCGTATCCTCAACAAGAATTATAGCGGAGGAAATTTGTGCAATTTTGTCCGCCAGCCGCTCGGCGGGCAAAATTGTAACAATACATATATTTTTAATCGTTTTAATCTTTATTTCGTACTTTTCTTTGCATAGATATACATATGTAGGTACTTATTCGGGTCAAATCTACGCGTTTTGAAATTTGAAGCTTCACTACTCAAAATAGATTAAATCTAGAAAGATATAAGTGTTATTTAAAAATATATTCTAAAATATAAAATTAATAAACTCAAACAGGCATTATTTTCTTTCAGGAAGACATTAAAACGAATTTCTAAATGCTGCTCGGCGTAATTTCCATTATCTGTCCAGACACCCGATTGTGTCCTAGTCTGCACGAAAATTATACATATTATAGAAGCACGCATTTTTGGAAAGTTTATTTTATTTTGTTCCAATAAGACTTAGTAATAAAAAATAAACATTAGTATTCATTTATTTTTAAAAATTCATAAAAGGAGCTTAATCTAATTAATCTAGTAAAAATGGCCAAATTATATACGTAAGAGTAATGTATCTATATCAAAGTTATTTTTCTCTATGATGTTTAACCTCTAGATTTGTTTTTAATTCTAAATAATAATAATCAAATATTTTGTTTGTAAGGAAAACAAAAACATTATCACTCACATTAATAATGGCAATTAGAATTTTCATGGATTCATAATTTTTTTTTCTAATTATACTTAAAAATTCTGATAACATTGCGGATTATTTATATATTTTTATGATATTTAGTCATACATTCATATATTAATTTTTGCTTTTGAAAAAAGCATTTAATTGACGCAAAAATAAAATAAAAAAAGTTTTCCAGATTATCTGGGGTTTAGGTTAAGTTTTAAAATTTTTGTTAGTTAACTTTGACTTTTAATATGTATTGTATGTACATATATGTTTTTAATTTTATTTATTATTCTCTCGCTTAAATTTAAAAAAATAGTAAGTTTCCTTAAATAAATGTAAAAAACAATAATTCTAAATATATAACTTTAAATTCTTGAAAGAGTTTTCTAATTCCTTAAGAGAGTAACTTACATGTACCTACTTAAAAATCGAAAATCCGTTTATCCTTCAGTCCCTAACAATAATTATTACAAGTAGATCATGCTTGAAGTTTTTTAATTTCAGTCACTGCGGAAAGAGCTCACTCAAAGAAAATACTCAATTGTTTCAAAGAAATTAATTTATACAATTCTTATGAAAATATTCATTGAAATAATGAAGCTTTCCTTTGTAACAAAGAAACTTTCCTTTGAACTGATAATTGCAAAGAAGTTTATCACTGACAATGATGGTGATAGATTTAATGAAAATTATTCTCATTATATTAATGATAAATATTATCTATATTATTGTTCAGACGTTGTTATAATGCAAATTCTTATAATAAATCCTGAAATTAATATATGTAAGATTTTTATTAAAATGAGAACATCAGGAACTCAGCAGTTTTCAGGGTTGCTGATTTCAAATGAAGAAAATTGGTATAGTATTTTCAAAATAAGAGGCGTAAAGACGGCTCAACGATTTTGACGATTCATAATTAACCAGAATCTTATTTTTTTTGAGTTCTCGTTCATGATATTTTAAACTTGAGATGACTCAAATCTTTTTTCGTGGCATCCTATTAGCTTGTAAAACAAATTCTTTAGATAAAACATTAGACTATCAGTTAAATTAGTTAGTTATTTAAATAATTAATGATAACAAAACTTTGATTTTTTAGATATAATTCGGCACAGAAATTACATATATAAAGGTTTCCGGGGTTGTTGATTACGAATCCGGTCTCTGATTTTGAAAGAGATCCAATAAGTTATTTCAAAATTTTAAAAATAATAGGTAGATTGAAAATATGTATAGTGTTGTCCGAGTTGTGGGCAACTCACAGATGAGTAACATATTCACGGAAGATTGTAACCTTAAATTTTGAGAATCTGGTATCGAATAACTTATAACCTATAAAATATCATAGTTACAAAAACCATAATTAAAATTTTTGAATGTGATCTTATAACATTAGAATTCAAAATTTCTTCGACCGGAAGTTAAATTAACAAGGAAAAGGGGAAAGGGGTTAAAACTAAGACTCGATGCAGTAAAAAAGTTGGAAATCTTACTGCCGCCGGGGCACATTCATCTTTTCTGTCGCGGGCAGCGAATTGTTGGGCTCAAACAAATCATCCGATGCGATGTGAGCCAATTTGCGCGCCAACATCGGACCACGCGCGTCTACCGCCTCAGATAGCGGCTCCTCCGCGAAAGATTGCCAGACGATCCGGAGGAGGAGAAATCTTGAATCTTAAAATCTTGAGAATTTCCAAGTAGTCTGCGACTTTTAGCGCGCGGACGACGACGACGGAGCGCAACGGACGATTTTCCAATTGAGAAGACCCCACGGGTAAATTGGGTTCAATTGATGGAAAGAGGTCCGAGAATCTTCAAATTCCCAGTATAATCGAACGTGGGTAAGGGGGTAAAGGGGGTTCTTGGGCTGAGACTCGCGACCGTGGGGCTGGAATGTGCGCGCTTAAGAACCAGCCGGGGCTCTAGAGTCTAGAGCTGCTTTTCCTGGGTCAAGTGTTTTCTAGTCGGATTTTGCGAAACAGCCCCTGCGACCGTAGATAGCCTGGCCGGATAAGAAGTTCAATTAAAAGTTTTTTAAGAGCAGGTTTATGTTTAATTTGCGTTTTTCTTCCAAGAATTCTTGCAAACAGTCTTATCGGCGCAGCGAGCCGCTAGCAAAAAGGAAATTTCAAGTTGCGAGCACTTCTGGGTGGGGTTTTCTACCGGCAACAACGTCAGCAGAGCGCTAAATGAGGACATTTCGAATGGGAGCAGTCAATGTCCAGATCCGGTGCGGCTTTCAACCGACTCGCAGTGGCCTGGTTCTCGACCATTGTTTACCTATCGGCAAAGTGCAATTGTGAAAATTGTTGGAAAAAGCGGTAAGCAGTTGCAGCCGCACTCGCGGGCACAATAAAGCGTGAAGTGGTGCGGCGCACTGCATGCAATTGTGCCCCCCGCGTGCGGGCATCCCCTTGAAGGGGCTTCGCCCTCTTCGGGGCCACAGCTTCCTTTTCTCGCTACCTCGCGAATTAACCGTTACACATTAGCATCAGAACGGTCGCCAGACCTTGTGCCGTTCGTTCGTACCGCTCGTGCTGCCCGCCCGCCGTTAAACCGTTTTGTTGTCGTCGCCATTTTCGTCATCGTCGTCGTTGCGGGGGCGCATCACAATGAGGAAACGGGGAAAACTGCAGTAGTCTCTTCCCTCCCCCTTCCCCACCGACTTTGTTTGCCCTAGAGTTCGATGAAATGCAAATAATCAGATGGCGGGGCCTCGGCGGGATCAGTCTGGAGCGGTGTTTTGATTATTGTCAGAGGCCCCCATGGCGTCCTTTTTGAACTTCTTTTAATCGCTCAAACTGAAAAAAACCTTCTGTTCTGGGAGGGCCTGCGACTGCGAGACAGTTGAATGCACCTCCCCTCTCCTACCCCACCGAGGATGCCATTCAAATGTGTCATAGCTGCCGGGTAAACAGAAACGTCAAAGGGGAGGGGAAAGCAGAAACGTCAAAGGGGAGGAGGAAGCATCTCAAGAGGTGTTGCTTGGCCTAACCTTTGAGGAAATCCCCTGATTAGAATTTATCTTTTGCTCGAGGAAATATGCCAGATTATATGCAGATTTTTGCAGCATCCACCAGATGCAACTATGCATCATGTGCACTCCTATTTGTTTTTTTGTTTTTTTTCTTTTTTTGTGTTCCGCTAAGGGAGGAGACGACGAAGTGGTTGGACTTATGGTGCAAGGCCGAGAGATTTATTGAGGCTACTCGGAGGCATTTTCTTGGAAAAGTGCAACCAGCGCTGCCAGACGACGCCAAGCCAAGGCTAAGATTAGCCCCACACTAGGGAAGCATGCATCCATGGGGCTCATCTTCGCGGAAAGATTCATCCAGACAAATAAATGGATGGATGGAAGCGTTGCGATCTTTGTCAAGGCTGTCGCCAGCGCTCCGGAAGGGGTCACACGTAATCGCGTGATGTTTTTCTAATTCTGGAACGCTATAGTTTATCTGCCCACGTAAGAGATAAACGGGTGAAATATGAGATGCCCCTAGACTATGGACAGTTGCAATTTTTGTGGTTAAAAGGAATTTTTTAGAATTATTTGCAAATTGCAGGAAATGCCATGTGATTGAGACAAACTAGTCGCGGAGGAATCTAATTACGTTTAAACTGTCCGCACGCAGACCAAACGGTGAAACAAACATTAATCATTTAGGTCCGGATGGACTAGAATGGGTCTGGAATAATTTAAAGAAGTTTTATCGAAACGTTGAGGTTTGGTGGCAGGTGGTGTGTGTTCCAGAATAAGTGCTTAGATGACAGGTGTACATGCAAATTCTGAATTATTGCCTCAAATCATCTTTGCAAAAATCGTATAAACAAACTTTTGTTTTACAACACAACAATAATCCGAAACACATCGCAAGAATTACGACAGAGTGGACTGGGACTCCAATTCCCGAACACCAGCGGAGGAAATCGAGCTAGGATCATGTTAAATGTTCAACTTTTTGAACCAATTTGAATTTTGCAGGAACCAATCTCTTACCCGGCTAAATTTAGAGAAGCGAAACGATCTGGAAAAAATACCTACCACTTAAATATTTTGGTTTTGGTTTTCTTTTATTAAGCGCCTAGGTATATCTTATTTCGAGATTACTTCGACAAATTAGCAAAACGCGTGGTACATCGATGTAGGCAATTTCGTAATACCATTTTTTCAATGTGAATTGCGGGCTTTAAACTATGAAAAAATAACTATCAGCGGATACAATCACTTCTCGGATAATTTTCAAATCACCAGGAATCGGTAGGACTTTGATGATTAGTTACAGCGTTTCCTTCAATTTGCTAATGGGAAATCGCCAAAAATTTGAATACAAATCATCGCATTCCCGCGTGCTCAAAAGGTGGTCGTCGCGGGGCAACGGATGTATCGTGCGAAGAAAATCATTTTATTATTTTATGATTTCGCTTTTTTCTTTACGTTGAATTGAATTATTCAGTGGCCAGTCGAATATCGCTGCTACGAAAACAAGCTGAGATTTTTGTGGCATTGATTCCGGTCACGTTCCCGATCGATTGTAGCAAGTCTGCAAAAATTCATCACTTCTCAAAATAAATCCTGGCGCCCGGAGCTGAATCACCGGGTTGCCCGGACAAGTCAATTTGCTGGAGGCTGTTAAGTAAAAGAAGGGAAGGACTACGTGGAAATAAAATAAAATAAAATATAAAAAAAAAGAGCGAAACGAACGACTAAATCCGGCTCAATAAATCTCGCATTAAGTCGACATCTATTGGCGTAAAAGTGAATCACGAAATGGTCTCTAGAAACCTAACAACCTGTCCAAGATCTGGCTAAATGTGCTCTATATCACCGGTCCCCAGGCCAATCCCTATCCCTGGTTCTGGTAGTATAAGTCCAGACTGTTCTTGCAGCCGTAGTACGTGAGGTGGAGGATCCATTCCGAGGGTATGAGGGGTATAATAAACTAAAATGGGCGCAAGATTAATGCGGGCCGTTAAAAGAAAAGAATTTCCATGAAAAGAGGGCGCCCGGGAAGTACCCACGTTAACATGGGGTTTGGTGAAACCGGAACCCTCAAAACCTCCAGGCGCCTTAGACAAAAGTAACCATTTATTTGGCTTTAATAGAACTCCTCGGAGCTGTTGTAGATGGCGCTGTTTTATGCTCCCCAGCGCCGCAACGGACGTCTTCGATAAAAGAGTTATTCCCTTTGAACGTGTTCCTTTTATGCCCTAAGTAGCTTAGGAGCAACCGTGGGGAACACGAAGGGAAATTCAATGCTTTCCGGTCTGGGTAATGTTTAGATTTCAGAAATTAATAAGAAAATTTTAATTGAAGGCATCAGTTACGGAGTTTCGAGCTTTTTCTTGGGTACGTAAATTAATTGGAAGAAACTCTACCGTAAATGGATAAAAACAAGAAAAGGAGAGGGTTGTAGGGTGTTCGAAGGTTTTCATTCGTTTCGTATTTCCAGAATTTTACCGAGTTTTATAAAAAGAGACTTTTGTTTCTAGGCCTTTTTATTCCTATCACCATAATGGTTGAAATCCTACTTAGGAGGACTCATATTAATCGTAATCCATCTCCTAACTTTTTTTTGAGGTTTTGGGACTATGGAAAAGAGATCAGAAAATGGTTTCATTATACTTACCCTAATTAATAATAAGGAAAATACAAAGACCTACAAATTTTCTTTTACCTAAGCCTCGAGACTGAGAAACAAAATATTGAGTTCAAGGTTTAAATTCATCCTTTTCTCATGTCTTTTCTTGTAATGAAATGATTTACTTAAATCTCCTAGGTGCTTGTAGCGTCTGAGTGCTTTATAAAATGAATTCCCGTATTTATTACCAATTTAAAAAAAAGAGGCTTTTCAAATTACCGAAATCCCCCCTTAATTCAAGTTTTGGACTTAAACGTTTTTATCATGTCTTTATTCATCTGAATAAAATCTGAGGCTGCACCTTGTTTTCACGAAATTCGCTGTTTAACTAGTGTAATATTCACAGTACTTAAATAAGATAAATAAATATACCGAATCTGTAACTTTGAACCTACTTAAAAGGTATATAATATATATTACCTACTGATTTCAAATTCGTTAATTCCTTAGGTGAAAATCTTCAATAAAATGGACACAATGGAATTTGAAAAGCTGTTATTTTTTTAATAAATAATTATGCAATTAAGGGATAATGCACATTACCGTGAGGTCGGGGTACATTGGCCCAGGGGTGTAACTTTGGCCATGGGTGCAACTTTGGCCCAATGCGGCAAAAAGTTTAAATTTCCCGCCACGCCGCACATCAGGAGCTATCGAAGTAGTAGTGGCGGGAAATTTAAACTTTTTGCCGCATTGGGCCAAAGTTGCACCCATGGCCAAAGTTACACCCCTGGGCTAATGTACCCCGACCTTACGGTATATGCATGTATAAAAAAAAGGGAAGATAAATTTATGTTAAATTCACAAAGATTGTGTTTAAAACCTCTATAAAGACGTATATTTTATATGATTCGGTAAAGGACATTGAAGTTTATTATTATTAATTATTCGTTATGGACTAATTCTTTAAAAATTAATAATAATTAATTAATGATTACTGATTTTGAATTTTATTTTAATGTTCACAAATTTAAAATAAAGATTCAATATAGTAGGTATCCAAAAGTTTTACTGATTTTGAATATACACTACATATTTTAATTTTGTAAAATACATCTAATATATCAAATCTATGAAAAATCATGATTTTAATACCATACTCAACCTGGTATACAAGTTTGAGTATGATGTTGGATAGTGAGCATGTCTAAGATTTATGAAATAGCGAAATTCGAAAAATATGTAGTAATAAATAAATTTAACGTTCGTAATAAGTAAACTATGTATAATCATAGATAAATAAAGTATTTTTATTCATTTTATTCATCTATGGAATAAAATATCTAAAAATGGAAAGGAAACCGAGTTGCTTCAATTTATATAGAAAGTTAAGCGGCAATTTGAAATTGAGTTATTTTTTACCTATATGTAGTTTTAACTTAGAGTTATTTCTACCTATATGGGTTGAAAAGATGTAAATTGACGACAGTAGGTACATTTCCACGTTTTCTAACATATTAGTTTAGCAAGTTCTTAAAAGTGAAATTTCTTATAACTAGAAAATACCTTTGTCTTTTGAAGATGATTTCAATTTTGACAGTTTGACTAAACAATTTCAGAGAACTGTCTTAAAGTTACTTGGATAGGTAAATTAAGGCGGAATGACATAAAATGTACTACATACTGACATTTAAGAAATATCTATGTGATGTCTACGTATGATATATGTTTATACCAATAAACTTGTTTCAGAAGTTGACAGCTTTGGATTAAATGAATCCATTCCCTAGAGTATCCGCATAATAATAATTCAGTTCAACTGCCAAAATGTTCGTATTTTACGAGTAGTAAATATTAGGAAAAATTGACACACAAATACTTTTCGTTATGTTGCTGAAACTCTGGGAGAACTGTTCTGCCAGTTTTGTGAAATAATAAAACTTTCAAAAGCGTGATATCTGAGTGCGATAAAAGCACCGAAAATGGGAGAATTTCATGGGCTGCCATACCTCCATCACTTTGCCAGCTTAAAATATTCATTTTCGCTAAAATTCGAGAAGCAGCAGCAGTCAACTTTGCCCCGTCCCATTGGGAGGTGGGATGAAATGTCTGTCCCTGGCTCCAATTATCTCATCAAGTTTCAACAATTCTCCAAAATAATTTTCGCCTCGAAAACAAGCAAGCGCCTCGTAAAGTTTCATTCGTGCTTAAGTCTCTAGTTGTTCCACCGCCCAAATCCGCGGAAGGCACGACAACCGGCGATTAATATGGAAATATGACTCCTCATTAAGCCATCTTTTAGCAGACGCCTCAATAAAATGGCCGGCGAACGACATCGAAAATAACGAACAAAACTCTGAAGGAGTCAAAAGTTAGAAGAGACGTTTCGAATGAGAATGCAGATGCTTAAGAATTGATTTTTACGAAATCTCGTATCATAGGCTATTTACGGCTTAAAATACAAATTAAATCAACATTAAAGTTAAGTCAATTTTAATAATAGAACCAAGCGGACTTACATAATGAAGCAATTTGATTATTAAAGAGGAATTAATTATGCTCTTTTATTTTATTAAGTTTTTACTGATACATACTCCGAAATTGTCAACAACTTATGCAGGATAAACCAGACTTATCCATTGGTATAATACTAACCTGAAAGGAAAAAGAAAAGGATATTATTTGCATGAAATAAATTAATTTAAAACCCTATTTATATTGCTTAACAAAATAAGATCATGTTTATAAATATGCTCATAAAAATTCAACTTTGTCAAATAGACAATTTTTTGAAGGGTTCGAATGAAGATAATTTTGTTTCTTTTCTGCAGTGCAACAAAATCAATCAATTGATTTTTCCACTGATTGTGTGAAAAGTCCCCTTAAAAAATTGTTGCCGTGCAAAAACGAATACACAGACTATGAACGAAACTTAGAATTTTGCGCGACATTTAAGGAAATAAACATAGATTAAGTTGATTTGATGTAAAGAAAGCTATTGATAAGATATAAATACGTAATGTTCTATTTAGTTATCGAACTATCATAGCACTATCATTTAATTTTTAATTAGTATAGTGTACTGCACTCCAAATTCACTAGTCACTAAATCAACAAATGTGACTACCTATAAATCGTTAGGTGATAGCGTACGTAACTGATAGTGAGTGATTCACTTTCACTAAATCGACTAAAAAGTTTGTAAACTGAAAATCTTAGGCTATAGATTCAATCCAAAACCAAAAAATTGAATATTTTAGCATTAATGCAATCAAAAATGAAATTTTATAATGCAAACTGAAAAAAACGACTACGATTAATAAATAGCCTATAAAAAAAAAACGTAAATTAGAAATAAGATTTGTTGTAGAATCGCGATTTTTACATGACGTTAAGAATTAGAAGACTTAGTGCAAAATCGTCTTGAGTTCTGCTGAATTCTTAAGCGAAATTTTGAACATTCTTATCGATCTACAATTAAAAGATTTTTTTTCCTGAAGTCTATCCCAAACATATGGGCTATTCTTAATTTGAATAAAAAATTTGGGTTTCAAAATGGAATGGCCGAATCAAAATGGCGCTCAACAGTTTTAAAACCTCCAGGGTTGATATTAAAGTGGTATTTGTGAATTTTAGACGGTGTTGATTGTGAAATTAGGAGATTCAAGATGTTAAGTAGAACCCAGAAAATAAAAATTTGCAAATCCAAATTGGCACCAAATTATAATTTCTATCACAAACAAACCATTAATACCAGGAATTTTGCTCTATTGTCCTACTAAAGTGGAACGATATGTTTATGTAACATTAATATAAATATCAATACATCAGAGGCAAGAAATTCTTCATATGATGACCTTATGATGTATTACATATTTTTTTAATTCTATTATAAAAAGACACTTATACATAGTCAAAAAAGCAAAGAGGACAAAAAGAATAAAGTTGCGGATAAATTCCAAATTTACCGAGATAAGTTTTGTTGGGACTTTATCCATATATTTTAGTAACATCCTAAGTGGGTGGGTTCGTAAAACTTGAAAACTTTAATTGACCTTATTAGTTAGTAATTATGCTTAGGTAAAATCTTGCAAGTGAATTTCGAACCCGTTCCCCGCCAACCGATTGAGCTAAAATTGTGCACACACGATTGGTTTTGGTAACAATGCGTAATGAAGTGACGTAATTTTTAATCCAATATGGCGGATGCGATAAGAAATGGCCATATATTATTTCCATAACTACCCTTCACATGGGTATCAAATGAAAGGGTTCAACGAGTAGAATGTGAAAGCTTGTTTTTAAACATTTCTGTATAAATTAAGAACTTATTTTAATGTAAATCCGGAGTATGGAAGAGTATACCCAAAAATACTAGGAAGCAGTTTTAATTTTAAATTTTTTGTACTATACCTAATTATGAAAATGAGGCTTGAAACACGAAATATTTAAATTCTTGGTTGTTAATTCGTTAAACAAACCGAATTTCGGATTTCATTTAGCACTTCATCTATTTTGTATGCCGTTTTACGGCATATACAAATAAATTAAGTAAGATGCAAATTGGTGCATTTATCCTACGTTATAAATTTGTTATAGGTAGGTACATCTACCAATTTCAGCATAAAATTTTTTAGACATTGTGGTGTAATTTTAGTATTCTATTTGGACCAGTCTTATTGTTAGCAGCTTAGAAGAATAAATGCTTCTTAGATCCTACAGATACTAAAAAAAGAAAAAGATTCGCTCATCACGTTTCATGGCAAGAAAGAAAGACAAAATCCGCAAGATTTCCTTCCACTCTGTGCATATTCTGGGCAGTATCTTTCCACTTCCCAGGGGATGGATAAATTCCGTGTTTATCTCTGGCACGCGGGTTTTAGACCGCTTAAAGTGATTGAAAGCCCGCAATTCCTCAGCGCACCCGAGTTAACACTTAGAGCAAACACAAATCCCCGGGAAAGCTGCCCGAATTAACTCGGGTGCCATCAATTAGGTCGCCTAATGATAAATTCCAATAAAAGTCAGCCGGCCCGGGTACCCGGGGTACCGGGGCAACAGGAGAGACCCTGACCTTTAAAGGATTCAGAAGTTATCCATATTCGAAGAACACGTCGAACATCGACGTCAAAGTCGACACCGGGCAATTCAGGGAAGGTTTCCCGGAGAGGTTTGCGTGATTATCGACTATCAATAAAAATCTTTCAAGGACATGACGCGGGCTCGGTGCTGCCAATGATGATGGTGATGACGACCGTCCTGGCGGGGGCGTTCCTGAGGTATCGCAGGGATAGTTGGGGCCCTCCGACTCGGCCGGTGCTCCAGTTTAAATTTAATCAAATGGAAAATTCCTTCAAAGCCAGGCGGACGGCCCTTTTTGGCGTAAACCGCTCGATTAATCACCGTCGATTATTCATGCCCGATACCATTTGGGTCTGACTTTTGATTCCTCACTGAAAAAGGTTGCCCTGTTTCTTTAGCCGGGGCTGAGCCGGAACCCTGCCGGTGCTGGTGCCAGGCCGGAAGATTGAAAAGGTCAATTGAAAATAATGAATGGGGCTTAAAAAGGCTCCTGGGCCGATTAAAGGTAATTAAAAAAAAATTTGCAGGAATGCTCAAATAATTGGGTATCCTGCGTGAATCCTAATTTGATTATGCAGTTGTCCTCCGCAGCTACAACCGAATAAGAAAAATCGTTGAAAGACAAAGAAAATTAATTGATAGATTTAGAAAAACGATTGCCCACTTTTTTGATATTAGATAGCTGAATTTTTTCGTATCTCCAGATCGATAGATAACCAAAACCCAAAACTAGGATTGGAAATTTGCATCAATAATGCATCAAATTGCCATAATTTTCATTCTTTCGAAACTTTAAAACTTTGATGCTATATTTTTAGAATATTTTAATTCTTTTCTATAGATAATTCAAGATAAATTTCAATAAGCAAAACATCCTTTTGTTCTGGATAGACGAAAAGAAAACAGCAATTAGATACAGGGGCACTGAACGGATACATCTATAGTCAATCAATATTTATTTATTTATCTTTATATATAAAATATCACAGTAGGTGATTATAAAAAGAGATTTATTATTTTTTACTTGACGTTTAAATCGTTCCACTTTTCGCACACAGACAAGCACGCATTTGTGGTATATATCATTTTTCATTTGAATGACAAGAGGTAAGGAGATTGTTGCTTACAATTTTGTTATTATCATTCTTTTTCAAGTTTTTCATAATATAATCATTAATCATATATCTGCATAGTGCATGTAGTGTAATACTCTTTAGGGAAATTGAATAAATTTAGGTGGAAAAATATAGGAATTTTACAGTGGAAATGGCCACTACTATGTAATTTTGGTATTTTGTTAAAATTAAAAGTAGAATATTCCGGAAACTAAAGCCAACCGCTAAAAAATTCCTTCAGATCTATCCGTTTTACGTCAAACAGAAGGCTCCTGAAAAATTTAATTGAAATCCCCTATTCCTAACGACCAAACATTTTAATGTAATAAAAGCTGATTTGTTGAGTGTTGAATAAACCTCAAGTATCTCTATTGGTGAAGTAGCATTAAATGTAGATTGTACACTTTAAATATAAAAGAACCGAAACTTCTAAAATATGCAAATCGTATTACGATTAGAATGGTCAGAGCCGCTAAAAATTTCATTGCTACCGCAAAACGAGAAATCAGCATTAGAGCTAAGGGGATTTATTCAATTCTGACCTCAAGGGGATAGTCGTGTAAAGCACCATCGTATGGTTGTTTTATATCCTCTGAAATAGCCCGAATCTGGACGGCGAAGGTCAGAACTCCCATAAAATTAAGAATATGCCCCCGAAAAACTGCGCACTGCGGGGCTTCGATGTGATGAAATGTTTTTTTCGAAATCTCATTTTCATAGGGATCGTTCAGTGAGGCCCAATAAGAATATTAAAAATGTCTTCCCCTGACAGTGGCTCTAGAATATCGGGGCGGGATAACACGTTGAATATTTCCTTTTTTTTTCTTTCCCCGGAAATTTCGTCCGATTACCCACTGAATCTCAATTAGAAGCAATTTTGGGATTTAGCATGTTCGGGACGGCTGCTGATGCGCGCCATTTCTTAAAGGAAACCCCCAAGCCAGTAGTTTCCGTCTTATAAATCATTCATCCCTCTGCTCCGTCGTGCACACTAATTTCTCGCTCCTTCGAGGAAGGCACTTGGAAAAAGCCCCCCGCCCCCATTCATCCCCATCTCATTTTCTATCGTCGACCTGAGGTGAATACTAATCGAGGCCCGGACAAATCCGCCGTGAAATGACATTCAAGGAGCACACCTCACGGCATCGCGTCCTTAAGACGAGGACGACGACGGCATGGCGGCGTAATTCAGATGTATCCGAAACCCCGAGACGAGGTGCACGCGCGACCCAAAAATCAATTAATCAAAATGCCAACAGGCGGCTGAATCTCGAGACTGCGTAAGTTAGTCTCGTCCCGAATTAACATATTTGCCGGAAGGGTGCCACGGATGGGACACGACCCCGAAAAGACGTTCGCGGGCGGGGGCGGAAATCTCCGGTTTTGTCCCATTAATCGCTGGGAAAACATTTGCCGCCGTCTTAACCTCAGACAATTAGCGGTCGGAACTCGGCTCCACGGTCTGGCCCCAATTGTGGGGTCCCCGAGTGGAAAAAGGCGGCTTTCCCCTTCCGAGTGTTGCCTGAGACATGTTGAAGCCTTTTCGAAAGCAAAAACTAGTACAACTCATGACTTCCGTAATGGGTATCCCAAATATTCGTTTAAAGATAATTTTAAAATATTGTTAAAAAATTTCCCTTCGTTGTAATTCACACTTGAAAATTTAATCAATTGGATATAGGGATCGGTTTTCAATCTGCATTGATTGCGGCGTCTGTGGCAAAAGTGCTGACCATTCAGCCACACTGAAGAGATCTGGCTAGCGTTCTGCATCGAAACTTCGACCATTTTTGGGCTCGTCTGCCTCGGCCTAAAAATATAAGACTCTAAAATTTATTATTAATTTATGGATGTTTTTACACCTTTAAGTGCTTTTCGCTTAAATGCCCACTCTCTTTAAATGCACTACAATTTCCGAAATATACGTTAAATTTCCTTCGTTTTGATCCAAATATCCACCCAAGACACGAATCGTAAACAGTATGAATTTTTGCAAACGCAGCTGTCTACATTGTCATATAAAAATATCCAAAATATGTAAATACATATGATTGATAACTACTATATCCTACTTTTTGAATTTGAAAGGTTTACAATCCTTTTTAAAGCATTAAAGAGGGTTTGGATAATTACCTTCACAGAGCTCGCAACAATTTTGTGGAGGTAAATAATCGGGGTTTACTGTAGCATATTACGATAGGAGGTTGGTGAGTTGCCGATTACGATATGGCGGGTTTTTTTTACATATCTAATTTATGTTCAGTTAATCTGAAAATACCCTGAACATTTCAAGACAGGCTTTTTTAATTTATTAAGGAAGGAGAAAGAAAGATTCCGAAATTAATTACTTTTTCCCTTTAAAAAACATTCTCTGGAAATGTTCAGGGAATTTTTAATATTGATTGGACGTAAATTATGTAAAAATCACCTCCCCACTTTGCAATTGCGACGTAGAGCCTATATCAATCAGGAGGTTATGCGTAACATGCCCGTACATTTTCATATCAATCGAATAAGTATTTTTTGCGCGTATAATACAGTGCAGAAATCTATAACAATTATGAAAGAAGTAATATTAGCATTCAAAGATCGATTTTCCACATATTTTTAGAATAGAATCAAAAATTTACTTTATTTATGAAAGAAATACGGCGTAGGACTTAAAAGAAAAAGCGGTACGGTATTACACTTTTATATTTTATTAGTCTTAATATCTTACCTACGTCATTTCATCCGCCTACGATTTATTATTAATTTTGGATAATTTTTTTATTAAAAAAGACCTCCAAAGCATATATTTTAATAAGAAAGGTATTTAATTGAAGCTAATCAAAATAAAACATCCTGTAATTTGCGTCGCAAAACTTCACAGCATAATTTTAATAAGCTCGAAAATGCTTTATGTTACAAAAACATCCTGCTTCTTGTTTGAGCTGTTGTCGCCTTAAGGCCATTATAGAAATTTAGGGGATCCGATAACATAAACAAATAGGCACGCGCCCTTATGTAATCCGTCCACCAACTTGAGATTTCTTAATTCAATGGCAGATTAAAAATCAACAACTTTTACATTAATGTATGTAGATTGTAAATACATATAACAAGTTAGACGGAAAAGGGATGGGGTGCTAAATTGACGGTTATCGTACTGGAAAATTTTAAATTCGAAATTAATGAGCCAAAAACCCATAAGTAGGTATCGATTTATATGAAAATTTCTTGAAGTAAGAAATTTTATATGTATGTATGTACCTATATTCATATAGGCATAGCTACCACCTTTATTGTATATTGGAATATTCAAAATCTTTTAATATTTTTGCTCCATATTGGATCTACCATTTTGAATTTTGAAATCTGATAGCGGATTCGTAATTAGCAATTTTGGAAACCCCCATATACTAATTTTCATGAAAATTAAAAGGTTTTGAAAATGTTTTTTCACCATATTGGATCCAACTTTTTGTATTTTGAAAAACTGATTAAGGTCTTGTAATTGTGGAAACCTTTATAAAAAAATTTTTTAGATACCTAATACAGTCAATTTTGATCATGTTAACAGTAATTATTTCAACATTAAAAAACACATCAACGGGATATGTATGGAACTCTGGGTAACCCGCTGTATTGTATCTACTTCAAATGGGTAACGCCATCTTTAGATTAGGTATTTAAAGTCAAGCTATTTTTAAATTAACAGTCATTTGAAAAAAAAAACTGTCTCTTGTGGTTAATCCGTCACACGGAAACGTGCAATAAGTTGAATTTAATACCTAGCTTTATTATAGTTATTAGTGTAGTGAAATAAAATTAGGGTTTTATTTAGATACCTAACTTATTGTTATTTGATCTAAAATTCAACATTAGGTACCTACTGTACAAATATCTAAAGTAGAGAAGATTAACTCGTACCCCACATCTGCCACATACAGTGACTCGCAAAAGTATTCACAAAAATTTCATGTTTTAGATAATCGCGTGAAATCTGGCAACAGTCGGAGTTTTACGAATTAACGGTGCATTATTTGAAAAGCATGTACTGTCATCTTGCAGATATTATATGACTTCAACATTTGTTCAATATTAGCCTTCAGTGGCAGGGTTCGAGTTATACTGTGTAAATGTGAACCTTTCTACGTACGTTATTAACATTTATATGAGTAAGCGTACAATTCAGTTGTTAATACTTTTTAATGCGATTTTTTAAGGTAAAAAGTCGCGATTAATATTTTTAGTAACATTTTATGAAAAATAAATAGAGTTTTAAATTTAGAACGTGAAGAATATCATGGCTCCAAGGAAAAGTTTGATTTTAAAGAAAACGATTGCTGAACAATCAGCAAACGCAGATTCCGTAAGGTGTATAGCAACGAAAGTTGCAGTTTCCCTTGGTTTTATTTGAAATCGACAGCAAAAACATCAAATTAGGAAGTCCAAAATTACTTTCTTCAGAGAACGAAAGACTGGCGCGAAGATTAGTTTTACATATCTGGTGCAGCTGAAAATGTAGTTCAAGTCAACCGAATAATGAAAAGTAATTTACATATAAATGTGTCACATGATACAATTAGCCGATGTTTGAAAAGATGTGGATTTAAAGCAAAGACCATGGCTAAAAAGCCTTACTTAAAAGAACAACACAAAATGGCGAGATTTAATTTTGCCAAAGTTCATAAAAATTGGACTAGAGTGGATTGGAATTCTTTCGTATGGTCAGATGAGACCATAATAAATCGGTTAGGGTCTGATGGTTGGCGCTGTGGATATGGGTGGATTCGAAAATCGGATTGCAAGAAAGAAATGTTATGAAACATGCGAGAGAATGACCCTAAGCACACTGCAAAAATTACATCTTCGTGGCTAAGGAATAATAATTTTACATTGATACCATGGCCAGTACAATCACCGGACCTCAATCCGATGGAGAATCTTTGGTCCATTCTAACGTCTTGACGTCAATATTTTAGATAATTTAATCGACAGTAGGTATGTCCAAAAAAAATAGCCGCAATTATTACACAAATTACTAAATTTTTAAAGTTTTGTTACTTTGAATACTTAGTACTATAAATGTTCACATGAGTAAGATATGGAATTAGTGTCATTATTTTAACAAGGTTAGGACAGATATTCAGGTTTGTTACTTTACATCATATCTTAAAACATATATCTAGGAATTTGATTTAGAATCTTCCTTAAAAAATGTGTAAACATGAATTTAGGTACTACCCGATTCCATGAAATAAGCCAAGTACCTAACGAAATATTTTTTCGTCGATAAGTGCCGTAAGAGATAAATAAATAATTTATATAGAGTGGCTCTAAGTAATTACATTTTAAAGCAATGAATCTCTAAGTATAACTTCTTTTTTTTATATTCCATACTGAGTGGAAAAGTGTGTTTCAACTCTGGTTCGATTTAGGCCGTTTTTCGCTTTTTTCTTCTTTCGGGAGGAGAAAAATTTTTGCCCTTTCCGCGTATTTTTGAATTAATCCCGGATCAGAAGGTAAAACGGAAAAGCAGAAGAAGACAAATAAAAGCTGATGAAGCGTCGCTCCTCATCAAAATTCCGCCTTTGAACTACTTCTGCAGTCGAGCGAGCACACAGGAAAAACAAAAAATAAATAAAAAAGTATGAGCCTACGGCTGGGCAAAAACGCGGAGCAATCGCGCAATATTTATGAAGCAATCTAGAAATGAAAGGTTGAATTACACTCGCATAAATTCCAGGTGAAAGCAGAAATAAACCAAACCGAGGCACACTCCAGCCAGGCACAGGCACAGGCACAGGCACGGAGCCCCCGTCGCCCGTGTTGTGTTTTTTCCTTAAAATTTTATTTTTGGTTGGGATTTTTTGGCTTTCCCGCCTTCGTCCTTTGCACATAATAACCGTCTGTCACACTTCTTACGACGCCGTCCGTTCCCGCCCTTTCCCGATTCCAGGCGACGAAGGAGGACGCCACGGAGACAGACACACGCCGGGTGCGGGGGCGTAAGTACCAAACAATTCTAGACGATTACTCACACACAGTGTTGTCAGAATATCGAAAAATAATATCCCTTGTAAGAGTGAAAAATCTTAACATTTCCCTACACAAAGATAAACAACCGAAAACAAAAGTAGAAAATGGAGTGCAAACAAAATATGTAGAAATTGTTTCGACATACATATTTGATCCACCATCTTGAATTTCCAAAGTATAATAAAAGATTCGAAATTCATGCCACTGAATTATTTCTGCATGAATTTCAAAATTATCAGTCACAATATTGGGTCCTGGCATTTTACTTTTATGAACTTTTATAATAGATTCGAAATCAATTCTCTTCAATTACCCTTAATTATAACATAATATCACTTAAATTCCTTAAATTTCCAAAACTTGTTAATGTTGAGAGCGAATTCACAATCATCATTTTCAAAAATCCTCAAACAGCAATTTTCAAGGCAATTCCTCGCAATATAACAAATATTAAAATACTTTCACAAACTTCATATTTATAATATTAGTAGTGATATGTTAATGTAGTAGTAGTGATATTTTTCTTAGTAGGTATAGATATATAGATATAAAAGTTGTTATCATTTTTTGCCTAATCTGCTTACCACGAGCCTGATTCGTTGTTATCATTTTTGGCCTATTCTACTTACTACGAGCATAGCTCGATATTGTAGGGGAAGGAATTAAAATGTAGACTGGGTATATCCCCCGCAGAGTGCTCGCTTAGGATTAATATGTAAATCTTAATTTTCTTTCTTTTAGATGCTTAAAGTGTAAACGTACCTACTCTTGAAAATTTTAAAATACTTCCCTATGGCAATTTTTATACAATTTTTCCCAACTCGTAGGGAGAAATTCCTACGTTTAACAACACTGTATGCAACGGGAATCGGGGGAATATACGGCCTCTACTGAAGAGGCCCTAGCCTAGTAGACAGTTGATACCAACCCTTAGCCTCCATCCGCCGTAATACCTTTTGAGAGCTGCCAAATTTGATTTTTGTTAAGCCACCTGGCAGTCTGCCGATGAAGAAAAAAGAAAAGTGTCACCGCTTGTGCCACGCCACACGCTTCCGGGGTGGGGGAGTTTATGAACAGTGGCAGACACGTCCTCAAAATCACGAGAATCTTTAGCGCGATAATCGAGCCCTATGAAGGCGCAAGATATAGGGTCTCGTGGTGCTTGTCGTGATTTTCCATTTCTCCACCGAGTGGCGTGGCCATCGAACCCTAAAAAGCTGGTGCCAGATGTGGGATGAGGCGCCATCTATTCGGGTAAATTAAATTGTTGTCTGGTGACATCCACACCGTTCTGTGTTTTGCATTTAAAACACTTTCGCGAGACTCCCTTCTTTCATCTACCCCATGTCACCATGCCGTGCCACCAAATGAAACTGACACGTTTATTGTGCCTCCTGACGAGAAGAGCAAAACGTGGAAATCCCTCCTTATCGGGCGTAGGGCCGCGGGGATGAGGAGGCCACCCAAGACTTGTCGATATCTCAATTGAGACTCCATGTAATCAATTTGCAGCACTTTGCCGACGGTACGTGCAATTTATTTGACTTGAGGCAAGTGGCTCTAAGATCGTCCTTCTGATGACACTTGAATGTGACGGGCGCACGTAAAGAAGCCCCTCATTTTGTTTGCCCTCCACCCACCCATCATCCGAAAATCCAAGAAATTTCATCAAATACTCGAAGGGATTGGGAAAGTGATTTGACGAGGATTTTACGCGCTATTTACCCCCTAGGAGAGATTTTAATTTATTACCGACACAGGCACCCGGACCCTAATTGATGTGCTCCTTTACATTTGTCAAAGGATTTTTCAAGTGTCGAGCCTAACAGCGAGTTATCTTTAAGACAATTACGTCTCTCAGGGTATTTTGCCAGTTTCTCATACACCGTGGGAGGTTATTTGACAGGCACAGAAATGGCCCCCCGCCCTCCCCGTACCCACTGAAGGTTCTAAGTAAAATCATGGCAAGAAGGTGTTTAGGCGCCTCCAAATTTGGAACGTTGCCATGTGGCTTTGCGTTCTACTTAAATCGATATAGGTATAACCTAAAAATTGTTAAAATGGGCTCTCTTATTTAAATTTCACTTTTGTGCCATGAATTTCGTAATTTCGTAAGCAAAACCAGCCTCATATTTTGGGACATACATAGGCTAAGTTTATAAGTTTATTTCGGTTTAGAAGGAATTTAACCTTCGACCTCGTGGCTTGGCAATTATGACTCGCCGGAAAATTCGACAGTGAAAAAGTACTGGACTGAATCCTGTCATGGAAATGGCAAAAGGTTTTTTTAAGGTTAACTGGGGCTAAAATTGTAAAGGGCATATTTGTGTCATAAGATTTCTTTTAAACATAGAGGACAATGGTAAATTTCATTTTTGGAAATGTCCCCGGGAGGTTAAATGTTAATCAAACCGGAGCCCTGAAAACCGAATACCGCCATCAAATAACTCAACCTGTTTGCTTTAATGACGCAGTGAATATTTTAGGTAGTAGGTATGTAACAGACACCAGTATTTTTACTTTTAACGCTTACTGGAACATATACTTATTTCCTCTACCACTACTTACATATGTATATAAACATTTGATTTTGAATCTTATAAAGAGAATTATAGTTCATAACCACTAAAAAAGTGACTGAAAGATCATCTCAATTTTTACATGGTAAAGTCGAACTTGACCCAAACTTAAATTGGATATTTTTATACAAACATCGATTATAAGATTTAGCTACATTTTTAGAGCTCCGTACCTCAAAGGGGAAAACAGAACTCTTATAAAATCAATCAGAGACATACATATGTAGGTCTTCCCAATTTATACAACACCAACAAATTAAATGTGTGGGAAATTGGATTTAATGTTGAAAGTGAGTATCATTCATAATTTGTTAAAAACCAACAGGCTCATTTCGCACACTTGGATTTGAATTTTCGACATGCGATTTGCATCGTTGTACTCCAGAAAGACAATAAAGTTATTTAAGCCAAAAGAATAAAATCGATATTTCAAAGGTTCAAACTCATGTACATATACCTTAACATTTTCCATATTTACAGAAGAAAAATACATATACCTACCTAAAAGAAACTTGTAAGGAGGTTATCACTATTGTATGCACTATTTTATATTTTACAACTTTCATTCAAGTTGTTATCCGAATAGCCTGACATTTAAATATGGTCGACACCTATACATACATATATAAGATGGCGGATTACTTTTTTCTTCACAGTCCCTCTAATATGGGTCTCAAATGAAAAGGTTTGACGAGTAGAGCAAGATAAGCTTTGTATGTGACGTCATTTTAATCACAATATGAGCTAGTCTCCTATAAAGACTTTTGGTAAAAAAAATTAAGTACAACACATAGCTTATAATTCCTACCTTTTTTCTCTTTACATATTTATATGTATGTGTTTCATTTACATATGTATTAGGTATTGGGCAAATTGTATGTATATATTTTTCATTTATTTATTTATATTTACTAAATTACCATGACTTGAGATAATCCTGTATTAGGTGAAATTGAGTGTTCTATACAATACACTTAAAAATAGTTGAAAACCACTGCTATAAAAAAGTATTAATGTTTAATATTCAAAAAGTTTATAAGAAGGTAGGTATTCAACATTTGGATTTTACTGGGATAAATGTACAGACATACGTTCATGCATAGATATTCGGAGCTGACTAAAAACTCTCCTATTTACTCGTCCAACTGAAATTTTTAGCTTTCGATTTAAACTGAGGAAATAACGTGGAAATTACGTATTCATGCTCACCCTCGCCCCACAGGATCTAAAATTTTGAGTCAGAGCTGATCCAATTTTCCCCAAGTTAGGAAAGTCGTCTCTGTTGTTGGTTTACATTGCTCCCTGTTTTGGGATTACAGGCAAAATTCATTACGCCTAATCCTAATTACGTGGAGATTTCAAAATTGGTCCTAAATTGCAGGTGGGATGTATGCAAAATCAGGTCACGGGCACTCAGTGCCTGGCTCCCGGTTTACCTCTTTAAATTAAAAGCCGAAGCCTCTTAACAACTCTCCGAAAAGGGTAAGTCGACGAAATCCGGGGAGCCCAAGGGACCCTTATTCACTGCAAAATACCGGACAATGCAGGGTTTAAGCTTTTGCGAAAATTTCTTCCTCAGGTATAGAAGGGTTTGGGGCCAATGGGGATCCAAGCAACCTTTCTTCTGTCCATTGGCGAACCTTCTCGGTGCTGGTTCAGATGCGGAATTAAAAAAGGTCAGTTCCCAAAGTTCCTTCTGTTTTATGTTTCTTTTATTCCTCGACTAGAAGAAAATTGTGTGCTTACAGGGAGTAGGTCAAAAATAAAAGTGGAAATTCATCAGTTTTACGGCATAATCCTCTTTGCCAGTACCCTCACTCAGTAGTCCCTGTGCCCGCAACGAAGGGCGAAAAATGCCCTTCATTTCCCTTTGTACAGCCCAGGAAATCCTGAAAAATTTAAGCTTACATCCATTGGGGAGTTCCCTTTGTGGACGTTTAATTATAGGAAAAATATTCACCTGTTTTAGGTAAATCGACTTTTGATGTGCTAATTACCCTTTTTTGCAGGGTTAGGCCTCACCTGTCGCGAAAGAACCCTTTTTCGGATTCGTTCTCATCAATTTCCCTTTTTTTTTCTCTTTGAGGTTAGACTTCGGTATAAAGGGGCGGTATGGAGGATCAGAAAAGCCCCAACAACATCGAAAATGTTTTTTATTTTATTTTTTTCTAGTTTTATCTCACTTTGAGGACTAATAAAATTCATAGGGAAAAATATTTGCCGACCTTTTGGGTGAAGGGTTCGTGGCGGTAACCCGACGACAGGTCGTGAAAACATTTTAAATTCACACATTCGAACTGGGTGGAATAAATTTTGCAAATATTTGCGATTTAGCGAAAGGTAGGAATGTGCCAGATGCGGCAAGTGAGTTGTATAAAGGAGATTTAGGGAATTTCTGTTGTTATAGGTAAACTATAATAAAAATTTCAAATTACACCCTCACGAAGGTTTCTATAAGCTCATAAATTATTTATTCAAATAACATTTTTCCACAAGGCCCCAAATCGGCCCCAAAAAAACAATCCACGTTATACAATTATTTTATAGTTCTACATTATAGAAAGTTTTCAATTTCAAATACAAGTACAAAAAAATTTTTTTTTCAATATTTGATGATATGCCATTTTAAGTTAAGTTATAAGTTAGTAGTAGAATTGAAATTAGAAGTTCCGAAATGCCAAATCTCGTCTTTAGTTGCGATTTGTGCGCAATCCCATCCACTCTGATTGTGAATGTTAAATCGCGGGAAAATCAATAGGGCAAAGAAATCGATTAATTTAAGGAAAACATTCGACTTTAAGAACTCATCAATTTTCATCACGAAAATAGAATAACATTAAATAGAGCAAATTTCTACTACCCCATGGACTGTTTGAACAAAATGCTTTCAAAATATTTTCCAAAGGAAAACAGTCAAAATTCCTTCGAATTTCTATTACCGTCCTTTAAGTTATCTCTGAATAAAACGAAAAGTCTTTCCAAAGTGCTCGTCGGTGCAAAAATCTAGCCAAAACCATAGAATCCAACAGAAAAACCGGGCTTCTTCGACGTCGTCTTCAACTTTGATGATATAAAGAACACGAATATTATTGCCACCCTGTGCAGTGGCAGCAGCACTCTTCTCCCTCCTTCTTATGGCTACCATCAGAACTTGAGCTGCCTTCACATTTTGCAAATTTATGAACTGCTGCTTGCCATAAGGAAGGGATCTGAAAATTTACTGCAAAACCCGCAAGATTTTACATCTCCCGAACAGACGAGAAATCTTTCGGGGAATCCCCGGGGATGCATCGCAAGGTATGTCAGAAACTGGGCGGGGCCCACCCAGCTATTTTAATGTAATGAATGCATCTCTCGCACTGTACTAATTTGAAATTCCACGCTTTTAATAAATTCAACACATTGATTTTAGTAAATTTTACCCTCACATTTCACTTTTCTTCCATGCAACTCCCATTTTAGCCTCATTCAGTTGAAGAGAAGGGCCTCCTTGAAGAAGTAAATTTATGGAAATGAACGGCGAAGAATTGTGCAGTAGCTCACTGCGGTTATTGCAATTTGTCTAGGAAACTGCGTAAAACAGTGATTTCCTGTTCGCAGGAATATTAATTTTATGAAGTGGTTACAGAGGATTTTATACCACTTTTAATGCAATTGTTCCTCGAGAAAGCAGGCAAACTCAGTTTTACGGGCTTCAAAATTAGCGTTGAATACCTCACGGAAAATTTATGATGATTTTATGTGCCCCAATTGAGCTATAATGTGCTACTTTTGTTGCGATATCCAGTTTTGGTTACCATGCAATTGTTAGGTATACGAGCTAAAGTAAAATTTTGATAGGATTGTTAAAATAAACATGCCCAGCACGGCCGTGAAACTGATTATTACGTTTCCTAAGCGGGATCTTAAAGTTAAATACCAGTAAAGCGGAAGAAAATTCATTTATTCATTTATGACTGTGTCATATATGGGAGCATAACTCCTAATCTCACCAAGATTCCAATATAAAATTTTATAAGGCTTTAAATTAAGGAATATAGGTACGTACAGGGTATTTCGTAACTAAATTCTATGATATCACAAAATAGATAAAACGCGGTAATATATTCCTGAAAATTTTTTAAAATAAATGAGTTAGAAACTTTTACCAGAAATTTTCATGAACGAAAACTATCACCCCCACAAAAATTTTGTATAGAGCTTTTCCGTAGATAATCATATTATTATTATATATTTTATTAATAACGTTTTCTTTGTGTAACTTCTACAATCAATACATTATAAGCAAAAACTAATGAACATTTTGGAGATGAATTACTACTTTCGGTAATGACTTTTTTCTATTAAATTTTTTTATAAAATTTCCTATGGGCATTCTGTAACAAATAATTTCACGTAATAAGTTTTTATACTTTGATTAACTTTGAGGGAAGGAACGTCAACGTTAAATAACACTACTTTTTATGGTATGTCTAATGACTGTTCTATGTAGAACCCATGTTGGAAAAACGAACGAACTTTAAAGATGAAGTACGAGGTTACAATCTGCTAACTATTTCAAAACATTTAAAAGAAAATAAATATAATAGAATTTCAAATAAATAAAAATAGAAGGCAAAATTTTGTAGTCTTATTGAATCCAAAAAAACTTAGATAGCCTCTGGGAGTAAGTCTGAAGATGCTTCGATAGCTAACCTAATTATTTTCCTATACATGTTAACAAGTTTTTTAATAAATTATATCAAATATTCTCGAAAAGGTCATCAAAAGTCGATTTTGTTGGCTAATCACTCCTACTCTTTTCGGTTCAGAAGTTTTTCTACCCAAATTCTATTGAGGATACTTTACCTTTCGATGGTAATTTATTCAAGGAAGTGCTACTAAATTAAGTCACTCTGCAAAATCTATCAATATTCAAGAAATTGGACTCCACCGAATGAGCCTCGATCAAACTTAGAAGCGAGCCCCCCCGGTCGACATTCAACCGAACGCCTTTTGAAGGAGTTTTACACGCTAACATGTGATGGTGTGGTGTGGCTAAATTCATCAGGGCCCCCGAGTAAATTACAACTCCAGGAGCAGAACAACTTTTTTCCCCCCCGGAATGAAATGATGGGGCTCCCCGAGTACATGGGGCCCCACCGGAATGACTTCCCGGGGCAGGCAGGAGCCGGAGGATGTTCGGGGCGAGCAAACCTCGTAAAAGAGGCGAGAATGCAATCAAGCTCGACATGGAGCTTAATTGGGTGACACTACGATTTGCTCACTTTTCGGGAAAGGCAGGCATCAGGGCACATGTTGCTGGCGCCGGGATAAAGTGGCCGGGCATCCCAGCACCCTTCAGTTGGATTTATTTCCACCCCCGCCCCTGGCCCAGCTCCACCACCCTCCAGTGGCGTGACGTTATATTGTACACCGCCTTGTGACACAACTTGATTGATGGAATTTCGGGGATTTTTCGCTTTTTCCTTCTCAGAGTTCTTGTTAAATCCTAGGAACGAGCACCCCCCTCAATTACCCGCCACTGGCTTATTTTATCGAAACGACGCCAGAGCTTTACACCACCCGCCCACGAAGAAGAAGAGCTCAAGGAAGTGATGCGCTTTTTTAACGATTTCCCTCTGACAGGTTTATGATTTCGGGCGGGCTGACAAGGAATCGCGACAAGCGGCCGTCCCCCCTTATCAGCTGCTCCAATGTTTATGCCTAATATGACAGCCAATCAATTTTCCGGCGCTTAATATCGCCGATAAACCGAAATTGACGCTTTGACGAGAGCTCTCATGATCAATACCACGGCGGTTCCGGGCTGTCCGAACGAATTCGGGCGGTTTATGGAGGTGAATATACCCGGCCTGGTATAAATCGGAATATCGCTGATTTTGTGGTTTTTGATAACAGCCATATCCTTGCAAATTCCTTTCATTTTTTTTTGCTGATGGTTCAGTCCGGATATACTATACACGTTCGTAATTTCGTAATTTAAAGATCTGGTTATAAATGAACCTTGAAATCCTGTTCATATATGACGACCCATAGAGTGAAATTTTGATGGCCCGAAATTCCGAGCTACAGTGTCTCGTAAATTTTATCTTTAAGATTGTTTTGATTCTATGGTTTGCGTACCTACACAAGCACAAAATTGTACTTAGGTGAACCAAATTGAATTTATGCTTCACAAAGAATCTACACTGAAAAAAATGTTTAGACTATTTATCTAAAAAACTGGGCATTTCATCTAATTTTCGTAGGTGTTTTTCAGCCAGCTAAGTCGATTAGGTGCTTTACCTAATTTGAAATAGGTGATTTATGTTGTAAAATTATCTACTACAATATCTCGACTACCTACAAGCTTTAGGTGAAGGATCAATAAATTGTAGGCAAATTTCCTATTTTATCTATCTACAATAGCTCGACTACCTACAACCGTTAGGTGAAGGATCAATAAATTGTAGGCAAATTTCCTACTAATCGTGAATGCAAAAAAAGTTAATCCCGTCCAGCTTGAATTTGAACCTTAGCCCTGCGGATTTGGTGGCGGCTCTTTGTTCTTACCCACCGACCTACACCAATTCCGATTTCTTTTTAGAAAGCTTGTTTTCCTGTGAGATATTTCTGACCCTGGGTAGATTCGAACTTGGAACTCCGGAGTGGCGAGCTTGTTGCTCTAGCCCTGAGCCATTTTGAGCAATCAACACACATAGGGTTTTAAAGTTTATGAGTAACCGCGTCTTTTCATTTTTTCTGTATAATCTGTGTATTGTTCAAAATTTCACTTCACTTAGGTATATTTCACACTTCGAATTTCAATCAGGAAAATTCAAATTATTTATGTAATTAGATATTTTACCTATACATAAACTAAGAGTAAATTCTCCAAAACTTTTATCTGACAAACGATTTTTTTTTATACAAGGTAGAATTAATTCTACTTTGTTTTTTGTTTTTCGCGGACTCGGGAATTTAAGCCCATATGGCGCTTTCTTCTGCATTTTTGTTTTTATATTATTATTTACTTGATATATATTTTTTACTCTTTGTGATGTTTTGCTTTTTAATAAAGGTATATCATGTGGGAATCGAACCCACAACTCCGGAGACAAAAGACATAAAATAAGAATACCATAAAAATGTGGAGTTATTACCAATTTACTCAAGTCAATTCATCTAAATTTGTAGAGTTTTTACCTAATTATTTATCATCTATATCGGAATAGACGATTTTCCTAATTTCGTTTTTTGCTATGTCGGTGTTTCTTCTAAAATGTAGATGAATTTACTATAACACTGGGTAAATTTAGGCACCTAAACTGATTTAGGTAGTTCATCTAATCACGAATGTAAATTTGCCGAGAAATAGTGGAAAATTTAACTAATTTGTCGGAAATTCATCTAAAGACTATTCACCTAACTGACTTTAGACAATTGCTCTAAAATATTTTTTTCAGTGTACTTACAATGAAACACTCAAACGCACAAACAATAACCAGGCATCCATAGTAATTTTGGCTTGATATACCATAAAATTGTCATAAAAATCTTTTTAATTTGTATAGTTTAGTATCATAAAATTTTGTATGTTAGATACCCGTACTGATATAGGTAGAACTTTGTCAAACACGTTATTTGGTTATTTATGTATATACATATGGGCTTTGAGGTTATGCTATTTTTTAATAAGTGTGTATATTCAAATTAAATAGTATCTTTATTCATCGAAATCTTACCATAACTGATTAATCAAATCATCAGATTATAGTGCAGGAAGCTCAATATTGTTTTGATGCCGTGGTCAACCAAAATACCATAAAATAGTTATGGTATCAGGTATGGGAACAGCTACTACAACACTACTATCCAATAATACAATAAAACAATTATACAAATTGCTTTTCTCCAGTTTACACTGACCAGTCATCAATCAAAATATGTATACATTTTTTTTAAATTGCAAAAATGGTAATTTTTTAGACACAAGTAAAGGATCATATGAGCCGTTGAGAATCATAGTGGCGTAAGTCAACAATTTTTAAAAACTGAGTTAAGACTAAAATCACATCACTTATCCCTCTCCCTGTTAAATATCATATATGTAAACTATTAAAACTTTACTTACGCCACTATGATTCTCAACGGCTCATATGGATATTTATTAAAATGAGAACAGAAATTTGTTATTTACTTATTTTGCTTGTTTGACATATGTTTATATTTTTAATACAATTTGCTTCAAATTTTTCGCAGTTTTCTGTCCGATAAAACGTTTTCTTTCACTTAAACTTGTTTTTAAATGTTGTAAGATATGTACTTTGAAAATCACGCTGAAATACAAAGGTTCATGTCTGAAATAAAACGGGTTTATGCCTTGAGTGATATTTTTATAAAAAGCTGTAGTGGTGCTATAAATTGATTGAACGACCTCTCATCGCCTACCAATTAACAGTTATTTTCGTGAGGTTAAGTAATATGTTTATATCAGCTACTGTCTCCCCTTATCGAGGTGGGCGAGTGGTTACTCGATAAATTTGAATAAATCGCTTGGTAAATATTTAATTGGCCGTCCTGAAATTGATCCCAGTGTATTTATTTCCATATTTTATCGCATTGTTGCTGCTACAATTCGACTACCGCCCCCGCCCCGAGGGCTGTGCTATCGCACGCACGCCTGGCTCATCCACTTGGGACCAATTAATAATTCACTTCCCAATTTCTTGCCGCTCCTGTTCCGAAACCGCACGGCTGCTGCTGTGTCCTCCGTTCATAATTTACGAGACACACACGCACGCAAGAGAGCGATTGTGGCGCCACAAAATGATTCGGTTCCCCCTTTCGGCGGTGACGCGGACGGGGGCGGTCTGTATGCGTTCTGTTAAATGAGTAAATCTACATTGCTTGGAAAATTTCTTAATTCTTCGGCGTAACGGCTGCGGTGGGTGGTTTTTGTGGAAAAATGTCTCATCCCCTCGCCCTTGCAACCGCAATTGGGACAGGATAACCTTGGATTAGTGGCGAGGCAAGAAAAGTTTCGTGGCAAGATTTTTACAGGGGATTATATCTGAAGGGTTTTTGTTTCCCGGATGCTTTTTTACGGGAATTTATAGGCTCATGTGGAATATTAAATGGGGATATGAGTCCCTTTTTCATGGGACACCACTACAAGTCCTCTACACCTTTGTTAGAGAGCCTTGACACACGTCGTGCACCCTAAATGGCAATTGGTTATGAGATGATCGTTGCGACGAAGGTAGACATTTCTGGAATTTAGGGTTCACTTTAAATAGACATATTCGCATAGCGAGCACGCACGCTTTATTTTTTTAAAAAATAGAAAGACAAATCGAAATTCCCGCTTCAACCGCTTATTACGTTACGCTAGAAGATATTATACTGTCTAAAAAAATTTTTATGCAGATTGTTTTGTGGTGTTAAAATATTTTTATACGTAATTTTTCCAACCTAGTTCACGTTTCCGAACGAAAAAAAACCCAAATCGGTCTGGTGGCGTTTGAATAAAAAGGGTGCCGTACTCACTTTAGGGATAAGGGCTACTCAGCTTTTTTACTACAAATAAATTGTTTTGCCTTTTCTGAAAGTAAAATATTTGGAAAAAAATAAAAAATTAAATGAGTAAATTTAATGACAAACAACCAACCAACCATTGCTATTTATTTTTAAGCAAGTACCTAATTTAAGTTATAGTTAGTTTAACTATCATATAGTTAGTTAGTTTAGTTATCATATTGTAACCTGCCATTTTTAATCTGTAAATTTTAATAACATATTAGGACCCAACGACCTTGAAAGAATATTTTCATGCAAATCGCTTGTACCTTCTTAAACCCTTTCAAGCATAAGGGACACAGTTGTCCCAAACAAAAAATTTAAGAGAAATGAATAACTAAGACACGGGTGGAAACGGCATTGGATGGAATACAAAGATTTTTGAGAATTGTGAATATATATTTTATTATTGACAAAAAATTAAGATTATTAGTCCTCTTGTTATTATTTTATTGAAAAAAACTCTTCACCTAAATCTGGAAAGACTTAGTTATTTTATTACGTTCCATGAAAAGTTATCGCCAATCTAGAAAATGATCTAAAAAAATCAATTAATAATAGCATTTCCGATATCGTGATTTTATCGCTATCTACCAAATGATAAGGCCTATCTATTGTATTGGATTTCATAAATATAATTTTGTAGTGTAAGAATTGTCGTTAAATTATTGAAGTGAAAATATAGAATATTTAGCGACATAATAGGTATAGTGATTTGCTTTTACTTAAATCTTTATAAGAAGTCTTTAAGCGGCTTCATAACTAAAAACATGCAAATTAAATAAAGCTATTCATTATAAAAGCTGCCTTAAAATCTGTGCAGCAGTTTTCGAATTATAAAGCCATGACATCGTCACAGACAGATCAAGCGCTTAGCACTCCTCTTTTTCGTTTGGGGTTCAGAAGTGGGTCAAGTGAGCGACGGGCCTTATGCGATAAATGTTCCGTGCATATCCCAATTTTTTTTTTTTTATACAATTGTATCTTTAAGTTTGAACATTTAGATAAAATATTCTGTCCGTCTTATTTTTTAAAGAAATCAATTTGTGAAAATATTATGCTTTAGGAAGATTGATTGATTCTCCGTAATTATGTAACTCCGTAATTATGTAACTGGCAACATCCATTATGAATCTTTTATCAAAGTTTTACATTTCAAGATAGCGATCAACATGAAAATTTGTATAAAAGGAAACTTGGATTCATTATTATTATTATACATATATTATCTCCAAGTATTTTTAGGTTTTATATAAAATATCGAGGAGAAATCTTTATTTCGTGTATTTCTCTATTTAGTGTAACGCATAGTTATTTGTCTTAAATGAATGTCTAATTGCATGATATTGACTGTCAGTTGAAGTCGGGAAGCCATGAAATAAGGCAGACATCCACCTTTTTTGCAAGAAAACCTTTGTTTCTCGATACGTGTGGCCTGTCCTGTCTTGCTGAAATAACATATCACAAAAATATGTTGCTTGAAAAATCTTAATCTGTTGAGTGTTGGCTGCTTTTCCAACGCTCAATAGATGTAAAAAAAACTGCTCTTCCAAGACCTATTAAATGGAAATAGGTAGACAAATAGCACACTGGATAGATAAAACTTTATTTCCAAAAATGCCAAATATGTCCAGCAGCTTCAAAACAATTAAATTCCGAATCACGTTTCTTCTTACTTTAATGTTTATCATAATAATTTTGCGAAAATATTGTTGAATTAATGCTGACGGAAGAGTGCACAACTATGCAGCCAATCAGCCGGTGTGCGGGGATTTATTATTTAAGAGACATCAGCATAGTGCGCTTACGTTTGAAACATTAATTGAATCCAAACAGGGATAATTGAGCAAATATTGCTTTTCAGCGAAAAACAGAAAAGGCATTAAAACAAACCACGATCGACCGCAAACCTCACTATTTAATTACCCTTTGATTTTTAAACCTGGTCTCGTTTACTCTTCCACCAGGTTTCGCCTCTGTTGCCTCGTGAATTGCCATTCCCTTTCCATCCGGAATGTTGGTATTGGAATGTTAAAATGTTGGCAAACTTGTGGCCCCACCCTTCAGCCTCCGCCACTGGCGCGTACTGTTAATTAAAATCTCCCTCATTAAATAATTTCCTTAAAACATACATCGGAGGTACCAAAAACGCTGCACAGACGGCGCGCAGTATGCATTTAAAATAAAAATTCAGGTCGGATTGTTGCAGGTCTCATGTAGAGCGCAACTTTGTCCCTTTCTATTTTATATTTCTCTCTCGCAACTAGGGTTGCCAGGTCTTAAAACTGAAAAGCCGGACAGACCAGCTAGTTTAGCCGGACATTTGGGTAAAAAAGCCGCACACCCTTAATTTTGTAGTCTTAGCATAACACAGCAATTTTTTTAAAGTAAAACAAGGCTTTTTCATCATTTACCATTAAATCTTCCTAAATTCTAATGAAACTACAATAAAATTAAATGAATCAGTCTTCTAACTGTAGGGACTTTAAAATAAAACACTGGGACTTGACTACTTTTTACCAGACTATTTATTTGTCGAGTGCCCAGAACAGACTAACTTATCGATATTTCGCTTTAAAGTTCAATGCCTAGTCATCTGCCTAACTGTCATACGAAATAACTCTCTCAGTCTTTTACAGAGTTGCCTACAGTTCGGCCATCCTGAATGAGTAATCGACTCGATTACTTAATAATACATATTGACTAATACTGTACATATTAATTCGTTTGCAAATCTTCTTTTTACTCTATTCGACAGCGTTCTTAACACTTCCTTAATTTTTTTTTTTTTTATAAATTGATATAGCTAAAATTAACATTTTAAACAAATCCTTTTACACTTGGCTTACAATCATAGTCAATACGATAAGTTTTACACTAACCAGAATTGATATAAAAACAAGTGATACAATGAATTTTGCTTTGCATAAATGAAATTGGAAATTGGAATAAAAAAGTTTATTTAATAAATGTGCATCTAAATTAAAAGAAACTTGGAACTGGTTACGTCTTTTATATGAAAAGTCTCATGTTGGAAGACGAGCACACACCTTGATAAGGAATCCGCGAAATTTGCAAACCGTCAAGATCTTTTACCACATAACGATCGTTATCGAGTACTTCTATGACCTCGTAGGGTCCTCGGTATTTCGCAAATAATTTCTTATTCACACCCGGTAACGTAGCATTATTTTTTATTAGAACGTAATCACCTTTAGAATATTTATGGGGCATCTTGTGATGTGACGCTTATCAAAATGAGCCTTGTTATAGTTCTGAATTTTTCAGATATTTTCTTCAACCTCTTTCCTTTTGCACAACAAATCAATCTGCCTATCAGAAATTTCATTTAACTGGGTTTGGAGGTACTTCACAACCTTGTCACTGAGTTGCCCTCTCTGATTTACTCCAAACAACAACGTACTAGGAGAAAACCCAGTGCTGCGAATTACTGTATTGTTTATGGAATATTCAATTTTTGCTAGATGATTGTCCCAATTTAGCCAACATAGGCGTAAGCAAACGGTTCACGCGCTCAATTTGGCCATTAGATTGGGGTGAACACGTTGCTATCTGTATGTGTTTAATATTTTCGTTTTCCATAAAATCTTTAAATTCCTTCGAGGTAAAACATGTTCCACGGTCCGATACAATTGTGAGGGGTCTACTGTAATTCTCGAAAAAGGTGTTAAGGCATTTTATAGCTTCTTTACTGCTAGTACTGGAAACAACTTAACGAACTTTGTAAAGCCGTCGATTACCAACAATATATGTATGTTTACATCTTGTGCAGCAGGAGCGCGAGGAGGATAGTGCTAGTCCGCTCGCTTGCGCCAGCAATACAGGGTGATGCGGTCGGAGCAGAAATCAACACATGACAAATGTAAAAAAACTGGGCAAATTTAAAAAGCCGAATAGGCCGGACGCCACCTAATTTGGCCGCACACGCAACCAAAAAGCCTGACTGTGTCCGGCCTTATCCGGACGCCTGGCAACCCTACTCGCAACAGTGCAAATATTCTGCGGTGTCCCATGATTGCCGAGCACTTTGATTTCTCTTTCTGGGTAACTTATTAATTTCCGCCCCGGGACACATCGAGGCTGAAAATAAGGTGCCTCTCTCCAACCCTTCTGACACTGGGGGGATGATATGGGGGGCTGTACTGAATGGGATTTATTCCACCAACGTTATTGCATTATTTCAGCTAAATAATAAAATGATTTCGAAAGTGCTGACGCAGGTTGAGCTTTGATGGATATTTCCGTTTCACATGATGCCCACAATATTCGATGGATATTGTACAATTGGGCCCCCCGTTCCAACAATCCTCGACGGACGCCACTGGTTGAAGCGATAACATAAATTTCATTTTTGCAATTTTCCTTATTTTTTTTTATCCGGCACAATAGCGCCAAAGTAATGCCGCCAATTGTGTCGGCCCAGAGCACGGGAATGTGCCTGAAAATTTAATTAAATTATATTTTGTTCAAAAGTTATTTTGCCGCGTGCACTGTTCGTCGGTTGCAACAGCCATGCTACAGCAATTGTGGTGAGGACTTTTGTGCAGTTTTTTCGCGTTATTTTTCATTATTATTTCCTCATCTTTTTTTTTTTTATTATTATTATTTGTCGACCGAGGGTAGATCTCGAGGGTTTTCGGTTGAATTTTCAATAAATCCACGAAAGCCATGAATTCACGATGAAATATTGACGAGAAGTGCATCGATTTATCGAAGTGGTTCCAACCCGACTGCAGTCGAGAAAGGAAAGGGGGCGTGTGACTTTTATCGGAGAGAAATATGAAGAAAAGGATGAAAAAAAAACATTGAAGATTGATAGAAATGCTTTGAATTAAGGAGGTGGATTCCGGGAAAAAATAAAATAAAACCAAAGTACTTTGTATTCGCTGCACGGAAATTTCGATTTCCGAATCCAATTTTTCTTGATTTAATGGCAGATAGAAGGAGGGCTAGAAAATTCACTCAAATTTTAAAAGGTACTATTAGCTGGAAACATTGAGTGCCACAAAAGTTCAGGCGATTTCTGTGTAGAACTTTAAAAATTCAACATTTGCAAATAGCTTACAAGACCTAATTCCCTAATTTTTCTTGGTTTTATCATGAAACGTTGGTAGAAATATGTTTTAAGTTTTCGTAAGATGATTAATGCTCAATTATTAAATTACGTTCTACCAAAATTAGATTAATGTTTCGTCGTCGTTTCTTTCATGAGGAAATAATTTGAATATTATGGATTGGCAAAATTTCCAAATTTCTGTAAAAGTTTCCTTACATTCTCTAACTACTTAAAATTCATTGAATTTTGCTGGTTTTCCGCAAAGTTATCAACTTGATTACATTTACCTTTAGAATAATACATATCATGAAATCATACACCACAAAAACTAAATAATTTGCTTGTGACAATCTTGAATCGATAATTTCCAATTTTAAATTAAAAATTAACATTTTCGAATAATTAATTATTTTTGAGAGTGCCAAAAACAGGGCTGTAAAATGAACTACTATGTATTCCCATTATACAACTTACCAGTAGGTACGTAAAACTTGTGCAAGCAAGACAAATTATCAATAACATTACCAGTATTGGTACTTCAAAAAATTAAATTACCATTACCAAGTAATACATAATATTGGTACTTCTCTTTTATCGTACTTGAGTACGATATTGGTGAAGTACCTACCATGTAGGTACCATTACCAATACCATTACTTTCTAATGATAATTTCTTTTTCCCACATGTGACAACAATTTCACAACAACTTTTAAACTTACTTCGTTTTTAAGTCTTCATATAGGTACAACTAGTGTTTATAATATAATATTATTCCTTCACAAACTGCGATTTTGAAAACACATTCTGGGGTTGAACGACGTGAGTGACCCTATTTCTTAAACTTTATTCATAACCTAGAAAGCTTTAAAAAAATTCATGTTGTTGCGGTCGTTGATTTTTAAGTTTCTATAAAATTTTAGACATTTTAGACAAAATGACCAATCTGACTGGAAATTGTAGGCTTAAGAAGGCTCTTAAAAAAAGGTTTATGTGGATAATACAGAAATTTTGGAATACTTATGTAAATTAAGTAGGTACTCTAATTAAGTAATTAAATAATCTAATTAAACAACCATCTTAATTAAGAATCAACATTTGAGATAACTTCAAAATGTATCCTTTTAAATAAATACAGTAATTATCTTATAATTTGCAGTAAATTTGTCTGTGTCTATCTTTTTTTAATAAATTCGCGACAAGCACATCATAGATACAAACTTTAATTATAAAAACTAGATAAGATTACAGTACAGGCAATTGCAATTTTTCAAAAAAAAAAATAAAATAAAATAAAAATTCACATAAAATGAAATGGTAGATAACGAATATACGCCCCCACATCTCCAATTGCTGCCGTTGTTTATAGAATCCGAAGGCTAATCACTTCTCTTCCTCAAAATAAACTCCGATTTCTTTGAAATCCGCACTGAATTTACTGCAAAAATAAATATTATCCGATTTCAGCCCATTGCACATTTTACGACCAGAGTCAACTTTCCAAAGATCTGCAGCTCGTGTAGCAATCAGCGCAATATCGCACTTCCGTAGCACTTGAAGCAATCGTCTGGCATAAAACTCTAAATAAATTGTGAAATTGTAGGAGAGTGGTGTGTGTTACAAGAAAATTACTAAATTCTGATTAATTGTTATTAGCTAGCGTGAGAGAAATCAGCGGGACTTGCTAATTAGAAGAGGTTTAATACGAGCGCCTGAGGGGTTGAACATGTCAACATTTTCAGAAAGAAAAAGAAGTGGTTGCGTGACTTTCTTTTTCGGTGGGTGATTTTCTTATCTTAAAGTTTTCTTTACTTTCCTCAAAATCAGTAAATAGATTGCATGTTTGATGTGTCCGACTAGATTTAAAAAAATATAGAACCTAACCATGGTAGCGCAAATTGCAACATGAAAATCGAGCGTATTTATAAATTGATAAAAAATGTTAAAATTGATACTATTTCGATATTCAAAGTTCAACCATATTTGGGATATTTACAGTATACCTCGATTGTTAAGATCAGATCAACAGTTGATTCGAATTTTAGTTACAAAATGTTGTTAACTGTTGCCTTGTTTTTTTTCCGAAAAATTTGCGAATTCTAACTTTACACGATAATTAGTCATTTTAAATCTTAGCAAAAGAGTAACAGTAGAAATCATATATTTTATGCTATAAGGAAAATTCGAAATTGAAAAATTACCTATATGTAGATATTTACATATGTATGTATGAGCTTTGATATTATCCTTAAAAATAGTACGAAAACGGCAATATTTCACCATAGTTTTAACAGAAATTACTGTAAAATTTTGCAAAACTAATGAACCAATAAAATTAATTATTTGCCTTCATATACAATATTTAAAATAGGCAGAATAATGAGTACCTACAGTTGAATAAAAGATTGGGCTTTCAAAATCTGATAGGTAACTAGGTACCTACGTATCCCAAGAATTAAATGAGATAAAAAGGTTTATCAGAAATGGTAATAAAATAAAAAAATTTATAAACTTTTGTTAAATACAACACCACTCAGAGAGAGTAAAACTACTTTCAAGCATAAAAACGGAGATAAATTATAGAGTATCCGAAAATGATTATGTGCATGAATTTTAAATTAAGCTGATCATTAAATAGTATAACTATCAAAATTGCTTGGTTCGTTTTCCTAGATATTAGCCCTTCGAAATCAACTCCAACAACTCATTATTCAACTCTATTTAGTCAACTCTGACCATTCATTTCTCAAAATTTAAACAGATGTGCATCTCGTAGTATCTCACATTTTGGTTTAAAATTCAAGGTCCATCAATTAGACTAATTTTTTTAAGGTCACTCTTTTGACAAACTGCAGACTTTATTTTAAACTTATCCGGCGTTTTTCTGTGAGAACCGAACTTACAACCTCGACTAGTACCTAACTACATAATTGTAAGTTCAGAGGTGAGTCACAAAAAAATTAAAATCGTTATTTAATATTTAAGCCGGCTGGGTCGCCACTTTAACCAACCAACCATGGTATAGAATAAGGGTCTTGTTACCTACAAGTTTGTTTAAAAAGTAAAACCATGATAAAATGTGATTGAATTATAGAGTAAAGAAGAAAACACTTTCGAAAGCATTAAACAGACTATGGGGGCATCGGACTAATTGGTTTTGGGTCCCATCCTCAATCTAACATAGCTTGAATTGAATCCATCTACGTCGGACCACTTTGTTGGCATTAATGAAGGACACAATTACATTTCCTTTTGAAGAGGAAGGAATTGCCAATTCGTTCGCAGAAAGTCCCTCTTTCCGCCAGAAACAATTTGTCCCCTAAAATCCTCTGCGACAGAGCCTCAATCATAACTGCTCTTCCTCGACAGATAATTATTTCCTTAATTAACCATCCTCCCACGTCCGAACCCTAGAATCGATTTAACTGGTGAAAGACATCCCCAATTCTGAACCTAAGGTGTACGGCCACATGTATCCACATCCGCCTGGGATTTTGGGAAAGGCTTTCTATATTTTGTCTGTTTGTCTGTCCAGTTTCATCGTTCCCGGATGGGCAGACCTGAAGATCGATTTTCCCTAATTAAATGCGTAAAGGTAAAAGCACATGTGCACTAAAGAAATAGAGCCCGAAGTCATTACGGGCTCATGTCAAAGAGATTCGTCACAGTGCTCATTGGGGCCCCTTTTCCCGGCGACTATAAGGGCATCGGGCATAATTAAGGTCTGGGCCACAGGGGGCATTAACTTATAAGTGAATGTAGCCAAGTTCTACTATAAATCGGACGGTGGTGGACTCCGCACTGAGCTAATTGCCATCATATCAATAAAATGAGTAGCTTGCGACCATAATTCGCCCCCTTCGCCGCCACTGTCTTTAGCCCTTTTGTCCTCCTCAATCACGGGAAAATCTTCTTAAAACCACAGCGGCAATAAGTCTTCTTACTTTTGGTGGTCTGGATCTTCATCCAGCCTCCCAAAGGTCCAAAATATCCCAGTCGTCCATTTCGGGGGAGATTTATGTTCCACTCTTGGGTACGATGGGGCTCCTGCGAAGCGACGCCGGCTTACCACATGGGATTACCCGCAGTCACCCCCCCCTGTCCACCCACAACCTCCTTTCTTGAGTAATGGATAAGACACATTTGAGTCGCATTACTGAGTCATTTCATGATTAAATTAAGACAATGGTCCCGACGTCTTTAGGGGGGATAAGAGCCCGCCGGAATTACCGCCATTTGACAAATATTCATAAGAACGGACGGCTAAGCCCGGTTAAACGAAATAAATGGGCAGCTGAGGAGTTGTGGAAGCTCCTCCGTCGTCGTTGTCGTGGTCCGCCATCGCACGCACACCCCCCTCCCACGCTATCTCAATTTCGCTAAAGGATGTGCTATTTATCTTGCGGGTATTAGAGGCCATTTGCCGGATAAGCCTCGGCTGAAGGCAGATAAATAAAAACATTTACTGAAACTGGAAGCGTACGTAACTATGTACAGTGGACGAAAATCTCGCGCGCAATGGCATCCGTCCATGTTTAATCCACCCAAAGACCTCTGCCCCCTCTTTTTTTTTTTTGTTATTTACCCTACCATCGGGTCAAAATGACCCAGGTCGGGTCATTCGTGTATGCCAAGTTGAATGGAACGGCCACGATTCTGCGGCTTCATCCTGCCACGCGAAAACCGAGCCGCTGTCTTTCCCAGCAATTTTCCTGTCAGGTCAAACAAATTGCGAACGCATGCTGGGAATATTTCGCCTCCTTAGACCGGTTTTTCATGGACCATATGCTCTCCGGCTGGTAGATAACAAAATTTCCATAGAGAGCTTACCCCATCCTTACCCCTTCTCTTTCTCTCTAACCTCTTCCATCACTTACCCAAAGAAAAAAAAATTACGTTTCAAACCAAGCCTGAATTTGAAATGTCAAAAAGGAGCGTTTGCCACTGCGGTCGACCGAACCGAGTTGGGATCTGTATACCAGAAAAAAAATTTTTTTTTTCACTTCACAGCCTGCTTTGAGGCAAATGAGATTAAAATTTAATGGGGTGCTAAGCAATTTCGGCTCGAAGAGCCACTACCATCCAAAAAACCGCTATGTGATCTCTGGTATACCCCCTCCCTCCCCACACCCCATCGTATATACCAACCATATCCCCCTTATCCTCAAACCCCATCATCCCGGACTGAGTCCAGCCTACCCCTTGGGGAAGTTTTATTTTCAGAATAAAAACAAATTACACAATTGTTTGCCGGGGATTTAATGAATACAAAGAGAAAATGATTTTTCCTCCTTCACACAGAGCGCAAATGATCCCCAGTCTCGTTTCTTTTTTATACATCAAAAATTTTCAACCCCACCCCTCCCCTCCGTCACCCCCACCCCAAAATGTTCCGCGTGCCCTTACAGGTTTTTTGCCCGCCAGCTCAAATATTGTTTTGTTGTTCTAGCTGCTGCTGTTGACTGAAGTAATCTCATTAAGAAAATACACAAATTAAAACAACTGTTGAATTCCAAGCAAGAGAACAGAAGCAGGAGGGCGTGAGGGGAGAGGGACAATGGATGGAGCCATCTGGACCACTTGCACAAATGCGAGGGTGGAGGAACACTCGTTTCCGAGGAATTTTATTTTCTCTCAGCAAATTTGGCTTTGATACAGTTTCATTTGGAAGTTGGAACGCGAGGACCGAGTCAATAATTAGCTCTGAGCTCTATTGATTTTAGACGACTTGCGCCTCAAGCTGGATTTTGGCTAAGAGAGGTCGGGTGGGGGATATTCAGTTTTCGAATAGATTTGGGCCAATCTGGGTTAATCTGGCTGGATGTATAGAGTAGAGAAGTTTGATGAACAACAATTCACACAGAGTTTAGCAAAGTACACAAGCTGGTTGTAAATGACTCGCTAATCCAAATCACCTTTGAGCTGAATAACATCTAATACCATAATTGGAAGGGTAAACTTTGGATTTGCATCAGCAGATAAATGTTCATTGGGTCGTAAGTCAAGAAATGAATCAATTGTATATTCAACATTTCGCACCTGCACTAATTGTGTAAAAAGTCAATGACTTTGATAAAATACATATGGCGCTCAAATTGTAAGATTTTGGTGGTAAGCTTGGTGTTCCTGTCACAAACGCCGCAATCGTGGACACCGATCGCCAGTCCTCATATTTGCGCAGTTGAAATTCGAAGTGTGAAATATAAGCAAAGGAAAATCTAGTAACAATATTTAGAAATATTTTCAATTATAATAACTTATTTTAATCAAATTAGTGCATTAGCGGAGGGGATATTGTGAGTTCGATTTCCACCAGAACTTCTGGCAAAAAGTGGTTTTCCGATGATAGCCACATTATCCTAACCTAACCTAGACTGATTACCTACCTTAGAAGATATACATGTTCCGGACTATTCAGACTTTTGCGCTTTCAGATTAATTTATAGTTAATTTTTTTTTTTTTGTAAGTATTGTTAAGATTAAAACTAGTTATTAATAGGTTATACTTAACTATTTATAGAAAGCAAAAAGACAAGAAAAGAAATGGTTATTCAATTTCTCAAAAAACCTAGGTACCTACTTAAAATAATAAATTTGAAGGTAATGCCTAAAAATTATAGAATATTTTCTGAAGTCAGTCAAACTAAAATGTTGGTATCGTTAAAGATCGGTACAATTAAACATAAGTCGCAGTTTTCTAAGGAAAATTTTGCATAAATACCTCTGATTATTATTCACTTACAAAGTCCGACTCATCAAGAATTATTACCATCCGCTTCGTTATTGCTTCTCTCTGTGGACTCTAACTTAGTTGGAAAATTACGACGATTTTGCTCTTTTCGGACAAAGATCATTTGCACGTAGGAGACTATTCCAGGATTTTGAATTCTAAAAATCCAAGTTATGGCATTATTAAAAATTAATGACTTCAGTATGTTTTCTCTTAAAACTATTCCAAATAAGAACTTCTATGTTGTTAGTAATTCAGGTGTTTTGATAAAACACATTTGTACAAATTACAGTGTGGAGTAAAAGTGAACAAATGTTTTCAAAGAAAGGCATTTAGAGGGCTGTCCTCTTTAAGAATACGGTAAATTATTCAAAAAATGGTAGCAACAGAAAGATAATTTTATTTCCATTAATTCAATATGATAATTAATGTTTTAGCAATAAAAGTTAACAAAAATTAAATCAAAATCCATTTAAAAGGCATTTACTCAGTTTTGCACCACTCAGTTTTTTCTACGTTCTTGGACATTAATTGTTATTAGGATTCTTCTGTATGAGTTTGTAGACAAGTTTCATCCTTCATTAACGTTTAACTAGTGAAGCAAATAGTTTTGAAGCAGTAAAATTATGAATATACTAAAAGGAAGACCCTAGAAAAAATATCGTTGAAAAGGTGATAAACTTGTCCAAAAAAGGTGTATTTAAAAGAAAAATTGTTGCTGAGCTCAATATTTTGCAATCTTCAGTTATAAATATAAGAAAAAAAGAAAATATTAGCGGTACTTTAGGAAGAAATGGAAGACCACGGCTGGTTACAGATCGACAGGCTCGTTTGGTGGGGCCACGTTTAACAGCTGGGACGGCCAAAATTCCTAAGGATGTTGTAATATAAGAAAGGACATTTGCTAGTGTGTGGACAATACCGAATGCTCTCAAAAGAGTGGGTTATGTTACAGAAAAAAACTCCAAAAACCAAAACTAGCTGCTAAAAACTTGGAGGAACGAACGAATATAAATAATATAATAAAACTTTGCGTTTGATGTTTCCCAAACGACATGAGAATTGGACAATTGATGACTGGAAACATGTTCCCTGGTCGGAGAGTCATCAATTGTCCAGTGTTCAATTTGTTTGGCAAACTTCAACCGCAAAGTTTTATTTTTAGCAGATAGTTTTGGCTTTTTAGGCTTTTTTTCTGCAACATAGCTCACTCTTTTGAGAGCACTCCTTATTGTCCACACATTAGCAAATGTCCTTTCTTATATTACAACATCCTTAGGAATTTTGGCCGTCCCAGCTGTTAAACGTGGCCCCACCAAACGAGCCTGTCGATCTGTAACCAACCGTAGTCTTCCATTTCTTCCTAAAGTACCGCTAATATTTTCTTTTTTTCTTATATTTATAACTGAAGATTGCAAAATATTGAGCTCAGCAACAATTTTTCTTTTATATAAATACACCTTTTTTGGACAAGTTTATCACCTTTTCAACGATATTTTTTCTAGGGTCTTCCTTTTAGTATATTCATAATTTTACTGCTTCAAAACTATTTGCTTCACTAGTTAAACGTTAATGAAGGATGAAACTTGTCTACAAACTCATACAGAAGAATCCTAATAACAATTAATGTCCAAGAACGTAGAAAAAACTGAGTGGTGCAAAACTGAGTAAATGCCTTTTAAATGGATTTTGATTTAATTTTTGTTAACTTTTATTGCTAAAACATTAATTGTCATATTCAATTAACTGAAATAAAATTATCTTTCTGTTGCTACCATTTTTTGTATAATTTACCGTATTCTTACAGAGAACAGCTCTCTAAATGCCTTTCTGTGAAAACATTTGTTCACTTTTACTCCACACTGTATGTGTCATTGTAATTTGTAACTTAAGAACAAGTCAAACAAAATTGAATCAATTGTTAATGGCAGTCATCAAATATTTTTATTTGAAAAATTGTTATTTAAAAAAATGTGTTGCTTACTAACTACTGTGTCGCAACGATTTTCTATTAATTTTAATTTGTTAGTTCAAAATTTCGCATCAAGATACTTAACTTAATTTGAGTATTGCTATTAAAAATTGTTATACCGAGAAAAATACCACCTCTAAGTATCGTTTACTTTAATGTTGCTTCAGTGAAAATAAATTGGTACAATTGATTGAACTTCTTTCAACTTGTTCAAAACAATCTTCTCAATTGAATATTAATGAAACTGATTTCTAAATAAATTAAAAAGTCATTTTGTTTCACTTTCGTTATTTAAACTCCTACTGATTCCCTCTGATATTTCTTTTAAGGAAGGGAGAGATCCTTTTGAATATTGTACTTTATTGTTAATGCCATTAATTATAAAGCGAAATTATAACGAAATTTTATATTAAGTATTGTAATGATTTCCTTTGATTTTTAAGAAAATTTTCTATAGATATGTTATGAAATCTTGATTACCTTATTAATTAAAAAGTCGTTATGGGTACGCAAAAATATTATGAATACGTTGCTAAAAAAAGATTTTCTTGAAATTTTCTGAGCATTTTTTTTAATTGAATAGGTATTTTTTATAGAATTCGTATATCTCACGAAATTTTTAAAATACAATATATACATCATCAAAAAAGTTTCTTAGATAACATCATTACAAACAAAGTTGAGTTATAGGCAAATTTAAATTTTAACATATAATTTATACGTAGATAAGTAATAATAATTCTTTCTGAGACAATTAAGTTTAGTAAGTTTTTGAAGACGCCGCCGATTACGAGCTGTGATTATATTGATTACTAAAAATAGTCGGAAAAATGTGTCCTTATTAATAAAGCCTTTGAAAAGAGAATTTCATAAATTAAAAAAATTCAGTGGAATTGCTTGCCGGTGAGTAACATTGTGGTGAGTAACATTGTGGTGAGTTTTTCGCCAAAAACTTTAAAGAAATATTAAGAAATAAATATTTAAAAAAACAGTGGTTCAAACAATTTATAGTACAAATCTTAATTTTTTTGCATAATTACCTTTTATCTTTATGGTGCCCCTTTTCAAATATTTAATAATGGAATCGGTAATTTAGTTTAGAACATACAGAACAGTGCAAAAAAATTATAACCACTATACGAAAACTTGGTACCTCCATACTTTATTTTGAAAAGGCTTTTATTAAATTCATAAGAAAGAATTCACATATGTATTTTAAAAATTAAAAAGATTTCCTCTGATTGATTGTTTGTGAGAAAAACGTAATTAAAGTTAAAATTTTAAATTTGTTATAGTGGTTATAATTTTCTGACACGAAGTAAAAGCTACGAAGAAAAGATGATTGCGGTGGGTCAAAACCCAGTGACCAGGAGTGTAATATTTCGAAAACGTTTGGGGTTTTAGTTGCCCCGGGCTCTGTTCTTCGCCGAAGTCAATTACCTCCCCGTAAAAAGTTGTGAAACAGCCCTTGCCCGGGACTGAACCCGTCTCCCCTCCTGAAAACAGTTCCATCAATTAGCCACCCGGGAATTCGTGACCAACTTTTTTCCTCCAGTCTTTCTTTCAGGGCAATTTAGCAGCTTCCACGAGATTCAATTTCTCGTCGAAAAAAGTCAATGGAGGTCAAATTCCCGAAATGGGAGACTCAGCGTTTTCAGAAACTTCACTGGCTGGCAGACGGGTGTTAAATTTAGTTATTTTACTTTTTATAAACCTATCAAAATGACTATTCCTCGCGGTTTTGTAACCACTGGTCGTAATATCGATAATGCAGATTCTCTTACCTTTGCGCGGCAACGGCCGTCTATTAAATTTGTATCCGCGGCAGATGCTGCGTTCATTCACGCGAACCGCTTCATTGTTTCGCATAAATATTTATTGGCAGCGCGCTACTCTGCGAATTTCAATGAATTTAACTGCGCCACACAGGTTATGTTTTTGAAATTTTTGCACACCAATGAATGAATTTCATTTATTTAGTTGCACATTGCAGTAGACGGCACCAGGGCTTTTCAGTGAGGCGTTCTCTTTTGTTACAAATAAATTTAATTGGAATATGATTTTAGTTCGTTACTGAAAATTTCGTTATTTTTCATATTTTATTCCCAACAAAGCATTTGCATCAACCCATTGTATTAAAAGAAAATTTACATACTTTACAAAACATGCCTTTTTTAGCAGAAAAACGTAATTATAGGTTATTACGACGTGTATTTCCATTTTAAAGGCGAATTAAATGCGTTAATTAACTATTTTGAATTTTACATGAAATTTTGTAAATATACGATTTGGGTTTTTAAATTTCATATTTATCGCCGCCTTTTTTTTAACTTATTTTCATTAGTTACTTAAATAAAATAAAATGTAAGCAGAGGCCCGAAATTAGCCCCGTGAGGATTCCTGAAGATTCATGAATAGTTGAGATAAACTTTTACGAAAAGATATAATATGCTGTTCCGATTACGATGAAAATTTCCTTCATACTCTTAAAAGCTAAATAAATGCTTTTAATTTTATTTGTCTGTCTTTTTGTTCGTGCTCCTCTCGGGAACGGATGAACCGATTTCAATGTGATTTTCACTGGAAAGTAGATGGTTTTGTCAAGCATGATTTGGGATATTAGAAATGTTGTAAAGGGCTTTTGTTAATTTGTTTGCTATTATAAATCTGTACTGCAATTGAGTAATGTTTGAGTCCACAAGTTTTGGAGAAAAGCGATATTTTTAATGCTCGACAGCATAGTTGTTATACACATATAACTAAAGTGTTATAGATGATAATAAAACAATGAAACAGAGACTAGAAACGAATTTTTAACTGATATCAATGAAAAAAAAATTACTATGGTTCAAATTGAGTACCCAATGGGCAATAAGATTTAATTTTACAAATAAAGTTTACAGGTTTTGTAGATATCTCTTAATGGAATATATAACATTCCATATTTAATCATTTTTTTTTCAAAAGTAAAATGACTTGTTTTTTATTCCGCGTAACTTTTAATGAATGTGTTCTTTAAACCTTGTTTTTAAAGATCCTTTCGTCTACTCTATATAAATAGCAAAACAATCCCTTGAATTCTGTTTGTGAACCCAATTTAAAATCCAATTTACGTGAAACTAGACATATCACATATTTTTCCACAATTTATTATTTGTAATTTGTTGTGGACAGAAAACATACAACACATATCTTTTAAATCATTTGTATCAATTTCTAAATTACCTATTATAGCTTTCAGACCCAATTTCACAAACAACGTTTGCACAGTAATTTTCATTTTATTTTTCAAACGTGTTTAAAAGTTGTTTTGGTCGTTACGGATCAGAAATTTAGTGGCCGGTACTCGGAACGAAAGTGTACTAGTTGCAAATGCAAGAAATCGTGTCTTACGTCTAGCCACTTGCTAGCTGCTTTCGCAGAACGACTTTAAAATGTTTGTTTTTTTTGCAAGAAAGTAGCATTTTCTTTAGCCTGCTCTGTCAAGTGGAACACAAGGGAACGAGTTAAAGGCCAACTTCCTCTGCACCAACGCAATGAATGGATTCTATTCCATAAAATCCATAAGCCCCTAAAATTAACTCATTTAAAAAGCAGAGAAAATTGAATCGTCGCAAATGGTTCCCACACAAAAATTTTAATAATTGAAAAAAAAAAAGATAACGACTGTAACGCATTTAGCTAAATCTCCGATAAACCTCCACTTACGGCGCTGAAATCGTTAAAAGTCCTAAACAGTCATTTATTAATCGGGCAGCCCCATCGTGCCGACGAAGACTAAAAATTATGCCATAACCACCGTAATTGCTCCATAATTTTCCCCCCGTCTTCGAGATACCGATCAGACAAAAGGCACATGTCTTCGACCATCTCCCGAGCCGCTGCCGCCCCGCGACCACCCTGTTAAAAGAGCTTTTATTGAATCGATGTATAAAAGGAAAAAAAATAATAATGAAGAGCTCGGTGTGCCCCGGTGGAGACGATGAAATATTTTTCTTTTTGAGAAAAAACGAAGAGGAGCACAACGCGTGTTTGACTTTCTTATTTACCATTGACAGTTCGAGTCCGCAGATAGCGACTCGATTAAATATTTAAATAGCGCGCTCGGCTATTGGCTTAATAATTAAGCCGCTTCGATTTGGAGCCGCGCGCTGAAAGTGAAATCCGAGTGCGCAGCAAGTGCTCTGCGACGGCGCGGTGTCGTCTTTTGCGCTCCGATTTTTTCTCCGGAGGCCGCGGCTGCTGGCGATAAGCCCAAAAGCGAACATCCCCCCGGCTTTTAATTAATTTTGGCGTTATCAAGGAGATTAGTTTCCATGCCATGGTTCCGTGGTTAATTTTTGCACGAGTAGCAGGAACTGGTTATCCATGAACTCAAAAAGCTACCGACTTTTCCGCCTTCGGTTAACTGTATACAAAGTGATAACAGCTTCGAAGAAGGTAAGAACCGTTACAAACACATACTGCGGTTCATAAGTTTCCGTTTAAGTGTAATATCTTTAAAATTCCCCCACTGCTGTTAATTTGACCCTCTCTGTGAACTTATTTTAAAAGACGTTGAGATGTAATTCGAGGTCCAAGGTCATTCAAGGTTATCAAAATATTGGTCTGACTTCTCTCTAAAACTTCACGATTAGAAAGAATAATTAAGAAATTATTAATTTTTGATTGTAACTTTTTTATTTTGGGACTCTAGAATACATTTGTTAAATTAATTCAACTCTTGAATAGTAAAGTTTTAATGAATTATTTTCTCGAATAAAATATTTTTAGAATTATAATTAAATATTCTTTTTCTACGATAACCTTTTATTTAAATACATATGAACACGAATTGCTGTAACTCTAATAATTTTGATGTTTTTATAAAAAAAAAAAAAACTAATTAAACAATTAAAGACAGTATTGTATATCTTCATCGTTGCACAAAGCTTAATCGTCAAAAAAATTAATCAGGTTGAATTAAGCTCGGATGAATACATTACCCATTACCCATTTAGGAATTTTTTCTTGCTATCAAGAAAACGTGGATTAGTTTGCTCGTCGTAAATAGTCAAAAAAAAGTTAATACTTTTATGTTTCATAAATAACAAGTTGAAAAAACTATTACCATGATTAACAATCCGGTTTTTAATTTGGGGTTTCTTCAATTAAACACAGCCTTTAATTTTGATGAAATAAGTATTGGCTAGTTTTGCCGAGATTGAAATTGAAATTAGGTATCATTAATTTAATATAGAAATATTGTGCAATTAATTGTATCTCTACATTACAAAAAATAGCATTTGGAGAAAAAATGTTAGTTTTCATTATAACTTTTAAATTTATAAGCTTCGTAAGTAGCACAACGACGAACTTTTTGGTTCAAGGGTCCCACTTTTAAATAATTGCGAGGGGCCTCAGGTAGTGTAGTTACTCCACTGGGCTTGGTCATGGTGTGGGAGTGTGAAGGCGACCTTATTAATGAAATAATGCATAAGTTAATTTGCATGAAAGTTTTGAAAAATAAATAAAAAACTTCTGAGACATTTAGTGATTTTTATTTCCAACAAGACAATGATCCCAAACACACACCAATGGATTAAATGCAACATTTCTCACACCCACAATTCCTTGACCTAAATCCACTGAGCACTTGTACTGAAGGACGTAACAAAAAACAACAGTCTAAAAGAAGATAGTTATTAAAGGCAGAACATGCTAGTTAGTTACTATAACTATTATTTTATTTTTTATATTTTTTATGTGTTAGTAGACTTTTTCGAAAGTTCCACAAATCTTAAAAAATATAAAACGTATGTATAGTTATTATATTAAATAAATAACTATACATACATAGTTAAACAGTTAAAAGCACTTTTCGTTTTAACGTAATCATCCTGTATGGTGATACTTAAACTTTAATATAATTTTTGATTTCTTTCTTAGTCACTAAGAAAATATAATCGTAAACTAATATTGAACCATTATATTATATGGTAACATCAAATTTAAACTCTTCATATTTTTAATATTCACTTCCTTTCAGTAGCCATTTTAATTTCTAATTTATTTTTCACTTAGAAGTTTCTGTAAGTTGTTTATTTACTTTTACTTGAAAGTACATACATAGGATAATCAATATGCGATATGCTCACAGCCTTCTATAAGGGAAAAGTACTGATTTGTTATTTGAAAAGTCTACTCGCCAGCATGCTTTTCGTTGAATAGTCGACTTTTGAAAAGAAAAGTCTGGTTTGGCACACAGCCCTAGTCTTAAAAGTACGAGCACAACTTTTTAAATTCTTATTCGCAAAAATAATGAACTCATGACCCTTTGTGTGAAGTGGGAGCAGTCATCGAAATCATGCATGCAACATTTGATTTACAGTCGAGTTTTTCTCCGACTGACGAGAGCTCAAGTTTGTTTCGTAATCGCAATGTGTTTTATTTTACTTCGAAAATTTATATTTTTAGCGATTCAATAGTACTAAGCAGTAAGTATTATTATAAAAAAAAAATGAAATTTAAGAAGGTTTAAAGAGGTACAACGAAAAATAGGTTTATTAAACTAATTAGATATATTTTGTAGACCAACCATTCTCAAAATCGTATCTTGGGATCAGTACCGCAGTTAGACTACTATAATATAGTTAGTAAAAACAAAGTTGACAAAAAAGCTTCAACTAATTAATAAAGTGTATAATTTTTCCCAAACAAAATTTATTTAGTTTTTGTTCTTTACTCTGCAATTAAAACATAAATTAGAGAAGTATGTGGTATAAATTTATAGCTGCAAAATTTAACTCCATGTAAGAGGAACTAGACGAGCCACACCTTTTTAAAGAACAAAACTCGACCTTTCTGCTTGCCACGTCCTCCCAGGAAAAGTAGGGCACCGTGCGAGAGAAGTGCGACACCTGCCACCAGAGTGAAATAAGTCCTAAAATTTCACTGTCACCGCATTCAGGATTCGGGGAGTCTTTAAAAAAGCAGAGCTCCTCCAAAGTGAAAGTGGCGCCCCGTCACTTCTCTCCGGACATAAAATCCATTTTGCGTGTCCCGATCGGCGGTGAGATAAGCGAGAAAATAAACCTCCTTGAAGTGGCCACAAGCCATAAAATGAGTGACCTCGGTCAGGTGAAAAATGCCCTGCCACCTGATGAAGGGTCGTCATAAATATTTCAGGCCGGTGCAGGGCTAGGGGCCCGAATAAAGGACGCCCCGAACCAGGAAATTTTTGTGCACCTCTTTCTCTTTAGGCGTAGACTGTGACCGCGGGCATCGCACACTCGCAATAAATCGCGGCAACAATTTTTATCCGGGGAAATTGCGCCCATTGTCCCGCGTAAATCGCTGTAAGCAGGCTGAGGTCGTAAATTTTGCGAGTTTAATAGGGCTGTCGTTACCCCACCCCTCTAGTCGCGGGCTAGAGAGAAATGTGGGGCTCTATGGTGGTGCCCCTAAGGAGCACCTATTCAAGCTGACGGTTTCAACGAGATCATCACAAAATTAAACGAACCTTTCGCACCCTAATAACTCGTGCGAATTTTGTTGTAAAATGGTCCTGGTGGATGGAAGAGGGTTCAATTTGGACGTCAATTGATGACTTTGGTCAGGTGGCTGGGGGAGAGGATTCCGGAAAACTAAATACGAAAATAAGTACACCTCCTAACTCACCGTTTTCCCTTGAAAGCGAGTAAATATTTCTTGTTGGCCGGAAAATTGTTGCTCTGGACGAATCCTGTGTTGCCGGCACGGAGGGGGAATTGCTTGTGGAAAAGAGGAATGCTAACATCGAATCCGGGCCGCATCTGCTGGACGCTCATGCTCGCCTTGGCCAGGATGGCTTCGCCTGGATCGAATCCGAGGGCGTTTTCCACATAATCGGGCCAGGTGCCCGAATATAAATTGAAAATGATGTGATTTCTGCCGTTGTTCCAATGGGGCAATCGGGCTAGTCGCGATGGAACATTCCGAACGTAGTCCTCCGACAAGGAGTCCCTGTCGAGAGTGTCTATCCCGAGGACAAAAAGGCAGGCCTTTTCCGGATCGTGGGTGTAATACCGGCTCTCGCGAATTGCAGTGATTATCTTCTGATAGTTGGAGCTAATCGGCGGGGCAGCGCCCAGCGAGTTCACCGGTTCCGGGGGGTACACGTACACTAGAAACTGGTCGAAGCACTTGGTGTAATCGAAGCAGGTTTCCATGCGGCAGGGTCTCGTTTTTATTATTAATCGGCCACCAGAAGCACCAGAAGCAGCATCGGCAAGTTTCTCCACGACACTGTCGGTGACCTGGACGAGGTTGTCGCGGCGCCGAAATTTTTTAACATCAAGATAAACGGGCAGTTCCCTAGGGCTGCGGGCCAGGGTCTTCGAAATTGTCGTCGCTGATCCCCCGGCAGTCCCTTTCAGGCGATAGCCCCCAAAGTAGCAATAGGCGAGAAATGCACACGACACAAACACCAAAATATATCGCTTTTTAGCCTGCATATTGCAGCAGCCACAAATTCATTGAGCCGACATTTATCCGCAACACGGCGGAAATTTATCTACCGATTACAAATAAAAAACAATATATAATGAAGACGATAAAAACACACAATCCACCCGCGCAAGAGAACCTTCTTCACATTTTCACTGTGGGAAGCGAACTAAAACTAATAATATAAAAAAATAAATTGCACACAACGCTCAAGCACTGGGGTATTTTTTGTGGCGGGATCGAGCGGTACGAGCACTAAAAAGCTGGCCAGCCGCCGAGCTTTAACTCGGTGCACAAAATGCCGATTTTATTTCATGATTTGCATCCGAAAACAACAAATGGAAAAATTTCATGACAGGAACGTCAAATGCCATCTGTCACCCGTGACACTTTTCCGCACCAGGAGAACAAGGAGGACATTTTTACGGGAGGGATATTTTCTTTCTTTTTTTTTCTTCTTTACGATTTTTTTGCTTTTATATTTTTTGGGGTGGGCTCTTCAACGGAACCGTTTTCAGGTGATGATCCGCCGCGAGGACGATTCGACACCTTTTTGTATCAGTCGCCGCGAATCCACTCCCACTGACCCACAAATAAACCGCGATTCACACCACAGCGAGCCGCCTGAATCCAATTAGCGAACAGAGCACCCGCCGAACGTCTCGAGCCGAGTGGAAAAAGCGCTTTAACTGCCGCGGACCGGAGCTCGTCAACTCGCCTTCGCCTGCCTTCAGCCCAGTGCCAGCGACAGGCCGAAGACGTTTTCCTGCAGAGTGCGGAATTTCACCACTCGCGGGCGTGTGGCCTGAGCATTGAACTCGGAGTGGTGAGCCGCTCCGCTCCTCGGGGTTGCTTGTGTGCGTTGATTGATGCCGTCGCGTTTACGCGGGCACACGACTCACGGACAGACGGTGCGCGTGTGTTGGTAGTTTGTTTTGACGTTTCGCAGCCGGTGTGCGTGAGAGCGGGCACTGATTTCGCGCTCTCGCACCTCCGCTCGCTGAATGGGCTTGCGTGACAGAAAAGGGGACTGCCACATGCGTGTGCACTGATTTCGCGCTGCCGTGGGGGCATCTGGAAGTCACCGAAACAGACTTGTTTTGGAGAATTTCTCGTGGTGAATTTCATTCAAACTGCCTTTTGGCCTTGAGTATGGAATTTATTCACTGCAATGTTTTTTGGAGCTAAATATGTAAAAACCAAAATTTCACCATACGCAAATAAAAACTGGAAATAACTTTGAGTTGACCTTGACGCAATCAGTAATTCTTAGTGGCATGAATAGCAACATTATTATTATTTTATTTTATTTATTATGTAACGATGAAGTTCGATACTTAAAAATCGTAGGGTCTTTAAATTTAATGAGGCTTGTATATATGTGTAGGAGCACATAGTCTCCTTTATTTCAATTTTTGTTTCGAGGCCGAAATCAAAAACCGCCTGTCAAAAAGGCTTTACGTTTAAAGTGACAGTTCCTATTTTATGAGACGATTTTGACAAGCAATTTAGAACTAATGGTAATTCTAAAGTTTTTAAATGTCCATAATACGAATTGCTTTACTAACAGAAAGGGCGGATTGTTTTTCAATAGGAAAATAGGTATTGAGTGCAATTTGATGCCTTTTTGTAATTTTTTTATTTAACTGAGTGAACAATGTGTCCCTTTTATGGATACAAATCATTTCCATGCATTTTATGATATTTTTTGATGATAAAGTGTTCTGATACGAACTCAAAGTTCCTACTACCGTCTAGTTATTATTAGGTTAATTTAGTATCTTTAAGTCGTAGTTTAAGTCAATTGTCTGTAGCTTGTATTAAGCGAAACAATAAACATATAAACAAACTAGCAAATGCCCTCTTTGGAAAAGAATGTCCGATTTGAATAATATTTTTTTTAGGAATATTTTAGGTAATTGTTTTACACCTTGGGTTACATTATTGGAGTTTTAGTAAGGACCTCTAATTTTTTTGAAAATATAATATAGCCTATGTCACCAGGGGATAGTGTAGCTTCCCAACAATGAAAAAATTTTTGAAATCGGTTCAGTAGTTTCGGAGCCTATTTAATGCAAACAAACAATCAAATCTTTCCTCTTTATAATATTGGTATACATGACTTTTCATTTTATCAGACATACATAAATAGTTATTTTTTAATAACACTAATTATAAATAATTATTTTTATATATTTTTCATAATAGCAATTAATTGTTTTTCTTTTAATTGCGCGTTTTCTTCGCCTATATGGTCCTTTTTTTAAACGGCTCACCCTTACCTTTAGCTTGCAATATATACCTGATTTGCTCAGCCAAGCGATCCTCAGGAATTGTTGCGTCTTTTCCCATTTTATTTTAAAATTTACGCATTGACATTTGTTTTTCTTAAAATGCTAGAGAATGAACCTTTTTTTTTATATATACTTTTCATATTTCTTGATTTTTGGGACATTCTTTGAAGATTAAATTATTCTATCATCGTAAGACATCACTGATTTAAAAAATTATTATTACATATTAAGATTATAGCTGTGCGCAAAAGTTTAAAACCCGGACTCTGATTTTGATTAAGAACATTTTAAAATAACAGAAAAGCTTTATCAATAAATTATATTTAGTTCAATTCAATTGAAACCAAACTAGCTAACTTTTTTTTCGTACCTATGCCTACGCCTTATCTATATATTAATACGTGAAGGGAAATCTTTGGACCCCTTTTTAAGCAAATTGCACGGACTGAGGAGTTTGAGATTTTGCATGGTTAAAGTTTATATAGAGAAGAAGTGCACAAAGCTAAAATTTATATATAATATGTGTTATAAATATGTACATTAAATAAAATAAAATAAATTCATTATTTACGTTCATACTGTCTATGTCGAACGCATAGTAGTCTGTGGTCAAACTGTCGTAATTTTATTATTGAAAGTGCCAATTTCAAATCATAGTAGGCTGTGTACACTCGTATTTTTCGTAGTAACCTCGGTAGGTCGAATTTCGACCATAGGGCGACCACTAGTTGTTATTATTTTGTTTATAAGTACGATAAATTTAGTTCAAATATTTTTTTGAAAGTCATCATATTGGGTGTCAAATGAAATAAAGCATTGGTCCAAAAATGTATTTTTAATATCCTTAACCTTTCTATCTAAAAAGACATCGCTCAGAAAAATCTGATCTATTATTCAACTTTTTATTTATTTATTACACGCCTTTACAATATATACTTATCCTTAAAGATTTTGGCATCGTTACATACAACTTGATTTTATTATATTATCATTACATATATTGAAATTTTAATAGTCTTTGAAGAGTTTAGAAATTTCACTTCTTCATCCTAAAATGAAATGTGGTCTAATTAGCAATCCCATTACCGATCAATCACTGCATCATTGGCCTCAAAGGGTTCAAAACCATAACAACCAGACATAATCTTTATCCAAAGATCCCATTTTAGAGCAGATTATGGCTGGAAAATCACCGGAGCTCTTACCAGCTAAAACTCAAGCAGATTTACGCACTGGGATTTAATTTGCATCTAAACTTAACCACAAAATGTCGAACATCTCAATTTTGTTGCAATGCAAAGCTTCGTCTGAAAGAGGTAAATGCAACGCGTTCTGGCGGCTGCATTAATTCCTTCCCCCCGCGCAGTGTGGGGGGGAAGGGAAGAAGTTTTATTAAACTTCTGAAGAGGTGCCTCAAGGCATCGTAAGGTTTCTCTGCTTTGCTCTCAAGGAAAAGCACTCAACTTCGAAGGTATGCTCGATGCCGGGTGCTGGCGGAGTTTTCAATATGCTTCGACGCCCGGGCTCCGGATGGGAGCTCAAGTGGCGTTTCCATAAACTTTAACTTTAACGGCTCGAAATCTGAGGGCTCCACTCGAGCAGGGAAGGTGGTGGAGGAGGGGGAGCAACGTGACTTCTGCAAGGTGTGCAAAAGGCAGTCAAAAAGGGAGAGAGGGCCCTTGTTGAGGTTATGCAATTTTACTAGAAACGGTGGTGTCGGCGACGGCGTCGACGACGACAACGACGAAAACGGGGGTTAACCCATTTTCGGGCGGCCCTTCCTGTCGGTCGAGGTAATGAAGCATAAGTGCAACAGTTTACTTGCTACCCCGCCAACCTTCTCCGCCAACCCTACATATGATTTGCACTTTGTAGGGCAATTGCCAGTGGCAGCCGCAAAGTGAGTTATTGCGGCTCAGGGGGCACACCAACGCAACGACCACCCGCCCCATTCGTAACACTCCAGGAGCCAGCGAGTTTGATTGCACCTGCATTCGGCTGCATAATCAATTTTGAATGCCTCCTCCCCCTTTGCACCACCCACGCCTCCCACTGCATTGCAACCTTGCGTGCGGGGGCGGGGCTCTTCCGGATGCGCTTCCGCCACCAGCCCCACCTCCTAGCAGAGCACACAACCCTCCTCGGATCGCATCAGTATGCTGCACCAGACTACTAGCATTGTTTTGGGGATAATTAAAATTCTAATCGGGTGGCTCAATTAAGTATTTACACGAATTAATTACGCTCAATGTCTGTGGGAGGGTGGAGGGGAGGGGGGGATTTTTCCAGTGGGGTCGACGATTCTCTGGATCGGCCTTGAGCGTCCTAGAGCGCTAGAGCGGGGTTCAAAACCTTTCTGGGGCAGTGGGTAACTCATCAGGCACCAGAAGGTCCGGCTGACGAACAACCTTCAACAGACAAATCGCCATCCAAATTTTGGGGCTCTCCTCCTGGATTCAGGTCACGTTTCCTTTCTCCTTGTTCCTGTTGCAAACTATCTGGTGATGATTGCTTTCGGGAAAACAAAAAATAAAGAAAAAAGATGTCAGGAACGAGGGAACTGGGGTTGGAACATGGGGTCCAAAAATGAGGCAAGAGAAAAAAAAGTACGAACAAAAACCGAGGAAATGGAAAAGAAAAATCTTGTCAAAAACTTATCCAGGAAACTTATCAGGCGTTTTTTACGATTAACGTTGGTCGACGTCTACGTGCCCTTCGTCCCCCCCAGTGCAGCGCCACGACGCCTTTTGCAAGAGTGGGTGGTTTCAGTCTGCACTGGGCGGGGTGCGGGTGGGTAACGGTTCAGAACTTCGTAATGAGACAAAGTCGTTGGGGGTGCGCTTCCGAATCATTTCAGCACACCTTCCGGCTTTGAATCATTGCGAGTGAGATGGCGGAAACTTTTACCTTCTTCAGTTCTTTCGCACGAGCACGGAACACATACGCAAAGTCTCAATTCTGAAATCTATTTAGAAAAAAACGTCTTTTCTTTTTCTGGATATATAATGTATCTGATGACGAGTAAACAATATCTGTATATATATATATTATTTATCATATGGATGTATGAACCTTAATACCTAAGTTTCTTGGTCAACAATAATTCAACCGCTTTTAAAATTTGGAAACCGTATGTATAATTAATTAATTGAAAAAAAGTTTTCAATGAATTTTAATTATTTGGACGCTGTACAATTGACTATAAATAACTTTAAGGATAGTTTAAATGTTTTAAAAATTTGTTCAAGGAATTATTCTAGAAAGACTGTAGGTACATTAATAACAGCGAAATAAAGTCAAATATAAAATTATTAATATCGGTAGTAATCAACTTATAATTTTAAATTCCACCGAAAAACAATTATTATTTTTTTTTGTTTTTATTAACAAATGTGTGAATATAGTTTCTAACTAAAGGACCGACTCCGACAATATCTATGGAAAATGGCTTTCGGCCAATTTTTTTGAAACTTTGCAAATTGATAGTTCTCAATACGCTGGTCAAAAGTCAATACTTTTCGATACTTTCGATTCTTTCGATACTTTTCGATACTTTCAATACTTTTCGATTTTTTCGATTCTTTCGATACTTTTCGACACTTTCGATATTTTTTGATAGTTTCGAATCTTTCGATACTCTTTGATAGTTTCTATACTTTCGATAGTTTCGATACTTTTCGAACGTTTCGAAAGTTTTCGCTAGTTTGGATAGTTTCGATTTTATCGAAAGCTTCGAAAGTTTCGATACTTTCCATGGTATCGATTCTTTCTATAGTATTGATACTTTCGATACTTTTGGTACTTTCAATTGTATCAAAATTGGTTTTGCATATTGCTTGTTTATACATCCAGTGTATAAAATCTACACAAGTTTTCAATTTGTTTCTAATAAGTTCTACAACTTCCTTGTTTTGGAAAACTATGGAAACTTTTAGTAAAAATGTTTTAAAGTATTTTTACTTCTAAATAAGTATATAAATATTGGTTTGTAAAAAACAAAATTATTCGAGTAACTATTACCTTTTAAAACTTAATTACAAAAAAATCTTGAGTATTTTCGTGAAATCAAGAATTTCTGGTATGGAATTCCACTTTTATATCCTCCCTCCCCCGTAATCAGCTACTTTCATTGTGGTCACGCCACGCATAGCTGGCATCCAAACTGCCGTGAAAACTAATTAAATCTGGTTAAGGAATGTCGTCCGGTTATCCGGCATTTAATTAGGAAAATTCGTTCGAAACGAGTTCACAACTTCCTCGACTGATAGTTAATTTAATTTCCCAGGCCCACACCGGGAAACAACTGTCCGGTCGAAAAGTGGTCCAATTTCGTCCGCCAAATTATTTTAGCCCAGTGATGAGACGATAAAAATGTTTTGGGTTAGGTTAGGGGTGGGTTTTACCATGTCCACCATGTATACATATATACATATGTATGTTTCGGGTTAAAATGGAAAATGGCAACGATGACCACGATCCACCCCTGCATTTGACCATTCCGGCTTCCGGCTTATTATGGTGCTATTTCTGTCTACCGGGCCAATTCGAATGCATGTCACATCCTCAAGAAAATTTCAAAAGAGCCGTGTGTCGTCGCTCTGGTGGGGGGCAGTGGACCACTGAGACCCATGGTGGATCTCGTAATTGAAAACTGAAAACTCAAATAGTTGTACGCGAGATAGTGGCCCTCACTGGGGCTGCTTCAAAGGCCAGGAAGGAGCCCTAAAGTTGGATCGGGTTCGGGGCCACCGGATGTGCTCCCACCGGAAGGAAAAGTTTCATTAACGTAATGATGCCAGAGACTGTGAGGGGCTGAAAGAGGTGCCAGAGCCAGGACCATACGTTCCAGGATTGCTCCGAGGAGGATCCTCTGGACCCGTCCTGCATGCATTTTAGAATCCAGAAGGTGGGGCTGCCCCCGGCTGGTTTTCCTAGACCAGGAAATTATGGAAAGGACTTAACTTTTCGATATGACAAGATGAGATTGTCAGCTCCCCAGGAGCCCCCGCGGTAGGTACTCTGCATGTGTCCTGGTCATACCATACACACACCTCGCGGGGGTGGCGATTCGCTTTGATGGGGCTCCAAGTGGGGCCCTGACACATTTTCTGAGGAGCCCCATAGCCAGGATATATAGAGCAGAAATTGAGGGAATTGTTAAAAGCGCGACTGAACGTAAAGTGAGTTCTGCTGCGCCGAGGACGAAGTTTCCTCCGTAGTCCTTGTCGTCGTCGTCGTCGTTTGAGCTTTTTGAGCCTCAATCAGCGCTCAAAACTATTTCTAGCAGGGCTCCTCTTAACGCTCGGCTGCGTTCGGTAATTGTGGGAAATAGTCTGGAACCTGGATCACGACGGGTGCGAAAGTTCAAAGAAAACGCTTAAAACGCTTGATGGACCTTAGTCAGGGACAATTACGGGAGTGCTGCTTTTAATGCAGCAATAGCTCAAGAGAAAATGCACCGCAAGGTCATCTAAAAGTGAATGATAAGAAATAATTGCAACCTCCCACTTATCTATAGTATATAAAAATAAAATTTTATATGTTTGTTTGTCTTACATAAATTTTTTTGCACTAACGTACTTACCTACTTCGCATTTTAGCGATTAGTGCTAAATACAATATAGAAAGTCTTTTTAATGAAGGAAAAACTTAAAACAAATTAATATTCTGATTCCTTATTTTTATTTCAATATGTTTGTAATATTTACAAAAAAAGTCGTTTCGTATGCCCACTTTAGTAACTCAATAAAAACAATGAATTATAAAATTGCTGGTAATCTTATTAAAATTATTCTTTTTAATAGTTATACTACAGGCTAGTTAAATCGTAACTTGAATAAGTCAAGTACAAACGCCACAGTACCTATTATAACTCTTAAGGATCCTTCTTTAGTTTAGAAAATTGAAAAATAAAATTTGTACGTAGCTTCATAATTTCTATGAAATTTCTATTGACTTTACAAAATACGAATCTGGAGACAGTCGATTATTTTATGAGTATTAGACAAGGAGTGAATCCACCAAATTTCAGTGAAAAGTACTATGCATAAATAAATGATTTTTGTTATGATCTTCCGACTGGAAAATTAAACATTGTAAATGTAATGCCTTATTAAAATTGTAACCAATAATAGTTCGCCCATCAGCAAATTTCAGTTCTATTTAATTTTTCATTTAATTAAGATTCCATTAATTGAATTAAAAAAATAAACATATATGAATGATTTTATAAAAACGTCCTCAAGCATTCAGTAAACTTTCTTTGAGTTGTAAACATGGAAGCTGGATGAGATTGGGTAAGTTAGGCATTAAAAGTTAATCTTACAAATCTATTGCAAAGAAGTATGTGATGAATTTTGTAGAGATATATTACCCAGCTCATGGTGTAATCTGTTTATAGTAGCTTAGCGTATCAATTCTGAATAAACCGCATGCTAAAATAACAGACTCGTTCGTTGAAAGTACAAAGCTCAAGATTTATTAAATTTTAAAAGCCCCGTGAGGTTTTCTTACCTTTATAGGTTGAATTCCTTCATAGAAAAGAGCTACTCTATCCCCCAAATCCCGAAAAACCAGAAAATTTTCCAACAATAGCATGTCTTAATACTAATAGTATAGAAGTTTGACATCGGTAAATATTTTGATCCTTCTTCGCCAGGGACAGCATCGTAATAAACGGAGAAGGTAAATAGGGATGTCGTCCGTTCGTCGACACACAAATTTCTTGGGTTTTCATGGCAGCCAAAATACACTGGAAAACGCGAAAACAAGCCAAACAGTGACGACGGCGGCAAGGAAAAAAAAATAAATGTAATATCTCCCCGGTTGGCGGTCGTAAATATGTACAGAAGCTGAGATTCATATTTTTGGGGGCAATAAAGAGTATGTTTGCGTAGCCGCAATAGCAACAAGCGCAATTTCTCGAAATTGAGTTTCTTACCTAACCGACGAGACTTTGGCCGACGACGAAGACGGCAGGGGGCGCTAGCATCGCTTTGTGCTCGGCCACAGCGGGGATTCCCCCGATTTAAGGTCTCTGCCCTGTTCGGAAAACCTAAGGACCCAACCGCTTTTAGGTCGTTTCTCAAATTCGCTTATTCTTTTCGAGTGATTAGTTCCGATTGAAATGACATCCTCTTTCTTGGGAACTTTTCAATTATTCATCGGTTCTAAAGGATGCCCTGTTTGAATAGAGTTGGGACCGAGGCCCTATCTGGCTGCATCGCCCCAAAAAAAAAAAAAAAAAGAAAGCCTGATTCAATCGAGGAAATTCATTTCCAATGCCGGGAAAATTTCCCGGGGAGATACTTTGTCGGGAGTTTAATGTGAGCAATATGAAAGTTGCTTTACCGTCACCGTCATTCCCGAAGTCCTAGACCGAGTCCGGGTTTTAGCTGGAAATCCGGGAAGAAAAGGCGAAATAAAAAAAAAAAATAAAATCGATTATCCCCCCGGACTGCAGCTCCATCTGCCTCAGATCCGCCGATGAATAGTCAGTTTGATTCATTCAAGGAACGGCTGCGGAAATGCTAATTAGCCGATCTGGATAAAAGTTTCCTCGAATTGAGTTGCCGCTGGTCAGACAGTACGGCAAAAGGGGCCCTTTAGGCCCCCCGAAGAGCGCCATTTTTCGTTCGGAGATTTTCTTCCAGCGCAGTTCGGTGAAAAGGGTATTCGGCTAGAACTCTTTTTATGGCTTACAGGGACCTCCAGGAAGATTACATTTTTTTATCTTCTTATTCTTCTTCTTTTTGCAACTTCCCAAGACCCAGAGTGGGAGCAGTTCATGTAATGGGGCCGAACACAATTCAAGATCTTGAAGTGAATGGGCCCCACCGAACGGAGATTGGTATGCAAAGGAAGACTCCTTCTTGTTCGGTAATGACCTCTTGTTAGCTTGTTCGGCGTTAATTAAAGGAGTGCAAGTGGATTATCGCCCGACTTTATCCTTTTGAAAACAATTGAGGTGGAGGGTGGGTCCTGGGTGCATCTCAGAGTGCACTAATCAAGCAGGAGGCGAAAGGGATTAGCTTTAGAAGTTCAGAGTAGCTTCACCAGGATGTGCCTTTTCACAGAGATGAAAAATAAAAAATTTTGGACAAGTTCTATTTTCGACTGAATTGCATTATCCTTTACTAAGCCTTTTCTTTGTTCTAGCTTTAAGCCTTTGGAAGAATTTATTTCAGTGCTTTAGACTTCCTGAAATTTATACACCATGCATCAAAGTCTTGTCGATAATTTGCGAAAAAAGTTCGAGCCAATCTGCAAAGATCCAAAATGTTACGATTAGGTACTCTTTGAAATAATTCATTTCAATTCCCATATAACCCAATATAAATTTAGGCGCACTCAAAGAAAAAGAGCAGCAAAATTAACTATTTTTTCAGCCAACTAATTAAATTAGTTGATAGATCTAAAACAGAGAGAAACACATTTACAAAATAAGTTAGTTTCTCAACTGTTAAAATAACTAATTCAAGTAATTGACTGATAATCAACAAAAGATTAGTTAGTATTGCTATTTTTTTTCAGTACGTTTTACAATAAACCAAGTTTAACTTAAACAATTGCTTCAAAATATTTAATTTAATTATATTCAAGTTTAAAGCATGTTATGTATTTTAAATGTTTATGAGCGTTTTGTATTAACTCATACTAGGAATTTAAAATAAATAAGTTAAGAACATTTTTAAAACTCTTAAAGGGTCATTCTCATGCACAATTTTGAATAGAAACATTTTTTTTCATTCATTTCAAAATTATGATTCTTGAAGAAAGTGTTGTTAAAATTTTATTCATAAGTTCCTAGCATTTTAGACTTTTATAAGTCAAACGATTGTGCGTTGCAGTTGTGTTTCGGGTCTGCAGCGGGCGCGCTTCGGGTCTGTTGCGGACGCGTTTCGGGCCCGCTAAGGGCGAACTTTAAGAAATGCCGGCTTGTTGCTGGTGCGATGCGGGCGTCATATAGGCATGACTGTTCGACAACCGTGCCTGTTACGGGCTTAAAAATGGAAAATGTTTGGCTGTACATGGGCGTGTTTGGGGCATGCTAAAGAATTCGATATTTTTTTTACTCGGAAAATTTTCCATTTACTGTGTGAATCGTACCGGAAAAGTATCGAAGCAAAATGCTAAAGGTATCTAAAGAATAAAATCTGATTTCTCGAGTAGCTAGGAAAATGACTGCATCACGTATATGTATACTTATGTATAGTATCAAAAACAACCTTTTAAAGGTTTTAATAAAGTGCTCCTCTTCAAATTCCAGTTCCTTGCTAATTAAAGTATCATATTTATATCAAGATATTGTAAGTTGTATTATCTAAAGCTACAAAATGATCTAGTTAACCTGAAGGTGTCTTGTTATTCCTCCTCATCTTGCTTGTTCTACTTTTTAATAAATATGTAGGCTATTTTGAAAATTATAACAAGCGAAGGGCTAAGCTTTTGCAGCGCCAGCAGTGCCCAAAGCAGAAATCGTATCAGTTTTTGAGTGCAGGATTTTTCCTTCCGCAATTTAATATCTGTAGGGTGGAAAATAGCCAGGCTGCTGTTGATGCGAAAACAGAATTTTTCCCTTCCCATCGGCACACTTCCTCCATGGTTCGGAGCGGTCCATTTCTTTGGTCTTTCGGTTGGAGATTGTGTTTTTCAGGAGCACGCCTCCGCGCCGACACCTCCCCTAGACGGGGCTATCTTCTGCTGTTGATTCTGCTCTAGCGGCTAAATAGCTCCAGTTCCAACACTTTTGTAAACAAAAACCTCTCCAGACCCGGAGCACACGAACCGCAGGGTTCACATCTGTTTCCGGACATTTCGAAAGGATGCTGAAAGTCGTTCCCTTTTTCTCCTGCTCCTGTTACCCGTCTCTGGATGATCCCTAGGGGTAAAAAAAAATTTAAACAAATCCTGACCAGGGCAACATTAGGAAGCAGCGAAATGTAACAGCAACTGAAAATCTGCCAGAGGGGTTTCGGAGGGCTCCAGAAAACTCCAGGGAAACACGATTTCACCCAGTTTCCAGGCATTGCACAATCCCGAAACCTTCGCCCCACTGCAACCAGTGTGGGAGGGAAGTTCCCGAGGGATTGAGGCGCCTCTGCAGTGTTAGAAAAATTGTTTTGCAGCCCCCTTGAGTTTGTTTAACAGGCGAAATGAAATTTTCGCAAAGCAATGCGATTGGGGCGGCTACAAAAGATGCCTCTGCTTAGGGTACAAAACCCAGGGGATTTGCTAGCGATGAAATCGCTTATCGAAACTCCCGAAACTGTGCCAAAACTTAAAAATCTGTTCCCTTTTTCATCTCGACATTTTGACCGTATTTCTTTGCTGACAAATTAAGAAAAATTTTCGATAAATTATAATTTTCCTGTCACGAGGAAACTAGTCACAACTTCCGCGGAGCCCCACAAGTTGGATATGCCCTGCAAAGGACCACCCCATTCCCGGGGATGACGGAGGGAGGACACCCGGCCGACACAGATTATCTTGTCCTGTCAGGAGTTTCAAAGAGTTTTCTTAACTGCGGGCGGTTGCTCTAACTTTATCGCGGAAAAACTTCTGGATTTCTCCCGCACCAAGAGTCTTCCTCCTCAAGAAACACGAACGCGATTTCTTAGCTGGAGGACAGCCGCAACCACGACGAAGACGACGACGAAAACGACGTCGGCGGCGACAGGAAGAAGTTGTGTGTTACAGCGACGACCCAAATATTTTGATAAAGGCAGTAATTGAGTTTTGCGCCCGCCTTTGAGAAGACAATTATTCAGGGCCAGCAGAAATTGCCCGATTTATCACATGGCTCAGGACAAACAGGCAATCTTTTATCTTGCAGCTTTTAACGCTTCTGCGAATTTTCGCTTTCCGGATTTTGAAAATATTGAGAGATTCATCTACCTTCTAGACCTAAGATGTTTCCATAGTACAACAGAAGAGTTAAGAAAAAATCATTCGCGTTTATTTATTTTAAAAAGATTAAAATATTGTGAGCCTCCTTATTTTTCGTAAAAAAAACCTTCACATAGATAAATTGCAATAAAAGTATGGCATTTAGAGCTTTAAAAGAAATAGTATATGTATATGTTCTATACACTGTTTATTTGGATAGTAAACGAAAAAAATATATGTATTTTTTAAGAAAAACGATTATTTAAAAGAGGACATCGACCATATTCGATTTGGTATTTTACACTTCAAACTTTTTCATTTGATTCCCGTTGATTCAAGGGGTTTGTAAAGAAAAAGGAGCTCCGCTTTCTTGGAGGTGTCCGCCATATTGGATTTAGAAAGTTGTTACATATACTATATAGCATTGTCTCGGAATTTACACAAATGTATAAAATTCCAGTCTTTTCGGATAACAGGAAAATGGTTGCTTTAAAAAACCAGTAAATTTTCAACATATACCTACATACATACTAAATAAAAAAATAAGTTCTTAATTTTAAAAATATTTTTAAAAGCAAGCTTTTATCGTATCCTATTCGTCGAACCCTTTCACTTGATACCCATATTAAGGACGTTGTGAAGAAAAAGGTAAGAATAGCTTCACGTAGCTTACAATTTTCTACTCATCGAATACTTTCTTTTGAGTTGTGAATAAAAAGGTAATCCCCACCGTCTTGGGCCGTCCGCCATATTGGATTTAGAACGGTACTAAATATACTGTGTTGTCATCGGGTGACATATGTTTTCCGATAATGGGAACTGGGTCAAAATTGAATTGCAATACATCTGAAGTTAAATTAAAGCTTTAAAAACGTTTTCTGCGAATGTAGGTGTTTAAAAGAAACAGTGCAGCATATTTGTTTTGCAATTTTTTGAAAATTTCGTAATTGCAAATGGTTTGTTTTTTTGTGCAGTAAAGGAAAATTATGTATACCTATGTATGGAAAAATTTAAAATAATTAACATAATTAAAAATACATAAACATCAATTTAATTTTACGGTTTATAATCATAAATTGCGAAATATGTACTTATATCACTTTATGCCTTCCGAAAACTTTTTCCATATTTTGTTTGCTTTAAAGCGGTGAATTGATTTGCGGAAACAGGAAACAAAGTTAAAAGTCAATTTCACCTACGCGCTGCTCTTCTTTTATTTTTCATATACATAAATATTAATCAGCTAAAGGTTTTTCACTGTAAACATGGTTTGCATAAAAAAAATATGTTTTCACTCGCTATGAAGCGAAGAGCATGAGTTTATTAATTTTAATGCAAAAGAATTGGAGAATGTTTGAACCTTTTTAGCATAGCAATTTTCCTCGACCACATGATAATTTTTGTTGAATATTAAATGCGACGAAATTCTGATTTGGTGCTGATGAAGCTACAAAAATCCCGTTTTTTCCATGATTTTCCACTGAAATTCCAGTGTTTTATATTTGATTTTGGAGGAAGCTCGGTTATTATAGTACCTACAAAAAGACTATATTTTTCCCACGATTGGTAATTAAAGCGCCAAAAATATCTGCGGTCATGGGATACTTCGGTAATTAAAACAAAAAGGGAAAACAAGTCAGTGAAAGAATTGGTTGTAAACAAATAAAAATGTAGCGACAATGAAAAATCTCAAATGTTCACTTCCAATCAAGTATGTTGGTTTTTCCAATTTTATATCCGCCCACAGCCGTTCATTAAATTTTATTAAAGACTAAATTAAATCTGATCATCCGTCAACTAATATCGCCCGCAGGCAAGCATCCCAGAAATTCTGTTTCAATTTTAAAACATGAGGAAAAATCTTTTCCCCATTTTTTTTTTTTTTGAGTTTTCCTGCAACTCGTTGTGGACTCGTAAATATTTAAATGAGCCATCGTGGAGTAAGGGCCTGGCCTGCAGCAGGACTAGGAACAGGATCAGGATCAGGACTGCACAATGGCTCAGAAAGAAGGCGTATTGTCTACAGGTTATTCTTGTATCTTCCTGTTTTCTTTGATAGGAAAGAAAAGCTATTTTTATTTGTTCCCTCGAACGCGACTCAATTTCCCTCAACCCTTTCGTTACAACCGTTGGCTCCCTATCCCTTAATAAGAAAGTTTACATCGAGTAGGTACAGCCGTGGCAAACTTCTTCTGTTCCGCAGAAGGAAAAATGAATTTTACTCGACTTTCTTGCTAGGTATGTTTTTCTTCATACTTTTTTTATTTTTATGTACAGTTTAACAAGCGCTGGCAACAGTTTTCTTTTGTAGTGTGCAAAAGTTTTCAATTGAAAATTTTTCTCAAAATTTTTGTTGGCTGAGCAGAATATTAAAAATCTATATGTTGGTAAAAGGGTATCCACCCCCACTGCAAAGAATTGCCTTGGAAAGGTTATGGAAAAACGTCTGCGAAATTTTTCAGAATATTAATTGTTTTTGGCCGTGGCCAATCTAAACAATTCACAACCTTTATGGAGTGCAATTTAAATGTGGCACGGGTTCACCTGCGGTTTTCAGGTGTAAATTGTGGACACGTTGCATTGTATACATATTAACTTCCCATGGTAAAACGTGTAGCAGAGAAAAGCTTACTCTATTAGTGTTTCTTTATTTAAATTATTTTTATCAAACCTTTTCGATCCCAATTAAATGTGCAAAAACATTCAATTATATATATTTACATATATTATGTTATCAATAGGTAGCCTAAGTAGTGAATTGAATTGAAATCTAATAGGATTTCGAAAATATTGTTTAAAACTTTTACTCTTTCTGTCGCACTTAAGTTTAAAATCCCAGAAATAATAACCGGGAAGTAAAGTGTGATTTTTTTTAAAGTATATCTATTGCACCAAAACTACATATTTTATATAAGAATACTTTTTTATGTTTTTAAATTCAAAAACTTCATTGAAGTTAATTCGAACATTTTTTTTCTATTTTTTAGGAGTTCTGTTTCAGCTTGTTATTTAGTGCTGAAGTTACATACAAATTTTTGGCTTAAAAATTTCATATAGGTACGTAGTCGTCAAGGATCCCAACTAAAATTATAAATTAATATTTGTGATCGCCATATTTTGGTAATATACTTAGATTCAGAATCAACAGCCCTTAAAATTCCTTTATATCGATTTTCATGGAAATTGGTTGAAATTGGCAATTGGTGCCTCTCACTTTGAAATTTACCATATTATCCATGTTTCATGAAATAACGAATTTCGAAAAAAGTTTTAAAAGTAAGTTTTTTTTTTTGAAAATATCAAAAAGTTATTCAGTTAAAAACTGAACTTCTACCACATTGTAAAAATAAACTCTGATAATTAAGTAATCAATTTTTAATAACTGAAATTTTAGTGACATCAACTGGATAATCTTATAATAGGTTTTTCTAGTCACCCACAATAATTAACAATTTTAATTTCAAAGCTTTCCACCTTACTACTTTTATTTTATACATTACATTAAAAAGGTAAGTCAATAATAGGATAAGTAAAAAATCAGACTTTGTTTTACTTAAATATCAATACTTAACTCATTTCCTATTTGTAAAAAAAGTGGTAGGGGTCCTTTTAAAATCGAGTCAAGATCAGTATAATTTTTTTACGAGATGAATAGTCAGACTTGAACGACAACATTTTTGGTACACATAAAATAAAAGAATTTCTTTCTTGTGAGAAAACGACAGCTATATAGTTTGTTTTGGATGTTGGATATTAGGACACACTGTATAAATGCAAAAAATAATATAATTAGAATTCTAGTGATATTTTACTAGATTTTGATTTGATTTTTGAGGAAACCAACTCTAATTAAGATTCATTGCATTCTATCAAGACAAAATTAAGAGTGTACATAGAGATATTTAGCTATAGTATGTAAATAAATTATACATTAAAAGTATTTGTCTGAATATTGATCTTGAGTGTTACTATACAAAATTACAAACTACAACTCCGAAGTAATTTCCGAACAATTGCTCGAGAAATAAGAAAAAAACATTGATTTTCTCAAGGAGAGCCTGTCGCGCCCATAAAAAGGCGATTAATTGAATTCCTTGAGTTCGGGTGCATTCTCAAGGAAGAAAGGAGTGGAACAAAGGCGCCCTCAAGAGCAACAATTTTATTTAGCTAATTGAAGCCATTTCCACCCAGCCATTCCCGAGGTACACCCTGTAATCTTTGCGTGCGGAGTCCCAGCGCTCCTTGGGCGGGGCAGGTGCAGGTGCAGGGCCGCAGAACGTGCCCTTGGGGAGTCAATTAAAATGCAGCAAAGTCGAGCAAGGCGACGAGAAAATGCACCCGACAGCGCGACCTCTTTTACAGTGTTATGAAATTAAGTTTCCTCAAGATTTAGTTAAAGGGTGCAACGGCAACAGGTGGGGCCCGGAGGTGGAATCACTCACTTCACTCAGGTGCGCTGGCCGCTGTGGCGCCACAAAATTCAGGCGATTGTTTCCCAGTTGCCCGAACGCCCGCAACCCACAACATTGGCTGCGGTTGGACGCGGGGCGGGGGCGGAAGAGGCGCTCCGAAGCGATGCATCAGATCGATTTCTTGCGCCCTGTCCCACCGGAAATTAAGGTGGTTTCTATCAATAAATTACGTCTAGATAAGGCCGGGTCTCCTGGCGGTGGTGGTCCTTGTGTTTTTCGAATCTAACTGGGACAATTGAATTTTGGGCGAACTTAATTAAAGGGAAGCAGAAATTAAGTCGAAGGTTTTATCAATTGCTTCCGGGCATTGATTAGGACTATTTTTGGATCGGCTGGAAGCCAACTCCTCTAGAAGAATCATTAGTTCGGGGAACTGTCGGCAAAAAGTGTGTGTGGATTTCAATCGGTTCAGCAGACTCACCTGAGCTGAAAGAGGATTTATTGGATGCACCAGGTGATTTCGAGGTCTTTTTCGTTGCAGAATTTATCATCAGAGAATGATGGCCTAGAAAATACATGTGTTTAAAGAGAAAAAACAACGTTTCCATTTGAGATTATGATGCTTGCTGAGTTTAGTTTACTTATGCTTATAAGTTTTCTTTTTTCTAAATTAAACTAGTTATTATTTTCAATCTGAATTAAACTAAGTAGCCTGTTTACACTATATCTTAAAAAAAAAAAGATAATTAAAACATTTTCTCCAATTGAAGAAAATAATAAAATAATAAAATAATTTGTTTAAAGATTTAGATTAAAGATCCAAAGGAGTCAAAAAGAGAAAACATCTCAAAGTTTGGAGATATTTGAAGATAATCCTTGTGTGTTCCCCGATTTTTACTGTATGTATAATTTTATTGAACATTGAAAATTTTGTGCTGTCAATGGAAGGAAATTGTGCTTGCAAACCGTTTTTATATTATAGTTTGAAAATGCTGGGATGTGAAATAAACATATTGCACGAATCAGTTCGCACCTTTTAGTTGATATTTTGGATGTGAAACGCGTCGCATCGCAAGCATGTTGCTAAAGACATGTTTGAACGAACTAATTCGAACTCGGAACTCTACATTTATGCAAGCATCATAGCGAGTGACGGACATTTGGCTGGCTTTTTTTCCCTTTTCCAAACTCAAATTAACATTTCATAGAACCCATTTCGAGTCTATAGAACCGATAAAACAAAAATCACCGAAGGAGTTGAAATCCGCCACGAAATATAGCGTTTAAAAAATGTTTTGAAGACTAGGTTGTTCGTTGGCAAAAATGTACCTATTGCTTCGAATGGATTCTGTTTTGAAGGAAACAACTAAATTTTAGATTATTGGTTAATTGAACATAGATATTGTGTATTTTGACAAATTCCGGATACTTTTTTGAATGCATATATGTTCATTAAATTGGCACTTTAGGATATTCGGAGTTGCTGATTTCATACAGACGGCGATTTTTAACAAAATCAGTTCTTGGGGGTTTTTGGAAACCCTGGTTATAAGCTATGGCAGAATTCATAAAGAAAATTGTTGTGTAATTGAGACTAATTAGTGATTAAACTGTTTATAAGCTTTAACGTTAGAATAAGAATGTTTATGTTGTTATGAAAAAATAACTTTTGTTTTTCATGAAAAACACTTTGTTTTGTTATAAAGCTGTGTTAATATTATGAATTTTTGTTATTGGAATATAAGTATATAAACTTTTGAATTTCATTAAATCAAATATTGTTATTATTTTATTAAACCTTATTAAAATTAAATGCTGTCCCTTTTTACCCCTACTATGGGTCAAAAAGGGACAGGGTCTAGAAAAATTGTAAAATGAATTATTTCTAATGTGATAATTGAACTAAAAATTTAGTTAAACATGGTCAGATAACCGTGTTTCTGATTAGTGTTTTTCATTTTGATGTAGTAGGTTCGGTTTTTACAGTATAATTCGAAATTCTCAAATTGGACTTTTTAGCCCCGCTCTACCCTACATACAACTTAACTTTCAGACTCTAAAAAACCGAAATGCCGGTGTTACATATAGACTAGACAAACGGTGGTCCAGGATTTTCCATCCAAACCGCATTTTGATTATATTTAACCACAAGTCCTGGCGGCGGTGGCAATTGTGTTGGCCTACCATGTCAACAAAGTGGCTGGCCACTGGTAATCGCCGGCCATATTGTAAAACTGACTTTTAACGGCATGAATTAGCGTCCGTCGATAAATTCATAATATCCCAGGCCCATTCGAAATAGGCGGGAATCTGTACTGCGATCATCGCTTATTAATTCGGTAAACATGCTCCGAACGTGGCCACTGTTCGCTGCAAATGAATGCAAATTCAGCGGGCAACGGCTTCGTGCATAAATCCCGCGATGCGTATTTATGCTAATTCCCAGGGGTTCCAGTGCCCGGAAATTAATGGGGGGCGCTAGGCTACCCCTCTACTATAGGACCGGGGTGCCTTTTTTGATATTTTTATTAAAAAATTCTCATAATGCTCCTGGCGTGGTGGTAATGACCGTGCTCATTAGTGCTAACGTTCACCCCTCTCCCCTTAAGCTGAGGTTCACCGAGGGTGGCGTAAAATTTTTCAAATGTTTATGAAGCTCTATGAAGAGAAATTGCCGCGATTTAAATCATAACAAATGAGGGGCGACGAGCACGAATGCTTTTAAAATGAATGTCAGCATAAAAAAATTGTATATTCGGCGAAAATTTCGACCGGTGCACGGAAAATAAAAGCCGTCCTTTTGGACAGTAATCGTGGCATACGAGCGTACGAGGCAGCCGTTTTCATTTTTTTAGCGCTTGGCCAATTGTTCCCGGCTGGGTTTTTTACCCGCCCGCAATTTGACCAGGAATATCAGAATTTTGTGATGATCACAAAAATTTTTTTTCATGCAGTAAACATTAACTGCAGTAAATTACAAAGTTGCAAAGTGCATTTTAACGATGGTCAGAACTGACAGAATGCGTGAAAGAATAAATTTTTTATATTGAGCTAGGATAGTGTTTCTGAATTTTTATGTAAATATAGAAGCATTTCAAGTAGTTTTAGATTATTGAACTAGAAATAACTCTTTTTTTTTATAAACCTTAATGTTATATGCTGCAGCGCAGTCTAATGGCTGAAAAGTTGTTGTTTTCTATTTTAGTTTCAACTTGGCAGCTCTGCAATTTTTGTAGTAGCTTTAAAATTTCTAAAAGCAAAATTTGAAGCAAAGGTCGACGCAAAAAGGTCGCTGCATTCATTGTGTGAGCTAAAGCGCAAATTCCATAAGGACGTATGAGAATTTGGTAATAGAAAATTCAAAGTCAAAGCTACTGCACTGATTGTAGTTAGGCCTTTATTCATAAAATTGAATTAAGGTTTTGATTACAAGAAGAAATATTTTTTGTAAACATAAATCTAAATCCAATCTATTATCTAAAAGCACAGTTTTTCGAGTATAAGTCTGCGTACATATATAAAGTTATGGAATTTATTTAAATTCTACTCGAAATTCTCAATATATTGAATTAATAAATTATTTCTCTAAACTTGGTGAAAATAAGGTTTGTTGTACCTACTTTTTATTTAAATTTGTTGAACTTTGTGTAAGTATTTTTAAAAACGTTTCGTTTCAGAGTCATAACCGAACTTGTGTTTTTTATGTATTTAATTTTATTAGAACGGCTATAACTATTTTATAGGAATTATCTTGGTTGTATAATACCTTCTATCGGTTTTTGTATGTAGGTTTACATATAATTAAATATGGAATTTTCAAATTTGGTTTAGAAAACTCCTAATTTCTAAATACAGTAAATTTAGAATTAGATTTAGAAAAACTGTTCTCTTGATTAAAGACTTAAGTAATTGTAAGACAAACAGATTAAGTTCTGTTTTAAGAAATTTTCGTAGCTTAAGCATCTAAAGACTTTTCATAGTTTCTATAATGCGAGTTAAGCTAATTATGTTGAAAAGTTCAACATTCTAACTCATGGACACCAGCTTTCTTATTCTTGTCCAATGTCTGAGCTAGATATCGTTGAAAGAAATTTTAGATTAAATCCCTGGTAATCTCTGGGAATTGAGCCAATACCGAATAGATGCCATTCTAATGTCGTCTTCGTTGCTCATGATCTGATTGTATCACCGAGCAGCAAAAATTGGTTTTTGAGCCCTCGTCCGCATTAGAGGAGCATCCGAAGGATCTAAAGGAGTCGAGCAGCAGCGCAGCGGGACACGGCAGTCGTTGACATAAGAAATGTTCCTTATCCGAGGGAAGCACTTCAAATTAACTGCCCTTATCCCCTAATCTGGCCACTACATTCACCCTTTTAGTACATTTCTGGGGACGACACCACTAAGTCCTCCAGACGAGCAAAAACCGCCACCCGAAAATCGTCTCGAATGGCACCAATCTGATCGCCGGGATTTGTCATGAGCGATGGGGACGTGTTCGAGCTGGCGTTGGCTAAATTGGAGATTGGGGGTGCTCCGTGGGGCCCCCCGAAAGGCGATTCAATTAAGTGATTCTTTCATCCCTTTTTCTTTTTTTTTCCTTGTATAGGAGCTCATATTGGCGGCATCCAAGTCCCAGGACCAGTCCCAGCCTCAGGCTTTGGGTCCCGATTCCCGACATTCTGCAGGTGGTTGCAGAGTGTTTTCAGGGATTTACCTTAGTCCTACTAAACGGCTTCCCATTTTTATTCCCTCAGGATTCAGGAAATGGTCACTGTTTGCGTACGTGGGTGTAGGAATTAGGATCACTGTAAAGGGACATGTAAGGAATCTTTAAAAGAAAAATTAACCAAAATGAAAGATGTACATACAAAACTTTCTTTTCCAACTACGAGTAGAATGCAACTAGAGTTAAATTACCAGTAAGTTATCTAGTAAAAATTAAAATATACTAGAAATCTATTCAATTCACATATTTTAACTATAGAATTCTATTTAAATAAATATACTAGAATTGCAGATATAAACGGTAGAATTTTATTGTCTTTGTTTTAACTACAATTCTATTACTATTTCTCTTCTATAACTCGACTTATATCTAAATTCATTGGATTTCTAAACGTAACCGCCAGAATTTTCTGCATAGTAATAAATGTAAATATCTAAATAGACATTTAACAAAAAAATTAAACCGCCGAAAAAACTGAGAAGCAAAATATAATAAACCTTTTTATTTAACCTAAATAACTAAGTTCTTAAACTAATGTAAGTATACCTAAGTAATTTTGAGTGCCGACCACTCCCGCCGTTAAAAGATTAAAAGCCTTAAATCTTCCAGAATCAGGTGATAAATGCATGGGACTTTAAATTATCCAACTCATCAGTTTGCCTTTTCTGGTAAATAAATTTTAAAGAACAATCACCCTAGAGTATGCATTTTAACTGGAGCGTCCTACCATCATCGGTTTTTATGAAGCGGGAGTTCCCCAATGTTTCATAAATTGCGCGCAAAGGATTCTCTTTAGTAATTTCGTTCGTTTCGCACCGATGCTGTTGGCATTAATTAAGTCCAACGGCCATAAAGGGAATCTGTTTCTCTAGGTGGCTCTGAATTATGGAGGACTCCGTCGCAGCCTTCGCCGTCGCCGTCTTTAGCCCAGCCCTACTGGAAGGCTTCTGGATGAGCTCCAGAAGGTGGAAACGTAAAAAATTCAAGTAACGAAAAAAAGTCATCGCCGACAGCCGCCGTTAAATCATCACATAGCAACCAGAAAAGAAAACTCTTTAACTCTTTTTTACCGTCTTTGAATCGTGGCAAGTTGAAGATATGTACTTCTCCAAGAAAATTTTGCGTGGGTCATAATTTTAAGGGCTGGCGATGATTGCGAAGGTGTTTTATTTTTTTGGATGTCGAAAACCTCATTTACATTAAGTTTTGTTTTGAAACGGAAAATTTTTCATTTTATCTCCCACGCAATGCAGTCACTTAAGACACAAAGTTTAGCGCAAACGACCTTATTGTAGGACGAGAATAATTGAGTTTTATAAATTATTAATTATTAATTTTTAATATGATCGGCACTATTCATGCAAAGAGTCTAGACCACACTCTGTAAATCTTTTCATATATGTACGAGTATATACATTTATCAAATAGAGAGGTGAAATTCAAGAATTTTGATGGATTTTAAGCTGAAGATGTCCAATGTCTTAGTAGCTAATTTAAGAACCCTACGTTATTTTTGAGCCCATGTCAAAACTATCCAGTTTGCTCCTTAAATTCATCGTTCAAACCTTTGAATAGGAAAAACGAAATTAACATATCCGAAATTTAATGATATTTTTATTCAAACGTATGGCACGGCACCTAAATATGATAACTAAAAAAATATACTTGTTACTATTGGAATCGGAACCATTTACAAGGATAATCTGATTCTTCAAACTAAAAATCCGTATGAGTAATTTGTGTCATTATTATTACGTTGCAAACGTTGGAAGTAAAATTCTAAATCTTTGCAACGTGTTCTATTTATTTATTTTTTATTTTTATCATACCTAAACTTTCTCCTAATTAGAACTATACAGTTCCATAGTAGAATCTGGTCGGAGCTGTATGTACATTGTATGTCAAAAATCGGTGTTGTGAGATATTCAGGGTCAAAGATCGCAAAACTCATTTTTTATGTGTGAAAATCTTGCTACCTATTGATCGGAAACCGAAAGAAAAAGCTGTAGATCATAAAATTGTCTAAAAAACATGTTATGCAGGTTTTTTTTTTTGTAGAACCACCGTAATAAATTTATAACGTGTTTAGCGTATATTATAAATATATATATCGAAACAAGTTTGTGTGAGTGTTTGGTACGAATGGATACCTTCAACCGTTCAATCGATCATCCCGAACTCTTTACCACGTATTATTGAAACTAAAAGGAGTGCACTGACATATGTATATACTACTTTTTTATGTCTGTCATGTTTGTCTGTTTGGACTAATCTTTGAAACAGCTGAACAAATTTCGATGAAACTTTACAGACAAGAAGAGGACGTTGCCTGGATTAACATACATAGGTTACGTTTTTGTGCCTACCTATCTGCCTGTCCGGATTAATTTTTGAAACGGCTGAACCATTTCAGGAGTGACAGACTAACTTTTTGAATTGTTTAGTATTGTTAAAATTTAGGAAATTTTGAACGCTAGTGATATGTTAATTGATACGTAAAAAACACTTATCCGATTGAGAAGAAATTTTACGAGCATGTTGCGCATAACTTCCTGATGAATGACATATGTAGGTAAAATCGATATTGGAGGAGAAGAGGGCGGGGAAATGTTGGTTAGTGATATGTTTATGTTGAGTAATGAAAAAAGTATTTATGCGATTGAGAAAACATATTATGGGCATGGGCGCTTAACCTTCTGAATGACATTTGACAAATTTAAAATCGGCACGTCATATTTGTGTTAAAGTTTAGCTTTATTATAGAAAAAGTTGTGCCCGGGCAACGCCGGGTACGAGTCAACTAGTAATTTATATAATACGTGGTTTGTTTTGTATCTATTTTGATTTTTTAAATTAATCAATTTTTATAAGCAATTTGTACCTATGCAAAACGATTATACAGTAGATTAGATAAATATGTACAAGTGCAGAAATTGAAGTACTCATTATATTGTATTTGAGCATTCGACTACGAATACAAAAGTACTTTGTGGGGTTTGAGTACGATATTCAAGTACTCGTGTTCATCTGAAACCGCCTGAATACTTCATACTCAGTCTCAAATTATCGTGTCTTCTTGATCGGATTTCAATAAACATCCAATTTGCAATTATTCCTGGATCAGCCAGTGGAAAATCCGGGATAACTATTAATTGGGGCAGGAGGCCCGGCTGGCAATTAGCTAGCAGCCGGGGCGCTGTTTGTTGTGTCTGTCCGGGCCGGAGGGGCCGCACCTTGTTAGAACAAGTCTTAAGTTCGTTGCCAGGTGGCATGTGAAGGGCCCCTTTGATGAATCCCCCGGGGCGGTGTAATCAATATTTGCCCGGGTGGGGGGCCAGGTGTCGGGCTGGTCTAGGGCCTGCCAGAGTTAATATTTGCTAGGTGATGACGAGCTGACGAGCAAAAGGAATGCCTTTCTGGCTGTCTGTGCATCAGCCGCTTCGATCTCCACCATCTTGGGTTTGAGGTGGAAATTTGAGATGCGATGATGCTCGTGAGGTCCCTGCCCTGTAACACATCCGTAAATCATCCGAGAACACGCAAGTGACAAGGTCTTGCCAAACATTGTGAATGAGTGCCAGCCAAGATAACTAAATGTGGGGGTGGGCGACGCCGTCGCCGCCACTTGGCAGCACTATGTGGATTTTGAGGCGGTCGATCGACGCTCCATTTACCATTCCCCAAAACTGTTGGAGGGAAATTGATTCGATTGTTATCGAAAGTTGGAGTGCTCTTAGGGCTTCTAGGCGAATGGGTTTTGTACATATTTGCATCCATATTACCGCTAGGGCACACATTTACTCACCTCGCCTTCCAAGGCACCTACTTGCTTCATCGGAAACCGACGACGACGTCCTCGTCGCCGGAACGTCGTCGTTTGGGGCTAGAAGGGATTTATGGGAAGACCCATTTGGGGAGCAGTGCGGGTGCTGCAACATAATTTTCAACCCGAATGTCTGGAGGTGAAGAGCCCTTTGAATGCCTTCTAAAATAACAATATTGCTCTCATTGGCTTATGAAAACTAGAAAATCGTTGAGGTGACAACGATATGCGTAGGTACTAAATCCTTAAACAATCAATTTTGATCCTCTATTTTGCCTTTTATCCATAAATTGGTAAATTGAAGTAAAACTAACAAAAAACAAAATATTATAATCTAGTAATTCACTATCACAAATTGTTTTATCTAATAAGTCTCTAAAGTTTCATGGGCTTCATGTGATGGTAATTTGTACTCTTGGGATTTTTGCAAAAAACTCCTTATTTTCCGAAATATTATTTCAGGTAGAACCTTATATCATATCAAATAATACCGCTATATCGATAAAAAAATTTCTTGGAACGTAGAGCTTAGTAATAGCTTTATTTTATACCTTCAGCAAAGGTCATAAGGACATTTTAACGTTAAATGTAAAATTGTAATTAGCAACTCAACAATTTAAGTTACTCATTGGAATTGAGCGTTTATGTCAAGCGAATGAATGAATGAATGACACTAAAATTAGAGTATCTAGTAGACCTCGAATTTTAAACCAAAATGTTTGCTAAATGACAGTTTATAATGAAATACCACTCTCAGACAAATTTTAATTTTGAGAAATGAATGGTCAAAGTTGACTATATCGAGTTGGATAATGAGTTGTTGAGATTGATTTCGAGGGGCTAATGTCTACAAAAACTAACCAAATATCTTTGATATAGTTGCTATTTAATGGTCAGTGTTAGAATGATAATAATTTTTTGCCAAATGCTCAAAGATCCTTTGATTGTATCTATTTTCCGAGATGCCGAATTAAATTTTTGAAGAGTGAAATTGATTGGCCAATCCAAAAAAGAACAAACAAGGTACATACATATATACTTTTAGAAGTATAAGCACAAAATGGATCCTAATTTGTAAAAATGGTGAGACTATAGCTTTTTAAGTGAACACCCGGCCGTTGACCCAAATTTTGTATTAAGATTCTATATTAAAGTATACCTGAATACCTTTCCCAATTTTTAATTATTTTTAATAAAATGCTTACACAAAATAAGTTTGATGTATACTTAATAACATATTCAAATAAGTGATCTAATAGATAAAAAAACAATTTGGAAAAAAGGAAAGGAAAATAATTAAATTAAAAGAAAATTTTCGATTTCTTCCATTTTTCGTTTTACACGGCAAATGCGTGCTTGTCATCGTCGATAAGTCTAAAAAGTTATTTATTATTTCGTCAATTTTATGAACTTTCTGGATATTTTGTTGAAGGAAAATATGTGTGAATGATTTTTTCTTATAGAGCTGAACAATTTCTAAAGAAATTTTTTTGGGAATCTGCTAAAAATTGGAATAGTTTGAGTGTTTTTAGTCATATAGGGTTTATTCCATTTGGAAAATGTGTCTCTGTAAAGCAAAATTCGTTTAATTCATTTCTGAGGAATGTGTAATTTGTTGGTTAGTTAACTTATCCTTAAGCCCTATACAGATCCGGTTTAATCCTCTTTACGGTCAATAACACCTCAGATGAATTGGCCGTGGTATTGAAATTGACTCCGTTTACGTGTCGAGCGGCCGCCCTGAAGGCTCTAGCTGAAACTAGGACAGAAACTAAAGTAATTACTGCTTATCCCCTGAGTCCCTCAGTCCTCCACCGAAACCCATGGAACCCGCATCTTCTCATATCCTCTTGAGATAGCTCCAGGAGCCGGAGCCGAGATTCCTCTTATCCGCCCGGGTCCTGCTTATCCAATTACCCCTTCAGTCTTGACCACTCCCGCACCCTGCCCTCATACAAATATTATCACAAATTTTGAAAAACTCTTCAATGTGATGCTCGTCATGAACCCGGAAGCGCTCACTTAGCTTAAAACTCCCGGGAAACTCCCAGACAGGAGCACCTCAACGGGGAGAGCCCCTAAAAGCCCCTAATTCAGTGTCTCGTCTCGACTAGTTCAAGTTGGTCGGGGTCAAAATTAACTTTGCATGAGACTCTGTCGGAAAGTTGAAGTTGAACCTTAATAGAGGAAGTTGGAGTCCAGAGTCAATGAGCAAGTTTCACCCTGAGATTATCTGCGGAGCCTTTGGGGTGGTCGAGCCAGGGCCGTACGGGAAAGAATGGCTCCTGGTCTCCCACTTTTCCCGGGATTATCCTCATTCGGGACGGGTGCAAGACGACTCATATGCACTGAAATACTTCGCCCGGAATTACGTACTCAGAACTCTAAAAATTGCCCCCATTATGCAAGTTGCTCGTCCGCACCGCCCTGACACCTTCGCTCCTTTATTACATTTCGCCATATTACAGCCCGGGAAAGTCTCCTGCTGACTCCGTTCAGGAATATTAGGGATCAATTCGAACAATGCGCCATCACGTGGAAAATACCAGAATAATTTTTAGATGGAAAGTAGGTCACATTAGTTATTTGAAGTGAAATTTCTATAGATGCGTATACAGCAGTTTAAAATGGGGGTAAAAATCTTAAAATAAACATTTAAAAAACCCCCGACAAAAAAAAGCTAGCCAAAAGTGAGAAATGAATACTTTTCATATATTTTTAAGGGTATAAAAACATGTGATCGAAAATCAACATATAACTGCCCATTTTCATGGAAATAAGTCTTTCCGGTTCAAAAATTGTAATCACCTTTTACCACATTTCCCTGTCCATCCAACATGAATAAAAGTCGATGATAATATAATATTCCCCTTTTTTAAATAAAAGCTGGTTTTGTTTTTTAAAACATCAAAATTATCCTTACCTCGATTGTTTTCCTCATAAATTTCATATTCATTCGTTCCTGATCATATTTACAATATTTTTAAAATAAACGGCTTATAAGGATATTCAGAATTGCTCATTTATAAAAATAATAACGAAAAAAGTTAAAGTTGAAGTTGAAATTTCTTTTATTAATTAAATTCCCAGTTATTTTATTTGTTGTGTTTTTTTTTTCCTATTAAAAAAGGTAGGAGATTTTGCTGTTAAAGCAAAGATTTGAATTATTCTATAAATTTCAATTCAATTTGAAATTTCCTGTTCCTCTGGATATACAAAGAAACGTATGCAAAACGTATGTGTAATTATAATTAATTAAATTAATTGGTCGATTGCAAAGAAAAGGTTTTGTTTTAAATTAGGATCTGATTTGAGAAAATTGTGTACTTTAATGGAAAATTCATAAAACAATTATTTTATCATAAGTTTGATACATAAATAAATAAGTGTTTTGTTGCTCTGACCTTACGAACGGTCGTATCGGATTTATTTAATAAAATAGGTCCGGAAAAATCGCCCTAAATTTAGGGCTCTTCAAACGGCTCAATTTTGTCGGCATAGGTATTTGGAGGATTGACTTCTCTTGGAGCTCAGAGGCTGGGATTCTGGATCCTCGTTGGTTGGGTACGATTTACATAATTCGATTGAGATGACATTTTCTGGTCGAAGCTTCCCAAATACGCGGGGCGACCTACTTCCAGTTGTCTTCGGAAGAAATTGCCCAAAAATTGAAGTATGCCTCGTTCGGCACTCTTCATTTTATTACACCGAAGAAGAGCAACCTTCCGGCCCATAAATACACTGAACAGTCCGTTGCTGTTTACAATTGTACTCATTGTCTGGATTTTGTAAATTCCTAAAAAAAGTGGATTTTCGCATGCTTTCTCCTTCCATTAAGCCACCACGTCGAATGGTTTGTTGTTATAAGACGCTGTCTTTCGACGACGTCGTCGGAACGCCTGGGTACCCTTGCTAAAGTAAGTATAGTTGGTCCAAAGGGTTTTGCGGGGCCGGGGGGCTGATAACGTTATAAGGGTACCAGAAGACCCCCCGTAAAAGGTTACACACGAAAGGGTTGCCTGTCAGGGAATCGTTTTCGAGTGCTTTATGCCTCTGTGTGTGGGGCTCGACTCGTTCTTGGGAGACTGTTTTAGAAGGGCGACGGATTTACGATTGGATAGAAGGGATCTGCTTCCCTGACAGAGAACAACAGTCAAAAGTCAGCCATGGGACGCATCAATCGCGCCGAGGACCACGTCCTCTTTCGAGTTGAGCTCTGTTCTTATGGCCTTAAGTGGCTTTGGGGATGTTTTTGTCCAACTTTTTGAATGTTTATGAGAGCTCCCCCTGCCTAAACCTCTTCAGTGTGACGGGGGGCTCTGGGCCCTTTGCTCCTCTAAGGGTTTTATCGTTCGGTTTGCATATAAAAATCTCTCTTTTTTTGTGGAGGAAAGACGTGGAGCTCCGTCGATGGCTTCTTTTGCTCTTCCGTTTTGTTGCAATCGAGTTAAGCTCCATTCGAAGCTGTTGTTATGGAAAACAGGAGCTGAGGGACTCATCCTGAAAACCCCGGCAGCGATAAATGAGTGGAACTTGTCGTTTTAGTACAGTGCACTTGGAGTCAATAGCTGCGATTGAGTTTATTCCGAGTAAGTGAGCTCTCTTTTGATTGAGTTTTTAAGGAATACCGCCTTTGGCGACATACATATCACCGACTTGGAAGAAAACCCTCACAAATAAAAATGAGAGTATTAGAAGAAAAGATACATTAAGATAGCATTATTTAGTTTAATTTGCTGAAAAGTGCAAGAATCTATAATACACCTTTCATTTGGTTCACCAATTAAATTAATAATTCCATCTAGTTGTAGGTATATGTAAGTCAGATAAATTATTAGAAAAAAGGGCGAGAAAGGCTCTTCAGAGGAATCCTTATATGTATGTATGTATGTATAAAATTTTCCATCAATACCTCAAAAAATTTACAGAGTGCATGTTTTTATGCGACTGAATTTTATTAAATATTGCCTAGTGATATATCTAATGCACCTGAGTATTTTAATGATCTGTCTTTAAAATCATCACATACAATGAATGTATTAGGAATTAGTGTTTTTAATAAAAAATAAGTTATTTCACCAACACATGCTACTAGGAAAAAGAAAAGTACCTTAGAAGAAAACCCACTCACTGTTTTCGTAATGAATAGTTACTATTCTGCATTTTCTGAAGAAAAACATAAAATAAAGACGTTTTCCAATGATGACCTGAATATTGAAATAAAACAACTTGTAGATTTGCCAAACGTTGATATTCAAAGAAAAGATCTGGAGGATATGCTTCAAAAATATAAACTTTATTTTTCTCTATAAGCTATACTCTGTAGTAAGAAACTATTATATTTATAAAAAAAACATATTTTTTACATTAAATATGAACATTAGGTACTTTAACCCTTTATATCAGGTACTTTGATAGGTTTCCAAAAATAATGAAACACGTTTTTCTAAGATTTTCAAAATTTCAGTAATATGTACAATAAAAAACAGTACAAAAAAGTATTAAAATAGCTATAATAGAGGAGATTATTATATCTATGCAAAACCTACTACATATTTTGCGAAAGTAAACAAATATATGTACTGGATCACACTAAGAATTATTGATTTTTAATTTATTCAATTTTCGCAATTTTTACACAGATATCTGAGCAGAACTTTTACATAGGGTTTTTAAAGCGTGAAAAAATCATATATGTAGGTACTATTAATAAATTGTACGTTGGATTTATTATGAGATATTATTTAAAATACCAGTTTATTATAACTATATTTGTCTTGGTTTTGAGTTAAGTCCTTTTTAAAATCTGTATATTAGTAAATTAAGCTATTTATTTATTTATTTTTTTTTATTGTGGGGTAAGTTCAGGAATATCAGATAGAATTTCGAAATCAAAGTTATTTAAATAAAATTATCTGCAGGACTGTAAATTATAGAGGCCGATCTCGATCTGTATGAGTTAGTATGAGGTCACGTAGTCCCAAATTTTTCGTACATATTAAGCTCGTCAAAGTGCCCTCAAAATGTTTTAGGATGGAACAACCAACCCTCAACCCGAAGTTAAAATGCCCACTAAGGCCTCGGTAAACAAAACCACAATAAGTGGCTACTTAAACTAGTTAACCAAGATGAATAACGAACCGACTGCTCTCCACCGGAAGCCTCTGTGCAACCGTTTTATTAGAGTCCGTGCTCGTTTGAGGGATCTTCCGGAAAAGCGCTGAAGTAATTTAATTAATATATGAAACGCTGGCAGAGTATCGCTCCCCGAGTGACACTTCATGGGGCCCCAAAAAGTCACATGATGACACGGAAACCACAGAGAGCTTCACAAATCAGAGGAGCGCTTGTCTTTGTTAGTCGTCGTCAGTCAGAGCACCTCGTCCAGCCCCCTTCGAGCCCCCTTGGAGCTGTTCGGGCTTGAACAACTTGAGAGGCTTGGGGTTTTCGGGGACCCCAATTCCTATGTTGGGTCCCCCACAGTTGTTACAGGGAAGCGTGCTGATAATTACATCAGGGCTAATTAATGGATGTTTTACGTGATAGAGCACATATGCGGGCCCCTTCCCGGGAGCGGGGTGTTTTCGTGCCGAGACCAATCCCGATGACATGGGGCCTTTGCTCCCCGGTTCCCGGCAGCCCCGATTTTGCCCCTCGAATGGAGAAGGCGCTCCTGTTTACCGATTCAATTTCTTGTTGTGGGATTTTCGGTATTAAAGGAACTTCGTGCTCCGGTGCTCCCCCTGTCACTGCACGTTTAGCACCTCTCCTTGTAATAACGGCGGTGACTTCTTGAAGATGCCTTCTTCTGGGGTTCTGGGGGTTCTGAGGGTCTGGGGGAGCAGCCCCAGTGCCTTTGTTAATGAACTTGAGACGTGATTAAGGCGGAGCCGCTGGCTTTTGTTTGCTGCTCCAGCAGCCATGCCCCATTTCGTTCTCCCCATTGTCGTTTCCCTGGGAATCAGCTTCCTTTTCAGTGACGTTTTCATAAACTTAAAGAGGGTTTCCTCGCCACAAGATAGATTAAGTCAGCCGATGACTCCTGGCGAAATGTACGTATAATATATGTATGTTGCATATGTGATTATGCATATGTATGCTATGCATGTCATCCTGTCGCACATCCCGTCTAATGACGTGGAAGTGTATGCGCTCCGGCAGCAACGCGACGCCGAGGAGCTCAATTTTTGTGGATATCAAAAGGATGCACACGTCGAGCACTCCGCTAGTAATTTATCATCTGAGGCATCACCGCTGACATCAAGTTTCCGGGTTCCATGCACTTCTTTCGGGGAACTCTGGAGATAGAATGGGGCCGGGGGGGCATATCAATTACTGCCAGGAAGTCATCTATAAAGCGATGAAAGGATGGCTTCTATCACATCACATTGTGCGCCAAATTACAGATTTGACAGGCCAAAAATCAAAATTTCCAATATGAATACCATTATTTAAAATACACCGAAAGAAGTATGTAATTGTCAATTTGTCAAAATACGTATATGAATTTTCTATTTTTGTAATCAACAGTGACCGAAGTAGGATTTAACAAATAAAATATTATAAAATAAAAAAAGGTAGGGTTCTTTTTGCACTTTAAGGGTCCTATGAGCCTCTGCATAATTTTGGGGCTCTTTTAAACTCTCCATTAGAATTACCGGACGGTAACAGTAAAAATTCAGGATATTTGATAGATAAATTAGGACGGCAGACTAAAAAATGAAAACAAATTAACCAAACTGACGACCAATTTGAATTAAAGCTAATTCTAATATTAACATAAGAGCCGTTATTTTGAAAAGTGGTATAAGACCATTTTTTTACATGCCATTTGAATAACTTCTCTAATTAAATCTTATCGTGTAGATAGCCCTCATGTAAATTTTTCAAAAAGTGGACTTGTCACTTTAAAAAATAACAACTCATATACTATATGAGCTATTTTTGAAAGTGGTATAAGTCCACTTTTTGAAAGATTCACATAATAATGGACAGAAATTAATGGTTCTGTAGCCTACCTATGACCAGTCTCTTCCCATGTTTTGTCTTGAAAATTTTAAACGAGCGTCAATGTGACGGTCTAAAAGTTTTGGAGCTTACTTCATTTTAGCCCTGCGAATGTATCTTGTTGAAGAGGTCCTTCAGAAGGTCGTTTTCGACACTATTGTTTTAGAAAGTGCAGCTAATTTCGAACAGCTAAGTCTCGAGTTCATTTCGCGAGAAAACTTCTTCTTTCGTCCATTTCTCTTTGATTTCCCATATAACTTGGAATTTTTAAATAAATTACGAACAATACATCGGCTACGGGCAATATTCTTTGAAATTTCACTAGTGATTTTCTTTCCTAAAAGCTAAAATTTTGCCGTTTTCAATACCAAAAAAGCTGCACTTTTTTAGAACTGTCTTATAAATATGAAACGAGCAAAAATTACTAATTTTCAAATATATATAAAAACAAAAGAACTTTAGAATGATTTATAGAGGAACTGTCACACAAACTGTTTCTCTAACTATTGATGTACGATTTGGCACAGTAAATTATTCTTAGGTAGAAATAACTCAAATTTTGATAGTAAAAATTTCTTCTTGAAATTTGGGTCGATTGTGTTAAATCATTTTTTTTTTTTTCTAATTCGTGTTAAATCAAAATCGTGTAAAAGAAGTTCGTTTAACAGGATTGGATGTATATTACTTCCACCAGGAGTTATTTTAAAAAGTAAAAAATAGTGCATGTCTTTATCTTAATTTTACCTGCCAAGACTGTGAAGGTAATGATGGCTCAGACAGACTCCGAGGCATGCATAATTGATGAAAAGCGTCCATGTTTGGGAATAGAGCTCCCCAGTAGGTCGAAGTGTAAGGAAGCTAACTTCGAGCTAAACCTGAACCTTTAACTCTTGTTAGCCATTCATCACATGCATTCCTGCATCGAAATTAGGAAATTCATCGCTTGACGTAGAAAAATGGTTGAAGTCACTCTGGGACCCCTCTGCTGCGTCTATCTGGATGCATTCCCATAAATCGTTGGCTGTAGTTCAATTTCAACTAAAATCCGAAAAGCCCTCTTGTCCCTAGGGAAGGGGAAGTGGGGTTTCAATAGGGCACCTTTAGTTTACCCCTTTTCAGAGGGAAGGGATGTGCAGTGTACATTCATTGAGCGTAGCCGGGTATGGTGCCCGGGAGAGGTGTTCAATTCCAGCGTCTGGCACAACAAATCGCTTGCCATAAATTAATAAAATACGCCTTCTGTCCCACCACCGTAACCCTCTCCATGAAAACCATTCGTAAAATCCTGGGGCAACCCTCAGCCACCGCCCGAACTGAATGTAAACAATTTGAATAAATTTTCAAACTGAGATTTTCTGGTCTATGGTAGCAAGTCCTAAATTATTGCCCCTTTCCAGCCCCGCACAACATACAGGAAATATACTGGAGGCCGCCCAGCCCCAAAGGGGGCACCCGTCGAGGAAGCGCATTTTCTTCGTACCATGAGACAGGGGCCTTAGGCATGTGGCTTCTGAGGGCGGATGATTGTGGTCACAACAGACCGAGCAGACTCTGCTGACCATCCATGAATCCTGTGCGGCTTCATCAACATGAAGATTCCCAGATTTTGGGACATTGTCCATGTTCATGATGACCACAATCAAGGAGTGCGATTTGTACATGTGTTCCTGCGGTCTAATTGAATACGAAACTGTCCAGTCACTGGCAGAATGCTCACGTGCGGGTTTGGGGCCACCGTTAATATTTCCTAGCTATGCTTCATCCCCCCAACCCCCAACCCTTTTTGGAGAACATAGAACATAATACCGCATAAATTGTTGCACTCATGAACTTGTACGGATGAGGTTCTGGCATGTGATCAAACCCTTTGGGTATGACTGACTTAAGGTTAGTTCAAATCTCCCGAATGAGGAAGTTAATGGACATTTTACGAATTCAATTTTAAGGGTAATTTGTGTTTAAGGTTAGCTAACGTTATACCAGAGGATAAGCTTAGCTGGTAAACCCATGATTACATTATGCACACATAAATGAAGACTATGAATAACACAGTCTTGCAATGAAAAAAAAACAAATCTTGAATATTAATCGTCCTTTTTCACATGTGATGTGATGTGATGATACTCTTTTATGTAAAAAATATTATATGTATGTAATTTGAAAAAACAAGCAAAAACACGCTTCCTTATGTGCCGCTTGCGATATGACAGAAACAATTATCCGTTAAAAAACTCTAATATGTAGTCTAATTCATTGAATAGGTTCTTTTTTCAATTGCTTATAACAAATTCAATTGTTATAAATAATTAACTTAACTTAGCCATGCATTATCATCTAAACTAAATGTGTACGCAAAATTTCAGCTTAACCGGGAAGTGGTCCAAATGTAACTTATTTTACATAGTTTAGTTAGTTAGTTACAGGTGAAGTTAATAAAAGCGTGTTAAAATAATATAAAAAATCAAGTAACGACTTGCAAAAATCGCATACATATGTTTCTTTTCTCACAACGAATCCGGATCTTGAAAGATTTTAAGTTTTACGAAAAATGAATGCATCAAATTGCCATAATACTTGCCCATTTAAACTTCAAACCTAGAACCAGATAAATTTTTGGATTACATCTTTCACGCAAAGTAGGTATAAATCCAGGTACAAAATTCGATTTTATGTTCACGAAATAAAATAAAGTACGATATGCGTAACTATTCATAAATTTCAATTCAATGCAAAATTTCCTAATAAAACCGGAGCCTGATTCCTTGTGAAAAAGAAAATACATCTGTTATATTTCTTAAGGATAGAAACGCAGTTAATTAATAAATAGTAAAAAATGAACTGTTTTGTTCATATGTTAAAGACTTGTTTAATTCATTTCTTGTAGTGATAAATAAAACTTTAAACTTTGAATGGCAAATAAAAAAGTATTTGAATGAGATGTAGTTAGTTAAGATAAATGAAAATTGCTTTATAAATTATATTGTAGGATTATAATAATAATAATTATAATAAAGTTCGTAAGGCTTCGTTACGTTTTATATTATGTTTTTCTTTACAAATCAACGAACGTTCAAGCCTATTTGTCCAGAAAAACATACATGATAGAAAAATTATAAGTGGATATTTTTCGGTTATCAAACTTACTTCAAAGAATTTTGCAAAAATTATACTTACAATTGTTCCCTATAGATTTATGACTTTGTATTTAAATATGTCACATATGTATTTCCTAAGATGGATAATTATAGACAAATTTTTCACCGCAATTTATCTATGCTCATATAACGTTTTGATAAAAAAAACACCTCACATTAACAAATTAAAAACTAAAAACTGAGTTAGTAGATTAGACTTTCTTATTAGATTAAGTTACATTCTTCTTATTTTTGGAATCTTCAAAGTCAAATTTATATTTAAATTACACGTAGGAAACAAAATATAAACTCCTAAGAAATAAATTTGCTTGTTATATTGAAAATCAGTTGGTTTTGAATGCAGAAATCAAATATATATTTCTTTATTTTACTTTCCATGCCAGCACTTACCCAACCTTTACGTTTCATACACAGGATCATGGTAAGGTTAAGGAATTATCCACAGATACGACATAACCTTAAAATTGTCTACCGTTTGATTATGCTTACATAAATGGCAGAGTACTGCGAATATAAGTAGATATATGAAACAGAAAAATAATTTTATCATCATATTATTTTCTAAAATGGCTTAAAATGAACAATACAAGAAATTTTAATGAAAACAGTAAAAGAACTTACTTTTTAATTATTTTTCTATCCCGAGTAGTAGTAGAAGTAGTTCAAATTTACATCACTAGATGTCAATATAAACATTGGCTCAGATATTGCTGGAGTACGTCTTAAGCGGACCAAGGCATAAGGCAACTTTACCCAACGAATTAATACGTTATAAACAGGCTTCGAGTTTAAACATATTTTTGTTTAAGTATATGATAAAACCGTCAGAAGTGGGATCGATATGTTGCCCTTATTTTTTGTGTGAAAACAAACTCTTTCCAGGAGTAATTTAGCCGGGTAGAAAAAGGGCTCTAGCGAAAATATCAAGTCACACCCGTCGACGAATGTAAAGCATAGCGATAGCACTGTAATTGTGAAAGTTTTCTTGACGGTTGGGCTCTGCTCATTAAGCTCTAAATGACCAGTTGGGTCAAAGGGATCTGTCGGGACGAAAGTGAAAAAGTAGGGCCACCACGTCGCCAAGAAAAGTTGAAAATCAACTGAGGATGGGGGTGGCGACGGCAGTTGTAGGGACCCAAATTAAACGCATGAAAAGCGTTCCACTGACTGAGATTAATTTCGACGGCGACGTGACAATAAGAAAGGCAAAAAGGGAAATTGAGAGAAAATTTTAAATAAAATTAAATAAAGGCAGAAAAAAAAATGTTTGCGAAATTCATCAGGAAGCCGTCGGGATGGCATGGTGGGACCTGCCCCAACCACAGAAGCCACCCTTTCCCAGTGGAGCGCTAGTTTTTGGGGGGCAAACAATTAATTTTAAAGGCTGTGGAATTGCAAGGCATCACCAAAAGGACTTTAGTAAAAATTGCTCGATTCCGTGGCCAAGAGAATTTCTTCCAGGCCGATGGTTGCTTTTCTAGACCGATGGGGATGAGGGACACGTGCACATCTCTCAAGGTGCCCCTGAGGGAATCTGGGAGCATTTTAAAGGAGCTCTTAATAAATTTCATTGAAAACTTTCTGTTCCGAAGAGTACATGCTCAGGAGTCAGGAGGACTTTCAGACAAAGTTTCTAAACGTTGGGAAACTGAAGCAACAGATAAAGTGCATCGTCCCATCTTCTTGACGGCAGAGTTGTGGAGCTGTAATAAAACCTCGGCCAATGGGGAGGGATTGTAAATTTTCTTGTCTATTTCTTGCAGATTCTTGTACTCTCGCGATAATTAAGGGCCTGATAAGAAATTTATATATTTTTGGAATAGACAAGATTGGACCTGCCGAATGTAGGTACTCATCCCTACTATGCCATTATTTACTACTTTTAGGATCGAATCTGGATTCAATCCCAAGTATATTGAATTAAAATCGGATCGAGTGGATCCAATCTCGCTTATCATACTGGATTGAATCGAAAAACAAACGCAGGTTGAGTATTCGAACTGTCAATTGGCGCTGAGCGTGTTTTGACTAAATTAATTTTTGGCCAGAGTTTTTTGCCCGTAAACATTATTTTACTATACTTATTATAAAAAAAGGTTAAATGTCGGAGAAGAATGTATGGGCATTTAAAATAATTTTTTCCTGGTATCGCTCCGTTTTGAAAATCATTTAAAACTTCTGTCAGTTAAAATATCACTTCAATCTGTTTTGGATTCATTTTAGATTCGATCCCTCAATCAATCTAAAGAATTAATTAATTACCTTATACTTATAATAATAAAGCAAATCTCATTCCGGCCTCAATTTTCATAACTTTTACACCCTCTCTATTTTCTAAAACCATCACCAAGCTATTTATTAATGTAATGTAAGAGTAATCTAGAGGTAAGCTGTTTGCTGTTACCGACTTTTTGCATTTCACTCCTTTTGAAATTAATTGTTATTTTTCTCGTGGAATTTCGCGTGAAAATAGGCGTTTGGGGTCGGGTGTTGGTGATATTTGTTTAAATTTTTATGCTTTAGTCGGTCGTGTAAGACGACCTCCCATACCGTCATAAAGCGCCAATTAAACTCGTTTAGTATTGCTGCAATTAAGTTAAAAGCCCTTTTAGTTCTTGGCAGGGATTTCCTGCAGTTCCGTCTCAGCATTTTTGCATTAAATGGAAAAGAAAAGCGAAAACTTGCGGAAGAGGTGAGGTGGGCGCACATCTTAAGGGCTTACGGCATGCTCCAATTTACAGCAGCACACTATGCTCGAGCAAACATAAACTTTCTCGAGTAAGGGGGCATACGACTAATTCTTAAGATGTCTGAGGCACTCACTAATTTCTGCTAATTAGTTTTTGTTTATGTTTCTCGTTTAGCAATGCCTCTGATTGCATCGCCTCGAAAGTTTGTAAAATTGTTTTCGAAAAGGAGCTTACCTCACCGAAGGATATGACTCTTTCTTAGAAGAAATGTGTATTCGTACAGGAAGTTTTATTATTTATTCGGATAAATTTTTGATGGAATTTTATATTCTGTTTTTGTATAACAATAAGGATTTTTGGAAGCTCTATTCTCAAGTATTGAGCAAAATAAAAAATATATACATAGGTTTGGGTGGATATTTCGATCTCTAACTAGTAGATAAGTTTAATATTAGTATTCGCCCAAGTTATTTAAATAAATATATTCTTAAAGATACAATGGTCACTTGTATAGCATTTCAGGATTAACAATATAGAAGTTTTCGTAACTTTATTTATCTAAATTTCACATCGAAAACTCAACTTAATTCCGTAAAATTAAGGTTGTTCAAAAAATATGACGCATTAAAAATATGTGTGTGAAGTTAGCCCCGCCATTTTCGATTTTTTGAAAAATTTTTGTTGTGCTGTTATGTGCTCTGGATGTGCTGTTTGTGCTATTAGGTTAAAAAATTCTAACTCCGCAATTGCGACCTCTACAGTTATAAAACTCCAACTTCATGTTTTGACTTTTTGATTTTTTTTTTAGTGTGCTGCGATGTGCTATGAATGTGCTGCTTGAGCTTTAAAGAAAAAAAAGTTATCTCCACAATTGCAATTTTTACAGTGAAAACTCCTATTATGAGTGTGAAGTTAGCACCTCAATTTTCGATTTTTGGAATTTTGTTTTTGTTTTTTTTGTCTCCACAATTGCAACTTCTACAGTTACAAAAGTCCATTTTTATTTTTTGGTTTGTGAAAAAACAATTATTGTGCTGTAATGGCCCTGAATGTGCAACTTATGGTATCAAGAAGAAACAAATTACATCAACAATTGCGATTATTAATTATTTTTTCATATATATATATACATATATACACATAGTTGGTCATACAAATGAAGAAACTTTCCAATAAAACAAAACAATTTTCCTCCCCTGATGGGGTGGACTACCGACTAAAACCCCTCCCTTTAGCCCAATCAATTGACATTGAGGATTCAGAAGATGAAGAATAAAATTCTCTTGGCGCATATTTTTTATTTAAATGAATTATTTTCTTTTTATATGTAAAAATAAGAACGCTGTCATTTAAAACTAAAATTTCCTAATCATTCCTTGTCTTAATCTGAAAAATTATACTATATTGTCACGCAAGTGTGGTTCGTCCTTCATAAAATCGAAATTTGTGGAATTGACAAAAGGCAGGAAAAATGGCCTAAATGTGGCTACAATATAGCTCTTCTACAAGACAATCAAACCGTTCGACCTCTTCATCCAGAATATACCACCAAAAAGCCACTATTGAGTTCGTTATCCTAATCCCACCCCCGGCATGCGATATAGTTGGGCAATAAACATGAATCGAGGCATCGTTCCTAAATTTCGATTTGCAGCTGAGGGCATTTCACTAGAATGCATTGAGTCCATTGAGACAATTCAAAAGAGCCGAAAAGCTGGCCCTAGATAAAGTCTTAATGGCGATAAAAAGAACCATACATTCTGGTTCCATTCGCCAACGGCTGGGGGCGCGTTATCAGGCGAACCCCCGGACGGGGGCACTTTCATGGTGTATTCAAGGAGCGTTTTCCCTGAGTGGGGCCCAATAACATGCTGATTACATTGGGTTCGGGCGAAACCAATCGGCACTCAATACTTTTGGAGCTTTCGGGGGTGGCATCCCCTCGGCCGCGTCCTGAGGGGCTCAAAAGAAGCCCTCGTTTGCCCGTCGTTCAGGTCATGGCCTCTCTATATCCAGGGCTCTTTTAGGCCATTATTAGTTTTCAACGGACAATGAACTGCCCCAGCCCAACATTGGGGCCACCACTGTGCAGCGATTGGGGCCCCATTTCCCCCTTGTATAATGTATAGAGGCTCCTCGCTATATGCGTGCTCAGCTCCAGGCGGATTCCCGAATTTGGGGCTCCTTGGGCAGGCAAGGAAAGATTACGGAATGATGATCGCCACGATTTTTGCTATATATTGAGAACCAGAAATCAGTCCTCCAACCCATGCCAATCGCGTCTATGACAGCACTGGGGAGCCTCTGATATTTGGAACACGTACAAATCGAAATTCAACCATTTACATGTATCGGATATTGATGTTGTTGGAGGCGCAGAACGTCGCGACGCCACCATCAGCCCCCCTCTCCGGAATGATACTTCTGATTTTGCATGCTAAAGGAGTGTATTGAAATCCATGAAAGGTGCTACTCCTTCCGTGAAAGCCATTCCCAAGATTCAGCTAACTTTACGCTATCTATTTCCTTAGAAGGAAGGGCAGGCGAAAACGAGTGGAAATATTAAGGGTTTAGCTGGGATGCACTGATTCAGGGCCAGGACTAGAGGGTGGAAAGGGGATCCTCCTCTGCTTTCTGGAAGCCTTTTGAATTTTTAACTTCCCTGTGGCTGTTGTTCGATCGAATTCCCATCTTACGTGGTAAGATTCCAAAAAATCCTTAAGCTTTCGATATATACAGGTGAATTTTTATCGTAAGGGAGATTTATGCTGGTTACCCTTTAGTCTCTGCAGATTGGGCCTGAGTCTGTTTTTATTTCAACAATTCGACATAGGGCAAAAGCACAACAATTCATTCGTATTTTTACAGGCTGTAAGATATATATGGGAATTTTACGGAACAATCCAGGTGAATTCATCATATTATAGGTGGATGTGTTGAATGTGAAATGCATTTTGAAAAGATTGCATTTCCTCCAAGGAGATTCTGAACTCGCTGCAATCCCATTTAACCCTTAGCTGGTACACCGGGGTACTAGACGTCTTCGGTTTAAGCCAATTTAAGTTTTGAAAATAGTTTTTAAAGTAACATCCATCGTTAGTTAGGAGAACTATTTTCTTCCTATAACACTCAGCATTATTGTAAAATCGTCAGTCTAGTTTGGTCTAGTGGGCTGGTGCCCTCAAAGACCTCATTATTATCATATGTATTTTTTGTATACTTTTTTGCATTGAAAAGTTTAATTATATATCATGCTTTATATGTAGTGTTACATTTTTTATCAAGAATAAATAATATTATTTATGTAGGTTTTATTAGATAATAGTCGAAAAGATGATGAAAAAACAAAAAACAGCATTTTAATCATTATTTGATTATTCGAACTTGAATTCTTAAACATCATTTCATTAATTAATTTTTTGTTTTAAAAAAAATAAATCATGGAAAAGATATTTTTTTTTCAACGACCATTACTAAGAGTATCACAGTCAAATTTTAGATTTTTTAATTAAAATATTAATGATATTTTTTTAATAAAAATAGTCATATTTGCGATTTTCTAACAGTTTTTACAATAATTGTTTGATTTTATTTAGTGTTATATTTTTTTCAAAAAGCTCTTACCCATACTTATAGAACGCTAGAAGAATTCCTGTAATTTTTTTTATTAAAATAATCAATAGCCCTCTCATAGTAAGCATTTTAGTAGCTGGGGTATCAAACGATCCCAGTGTGGCGGTCATGTGATTCTGGAAAGGTGTCGCAGCTGATCACTTGAGAACTTTTATTCTGGATTTAAAAAAAATTAAAATTACTTGATAACTTTTATTCTTGAGTAAATAAGAAGAAATTTAAATCATCTATAACTTTCATTGTTGATCTAAAAAAATAAAAATCATCCGATAACTTTTATTATTGATCTGGCAAATATATTGTTATTAAGTTCTGATTATAAACAAAATTAAAAATAACCATTAACTTTTAATTTTTTATAATTCAAATTAAAAAACTCAAAATACTTAGATATGTAAGTTAATGGCAAGTACGTTTCCAACTGATCATACATACATACGTATGTATGTTCGTTTCTATTTGTTTTAAAAATCTGACCCCTTCTTCTAAAATCGGTTCCTGCATTAAAAAAGATTGCAATGTTATTTTATTAATTTATTGATGCATTCAAGTCTTTCGATTTCTTTACAAAAAAATAAAAATATAAATTGCTTGTATTTCAGCTTACAGTATTTGAATTACATAAAATGTTATATTTTATAGCGGTATAAGTCCACTTTTTAAAAAAAATCGTAAAAGGGCTTTTAAAGTTAAAAAGTTAGCCACTAAAAATTAACTATCTTTCAAAAAAATATTGCGGATCTGATCTAATTTTTGTAATATCATCTTACAATTCATATTGTAATTATGTTCGATGTTTTTTAAACGAAACTCTTGTTCCTCCACCTCTCTTTTAATATCTTTCAATAGATTTTTCTGTTCTAAAACACTTTTTTCTTGTTCTTGAACCCGTTGTTTCTTTTCAATAACACTTAATGCAGCTTGAACAATAGTAGCGTCCATTTTACTTTTTTCTCCTAGTCGAAAAAATGACTGGCGACAGCAAGAAAAGATATTTGTAGAGCCAAACATAAAACATAGTTGATTGTCCATCTTCATAGTTTTAATTTTATTATCATTGAACGGCTGAATCGTTATATAGTCGCCTTCAATGTAGTCTTGAAGAGAAGTAGTGCGATTATAGAAGACATTTAATTGCGGAATTTTCTTGAGTACTGCTAACGATTTTGCCAAATTTACAATAACATTCGTACGACATATGTAATCATTTAACTCTGCCTCTTTTCTAATCATCTAAAAAAGAGAATTTTATTTTAATTATATTGTTGTAAAGGTTAAACTTAAGTCATCTTACCTGAGTATCACTAACGGCTAAACCATTAAGAAGATTTAACAATATGATAGCCATGAATGCAACAAAAAGTGTGAATATCGCATAGCTGGTAGGCGAATTAAATTTTATATTTCCAGAATCAAATTCTCCAGTTACCATAATGAAAGTTTTGAAAATAGACCCGAATACACTGTTAAAATGGTCAGCATCAGTGTCTGTATCATCGTTAGAGTTTTCTGCATTTCTGAAAGTAATGTGGAAGCATAGCCCAAAAGTGAAAAAAAATATGGAGTATTGGAAAAAACTTTTGATAAAACTGACACAAACTGCATTTAGCATAAGCATATGTGTAGAAAAAGATAGAATCGGAAGGGAACCGACAAGTAAATACGTTTCCGCCGAAACTAGAAGAATCGTGAGGACCGCATAAGTTCGTTGTGGTTCATTTTGATAATTCGAATTCGAAAGGGTTAATATCGTTACAATTATAAGTGCAATTTCAATGAAGTTAGGAATAAAAGGAAAAGAGGTGCGGTTGTTCTTAAAAAAGTATGCAAAGGATGTAGCAAAAACGTCCCTTAATAGAGATGCCCATTGAATTACCTCACGCAAAATTATGTAAATAAGTCCTACGATTGAGAAAAGTAGGTGTATTATTTTAAATCCTTCATTTGCGTTGTTTAAGTCGAGAATAATATGTGAAATAAGGGAAATATAAAAACAAAAACAAAAGATCAAGTTACTGTAGAAAAACGCAGAAAGTTGGTGCCATTTCAAAAATAAAAAACTAGTAATAAGGGGATGGCTTAGAAGATGTTTTAAATTTTTGGACTCTGCAATTCCTTTAATTGCCATAATTTCCTGACCTGAAAAAATGCCTTGATCTTCATCAGAGTTTCTTTGAAAATTACTGTAATTTATACGAATTCCAAAACCACTTTCGCCATGTTTAAGACCATTAGTTGTGATACATTCATCAAAAAAATTTTCCAAAACTTCTGGGTTAATATATTGCAATGATTTTGAAAGTAAGTTTACTCCTTTTGCAAAAAGGTTAGCAATAAGCTTTTCCTTCTTAAGTTGGATTGCACAATCCAGGGCAAATGATCGGTCATTATCATTTATATTGGAAGAGTCTATAAGAATATCGAAACATCCCATGTAATCATTATTTTCGTTTGTCTTGTCTAACATTAGGATAATTTTTTTCAGCAAGTTCCCTCCATCCTTCAGATTAGAATTATATTTTTCTAATAGCTTTTTTAGTGCTTCCTTATTTCCTACATTACAGGCAGTTTTGACACCAATGTCGAAGGCTTTCCTCACATTAAAAAATCGTCTCTCCAGTAAGACTTCCAAGGCCTTGTTTAAACCATTTTTTATGGCTATTTTGAGTAGATGCAATATAAAATTCTTTCTCTGATTGATATCATCGGGAATTTTGATTACTAATGGATTTTCCTGGAAATATCGCAGAAAATCATTCTCCTGTTTTTCTCTTAGTAGTTTGGGCAAAATAAGAAAGTGTGAGTTTCTGGTATCATCCAAGGGAAGTTGGATATCGGGGAATTTGCTTCTTAGAAGTGTTCTGAAATTTTGTGTCTGACTAACATAAGAATCTATGTCGACTTTTGGGTATTCTAAATTAAGAAAATATTCAATGATTATTTTCTTCTTCTCATGGTCTAACTCTTCTTTTTCGATAATATAAAGCATAGGTGTCATCTCCTGTCCATCGGGAATATTAGGGTTAGCTCCGTAATCCACGAATTGTTTTATGCTTTTGAAGACATCGTCGAAATTTTCAGATGTAATGTGTTTTGCCAAAATGTTGAGTGCTGTTGAATTTTCATATATTACATCAAGTTCAATATCATCATCGAATTTTAATAACATCGGGAGAATGTGAGTTCCTTGACCGCAAGAATATTTTATTAGATGTATAAGTTCCCGACATTCCACTACCTAAAATAAAAATTTAAAAATAAATCAACATTAATTAAACAACAACTCTTTACGATAAATGCAAAAAATAATAATGAATGCCCAAAGAATAACAATCAAAAATGCAAATTTGTAGGCCTAGTTATTGACAGCAAAAGTTAAAATTAAACATTTCATTTATATATTGGAAAAGTTCATGGAGCGTTTAATTTCTTATTCGAAAAACGAAATTAGCCATGTTTTCGTAAAATTTTCTGTAAAATCACTAAGCACATCTTTGTCTACACCATATCTGAAGATAGCTCGAAAAATAATTGAATTTCTCTCTTCTATCGCTTGTTCCAATATTTCGTCCATAATCTAAACAATTAAACGTTTAACAGTTCGAAAATTGTATACACAAGAGCATTACGTTTTTGATAGTTAAAATAAAAAAAATTACATTGATTTCCGGGCAATTAGCTCTCCAAAACTCTTCATATGCTCTATAATAAAATTCATCATTTGTCCTCATTTCGTCCTTTCTTCAAATTTTATGTGTTCGGTCCTAAATAATGAAAAAAAGATAAATGTAAGAGTTATGTTTATTTATTTATTTATTTATATGAGGATTTTTTCCGTGAACAAATTGAATTGTGTATGGTGTTTTACTTTTCTATATCGAATCAATCATGAGTAAAGTATCGATGCTCATGTGAAGTGCGTATTGATTAAAAATTAAAATGTAGGTACATATAATGTCACAAGATCACGAAGATAGATAATTTCAAGTTTGGGTTTTCCGTGAAATTACTAAGATCATTGCCACACTAGTTATTAAACATCATTTAAAAGGAGCAAGCTGAGAATTATAAATTGTTAAAAAGAGAAGTAGTCAAACAAAATTTCGGTACTTCTCATCATTAAGAGAACGTTTTTTAAAATATAATAAAAGCATAATTAATCAACATCACTATTTTAAATTTTAATGAATACAATTTTTAGGTGTGTGCTATGATAAATTAATAAATAATAAAAAATATGTAATCCGTTTTCTTTGCTTTTATTACATTTTACAGCAAAAACTAATCATCTCTATAGGGTAGGCTGGTCTATGAGTACGCATCCGATAAGAGTACGCAATGCCAACAGCTATAACGTTGTTCATGATACGAGGCTAACTTCAGTGTTATTTCGAATTGCAAACTAGTGGGAAGAGCTGTGCGAAAAAAATAGAAAAAACCTACAAAAACATAAAAACTACATAAGTTTAAACATTTTTAACTAATTTTCCTCAATAATTTGAGCATTTTGAAGGTACCGGGTGTTTCATTTAACCTGACATATCAAAATAACTCGAAAAAAACACATTATACAGAAAACTTGTCTAGACAAAAAATCAATATCTCCATGGGGGACATCTGCCTCTACTAAAATAAGCCCTCTCCCCCTTCCCATGTGGGTGGGAGGGATAAACTTTTTAATTTCAAATGGGAACCGCAATTTTTTATTGCGGATTCGGATTCCACGGGAAAAAATACGAAACTTTTATTTGAAACATTGTTTTCAATTCGGTACAGGGAATGTGGGGGAGGGTGTGTGGCTTATCAAAAGAGGTTCCAAAAAGGTCAAATATCTCGCGAACTACACATGGGATCGAAAAAAGAAAAAATACGTTCCAATATTTTTTTAAAAGCTATCCAATGATATCAAACTCGACCCCGCACCTCCCTCCCTCGTCTCCCCCTCCAATTCTACCGGTACGTGGTCTCTCCCTTTTCCCCAACCCCAGCGGTAGGTGGTCGAGTTTAGTACCATTGGATAGCTTTTCAAAAAATATTTGACACGTATTTTTTCTTTTTTCGATCCCATGTGTAGTTCGTGAGATATTTGACCTTTTCGGAACCTTTTTTGACAGACAACACACTCTCCCCCGAATTCCCTGTACCGAATTGAAAAAAATGTTTCAGATAAAAGTTTCGTATTTTTTCCCGTGGAATCCGAATCCGCAATAAAAAAATTGCGGTTCCCATTTGAAATTAAAAAGTTTATCCCTCCCCACCCACATGGGGAGGGGGGAGAGGGCTGATTTTAGGACAAGCAGATGTCCCCCATGGAGATATTGATTTTTTGTCTAGACCTGTTTTTTGTATAATGTGTGTTTTTCGAGTTATTTTGATATGTCAGGTTAAATGAAACACCCGGTATATTTGCGATAAAACTACAATTATTTTAAAAAAACGATTATGCGGCTTGATCGGCAAGAATTTCACCTAGAGGACATAGCGTGATCGATTGTGGTCGATGCTAATAGGTGATGTTGCACTTCGCTCGATTAGAAAATTAAATATCAACTTACATGCGTACTCTTATCCAATAGCTCGTGTAAGTGTATACGCAATTGACACTTTTAATAATTTTTTATTTTTTCAAATATATGGCATATTTTTATTACATTTCATGTTACTTTATGAAAGATGTGATTATTAAGTACAAAATAAAAGTTAAGCTGATTATCTAGAGTTATTTAATTTTATTTTAGAACAGTTTGAATCTTAAGTGCGTACTCCTACACCAGCCTACCCTAGGGTAAAGTTACACATTTTAAACTGAAAAATTAACCTTAGGCCAAACATTGAAGGTTATCCTTATTAAAATACATTTAGATTAAATGAATTAGTTATGAGTGGGTATTCTAACTTTTTAACTTTTTTGGCAAGAAAACTTAAGAAAACCTGTTAATTATTTTTATTCTACTGTTTTATGATGTTCCCTTAATGACGTAGGATTCGCTGAATTAGCACCATGTTGCTTTTATGACGAATAAATCACAGTAATGGTTTTAAACATTAATAAATGTTAGAATTTGTATCACAACCTTTATTAATTAAACATGCTCTTAAAGCCGATTCACACTTTGATTAGTGATAAGTGCGAGTGTGAAGTGATAAGTCTTTTGTAATATATAAGTGGTTATTGATTTGTTTGTCAACAAAATGATCTCCACATTTTGTTTTTAAATATAATTTTGGAAAGATGTGCATTGTACACTTTAATAATAATCAGGACATGTCACGTGAGAGGCACGCCGCGAATAAGGATGAAGGCAAGACAGAGGGTGCGAGGTAGAGCTTACTCGCATAAAAATAGAACGATTTGCCTGAGAAAATTTAACAAAAACACATTAAATGATCTTAAAATAGTATCGAAATTACAGATAGACATTTCAATTTTATTTTAATTTAAATATACATAAAAAATAAGCCTTAATCATTCTTTAAATTCTGATTATCCATTAAAGATATCATTCTAGAAACGTAAAATTAATTAAGGGAAGTCGTACATGTCGAAGAACATTCCCTCGTTCCCTGAAGCACCTCTTTAATAAAATTTTAAATAAATGCGCTTATATCATTAGCATCCGCTATTTATTTATATATAAATATACTACAATATCATTTTATTCACCATTTTAAAGCAACGAAATGATATTGTATTGAGGCACGGTGTTTAAATACCGAATAAAAAAGCAAAACCACTTGAATCGTAACAATTTTTAAGAAGAAAAAGGATTGACAGCCATTAGCACTGCTCATAAAATTCGTAAACAATTTTTTCGTTTAGTTATGGTTGCGTTCACTAGTATGACGTGTTCATCAGTGGGCATTTTTTTAATAATTACGTATTTGAAATTAATTGTGTTCTTAATGCCAATTAAAAATATAGTATTCTAGAACAATGACTAAAGTACCCGAGACCGTTAAAAGCATAAAAATATTGCCTTTTCTTTACTGCTGCTTTTGTTTTCTGCGCCATATGGGCTGTGTTCCTGACAGCGCTAGTTTTAATTAGGAAGGCAATTTATTGTATTACCATCTTTCAATAAATAAATAAACAAATGCTTTTGTTTTCAGATTAGCATTTGCGGACACTTTCCCTTGATAGAGTTTCCTGCGTACTTTAATTTTTAAAGAATTTGAATCCCGAAGTAAATTAATTTAGGTTGGATTAAAACTGAAATTTCAAATATTTCATTTAAGAGATAAACGTTTCATGAGCTTTCAACGTAAATTTCCTTCGTGATTTTGTGCCGCCGTACTTAATGTATCAATACTTTTCAAATTATTATTATAATAATCAATATAGGGCAGGCGACCCGGTTCTGGCCATTTTAAGAGTTTTTCACCACTCAAACGATTGGTGATTCAACTTTTTAGTTATCTCGGACTTCATGTTCATCTCAAACCATCAAAAATATATTAATCTTGCCCTATAGAACCTTGTAATTACAAAACTCGCAATAGATGTTTTTTTTTAACAAAAGTCAGAAATTGTGTTAGAGCCACTTTTGGCCACATGCTGCTATCATCTCAGTGATGACCGCTGACAACCGTAATAGCGTTGCCACAATTCATGATAGTAACTCATATACTATAGACCTGTTTAGTTATCTGTACCTTGTCAACATCGCTTTGAAATTGAAAATGGCCAAAAGTGGATCAGTGGCCAGAACCGGGTCACCTACTCTATCAACATAAAATAAATCCCTTCTAGACCTTGTTGTACGCATATATTTTATTAAAATTGAAAGCACTCATACGTTTGGTATAACTGGCATCTAAAGGAATAACATTTTCGCCAATTTGTGAACATTAGTATACAACTTACTTTACTTAAAAAAACGTGTAAAAGGAGCTTAAGACGAATACGGTTCTCAAAACGAAAGAATAGTTTGAAAAATAAAAATGCTAACAAATAATTTTGATGACACATTCGCGTGCTTATTAAGTTAACACTTTGATGACGTTAAAATACTTTTTTAAATAATATAGTAAGAAATAGAAGCTACATTTAACGCGCTAGAATAATTCATTTTACCTTGATACAAATAACTCGGAGTACTTGCCGGAATAACTGTTTAAATATGACTGTACATAAAAATGCATAGTCTAACATTATAGATCAGTATCAGCAATATTTGTGTATAGATTTTAGATATTCTATCTAATCACGTTATCGTCCAAGATAAGGTCTTTGATTTTGTGAGAAAAAAGGCTGTATGTCTTCCGAACGTGACTTCGCTTATCACTGCTGCAAGAGATTTGGTTTGCGATGAATTGCATAGACACTTTAAGGATATCTTCGAAACAAATTCAAGAGCTGCCACTCGGAAAACCAATATTGATTTTTTCAAAAAGAAACTGAATCCCATATATTCCCTTCAAGAACCATCTAGAGAAATTTTAACACGACTAGAATACTTCCTAAAGTTTCCAGCTCTGATAGTTTTGATAGTACTCCAAATATAACTAATATACAATGCTCTCAACTCTGCCAGTTGTTGTAAAAAATCAGTTTTACCTTCGTAATCTAACTATAGATGAACTCTTGGTATTAAGGCAGTTAAATCTAATGCTATTGGGTACTATGTATTGATCTTCGCTGTTACATATTTTCAACACGGCAACACACCATATTCTTTTCCTATATTGATTGGAAAATTGCAACGATCCATCCAGTCAGAAAGAAAAATAATTCGACCAATTAACACTCTTCCAGTGCTGTCTAAGGTTCTAGAACGTTTTCTCGGCCAAATGAGGTCTTATCTGGATGAGTGTTATCTAATCTCAAAACACCAAGGTGAATTCAGACCTTAAGGACAGCAATGTGATTTTGCTTCTTTACTTATTAATTGAAAAAGTTAGGTGCTATATTGAGACGGGAAAAGCTACAATTCTATGTCTTTCGTTTTTTATCAAAAGCTCGATTCGGTTAACCATAACATCCGTTTTAAAAAGATATTAACGGAGTTCAAATTTTCAAGCTCAGCAGTTAAATTTATACTATTTTCTTATACATAAATATAATTGAAAGGAGTCAAGTTACTGTCTTTAACTCATGCTGCTCCTAAAGAACCTATTTCCACTCAGGAGTCCCGCAGGGATCCATTCTCGGTCCTGTTTTATTTACACTATATATTAACGACCTCACTTTGGTTCCAAAGGTTTGTTCCCTGCGGCATGCGGGCGATGTGTAACTATTTTCCTAACCACTCTCACCTATATGCGTGACTACGTTTAATCGGGATTTAGATCAATAGACTCATAATAAATCCCTGCAAGACACAAAGCATTGTTCTCTTTAATCGCGTTATCTTGAATTAACGTTATTTCCTTTAATACCTACCTACTTCTATTTTAAAGTGGAATTTTTAGATTTTTTATTCTTGTCTTTGCGATATATTGTTTAGTTGTGAAAAAAGTGAATTTAAGGTGCAACTCAACCTTTTTTTCGTATTATAAATGAGACTACGTGAAAATAATTTTCATATCATAACTTAGAAACGTGACATATTAGACATCCATATCATTAGATAATTATAATAATTGTCGAATATGTAGTTCGAAACAGGTAAAATTATTTCTCTTAGAAAAATGGTTTCACACAGTGTAGTCGGCAAATTCCCTATAGTATAAATAGGTATATCATATGTACGTCTGACCAGTTCCTAACTATTCCAGAATTGGCCACAGGTATATTCGTTTTGCTACTCAAAAATTTGTGTAGTGTTTTCATCTCGCAGAATTTTACTGAATGATTTGACTGTATTTTTTTTTTAATATAATAGATTATAATATTTATTTTATAAGGCACTACTACCAAAATAATGAATTATTGAATATTTTCAATGTTAAAAAAATACGCTGCGAAAACAATTTTGCATCGATAACAATAATAACACATTCACGGGCACATTAAGAACATAATAGGTCTGTTTAATGACCAGAAAATAGATCAGAGCAGAACAGAGCAGCTCAGTTCAGAAAAATTGTAAAAGCAAAATAGATCAGAAAGGAGCAGGCTTGCTCATTGAACAGCACTTTGAATTTTTCTATAAGCTGCTAAATATCAAATAAAGTTTCATTTGTTCAAAATTATATGGCGCGGACAAAAATTTGGAACTATAGTACTAATAAATCAAAGTTTTTATCATCCAGTAATCCTTTGCTTATAAAAATAGTAAAAATAAATTACTTTATTTAAATATTTCCACGTGTCACTTTGTCAGTTTGACAAATTTTTCCTTTACTCCAAGTTGATCCTACTAGCAAGTTGGCGCAGGAAATCTTGCTCCAAAGTAATCCGGATTACTTTGGAGCAGACTCATTGAACACAAGGTAGTTCAGTTTAGAGCAGCTTCGAATGTACCTGAACACATTTCTTGCTCATTTCTGCTCTAGATTAATCTAGAGCAAGTCATTAAACACACCTAATATGTTAACACTTTGGTGGCATTAATATTCTTTTTAAAAATAAGAAAGATAAATTGCAAAATGTAATTTAGTTCACCGATTATGCATTAAACCTTAACACAATTGGAATACCGAACTGCTGAACTGAAATGGTTTAATCTCATATAACAACATTACATAACAGTAAGTATCAGAATCAGAATATTTTTGTGCATATATTTTATATTTTTATTACGATAATATAGATTATTATTTGAGATAAGAAAACTTTTGCTAAGTTTCAAATTATCAATACTTTATCAAATATTTTCTAAGAACAACTTGTGAAGCTTCCGCAATATGTAGGTATTTAAGTCTAAGATTTTTTTATTGGAGAGTGTAAGAATACCGAGTTAGCTTTATCGGAGCGAATTGTTTTGGATGACACTGGCACGTTTTTGTTTTAGTTCTATTTGAGTTGTATGGAAAACACATCGCTGCTCGGGAAACATATTAGGTAATAAATTAGAGATTGAAGAACCCTAAAAACCATATTATTCCAATAGAGAGTTTTAATGCAACGAATATAATATTTTCAATAAAAGTGGTTTTTAATGTTCAGTATTGTATTTTGAAGGCTGTTAGTACTTTAAAATTTGAAGAATTATATATATACATATATAACAGTTTATGTTTTCATGTCGTCATATTATTTTTATAAATAGGTAATTGAAAAAAAAAATTATGTTTTATATTTTAATTGAAAGAATTTCTTCTACTTTAAATAATTTTCAATATTTCATGGAATTTAAAAATACCATGAATATGTTAATTTATGGAAATGGATTTGAATTTTTCGGCGAAATTGGAAAACATGTTAATCCATATTGAAGTAATATTTGTAAATTTCGCGACTAAGTCAATTTGTGATAAATATGATAAAAGTGTTGTTTGGTCTTGAAGTAAGTTTTTTTTTAGAAATAACATAATTAATTAAATTCATGATTGTTTAAATTTCAATATAGACATTTTTAGAATCTTTCTAGAATAATATAATAATATTAAATATTTAAATGACAAAACATAAAAAGGAAATAATACAAAAAGTGTTGATGCAATTTGATTAGGGGTTTGTATTGAAAGATTATGATTTTTAGTCAATTCAGGGTAATTTATTGGATTTTAAAAGCATTCTCAAATTTAGTCACTATCTGGTAGAAAAGCTACGATGATTTATTGACTATATCTCTGCTGCAACCATCGACTTATACAATATTGTGCCATTATGCGTTGTTACCACTTCTTCTAAATGATTTTTTTAGTACAAAATTTGAATAAGAACTCTTAAAATCGGTTCCTGTATTAAAAAAGATTGCAATGTTGTTTTATTAATTTATTGATGTATTCAAGTCTTTCGATTTATTTACAAAAAATAAAAATATAAAGGTGCTTTCCATAGTAGCGTGCCCGACATTCGTACTCAGTTTTCTGCGTATAAACGTCATTTGTACAACATCAATTATTACTGAAGGAATAGTTTTCATACATATGCATAGTTTAAGGTCTATGCTTTAACAAATAACAACAGTGATATGATTTGGTTCTTAAATCTAAAATGCTAATAGTAATCTTTTTTGTGTAACGTGCCCGACATTAAAACAACCAAGGTTTTCAGTAGATAATTTATTTTTAATATTTTACCTCTATTTTCCTAAATCAAATATTATCTTTCTATTCCCTTAAATATTAACATAATAATAAATAAAACAAATAAAAAAAAACTTCAGAAAAATCAGGCGATAACTGTACACGCCAATATTTAAGACGCGTAACGTGCTCGACATTGCCGTAACGTGCTCGACACGTACGAATTTAAAACTTATAATTAGCAAACTTCTGCTGAAAAACGGATTCTTCGTCATTTAGTGTATGTCTTTTAGCTCTCAAAGACTCTTCATTACACTGTAGGACACGGAACCGTGATATTCCTAACACAGAACTAACTTTGTCCCAAGGTGTTTTGACGCATATTTCAGATATGATTTTAGATTCAGGAATGTAAATTACTTCCGTATTTGGAACTAGTTATCTATTAAAATAAAATCGTTGACTAAGCAGAAAGAAAATCAAAATTTTTGTTACCGAATGAGAACGTTTTTGCCAATTTGAATGGAAAAAAATTTATTCCGAACGAGTGGCACAAAATGAGAAGATTTTCCAAATCAACTTTTGGACTGAGGAGGGCACAGCAAGCGTTCCGAATGTCGCACTCTAACCCCAAAAATTCTGGCGAAAAGTTGTGCACTTTCTGGAATGCTCCTAAATTGCTTGTATTTTAGCTTACAGTATTCGAATTACATAAACTGTTATTTTTTATAACGGTATAAGTCCACTTTTTAAAAAAATCGCAAAGGGGCTTTAAAGTTAAAAAGTTAGCTACTTAAAATTAATTATCTTTCAAAAAAATATTGCAGATCTGATGCATTTTGTCATCTAATTTTTGAAGTATCATATTGCAACTCATATTAACATTTTTTTCGATGTCTTTTAAACGAAACTCTTGTGCCACAACTTTGTCTTCAATATATTTTAATCGATTTTTCTGTTCTAAAATACTTTCTTCTTGTTGTTGAATCCGTTGTTTCTTTTCAATAACACTTAATGCAGCTTGAACAATAGTAGCGTCCATTTTACTTTTTTCTCCTAGTCGAAAAAATGACTGGCGACAGCAAGATAAAATATTTGAGGAATTGATTGATTGATTGTCCATCTTCATAATTTCAATTTTATTATCATTGAACGGCTGAATCGTTATATAGTTGCCTTCAATGTAGTCTTGAAGAGAAGTAGTGCGATTATAGAAGACATTTAATCGCGGAATTTTCTTGAGTACTGCTAACGATTTTGCCAAATTTACAATAAGATTCGTACGACATATGTAATCATTTAACTCTGCCTCTTTTCTAATCATCTAAAAAAGAGAATTTTATTTTAATTATATTGTTGTAAAGGTTAAACTTAAGTCATCTTACCTGAGTATCACTAACGGCTAAACCATTAAGAAGATTTAACAATATGATAGCCATGAATGCAACAAAAAGTGTGAATATCGCATAGCTGATGGGTGAATTAAATTTTATATTTCCAGAATCAAATTCTCCAGTTACCATAATGAAAGTTTTGAAAATAGACCCGAACACACTGTTAAAATGCTCAGCATCAGTGTCTGTATCATCGTTTGAGTTTTCTGTATTTCTGAAAGTAATGTGGAAGCATAGCCCAAAAGTGAAAAAAAATATGGAGTATTGGAAAAAACTTTTGATAAAACTGACACAAACCGCGTTTAGCATAAGCATGTGTGTAGAAAAAGATAGAATCGGAAGGGAACCGACAAGTAAATACGTTTCCGCCGAAACTAGAAGAATCGTGAGGACCGCATAAGTTCGTTGTGGTTCATTTTGATAATTCGAATGCGAAAGGGTTAATATCGTTACAATTATAAGTGCAATTTCAATGAAGTTAGGAATAAAAGGAAAAGAGGTGCGGTTGTTCTTAAAAAAGTATGCAAAGGATGTAGCAAAAACGTCCCTTAATAGAGATGCCCATTGAATTACCTCACGCAAAATTATGTAAATAACTCCTACGATTGAGAAAAGTAGGTGTATTATTTTAAATCCTTCATTTGCGTTGTTTAAGTCGAGAATAATATGTGAAATAAGGGAAATATAAAAACAAAAACAAAAGATCAAGTTACTGTAGAAAAACGCAGAAAGTTGGTGCCATTTCAAAAATAAAAAACTAGTAATAAGGGGATGGCTTAGAAGATGTTTTAAATTTTTGGACTCTGCAATTCCTTTAATTGCCATAATTTCCGTATCTGAAAAAATGTCTTGATCTTCATCATAATTTCTTTGAAAATTGTTGTAATTTATATCTATTCCAAAATTTTTTTCACCATGTTTAAGACCATTAGTTGTGATACATTTATCAAAACAATTTTCCAAAACTTCTGGGTTAATATATTGCAATGATTTTGAAAGTAAGTTTACTCCTTTTGCAAAAATATAAGTAATCAACTCTTCTTTCTTAAGTATGATTGCCCAATGCAGGGCAAATTTTCGGTCATTGCCATTTAGTTTGCAAGAGTCTATAAGAATATCGAAACATCCCATGTAATCACGATACTTGTCTGTCTTTTCTAACTTCGCCATAATATTGCTCAGCAAATTTTTTCCATCCTTCAGATTAGAATTACATTTATCTAATAGCTTTTTTAGTGCTTCCTTATTTCCTACATTACAGGCAGTTTTTATACCAATGTCGAAGGCTTCCATAACATTAAAAAATCTTTTCTCCAGTAAGAATTCCAAGGCTCTGTTTAAACGTTTTTTTATGGCTATTTTGAGTAGATGCAATATAAAATTCTTTCTCTGATTGATATCATCAGGAATTTTGATTACGATTTTAGTTTGCTTGAAATATTGCAGAAATTCATTCTCCTGTCCTACTTTTAGTAGTTTGAGCAAAATAAGAGAGTGTGATTTTCTGGTATCATCCGACGGAAGTTGGATATCTGGGAATTTGCTTCTTAGAAGTGTTCGGATATTATTTGTCTGGTTTATGTAGGAATCTATGTCGACTTTTGGGTATTCTAAATTAAGAAAATATTTTATGATTATTTTCTTCTTCTCATCGTCTAACTCTTCGTTTTTAATAATATAAAGCAAAGGTGTCATCTCCGGTCTATCCGTCTTATTAGGGTTAGCTCCGTAGTCCACGAATTGTTTTATACTTTTGAAGACATCGTCGAAATTGTCAGATGTAATGTGTTTTGCCAAAATGTTGAGTGCAGTTGAATTTTCATATATTACATCAAGTTCAATATCATCATCGAATTTTAATAACTTCGGGAGAATTTGAGTTCTATGATCGCAAGAACTTTCTACTAGATTTATTAGTTCCGCATATCCCTCTCCCTAAAATAAAAATTAAAAAATAAATTAACACTTATTAAACAACAATTATTTAAAAGCAAAAAATAATGAATGGCCGAAGAATTATTAATATATTAATATGTTGCTTTCATAAGCGTACAATTTTCTTAACAATTGACACAAAGTATCCGTTCAAGTTTGTGGGCCTAGTTATTGGCAATAAAAGTTAAAATTAAAAATTTCAATTGTGTAGTGGAAAAATTCATGGGAACTTTTAATTCCTTATTCGAAAAACGAAATTATCATTATTATATAAATAGAAAAATTTATACACACTCTGTATTCCGAGCAATTAGCTCTCCAATGCTTTTCATATGCTTTATAATAAAATTCATCATTTGTCCTCATTTCGTCCTTTCTTCAAATTTTATGTGTTCGCTAATGAAAAAAAGAAGAATGTAAGAGTTATGATTATTTATTTATTTATATGAGGATTTTTGCCGGTTAAAAAATTGAATTGTGTTTGTTGTGTCAGTTTTCCATTTCGAATTAAATGTGTCGATACTTTATACTCATGTGAAGTTGATTAAAATGTATAATGGCACAAAATCAAGAAATTGCTAAGATCATTGCCACACTAGTTATTAAACATTATTTAAAAGGAGCAAGCAAGAATTATAAATTGTTAAAAAGAGAAGTAGTCAAACAAAATGTCGGTACTTCTCATCATTAAGGGAACGTTTTTAAAATATAATAAAAGCATTATTATTCAACAAAACTATTTTAAATTTGAATGAATACAATTTTTAGGTGTGAGCTAAATAATAAATCTATATACCTACTACATATATAAATAATCAAAGACAAAACAGTTCGGAACCATTTTCTCCCCTGTTTGTCAACCGGTTTCCTTTTCTTTTTATTATTTTGTAGCTATTGACGAGCTTTAGTGTTATCAATAACAAAATGCTGGTAACAAGGTCGAATTTCGACTACTAGTAATAAAAAATATGTAATTATTTTTCATCCTTATATTACATTTGACAGCAAAAATTAATCATCTATAGGATAAAGTTGCATAATTTAAATTTAAAAGCTACCCTCAGCCAAAGCACTGAAGGTTATCCGTATTGAATTTCATTTAGATTCAATGAAATATGTAGTTATGAGTGTTTTAACTTTTTCAGCTCTTTTTGGCAAGAAAACCTAACCTAATTACTTCTGTTTAACTACTACGCTGCGAGCAAGGCGAGAAGTGCGGGGTAGAACTATTCGTATAAATTAGAAAGATCTATCCTTGAAAATTTAACAAAAATGCGTAAAGTGGGTTTAAAATAGTATCGAAATTACAAATAGCCAATTAAATTTTATTTATACAGATAAAATACGCCTTAGTTACTTTTTAAATTATGATTATCCATTACAGATATCATTCTGGAAACGTTGGTATCAATACATTTAAATTTTTTTACATATACATACGTACTGGTTATCTATTATACCAATATATCAACATAAAATAAGTCCCTTCTACACGTTAGCCAAAGTTGGACTGAAAGGTTTTTATTGACTTTATTGCACTTGACCTTAGGCACTAGTCGACTGGCGCCTCTGTACGGATTTTGTTTTGCGAAAATTGAAGGCACTAATGCGCTTAGTATAAATGGCATCTAATGGACTACAATTTTCGCCAACTTGTGAACATGAGTATGCATCTTACGTTGCTTAGAAACACGTGTAAATGGTCTTAAGGCACACACGGTTATCAAAACTAACGAATAATTTGAAAACTAAAAATAAGAATGCTAATGAACAATTTTGCTGACACATTCACGATTAAGTTAACACTTTGATGGCGTTAAAGTACTTTTTTAAATAATATAATAAAAAATAGAAGTTACATTTAATCCGCCAGTATCATTTCACCTTAATATGTACAAATAACTCGGAGTACTTGCCAGAGTAACTGCCTAAAAATGACTATACATAAAAATGCATAGTCTAACATTATAGATCAGTATCAGCAATATTTTTGTATAGATTTTAGATATTCTATCTAATCACGTTATCGTCCAAGATAAGGTCTTTTATTTTGTGAGAAAAAAGGTTGTCTGTCTTCCGAACGTGTCTTCGCTTATCACTGCTGCAAGAGATTGGGTTCCGATGAATAGACACTTTGAGGATTTTCGAAACATGGTGCATGAAGTAAAATCAACGGCACATCATGGACTAAATTATGTACATATCTAAAATATTCCCATTTTATCTTGAACTTTCTTTATTAGGTGTTAAGTCCAAGTTCAATTAGAGAAATTTGATTAAGAGAAAACTTTCCAAGTCGGACTATTTTGAGCGGCAAAAAACCTAACAAATTTTCTTTTAAAGCAACTGAAGAACGTTATGGCATGACAGGAGCTATAATTTAAGGAACTTCGAAAGAACTTGGTACCAGTTAGGGCTCATTTTTTTTTTGTATTATTATTAGTTATCCGAGTACCTACTTATCTTGCAAGTGTTTTTGTTACGAATTTGACTTTCTTTCACGTTTATGTTTTGTTTGGATTATTATATTCATCGCATCAGTTTCGTGAAAAAAAATATTCCTAAACTTCTTCGGCTCCAAAACATGCCCAATTTTGTAATTTTGATTTGATATTACGAAAAATTTGCCTGCGTGTAGGGGTTTGTTTTGAATTCAGTGTTCAATTTTATTGGATTTTAAAATAATTCTCAATTTTAGTCGCTATCTGGTACAAAAGCTATGATGATTTATTGACTATTGAATGAAAATCTTGCTATAGGCGGCTCTTTTTTTGAAGAACTATATTCAAAATTTGTATTCTAATTTTTCTGATAGCCTGAGCCCGATGGAATGTCTCTGCTGCAATCATCGACTGTCCAAACGCCCCAAGTTAAGTGGCGCTTAAAGTAGCCACCTCGGGGCAACTTATGTGGAGCAATATTGTGCCATTATGCGTTGTTATCGTTCACCTGGAGGTTTTGGCACTCAATTTCCCGAAGAGCGATGCAATGGGTGCTGTGTGCGAGCCTGGGTCCAATGTTTTGCCAAGACCTAGAGACAGGTAGAAAAAGATGGAAAAGCTTGGAGGCAAGTTGCGAAATCCAATTACCTTAATGAGAATCCACATCATCCCTATGCTTGCACAGTTGTTTGGAATTGCACCTTACAAATTTGCATATAGGTATGACGCCACTTTCGGAGTGAGATTATCCGTATAGGGCTCCGTATCGACACCTCCAGCATGCGGGTGGATCTCTGAATATATGTTTTCTACTCAGATTTTCCGGGAAGTGGTGTGGGGGTGGTGACGGTTTCAATAAGGCACCTTACTGCCTGCCGTTTGGTTTTCATGCGGATCAAAGGTTTATCCAGCCTTTAGGGGTGGTTGGTTGAACGCCCTGTGCCATATGTGAAAATGTGAAAACATATCCCGCAGGCCCAGCAGCAGTCGAGCCGTCTCAGGAGCACTGAACTAAACCACAGAACAGGCAGTGCGAAACCCTAGAGGTTCTCTAGTCAGGTCCGAGGAGACAGATTCACAATATAAAACACTTCAGATCTGGGCAGATTTATACTCCTGGAATGGGAGGAATACATTGGGCCCTGGCAAAGTGATATACTTTATCATCCCCCGGAGTTGCATGACTTTGCCGCCGCCGCCGTCATAAATCCTTCCCGATACTGAAAGGATTCCTCTTGGAACTTTCGACGGTTACTATTTTTTTTTCTCATGTTGCGATTCTTTGGGCGTCACCTCGATGCGATGTTCCAGGAATCAGGATAGACCCTACGGAGGTGGGAGGCCCTAACTGAGTACACAATTGTTTCTCCCAAGGGCATTCCCCGAGGACCCACCCAAACCAATCGCCTCTACTGATCTGGAAGAAGTTTTCCTCCTCCGCAGATAAGTGGATGATGACGCTAGCTATCGATAGTCCTCGCAAGGTCATTTAATGGTTCAGGGATAAGAGTCTGATAGAGTGCCCAAGAAGTCCTCTTTGCTTTGTATGGCGGTTGATGGAAACACCAAGAAGGATAATTTTGATTTCCGTATGAGGAAAAATCGTCAGAGGATTTAAGTTTCATATTAGCTCATTCCTCATAAAAGGGCCGCTTCTTCAGAGAGCTGTAAAAAATGCCATTACCAGTAACAAGCATTACCATTACACATATGTACATACTGTAATATACAATGAATTACCAGTTACTGGTACTGGTACTTCACCATTACTGTAATGAAATGAACATTACTCAGCATTACTAGACATTACTAGCATTACTTGCTCACATAAGCATTACTTAACATTCCTACAATCACTTCAAAAAGCTAGCTTGGTTTTTTATATTTTCAAGCTAAAAATAAAAAGTTGTAAACTTCGTTATTTAATCTAGCAAAAGTAAAAAGCTACATTGCCTTTTTATTTTTTAAAGCTCGAGTTATATAAGTTTACAATGATTCAAATTCAATTTTTCTTAGTCATTAACAGTTCAAATTGAAGTTTTTTCCCCAGGAAAAAAGGTTTATTAATGAACAAAGGTTTTCCATTTTTTTTCAACATGCATTTGTTATAACATAAAATTAATGTAAGTGTATATAACTAATAAATTTGCCCTCAAAATAATTACAAGCTTCAAAACCTCCTGTTTTTAGATCGAAAATATAAAAAACCAAGATCAGAAGAATATGTTAAGCATTAAAACTTTTCAGATTTGGTTCGTAAAGATATACGAGTATGTATGTAATGTATAGCTGACTTTTAATTTTTGTCGAAAAAACAAATCAAGACCTTGAAATTTTTTCTCTAGATCTAAATTATTATCGGTCGGGAGTAACAGGTAAAGAGACTTCTTTATCGAAAAAAGTCATAAGTGGTACGGTGCCTGACTCAAGCGGTAAGTAATACATTTTGTTACAGCTCCGGTTACAATATTTCTCGTTAGAGCAAGCATTTATAAATTTTGATTACCTACATTATTTGTTTCAAAAATAGGTGACGACGAGACATACATACATATATACATACATTATGCATTTTATTACAAATTGATTTTGTTGCAAGTTGCCAATATTAATTCTTTATTGATTTTAGTTTTCCTGAAAACATGTCGAATACATAGCTTACGTTACCTATTCCTATTACTACTTTTTATTTGTAGGAATCCATAAAAAAAGCGTAAATTTTAATTGTCGCATTACTTTTTTAAACGCATGTTAGGGAAGATAGGGAAGAATTTTTTTTGCCCTTTATTATTAATAGGGGTTAAATTAATTTAAACCTTTTATGTTGACAAAATTAGGAAATACCACAGTGAATTAATTATGGAATACAATTTTTATTCTCATACTTGTTGTGAAATATTGGCGTATGCTATCTAAATAAAATCAATCGGCACAAGTTTTTACTAGTGTTCCTAATTCGGGGAGTATTACACAATAAAAGATGAACAGGAAAATTAGTTTCAGAATTTTCATTTAAATTATTTAGCTCGGAATAAAAGAAAATATTTGATTTAAAAAAAAAAAAAGTGAAGAAAAAACTAATTCGCGTTATTTTATTAATTAGGTGCCATACAAATATCAGTGGTAGTGTTATTTAGGAATAAATAATCTAAAAGTTTTCCTAAAGATTGCTATTTTTATGTTATACACTAGTTTTTGAGAAATTCGCAAAATTAAAAGAAAAAATAACCTTTTTACGCTCGCACTTCATAGCTCTTTAAATAAAAAAAACTCTTTTGGAATCATTATTCTGGTTTCATTTGAAATTTTGCGGAGCGGAGCAAAACACAAATTCAAAAATTGTAAAATGTATCGCGTTCCGCTGGGACTTTTTACAGTGTCTATGATTAAATTTTTGGGCACCCCTGCAAGTGCCACATACACGCACCGTGTACCCAGGAAAGTGACAGTGCCGCGTAGCCAGAAAACTCGCCGATTGTGGAAGACGTCAACGTCAGAAAATCTTGTTTTTGGTGGACTTGAGGTGGACGGAAGGACGCTTGTTGCTAGTGAGACGTTCGTGACAATCGCCAGCCAGTAAGGAGCGCACTAATCAGAGCTAATTATGCGATTTAATCGCTAGATTCGTCCATAGCCGCAACATTTCTAAAGTGACCGAGTGAAGAGCTCTCCCCTGTTGGGTCCGTCCACGGAAGCCGAGTTTCTCGCAGTGTTTTTGTGCTGAAATATCCTGTTCCAGGGGCTAAAATCACGATGGCCATAAAGCCAGGCATGGGACGGAAGTCCTCCAGCAAGAACCCGCCGTTTTTTAGTCATGAATTTGTGATACAGAACCACGCAGACATCATCTCCTTTTTTGCGATGATCTTCGTTGTCGGGCTCATGATCCAGGTAAGAATGGGGCCTCAGTGCCACGTTAATTAGTTGTGGTGCCTTCCAACTTCCACGGGGAAGCTAAGGGTACCTGTAATTTCTGTGAAAGATAGAAAGTCAGAGGAGGAGGAGTATTTTGCCACGTACTCGGACCTAACCTCACTGCTGCTTTGCCACTTCACATAAAAGTAGAAAGTGCTCAAGCGCGAATCACTGGAATTTTCTAAACTTTTCCATTCATTTTTACAGGCGACACACTCTTTGGCAAGCATTTTCATATCACTCCATCATAATGTGTCCGGCGAGATACCCAGCCAGGAGAATCCAAGGTACTTTCACTGATTTCCACTCTTGGGTGGTCCTTAGATTTTTTTAATCAAACTTCTGCAAACCGCCCAAAAGCATATAAAATTATTGGTAATTGAAAAACAACAAACTGGTGCCCAAATTTGGACCTTTAAATATATCTTGAAGCTATGAATTTTATACCTATAGTCTCACTTATGGAAATCTTCTCTATTTAGACTTATTTAAAAGTGGTGTTATTAATAACAACGGTGCATATCTTCGAACAAAGTGAAACTCATACAAGATAAATCCGCGGTCTTTATAACGCAAGAGATGAATTCCTACCTCGAAAAGGTTTTTTCAGCAAACATTTTGTTGTTTTCTTTTTATCTATCTGATTCGAGGGTTTGGTATTTTAGAGCACGCATTTTCGCAGTCAATTAATTTCATGTATTCAAAACACGAGTGCGTTATGGTCTATACGTAAAATGTTCTAGAAGTACGCATACTAATTAACTATTTACTAAAGATTTTTCTTTTACAAAAGTTATAGAAATACTTAGTCCAATATTTCTAGAGGAACGATTCTGATTTAATAACTGCTGCGCTTTACTGCTCAATTATTCATTTTACTGGTATATTGAATAAAAATATGTCACTTAGATTTCAGGCGGAATAACATATTAATTAAAAAACAAAATTGGACAATTTATAGTTCAACTGTTTTCTTATATTTTTGATTTTAATATAAGGGATCAAAAGCTACGAAAAGGAAATATTCTGAGTATTACCTAAAATTTTATTAGTAAGAAGATAAAGTTGAATTATAATGTATTCCTATTTTTTAATTATTCTGTTGATTTGTAATTGATTTTATGGACATAAATCACTAGAATCTTAATTTTATAAGCATCATTTGGGTTTTTTTCTTTTCTTATTTATTTCTTCTATACATTTCTGTAAAGATCACTTTTAAGAATATTAATTTTAATAGTTCACTAGTAATCTGCAAAATTTTACTGTATCATTATAATTTTAGAGGAAAACCTTTCCTGTACGAATCAGGGGTTAAGGACTATTGTGCTATATTTTTCTACACCCTGATTTGCATCATAATGCACGCTATTCTACAGGAATATGTGCTGGACGTGAGTTCTACTTTATCTTCATTTTTTGATTGTATTCCTCAAAGTATTTCGTTTTTTTTTAGAAAATTTCAAAGAAGTTGCATTTATCCAAGTTTAAGTTATCCCTATTCAACGAATCAGGACAACTGGTCGTGTTCTACGCTATGTCATTCCTCTGGGGAGTCGATGTGATCATTCGTGAAGGCTACTTTACACAATTCTCCCAGCTGTGGGAAGGATTCCCCAATCACCCGATGGTGTTCTTGCACAAGCTCTACTTTATCGTTCAGCTGTCCTATTACCTACACATGCTGCCGGAGCTATACTTCCAGAAGATTAAGAAGGAGGATCAGCAGCCCAAGATTATCCATGCCGTTTCAGGATTCTCTATCATCGCTCTCGCCTACTTCCTTAAGTAATTTAAATAATCATTATTTGATTAAGTAGATTTTCAATATTCGTCTTCTACCAACAGCTTCCAGAGAATCGCCCTTGTCCTTCTCACCTTGCACTATCTTAGTGAACTGGTTGCCCACATATTCCAGCTTGTAGACGTTTTTGATCGTGACGAAAAGTACGCCAGCTTCCGGTTCATCAACAGCATAATTTTCGTTCTCATCCGATTCGCCACAATGGTCATCGCGGTTCTAACCCTTTTCTACGGTGTTGGAAGCACCTCGGAAGCTACTCGTGGTCTAATTGCATTGGGAACACTTACCCTCTTCCAGGGCTACTTGATCTTTTCATTCATCACAGAGCAGCTCCGTGCCAAGCGAGAGCGCCAACGAGAAGCAAAATTAGCCAAGAAGGCCAAAGCCAACAAGGCCGAAAAGGCAAAACGGAAAAAGGAGAGTGACTTGCCCGAGGCTGATCAATCACCAAATCGACCCCACCATCAGGGCAAGGCCAAGTCAAAATAATTTCATTCTTTAGGGATCCCTCGTTTTATTTTGCTATATTTCTATTTTGGATGTAATTTTAAGAACAATGTCAATTTGCGTTTATTTGGTTTATTTTCGGTTTCCCTGTCAGCCCATCAAATGGACTTGATGGGGCAC